>JASSKH010000009.1:4346511-5564279 GCA_031763025.1 Macrocystis pyrifera | reverse complement strand
AACCTCACATTGGCCCCATACGCACCCGAGGAAACCCTCTGCTCTGTGCCTCCCCCCCCCTCCTTCACCTTGCCACACCCCGCGAGATTTCACTTCAACCACATCCCCAATGGGAACCTTGTAGAAATATCTATATATATATCTATCTATCTATCTGCTATACATGAAATGCCTATTGAATCCTCAGAGAGTGAGCGGAAACCTCCAAGTTTCGCCTATTTATAGTCTCGGGGCACCGAGCGGGATCCGTCGGCGTCCGGTCTCGGGGGTCTTCGCCCTCGCTTTCTCCCCGCTTTCTTCGCGGGTGGCATCTCCGGGGCTACGCCGGGCCCAGTCCCTCCCGCGCACTTTCGCGGTCGCGCTCCGCCGCCGCCGAGCACAGCGACCTCGAGCTGCGCTCGCGCTCGTTTCGTCGGAATTTAGGTGGAAATGAGGAGACACGGAGGTTGTTTTCTTGGAGACAGCAAGGCTCTACTTTTGGTGGGGGGATATGTAAGATGTACCGGTATATCTGTTTCGTGCTGCGATTTCGGCCTTTGTTGTTGTTGTTGTTGTTGTTGTCGCGAGCTTCGTATAAGTTCTCTTCGATCTCTCGACCTTGCGGTCGCTATGTACCGCTTTCTCTCCACCACCTCCCTGCGCAGGTCGCCTTCAACTTCTTCCACTCCTCTCCTCCCCGCCCCTGCCTCGTTTGGGGGGGGCGAGTACGGTACTAATGCAAGCAAGCCGCAGCAGCAGCAGCAGCAGCAGCAGCAGCAGCAGCAGCAGTGCTTGTACAGCGCAAACAGCAAGAGACAACACGAAAAAAACTCGGGGTGATTAAAAAAAAAACAAAAATCTTTCCGCGGGATAATTAACACCGTATCAGTGTCAGAAGTACAGCAGTACCAGGTACCTCGTACCTTCCTTTTCGCGGTGTAATTACAGTACAGCAGTAACAAGCATTATTAGGCTTATTAGGAGATCACACCAGTCCGCTCAGAGAAATGACCCCGTCAGGAGGTTATATAGACAACACATACTGCATCCAAGATATATATATATATATATTACCAGGTATAATATATATATATAAAGGCGCTCCGCTCCGCGGGCGGCCTACGCCGCCCGCTACGCTCGCTCAGGAAGGAAAAGTACATCGAATTATGCGAAGCGGACAGAGGTCCATGATTGGTTTTTTTTTTTTTATGGCCCCTGTAGTTATAGCTGCCAACTGGCGACTTGATAATGCCAAGAGTCCCGCCGCCATGCTTCAGGAGGGAAAACAGCCGGACGCCACATATGCTTTGCGTCGCGGGCGGTTTTCCGCTACGCTCGCTCACACGTCGTACATACGTACATACCCCAGGTAGGGTACCTATTTTCTTCTTTCGATATGCTCTGTGTCTGTGTACTCGTCGTATGTACGAAAGATAAAGCACAGAACGGCACAGCAACACAGCAAAAACAATGAAAATGAAACCGAAAAATTCTAAAAAAAAAAAAAATCCCGGTCCCCTTTCGTGTAATAATTTACTACTTGAGTGGAACACCTTACACCAGTGAAAAAAAGAAAAAAATGAAAAAAAAGAAAAAATCTTACAGCAGAGCTTCTCTCTCAGCCTCGTACGCCGCCCGCCCCTCTCGCGACCATCTCGCTACCGATTCAGTCTCGGTAAAGCTTCCCTCCCTCTCTTCCACAGTGAGCCCCGTCGCCTGCCTCGCGTGAAGCCTGGTGCTCACCGTGGACCTCGACGCAAGCTCGACAATGTTGGTGCTCATTCGGGGTACCTCCTCTTGGGACTCTCAGCCGGTCGCAAAAATAAGCACCGCTTGAATATTATCTTACAGTCCCGAACGAACCTTAAATACTCGTACGTACTCTATCCAAAATCAGACAGAGTCTATTGATGCATCCCTCGTGTCTCGAGGCACAGGCGACGCCTAGGCACGAAAGCGGCGACCGCGCTCCTTGCAACTCCCCCTCTACTCGCCAGCATCCGCTGACACCCGCGACGGTGCCGGGTTCGCCCGCGCAACCGTGCTCGGAGTACACGCACGCACACGAAACGAAGGAAGAAAAAAGGGAAGAAGGACTGAAAGTACGACGAGAAATGGAGAAAACGAAGACTCGCTGGAACGGTCCGGCAAGTAATAAACGGAGGCGATTCCCAAGTGGGAGCTCTGAGAGGCCAGGGATGTACCAACCGAGCACGCTCCGAGGTTGAGATATCTGTAAGTAGTTCTATATATGTGTATTAATCCTCCGGCGGATTGATAAAAACAAAGCTTAAGCTCACCACACTTCCGCGAGATATGGGTCTCCGGCGGGGCGAGAAAGCAGGTTCATGACTCAGAACTGAGAAACATCAGGAAACGACGATACATCAGAATGAGAACCGAGAAAATAATATATCTTGCTCACGAATCTCAGAAATGAGTCCCGAGACCCCGGAGACTGGTATAGGAACACCAGGTATCATAAACGAGCCTGAGAGCGATATGGGATTGCGGTGTCGTAAGCATTTGAGAAAATGAGGGCGAGGATTGACAGCCAAAAAAAAAAAAAACAACTGAGCACGAGAAACGATAGTCATGAATGAGACGTGCTTTGGCGGCTTTTACACACTTTGCGATTTGCCTCATCCTGCAAAACACATCTTGGCCTCGATTTGCCCAAATGATCACGTAAAAAAAAAAAACACACACACACACACTTTCTACTGGGCATTGCTTTTTTTCTGCAAACACTTGTTCATTCCGCGTGGAACTGATCCCGAATGTCATGAAGATCTCCAAACAAAAACGGCTCATATTTCATAGAGCAGGTGCTGAAGTCATAAACAAAACACAAATTGACATGTGTCACAGAGGTGTCAATTTCACGAATTGACACAGAGGATGTCAATTTCACAAATCGACACAAGAGGTGTCAATTTCGGCATGGACTTATTCCCGGATATAAACGTCATGAGCATCTCGAAAACATGAATGGTCTCTTTTTTTCATAGCTTAGGGGTTACGTCACGAACGAAACACAAATTAACACCAGAGGTGTCTATTTTCGTATCCGAAGTATGCGCCCATCGGAGCCCTTGATTCGACTTTTTTTTTCTTCTTCTTCCGAAATACTATGAGTTTCAACCCGACCGCGGGCCTCTTCTCCCGCTCTAGGCTGCGGGACACGGAGGGCTCTCGCGTGTACACTACGGCGCAAGTGTCGGTCCCGGCCGGGCCCCGGGCTCCGTGGCGCATGCTCTGGCGCCACAAAAGTCGCGAAATCTGGCAAGTAATTACGGTGAGGCGTTTCGCCCGCCCACCCACCCACGCACCCCCCCACAGCCAAGCACGACAAACAACAGTGGAAAAAAAAGCACCGTAAGTCGAGATTTTGCTCTGCTGCTGGCTGTTCCTGCTGCTCCTGCTCCTGCTGCTCCTGCTGCTGCTGCTGCTGCTGTATCGTGTCTGATCCCAAAGTCCCGGTAAAGCTCTCTACCATGTGGCAGCCACGGAACAACACTAGTCGTACATCAAGCTCTTCCTTTCGTGACAGCCGCGGACGGTGCATTTGTGTGCGCGCGTGTGCGTGCGTGAGTGCCGTGTGGAACTAATTCGATGTTGCGCAGGGGGGCGGGCGGACGACGATACCAATGTGACCCTCCCTCGGGATTTCAGAAGTAGCCGCGCAGCCACGGCACACACAGCACTATAAATAGCAGCAGCGGGTACAACATCAGTACGGCAGTAGCACCAGCGCTTCACACATTCGCCTTTGCGACAGCCACGGTGCTTTATTTTGCGGTCGTATGTTGGTACAAGTATGCGTGCGCAATGGAAACGAGGAGATACCTCATATATATATATATATATATATTCACAATTATAAAAACCACCGAGCAAACGTCGTCGAACTTCATTCAGCCACACAGCACCATGTACATATATATACTGCTGCTGGACACCCGCCTATGACGATGCTCCCACTTTTTAACTTGATATTAATACACCCCCGGGGGATTTGCTTGTATGCATCATGTTACGTTTCTTATAATAGTCGTCCCTGCAATCTCGGCCCTAGCATGAGGCATACCTTCAGAGGGAGCCCGCAAAACACTAAGTACACGGACACGGGAAGCCCTGCCGGACACATTGGTCTAGGTCTCGGCGCGATCCGTGCACTCTGAAGCGCGTGGCGGGCGCTCAAAGTTTTTTTTCCGGCGGGAGTGGATAAGACGATTTCCCTGGTTTCAGTAAAGAGGCCTTACTTTGTACGTACGTATCGGTACATACATGTCATGCTGTCTGTTTTCTCCCCTATATATTAGGCTCTCACGAGCTGTGAGCACACGGCTCAGACATGTACCAGGTACACAACAGACAACATGCACAGATCCCAACGTCCCAACGCTGCCGCCCCCCCGCCCACCCGCCGTGCGTGTGCGACACGCCCATATGCGCAGTGTTGCTGTGGTTGGTTGCGTTTGTCCGAGCCTACAGTCCGCATTCCATCGTTTGCCATATACTTTTTGATCCGTATATACCCAGGATGACGTATACCAGGTATATCCCTGTACATACTTGTGTTGCACGGAGCACGGACCACCGCCTAGAGAACAATAGCCACAGCAGTGCACAGAGCGCGCTTACCTCCAGCTTCCTACAGCACCACAACCCTGCTGCCCTGCTGCCCAGCAGCAACAGCAGTGGGCACACCTTGCGCGTATGGCATGATCGTACTGCGGCTATCACAGCAGTTGGTTTACTATTCGATCGATCACTTGACCACGCCACGAACTACAGCAGTAACTATTGCTGTGTGTGATCCAACATGGCCACTGCTCCAGCTGTGCTCAGCACAGTGCGCCAACAGCAGCAGGCAGGCAGGGTACTATGCGCATGTGGAAGATCCGCGCTGGAAGCTCAGTACTACTACTGTAGTTCGTTGTTGTTGCCATCTTCATTGGCCGATGCACGTACCTTCCGCAGTGTGTGACCCATTATCCCCGGATCGATATATTCGTCGTCTCGAGTACAACAAAAACAAATCGTTCGTACTACTGCTGTACCACAAATCATTCGTACAGCAGCGTTCGTACAAAGCATACTTAGAGCAGCAGTAGTTCTCATTGCTGTGTGTCCTACATTGCTGACCGATAGATCCTAGAGCCAGCTCAAAGGGGGTCAGTACACGCACGTTCCTCGCGTGGCATTCTACAGCAGTACTGCTGTATATGCAGTCGCACCTGTACGAGCCACTCTACTGCTGTAGGAGATCGTGCAAAGTGTTTTAGATTGCGTAAAAACACGACGTGCCAGTTGTACGAGCACTGTTCTAGCGTAGACATTTGAAATACTCAGCGCGACGATAAATAAATTTGCAAATACGCCTCGTCTATATTCCATTTTTACCCAATTAGGTTCGACTCGCATTCCCATTTATCCACGCGATTTTGTTCGATTCCGATTTCACGCTTTTTTTGACTTTTTTTTGTACCAGGACTACAACAGTATTAATAATCATACATTCGTTCACACATTTTGCTTTTCTGAGCGTAAAATATGATATACAAGTTACTTGTGTGTTTTTACCCAAGATCAAGAGTTTGGGCGCGCTTACGTGTGGCGTGCGTTCACACCTCAACATTTCACAGCTACTCCCAATCGCAATAGTTGGGAGTAAAGCAAAGTATGCTCGAGAAAATACTGATTATTATCGTAGGTACTTCGTACACTCGCAGTATTTCGGGGGTTTTGTACTCGAGATATATACTGCGAGTGCTCGCAGTATTGTCAGGTTCTGTCGATACTACTTCGTATACTTTCGGGCTCGCACTAATACGGGGTTCGCTACTGCTGCTGGCGTGGATACCCCCTGTTGTGCTTAAAGTGTCTCGGGGTTCTGTACCGCGGGTACTACAAGTATTCTAGTCTACAGTAGTATTAATAGCAGTATTTGGTCCGTTGGTAGTGTTCGTACTGCTGTTTCTTCTGCGAGACTCAGTACTCGCAGTAATGAAATACCCTCAATATGCCCAGTATACTTCGGGTATGATGTATACTTCAACCGTCTGTGCACCGCGTCGACAATTCGTAGGCCCAGCGTTCGGCACCAAACACACCCAGATAGTCCCACACGAGTGGGAGTTGGAGCAAACCACTTTCGCTGGAGACGATTTGAGTACTTAAAGCAGTCTGGCAGTGTTTCGAGATACGCATTTGCGAGGAATATGTATCATGCATGTACTGCGAAATATTCTCAGTATTTCGAGGTTCTGTACTGCGCATATTGCCTTTACTCCAAGGTTTTTGTACTTACGAATTAATCGCCGCGAGTCGGCTGGATCAATATATCCATTACCGCCACCCTATTTTATATTATTATTGTAGTAATGATCCCACACTATAATTCCGTGAACAGTATGATAGTCTGTCCTCAAAAATATGTTGTGTGTTCTTCAGGTAAAATGATGGGTGGATGCAGGTACTACTTCTACACAAGTGTGCAGGGTTGCATACGAATATTATTTCGCTCTTGCGCCACTCCCCTATTCATACGGCACCTCCCGGAGGGGAACCTTGTATATATATATATATATTCACAATTATAAAAACCACCGAGCAAACGTCGTCGAACTTCATTCAGCCACACAGCACCATGTACATATATACACTGCTGCTGGACACCCGCCTATGACGATGCTCCCACTTTTTAACTTGATATTAATACACCCCCGGGGATTTCAAGTCAACTACATCCCCGAAGGTGAGGCTTGTATGCATCATGTTACGTTTCTTATAATAGTCGTCCCTGCAATCTCGGCCCTAGCATGAGGCCTACCTTCAGAGAGAGCCCCACATCAAGGCACGCCCTACATACAGCAACAACTTCCGGGAGAGGTCAAGAGGAGGCGTGTCGGCCTATAGGGGTGGCACGTTTTGAACGAAAAAAAAAAAAAAAACTTTCTGATTACTCACCAGGCTTCTTAACCCTGTCAGGACCGCTGTCCCGTTTTTTTGGGGACAAAGTACTTGCCTATTACGGGGGCCCATAGTTAACAGGACCAAAAATTGTCGGTAAAAATAGGTAAATATAAAAGAGTTTTGTGTGTACCGCAGGTCCTATTTACTATGGTCCCCCGAAATAGACTTCGAGTGGTTTGTCTCTAAAGCGGGACTGTAGTTTTTTTGATGGGGTAGGGCGAACTCGTTGGAATACGAATAGTGCTGCAGTGAGGAATACACCCTTTGGAGAACGAGAAACCTATTGCTGCAGCCTTATTGGGCCAGTATCCCTGTTTCGCACTACCGGAGCCGGTACAGTTGGCAGCAGCACAGCAGTCAAGGCAGGCCATCCTGGGGGTTCAAACTCGCATACTACGCGCCGATAGAAGCAGTATCATACCACCCATCAGCAGCAGCAGCAGCAGCAGTAGTAGCAACAGTAGTACAAATAGTTGGAGTAGTGGTAGTCAGTAGTGTAGTAGTAATAGTAGTAGCGGTAGTAGTAGTAGCAGCAGTAGTCGTAGTAGCAGTAGTTCTAGTAGCAGCAGCAGCTGCAGTTGTAGTAGAAGTAGTAGAAGCAGCATTAGTACAAGTAGCAGCAGCAGTAGTAGTAGTAGTAATGTTATCAGCCACTCGGTGCAGACTAAGTCATACCTGGTACGTACTAGTTCCACAAACCGAGTCTGAAACCAACACCCCCCCCCCCCCCCCCCGTTTCTCGAGGCACTCTTTATTGGGATTCACGGGGAGGGCCTATACCAACCAGAACCCACCATAGACCCTTCTCTGTATGTTTGCAAACCCTATTTGGCTCTACTGCTGTAATTATGAATGCTGCTGTACGTTCCCCCGCGACAGAGAAAGGTTAAAAATTGTACCAAGTAGCTGAAGGTGTGAGCCCGGCGCATACACGACATACGACACATACACGCACCTTTCACCAACCACCTGAAAAGAACCCAGCGTAAACCGGAACTGGGGTTCAATCTTATCGGCGAGCTTTTTTTCCCCAAAATTTCCAGAGTTTGAAAATAATTGGGAGATATGTATCAATATACGGAGGCGTTCTGTCACTATTCGTGAAATTCTCCAGCAAGCCAAAAAATCATGTTTGTTAAATTTCACACATTTAGAAAAAAAAAAAAAACCAGGAAAATCTGGAAGATTATAGAAGAAAATTGCGCGAAAACAAACATGGAAATTATGGAAAAAAAGCTCTTTTTTCTCCGATAAGAACGACCCTGAGTAGTAAACTATTGATACTATTAATACCAACACACGTGTATCGTACGTTTTAATTTCACAAAAAAAAAACACCACATTGCAAAAATTAAGGGACTATATTGCAGAACAAGCACCATGCGCCCGACGAGCGTGTCTGACGTGATCGCGCAGCTTGCAAATGGTTATGGGGTTTCAACCATTCGATCGGTCGTACTCACAGCTGGCGTGTTAAATATGCGCAATTTTGACAAATGTTTCCCTTCGGGATGTTGCCGACTTACGCCTTAAATCAAGTTCAAAAGGGGGAACATAAACACACAGCCGATGTTCCCGACGGAGATGACCTCATACGAGGTTCGCTGGTGTTCTGGTGTTGTACCGACTCGGTGTTGCTGCTCATGTTGCACCGCTCCTGTGCTGCGCGGGTTTTTTTTTTTTGGAAATTCAGAGGAAGTGCGGGTTGGAATCGTCCAGCTCGTTGTGGTCGGAATGGCACGCCTCGAAGACGCTCACACGCACAACAAGCACAGCAGGAGCAGTAGGTAGGTAGGTAGGTGGGTAGGTAGCACCGTTCGCAGCCGTATCACGGAAAGTAAGACCGGGGAAGTACTGCCACTGCTACTGCTACCTGTACCGTGGACGCTATAACGCCGAAAGCTACAGCTTTTACAGCGGAAGTGCGTGATGCCTGCACAGGTAGTACTACAGATAATAGTAGTGTACAGCAAGAGCACATACAGCGGTAGTAGCATGATGGCAAAAAAAAAAGAGCAGACACTGCACCAACCCTCTCGGTGCTGTAGGATGCACATACAACACACGAACGCGCACGCTCACACATACGCAGCAGCAGCAGCAGCAGCGTTCGTGGCTGTCACGAAGGGAAAAAAGCTTGAGGCGCTGTTGTTGTACCGTGGCTGCCTAGTCTTCGAGGGCTGCTGGCTGCGGCACTTCAGAAAAAGCAGCAAGCAGCAATGACGAAAAAATGGAACAACAACAAACAACATCGACAGCTCCGGGTTTCCCATGGGCCTGCCTGCATGGCTCTAGCTGGGCGCAACCCCTCCCCGCGAATACTTGTCCGATTTCGCGAGTTAGAACGCCCAAAACACAGGCCGAGGAACCCCGCCGGGACCCACACTTGCGACTTTATGTAAGCGGGAGCCCTGCGTGCCGCGCAGCTGAGAGGGAGAAAAGATACTCCGCCGGAGGGGGAAAGCAAAAGAATTCCGGGAAAAAACTCAATCTAGAACATCGAAATACTATGTGTACGTATGTTTGTCAATTTTTCGTACTTTTGCCAACTTTTCTCTTCGCACGAGCACTTTTCGGCAAAACAGTAGGAAGTACTCCGACACGGGAAGTCCGGCCGGACACATTGGTCTAGGTCTCGGCGCGATCTGTGCACTCTGAAGCGCGTGGCGGGCGCTCAAAGTTTTTTTTTTTTTTTTTCCGGCCGGAGTGGATAAGACGATTTCCCTGGTTTCAGTACAAGAGGTCTTATTTAGTACGTACGTACCTCTGAAATGTAAATGTCGCATCTTTTTGGTTTCATGTGCTGTTGGAGTATTTACCAGCCAGTACCATTTTTTTTGCTTCTGAATACTACAGACAATTCCATACAGCAGCTGACAATACACAACACAGACAACAGACAATCCAGCACACCAGCAGAGCAGAGAGCCCCAGCTGCATACAACACTACAACCCTGCCGTTCAGCAGCAGCAGCAGCAGCAGCAGCAGCAGCAGCAGCAGCAGCAGCAGCAGCAGCAGTAGCACAGTGGGCAGCCACGGGCACGTGTGGCAGGTCTACATGCGCGTAGGTCTACGCTGTATTGCTGTTGCTAGCTGCTTTTCTCTGACCCTGAGATCGATCATCCCGCAACAACACACCCTCTCTCTATTACGCTGTGCGCGATCGTGTGATCGTACAACATGTTCGGGCTGTTGCACACAGCAGTGTAAACCTGGCAACAGACATCGACACCAGCAGCGCAGAGGGCGTTCTGACTGCCAGCTAACTACACCATCAACAGTCGGCAATACCATGCACGTGTGGTAGAGCCGCGCTGTACGGTGGTGGATGGTTAATCAGAGCCTTTCTGTGCTTGCTGTGCAAAGATATCATATGAGACATCATTTTTAGCCAATGACCGAAAGCAATTTTGCCTAATAAAGACATGCCTCGACTGACACCAAAATACTACAGTAGGTAGGTTTTAGTATTGAACACTCGGTCCTACACCCTTGACAGTTCACGTTTTGCCTTGATTGACATATCTCCTGACATCTTTGGTGTGCGACGGCACAAAATGACTTCTACTGCTGCTGGCGTGCTCTTCTTCTGCTTTCGTTGTAGATAGACAGCAGCAGAGCAGCAGCAAGAGCGAAGCAGTATAGTGCGATGCTCGCAGCAGCTGAGAGGCCAGCAGTCAGCAAGCATGTGCCTACGAGTACCTGTTTCTCGTTGCTGTTGTCATGTCGGCTGGTACGCACCATGCACACAGCTGCTTGCTCGGATTGCTGCAGTCTGCAGGCATTTTTTGGATATTTTTTTTTTCTAGGCGCCCAAGAAAGTGGAATCGATTCCTGCCCCCGGGGTAAGCTCTTTCACACCACCAGGTATAAAACGTGTCATGTACACTATTACTACGTCGTTCGCGCAATTATCGTACGACGAAGCACTGACTTTTGTTTACCCTACCTTTGCTGCAGCTGTACACTACGACCTACCGGGCTTTTCCTACAGCGACCAGAGTAATAGCAGTAGTATAGCGGTGCGATTAGTACAGTCAACTGAATGGGTACAGTATGGGCAAGCCTGAGATTGTTGTTGGGGCGCCATCTTCAAACAACTTTGTCATGAGCATACTATTAGTAGGCTGTTTCTACAGGATTAGGTGTAGAGTTCACTACTGAGCCGTTTTTCTTGACCCAATTTTCTTAGCGTTCTCCAAAAAGTAACCATTACGTTCTTCTTCGGCACATTCTTTGTAGCGGGCCTATACTGTAGCAGCACCCGTCCTACCGGTACCCTCTTTTTGTATTACTACGAGTAATGATCCCACACTTTTTCCACAAACAGCAGCAATGCAGCAGCAGTTCTTCTGTCCTCAAAAATATGTGCGAGTGTTCTTCATCACAATAACAATGATGGGCGAGATGCAGTTAGTTTTCAAACAGGCGTGGAGGTAATACATCCGAGTATTATTATTGTTTCGTTCTTGCGCCACTCCCCTAGGCACTTCCCGGAGGGGAACCTTGCAAGACAGTACAGCTGTCGCACGAACCTCGCGCAGCAGGACATTCACAACTGCCGTCAATTTCGGTGAGCTTGGTGGACACTGGACGAGAGGTGCAAGCCAGGCCCCAATGAACGCGTCACGCACGCATACATACATACATACGCACTCGAGAAAAAAAAAAGATACGAGTATGTACAGCAGCACGAACATGTACGGGAGAAAACACTTTTTTCGCAACCCTCAACCCTTTTTATTACGGGGGTCCATAGTTAATAGGACCTATGGTATACACAAAAACCTATATATTTACCTATTTTCACTAACAATATATGGTCCTATTTCCTATGGCCCTCCGTAATAGTACCGCAGTCTCGTTTGGGGACAGACTACTTGCTCTAGAAATTGACTTGGTTAATCCTCAAAACGGAACCGCGATTCTAAAGGAGTTGAAAGGTGCTCATACCAGCAGATATCACGAGTACATAGCATGCGTGAGCGTTCGTGGCGCAAGAGGCTTGGCGATGACAAAGCACCACCTCACCACCAACAGCCCCACGACGACGACATCCCCCAACACCACCAACCGCCACCACCAGAACCAAGCTTCGCATCTAGAGCCCCCTTCCGCAGTCCACCCCTTTTCCTTTCCGCTTCGGCCGACGCTGGGTGCTTGTGGGTGGGCGACTATCGCTCTCTGCTCTTGTTTTGTCTGGGTTTGCTGCTCGATTGAAAGGAATACTTACAACCCGGAACAAACGCAGCTGCTTCTTTCAAGCGAACAGCGTTGACAGCAGGACAGCACCGCACGCAGTAGCCGCCCATGCCAACCGCGGAAGAGTAGGTCGCCCACCCAAACGCATCACCCGCAGGCACCCAGCGTCGGCCGAAGCAGGAAGGAAGAGGGATCGACTGCGAGACGGGGGTAGACGCGAAGCCTGGTGGTGGTGGTGGTGGTGGTGATGGCGGCGGTGGTGGTGGTCACGGTGGTATCACCTCTTGTTTCTTCGTTCATGCACAGCAAACAGCTTTCTCTCTACCAGGTTTTCCAGCAGTGCTGTCAAATCAAGCAGAAGACCCAATGGAACAACAGCAGAACAATAGCCGCCCACCCACAAGCACCCAGCGTCGGCCGACGCAGGAAGGAAAAAGGCGTCGACTGCGGGACGGAGTAGACGCGAAGCCTGGCCTGCATACAGCAAACAACGTTCTCTTTTCCTGGTATTCAAGTATTTTGGTCAATCAGGCAGCAGGTTCAGAACAACAGCAGCAGAACAATAGACGCCCACCCACAA
This sequence comes from Macrocystis pyrifera, assembly GCA_031763025.1. Classification (NCBI taxonomy): domain Eukaryota; class Phaeophyceae; order Laminariales; family Laminariaceae; genus Macrocystis; species Macrocystis pyrifera. The sequence goes on along the minus strand of JASSKH010000009.1, from coordinate 5,551,536 downwards.
GCACCAAGCGTCGGCCGGAGCGGGAAGGAAGAGAGGTCGACTGCAGGACGGAGTAGACGCGAGGCCTGGTGACGATGGTGTTTGGTGGTGTATGCCGGTGATGGGGTGGAGTCGTGGACTGGTACAGCACTGAGTTGCTCTTGTTTCGCTGCTGTTTGTCGTTCATGTCTCTTGCCTCAAGGCGCCTTTGTTTGTTCGCGCGGTGAAATTGGTGTGTCTCTTTGACAAATAGTACATTTATTTTATGAGAATTTGATGAAAAGTGCAGACACGAAAAATTGTCTGAGCAAGTAAAAAAACGGCTTCGGCTATCTGGCAAGGGGCCCCTACCACGCCTATTGTCAACATTGGTCAAGATTGGTCAACACTACTAACCTCGCGTTCGCTCGTAATAAAAACCATGTTACTGCTACTGCTGCTGCTGCCCCATACCAATATGATAGCTTCGGGCCACGACTACTGCATAGTACTTGGTTACAGCATGAACCTCGCCAACAAGACAAGGCTGATCTGAGCAAGCAACCCCTTCAACCTTACTATCACACCACCCACCCCCATCATTGACCAATATTGAGCGCAGTGGGTCATCAGACATCAACACTCAGTGCAGCTCTCACCGCTGAGCACGATTTCACGTAATTCCAAAATTTCTTACAGCGTCCCCCCCCCCAAAACGTGAGAGCCTCTTGCTTTTGAGGTCATTTATCATTCGTGGGCCTATACTGCACCAGGTATAGGGTTTTTAGCCGTTTCACCCGGTGCTTGTCGTGGCTAATCATCACGAGGACCACCGTACAACACACCGGGTGATCAGATAACACACCCCCTCGAACGACAGCGGGGAGAGTCTTATCAAACGCCGAGCGGCGCGTCCACCGAGACTAAATCTCGACGAGATGTTTCCAAAGCCGCCATTTTCGGGGGTGCGAGGCACTTGGACTTCCGGCAAAATCGGCAAAATACATGCAACTCTTCAGTGTTTCACACGATAGTAGCTCAAAAATACTAGTCTAAAAAAAAAATACCAACCTTCTATATATACTAAATTTCGTACCAAAAATACCATGTTTTTTTTTCACGGTGCGTTTTTTTAAAAAATTTATTTACCGGTGCGGTACAGCTCGGTTCGGTGTGTTTTTTTTTGCCGAACAGCACACACCGTACTATTTTGCCTTCAGCAAAACCGCACCGAATCGCACCGCAGCATCATCAAAAACTGACGTCCGCACCGCACGATTCTACAAAAAAAAAAAAATCCGCACCGAAGAGAGCACCTTTCGAATTTCCAAAAAAAAACAGAACCGCGGTCAGGGTTTAGGGTATTCAAAATCAAGTACTTTGCTGCGGTGTGGTGCGGTTTTCAACGGCTATTACTGCGCCGTACCGTAATGTACCGTGCGATTCTCCAAAACTGAAATCCGCACAGCACCGCACCAGGCACCGCACCGCACCGCATCCTAGGATTCTGCAAATAAAAAAAACGCACCGCTTTTTGTGTACACCGTGAAGAGCCATGATTTTTTTACAACGTTCACCGCCAGCCAGAAGCCATCCAGCAGTCAGCAGGATACAGGTCATCTGAGATCTGAATGACAGGTACTCGACGACTGGTGCCACACCGAACTCTAGACCAGAGGGGTGTATACATACCACAGCAGTCAATTGTCGAAAATTGATGTCACACTCAAGGTTGGTTTCAGACGTGCTCAATAGTATGTGTGTATAAAGGCGGTTCTTGCCGGCTGAGCCTGTTGCACTGTAACTGACTGCTGTGTTCGCGGAATTAACACGATCACAAAAAAAAAGGCATGCATTTTTACCGGGGCAATAAGGTAAGGGACGCGTTGTAGCTCAGCGGCGGCCAACCGCCCCTCCGGTGGGGTCTAAGCGTGTGGGAGGGTCAAACAACGAAGGCCCGCGTCCTGTGGTCATGGTGGGACCATCCACTGCTGCGTTAGGCGCGGCGGCCGCAGTGAAAAGCGTGACTAAACAATGGGCAAAAAAAAAAAAAAATACACCTTACTACTACTACTACTACTACTACTACTACTACTACTACTACTACTACTACTACTACTACTATTATCAGTGAAAAGAGGGGGCCCTCACCACCCCTGTTAAGAACTTGGATACCATACGAACGACAGATTAAGCTGAGAAGAGCTTCACGTAGAAACGTGAAAAAAAAAAAAAAAACCGGATACGTGGACTGGAAGTAAAATTCGGAAAGGACCGGCTGTGCAGTTTACTTTATAGGTGACCTGTGGTGTCTCCGGCGAAGAAGCTGCGCTCGTAGCGTTGCACCGTCTATTCCTTTTTTTTTTTTTGGGTGTCGACAGGTGAGGTCACCAGGTTTGACAGTCCCGGCTTCGGTGTGAACGACTGCCCGTAATTCCGCTCCCCGAAAGAGGATCGGTCGAGTCATGTTTAGGTACACTTCAAGACAAAAATAGGTCTAGTCCAACTTAAAAAGCCGGCGATACCTGTAGCAGTAGGCGTTTTTAAGACATTCGTTGGCACGACCGAGCGTTGGCCAATCAGGGGGGGGGGGGGGGTGGGGGAAAGGAGGAAGCCTTCCCCAGAGTGTAGTACGCGGCGTACCTGAAAATTTTGGCCCAAAATGCCTACCAAGATACGTGGGTATACCTTTTTGGATTTTGCCCTTCAAAATTATATAAACATAACTGACATGTACTTGCAATTCAGAGTAGTCGCGAGCCGAGCCGACGCCAGACTCGTTTCCATAGCAGTAGCAGCGAGGGACAAACCCACGCGACATCTCCCTCCCCATCGATCTTCTGCAGGCAGTCCTTATCTAGCCAAGCCTGCCGATCCCGCGGCTCTTCGGTCTTCGGGGCCACCTTCGAGCGAGTTCATAGCACCTTTTGTACAACTCACTGATGCTGCAGTCGACGCAACTACGCAGCTGTGGCCTGAAGGTCGCCGCCGCAGAGCAGCAAGTATTATTATGAGGCACACCAGCGCGAAGCGCGAGCCTTTTTTTCTTATTTTATTTTCAAGGAAAAAAACCTCTTCATATCGGATCACGTACGAGAGAAGGGTGCCTTGCTTCTGTAAATAGTTTTCCTGTAAGTATGTGTGACAGTCAGTGTGTATGCGTGTGATTCAACGTTTTTTTCGGCCGCGTTTGTCCACCGCGCTCAACGCACACGGCACCAATGCCAGTCCCGGCGGGTTCTGTGCACGCACACATCACTAACGAAACCTTCTCGTGCTGGTGCGCGGTTGTAAGTCGTTCAGAGTTGGTCGAGCTGGGTGCGGCAACGTGTCTAGACACATGGCTGGGCCATGGTTTGAAAAAAAACAACACGGTATACCTGGTAATACCAAAATGGCTTTTGTTTTTGGAGTTCTACACCTAACTAACGAAGCCCAACTCTACGAGTACTCGTAGGCAAAATGTGCCCGTCCTCAGCAATGTTTGGGTCATGTCCCTACGACATGCTGCAGGTGGTATTGTCAGGCCCACCCTCCTACGGACGAGGGGACGGAGAAGCAGGAGGAGCTCTGCTGTAGATGTCGTACAGCACTAGTAGTAGTGGTGGCACCTGTCGCTATGGTTCTTGTTTCGGGAGTTCTACCTAACCAAATAAACCCAACTCTACCAGCCAGTACTCGTAAGCAGAATGCGCCTGTCCACAGCAACGTTCGGGCCGTGTCTCCTATGACATGCTGCAGGTGGTATTGTCAGGCCCACCCTCCTACCGGTGAGGGCACGGAGAAGCAGGAGGAGTTCTGCTGTAGATATTGTACGGCACTAGAAGTACCGGTAGTGGCACCTGCTATTAATGGGGTCCATAGTTAATAGGACCCATGGTGTACATGAAAACATAAATATTTACCTATTTTTACGATCAACATTTGGTCCTATTTACTATGGTCCCCCGTAATACGAGGAGCTCTGTTGGACACAGGTCAGAGTGTAGGCATTTAGTACGCCGAATTTCGAGTTGGGGAAGCAGGAACCAGGCAAAAATCGAGTACGTGTACGAAGGGTTCAGGGGTTAGACCGACAATCCGAGGGCAAAGCGACGCTGATCCTGGCCTTGTGCGCCCTACTGCTACTGCTGCTGCTGCTGCGATGCTCTGCTGTAGACGTCGTACAGCACTAGTGGTAGTGGTGGCACTTGCTACTACGGGGGACCATAGTAAATAGGACCCATGGTACACCCAAAAACCTATATATTTACCTATTTTTACTAACAATATTTGGTCCTATTTACTATGGACCCCCGAAATACGAAACGCGCCCTCTGTTGGACAAATATCGGGTGCAGAATTTTCGTTTTCAAATTACATTTTGAGTTGGGCAGCCAGGAAAACACACAACAGAAATCGAGCAAGCGTATAAAACAGTACAGGGTTCAAAGGTTACACCGACAAGCCGAGCGTACAGCGACGCTGACCCCGGCATCGTGTGCCCTACTCTGTTGCTGCGCCTCTTGTGCCCTACTGTCGTCGCTGCTGCTGCTGCTGCTGCTGCTGTTATTCTTGCTGCCGCCGCCACGTCTGCTGCTGCTGCTGATGATGATAATTGCTTTTTCCTCAAAAGAATGCACCCAATAGTCACGGAAACCACGACTGCCTATCTAGATGTCCGTCGGTGTTGGTTCAGCACAACAATCCGTATTCGCGCAGCAGTATGATACATCGCAGATTCGACTACTGCAGGTACTGAGGTTGACTCTTATGGGACCAGAAACCAGAAAACAAAACAGGATTTTCCTTTCATCGCGTACATAGAAGCCCCCGTGGTAGTGCCGTCGGTAGACATGACATGATGAGCCATTTCCGATCACTGCCCAAACATGAAAACCTGTGCTTTCAACACACAGCACCCGCCGCCGCCGCCGCCGATTTCTCGCCTCACTGGCGTCCCCGGTGGCTTAGCAGGTGGTCCGCGTGGCTACTACGATCAATTTCGTGTGTTCAAGTCTCACCGAGTGCATACTCGTAAGGACTTTTTCTAGCACAAAAATTGATTAATAGCGGAATGCGCGAAAGCGTGAGTCAGCTATATACATTCGATGAAAATCGACGAGCAGTGGGAATGCTGAACCCTATGCGCGATAAACAATGAAGGCACGTACCGGGGGGGGGGGGGGGGGGGGGGGGGGGGGGGGCGTACTCATTTGTTGCTTGCCTTAGTCATTTGACCATTGACCACGCATCCCTTTCGAGACGGAGCACCGTTCCTACTCCTAATAGAGACACCTCCGACAATTGGGCGCTCATTACGTTGTTTCCATAGATGACATAGAAACTTTTTGCTAATCTTATCCCCTTCCTGTTTGGCCTCCTGTGGCCACCATCTATCTCCTAGGATAGCGATCGTTTTTCTCGCTACTATTCATTGTATCAAACTCCTCCATGTCACATTCGTCTATTTTCCTCATCTCCTTCCAACACATCCCGTTCCTCCTTGTATATTTCACATTCTCCTACTATGCGAGTTCTACTCTCTATTGCTTTGCCACACGGGCACATCTGTGCGTCTACTTCCTCCTCTTCCTGGTTACTGGTGTACCTCTTTCTTCTTTCTGGCAGGTCCAGGTCCCCTACACGAAAGCGCAGTTTCAGCGTTTTCGCGAAGTCCATTGGGCCATGCAAATACGTTTTCATTCCTATTCCTTCCCTCAATCCCCCGTATATCTCCAAGTGTTTTCCCGATTCCACCCTGTTTCTTAGCGCTAGCCTTTCCCTTCTTTCTATCCTTTCTTCTACTTCTGCCTCGTACCTCCCAAACTTCCCGGCGGACATCATCTCTACTTGGTTTCCCCCTAGATCCTTCCATACTTTCTCAACTACGCCATCCCACCTTATTGCAGATCGCCCTTTTGATACTTTCTCCCATACAGCTCTATCAACTATGGCTGGCAACCTCTTTTTTGGCATGTTCCTTACTTTATATTGCCACTTCAACTTTCTCATGTCTCTATTTGTCTTGAGTGGGCGCATTCCCAGTTCTGCTCTTAATACTGTATTACTAGTCGTACTTGAGCATCTTAGGATTTTTTAGCTGCCGTCATTTGTACTTTTTCCAACTGTTTTACGAGTTTCGCGTTCCCTTCCCATACTTCTCCTGCATATTCTAGCTTTGGTACTATCACATTCATCAAGATACATCTCTTAATCCTAGTGTCAAGGTTCGGGTCTGTTAGGATCGCATCCATCTTGCCTACTTGTGCATTACCCTTTCCTATTACTTTTGCTATATTTGTATCCCAAGAGCAGTCTTTTGAGATCACTACGCCAAGGTATGTATACTGGTCTACGATCGGCAATTCATCTTCTCCCCGCTTCCACCTGAAATTTACCGGGGTTACCTTATCTTCGTTGCAAACAACTACTGCGCATTTCTTCACGTTCGCCGTCACCCTCCATTTCCTGGTGTATTCTAGCGCCTTCTCTATTTGTTTCTGCAATCCTTCGGGTGTTTCTGATATCCCCACGAAGTCATCCGCAAACATCAATCCCGACACCGTATCTTCCCCTACCGTGACTCCCTGCCTTGCTCCCTCGACTGCTACTATCAGGTCGTTAATATATATCTTGAATAAGTTAGGTGACAACGTACATCCCTGTGCAACACCTTGTAAAATATCAACATACTTCGATATTTCCCCGTCCAGCATCACAGCACTTCTCGCACATTCCGTCATCTTTTTCATCATTCTCCACATCTTTCCTCTGATTCCTATTTCCCACAGTTTTTCCCACAATCTATTTCTCCATACTGTGTGGTAGGCTTTCTGCACATCTAGAAAGAAACAGTACGTTGTTAGTCCCGCGTCTTTCCTACCTTGAATAATCTTTACGTAAGGTGTACACATGGTCTACGCAGCTACGGTTTGGCCTAAACCCTGCTTGTCCTTCGCTTATTTTGTCCTCCTTCTCCATCATCGTTCCCATTCTATCGTTCAAAATCTTACAAAATGTTTTGCCTACTGTGCTTAGTAGCGGGGGGGGGGGGGGGAGGGACGACACCTGTGACCACGGCTTGTCCAGAAGAAGACCGCTGAGAGTAAAACCTCCTGCGAGTTAAGCTGGAAAGTGAAAGTGATGATCGAAAAAAAAAGGAAAAAAGAAGGGCACGAGATGACGTCAAACCTTTCGAGGCCGTATGCCCCACTGCTCTGCGAGTGCTCTATATCAAGTTTGAGGGTCGTTAAAGCTGTGTGGCAGGAGTTCTTGCTGAAGACGTCGGAGCCTGACCCATTTATGGCCGTTTTTTTCCAGACGGAAATGGGATCCAGTTTCGTCTAAAAAAAAACGGGCCAGAAATGCGCCAGTCTCTCGCGTCTCGAGCGAGAACTCCGGCCACAGAGCACCAACGACCCTCAAACTTGGTAGCGAGCACTCTCAGAGCAGTGGAGCACATAGCCTCGAAGGTTTGGCGTCATCTCGTGCCCTGTGAGGCCTGTGAGGCGAGGGATCATCGGCAGTGGTAGGTGTTGTGTGTTGAAAGCGCAGCTTTTTCCTGCTGCGGCACACCAAATAATATTTCCCATCGGCTGTGTGGGTTTCAACACCACAAAGGGGAAATACTTTTTTTTTTCTGGTTTCTGGCCCCGAAGGAGTCAGCCTAAGGTCGCGCCGCATTATCACCAATTACTTAAAGTACAACGAAAGGTCTTGTATCAAACAGGGGGGGGAACGGCCCTTTACCGTCCCCTGATTTCTCTTGTATCCAGCAGGGGGGGGGAGCTCTCTACCGTCCCCTGATTTCAGCTTTACATATGTATTTGTTGAGGCGTACGTAGAGCGGGCGGACGGTGTCAGGTACCCCCCCCCTCCCGTCGGGAGTCGGGAGGGCCGAAGTCAAATAATTCGACGTGCGGTGTCGATTGTTGTTTCAGGGTGCCCTCAAGAAAGTGAAAGGAAACCGTTGCGGGCACGAGAGCACTACCGGGTACCAGGTACCACGTAGGCAGCAAGAAAGGCAGGCTGATACGAGAATCTACAGGAAACCAAGATATTCGGGAGACTTGACGTCATTCTGAACATAGTGCATACGTGTTTCTTAATTAAGAAATACAGCATTATTCAGCATTCCTGTTTCTTGCTGGTGTCGTGTACATGATACAGCATTGATTCATACCTGCTATTTATCCATGCGAAGGTTTTGTGCAGAGTGCAAAGTTCAAACATACTGAGTGAGCAGAATATTAATACAACAGCTACAGTTAGTAGTAGCCGTACTCCGTCTCGTACCGCACCCTACATACACGTGAATGAGGTACCTGGCGGCGTACCTCGTAACGAATCTGCAGATGGTCAGATGGTCTAGCTAGGGGTGTGATTGCGGGAACAATATGTCTGCCCAGCGACACGCCAGCCAAGTACCCGAGGTAGTCTCGTATATATGCATGTGTGCAACCTTGCCCAGCGCATTGTCCTTCGTCCCTTGAGGATTGAGCAACAAAACAGGCAGACGGCCGAGAACGCGAATTTCTCACACATGGTCTATATGGGAGCGCCTGGGACACCGTCGGTTATTATATGCGCCGGGTTTTTCAAGCGAAGCGAGCTACGTCTTACCAGTAGAGGCCATCAGTCAAGACGATAAAGTCCTGCTGCTGCTGCCTGTGCACTCTCTGCTGCTGCTGCTGCTGCTGCTGTGTCCTTCTGAAAAATATCATATTACCAGCTCAGTTCACACAGCAGCAGTGGCTATTCGCACCTATTCAAAACATGAAATGCGTGAAAAATACAATACTCAACATCTCCCAAAATCACCGAGGAGCACAGCTCTCACCTCGCACTGTCTTCCTGGCCTTGGGTCCGGCGACCTTAGCGATGCTCCAGCAGATTTACGGCGTGCAGAGCGCCGTGTTTTGTTACCGGCCTGAGGGGTTGTCATGGGTTTTGAGGTTGGGCAGCGGGAGTTCTGTTTGAATGGCGTTATTGTTCTGGCATGTTGTGAAATCCCTCCGCCTTTGCGGTTTGAACCTGCTCACCCATGCACCGACGCAGCCAGTGGCGATGAGGTTGGTGTCAATCTCGCCAGCTACTCTGGTCGCCGCTCTTTTCGCGGCCGCCTGCACCTCTACCACTACCACCGCGAGCTACGCCGCCACGGATCACGCGATAATCAACCGTGCTTATCATGCTGATGCCACGGACGTGGGTGATGATAATGCGTGCTCCTCCGGCTGCTTGCGCTTCTTCCCAAAAACTCGAGCGGTCCAGGTCGCGTGTCAGCTAGTCTGCAGCGCTGTGGAGGCCCAGTCTGACACGCCATGTGGCCAGGCACTGCTGGGATCCTCCTTCGAGCACCTCACCCTGCTCTCCTACAGCAGTGGACACGTCTTGGAGTCCTTTGCGATTCTCCTCGGTGCTCTCGGAGGCAACTCCTCTTTCGCGGAGGACGCCGCCTTCTTCGCCGACCTCCACCTGAGCGACCGGGGCTCTCCCCAAGGGTGTGGCGACGTCGAGGACGCCCACTACTGCCTTGGGCAGATGTCCCTAGTAGCTTCAATCGGGGTGTGCTTGCCGCAGAGCTGCGACTCCGCCTCAGTTCTAGCTCTTCTGGCGAGCGTCAACGCCTCGAGCCTGTTGCCCACTGCGACCAGCAGCGACAACGACCCTGGTAGTGCGGCCTCGTTTGTGGGGTCGACTTCGTTCACCTGTGGGGACGAGCTTCGCATCTATCCGGACGCGGGCACCGTAAGCGTGCTCTGTTTCCTGGGCGTTCTTGTCGCTCTGGTCCTCGCGGGAACGGCGTCAGATTATCGCCGCCTTCGCCACCTTCGCCGCCTTCGCCGCCTCCGCCACCAACGCCTGTACCAGGCCGCAAAGCAGCAGCAGCAGCAGCAGCAGCAGCAGCAGGAGCAGCAGCAGGCGAGGCAGAGCGTCAACAACGGCAACAGCGGGTTATCACCAGTAGGCACCGGCCGAACACCCTCCTCGGGCTCCGGCAACAGCACGTGGACCCGGAACACCCTCCTGCTAGATCCGCGCATCAAAGCAGGGCTACCCAACACCGCCGCCGTCGCCGCAGCAGCTGCCACTAGTACTATTAGTAGTACTACCACTGCTACTACGTGGGCGACCAACGGCGTCGAGGAGGGGAAGGATATTGGACCGCACCAGCAGCACCAGCAGCAGCAGCAGCAGCAGCAGCAGCAGCAGCAGGTGGAACTTGATGGGGGAAAAACCTCCAATCACAGCAGCAGGAGGAGCAGTGAGGGAGATACTCTCGAGCACGGAGAGGATCCCGCCCGACAGCCACTGCTCCCGATATCATCCTCACTGCGGGTAGGGAACCAAAACCCGGCGCATTTCCGCAGCTCCTCATCCGCCTCCTGCCGTCATTTTTCCAGTACGAACAGCATTAATGGGACCACTCGCGGGATTCTGAACGAGATACAGGTATCAGCGGCGGGGGGGGAAAGCGGGAATAGCGGATCGCCGACGCCGGACGGGCAAAATGCTGCTCGCAACAACTACGACAATGACACTGCTGCTGACGGTGATGGTGGCTCGTCAAGTTGGCGTGACTGCCTGGAGTGCTTCTCCCTCATGTTGAACATGGACAAGCTCCTGGCGCCGCCTCGCGCTGGCGACGAGTTCGGCGCGCTCGACGGCGTGCGGACGCTGTCGATGATGTGGGTGGTGCTCGGGCACGTTCTGATCTACGCTCTCTCCGGGCCGGGCTTCACGAACACCGTCGACGTCTTGCCCCGTCACGGGAAGGGCCTTCTCGCGAGGTGTGGTGATACCTGGTGATAATAGAAACGCTCGTGCATACTATTTTATACGTAACGGGTGTATAAATCTAAATTGCCCGTACCTTTGGCGCACAGCAGCTGCGTCTTACCTGCGGTATGCATGGTATGATATTCTCATACCTGGTACGATATACCTGGTACCTGGTATCCCAGAGTACTATTGCCGGGGTACCATAGTAAATAGGACCAAATACTGTTAGCAAAAATGGGTAAATATATAGTTTTTTGTGTGTATCATAGGTCTATTAACTACGCCCCCCCGTAATAAGTACAGCACCAATGATTATTTCATCCTTGGCACCTGGTATATATAGGGCCTATACAGGGAAGGGAGCAGGGATAATGATGCTATGTACACGAAAATGCCGTCGCTTTGCTGAAAGATCAACCAATGTTCCTGCTTTCGTTGGTCGTTGTCTTATGGTTTATTTCTCTACGCTGCTGTTTTTGTTATTATTACTATGGTTGTTTTTTTCAGCATAACATGGTTGTTTTGTCGCGCGGACGAACCGTAAGCGAGGAAATCGATACGATAAATTATTCGTATACGAAATACTTGGAACAATGGATGGTGGCCAAGCGGACGAGGGGCAGATCACCAATCCCTTCAGCCTATGTGGGGCAACACTATGCATAACATGATATATACCTGGTACGCTTTGGGAGCTCGTCTTTTGCAACACCACAGGTGCAGCAGTACACACCGGCACTCCTTGCGATGCATGATGTCTGTCTGTCTGTCGGCGTTTATCTCCACGGTGAGCTTGTATCTGCTACACGAAGAATCAGCGCGCGGACACTGCTGGGTACCCTGGATGCAGGATGTCGAGTGCGTGGGTATAGCTTGCCGGTACTACGTACGTACGTACGTACATATTTGTTATTCTCGTATGTACTGCCTGTAGAACCGTAGTGGTGCATACATGGATGCATGATGCATGGCATTCCGCGACGCCAGTATTGAGAAATGAGGAAATAGAGCTGTTTTTTTCTTGTTTTTTCTATTTTGCGCCGATTTGCTCAGGCGTTGATCGCCAATACGCATATTTATAACACCGCTTCACGCGGCCATTTCCTGTGGGTTCAGCAAATGGCAACGACTTAAATTATAAAGTGCCACAGCTGCAGCAGCGACGGCGGCAGCAGCGGCAGCAGCCAGTCGGCTACCCCCCCCCACCCATCTTGTCCCGAACCCACCCATCCCCTCTGCTGTGTGTTCATCACATCTCCCCACGTATATATTTTCCGGGGGAACATACTGCTGTGGTAATCGGGACCATTTTTTTTTTGTGTATGAACATGGCGGGATACGTGGTTTGGGGGCCCATGGTCGGTTCTGATTCTTGCTACTTACGCCCCCACGTACGTATGAACATGCACTCCCTGTCTCGAACGATTGGTTCAGGTTGCCCGCGCAGGTACTACCGGGAGGTTTTCTCGCGGTCGATACCTTCTTCCTCATGTCGGGCTTCCTTTTGAGCGCCGTCCTCCTGCCAAAGCTGGGGTCGGGGTCTCTCGGGCGGTGGCGGTGGATGGCGAAAGCATACCTACACCGGTACCTCCGGCTTACGCCCACCCTGGCCTTCACGACGTTTTTCGTGTGGAAGGTTCTCCCCCTGCTCGGGGAGGGGCCTGACTGGTGGCCCCTCGCGGTAGGACAGGCGGATCGCTGTCGTAGGTGAGCGGCGGTCGGGGGGAAGGGGAACGGGGGGGGGGGGGGGGGGGGGGGGGGGTACTCGATATCATGCATGACACTGTAGTCGTATGGCCATAGACCCTCATGTCCCTACAATGCCGGGACGGAGCACGTCGGGTTTTCACCAGCCAGGCAGACATTGCTTGCTTGCACCAAGCTTTGCGAAGCGCCGCGAGGTATTCGGCGAGTCCCATGAAGGCGGGCGGGGGAGATGGGGGGGGGGGGGGGGTACTCGATATCGTGCATGGCCGTAGTCGTATGACCATACTGTAGACCCTCGGACCCCTACAAAATGCCGGGGCGGAACGGAGCACGTCGAATTTCCATCGACCAGGCAGACATTGCTTGGGGGGGGCGGTGTACTCGATATCATGCGTATCCGTAGTTCCATAATCTTATGGACCAGGGTGGGAGGGGCATGGCGGCGGGGTGTATTCGACATTTGTGCTATGTATACTGCTGTTGTGTATCGGCTTGATCTCCATATTTTATACCGCAACCATCCTTACTTTTCCACGCAGAGTGGTGCGGTCCATACGTCACAAATACGTAACAATCTGTTTCAATTTATGAGGATCGTTTGTATATTAAATCTCGATATGTATGGTTCTTGTATGTCGGTTCAGCGTGGAGGTACTCGTACTAGTAGTTTTTAGAAAAGTTTTCACCTCACAGCTTGAGTTTTTTTGTATTCTTTCGTTTTTTTTTTTCCCCCGTTTTTTTGTTTGTTTGTAACCGGTATGTGCTTGTACGTAGTGCGTAGTGGTGGTGAGTTTTGTTTTCTTTTTTCGCGCACGTATCATGTTGTTGTTGTTGTAAAACGGTTGACTGAAGTCACGCCGACTTCGAACTCCACTCTCGTACTATAAATATTACGGGGGACCATAGTAAACAGGACCAAATATTGTTAGTAAAAATACCTAAATATATACGTTTTTATCTATGCCATAGGTCCTGTTGACTATGGACCCCCGTAAATATTGGTTTTTATCTATGCCATTGGTCCTGTTAACTATGGACCCCCGTAATATTAGTAGTAATATTAATAAACGAATAAACGGTATTGTTTGTTGTTGTTCTCACATGAACTCATCGCCACAATACAGCAGTACAGCAGTAATAGTAACACAATGCGGTCCGTAGTCGCAGGCAGGCAGACGGGCTCCAACACTAACTCTGTCTGGAGTGATGGAAGAATACCTCGGGAAAGAATGTGCTGGTCTCGCTCGCGCATCTGCTGTATGTACGTGGACCTTTTTTTTTTTAAAGAACAAATTATGGTCGGGATATGCGTAACATATACGATGGCAGCAGACAAGTGCCATAGTTTGTCTTAGATATTTCGTGTGGCTCTGTAGAAGCTTGGGATAAATAGTCGGCGATAGGTGAGCGATGGTGGCGCTGATCCCTGGTCTACCGGGTCCTCGGAATTTTTTGCCACGGCAGCGGCGGCGGCGGCGGCGGCGGCGGGAAGAAGTCGGCCGCGGGTGTGGCTCGTGGTCCGTGCGCCGACGATGTTACACAGTAGTAGTGCTCGGCCTCTCTTTGTTGGTACTTTTCTGATGAGAGATCCGCACATACGTTTTAGTTCCATGAAGAAAGTGAAGGGCTTCAACGTTTGGGCGGACGCGTGGTTTACCCACCGCTCGCTGTGTAGGAGGCAGGGCAGTAAAAAAGATTGCGTACGTATATACGACAGAAGCGCAACACATGTTGATTTGTCGTACATATGATATATGTTGGTGTTGGAACTTGCAAGTCATTTTGCTTCCTCTTCCCCGGTGTGTTGGTTGAGCTCCGAGCGTAGGACTGACTATTAATATTTACCTGGTATATCGTATGACAGATATAGTGCGCTTGGAACACGGTGCGTGATATTACTATTGCGGGGGGCCATAGTAAATAGGACCAAATTTTGTTAGTAAATATAGGTGAATATATAGGTTTTTGTTTGTGCCGTAGGTCCTATTTACTATGCCCCCCCGTAATAGAAAGTGAGGACGGTAATGCCGCAGCCCTACATTTCTGTAGTATGTTGTCTTATTTACGTAGTTGAAAACAGAGCGCCCTGTCTCTTTTTGTACTGGAGTCCCGTTTTGGGGACAAACTACGTACTGTTAATATGACCAAATATTGTTAGTAAAAATGGGTAAATATATAGGTTTTAGTGTGTACCGTAGGTCCTATTTACTACGGGCCCCCGTAATACTTGGAGATTAACTTGTTCGTCCCCAAAACAGGACTGCAGTCCTATCAATAGAAGGGTCAATGAACTCTCATTTGTGAGATCGATTTTTTCCCCTCTAAACTCATCTTCTTTCTGCAAGCTGCGTGTAGTATTAATAGTATCATGGTATGGTATAGTATTAGTAGTATGGTATGGCATTTCACGCATCACGTCACAGCCGCGCACCTTTCATTTTTTTTTTTTTTTTTTTTTTTCTCATGAGGTCGATGGGCCGTCGGCGGTTTTAGCAGCAGCAGCCGCAGCAGTACAGTAGCAGTGTCGTACATATCTGGGTTCTATCCTCATGCATGTTTCGACGCCCACTGCAGCCCCCCCCCACCCCCCTCCCCACGTCGCGCTCCCGGTGTTTCCCGAAGGCCCTTGCTCGGTGTCGCTCTGGCCACCGCGTGCCCCCGCGAATCGCGAGTAGACCGTACACGTGGCCTCTGAGGCTAATTGCCGGTGCGGTTGGTGCGGTTGGACGGGGGTACGGCATGGCTCAATGCTAACAACGGTTAACACATGGCACAGAAACACCGATCCTGACTTGATTATTGTTTTTGTGTTCCAGGGTATATAGAGTAGGTACGCTTCTGGTATGTATAATGCTATAGCCCGCACACTGCCTGGTCCCGAGAGCCGTATTTTCTTTCGTTGCAGGGAGGCGTTCTGCGATGGAGGCTCACCGTTAATTTTCTGAGGCTCCTCACTGGACCTTAAGGAGCTCCATGCCTCACCGGAAAACTGACTCCAGCAAAAAAATCAAATCGCATGCCGATGAATAATCCCATTGCCCAAGTATTCAAACACGTCATTTTTCGAAACGAGATTGGCATCATTCCGACGGTTTTGGGTTATAAGGAGCCCCGTCATCTCAGAACACATTTTGAGCGGAAAGGTGCTGCCTCTCTGTCGTAGAAGGCGTCTGGATCCAGCGCACGCTTTTCCTTGGCCAAGTCTTGGTGCTCCGGGTACACAGATCCCGCGCAACGCAATGTATCATGGCGGAAGCTCAGGACCTACCGCGTATTGCTCTATTGACCTGGCTGGTGAATCTGTTGTCCGGTGAGTGTAACAGCTGAGAACGACGCGACTTTCTCACCGCTTTCACCTGCGTACACGACCCCCCGCTCCCCCCGCCCATACCCGCCCGCCTCCTCGTTAGATACTGGTGGGCCGAGATCACCTACTTGTCGAACGTGGTCCCCTGGCCACCTCTCGCCGGCGGGTGTCTCGGCGTGAGCTGGTACTTATCCAACGACACGATGTTCTTCGTCGCCGGTGTGCCCCTCGTGGCCCTGTACCACAGCCGCCCGAGGACCGCCGTCGCCGCGGCCTTCGCCGCCCTAGCCGCGAGCTGCGGCTACACGCTTCTCCGGCTCGGCTTCGGAGAGGACGTGAGGTTCGCGTTTTTCAACGCCGCTAACGGGGACGGTTGGGTGGAGGCGTACTCCTCTCCGTGGACCCGCTGCCCGGTGTACGTGGTCGGTCTGCTCTGCGGGTTCGCCTGGCACACCAACTTCCGGGGCGGTGTCGGTCGTGGCCGAGGTCTGACCGCCGCCGCCGCCGCCGCCGCCGCTGCTGCTGCTGCTGGTGGTGGTGCTGGTGGCGGCGGCAGCGGCGGCGCCGGGGACGACCCCGAGAACGCCGAGGGCGGCGCTAACCCTATGTCCGCAGCATGGAGGTCGGCAACTCGCCTCGGAGCCGTCGAGACTGGCGAGGAAGGGTTCCTCGTTCGGCACGGCAAAGCGGCGTCGGGGGCGGCTCCCGCGATGGTGGCCGTCGCGTCCGCCGCCCTCCTAGCCCTGCCGGTGTATGGCTCCTACTGGGCTTACCAAGACCTGACGGAGAGCAGCGTGTCCCCCTGGGCGGACCACCTCTACCTCGCGTTCTCCAGGCCGGCGTGGGCGCTCGGCGTGGCGCTGATGTGCGCGCTCTGCTTCCTGGGGCGCGGCGGGTTGGTGGGGTGGGTGCTGACGCGGCCCTCGTGGGCGACGCCTTCCAGGCTCACCTACTGCGCGTACTTGGCCCACCCCTGCGTGCTGACGGTGATGTACGGGCGGCGGGAGAGCGCGGTGAAGTTGACCTGGGCGGAACTCTCCGTCACGTACATGGGCGTCGTCATGGGAACGTTTGCCGCGGCCACCGCTCTGCATTTAGTGGTGGAGGCGCCCTTCCGAAACCTCGAGTCGTGGGCGAGGCGGTCGTGGCCCGCCAGGGGAGGGAAGACGAGAGGCGAGGAGGCGGAGGGGGGGGAGGGGGGGGGGGGGGGGGGGGGGGGGGGGGGGGGGGGTCTCTCTTATAACTAATCCGTCGAGAGACTTTCAACTTTTTTTTTTTTGTCGGGACATGAAATTAGTGTGGGCGACTCTTTTTTTTTTTTTTTTTTTTCGGTGAATAGTGTACCCGGTGAGGGTTTGGTAGTGTCCCCCGTGGGTGGATGTGGTGGTGGTGGTGGGGGGGGGGATCTGGTGGTTCCTTATATAATTGGGACACAGTCTTGCACACCTCGACCAAATGATAGGTTCCTACGCTTGAATGATCTAGATCCATGCAGGCAGATCATCTATATATTCCCGATGTTTCGAATGAAATGATCTATATAGGCAAATCATCTGTCTATTCCCGATCTTCTGAATGATATGATCAATTTAGGCAGATTATCTATCTACGGCCGGGACGCGCGTAGGTATGCACGATCTGTGTAGGAAATATATTTCCTGGGTTGAATCGGTGCTATTATTAATAGCTGGTTCGCAGACAGATCCCGCATGAACTCTCGCAGAGTCAGGTGAGGAGTTGGATGATCTACAGCACAGATCATGATCTGTCTATGCGAGGCGTGCAATCTTGCGTGCGGGGATAGGGGAGACTTTCTCGTCTCGTTAAGGTAGGGTTCGGTCCCACGGGCGGGGCGGGGGGGGGGGGGGGGGTCCTGTGTCTTGTCTGTGGATTTTGCATGAACTTTTTTTTTCTATGCACCCCATCGACATCCAGCACGTCCAGTGCTCGTTATGTTTTCTATTTTGTTATTTTTTTAATCCTAGAGACATACGTACAAGCTCTGTGTCCACACAAGTTAGTACGGTCATGAATTTGTGTGCGACACGAAATTGATCTTGCATCTGCAAGCAGGTGCATCCTCGGCTCTTTGTTTTTTTTTTTTTTGTTCGGTCATGTTTGGGTTGGTTCGCATTTGTCTGTTTTTTTTTTTGTGCTTTCCCAGCCGCCTGCTCTACGAGTACCGCGGAGCAGCACTGATCCCTGCGGATCAAGCGGACGCAGAGAAGCTGGCGTCCAGGAAACGTTTTTTTTGTTTTGTTTTTTTGTTTTGGAGTGGTTGAGTGTGTGCACCGCGCCGCTTCTTCGCAAAATTTCTTGTCGGATGTAGCAGAGGGCTGAATAGCGCTCTTTGGAAGCGCGCGGGCACGCTGTTCATCGGGCACGTTGTTCATCGCGTGCTTCTGTATCCAATCGAGGTCCAGCCGTCCTTCGCGATATCTCCGCCGAATTTTGGGAACAAGCCACCCGCGCACACGTGTTGCGGGCGGGCATTTTTGGTCTGCACGCGGATATTATACCTCCTCTGATGCGTTTCAAGTTGTCGTTGCCTGATTTGTTGCAAGCCCCCCCCCCCCCCCCCCCCCCGCGCTGCTGCTCCGTCTCGAAAGGGATGCGTAGTCAATCGTCAAATGACTTAAGGCGAGCAACAAACAAGAGGATGAGTACGCCCCCCTCCCCTGCCCCCGTGTGCATTGCGTTGCGTTGCGTTGCGTTGCGTTGCGATGCGTTTTTTTCTCCTTCTTTTTTTTTTTTTTCTGTCTCTCCGCGTGAAACCACGGGTTGTCGTGAAAGGAATACCCGATGCCGTTGGCTGTTTTTTTGAGGCGCATATGCAGGACGTGCGCGGCCACGTACGCCTTGTGCGATTTCTTTGACAAAGGCCCTATAATACAGCCAAAAAAAAACCCCAAACGAAACGAAACAAAAAAAACGAAAAAACGTAGGCAGCAGGTACATACGTACGATACGTACGTACCCCAAGCTTGTTGTTGTAACCCACCCGCTCCCACGGTGTGAGCGGGGGTAGGGTAGGGTGGGGTTTAGAGAGTGTAGATTTTGCCCCCTCTCCTTCACTCTCCGTTTTTGTTTCTTGTTTTTTACCCTTTTACTGCTGCGAGATCCCGTTTTGGGGACAAACTACTTGGCTTTTGAGTATAATATTATGGTTTTGTCCCCAAAAGGAACTGCAGTCACTAAAGAAAAGGGCTGATTTAGGTGTTGGAGCCTATTCTGGTAGTGTAAGGTGTAAGTGTACACTTGCCATCATCCCGCCAGCAGCACCCACCCATGCACCCGTTTTTGCTCGCGTGCGGTGGGGCATCAGTTGCTTGGTGTATGGCGTGTGCATGCATGTTGTGTGTCTGTCATGTGTGTGTTTTTGTTGTTGTTTGTTGTTTGTTTTTTAGTTTTTTGTTCTTTTCGTTTTTTTTGTTTATTTCTTCAGGATTTTTTTTTTGTTCGAGTTGGCCTACACATATATACTGCTGTACGAGCGAAGACGTCATCCCTTCCATTTATTTCTCAGGAAATTATTTTGAGTTGGCCCACGTATATAGACGAATGAAATGGATACATGTTTTGTCACACTTCCTAGGTGTATACCCACCAACTGCTTCTTTGTCAGGAAGGCATGCATTTTGGGTTTGATAACTAAAAAACATCTGTGTACGTTGCGACATGGGCGGCGAGGGGGAGGTGTACCCCCGATATCGCGCATGGCCGTAGTCGTGTGAACATAGACCATAGCGGAGGGGGGAGAGGGGGGTGGTCGTTTGGTGATTTGTTTGGGCGCAGAGTGTTTTCGTCGTGTTATTGTGCATGCCCTTAAGGTTAACCCTTTTAGTGCCGCAGTCCCGTTTTGGGGACAGACCACTTGGAATTAGAGTGGTTTGTCCCCAAATCGGGACTGCGGTACTAAAGGCGAATGAAAACACCACACTCACTCTCGTACGTAGCTCTACGTAACTTTTTTTTTTCTTCTTTTTTTTTCGGTTTGCAAGCAGTAAGAAAGAGTGCTGATACAACCAGTCAGTAGTAATAGCACAGCAAGCCGTTTAGTCTGCGGCGCATGTGTTTGAGACGCGATCCTGGAACACTCGAGGGCCAACTGCTACGGGGTACCTGGTAGGTAGTTTGGGTAGGATGTTTTATCGATAATTTCAAGGCATCCAACTTTCGATGCGTCGAAACCCCCCCCCCCCCCAAAAAAAAAATGGAGATACTACGAACCGCTGTGGCGTGTTCAAACGTCTTTTTCCCTCGATTCTCTGGCACCCCCCCGGCTGTTGTCTTTTACGTGTGCGGATTCTGAAGGAAAGGTGTCGTATACCTGGCACATAAAAAAAGAAAACAAGGTCGGTAGTGCTTCGTACGAGTAGTACGTGTTTGAGTGTAGTTGTTGTTTTCTTCACTTTAAACCGTTCTTTCTACCCGTCGACATCCAGCACAACCAGTGTCCGTGCCGATTCTTCAATCCTATTAATAGATAGATACCTGGTACAAGTTCTGTGCTCACAAAGCTACGCCACAGCACAGAGATACTACGTTGCCACGTATGCAGTAAGCACAGCAGCAGTGGACAATGCAATACCATTTCGTCATACTGGATACGACAGGCACGACATACACATTCTATGAAATTGAGAAACGAACGGAAACAAAGAAAAAACAAAAACAAAGAAGACAAATAGAAAGAGAAAAAGAAGAAGGAACAAACTGTCGTGCCCCCCCGGCAGGGGATGTGGCAGACTCTTGGAAAGAACGAGCTGGATAAAAAAGAAGAAAGACACCACTACTCGTCGTAAACAGAGTAAGACTAAGAACCAAGGGAAATTAACCGGCAAACCAAAGCACAAGCACCCTCCAGGTAGCGGCAGCATTTTGTGGTACGAGTAGCATCGCCAGGTTCTCCCTGCTAGTCCGCCTGGTACCCAGCTACACTGATTGCCGTCTCCGTCCTGCGCTCGTCAACCATGCCGGCCCCTCGGCGTCAGACACTACGAAACACATTAAGCAGGTTCGTCATCCAACCGCGCCACACGACTCCTTCAACAAGGCTTATCAATCGAAGAAAGGAAGAGAAATGAAATAAAATGAACATCACAGAGGATCAGCGCAAGAAAGAAAGAAAAAGCACAAAAAGACGAGAAGAAAAGGGAAGACCACGTTCGAACGTTCGAACCAGCTGCACCAGTTGGTGGTACGAGTAGTATAGGCATGCTCTACTTCCTAGTCGTCCTGGTGCCTTGCTACCCTGTCTACCATCTCCTTCCTACTTTCGTCCACCGCAGTTTCCCTTCTACTCCTGTTCCCCCCCCTCTCCGCATTCCCTTGCTCGGGTTTTCTGCCACTCCTCCTAGGACCTGTTGCCCCCCCCCCCCCCCCCGATTAGGGGACCTGGACCTGCCAGAAAGAAGAAAGAGGTACACCAGTAGCCGGGAGGAGGAGGAAGTAGATGCACAGATGTGTGCCCGTGTGGCAAAGCAATAGAGAGTAGAACTCACATAGTAGGAGAATGTGAAATATACAAGGAGGAACGGGATGTGTTGAAAGAGGAGATGAGGAAAATAGACGGATGTGACATGGAGGAGTTTGATACAATGAATATCAGCAAGAAAACGATCGCTATCCTAGGAGATAGATGGTGGCCACAGGAGGCCAAACAGGAAGGGGATAATATTAGCAGAAGGTTTCTATGTAATCTATGGAAAAAACGTAATGTGCGCCCAATTGTTGGAGGTGTCTCTATTAGGAGTAGGAACGGTGCTCCGTCTCGAAAGGGATGCGTGGTCAATGGTCAAATGACTACGGCAAGCAACAGATGAGTACGCCCCCCCCCCCCCCCCCCCCCCCCGCCCCCCCCCCCCCCCGATTCCCTTGGACACCACCCACGGCGGATGCGCGGCGCTGCCTACTCAGCTCAGGTCTACTAGGTTGTTAGTGGGCAGAAAAAGAGGCTATTAATATATACTATTAATACTACTATTGACACTACTACGGTGTACTACTTCTACTACTACTACTACTACTACTACTACTACTACTACTACTACTACTACTACTACTACTACTACTACTACTACTACTACTACTACTACTACTACTACTACTACTACTACTACTACTACTACTACTACTACTACTACTACTACTACTACTACTACTACTACTACTACTACTACTACTACTACTACTACTGTAGCTATTTATAGACATGGCTATGGATACCTGGAAGCAGAGATAGTGAGGGATACGAGGTTCGGTTTACGTCGCCCGCACGGGGAGAAGAGCATAACAATGCAACATTTCAAAAGTCGCCAAGAAAAATGAAAAATTGGCTCGAACCGACCCTAGACTAAATATGTATATCGTACGTACTCGTCTGGTGACGGTCATATTGCACCTGGTGCGTCGCAGTCAGCAGTCGATGATGTCGCTATGGTGTATGTGCGTACGTGTGTACGTCATCACATGTTTTAGCCGTCACGGGACGGTGTCCTCTATATCCCGTAAAATAATACGCTTACTCACCCATGTGGAAACTCCGAACCCCTTCGGCGTGAGCAAACGCCAATTTAAGATACATCAGTGGTGATACGCGAATTTACGGTATGTCAATGGTTTTACGCCATTTTACGGTATACTGGTGGTTTTCCGCCGTTTCACATTGTATTTTACAGGGAGCGGTGAGCTGATCGAGGGAATGAACACCCTCAAAAAGCTGGTGGTGGTGCCCCCCCCCCCCCGCCATGACTATTATTTACCTGGTATATATATATATATATGTACATAGGTTGGGTTGGCGTCGGTTGGCGACGACGCTATAAAACACGCCTCTCACTGCGTGAGCTAGACAGGCAGGCTACCGGTTTCTTTTTTGGGGGGGGGGACGGCTACCACCGCTGGCGGTCGAGTTAGATCATTTTTGTGCGTAGAGAACCCTTACTCCGCACAAGGGGGATGCTCGTATCGCGCAGTGTGGACATGGTGAGGCACCCACGAGGCAGTTAAATAGAAAGCCCGTTGCTGTCTCTGGAAGTGGCCACACCAGAAATAAAATCAATTAATTGATGCTGCCATCCATGTGCAAGAAAGTCCGCCTCTAAAGCGGTTCTTGGTAGGATGCAGCTCACCCTTCATGTGACTCGCCCAACACCTCACGGCGCTTCGCGCTTGGTGCAAGCAAGCAATGTCTGCCTGGTCGGTGAAAACCCGACGCGCTCCGTCCCGGCATTGTAGGGGTGCGAGGGTCTATGGTCATACATACGACTACGGCCACGCATGAAAAAGAGTACAACCCCCCCCCCCCGCCCCCCCCCCCCTCCCGCCATGATCCCTGCGGAGGGCCCGCACAGGAAAAAGTTATTTAGACACGTATTATGCGTAAATTTCCTCACGAGTACTCAAAAAGGTGCGTCGCCTTCGGCGAAACGCACGAAAAAAAACAAAAACTTCGCCGTGCGGTGGAAACGGCCCCCCCAAAAATTGTTTTATCGCTTCATCGCCCAACTGGCGAAAAACGTGGGGGCGATATATTTTTTATTTTTTTTGTTCGCCTTCGGCGAAGGAGCATCCGGTCCTCTCGAAAATGGAAGCGACGTGCGGCAAGCGGCACACTACGATGCCCCCAGCAGATGGTGCCCTGTACTATGTAATGAGCGAAATTCTGACGAAAAAAAATCGCGCAACGCCGCACGCCCTAAAAAAACGCGTTTAGTGCACACAGGGCTGGCTGCGCGATCGCTTTTCGCAGCGGTGGCTTTTTTTTTTTTTCTGTTTTTGCTATTACGGGGGTCTATAGTTAACAGGACCTATGGCATACATAAAAACATATATATTTAGGTATTTTTTTACCAACAATATTTGGTCCTATTTACTATGGTCCCCCGTAATAGAACTATCCGGAAGGGTCGTTGCCAACCAGCACCGAACAAAAACAAGGTGTTTTCGGAAATATCTGCTGCTGTTAATACACACAGCACCTTCCTTTCCGACAAAATGTAGCACATCTGTTCGACTTTGTTTAGTGTAGCCACCTGTTTTTTTTTTCTCGTGTTTTTCGTTTCGTTGTCGAGGGAAGCTGGTACGATCGCATCTCTGTCTCTGCGAAATCAGCGCTCGTTTCTGGCTGTACAACCCTGCTGCTGCGCACGATACCAGCACCGCTGACGCCAACCCCAACCCCCACTACTGTAACTCTCTGTAGCCCTAAAGCAAGGCGATTGCCATATATATATATATAAAGGATATTAGAAGGCTTGTATTGGGGAGGCGATCGGTTAACCTTTTGCCAATATCCCAACGGACTAAGATCTTAGCGTATGGCGCCATCGGCAGGGTGTATGGGTCGTCGGTCGTGAGTTCGAATCTCGCGTCCATCATGAAATCGCTTTATACGTACAAGAAATTTTAGTTTCCTCATGTATGTCAAGAATCTGAAAAAAATAAAATTAAAAAAAAAATACTTCTGGATCCCCAAGATTTTGAACCGCGTGTTGGTGGCACGCGTCGACCCGTATATCCGGCCCGTTCCAGGGGGGGGGGTACTCGATAGGAGAGATGTAGTCGATCTCATGCATGGCCGTAGTCGTATGGCCATAGACCCTCGCATCCCTACAACGCCGGGGGGGGGGGGGGGAGTCTTATAAGGCTTAGATTGGGTAGGCGATCGGTTAACCTTTTACCTACCAGCCCAACGGACTACTAAGGCCTCCATCAACCATCGTTTTCGTTGCAGCGTCGTTATCAGTCGTCCTTTGGTTTTCGTACAGAAGCGAGTGAGCGGGCTTTCTCAAGCACGGCGGCAGCAGCGTCGCGGATACCGATTATAGGCAACTACCAACTACCTGGGTGCGTATGAAGCCACTGGAATTCTAGATTCCCTTTTTAGGTGAGGAATGGTTTGATTTGGAACAAGCACTGTGTGTACACTGTCCGATAACAAATCAAGACAAACGGCGATGACAACAACCAACGTGGTGACATCTACTCTTCAGTGAGTCCGTACAAAGGGTACAGTACCGGGAAAAAACCCGAGGACACGTGTAAAGCCTGGAATAAGTTTGGATATTGCGGAGGAACGTAGTTAATAGGACCTACGGTACACACAAAAACCTGTATGTATACCTGTAACTACGGACCCCTGAAATAGTTGATTTGGCGACGTCGGCAACTGTCGCTACCGTATTGTACCACATTGTACCAAAACATAAGCCCCTTTCGTTATTTTTTTTCAATACAAACGGTTGTAATATATCGGGTCAGAGTGGTACGCGTAGAACACGCAAGATAACATCGCCCCTTCTCCCCCCCCCCCCCCCCCCCCCCCCCCCCCTGCAATTGACGTGTCAGCGAGGTTAGAGGAAAAGAGAGAGGAGGAAAATAGACGAATGTGACATGGAGGAGTCTCGTAAACAAGACGGTAGCGATCGCTATCGTAGGAGATAGATGGTGTGGCCACAGGCGGCGAATCAGGAAGCGGACAAGATTAGCAAAACGTTTCTAGGTCATCTATGGAAACGGCGTCGTGAGCGCCGAGCTGTTCGAGGCGTCTCTATTTCGACTATTACGGGAGACCATAGTACACATATCCGGCGTCCCCGGCGGCTTGGTAGGTGGTCCGCGAGCCTATCAAGATCAATTTCGTAAGTTCTCGTCTCACCGAGTGCGTGCATGCTCGTAGGGACTTTTTCTTGCATAAAAAATCGATGAGCGGAAAGCGCGAGAGCGTGAGTTGGCTGTAACATTCGATGAAAATCGACGAGCAGTGGGAATGCTGAACCCTATGCGCGATAAAAACTAAAGGCACGTACCGGGGGGGGGGAGAAGGGACGACACCTGCTGTGACCACGGCTTGTCCAGAGGAAGAGCGTCGAGGGTAAAACCTCCTACGAGTGGGCTGGAAAGTAAAAGTGATGATTTAAAAAAAAACAAACAAAAAACAAAAACAAAACAGCTATGGTAGGTAAAAATAGGTAAATATATAGGCTTTGTGTTTGGCGTAGCCTCTATATCATATGGACTCCCGTGATAGGAACGATGCTCCGTCTCGAAAGGGATGCATGATCGACTATCGAATGAATAAAGCAAGCAACAAATGAGTACACCCCCCCCCCCCCCGCCCGCCCTCCCCCCGACCACTGCCCCCCTCCCCCCCCCAGCCTCCCGCCCCCCGCCCCCCCCCCTGGAAACAATTTTCGAGCCGATTTTCTCCAAAGCAAGGGGGCACACACGCAACAACGAAAGCGACGGCTTAAGAAGGATCTCGTCCGTCGAGGTGTTTCCCATAGACCCATCGCTCGGAGGTTTGCTCGGGCGGTGTCTGTTTGCACACTCTCATCATGCTTGTTTTCGTCGAGAAAATCGACTCGAGCAGTCAGTTCGTTCGTTCTGAAGGGAGCTGTTTATGTCATCGTGCGTGCTAGACATGCTCACGGTGTGACTCCTAGCCGACGTTAACAACAGTCAGAAGCTGTGTCTCGGGGGTTGGAAGTTCTGCTCGGAGAGGCCGCCACCTTTTCTTCAAGCCAAGCGAAGACCTGGCGGCGTCTCGCGCCACGCGATCGATTCGCTCGCACCCCTGCTGCTGGATTGCCGCAATTACTACAATAAAATATTCGCAAAAGCGAAAACGCACAAATTTTTGTTACTGTTTTATTTTTTTTCAGCTGAGTAAGGGTTCGTTACGGAGAACGTATGTATCAGAGCGGGTTCGCGAGACATCGCGCTTCACGCCCCGCCCCCCCCCCCCCCCCCCGCCCCCCGCCGGAAATGAAAACGCCTCATATGTGTGCTAATGTTTTTTTGATTATATTTTTCTCGTCCTTTCGCTAACATATCTCTCTGTACGCGGCACTTTGAGACAAAACGCTCGTCGAC
Organism: Macrocystis pyrifera; assembly: GCA_031763025.1. Classification (NCBI taxonomy): domain Eukaryota; class Phaeophyceae; order Laminariales; family Laminariaceae; genus Macrocystis; species Macrocystis pyrifera. Next base: position 5,524,919 of record JASSKH010000009.1, on the reverse strand, counting down.
GTTTGGGCGCGACCCGAGCAGTGCGTCGCGCGCACATGGCGAGCGCTCAAAGGACGCATGCTACATACAGCAGTAGAGCAGCTGCGCACCCTTTTAATTTTCCGAGGATCCTCGCTTGAGAAGCTCTATATACCTCACCCAAAAAAAACTGACGCCCAGAACAACGAAAGTGCAATGAATGGTTGATGAATAATCCCATGGCCTACATGGGCATACAAAAAAATGTCATTTTTGCAAAACCAAAAAAACAGAATTGATTGGCATTCCGACGATTTTGGGTTATAACCCCTTCAGTACCGGAGTCCCGATTTGGGGACAAACCACAGTCTAATTCCAAGTGATTTGTCCCCAAAACGGGACTGCGGTACTAAAAGCCCCGTCGTTCAGAAAAACATTTTTTTTTTTGGCCAAAATGTGCTACACCTCAGTCGTAGAACGCGGCGCCTCAGGGTGCTTGGTTCGGCGGGAGTAGGGTACAACAGTACAATGATGGAGGTTTACCGAAACCAAACAGAACCGCGATGGTGCGGTTACAATGGAATTATCACACAGAACTTTTTTTGCTAATAAATAGGAGGTTATGGACGAAATCCTCGATCTCACACAGCTGTGTGTGTGTGTGTGTGTGTTTTTTTTTTTAAATTTAATTTTATAAATTTTGAAATACGTCAGCTGTGAGTTCGACTGATTAAATAGTTGATACTCAACTTTGCAAGCTGCGTAATACGCCTCGTCTATATTCCATTTTTACCAAATTTTACAAGTATTGTGATAAACCGAACAATTTTTTTTTTTTTTTTTTAAATGCAATGCATACGGTGCACACTCATTGGCTGAGTCACCGCTGAATCTCTCCGCATAGCGTAACATTTTAACATAATCTCCGTCTTGCTGCCAGCCCCCCCCACCAAGGAGCGCAAGGCTGGCCAAATCATGCACCAGGTACAGATGTGCCTATCGCTCATGAGCGGGGCGTGATGGGCGACGCCGAGGATATCCCCCGGCTCGAGATCCGCCACTCCAACGACGGGAAGGACCTGTCGCCCTCAGGCGACGAAGTGCTCCTCAACCGGGGGTAGGCTGGGCTAGGGCATCATGTCAACCAAGTAGTGTCCAGTTCGTGTGGATCGGAGAGCCATCGCTGCGAACCAAGTTGACTGCAAGCACTTCGGGTCAACAATACTACACGAAGCTTTTTTACACCCCTCCCCCCTCCCGCGCGTAGTACAAACGATCGAAGCATGTCACATACACGGCTCGCAAGTACCTGGTATTGATTTCCAGGAACAAACGTCCCCGGTCTCACGGCTGATGATGCTTATCTTACGTGTGGTTCAAATGCATATGTATACAATGTACCGGTATATATTACTTAAATCACGATGATAAATGGTCCCTCTGTAGTGCCGGTTCAGCAGTATGCGCCAGCTAGCAGTACCGGCACTATATACAAGTATAGCGGCAACCAACCGGCACTAATTACTCCGCACACTGCCCGCGACACTGGCTAATCCCGTCGGCGCCAAGCGCCTTACTTCGCCGGCACTACGTACAGCGGGCAGCCGGCACCAAGGGGGGGACGACCGGCCCGACTACTGTGATGACATGAGATGGTGCGAGTTATATCTCGTTTTACCTCCGAGGCGCCCGATACCATGCTCCTTTGCTATACGACACGGCACAGGAAGGGACACGGCGCGATCAGCCACAGGAGTATTTTAGGAGCCGACAAAGAGGGCAGCAGTCTCATCGAGAACGCAGAAGCATATGCTTGAATTCTCTAAAAAAAAAAACAACTAGTTACTGCTGTAGCTGCCGGCTGAGCACGACTTATTTTAGCAGCCGCACGAAGAGAGCAGCAGTCTCACCGAGAACGCAGAAGAATAATATGCTTGAATTCTCAAAAAAAAAACCAACTAGTTACTGCTGTAGCTGCCGGCTGAGCACGACTTATTTTAGCAGCCGCACGAAGAGAGCAGCAGTCTCACCGAGAACGCAGAAGAATAATATGCTTGAATTCTCAAAAAAAAAAACAACTACTTGCTGTAGCTGCCGGCTGAGCACGACTATTAATAGAACGAACAACTTCACACACGGCACGCATACAACGTCGAGTCCAGTCCGCGGACGTTCCAACCAAACAAGAAAAAAACTGAGAACCTGCACGACACTTGGCGTGTGGACATCATATATATATATATATGATGCGACCCTTACTCCGGTGACGAAAAACACAAAGTCGAAAACAGAACAACATCGAAACACAGCTTTTGACGCACCATGCATACGTATAGCGCTGCCGCTCATCGCGCGACGGCATCCTAAAGTCTCGGACACACAAAAAAAAAACGTACCCCAACTAGTAAACCCCATTATAACCGGTACTGCTACAACACAGAAATGATCCCTCTGTAGTCCCGGTACAGCAGTATGCGCCAGCTAGCAATACCGGCGCTATATAGAAGTATAGCGGCAACCAACCGGCACTATTTACTCCGCACACTGCCCGCCACACTGGCTAATCCCATCGGTGCCAAGCGTCTTTTTAATTCACAGCCACTAACCGGCACTACTAGCACTCAACCGGCACTATTGAGGGCAACCGGCGCTACCGTATACCTGGTACAAAACAAGGACAGTTTGTACATCAATATTTCACTGGACAACGTCCTTCTCTTGGGGACAGAGAGGCACTATTTCGAGGCAGAGGCACTATTTTTGAGGTGTCGTCAGTGATCCCACGCGTGGCGAAACGCCGATCGGCAGACTTAACACACGAGGTACCCAAATACCTGATATCTCTTCCTTGAGGGCGAGGGCTAGAATTTCGCACGAGCTACCTGAATAACTCTGGTCCGACCCTCAGGGCGAGGGTCAGACTTACACACGAGTTTTACCCACATAGGCCTGGTGCGATCCTCAAGGGTGGGGGCTAGACTACACGCGGCGAGTTACCTGAAATAACCTCTGTGGCCTGACCCTCAGAGGGCGGAGGCGGGGGGGGGGGGATGGGGGGGGGGGGGGGGGGGGGGGGGGGGGGGGGGGGGGGGTGGGGGGGGGGGCAAGGTAACGGCGATAATTTTCAACAACCAGCCGGATACGACGGCCACTCTCTCAAACCTTCTCACCGTTTTCTTGCTGCACGCCGCTCTGAACGGAAATGTACGGACCTTTAAGACACTAACATTCATACCGAGCGCTCCTTACGTTTCCTTCCTGAATGGCAATACGTTCGTGATCCGATGCACAAACAACCCCCGAGATCCTCCGAGCTAAATATGACCAACCACGAGTACTTCCACCGCAATTTTCCCACCCCCGTCCTTGCACCTATCAAGTTACGACCAACCCCCAACCCTCAACCCCGCCCCCCCCCCCGGCTCCGCCCATGACCTTTTGCTTTGACCATATTTTTTACCACCAGAGCCGACTAACCACATCGACCACAAAGCGCCAAAACGACCGCGACTGGCCGACGAAAACGGCAGCTTCGTATCCCTCAACGAAGGCACCCAGGGGCATGGGCGCGTGCCGAGTGAGGTCTTCGAAGCTCGTGATCGTTTTTCCAGCGGAGACAAGCCTTGCCCGGACGCATAGGTCCTGGGGGATAGATACGAAGTACAACGTTAAGGTCGCAAGGGAGAGAGAGAGAGCCAGAGAGATAGAGAGAGAAAGAGAGAGAGAGAGAGCCAGAGAAAGAGAGAGAGAGAGAGAGAGAGAGAGAGAGAGAGAGAGAGAGAGAGAGAGAGAGAGAGAGAGAGAGAGAGAGAGAGAGAGAGAGAGAGAGAGAGAGAGAGAGAGAGAGAGAGAGAGAGAGAGAGAGAGAGAGAGAGAGAGAGAGAGAGAGAGAGAGAGAGAGAGAGAGAGAGAGAGAGAGAGAGAGAGAGAGAGAGAGAGAGAGAGAGAGAGAGAGAGAGAGAGAGAGAGAGAGAGAGAGAGAGAGAGAGAGAGGAGAGAGCGAGAGAGGGAGAGAGAGAGCGAACGAACCTGTTAAATTGCGGAGATATGTATTTTTGTACGTGGAACACTTGAGAGGGGGTAGGTGGTGTGCTTCAGCCTTGTGTGTTTTTTCACCACCAATCCAACGGCGGACATATATATTATATATATATATGTATATATACGTGGAAAACGAAAAGACAACAAAACAAAGATGCTCGGAGAGGCAGCGACCACGTGTACGAGAGCATCGACAGCAGCAGCAGCAGCAGCAGCAGCAGCAGCAGCAGCAGCAGCAGCAGCAGCAGGGCAGAGAACCACGTTGACAAAAATATGTGGTAGGGTTTTGTTTGTCGCACGACGGTCCCCAACAGCGAAGGACGGGCAGGCACATGCATGCTGTCGACAGAAGCACACATACACCAGTCATATCTACACCATACCCGGATGGGTTGGTAATTTTGGTGTTTTCCCGCACAAGACACCGAAGTACTTGAGAACGGGTGCTTCGTTATTACGCGTCATCATTTTTTTTTGAACAAAAAATAAATACGAGTATCGCCGCCATTTTAAGGAACTGCTGCTGCTGTACGTACCCAACCTGCTTCCTGTGTCTTACACCTGTCTGTTTTGTTTACGGCTTTTTTTCGTCACAATGTATATGTATGGTTCTTCGTGTCACACCTGCGGCAGCAGCAGCAGCAGCAGCAGCAGCAGTACATGAGTAGAGAGGCCACAAGGGAATCTTCATCGGAGTGGACAAAAAGTTCACCAGGTATATACGTGTACTACTAATATTATACTGTTTTTTTTCTTTTCGTTGATCAGTTCTTGCGTCACGCCCTATATAGGTGTTGTAAAATCGAATCGGCTTGATATTGTTAACAACTATTACCACTATTACGGGGAAATTTTGAAGGGGTCTCAGAACTGGCTTTTTCTTTGCCGAAAAACCGGCGATTTACTCGACGGGACTGTCAAAAACACCGGTAGACTCCTCAGGATGCTTGCTCCCCTCGCTTAGTTTGCCGAGAGCTTTTTCTCGAGCACTTTTCCGTTTCTCCAAACAGAGTCGTAGCAGGACTGTTCTCGTCCTTATTTTCCAGTTCTTCTGAGGACATCGCGATTCTCCGTAAAAAATCCTCGAAGGTCCATTGTTTCTGAAAAAAGCAGTCCTGACCAACGGCCTTATTTCTAACCCTCCAGAGAAAAGTGATTGGCTTCTCCAAAATTCAGATTACTAGGACTCTGGAGAAACGAGAAATTGTTCCTGATAAAGATCGCAAAAAATTACGGGGAGCATTTTGGGGAATCTATCGGTTTTTTTGGCTTTCCCACCGAGCAAAAGGCGTAAATTCGGCCTACAATCCCAGTTCTGAGAGCGCAGAAATAATTTCCCACAAGCTTGTTGGTCTAATAAATATAAAGCGTACTGCAGTCCTGTTTTTATTTTTCTCGTTTTTAATCAGTATTATTATGGTTCGTCGAATCGGCTCAACCCTTTAAGAGCTGCAGTCCCATGTTGGGGACAAACCACTCTAATTCTAAGTAATTTGTCCCCAATTGTCCCCAAAACGGGACTGCAGTCCTAAAAAAAAGGAACTACTACTGCCTCTTCTCATCAATCAGTTCTGGCGTCAGGTACGATGCTGATGATGATGGTGATGATGTTCTCACATTGTTCTCACATTATTACGGGGGGGGTCCATAGTTAATAGGACCTACGATGGTATACATAAAAACCTATACGTTTAAACTATTTTTACTGACAATATTTGGTCCTGTTTACTATGCCCCCCCCGTAAAATAGCTCCCTTCCCTGAACCCCTGGCTGATCGGATCACAAAAAAAAAAACAGGGGCTGTACGGAGCAAAAATGCCCCTCGATGGGAGAAGACAAAGAACTGCGAAGTATATACAGTAGTATTACGGGGCTCCATAGTAAATAGGACCAAATATTGTTCGTGAGTGTAGTTAAATGTACAGGTTTTTGTGTGTACCGTAGGTCCTATTTACTATGGTTCCTCGCAATACGACTGTTCGTCGAATGGGCTTTATGAGAAAGCGTATCATCATATATACGACTGCCGCATTTTTTTTCTTTCTCATCATTCGTCAGTCCTTCTTGCGCAAGACAGATGCGTGAGCATAGCTACTTCTCACTGTTAATAGAGGCCTTTATTATTAATGTGCAAACAGTATACCTACGAATATATTTGCGACTGTTTTACGACAGTTTTAAACACCGATACATGGCTAGTTGTTGTTTTCTTCACAATAAAACCCTTCTTTCTACCGGTCGACATCGGAGGGTTGGGGGCTACCAGAGATGCACACGAAAAAAAAAGAGAATACGGAGTCAGTCACACTCGCCCATCCTGTCGGAATTGAAAACAAACTGCGGTACGAAGCGGGTGGAGACTTTTGTCAGAAATTTACTCGAGTTTAGTAAACCGCCCCCTCTCTGGGACCGCTGTAAAAATAAATATTACGGGGAACCACAGCAAATAGGACCTACGGTATACACAAAAACCTACCTGGTACATATTTATCTATTTTTACTATTAAGAACAATAATTGGTCCTATTTACTGTGGTCCCCGGTAATATTAAAAGTGGGGTATCTTTTTTGTTTTGTTTTCGTGTCCTCGTACCCGTGGGGCTATAGGCTCCCATTTTCGCACATACCCGGCGAGTGGTAGCGCAAATTGCGCACTCAAGATAGGAAAACCTCGTGGATGATTTGTTGGCGCAGCGTAGCGTGCCCATAGCCACACACACAGGCGAACTCACTGCTCTATACTATTTGTAATGAGTTTTGTGCAATACTTTACGTTGCACGACATCGCGACGACGAAAAAGCGTGAAAACACCTAATCATTACGGGGGCCCATAGTATACAGGACCAACTATTGTTCGTAAAAATTGGTAAACACATAGGTTTTCATGTATACCGTAGGTCCTACTAACTATGGTCCCCCGTGATAACACCTACGGCAGCAAATACGTATGGTATGGTGTAATACCAGTAGGGTACCTATTCGTGGTCCCTCCGCCGGGTACAGAGCTCTGATCAGCTGGAGAAAGAAAAAGTGAGCTACTAAAGGTGACCCCCCATGAGTTCCTTGGTAGGATGCAGCTCACCCTTCATGCGACTCGCCGAACACCTCACGGTGCTTCGCGCTCGGTGCAAAGCAAATGTCCGCCTGGTCGGTGAAAACCCGACGTGTACTGCTGCGCGTCCCGGCATTTTAGGGGCGCGAGGGTCTGTGGTCGTACGACTACTGTATACGGCCATGTATGACATCGGGTACACCCTCTCCCGCGCGCCCCCCCGTCCCTCTTCTCTACATGTTTTCTAGCGTGTAGCGCACAACACTTTTGGGGAAGAAATTGCACCGGAGTTTAAACACCGTTTGTATGTTGATGCCGAATAGTCCAAAGCAGTCATTATGGTTTCGGTCCATGGTGATACATATGTGTGTTTTAGCAAGCCCTTACTTGCCTTCTGGGCACTTAGTCGGAGACCAAACACTAAAAAAAAAAAAAAAATACCATAAACACAACACAACACAACACAATCCTACGGCAGCAGCATGCCGTATCATATGTATACTATCCCCTCTCAACCCCGCTCTGGGACTGACCCAGATCGCGACGAAAAAAAAAAAAAAAAACAACGTTTTTTTTTTTTTGTTCGGTGTGTTGTCAACCAAGAACAAACAGTCTACGAGCATCAGCGCGAGCGCCCAGCATAGAGCAGAAAGTACGCACACGGGCGGGGGAGCGAGATCGAGCGGAGAACACCAAACTTCTTGGCATTTTTGTTTTTGGTAGCTACAGCAGTATACCTCTTAGCTCCATTATTGTTTTTTAAGTGCCGCAGTCCTGTTTTTCGGGGGACAAACTACTTGGAATTTGAGTGATTTGTCCCCGAAACGAGACAGTCCTAAAAAAGGAGGGTTAAAAGGGGCCCGAAAGGGGATAGTTCATGGTTAAGGGATCCTGAAGTACGGGCTGGACGGGCTGGAATTTTCTGTGTTCTGTTTTAGCCCCCGCTATTGGCTGCCGGCCTGGGGGACCGGGGCCAATTGGATGTCGGTACACGAGGGACCTCCAATCCCGAACACGCCAACTAGGTTGTCATCCCACGGCGGTGAGGGCTGCACTTTTTTTTGGGCCATTTTGTTGTTGTTGTTGTTGTTGTTGTTGTTTTGGCTGCCCGGTTTTGAGCCTCTCACTTGTAGCAAGAGCAGCTATAACGGGGGTCTATAGTTAATAGGACCTATGGTATACATGAAAACCTATATATTTACCTATTTTTACTATCAAAATTTGGTCCTATTTACTACTAATATGGTCCCCCGTAATATCATGTTAGTACGTACCACCCGTTTCTACTTTTTTATTGGTTCGTTTACCTTTCGGCACTGTCGCAGGGCGTTACGAATTCACTCCGAGCGAAAACAAATCTGACACCGTTCGTCGAATACCACTACTAGCTGATCTCGCACCCAATACGACGTATAAATTCTCCTTCTTCTGTGCCTGAACTCAATACTTTTTAAGCAATGTCGATCCTTATGTTGCGTTTGCACTGCTGTTTTGTTTTTTTCGGAATCGCGCATAGAACGGGATTTTTTTGTTCGGTCGGGCTGCGCGAGGAGTTTCATGTGTTTCTGGAGAGACAGTTGAGGTCGCTCATCTCGTGTGATCGTGCTAAAAATTCAAGGCGCCATCCCTGAAGGCGCGTTGCTCCCAGAGAAAGCCCCCTTAAGCCACCGAGAAAAAAGAGATCGAAAAAACGACATGCAAACTAATTTTGTTGTTATCGAGACCGTCTGGGGGAGCAGCGGGGGCGTGGCCCATTTACGGGCGGCGCCTTAAGACTCCTTGCGTTGTGTGGCTTGGACACCGATTTATGTATACGACGGGTAGATCAGCCCCCCCCCCCCCAATCTCGCAATGTGGCCGTTTGCTGTAATCCTTATTTTTTTCTCGCCTTTTTCTCCCGATAAACTCCCGAGAAGGGTTTTGCCTACCAGTATGCAGTATGCTGATGGACGCCCCACCCCTCCCCCGCCTGCCTCTCACCGGTGTCGCGTCCATTTTTCTCTTGCACTCGGACTCCGCGATGCTCAGAAGGCAGTGCATCACCCAGAGAGACACGGCGGGGCCGTTCTTGCCCGCCTCGAGGGTCTTCTGAATCAGGCAGCGGACGACGTCACCGGGGAGCCCTTGGCGCGTGCACAGAGAGCGGACCCCACTGGACATATACGACGTACGACGGGGCGCGTTAGCAGCAGCAGCAGCAGCAGCAGTGGTAGAAAGACGTGGAGAATATTTGTAAGCATGAAAACAAAACATAAAACATGAGGTTGGTGAGCTTGCCAAAAACAGGAAAAACAAAACAAAACAATATGTATATGCGCAAGCTGCGCGTGACATACTCCGATCGCGCGTGCGGCCGCTTTCATACGTATGGCGAGTGATGTGCATGTAGCGGGAGAACTTTCGGTCAAGAATACTATTACGGGGGGGGCATAGTAAATAGGACCAAATATTGTCAGTAAAAAAAGGTAAATATATATATAGTTTTTTTTGTGTGGCGTAGGTCCTTTTTACTATGGTCCACCGTGATAGCCTTTGAAAGCCGGCCCGGCGGGGGCGGAGGGGCGGGGGAGCGGGCGTACTCATTGGCTGCTTACCTCACCTGGTTGTCACTTGACCGTTGACGACGCCAATTCCTTTCGAGACGCCGCCCATCATCTACCGTTCACGTGCTGCGTACATACAACTCTGCACATGAATATAAAAATCTTTTATACACTAATATTCAATGAAAATGTCTATATATTTAGGGACATACCCGTAGGAGCCACGAGGGTCAGGCGTGCGTGTATGAAGCGCTGCAAAACTGAAGCGGCGTCAGCGGGGGGGGGGGGGGGGGGGGGGGGGGGGGGGGAGGGGGCGGACACGAGCGGAACCCCTCTGAACAATGGAGCTTGAAAAATTCTCTTGCTGCTCACCTCAAGAATATATCCGCATACAGGGCGTCCATAGTTTCATCCTCTAACCAGGTGTGCGCGGTCGGAGACTGCCGTCGCAGGACCTTCCACGAGTGCCTCATGCTCTGGACGAGAAGAGAGGTGCACAGACACACGCATGCACACACAGGAGCATGTTGCGCGGGTCGAAACCTGGGTTTGTTTGTTTGACAAGATATTTCCACGTCACGGACGGGGATCATCGATTCCCGCTCAATAGTCTTGATCATTCAGGGCAGATCTGTTAAGGGGGGGGCCGTAGTAAATAGGAGCTACGGTAAGCACAAAGACCTGTATATATAGCCATGTTTGCTCATAATATTTGATCCTGTTTACTATTATGGGGGTCCATAGTTAATAGGACCTATGGTATACATAAAAACTTATATATTTACCTATTTTTACTAACAATATTTGGTCGTATTTACTATGGTCCTCCGTAACAGTGTGGTCCTGATCTGTATTATCTACTGCTGCTGCTGCTGCTGTAGCTCATCATGTTGCCGCGTTGGAAGAGGCGCACGCTCTGCATGATCTATGATGTGGACACGCTTTTCCTGGGTTAGATCCGCAACGTACAGTTAGAAGGATCTAGATGCTCCAGGTGATCTATCTGTAGATGCTATATAAACTGCAGATTATCTGGATGATATCTAACCGTAGGTGACCTGGATGTTCTAGATGATCTATCTGTAGACGATCTATTTGTAGACTATCTATCCGCAGATGATCTACATTTTCTGTCTGTAGATGATACACCTGCAGACGATCTAGACGATGTATCTTTAGACGATCTAGACGATGTATCTGTAGATGATCTGTCTGTACACGATCTATCTGTAGATGATCCAGACGATGTATCTGTCGGACGTGTGCGAGCAGTTCCTCGTGGGACACGAACCACAACGTGTCGATGATTCGTACATACGAGGCAGAATCTAACAAGGTCACCGCGCTGCTTCCCCCCTAACCCTACCTTCTCAGACGAAAGAAACGTCAATGGGGGGAGGGACAGAGATACGCTTGCTACGGAAAGGAGAGACAGCACAGATATCACCCTACCAGGCACAGTACGTACGTAGGGTTTTTTTCTCAGGCTGAGAGATCCCACCCGAACAGCTGACTTTTCGAGAAGATAAAAAAAAGAAGCAGGTACAAGCACTCGTGTCACGAAATACTACTATTACGGGGGTCCATAGTTAACAGGACCAAATATTGTTAGTAAAAATACCAAAATATATAAGTTTTTATGTATGCGATAGGTCCTGTCAACTATAGACCACCGTAATATACACTTTTATCTTATTTTATACGTACAGCCGCACCGGTACTGCCTTCTAGATTTTATTACGAGTAATGTGAAAAAAAAAAAGACACACCAACAGACATGAAAACAAACGGGGATTTCGATGAGAATAGGGTACATAACTCCGAACGCTAACCCCAACCCTATCCCCCATCCTAACCCCCACCCAAACCCTAACCCTCAACCTATCCCTTTGGAGGGCTTGAGGCTGGCAGGGGCAGTCACCGCCGCGTGTTTTGGCGGCGTTTTACGAAAAAAAACACACATCCTGCACAACGTTTTGTGCCGACCGGTCCTGCACGTAGGGGGTTGCAGGTTTTGGTTCAAAACACTTCTGAATAGGGGGGCAGGGGGGGGGGGGGGGATCCTTAATTTTTTCCCCGGAATCGTCGGGATGTCGCTTGCGTTGAACGCTATACCAGTAACATCTTTCGATGAATACCCGGTCCATGGCATTGCTCCATAGTGTTGCACTAGTGTCAAAGGCTCTCAAAGGTCAGGATATGTACGGGTATAGGGCATGGAGGTTCCCAAGTGGGGAGCCCCAGAAGGCAAAAGCAGGTGCACCTCTATCGTAGCCCTAAACCCTAACACCACGGTCTAGAACGCATGGAGGGTCAATGTATTGAGGTCCCCCCCCCCCCCCCCCCCCCAATTACTCGTGAGGCAATTTTTACGCCTCGATCGATGCGGACGTTGCGGAATATATCTGCTCTCGTGTCATACCTTCTGGAGCTGAACCGGTTCTCCGTTGATCATGGACCTCTGAAGCCATGCTGCAGGGGACGCCCACTGCACAAACAGTCTCAGCGCCGCCCCCTTGTCCCCTCTCGACTCACGATAGATGGCCAAAGCCGCGTGCTCCGAACCCTGTAATCAGTAGAAGGGCGGGGGGAGGGAAATCGACATTTTCGTATGATATTATTGTTCGTGCGATATAAAATATATAATATATAATAGATATTGTTTTTAGTTTTTTTTCGCCACCCGCAACAATGTTTCGCATGAGCTTCAACGTTGATCACCTTTATATCAGCACAACTCCCGAAGAAAAAAAAAAAAAAAAAGGAAAAAAAAAAAAAAAAAAAAAAAAAAAAAAAAAACGGAAACTTAGGGTTAGCTGATGCGTAGAAGTCTGCGTAAACTCTCTTCTTGCACCTGCTTTTCTCCGGCTTAATTCACCTCGGCTACCCTCGCTTTACGCTGTCTTTGCCCCCCCCCCCCGTTCTCATTACATGCACTCCTTCCACTTCTGCTCCTACAACACATCTTCCCTGAGGACTCCTTTTAAGGACCACAGTCCCGTTTTGAGAAAACAGCTACTTGGAGTTTAAGTAGAGTCAAATGTATGTAGGTCTCCTCCTAAGCACCGCAGTCCGGTTCTAAGCAAACCCCGTGCTTGGAATTGAAGTCAAGTGCATGTTTCTGTGCAGCGCACCACTAATAATAGCAGGGTTTATTCACTCAGTGCATCATACATTTGCTCTTGCTACCTACACCAGTAGATGATTGATGGCACGAGGGGGAAGGCAACATGTTTTTGGGTGACCTCGGAGAGGACAAAAAAAGGCCGACATGCTCGCATGGCAGCGAAGAGGGCAAGTCGGCCTGTCCGTTGGCAATCGATGGAATAAGCCGTTTCACATATGGGTGAGTTCGTTCGTAAAAGGCGCCTTATCCATCATCGTACTTTGCAATGCCGAGGGGCTTTAGGCATCAAGAGTGTGGTTCGTTTTTCTGGCGGGTATATGAACACCTACCTACGCTTTAGTACCGGGTTCTCACCCCCCCCCCCCACACCCCGTTTAAGCCATTTTTTTGTCAACTGTTGTTTTCAACCGTTCTTCCAACCATTTTCAATATAACCAAATAATCATTTTTCGACATAATTCAACCATTGTAAAAAAATGTTACAGTACGTACACGGTAGGTATTTCAATAAAACCCAACAAACGTTTTTTGATTGTGCCCTTGTAACTGCTTGTTCTATAAGCTACCACGCGGTGACAATTGGCGCGATGGAAGCATATCAACGCGCCCTTGAGTAGACGGGCAGGCACACCGACCGTCCTCGGCAGCAATCTAGTCTACGTCGCGAGATACAGGGCGACGAACGCAAACCGGGTACGATTCCGGAACTGCTGCAGCGGTAGGTGTCGCGTGCCTGAAAAAAAATTCACGCAGAATTTCTGCTCTACGGACAGGAACGACTAACCCTAACCCTGATCCTAAGAACAGATATGATAGTGATAGCTTGGTTTTGTAAAAAAAGAGGGACATGATATAATAATCCACGTTTGAACTTCTGATGTTAACGCTGATAGCATATATATATATATATTTTTTTTTTAATAAATTTTGAAATACGTCAGCTGTGAGTCCGACTGATTAAATAGTTGATACTCAACTTTGCAAGCTGCGTAATACGCCTCGTCTATATTCCATTTTTAACGAATTTACAATTATTGTGATAAACCGAGCGCGCGTATTCTATATGTGATTGTATTCGCATTTATTGAGAGCCCTTTCGCCGCTGAAGACCTGACCCAGCTCTCCATTCTGAGTACTGCTGTGTCCCCGAAAAGATGTGTGCAGTCAAAGGGCCGTTACTACTGCATATCGATAAAGCTTGTCCCCTGAGATTTCCCTTTTTCTTGAAACCAAAATTGTTTTTTGTTTTTACCCAGAATAGGAAACAAAAGAGTAGGTTTCACAATCTGTAAGCTCGGATCTTTAGGGGGTGTTCTTGACTTGAAAATTGCGTTGCGAGAGGTCTGCACTTCGGAATCGTCGTCCGCAATGGAGAAGCTTCTTGGTTCGATGCAAACGCGGCGCAGCCGCGTTTATGGCCAGTTTTGGCCTGTTCATGCTGGGGTTTGGGGTCAGGGTTAGGGTTAGGGTTAGGGTTAGGGGTAGGGTTAGGGTCAGGGTTAGGGTTAGGCTTAGGGTGAGGGTGAGGGATTGGGTTGGGTCTTCGCCCGTACCTTGATCTCAGCAGGAACCAAAATACCTGAATCGCCTACCGACCTGAAGATCCGAGCTCACAGACTGTAAAGGGGCCTCAAACAAAAGCGGTAATAAAAAAACAAGAAAACGTGAAACAAGGGAATTTTGAACAGATATCTAGGGGGAAACAAAAAAAAACAGGAACGTTGTGATTCGTACCAAGGTCAGCAGCATGCCTCCTGTATTTACAGATAAAACAAAGGCCAGAAATTCATGGAATTTATGGTAGGACCAAGCGTTATTCGACAGCAACGACTCTAAAGAAGTGGGAACCAAGCAACACACCAACACAAAAAAAAAGACATGTTATATGGGCGGATCAAAACAAGGAGGTCGCCTCTCTTCACCTGGGTGTAGCCAGTGAACGGATAAAGCCGCACCGCCTCCGTCAATATCCACCGCACCGCTACCAGCTCCGAAGGACAGGCCGCGGCGACGGACTCCACCCACAAGCGCTCGACTTCGACCCCGATGGCGTCACCCCACCCTCGCTCCGGCACCACCAACCTGTCGGACTCGTGCAAGTCCTTCACCGCCAAGGTCTTGGCAGCGCTCGACCACTTTACGCCGTCCGACGGATCCACGGCAGCATCCAACGGCTCCGCTTCGGCAGCATCCAACGATTTCACGACATCCAACGGATCCACGGCGGCATCCAACGGGTCCACGGCGGCATCGAACGGATCCACGGCGGTATCCACTTGACTCGCGGCTTCCAACGTATCCACGGCAGCATCCAACGGATCCAGGGCAGCATCCAACGAATCTGCAGCATCCGAAGGCACAGCCATCGCCGCGTCGGGCGCCGGCCATTGAAGCGGTGCAACCGGAAGTGCGGGTTGCAGCGATGCCTCCGCCGCCGTCGCCGCCGCTGCCGCCACCGCCGCCGTATCAGCAGCAGCAATACCAGCAGGGTCCAGGCGAGTCGCGATCGCGACTTCGAGGGAAGCCGTCGGAGGGCAGGGACTCAGGGGAGGCCATGGGGCCGTCGTCGCCGCTGCCGCCGCCGGGGTTTCCAGCAGAGTCAGTAAGGCCAGGGGGGGGACCGGGGACAATACGGCGTTACGATCGGCCATCTGCGGCCAGTGCGCGGCGGAAGCTGCCGGGGGAGAAGGGAGAAACACCACCGGGGCTGCAGGGGAGCTCGCCCCGAGTGGTGATGATGATGCTCGAGGGGTTTCCATTCCCACTTCCATACCGTCTTCTTCCCGCCCCCCTCCGACGAAAAACGGCGAAACAACGACAATCCAGGCCATCACCTGCGACCAGGCGCCCCACAGCGCGCGGTCGACGTCGGCAGTGAACCGCAAGACTCGGCGGATGCGCCGGTTTCTCCTGCTGTTCGGATTGATGCGGCGGTTGCGGCGGCGGCGGCGGCGGCGACGGTATCTGCTCCCGTACAGGAGGACGCGAATGTGGTTCGCGTTGGTGCTGTGGCAGACGTACAGGAGAGCGTGGAAAGCCCGGTCGAAGGACTGGTCGGGGGGAGGCGGCGAGTCCCGCTCGAATCTGGTCCATCGAAACCCCTGGTCGTCTCCGCTCCGAGCAGGCTCGTGGAAGTCGACTTCGAGCCCGGCTGGAACCTGGAGCGGAGAGAGGCGGCACGTAGAAGGATCGGTTATTTCGGGGGTCCATGGTAAATAGGACCAAATATTGTTAGTAAAAATAGTTATATATATAGGTCTTTATGTGTACCATAGGTCCTATTTACTATGGATCCCCGTGATACTATTGACCCGCCCCCGTTTTATCTGTTTCTTGGAGCTCTTGAGCGCACGATCGGCATATTAGACACGGCGGCACTATTCCGGGAAGGGGGGGGCGGTAGAAAACAGAACCCCGCGACGGACCCAAAAAAGCAAACATTTCCCTCTGTTTTTTACTCATGCTTGTTTTGATTCTGATTGGTATTGATATCGGTATGTTCTCCCCCTCATACAGCTCGTGGCAGGATCGCTTCTTCGTATGCCCGCGTTTAAACTTTACTAGGTATTTGGAAAAAAAAAAAAAAGGGTCGGCATCTACCGGCATAACGCATCTGGACGTTAAGCGGCGCGGTGTTCGAGTTGTCCCCAAGACTACATTTTTTTTTTTTTGGCGGGGTGGATCCTTGTGGGCGTATCGACTTACGAAACGCACGTGCTCAACCGCTGACGCCTGCAGCGCGACAGCATGTACCGTGGGGAGGCCGGTCAGCTGGTTCATCCTTTCGGGTATGGCTGTGAGTTCACCCTTCTGCGCGCATTAAATAGTCGCCTGACCACCTATTAGTTGGCTGCATACATCGTAACTAGGCGTTCTTCGCCGCCAATTTGAAGCAGGTTGTTCCGCGTCTTTCTTGTATCTGACTCGGTGCGGCCGAGGCTCGTCGTTTCATCTTTTTCCAATGTGTGTGTTTGTGTTTTTTTTTCGTTGATAAAAAAAAAAGAAAGCAGTCGTTTGGTCGGGCGGGTCGCTTTCTCGCGCGCAACTATTACGGGGGACCATAGTAGACAGGACCAAATATTGTTGGTAAAAATACCTAAATATATAGGCTGTTGTGTGTACCGTAGGTCCTATTAACCTTGGTCCCCCGTAATAGCCGCCACAGCAGTACCACGAGTGTCTGGTAGCCGCGATGTCCCACCGAGTCACAGCCTCTGGTTTTGACTTGGTTGTAGTGCAGAGGAAAAAAAGTGACGACCGCAACAACAGACGAGTACGTGTAGCATCGGCCCAGACTATACATTATACCACTTGAGTGGAAGAATACGTGTTGAGCAAAAGGACGGAACAACGCGAAAAAAATCAAACGAAACGCGAGGAGCTGTAAGGCACGGTGTTCAGCACGGCTCTACTACATAGTACCTGCTACCGGCAACCCCTACAACTGATGTGCGGGTGGGTGGGGGGGGGTACTCATTTGTTGCTTGCCTTATCAATAGTCATTTGACCACAATGGGCCTTAATGGGCGGGTGGGGGGGCTGATAAGGCAAGAAGAAAAAAAAAATGACAGTTGTTTTGGTTGCTATATATATGAAAAAGTCTCAGAGTCCCGAAAAGAGGAGTGCGTAAAATTCAAAAACCCCCACCCCCACATTTAATTATTACCGGGGATCATGAAAAAATAGGACCAAACATTGTTGGTAAAAGTAAGCAATTGTATACCGTAGGTTTTTCTGTATACCGTAGGTCCTGTTAACTATGGTCCCCCGTAATAGTTTTAGCTTCTAAGTGCTTTAAACTCTCAAAATAGAGTACAGAGGCACGCTGGGTGTCCCACGGTAGGTTCCCCTCCGACTTCTACCCATTGTTGGTCAGCCGTTGTTATCTACTCACCAGGTGGATATGATCTGATCTAATCGGGGGTGTCCCACCGGCATGCTGCACCCACCTCTCGAAAAGTGTAGAGGCTGCTCGCGAACTCGAAGTTGTCGACACGGCTCCTCGTTGCGGCTTCGCGCGTCATCGGCATCGAGTGCGGCAGCCAACCGAAGGCCTCGGGTGTGCTCTGAACCTCGGCGGTGTCCCCGGCGGTTCCGTCGGTGGCCGATTCGTGCTCGCTGACGAAGGGGGGAGGGGGAGTTGCAGCGGACCCTGCTGGCGTGTTGCCAGTCTTGGCCATAATACCGGCATCGGTGAGCGTGGTGAACAACTTACGCTGAGACCTGCTTTAAAGTGGTTGGAAGAGCCACCTTTTAGCACACGGCGCACCAGCATATGATACTGCGGAACATGGGTAACGTCGTTTGTATACGTGTGTTGGGGTGTTTGCCGGGCGAGTTGGAATTGTGGGGTTTTGCACTCCTTTCTACGCACGTACCTGCTGCGAAACTTATGATGTCACATTGAACAAACAAGGAACGTCGTCCCCAAATCAGGGAAGTGAGCAGAGAGGGCAAAACAAAATCAGGAATGCCCATTACCAGGTACGTGGTACCAGGTACATATGATTTTTTTCTCCTTTCGTGAAGCCCACAACAATAGAGGTGCATACTGTACAGAGGTACGTAAATCAGGAAAATTAAACCAGGAAAATCGGGGAAAATCGGGAAATTTACGATGAACCACACCGGTTCTTCGAAAATACATACCGCTCTAGTTTGCTCCCCGAAAATGTGCGTGGGAGCAGTTCTGAAGGAAAGGACCCCGCAGCAATTCGAGGCAGTTTATTCCCTAAAGCGTGGGTGCAAGGGGCCAATATTTCTCGAATAACTTGCCCCCTGATCTCCCTTTATTTGTTTTTTGAAAAGCGAAGATTAACGGACGAAAAATAGCAAAAACAAAAACGGGAAAAAAGAAGAAAAAACCAGGAAATCGAACAGAGGGCACAGAAACAGGAACGGTTGACGTACGAAGGCTGTTGAAGAAATAAAACTAGGGAAAACAGGAATTAGAAAACAAAAATTAGGACTGACAAAACCCCAGGGAAATCAGTACTTGTTTTTGAACGAAACGCTGCGAAAAAACAGGGGCTATATGCCTCGTACATCCTGTAACAGTTATTTGCTTGAAACAGCTCCACATGGGCATTCTGACGCTCGCCCCTCCCTGGTGATGTGAACAGTTGTCGGATTACATACAGTAGCGGTTGAGGAGTGGCGGCGGCCCGTTTATTAAAATGCCTGCGAATTCATCTGGCACACTTGGGACTGACCACTATTTTATAAAATAATGAAATACGTCAGCTGTGAGTTCGACTGATTAAGTAGTTGATACTCAACTTTCCAAGCTGCGTAGTAATACGTCTCGTCTCTATTCCATTTTTACTGAATGTTACGAGTGGTGCGACAAGCCGAATGCGCGTATTCTATACCTGGTATGTAATTCCTTGCCAAGGATATAGCCCACAATGCATGGTAGTGTGCGGGGCATATGGTGTGCCGTTTGCCGCTGGCGTGACGGTATATTTTCTGCTGGCGCATACATACCGGCACGACAGGCGCTACACGAGGGACTGCACTGCCTACCACCGCAGCAGCCCCAACGTTGCTTTGGAACGCACACGGCATTATTCAGCATACTATTAATACACACATTTCTGCCTGGCACAGCACATCGCGACGTTGCTGGCGTTAATACCATTGAGAACCGCAGTAGTCCCGTTTAAGGGGCAAACCACACAATTTTTGAGTAGTTTCTCCCCAGAACGGGACTGCGGTTCTAATGAGGGTTCAAAAAGGGAACTCTACGTTTTAGAAAAAAAAACTACGGTTGGTTATCGTCGCACTGACTGACGCGATTACCGCCGTTCAACCGCGGGTAGTACCGTCGATTAGCCGCGATATTCGTCGTGATGCCGACTTTGCCTTCAAACTGTCGTCGTACTTCTGAGATTAACCGTTGTTTCATCTCGACGACTACACGTACAGTTCGTACTGTTTTTTCTTGTAAATACCTCCGTTCCATCATTTCCGGTCGCTCATTTTTACCGTCTCTAAAATCTAAAATAATAGCATCGTTACCGAACACCGAACATATACATACCTGATTGTCGCACAGCAGTATACGTGTGTCTGTTGCACCCAAAAAAATCGATTCGATTCGGCGACGATTCGACGGTCGACGGTCGACGGTCGACGATACGGCGACGCAACGATAAAAGCATTGCGACGACTGATGACGTGGGTTGTGATTCACGATCGTGTGCAGCACAACAACAGAGAGGTACCGCAAATAATGTTGGTATCGGCCGGTGTTGGTGTTGGTGTTGGTCTCGTTGGTGTCGGTTTTGGTGTTGATTTTATTGATAGTGGAAGTAACCTACGTATCGAACCTAGACAGAGATAAAGGGAGGCGAGAGGAGAGAGGAGAGGTTTGGCTCGGGGGTCGGAGAAGGGATACGACGGTGTGACGACAGACACGGACACGCCACGAGGCACGAGACACGACAAAAACGAGACCACACAAGACGGACAAAAAAAAAGCCAACCACAGCCAGGCATTTCAAAGTGTCAGATACCCGGATACCCAACTATTAATAGTACCTCGTACAACAGTATTTTGTGCAGTATGTACAGCAGTACTGTAGTAACCACGCACAGGTACTTCCTTCTATTGTAAGGCACCAGGTACGGTAATTTGTTCAAATGAAAACACGATTATGTATGATTTCGAAAACGGCAGCAGGCATACCCTAGCAGCAGCAGCAGCAGCAGTATCTCTCACCATGTGTCATTGGCCTGGTCACCGCGTGGTGCGGCAGAAGACGTTGTTCGTGTCTCAGTGAGTCCCGTTCCGAGCAGCAACAGCCCTGCGGTGGACGCCGATGTGAAGCCTAGCACCCTCATCGTAACTTCTTTCCGGTCGTACGTGCTTCTTCTGCTGTGCGTCCTGTCCGCAAAGAAAGTATCAGTGCGCATGGACGAAATGCAGTGCGAATAGAGAAGGGGACTCTGCTGCTCTGTAGTGTTTGTTGACTGTACAATAATATGTAACTGTAGCATGATGGAGAAAAAAAACTGTTCACAGCCCCCATGTAATCGTACATCATCAGAACCCACGAAACCGATTTTTCTTTTTTGATTGCCTTTTTTTTTTGCGTGCTGCATGGAAAAATCGAGCGAGGTGCGTTTATCGGCCGAACTACAGCAGTGCGCACAGTGCGGTCAGCAGCGCGGGGAGACCGACCCCAAGACCGACAGTCAGGAGGACAAGCAGAAGCGACACGATTGTGCCGGAAGTGATGTCTAACCACGCCCGAAACCAATAACAACGAGTTTCGGAAAGACAAGCCATTATTAGGCCTTTTACCTGTGGTATACCAGTGCTACTGCAAGTAAGTGTGATGATACAGTATACTGTAGTACACCAGGTACCGGGGTACTGCTGTGTACAGCAACAGCAGCAGCAGTACAGTACTATACTCAAGCAAAAAAAGACGGCTGTTCGAGTTGGCGGGCAGAGGACTGGGACTCTCGACGACTGACTCTATCTACATATCCGCGGCGGAAAAGAAACCTGTATCTATCTATAGTATACAACAACGGTACGAATGCTCCGCCGTAAACCCACACGCCTCGAACAGAGCAGCAGCCGCAGTAGTAGTCGTGCAGTATGCGTCTATATAGACGAGAACTTTTCAGCACACACGACTCCCGAAATGTGCGAGTGCGAGTATTTTCCTTTTCAATAGGTTTTTCACAGGTAAATTGAATACGCCTCTCGCGGGTAAGTAGGGTCGACCGGGAGCGCGAATCTCGCTGTTGTGGGGGGGAGAGAGAGGGAAGGAGAGGGAGAGTGGAAGGGATCGACCTCGGGCGCGTGGGCAGAAAACGTTCGGTAGTAGCAGTGTTAAATGCTGAGACTTTCGCGCGAAGCGTCTTACTTTTTTTGCCGTGTTGTCCTCATCATGTCGCTGCTGTAAATCAGTAGTACCGCATCACTTTTAGTACAGTAGTTAGTAGTATTAATAGTAGTAGTAGTTTTTTTGTTCCCACCTTTTTGCTGTGAAGCCTCTGGAAAAGGGCGGTTCTTTTCCTTGTAGACCGATTCGATCGTGTAAAGCGCGGTGTCTCCGTCTCCTCGCGTCGAGGTCTTGAGGCCGGTTGTAGTAGCGAAAAAGCGCCACAGGTCTGGACTAGTAGTCTTCCTCCGCGCTGATTTGATGGTGTTGACTTTTAAGTACAAGAGGGTGGGTAATAATAGCTGTGGACAGAGAAGAAGGTGATTTTTTTGTGAGGGGGGTGGGGACTGGGAGGGGGGGGGGTTGGGCGGTGATGACGATATGACCTGCGGGTTGTTTTCTCTACATCGACAACCCCCTCGGGGCATCAATTTACAGCCTGTGACACACCTCGGCGTAACCTTTCTGCCTTGGGGGATCTGCCGTTGTGACACTACTACAAGCAGTATACAAACAGTTGATTCGTGCCGAGTCCGTCAAAATAGAAAACGAGGAATTCGATTTTTCCTTGCGTGTGTTTTCGGCAGTTCGGACCATTTGAGCGTATGCACGTGCACTAAAAATTTCTTTCTTTTTTGTAGGAGCACTCACTCGGCAAGAACCTGATCGACCGCACACACACCTCCGTCTCGCCCGCACCCACCCCCAGAACACACAAAACGCTTTCTTTCCCGCCAGCGCTCCAGGGGTTCACCAGGAAAAAAGTGAACCTCATCATCAGATTCTGATTGATATCAGCTGAATCATCCGACAATCTGGTGTGCTGTTACCGCTATCGCCTCATCACACCGCAAAACCTGTGGACTGTACGTACGGCGGGCATAGTACGAGACCTGACCTGTTCTACACACACTTACTTTCAACACACCTACAGTAAGTTAGAACACCAATAATTCGTGTGTTCGTGGCAAAGGGCCTCGCTAGCGGGAGTCTAAAAATACGTTGTTTCGCCCCGTGGTGTTTATTTTTGGGCGCGGTCGAGCCCTCCCGCGTTTGTCAGCGCGTGGTAAGCGCATCGAGATGCTCAATCAAAACTTGCGCGGAACGACTCCCACAGCTACTAATCCTGCTGCTGCTGCTGCTGCTTTGTTTGATATGTGAGCTATGTTGGCCTTGCGAGTAGAGCCGACGAGACTCCCAGCCATCTGCTCGACCGACCGCCGTTTCGATTACACCTTACTACAGTATAAAGGTGTATTCGTCCTCCTGTTTTATTACTACAGCGCACAGTGACTAATAAACTTGTACCAGGTGGTAACTTTTATTTTCTAAAGCCTCGCGCGCGACAACGAGCAGCGCGATCACTCTTCTTCTCGAGAGTGTTGGTTGGTCTCTCATGTGTGCCGCGGTTGTGGCAGTGTCATCTTCCTGCACATCGGATTGCCTCTCTTCTTGACTCCCGGTACTACTGCTCGCGGCACGGCATCGCTCCCCCGTCTGGTGTGTGTCCCTGTGTTCATATATATATAATATCATCGCACTGTTAAATTAGACCGTCCTTTCTACAGTAAGTAGTAAGTACCCGCCATCGATATCCAGCACACCCAGTGTCCGTGCTGTTTCTTTCTCATCCTCGCGAATTGCGAGATGTACTTGTTATGGAGCAATCCCGCTGGTTAATTTGGCAGGTAAGCATCTCGCTGGCGCGCACGCGCAGATTTTTAGTCGAAAATCGATTTGGCAAGGTTTACGTGGGAGCAAAACTTGAAACCTCCTTGCCGCTACGTACGACTTCTCTCTCTCTTGCTTGTTTCCTTCAGTACTTCGACAGCGTGGAAAGGATGAGGATACCGAAGGCCTTCACCCCGACGTCTGCCGCCGTACTACCGTTTCTAGGCAGGAGGCCTACACGGACTTCTGCCGCCGCGTGGGAACTCGCTGCTGACGATGACACGTGAGCCGCCGCCGTCCCTACGTGTACGTTTTTTTTACGTATTTTACTTGAAACAGTTATGTACAGAGAAAAGTATAAAATCGATTGTCGATTCGATCGCTCGATCTCGAGCTTGACCCTGATCTCGGATCTTGTTCCCGATGTTGAACTCGATCTCGAGCAGATTCTCATTGTCAATCTTGATCTCGATCTCGACCCCGATCCCGATCCCGATCTTGATCCCGATTCCGATCCCGATCCCGATCCCGATCCCGATCCCGATCCCGATCCCGATCCCGATTCCGATCCCGATCCCGATCCCGATCCCGATCCCGACCCCGATCCCCAATCCCGATCGCGATCCCGATCCTGATCTCGATCGCGATCCCGATATCTATCCCAATCCAATCCCGATCCCGATCCCGATATCGATATTTCGCTAATCGAAAACCGATATTGATATTTCGGTAATCGAAAACCGATATTGATGCGGTTACCAGTATATTGCACCTGGTATGATACTCCGTACGCACGCCGTATCATACGTACCACATATGGGTACCTAAAACATTTCCTGATCTCGCGATCTACCAAAGGTGTGCCGTGTGGGTACGGTACAGCTCTTGCACACACACATGTACGCGCGGGTGGGAGCTGGTATGAGCTGCACATCGTCTTCTTCAAAGTAGCCGTTGGGATCTGTATGACACGTATGATACATCCTGCACACGAACTTGCTCGGTTTGGAGCCGCTTGATACGTAAGACACGGCTCTCGTAGCACACACGCTTCAGCCCGGGCGCGAGCGGTACGACACGGCTCTTTTTTTGCACGAATGTTTGTCTGCTGGTGGTGGGGATATACCAAACGCGGCGGGTGATTCAGATACCGGGTACGAGCACATCGGGGAGCCTACCACTCACTAAAGGTCTCTATTATTAATAGTAGGTCCAGTTACAGTCAGTAGATCTTTCACAGAGTAGATCCGCGGCACATACCGGCGTGCCCGGTGGCTTGGGAGGTGGTCCGCGTGCCTGTCAAGATCAATTTCGTGGGTTCAAGTCTCACCGAGTGCATGCTCGTAGGGATTTTTTCTTGCACAAAAAATTGATAAGCCGAAAGCGCGAAAGCGTGAGTTGGCTATATTCGATGAAAATCGACGAGCAGTGGGAATGCTGAACCCTGTGCGCGACAAAAAATAAAGGTACGTACCGGGGGGGAGAAGGAACGACACCTGTGACCACGGCTTGTCCAGAAGATCGTCGAGGGTAAAACCTCCTACGAGTGGCCTGGAAAGTAAAAGTGATGAAGAAACAAAAAAAAAAAAACGTAGGCTAAGATCGGAGCCCGGGCGCGAGCGGTATCATACGTACGGCTCTTTCTTGTTTTGCACAAATGTTTGTCTGCTGGTGGTGGGGATACACAAAACGCGGCGGGTGATCCGGATACCGGGTACGAGTACACCGGGAAGCCTACCACTCACTAAAGGTCTCTAGGTCCAGTTACAGCCAGTAGATCTTTCCCGGCACAGTAGATCTACGGCACATAGGCTAAGATCGGAGCTGCGCAACAGTAGTAGTACTGGCTCTGTTCTGTTTTTTTTTGTGAAGCTACCTGGTACATATTTTGAAAAATTATCACCAACGAAACATCCTCAAGATCTTGTACGATCGTCACAGCTCAAGGTTCCCACACGATACACATCCGCAAGTCAACACACAAACACACGACCGATCGCCTCGCATGGGAGTTGACGGGGAAACGGCTCTATGCCCGACAGAGCCGCAGCCGCAGATCATCTCGCCAGCGTGCGGTCAGCGGTTTCCTAGGGGAACTTCGGAGCACTACTATTGTCCAGTGCACCACCTGCCGTTTGTCTGGTTTGCTACGAACTGTCCTGCAGTTTATCTGCTTTTACTGGCTTGTACCATGTTGTGTTTTCGTATCCAGCACGCTGGCATGGCGTTGCATTTTGTCCAATCTCCCTATGTCTGTCTATTAATAGTAACATACCTAGTTCGTGACCACAAGGCTTGTATCTCTCCCGCTGGACAAATAAGCAGCACGGACACTGGGTGTACCGGATGTCGGTGGGCAGGGAGAACAGTTGAGTGCGAACACACAAGCACACACATAGGCGAGGCATGAAGGCTAACCGATTGAGTATGTTTGAGAAGCTGATGTCGCCCTGTGGTACTGTATCACGGAGGACCATAGTAAATAGGATCTACGGTACACACAAAAATATATATATTTACCTGTTTTTACTAACAGTATTTGGTCCTATTTACTATGGTCTCCCGTAATAGTCGCACAACTTGTGTTGCTATCGTATATCAGCAGTTTTTCACGACGACGGGAATGTAATTGGCAACGATCTGTGGAGCCGCGATCGCCCGCTACACGGCTTGTTTTCATGGACTACGGTACCTGGCACGTACAGTAGTTCATGAGGCATCGTACATACAGGCGTTTACCGCTGACTGTTCACCTTGCTACAGTGCGGTACTACGCAGCACAATTTCCGCCGTGATGGTCTTTCGTCCTACGAGCCTCCCCACCCGTTCGTGTATACGGACGGAGAGGGCTGCTTCACACTAAGAGCTGTCGCACACACGTGTTCCCGGGTGTGAGCTACAGCAGTATGTCGCCTATTACGGGGGACTACAGTAAATAGGGCCAAATGTTGTGTGTAAAAATAGCTAAATATATAAGTTTTAGTGCGTAACGCAGGTCCTATTTACTATGGTCCCCCGTATTAGCTCATCTTTTACACACACGAACATAATTGCCCCGTGAGGGGGTTGTATGAAGTGTAAAATATACACACTCATATCATACCTCTGTATCGACTCAAGTACAGTACCTGGTATATCCAGCTACTATCAACACTATAGGATTGCAGGTCGTCATGCCCATATCCTACATATATCATGACGTGGATATGTGTACAGATAACACAAGATTGTGCTATTGTTAAAGCAGAGTACAACGTGCTTGCAAGACCCCGACGCACGCATGATGACGGCACGACACGCCAACCCTGCGCAGATCACATTATTAACACTACGGCGAAAGCCTGTGCAGATCATTCATATCCTGCGCATCAGCCGCAGGTGTGTGCTATACGTACAGCGATACCATCTGTCTGATACGGGAAAGTATACTACAGTAGTATGTGCTATACAGCAGTGTTTTTGGTACTAAAGTAAGCACGGTGCTGGCTTCGTTAATGAGAATAATGTAGTGGCGTCGACGCTTTCACTCATCGGACGTCTCAGATATGTCAGATTTGTCAGATAGATCATCCCAACTGCATGATTTATAGATATATCAGGGAAAACATACAGTAGGCCCCTGATCTGTGTGATCATCTAGCTCATGTTGCCGGGTGGGAGCCGTACGTTCTGCCTGGTCTCGTGGGACATGTTCGACGAGCTGGATCTGTACTGCAGTATACAGATCCTGAACATCACTTCAGAAGGGCAGGTTAGGTTCTGCAGTAGTAGGTAACCTGCAGATGATCTATCTGTGGATGATTTGTCCGACGATGGGAACCTTGTGAATGGTGCATGCATGGATGCATACTGTACGAACGACACCAGCAGCACAATGAAAAACGGCGACGATAAGCTACTTCTACTGCTCTACACTATGTCCTCATGTGACGCCCTTGGTTTCTCTTTGCCT
This sequence comes from Macrocystis pyrifera, assembly GCA_031763025.1. NCBI lineage: Eukaryota > Phaeophyceae > Laminariales > Laminariaceae > Macrocystis > Macrocystis pyrifera. Next base: position 5,497,674 of record JASSKH010000009.1, on the reverse strand, counting down.
CTTGCTTCAGTTTGAAGGAGCCTGCATGGTAGTGCATGTTGTGCGGTGCTCACAACAGATCGATACCAACGCTGTCTAGCTTGCCCTCGCGCTCCATGCACGGTACTGGAGTACCAGCACAGTACAAGAAGTGCTCAGGCAAACACACAGACAGGCCGTTAGCAGCATGTACACCATGGATTCTTACTCGCGCAACTATTCCTACAGTAGTGCTACAGTACCGCTAACTCTGTGTGCTTTTCTTGTCGCAAAAGACACACGTGAATACGCGCGATATCACCGATCCCTTCGGACGAATATTATTAGTTGTATTTAATACACATTCTTGATACAGAATACCAGCACACGAAATTCCGGCATTTTTATACTTCCCTCGGGTCATACCTACAGTAGTATGTATATACAGTTCGTCCTCTGACGTCGCGTTTACGACGTGCGTCATGTCGTGGTGCCGTATGAATGCGTCGTTCCTAACCTGAAACGACAGCATGTCCGAGAAAAGAGGGGTGTCACCAGGAACTACGAACGCTCGCTTCGCCACTGTCGACAGCCTGTGGGCGGGAGCAGCTCCGACCTCGTCTGCTACCGTCACCCCGCCCCACGACGTCGATCTGACCGATGCTCACGTGCGGGGATCGGGGGCCCAGGGCACACTGTAGGGCTCACCGAGGCGCGACACCGCTGCTACACACCGCTAAAGCAGGTGACGAATGTCACTAGCCCCCCCCGCTCCCCCCCTCGCTCTTTACAATATATCCATGTTGTCGTGTAACTCTGAGAGGGAAAACGAGAGTCTGTGTTGCGCATACAAGTAATCAAAACGGAGTAAACCCTTTTCACTGCGTGCTGCAAACGTCATCCCGTACCGCTCTGGTCGGAAATACTAGGAGCGTTTAGACATTATCTGGTCGGAAATATAAGGTACATTTAAACATTAATACGAATACCAATCGGTCCTCATATTTTTACCCACGAGTGGCATATACTAGCTACGAGTGGTTTGTCCCAAAAAAACGTAGGAAGCGCGCTGAGATTGGTGGTTCGGTGGGGGCGGCTACCCCCCATTTGCATTGCAGCGTATAGGCCATTTGGGGGCGAGTGACCCCGAACCTCATGGCAAAATTTCGCACTCCTCGAAATCTTGTTTCTGGAGCCTTCAGCGTAACAAAACAAGCCCGTAGTTGCCCAAAGCGTCACGAGAAAGCCGCGAGGGATGAAACAACGCTTCAACACTTGCAAATAACAAAACACGGGCTCAACAAAGTGACAGACGACCTACCGTTGCCCAAGTGATCAAAGGGATTGTTACACCGAGACGTCTTTTTTTCTTTGCCAATGTCGCTATTGATGCCACTTTCCAGGTATCACCGGAGCCTACCCCGGCCGATGTGCACGCCGGCAAAATCGGCACCAGCAACGACGGCGACAACGACGACCCGCACGCGTCGCAGTGGACAAAGTTTTGGTGGTGGGAGCCACCGGCTGCTGCTACTGCTCAACCGCATCCGATCATGATTCAGTCGAGGAACGCGCGTCGCTCACACCATCAGCGCGGACAACATTCGCATCCTCCTGTACGGGAGCATATACTACCGCCGCCACCGGCGTTTTCGCCGGCCGGCGGCGCCGTTTCAACCCGAACATCAAGAGAAACCGCCGCTACCGCAGGAGAATGCGGGCGGTTGCTGACTGACATCTCTCGGGTTGTCCGGGGCTTCTGGGCTCGAGCGTGCGCCGCGTGGTACTCCTCCAGTGACGAGAGACGACCAGAGAGCGAGGCGACCGAACCACCCTGCCCTACGACAGAGGTATATCCTGTAGGCCATGAAGGCCCTCTAGGGCTGTCAGCTTGGCTGCAGATCGTGGCTCCTACTCCCGCCGCGTTACCCCACGCTTCTCTCGCGTCGGCCCTGCTGACACCGTTGGAAGTGTTGGCTGCGTTGTTTCCTTCCTCGAATCCTATCGTTCAGGAAGCCGACGCTCACGTCGACCCGTACCCCCGCGGCCTTTCCCTGGAATCGCTGCATCGGACGCCGGACGAGATGATGGCGGTGGTTCCTGCTACGCTCGTTGATTCGACCTGGTTGAGCCTGCGGCAATGCCTCACCATGACGGCGGAGGTGGGCCGGTCTGCCGGAATCGTGGCTACGAGTGGCCGGGATATATTGCCGTCCGAAATGGTGTGGTTGGTTTGTCGGTCGCCTGTCCAACGGAACCTGTAGACGTCCTACGGTGGCTTCTGGTGGAGGGGGTCGAGATGTTCGCAAGCGCTGGCCGTGGCAAGGTCAGTTTGTCTAACTTCGTGATCATAGTTTATGCAGGCTATTGACGGAGTGCGGTTGTCAGGTGTATGCCGTAACTGCGGGCCGGTCGAACACAGCAGTGTGAACATTCACCCAAGTAATTCGCTAGACCGTGATCCTATGGAAGGTAGTCGACACTCCCAGCTGTGTAATGAAACACGTATCACCACTGTGCGGACTATCAATGCATGGTAGTACTGCACGATACTGTAGGTCGGCTCAAAATGACTTTTCATCGCGAATATGTCTACTTATACCGCCTTTTGTCGTAACGATTTTATCGCGACCTCCTCGGTCGTGCATCAGTACCATCCCAAGGTTGCTGCCCGTCACCCTAGCCGTACCAAGGCTTCCACTCAGTAAACGCTTTGTAGCCTGCTGTGATACCACCAGGAAATACTCTCACCTCCCCCGCTTTTGCTTGTCCATTTCTTCAATCCACTCTGTGCGTGCAGTAGTTGTAGGGGCCGTTTCGTGTTCATGTACATGTTCCGAATGGCTCGAAAAGTCTGTCTCCACCCAGAGTAAGGGGAGCGCATCCATAATGCCACCGTTCTTTTGGGGAGACCCCGTACCGTGTGTTCCGGAGGTGGACACTAATTCGTGCGTTGGATTAGCATGGGTTCAATAAATGTTTGGCGTGGTATTGTATTTTTTTTTAACGTGCCAAATGGAGGAGGGGTGCCCGTGTACCCGAAGCCGGAGAATCTTTATTTAGCTCTACTATCTTACTTCCAACACGGCATAATGTAGCCATCATAACCTCGAGAGACGTGGTGCAGCTATTGCGGGGGACCATAGTAAATAGGACCAAATTTTGTTAGTAAAAATAGTGAAATATACAGTTTTTTGTGTGTACCGCAGGTCCTATTTACTATGGTCCCCCGTAATAACGCCGTCTGTGGGTGAAGTGGACGCGTAGTACTACTGTTGTACGGATAGGATCCCGATGGCCAGTTCTGCCGTATGACTCCGCTCCTGCATAGTAGTAAGGACACCAAAACGTATCACCTCCCAACCAAGCAGTGACCGACATCGACACGCTGACCGTCACTTCTTCTTGTCTTCGCTTTTTCCTTCTCTGGGTGTTCAGAGCTTGGTTTCTTAGCTCTCGGGTTGTTGCATGGTATCATAGCCCATGACAGCCCTGATATTCGCTCCCATCGAAGTGACACGCCTCCCCATCGAAGTGGAAACCCTCACACCGAAATGACAACCCCCTCTTCAAAGATGTGACACTCCCTCCCAATGAAGTGATGTCCCCCTGATATTTCCCTCCCAAGAAAGTGATACTCTCTTCCAAACGCAGTAACGTTCCCTTCTCAACGAAGTGACAAATCCCCTCCTGACGAAGTGCCAATCCCTCCACACCCAAGTGACATCATCCGTGTGATTTTACTTCGCGTTTGCAGGAAAGTAACAATAAAAACTTATCTATTCGGCAGGGCTGTTTATTTTCCAGAGAGAGAGTTGACCGCCGACACCTCCGCCTGGAGTGAACCGGTCTCAGGATGACGGCGTCGGCGAAGTGATCGGAGTATAGCCCTGATCCGTGTTTGATCGGTTGCGTCATGCTCAAAAACACCCTCTAAACAATACGCAAACGGGTGGGCAATAGCAGCCCCCCCCGCCGTATCCAATGGAGTATCACGCAGAAGCTGGAGTAATACGAATTGCTGCCAACAAAGCAAGCGCGGATGGGTAGAAGGGGATTGCGGGGCTGTCATGTGGTGAGAGTAGATCGAATACGTTATCCCCGCCCATGCAGATGCACCTTGCCATATTTTCCCCTGAGGTGCTGCAGTTACTTGACAAAAGTGCACTCTTACATTTGGTTGGTGGGGATGCCAGCTGTTCACACGGTCGGCCGCACCAAGACGCTTGGATTGGAGGTGGTTTATTACCCCGCAATTTTTTCCCGCCGCTCCACCTCCACCCGGGCCCGTACAGGGGAACACTCCAGTCGCCCCTCACTCTCTCTTCTTTCACAGATCACTGGAAAACATTGATGGTAATCAACATACCCTAGCACAAAAATAACGGCGACATCCTTGCACCTTCGTTGCGTGTTCATACTTACGCCCGGGGGCCCGTAGAAGATCATTCTGTTTTCCCACGGCGACTTGTGAGAGCAACGCAATCGGTAGGGGGCGAGTGTCTTACAGGGGCCATGCCTTATCACTGTTTGAGGTTGTCCTTACCTGAAGAGCTCTACCGGCCAGACGAGTTGGAGCCATAAAAAAGGGTAACTCCCACGGTTCGATGAATCGTCATCGTTTTTCTTGTGCACGGACTGGTATCTGGGCCGCACGAGTGATCGATTTCCCCCGCAGATCTTCTCCCCTCCCACAAAAAGCTATTGAATGGTGGATAAGACCATATACATAGCGGAAAAAAAACTGAACATTTTTTAGTTACGCCCGCACCCCCATACCGTCTTTGTTATGGTCCTCTTCATGACTGCTCCGATACTTTAGGTACTGTGCGCCCAGATAAGGCGTTTCACCGCCAACGAAATCGTCACAAGCAGGCGCGATCAGCTCGATCGGAACTCGCCCATGCCCCCGAGCTGCCGCCTGAAAGGTTACTGCCCAGCTCCCGTGTCTTCTTCGTTGGCGTTTCCGGCCGCATCTTGGAAGCCTCGCCTTCGCCCGCGCCCTTCGGCGGCAGCGCATGGATTCACCTTTCCATCGCGATCTCTTCTTGCACCGTGGCTTCGTGGGTTCCACGGGCTGGGCTCACCGCAGCACCAAGCTCTCGACGCTCCAGTGGCCGCTAAGCTGGAAAACGCGACCTGGTGGTTTCACTCACTGAGAAGCTTGGCCGTGGTGGACCCGTGCCGGTTGATCAGCAACGGTGTCACGCCTGAGGATGGCTGGCATGGCACCATCCGAAGGGGGTATTGTCGGTGGTCTGCCGCGTGTTGTATGGAGCGGGTGGATGTGCGCTGGACTCTGGCGAGAACGGTCGAGCTTCTACCGCTGAAGCGGCCGGGTCAGTCGGCTCCCTCCTTTGGGATGTATGTGTCTCTCTAGAATAATGCAGCGTTGGCGTGCACGCGACCTCTACTATATCCGTGCAGCTTTTTTTGAGAACATGATGAGCAATGACACTGTAGGGGTGGTGCCTTCTAGGAGTAGGGGTGGTGCATTGTAGGGGTGGTGCCTTATTAGTTTCTGAGATCCCCACAAAAGGAGCTCCATATATCACCCGAAACATGACCTTGAAGAACATTGTAAGCGCAAGTCGACCAACGTTTCTATCCGCTAGTCCTAAAGCATACCAGGTGTATACTACTTTCGACCAACATTTCTATGCGCTAGTTCTATAACATGCCCGGTATGTACTACGTACAGTAGTAAATGTACAATAATATGACTGGTAGTTGCTCCCTTCAGGAGCCCAACCGGCCGGAAAATAATGAGTAATAAAGCAAAGCCGACACTGTTTGGTGGGTCTGATCTCTGACCGTGCAGCCTCCGGGTATGTGATTGTCACGCTCTGTCTCGTGATACCTCAATTGGCTCTCTATGGTGCGCCTCTTCAGGGTGCTGCACCAAGTGAAGCTGCACCGCCTACTTTTCCATAAATATGCCGGACCAAAAAACGCTCTTTTCAAAACATGCACGTGAAAAAGTGAAAGGGAGAGTCTCTGTGCGTTTCACCGACCAGAAAATATCGGCCTACTGTAGCTGCCGCTGCGATTGTCTATATCCGACCGGTCATACTATTACGGGGAGCCATAGTAAATAGGACCTACAGCACACACAAAAAACTATATATTTACCTATTTTTACTAACAATAGTTGGTACTATTTACTATGCCCCCCTCCCTCCCGCCCCTGGCCTAGGGGGCGCTTAGGCCATCGCGACTCTCCTTCTAACGCTTTCGCCGATTCACAATGAAATGGTTGGGGGACGACGCGTTGGGGCCCGAATAGCTCTGCCGAACGGGGCCTCCTAAAACAAAGGGGAATTATCCCGCTGTTTTTTTTTGTTCTTGTACTTTTCTGGTGTTATTTTATTCGGGGGATTTTTCGTCGGGTGTGTGCGCACATTCAAAACGGGTTTTTGTTTTTGGCGAGCATATATGTAGTGGCTCCTTGTACTACATGCGAAGGACCCTTGAGGAAAATTAGGTAGCCTCTCTACTACTTTCTTATCTCCCCCTTCCCCCCCCGCGGGTGATGGATATATATAATTCGGCTTGAGCTCGTCACACTTCCGCGAAATTTTGTGTAGTGTACCAATATTAGAGTGTTTGCGATAGAGGTAAAAAAAAAACTTTACTTCCGCTAAAAAAAGTGAATTTCCTTCCCTTCCTGATTTCGGTGTGTTTGCGAGTGAGGTAAATCCAATCCTGCAGGCGACGCCTCCGAAAATAAGAAGGGAAGTGGGGGAGGTGAGGCAATGTGGCAAACAAAAAAAGAACGAACGCTGTGAACGAAAAAAAAAAAACAGCGTGCGAGTAGCAACGGCAGCCCAGCAACGTTTCGGCGGCACAGTTGACCGCGAAGCCACCACAGCCATCCCACGACTACAAGCAGCAATAGCAGCTAGCTGGCGCTAGACGCAGCTAGGAGCAGCGTGAGCAACAAAAATAAACAGCGTCAGCACCAGCACCAGCAAGCACCAGCACCAACCAGCTTCCATTTTTGGATTGCTGTGCTGCTGCTGCTGCTGCTGCTGCTGCTGCGCTCGGCCTACGCACGCCACAGCGCCGGCGCGCTCCGCTCCGCCGCCGCCGCCGCCGCCGCCGCTGCTGCCACTGCTGCTGCTGCTGCTGCTGCTGCAGCCGTAGTATGGTGAAATCGAAATGATACACGAGCTGTCATGCTGTCGCGCTCTCTACGAGCACGAGTACGAGTACGAGTGTGAATACAACAGTACGAGTCCTTTTTTGGGACGACGCATCCTCCACGTCGTCACCAAGCGGGCGAAAGCGTGTACCGTAGCAGCGGCGACGACCCGCTGGCACGATCCAACGCCGCTCGTGCGCGCTGTAATCAAGCTACACCTCTCGAGCCTATGTGCTCCCAGCGGTTGTCGTGATGCGTACGGCAAGTTGGTCCTTCGAGATTTGAGTTGCGTTCTGCGTCGGGATAATGCTCGGTGCGTGTAGGCCAATGAAACAGAGAGCCAAAAGTTACCGTAACTTTCGCTGAAATCCTTACTTCGCTAAAGTCTTTTCCGGCCGTTTTTTTCAGAAATTTACCTCAAAAATTTACCTCGGGAGAATTTCTAGAGACGTAAAAGTAAAAAATAAATAAATCGCAAACACTCCATTTTCAACTCGGGGTCTACAACCTCGCCCGTACATAGCAGGACGAATCAATTACCCCAACCATCATCCACAGAACGAGGTCACCATCCCGCCTAATATTGGCGCTACAAACAGCCCATCTTACACACGTTCACCCGGCACTGGGACCGTCAGCCAACCTACCAACCAGCTAATCAACCAGTCTTACTCCTCTTCCATGTGGTGAAAGCGATCTTACGTTAACGCGCGCGCTGTCTGCATGTCTCCCACCCATGCACTGCGGCCGTGACACACAAACACACACATAAACACAAATGTATGTACTGCAGGTATTGAGCACCCAGACGAGGCTTTACGCGGCAGCGGGCAAGATCGCGGTAATATTCGAAGAGAGCGATGACCGATAGACTCCCACGACCCTGCGCTTCGGCCGTCTGAGGAGGCCCGTAGGATCTTTTGCCATCGTCTCGTCATCACCACCACCGTCGTCCGTACCATTGTCATTTGCAGCGGCCCCATGGCCTACCCTGTGCCCACCCCCCCCCATAGCTCCGCTTGGAGAAGCCTCCACCATTCCTCTGGAACTCCCTGTTGCACCGTGGCCCCCTGCCCTGTTAAGGGCAGCATCACTGCCCGAGGCGTCCGAAGCGGCGATAACCGCTCCAACCATTATAGAACCAAAAAGTGAAAACCCTCCCACCGTGTGACGACTCATACACAACGAACACCTCAAGCTGGTGCTTGTCTTGGTCGGTGCGGTATATGTACACCCACACCCACGCGTGTGCAAATGTATGTATATAAGGTATTTTCCATCCAATTCAGCATCTTCGCCTTTACTCTTCTCTCTCCTTCCTGTCCTGTTACGCTAGACCATAGTAAATAGGACCTACGGTACACAAAAACCCTATATATTTACCTATTTTTACCAACAATATTTGGTCCTATTTACTATGGCCCCCCGTGATAGTCGTAACTTAAATTCTCCTCCCCATTATACGGTTCTTGTGTTGATTTTTATCGCGAGAATATATCACCCCTTTCTTCCGTCGTCGACTCGCATCGGGCACATAGTCCCAGCCGGTGCCACACGGCAGCTGAGCTTGAGGCGAAGGCATGGTTGCAGAATTGCTCCTTGGCTATACCATTCCGACCTCAGTAGGCAGAGCCATATGCGCGGAGGTGCCACAACAAAAGTATTCCAGACAAATCTCGAGTATGCCCTCCCCCATACACGTGGGTGCAGGCGCAAAGGAGGTCATACCCCGTTAACTGTTGTTGCAGGGGTCTATACAGTGATCAGAGTCCATACATGGCTTGGTAGGTGGTTCGCGTGCCTGTCAAGATCAATTTCGTGGGTTCAAGTCTCACCGAGTGCATGCTCATAGGGACTTTTTCTTGCATAAAAAATTGATAAGCGGAAAGGTCGAAAGCGTGAGTTGGCTACATTCACTGAAAATCGACGAGCAGTGGGAATGCCGAACCCTATGCGCGACAAAAAACAAAGGCACGTACCGGGGAGGAGAAGGAACGACACCTGTGACCACGGCTTGTCCAGAAGATCGTCGAGGGTAAAACCTCCTACGAGTGGGTTGGAAAGTAAAAGTGATGAACAAAAAAAAAAAAAAAAAAAACATGATGGAGAAAAAAAGCCTTGTTTTCTCGCCTACGTTCACACCACGTGTTTTGTTCTTTTGATTTCTAGTGTTTCCCCCGGAATATTTGCCGGGGATCGGCAGCAACCAGAAGTCGAGGTGGACCCAAATAACCACATATCGCTCAGTCTCTGAATATAAGCGAGCTTTTGATGAACTGTTCTTATTTTTAGGTACATAGTTTTATATATAGTGTACATGTCGCTATGTTCTACCGAGTACGTTCATGTTTGGTTCTCAGTTGGTATGTCACTCCGTGATAGTAGTTGATGGGAACAAAAAAGCGTGGTTGTGCCACCGAAAGGGTCACTACATACATAGCGCTGCTGCGAAAATCCCAGACACCTCTCAAGAATTGCTAAATGAAGGTCGTATATGTCCTATACAGTACCTCGCACGCGCTTCGCCTGTACTACTGTTGCCTCACGAGGAAAAGCGCACGCACCGCTAGCTAACGGTCCACGAACGCTCGTTTACGCGCGTTTTTAGTTCGTCTCTTTTTTTTATTTCAGGGCATGAGGCACTCGTGGGAGGTGATACAACGTTGCTCTCCTGCCGTGCACGCCTGGCTTCACTCGAAGGCGAACGCGTCTCTCATGCTCAGCGAGCTCACCGGAGATGACGCCATGATGGCCTTGTACGCCTCGATATTCATGACGTGAGTGGGTTCGAGCTACCATCTACACATAAAAGTTATGTCCTGTCCTCGAAAACAGCAATGCAATTCCTTACCAGGTACATACTACTACTAATCTAAGTAGGGAATTAGTCTAACAATCATTACAGCAATTTCGTGGTGTCGCCCCACATCCGCTCTTTTTATTTGGTTAGCATTTACAATTTAATTTAATAATATATATCGCTCTTCGGAGGATACCCGCAATACCTTGTTAAAAAAGCAACACGCTGCTCTTCGAAGTAGATACATTCTTCCCCCCTTAACGCATAACCCCCCCCCCCCCCCCCCCCCCCCCCACCTGCTCGGAATTGGTGTAGGATAAGCGCAACAGCTGTTGCAGTAGCATGTACGAAAAGGGTGGAATAGCTTTTGGCGAACGCTCTCTCTCTCTTGCGCCGCCCCCTCCAAAGTTGACGGTGCGTGTGTGCGCTGTTTTATCTGCTTTTACCACATCGTCAGCGCGGTGGTCTGCTCCCTTTGCACCCGCCTGGACCTTCCCGGCCACGTCGTCCACGCCATCATCCTGAAAACACTCGAAGCGGCTAACAGCGGCCCTTCCGTGTCCTTGTGGGTCGTACACTACCTCTTGGGTGTTGCCAAAACGGAGTTCAATCGCGCTGAGGACGTCAACGAGGTGAGGGGGGGGGGGGGGGGGGGGGGGGCGAGGGCGCCAGAGAGCCACGGAGGCTACGAGGACGGCAGGGGAGATGGCCAATAGGTGTTTTGTGCAGGCACCCAAAACGAGACGATTTGTTTTTATTTTTTCACGCGCTCCACACGCAACTAATGAAACAAAATCCCAATATCTATAATTTTAGACGCATTAGGATAGAAAAAATGCTTTGGAAATACGACTGGGGGATCGGAGGTCACAAAAAATACCGCAAAGAAAGCCGAGTTGGCACAGTGGTGCGACGATCGTTTTTCAGAGCCCGTTTTGGTTTTTCAGAAGGGGAATATTATTGCGTATATCCGAAACCAACAAGGTGTTTTCGGAAAGATAATAGTCGAGACAGAGAGAGAGAGACAGAGAGAGAGAGAGAGAGAGAGAGAGAGAGAGAGAGAGAGAGAGAGAGAGAGAGAGAGAGAGAGAGAGAGAGAGAGAGAGAGAGAGAGAGAGAGAGAGAGAGAGAGAGAGAGAGAGAGAGAGGGAGAAAGAGAGAGTCTTCCTTCCGAAAAGAAAGCAGTGTTCGCCTTTGTGTAGCACCCTTGCTGCCGCTGCCATTGGTTGTCGAGAGAACCACGGTGAAACAGGCGCTGAAAAAAATCGATCGCATGTCCCTGTGCAAAATAAACAACTCGACGCCTTTTACGGTATTCCGCCTAACAAAAAAAAAAGTGCCACCTCGACAGTAGATAGCACGCGTCCCAGTCCGACCACTTTCAAGGCTTATAGGCGCCTTATAAGGTACCGCGCAGCAACTGCAAGAAGCTGAGATCAGACCCGGAACACGCATTCCTGAAGTTCAGCACCATAGACTACCACTGGATAAAATTCTGATTGATTGTGGTGCCGCTGTAGCAGGGTGGGGGGGCGGCGCGGTTTTCCAGGCGATAACGGACACAGACCTCATCAGCGCACGCCCAAAACTGAAATCGTTGTATAAACGTCTCATTTGTTTTTTTCCAGGCCGGTCACCTTTTTCCTCGGGTCCGGCGGGAGTATTTTCCGCCGTGCACAGTTCCTCCCGTCGCTGAGCGTACCGGTGTCTGTTGGCACGGCCCTTGACCTCTCCTAGAATATGGCAAGTTACGAACGTACGCATTTCAACCCTAGGTTTAGTTTTACTGTAGCTTAGGTTATTTAGTGATATATTGCCATGAAGTATTGCGGGGGACTATGGTTATCAGGACCCATCATGCACACAAAAACGTATATATTCCACTATTTTTACCAAGCACATTTGGTCCTGATTACCATGTCCCCCGGCAATAGTGCGTTTCTCTCGCTTCCCCATCCTTCGCTGGGGACCGTTAAAAAAAATAAAAAACACTCACACACACTTGATCCCTCCTCCAATGTTCTAATTGACTTGGCGCTCTTGTGTGTGCCCTGCAACTCCTTTGATTCAATCTACAACCAACAGGACGTATGTATCCAGGCACGGCTGTACACCGCGAGCGAGACCATCACCAGCTTCGACGACCTTGACCGGCACGCGCCCACACCCCTGAAATTCTTCGTCAGGGGCTACCGAGCTGCCATGTCTTCCTTGCCTTTGCCGGCCGCTCCCTTGCCCCCCCTGTGCCCGTTCCCTCCCGCGGTCGCGTTCGAAGCAGCCTCGATTCCACTGGAACCTCCTGTCGCACCGTGACCACCTGCTGCGCTTCCGGCGATACCACCACGCGGGGCGTCCGACGCTGCAACAGCCGCCTCGCTGCATGCTGCGACGACGTTAAGCCTGGCCAGAAGCTTCTCCGTAGTGGATTTGTGTGAGTCGGACAGTGTCATGCCTCATGGTGGCTGATACGACGCCATCGAAACTGACGTGGATCGATTGTCCGTCGCCTATCCCACGAAGCGGGTGGACGTACGGTGGATTCTGGAGATGGCGGTCGAGCTCTACCCGAACACTGGCTATGTTCAGGTATATGTCTGTCGGCGGCGCTTTCGTTTCGTCCGTTTCTAGACACGTGGTGTAGGCTGTACGCTGAACAACACCTTTTTGGGGTGGTGCCTTGTTTTCTCAGGATTCCTCTCACAACGAGGAGCTCAATCAACATCTCATCCGAATCACGACTTGTAAGAACTCTGTTGGCCAAGCTTTCTAATTAGACGATCGAAACATTCATCGGGCGGATTTGTCAGACCTGCGGAGCTCAGCCATTCACGCAATGCTGGGCCCAATTGTACCCCATTCTGCCTTCTTTAGCGTCGCTCATGCTATGTCTTCCACCGGTACACACGACGATGAACTTTTCACCCGCTATGTACATAGACAAGTTTAAGCTCTGGATATCCTAGACCCTCCATCTACCACAACGGCGGGCGGTAAGTAGGATCTGTGCAGTACGGATCAAGCCCGGGCACCCCAGGGAGCTATCCAGATCATGCAAATCATACAGCTCTCACCCGGCAACGTGAGCTAGATCATACAGGTCGATGATGTATCTGCCCCGGAATATCTTAGATAATGAAGTGGGCGTATGATCTATGGAATCTGTCCGGTATGATCTATGGAATCAATCCGGTATGATCTATTTGGTCTGTGCGATATGATCTATCTGATCTGCCCGGTATAATCTATCTGATCTGTTCCCAGTTCACGAAAAGGGTGTTGATTCCGCGGCGTTGGCTATCTACCGCGGAATGGGAAGGAACAAGGAGACGACTCTTCGCGTGTTCGTACAGTGGGCGACCCCGACAACGCGGTTTCAAACTTCCGCGATCAACGGGCAGCCAGGCCAGCCCCAGAAGGTGAGGGCAAGCGGCACCCCCGTTCCAGCCTACGGTTTTGCCGCCCATGCAGCAGTATGTTCTTGTTTGGTAGCTGAATTAGACACAAAAGGTGGTGAGGGAAACGTTGAGCACAGGAACGGCCGGGCATGAAGCAGAGGGGTGTGTGCTACTGAAATATAGAAGAACCATAATACATGGCTATACCTTCCCAAATTCGACAAATACAGTTGCACGGGGCTGCCAATTGATTTGGTTGGGGTGGAAGCCCAGCCAGTGGAATGTCGAGATTATATATACTTTGTTGCCCCCCCCCCCACAACGACGGTTGTGTTTAGGGTCCAAGAGGTGCCGCAGCTGCTTCGCTTGTAAACACGCGTTTTGGTTTGGGTTTTCTGTTTTCTGTTTTCTGTTTTCTGTTTTGTGTTTTCTGTCTTCGTTTTCGTTGTCTTTTTTGCTTTCGTTTCCGTTTTCGCTTTCGTTTTATTCTATTGTTTTTTGTTTTTAGTTTGTTTTGTTTTGTTCGTTTTTTGTTTGTTTTTCTGATATTTGTTTAGTTGCTTCAAATTTATCGTTGAACCTTCTTCGTCTCCGTGCTCGCATTCGTTTTCGCTTTCTGTTTCATCCACGTTATCGTTTTCGCTTTCGTTCCTCCAGGGCATGAGACACTCGTGGAAGGTACTGAAAACGCGCTCTCCATCCGTGCACGCCTGGTTACGCTCAGGGGTGAACGCGCCTTTGATGCTCAGTGAGCCCATGGGAGACGACGCCCTCATCGCCCTGTACGCCTCGGTATTCATGACGTGAGTTAACGAGGCTGCTTGAGCTACCTACACAGGACGCGCTCGTGGTTCTACTGGTTCCGGCGTCGGCCAAAGGGGGGAACCATGCTTGATTGAGCCCATTACAAGAAAATATTTCTCGTTGAAGCATCCGTACAGCAGTGCCGTCTTTCAGTTACACACTTCTTTTGCTATACCAGTATTTATTCATGATTACCTTAGAACCAGATGGGATTTTGTATGGGAGCTATGCATCCAGTGCCTTTCGATCCTTTCCTTATGTCCTATAACTGTACTGCTGTGCTTGAGGTGCTCTTATACTGTACGGCAGCGATTCACATGTGATTAAAAAAAAACTAATCAAGGTTGTTCGTCGTCGTGCGACGCGTCCAGTCATCCTCAAAGTTGTGTGTTTTGCGTGATTTGTCCATATACAGCAGTATTAACATAGAGCTCTTCACATGTGAGTGACCGACAACGCCTCTCATGTCTTCCCTCATACCGTGCGGCATCGCCTGATGATTCACCCAATGTCACTGCGGAAAATTTTGGTTTTTTTTAACGTCGTTTACGCTACTGTATTTTCTATGTGTCTTTTACTATTGTGCGGCAGCACCTGTACAGTGGCATCGATCGATCGTCGGGTGTTTGCGATGCCCGTTCCCGAGGAAACGAATCGTCCACAGCACCTGATGTACATCCAAACCCCCGAACTGGAGGTCACGTTCTTTTTTTTTTTTTCGAGGTCAGGTCAGGTGGCTTATTAAGGATATGTAGCTCCTTTAGACGAGAAGAGTAACATGAAGAAACTACTATTGATAGATGCCCCCCCTGCCGATCGCACGCATCCATCCCTTCTCCAACTTTATCTGATACGGCAGCCGACCGAGATGTACAGATACGCTTCCGAATTTTCACGAGGGTCTATGGTCATACGACTACGGCCGTGCATGCACGATGACAAGTACAGCTCCAGACAGTGACTCGAGACCAACGCTCAATCCCCCCCCCCCCCCCCTCCCAACCCCTCCTTCCGAAACGTTTAGGGCATCCGTCGCCCGTTGTCAGTGCGGTTTACGCTCTGTGCACACGCCAGGGGCTGCCCGGTCAAGTCGTTTGCGACATCATCCAGCACACACTAGAAGCGGGCAGCAGCGGCCACGCTGTGTGGCTGTGGGTTGTACACTGCCTGCTACGGATTGTCGAGGCGGACTGCAAGCTTTGCAAGGACGTCAACGCGGTGAGCCAGGAGGACATACTTACTAAGGTCAATGTCAGAGCATGTCTTCGTTCGTAGCAAAATGTTCATTTTCAGCCAAGATTCGAACCCGTGGTGAACCTCGTGGTCTCGGCGTGCGCTGCCTACATGGTTGGTTCGTGACCTTGTGTTCTCGTACCCAGCGTACTGTGGTTGGCTCCTTCCCCGAGGCTGGCGTTCTTTAGGCGCTGCTTATGGTTGATTCCTGAACTTGTGTTCTCTGCGCTCTGCCCATGGCCCTGTGCCGCACGACCGTATCGTATGGTATCATGTGCGCAGGACACCTGCATCCAGGCAAGGCGCTACACCGCGGGCCAGAATGTTTCGAGCTTCGACGAGCTAGAGCGACACGCGCCCTTGACGCTGGGCTGCTTCGTCCAGGGGCACCGGGCTGTAGTGGCGCTCGTCATCGTCTGAGCTTTGTTGCTGCGCTTACGTCTGCGTGCTCTCTCCTATGTGCATGCTTGAATATTCATGGTCGACGTGCTTGCTTGAGGTACTTTAGGTATTGACAGATGTTCACCGCGGCGAACGTGGTACTTTAGGTATTGACAGATAATCACTGCGGCGAACGTCGTGATCAATCACCAGACTCCGTAGTAAGGCCTTTCTCCAAAGCGTGTTTCGAATCTCTCGTAGCTGTTCGAGTTGCACTTCGACGTAATACTTTTTGCGCGCAATGGGGTTTGGTGACGTCCGTCTGTCGGATCGCGCGGGGTTTGAGAACCTCGGGTCACCCCCCCCCCCCCCCCCCCCCCCCCCCCCCCCCCCCCCCCCCCCCGCTCGAATTACGCCAGCCTTGACGTAAATGGTTGGTGGTTCTGTGTGTTAGAGTGCCAAGCCTCAGCACAGGTGGTGCCTTTACTGTGGCACGATGAACATTCTGTCAGAAGATACACAAGCGAACAACTTATCCAGGGATGATGATGCCGAAGGGACTCAAACGGGGTTCGTTCAACGCTACATGTACTAGTGGTACGATCGACCACCGAATTCTCCCGCGGGAAGGCGAGCAGGCTCACAGGAGCGAACAACGGCACCGGAGAGGTCGTCGTATTTGTGCAACCTCTCAAGGTTTCGTAGCGTTGAGCTCCAATCCAGACATTCACATTTCACATTCTATGAATAGTACGTACTGCTGTAGAGTGCTTCAAGTGACAACGTAGGCGTTTTGTCCGCGTTTCAAGATTTCGGCAATGCGATTTCGTACGAGTTTAAATGATCTGGTCGTCTGTTGTTGGTACGCGTACCGCGTGCTTAGTGTCAATACAGGTGATTCGTGCGGGCCATGATGTAATAATCAGGGCAGTCCGCATTGTGGGTTCACGGACATGGTGTCAATGGGACTTGAAGTGGACGCCGCTTTGTTGGCGTCCTTGGAGTGGCCCGTAACCCGTATGACAGGGGACAGAATGGAAGTCCACGCATATAGGTTGCGTTTGCAAATGGTGTGCAGGGTGGGGGGGGGGGGGGGGGGGGGGGGGGGGGGGTAGTTCACTCAAGTTAAGGGCGGAAGGTAGCCCGTACATACCTAGTGAGAGCGCGAGTGCACAAGGCAATGTGTCGCGCGCTTAATCTTTGTGCTCAGGAGGAGAGATTCATCTCACTCCCGCTTCAAGGTGTGCCTGATATTGGCGGTAGTTCGTTGCGGGTGCTTCGTGGTGGGAGTGGCTCCATACTCTATGCAACACTGTCGCCGGTGCGGTAGACTCTTGAGGGAGAGACTAATCAAGAAATTAGTTCCATGATTTGTTGTCATTCTTGTTCATAGTGTTGCGGGGTTTGCCGTCCGACAATGCGCAGCATCAGCTTCAACGTTGATTACCCATAAGCATTCCCATTCGTACGCTGCATGCCACACAATTTATTGTGGATGCCGTCATTGGTGAGCTGTTCTACCCGTGTTACCAGTAATGTTACTAATGTTACCAGTAATGATACTAATGTTACCAGTGTCACCAGTGATTCGCACACCCGACAGATCAGACAGCAGACAGCACCCCTGGTTCATACAATTTACGCAAAACTACTTACTTTTGTTTTAACTCTGAGATCTGTAGGACACGGCTCGTTTTGCGCTCATTCTTTTTTTTTCCGGAGTGAGATATACCTCTATAGTATGACGGAAAACCCAGGATCGCTACGTGATACAGTATATTATCCGCACACAGTAAGTAGATCGTGCACTGTCCAACGTGCGAGATTTGTTTTGGTTGCGCGTGCGTCTTTTTAGTTTTTTTTTTTTTTTCGGTTACTGAGGAGGGAAAATTTCCCAGTCCCGGTGACAGTGACAAAAATAGAACACCCTGGGAAAGGGGTAGCAGCTTGTTGGCCAAAAAGATGCCGAAATTCGACAGGGGTCCTCAATTAAGAAAAACGCCCAAGATCGTTGGAGCCCCCCTCATTTTGTTTCTGGCAGTACACGTTCGTATTCGATATAAATCTAGAGCAATTTCACGGAATACTTCATCGATTTGAGCGAACGTCTTCGTTTTTTTTTTTTCGAAAAGTCAGCTCTTGGGCCAGGCATGCGTAGACTCACCCCGCCGTATGAATGGTTGCGTTTTTTTGCTCAATATTTTCTGGCCGGTTCAGCCCCTTAAGTGAGCAACCACCATTAATAGCATACCGGTCAAAGCCACGGTTTTACTACTGCAGTGTTCTCGTTCAGGATCAGCGCATAGAATCGTTGGCCGTGTTGCGTGTACAATCTTCTTCTAAACCATGTCTCGGGTGAGATGTTGAGCTCCTTACGTGAGGAGAGCTGGGAAAATAATAAGGCGCCACCCCTGCAAAGAGCTCAGGAAGTAAGCCACCACCCCTACACGGCACCACCCCTACCGTGGCAGCGCTCTGCAGAGCTCACTTCTCCGAGGAACGTCAATATCGCTAGGTTCACACCGCTGACCCCGACCCATCACGAGCTAGTCCAGGCGACACCACGAAAAGAACCATGCTGGAAGCGTAGTACCATGGATGAAGGCCCTTGGAAGATCCAAGAAACCATCGAAGGGCCATGACAGGCGCACGCTGAGATGAAAAACGTATTCATGAGAGCCTCGTGAAGCCTTTGCAAGACCCTCGTCAAGTTTTAGGGGGGGGGGGGGCTGCCGCCGTTTGTGTTGCCCGCGTCTAGGCCGTCACTCAGGCGAGTGGCGTTGTTGTGCAACCTCACTCAATCTCGGGGGGACTCTTGATTTTTTTTTTTGTTGGCGCAGCTTTTAGGCGAAAGATAGCGCAACCGAAAGCAACAACAGAAAAAAAATCTTTTGAGTGTTTATCAACCGTCTATGAGCACCGTGAGGGTCCAGCAGCGCACCGGGGTAAGATCATGTTGTCGCTCGTGCCGACTGACCTCCTTTGGATTGTTACTCGAACACCAATCTGGACCACATCCCCCCCAATCACGAATTGGATGTTTGCTGCGATTGTCACTTTATTTATCGTCCACTCTCCCTTGGAACCCTCAAGAGGGGTAAAACCCATGGCGGTGCGTATCACGACGCCAGAAAGGCATAACGCACCCTTAAGACTGGCCAATAGTAGGGTCGGTCACTCGTCCGAGTGGCTCTGAAAGTCTCAAGACAAAGGATTTATATCTCCACGAGCCCCTCTTTCAACATCCCAGTGAAAGGCGGGCGAAAACACAGCAGATCTCATCATATCTTGGGAAAATCACAGACCCCGCATATCCCACGAAAACGTAATAAATACCAGATACAACCGGGAGACCTTCTCTGCTCGGCGATCCTCCGGGACGTAAAAGGGACGCGGGAGTCTGTCCGCAAAGTGTAGAAAAAAGTTGCACCTTGCGCGGCAGGTGTTTGACTGCGCCCATAACAATATTCTTGAAAACATAGCCTTCTCACCCAGCTTAATAGCTTGTCCATGTATGTCGAATGGGGAGGGTCCCGCTCACTCGACACGTGCTAAGGCAGCGGTTCACCATTTGTTTCCGAGGTTCCAGACGTGAGGAGGTCTATACTAACTGGTAGCACCATTGGTATGTCCAAACTGCTTTAGGAAATAAAAATGGAACATAACGGATCAGGTCGGATCGGGTCGGGTCGGGTCAGTGACCCGCGAGGTTCTGGAAGCTTCCTGACGCGATCCGACCCGACCCGTGAAATTCGACAACGTCCTGAGCCGATCCGACTCGAGCCGCGAGATTCGAAAGCCTCTTGATCCGACCCGAACTGACCCGTGAGATTCGGAACACCTCCTGACCCGACCCGACGCGACCCTCTAGATTTCTATTGACCCGCGAGATGCGGGTCTGTCGCGTGTCGGGTCACCTAAACCCGGGAGACATTTTCTCTCGACCAGCGGGTTCGACCCGCGATTCCAGCCCGTGGGTCGATGCTTCGAAAACGGAAGAAACCTTCATTTTAGTACCCCATAGTAATATGTGGCCTGGATGTTGTGGGCATGGATAGATGGTGACATGCGAATATACAATGTGGCGGTGTTTGACTTTAGTGGTGTGATCCCAAAGCAGTATTATTCAGTGTTAGTACGAGGGAAGCCTTCGGGGAGTAAGGCAGGATGTTTTTGAAGTGTCGGATCCCCGGTCCGGACCCGCGGGTTCAACCCGCGGGTCAGCAGAAAACAACACGCGGGTCATGTTGGCCCGACCCGCTAGTGACCCGTTTCTCGCGGGCAATGACCTGAGCCGACCCGTGAGGTTTTCATCACCTCTTGACCCGATCCGACCCGATCCGTGAGTCTTTGACTCGACCCGACCCGACCCGTGAGATTCTGCAAAATCTTGACCCGACCTGATCCGACCGGCGAGATGTGAAAAATTCTTGACCCGATTCGACGTGTGATATTTTGCGCACCTCCTGGCCTGACCCGCGGGTCGGGGTCATGGCCCGCGAGCAACCCCGAAACATCCCATGTCCTGGGTGTAAAATAAATCATCGTTTTATGTTCGCAAAACAAAAAATGGCTCTATTCCGACAATTTCGGGGTAAGGAGTCCCGTCATCCAGAAACGTTTTTCGCTGAACCGTGCTATCCCTATCGTAGCACGCGTCGAAAGGAGATACGCCCACACCAACTGGCGAATGTGCACGCCGGCATCGGCTTTTGCTACCCGCCACAACCATGAAAATTTACACGCGGTTTCTACTCCGACCGCGAACCAAACACTGCAGCCACCCCCGGTTGGGTTGGCGTCGGTTGGCAACGGCACTGTAAGACATGCCGGTCACTGCTTCAGCTACAGCAGACAACCAGGGTACAGTTTTTTTTTTTTTTTTTCCTTATTTCTTTTGTTTCGGCCATCACCACGGCTGGCGGTCAAGTCGGATCATTTGTGCGGGGGTGGAGGCCCTTTACCCCGCACAAGGGGAATGATCGTGTCACGTATTATGTATGGTACGGCACTCAAGAGGCAGTCACATAGTACTCTCATTGCTGTCTCTGCAAGTGCCCACAACGGGAATTAAATTAAAAATAATCGAAGCCGGCATCTATGCGCGGGCCCGCCTCACAAGCGGTTCACAGTAGGATACAGCTCTCGCCCTTCATACGACTCACCGAACATCTCACGGCGCTTTGCGCTTGATGCGAGCAATGTCTGCCTGGTCGGTGAAAATTCGTCGTGCTCCGTCCCGGCATCGTAGGGAAGCGAGAGGGTCTATGGTAATAAAACTACGGCTATGCATGATATCGAGTGCCCCGCCCACCCACTTCTTGACTATCTTACGGTAATTCAGTAGTGATACCGGTTACCACCACCAATTCAAATTCTCCAATTCATTCGTGCACTGTGTCTCTCTGCTTTTTGCAGCGGTCTGCCGCGTAGTTGAAAATACTCCAGCTCTAGGCCAGGGACTGCTACCGACGGCTATTTTGAACACTACTGTAGCAGTTGGGGCGTTGTTTTCGTCGTTGGACGACAAACCTCGCAACACCAGCAGCAAGGCGATACACGAACACAGCAGGAGGGAACACCTATCGCCTGTAAAACACGCTTAGGGTTGACACTCACGGTGCAAATGCCCTCAACGACACATTGTCGATGAGAAACTTGCACGAAAATTGACACGACACTGCACGAAAATTGACACGACACAACACAAACACAAATGCCGAAGGTTCTCACTCTGGAGTTGAGTTCGAACCCAAAATCACGTGCTGGCATGCTCAAAAGGTTTTCGATATGCCTTGAATGGCCGGTGCAAGTAGGGGGAATGGAAGCCGGCGAACAAGTGTACAACTTTGACGGCTGACACTATAGTACATCACACCCGTCTACGAAGTTGGTTTTTTCCTGTCGTGTGGGCCTGCTTGTTGACCATCGATGTCAAGGTCACATCGAGTACTCTGTCGGCTCGAATCCAAGAAAACGTGAAGATGGCACCCAGCCCAACAACGAAGCACCCAGTCGAAAGCCCGACGGCCGCGCGACTGGTCAGTGTTGCCTGCAGCGTTATGCACGAAACCACGAGGAGGACGATCAAGGCAAACATCAGGTACGGGAGGACAACGATGTGAACGTGCCCCCACGCCCTGATCGCGTCCTTGTGGCCACCGTACGGGATGAGGTCCATCAAAAAACTTGTCCGCGCTGTTGTACCCACGAGGAGGATGCACCTGGGCAAAACGGATAGGCGGAACATACTTGACGTTTCAAGATGCAAGATGCGGGCTACACGTTGAACGGCGGAGCGTAGAACGGATATTTTCTGAGCATCCTCACTTTCGAGGAGCTCCATGTCTAGACCTCACCCCAAGCAAGCCATCTTGAGGGAAACTCGCCAGTAAAGGCGCGGTACTTACACCATGCCATGAGCCACTACTGTACGATACGTGCATGTAACACACAACTATGGTAAAAAGATGCATGGGATCAAACGATAATGGGTATACAGCTCCCCTGGTGGAGGGGTTTTGTCTGTGAGAAATGTTTGGGCCGGGCGTGTGCCATGGACTCATCCCGCTATGCAAGAGTTGCACGTTTGAGGCGTTCTAAGATAGAGGTTCACCCTATATGTTCTGAGACTAACCAATTATGGTACATAGAACATGGCACAGAATCACCGATCCCGACTTGATTATTGTCTTGATGTTCCTGTGGAGGACAGGGTATGTAGATACCGTCAATCTCCGATCACAAATGCCAACCATGAAGATACGTTAACCAACGTCCGGTCTATGAGATCCGCCATCACTTGATGGACCTTCATAATGGTTGACGTTCGGGCCATCGAGTCCGAACGCGCCAGGGAGAAAAGGGTCCGACCCGCACTCTCACAATTTCTATAAGTTCTCTCCTTGCGAGACGCGAGGGAGGCTTGTGGAGGCACCTCCTTGCCACATATCACGAAAGAGAACGTGCACGTCAAGGCCTCGGCCAACCCCGTCAAAGACGAAGACAAGGCCGACACCGGCAATGGAGCCACCCTCCATATTGGCGTCGACGAGTACTGAACTCTGATAAAACAAATAAAAACAAAGAAAGGGAAATGGGAAAGAAAAAATGCAGCAAATCGTACGCCGCAGCGGTAGCTTCGGCGGACCGTAAAACTGTAACGCCCGACCAGGGAGCGCCTTCCGGCTTCGCCTCGCCCAGCACCCCGCCCCCCACCCGGACCTCGAGCACCCCGGGTCCGACGCAGGGGAGGGGAACTCCAGCCACCCGCACCCCAGCTGCGCGCCCGGACCAAACCATGTCGTCCAACAGATTCGCCACGATCCCGGAGGAAGAACAACTCCCCGATGGCGAATCGACGTCGGATAACGGTAAAGACGACAACCTCGGAAACGAGGAGGAAGAAGAGGGGCAAGTCAACGAGACACCCCAGACCACTGGGCGAAGCACGAGCACTAGCTCGACGGGGATAGAAGGAGCATGGGTGTGGAAGCACCTCCAGGAGCATGCAATGGCCGGAACGTCACCCCAGCAATGGGTCATCAACTTGGCGATGGGACGATTTGGGGGAATTCCAGCGGAATATCTACAGGTGAAACCGCGCGCGTTGCTCTCAGACATGACTTTGGAACCGCTGTCCCCAGAATCACTCGAGACTAACCCCAGCACCGCTAACAATGCATTCCCAGCTCCGCCCGCAAGCAACCCAACTACTACGAGTAGCCCAATTGCTGCGACCCAGACTACTACGAGTAGCCCAATAGCTGTGACCCCTGCTATTACGAATAGCGCAACTGTGACCCCCGCTACTTCGAGTAGCTCAACTGTGACCCCCGCTATTACGAATAGCACAGGCACCGTGACTAACCCGGGTTTTACTACGAGTAACCCGTTTGCGCCACGACTGACTGAATCGAAATTTTCGATGAAAGCATCTGATGTGCCAGCCTCTCTTCAACTCACTGGTGGTCCAAGCGAAGACATACCAGATATTATGCAAGAATTCCGATCCCGAGTACGCTTACACTCTCTAGATGGATCACCGGAAGAGGTGATCGATCGACGAGCAATCAGACACCTACCTCTCTTGGTGAAGAAAACTGCAGCAAGTAGCCTACAGCACCTACTTTCAGAGACACTAGAGTGGAGAACAGAGGGACAACTTGCAACCCTCAGGTCACAAAACGCCGACACAAAAATTCGATCTCCTATTACTTGGAACGAATGGGTGACGGCATTCACCAACCGTTTTTCGCCGGCAAACCGCATCTCACTATTAGCGCGTACAATTGCGTCACTAAACTGGGTTGAAGGCGAATCAGTTGACACATTCAGCCTGCGTGTAACACAAGCATACGCGCGCACGCTCGCTGAAGCTCAACGCACCGCCCCGACGAACACGACAGCATATGAGCACGCATGGCACAAATCCATGATTGCATCGTTTGAAAATCGTCTGCCCCCCCACCTTCGCATCGAAATGATACGCGAAGACGCGGCACCATCACTTCAAGCATCTCGAACACGCGCGAAAAAACATGAAAGAAACGCAATACACGGCAACACGACTGAACACCAGTCCACTACCTCTGCTGTACACGGCGGCCGGAACCAAACCCCCCAGCTGCAGGCCACCCTGGCGGACACTGTGTCCGAAGTCGAGGCAATAAAGAAGCAAGTATCAGCGTCGCAATACTCGCAGGGCCACGTCGCGACCGCTCCCTTAGTCGCGGGGGCGATAAAAGTGGCTCAAAACGCAAGGCGCCTTCTACCGCCACCAAAACTCCAGGCCGCCGGGCAGTCGACAACCCATGCACCTACATCGGTTGCCACCAGCCCTCATCGCATTCACGCCCCGACTACCGATACGAGGAGTCGGACAAGAAGAGGAGGATGAAGGTGGTAAAGTCCGACGGATGACGGGGCCCATTCTGGGCCTCCTCACCTGGTAGTCGTTGTCAACCAAAGGGTTATGTAGCGGGAATCGTAGAACTGTCATCAGACAATGTCGACGGATCTGCAGCTGTAGCTATGCAAGTAGCCCGATTTGGTACGAGGGGAAAACAGAGTCGTACGACGACCGCCGAACCTCTGGCGATGTGCAACCATGAGAATGCAGATAATTTGAGACAAGCTAGAGCAGACCTAGGAGCACTAGATACAGAACCGCAGGTAGCTCAGCAGACCACCACAGCAAGAGCAACGTTAGGAAACCAGGGCAGAGCTCAAGGAAGTACTAGGCGTCATGAACTCACGATTTCTTCGGCAATAAGAAGCGAGTGGGTAGCTAAGGAAAGAGAGAAGCTGACAGAATGCATTTTTTCCCCTGTAGCGCCACAAGCCTTGCATGTGTCCATGGTGTCCGAACATAACATGAAACAACGGTCGACAGGTGTGACCAATGCTCGGAATGAGAGTCAGTTTGCTGCTTTCCATTCATCATCTTTAAGTGGGTATCCAAAATACCCCTCTGCTCTGACCGCCTCGTCAAAACGTGTACGCGTTCCAGCCAGAGTAAGTAAGCGGCTTGTGGATGACATAACGGTCGACACAGCCTCTGATACTCCATGCATTACTGAAAATTTTGTGCGTGCTCACCCAACTTCGGACGAATCTGAAATTCGTCAGATCCCACCCGGCGCGATCAATTTGAATAGCGCCGATGGATCTCCGCTCAAGATAGTAGGATATATCCGCTTCCACCTCACGCTAGGAGACATTACCTTGCCCGTAGAGGCCGTCGTGTTGCCTTCCTTAGGCCCAGATAAAGTGTTGCTCGACAACAGCATCATGGGAGCCTTTGGTGCCGTGCTTGATTGGCACATGGAACAAACATCCGTCAAAACGTCTCAGATAAAAACAAAAGCAACGCATCGCTATGTTCGCCCCTCTCAAGAAGACACTGACGCAACACAATGCTCAGTGGTACGACTGACAGGAGAAAATAACCCGGTGCCTGTTTTTCTGAGTAAAAAATGCTGTATATACAGACGACCCAGTTTTTATACCTAGGAGGCATTATCCACGAGAACGCTGACATCTCCTTCGAAATCGAGCGACGAATCCGTCTGATGCGGGCATGCCTCAAACGGCATGGTCCGGAACTGTACGATAGGACGAACGCACCGCTTAGTCTGAAAGTCCGGATGCTGAAGGCCGAGGTGATCGAGACCTTGCTGTACGGTTGCGTGACGTGGACCCTCAATGCGGACCACTTCGCCAACAGCCCACCACGATGTCCTTCTGCGAGTCATTGGCTTCCAGCGCCGACTACGCACCGACCACACCACCCTCTCGTATGCGAAGGCGCTCAGGATAACACGATGCGAAAGTATCGAAACGACCATCCGTAAACGGCGACTCTTCTTTGCGGGGGCTCTGGTGCGGCAACACGAGGGGCGATTGCCCAGTCGGTTGATGTTCGGGACGATCGCTGGTGGGGGGAGCCCGAAACCAGGCGGGCAGCCCAAGACTTGGCCTAGGGCCGTTGCTGAGGACCTTAGAGTGTTCAAAGCCACCGAGGGATCAACGGAAGACTCCCCCTTAGTCTTTGGAGTTGGGACCGCACTATGGCCCACTGCAGCAAAACAGACGGGAAAGTGGTACCGGGTAATCTTCGAAGCAGCTGAACAGTTCATGGGCAGGTGGCACGAGGCTGAGGCAAAGCTGAGTAGACAGCGCCGTGCATCCGCTGCGGGTAGTGTTAGAGGGAATGGGGGGGGGAGGGGTAACAGCAGGAGGGGTAGAAGGAACACCGTACAAGTGTATGGGGGCAGGGGGGGGAACAGGAGGAGTAGAAGGGAAACCGCGGTAGAAGAGAGTAGCAGAGAGACCGCAGATAGGGTAGCAAGGTACCAGGCCGACTAATAGGTTGGACTTTTCTTTGCTACTCGTACCGCCAGCTGCTGCGGCCGTTAGGTATGTATTGGCTTGGTGCTTTGATTTTTTCGATGAATTAACTTTTTCCTATATTTTCCCCTTCTTATCCCTATGAAAGAAGTACTACATAGTGGGTGGGTAACGAGCGTATTTTGGCCCACTCATTATTTCTCTTTTTACTTAGTTAAGTGTTCACCGGGATGCATATTGTAGTTCCCTTTTTCCTTCTCGTTTCTTCCCCCTTGCACGTCCCTTTTGGCTCATGCTCGGGGTAAGTACGTGTGTGAGCTTTGGCTTCCCATTTTATTTATGTATTTGGGATTCTTCTCATTTTCTTTTTCTTTTTCGGTTTGGTTTCTTTGTTGCTTGTCTTTCTTTATGGTGTATTTTGGTTGCTGACGTATGTATGTATGTTGTGTCGGCCGCACCTAGTGCGAAGGCATGGTATTGCGTAGGCTATTAATGCATTACGGTGTGTTATCTCTGTGTCGTAGTCTGTGACCACGGAAGTCGTATCTTTCTAGGGTGAAGAATCAGCACGGACACTGGGCTTGCTGGATGTCGACGAGTAGAATAACGGTTTAATGTGAAGAACACACACACAGCTCCATTGAGCGCGACAACTGGGCGTCACTCCTACCGTTAATACAGTTGGCCCACAATTCGTCATTTAGTACTACGGTACAGGAAATACCTTTTTTCCTGATGTTCGGTAGACCAGCACGATTACCGGTAGACGTTATCCTTGGCATCCCTTACGAAGGAAGCACAACAGATACCGAGGAATTAGCACAACAAACACGGGACAATTTACAAATTGCCTACGAACTAGCGCGCCGAAACGTGTCGGAACGTACAGCGAAACAAACGGCCAGGAACGAAAAGTTACCGCCGTACCCCGTGTTTCATCCTGACCAACAAGTTCTATTACGGGGGTCCATAGTTAATAGGACCTACGGTAAACATAAAAACCTATATATTAACCTATTTTTACTAACAAAATTTGGTCCCATTAACTATGGACCCCCGTAGTAGTATATATAGACCATATCAGGATTCGGATGGCCCAAACCCAAAGCTGCTGTTGCCGTGGAGAGGATCATACGTAATTTGCTCGCAACTGTCACCCGTGGTGTACCGAGTGAGACGTATGAACGAAACACGAGAAGTATCCGTGCACCTCGCCCACCTAAAACCCTACCATCCGCGGGAAACACCACCAGCGCCTAAATTTGACAAGCTGGCTGAGTTTTTCGAAAACAATCCCTCTGCCCGCGTTGGACCATCCTGATGAAGCTCAACCGGGAATTGAGTCATATGTAGTTGACAAAGTGGTCGGTCACAAGCTTGGACCGGGCAGGAAAAGTCTGCACAATTTTAAATACCGCTTGCGCCTCAGGGGATATGGCCCCGAATCAGATCTCGAGTATCGCGCAGACGAAGTACCACAAATAATGTCACGCATTAATAGCCGCCTACAGAACCAAAAACGGTTTACACATCGCGTCTCCCGAAAACACCACGTCCCGCGACGTCAAAAAGCGGAAACGGCAAAATGGTGGGGATTGAGTATAGCACCAACATAAGGAGCTCCATCACGAGCAACCAGTGATGTTCATGTTGTGCTGCGGCAAATAAATCTCGAACGAGAAGGTAACGAAAGGGTATCACCTAATGTAGGAATCAAATAGGGATACCAACGGTGGCGAGAGTAGCAACGATAGTTTGTGCTCTTATCAACAATTGTTTGGGCATTTGTTGACAAGGAGGATGTCTCGCAATGGAAGTCTCTTGTCTCAGGAATCCGAGAACAAGTAAACGACAGTTTCCAGGAATCCACTAAATAAAAGAGCAGACCGAAATACCACACGAGTATATACCACCGCTTTACCAAATATTAAAGTTCGAAAGGACCCGGTGCGACCACAAAAATCTCAGCGAGACTATGTGGCCGAAACGAGGTCATCTCCCAAGCGGTCCAGTCTCGCGAACTTACCGCGCACAAATCGATGTCCAGGCATGCGATCCCCGAACAAATAAAATACATCAAATCTGGCACTTGCACCATAGCAAGCTAGTACCTTGTTCGAGCAAGGAGATATCAGAAACATTCGCCCGTGTCGTAATATGTATATATGCAGCCGACACGAGGAACGCCGTCTGAGTGTGGGCACACGACAGATACGAAGCGTTGAGAAAAAAATAAACAATGGGACAACCATTGCAACTCCGATATTTAGCTGCCGGCATTCTAACGGGACTGTACGAATCCCAACACTTACTGCCGTGTTTTCTCAACACGAAGTGTGCTTTCGTAGACAGTCAGGGGGGGGAATGAAGTGTGCTGTCGTAGACAGTCAGGGGGGGGAATGAAGTGTGCTGTCGTAGACAGTCAGGGGGGGGAATTTAGGTACAGACCGTGAGCAGTGAAGAAGAAGACGATACGTTCCCCTGTTAAGACTCCACCTACCACTAGCGTTCCCTCTCGAATGCTCGCCCCAAAGTCACATACATCCTTAGCAAAGATGGACTTGAGGCGCATAGAGGGGGGGGCGATGTGGAGGACAGGGTACGTAGATACCGTCAATCTCCGATCACAAATGCCAACCATGAAGATACGTTAACCAACGTCCGGTCTATGAGATCCGCCATCACTGATGGACCTTCATAATGGTTGACGTTCGGGCCATGAAGTCCGAACGCGCCAGGGAGAAAAGGGTCCTTCACGGAAGGACCCGCACTCTCATAATTTCTATAAGTTGTCTCCTTGCGAGACGCGAGGGAGGCTTGTGGAGGCACCTCCTTGCCACATATCACGAAAGAGAACGTGCACGTCAAGGCCTCGGCCAACCCCGTCAAAGACGAAGACAAGGCCGACACCGGCAACGGAGCCACCCTCCATATTCCAGGGTATATAGAGTAGATACGTTTCTGGTATGTATAATGCTATAGCCCGCACACTGCCTGGTCCCGAGAGCCGCATTTTCTTTCGTTGTAGGGAGGCGTTCTACGATGGAGGTTCACCGTTAATTTTCTGAGGCTCCTGACTTGACCTTAAGGATCTCCATACCGTGCATGCTCATAGGGACTTTTTCTTGCATAAAAAATTGATAAGCGGAAAGCGCGAAAGCGTGAGTTGGCTACATTCGATGAAAATCGACGAGCAGTGGGATTGCTGAACCCTATGCGCGACAAAAAATAAAGGCACGTACCGGGGGGGAGAAGGGACGACACCTGTGACCACGGCTTGTCCACAAGATCGTCGAGGGTAAAACCTCCTACGAGTGGGCTGGAAAGTAAAAGTGATGAAAAAAAAAAAAAAAAAAATACTCACCCGAGAACTGACCTCAGCAAAAATCAAATTGCATCCCGATGAATAATCCCATGGCCCAAGTATGCGCTGACGTCATTTTTCGAAACAATATTGGCATCATTCCGACGATTTTGGGTTAAGAGGCCCCGTAATTATGAAAACATTTATAATAGCGAAATGTGCTATTACGGGGGTCCATAGTTAACAGGACCAAATATTGTTAGTAAAAATACCTAAATATATAGTTTTTTATGTAGGACATAGGTCCTGTTAACTATGGACCCCCGAAATACCTCTATCGTAGAACGCGTCTCTTCGTCTCTTTTTTTCTGACCCATTGAGTTCTTCTCAAGTGAGCAACTACCAACGATCCTCTTTTACTACTACAGCAGTATGTATCATAGTGCACTTGCTCTGGGAATAATAATAGCGTACAGAAGTATCGGTCGGAACGCGCGAACACAGTTCTTCCTACCAGGGTACATGTTTTTTTTTTTTTAGAGTAGAAGAACGAGCTCCTCATGCGAGGACTTTCTGAAAATAAGCCGCCACCCCCCCACAACGCACCGCTCTAACGGGTTGAGATACAACCTGCCTTCTCTGAGGCTCTTCGCTTGAGGAGCTCCACACACTTCTTCCCCGAAAAAAAAAAAATGACTCCGACGAGAGAAAAACACGTCGGCTCTACACAAACCTTCGGCCTCTGTCTCGCTCGTGGGGACATTGCTTCCAGAATTTAGTGTCCGTAAAGCAAAGTTGGATCAACGATAGTACCTCAGATGAGAAAACCCTTGCCCCAAGTCAATACCAGGTATTTGTTTTTGCTGCCGAGAAAATGCTACTACTACGGGGGATCATAGTAAATAGGACCCACGGTACACGCTAAAAACCTTAAATATTTTTACCAACAGTATTTGGTCCTGTTTACTATGGTGCCCAGTAATACCCCTATTTATGTCGGATCCCGCATCTCGGCTTATAGCAATACTGTGCTCATCCCCTGAAAATCTCAGCGCCTAATCGCAATCCCGAGCTAAACAATTTTTTGAATGACGGGGTTACCTGTACACAGCAGTTTCTCAAATTCTTCGGAACGCTTGTTTTTTTTTTCTTTTTTTTTTTGCGATATCAGTATTCAAACGTGTATTGATGCACCAACTCTAGGTCACGGGATTGTTTTTGTCGGGGTGCACGCTTCCTTTCTTTTTGCTCGAAAATCTGGTTTTGGATGAGGCGTACAAATGATATTCTGACAGTTAGTGCAGAGATCCGACCTCAAATGAGGGAACACCCGCCGCCCAAATGCTGTACCTTTACCTCAACATGGGCGACAACGAAAAGAGTGAGCAGGAGGTATATGCTATATACTGCAGGACAGCACCGCATGCACCGTGCCACTCGATGAGGTTGGCGGGATTCTGCCTTTTCGAGATACAAATTACAAGTGCCCCCCCCCCTCCCGCCCTCCGAGTGTGAAAATGTGGGTGTAAATCATAAAAAAAAATGGAGACATCGGATAAGGCAAGAAGGAGCCTCGAGGTGTCGACAGCATTTGAATACGGTGGCACCTGTGATCGATTGGGGTAAAAATGTGGCATTCTATACAGTGAGCAGTAGCTACCGTTCGTAACCTCCAAAACCACGACGAAACCGAAAAACGTGAACCAATCAACGACGTAGCAACAATAAACCTTCTAACCATCTTCCGGGGCATCAAGAAAGGAGGACACGTGCTTACCAGTACACGTTAGGAGGATACATGCATTACGAGCGGGGGGCTATTATGGTAAATAGGACCGAGTATTGTTAGCAAAATATGGAAATATATGGGTGTTTGTGTGCACCGTAGGTTCTATGTACTATGGTCCTCCGTAATAACAGCAGTCTCGCGCTAACCGCTTCTGACCGAACCGGTTCCTTGGTGCAAATAATATCGTTGGAATACCATTATTACTGGCGTTTCACGATGGTACTCTCATTCCTGAAATACCTCTGCTGCAGAACCACGAAGAAGGCCGTTGTCCAGCAAACTGCCAGAGCAGCAGTATACTTCCCGTTTCACCCGCAGATTGACCGCGTATGTTCCCCATTTCTATACCCCCTTCACAGCTTCATAGGTATACGCAACTCCCTATTAATAATATGAGATGAAACATCTCCGTAGTGCTCCTGCTGAGTACAGCCACAACATCGCCCCTGCTCGGTGTGCAGAGTGTATCGACGATTTTCCCTATATTTCCTCCAGCATATATATCCGCCAAACTTCAGCTATTTCACATGTTCTTCCACTTTTTTTTCCTTTTTGTATCGGAAATTATTCAATAACACACGTTCTGCGTAAAACGCTCTTCCTGTGAATTAACCCCCCCCTTGGTGCAAGCAATGTCTGCCTGGTCGGTGAAAACCCGACGTGCTCCGTCCCGGCATTGTAGGGATGCGAGGGTCTATGGTCATACGACTACGGCCACGCATGAGATCGAGTACATCTCTCCTATTGAGTGACCCCCCCCCCCCCCCCCTCCGAAGATTAGCGTCATCATCCACCGCCAATCTGACGATTTTATAATTCCTCCGAAAAGTGACGTCACGATTCCGGATGACGAACAAAAAATTGTCGACCAAAGACTTCCCACAGATCAAGAACTCCAGTCTACAAAATTACCGTCCAGAAAACCGCGGGCACGATGAAAAACATTTCTCTCGTAATGGTATGTATACACAGCAGCAACAGCAGCAGCAGCAGCAGCAGCAGCAGCAGCAGCAGCAGTAGTAGTACGTAGCTCTCTGGAGCATTAATTACGGGGGTCCATAGTTAATGGAACCAAATTTTGTTAGTAAAAATAGGTAAACGTATAGGTTTTTATGTTTGCCATAGGTCCTATTAACTATGGACCCCCGTAATAGGTGCTACCCACCGAAGAACATTCGGGATTGTTTAGGAAGCAAAGCCCGCACCACTCGCACCACCCGCGCATTTTCTATTTTTTTTTTTTTTTTTTTGAATGTTTGTACGTATGTTTGTATTTGTTAGTATTTGAGCGGGTACAAACAACACGCACGCGCAATCACAAAAACCGCGCGATTTCACGTTTTAGCCCGTTTAGGACTGCTATCTTGTTTTGCAAACAATTCACTTATAATTTGCGTGATTTGTGTCCAAAACGCGACTGACTGCAGTCTTGAAAGGGATAGACTCTCACATGATCGAGGCGCAAGTCGTTAGGGCCTTGTAGATTGCGTGCCCGGTCCCGCTCCAGCTCCCCCAGATGTTGTTATCCGCCAGCTCTTCGATGTCAGGACCGTTCACAGCCCAAACGGCACTTAGCAGTAGCGAGCCGATCATGGAGAAGGTGGACATCATGCTCTGCGGACGAGTGAAGTGCCGTCCGTTGCGAAACAGCACGGATCAAAGGGTACCGGAAACCGGTGTGAGAGCCGGGTGCTCTTCATGCCAACGCGCCGTATAGGAAGCACGAGCGAGCCCCGTGCTCTACTATTACGGGGGACCATAGTAAGTAGGACCAAATATTGCTAATAAAAACAGAGACATATTTAGGTATTTGTTTGTACCGTAGGTCCTATTTACTATGGTCCCCCGTTGTAGGAGTTTTTGTATGTCTGAGCCCTATCAGTTTGCGTTTACGGAGTTTCTCTATCGAGAAACAAGAGACAAGATACCTCTGGATTCGACAGGTATGTACTCTACAAATATTTGTATTGAGATACCCGTAAAAAGAATGGGGCGTTGCTGGATGCGTGCTACGATAGAGGTAGGCTTTTTTCGGCCAGAACATTTCTGACGAGGCGGCTCTTCATCTGAGGAGAACTACAGCGCGGTGCGTCCAAACAACCGTTCCATTCTACGAGACTTATCATTATTGTGGTGTGACATGTAGTCAGGTTTTCAATCAATTCTTTATTGGGTAAGTACACAGGACATAGTGTAGAACAAAGCACATCGTCTGAGACCCATGTAGAGCACCGCGAGCAACAGGATCTATGGCACAGGCTCAACTAGTGTGTCGAAGTCGAACACCTCATGCGTTGCTGCTACGTCGAAATTCTGGCGGATCAGCTATTGGGGCAGAGAGGCCCACTTGAATCCCCTGTTACCTCTATTTATTCGTTAAATACCGAACAGCTGGTCCATGGGATTGTGTTTCGGGCCTAGTACAACCTTTCCCCACGTTTCGGATAGACCATGATCTAGGTAATCTAGTTTCTCACTTGCTGTTGTGACACGTTGTCCAACACTCCTGCACACCTGGTATATATAGTGCACATCTACGTAGTCCAGGAAAACATGTTCTACTACATGGACAACCTGCACACTGTACGGGTCCCACCCGCCAACAACATGCGCAAGACATTGGTACAAGAATCGGGAATACATCTGCCTTTACAATACATGCCTGCTGTTAACAATGTTAGCAGGTAGATCATCGAGCGAGAATCGACAATCTGTTCGAGGCGTGTTTTTTTTTATTTCGTTTTTGTCACCGTCGAGACGCGCGCTAAGACATGGGTTCAGTAACAGCAGCATCAGTAGTATTACGAGGGTCCATAGTTAACGGGACTAAATTTTGTTGGTAAAAATAGGTAAATATATAGGTTTTTATGTATACCATAGGTCCTATTAACTATGGACCCCCGTAATAGCACCTTTAGGTTGATTCGTTTCTGGCTGACGGGCTCCCGAACCGAGGAACCATACAATATCGGTCCATGTGAATCACCCGATGGGTTTTTGAACAATAATAAAACTGTTTTGTTCCATGAACGACCCGCCCAGGCTATGCAATCGTTCGTCCGGTCAACAGATGAACAATGTGCAACGGACGGCGGTAGGGGTTTCAACGCCGTTTTTTGTTTCGGGGGGCTCCTCTCTCGAGGGGCCCTATACCCCTATACCCCACCCAAGCGGCTTCGGCCTTAATAAAAACGCTGCACGCTTAACTACCCGAACGATCGATCAATCCCATGGCCTAGGTCCAGCGATAGCGAAACACCTTGTCAGCATGGTGCAAACGTGAACAGTAAACAGCACTCTGACCGGAAATATATAAACCGTTCGATATCGGTCTCAGAGCTCAAATGGTTGTTGTATTTTCGGCAAGAGTGGTAGTAGGCAGTTCAGTTCCTCAGTGCCTGTCTGCCCCAGAGAAAGCGGCGTCCGTCATGGACCAAAATCGTCGGCAAGTCTAAAATAACACGGGGCAGTTGACGCCAGCTATCTTCCAATCAAATGGCTGAAATAACGCGAACGACGGGAGCCATCTTCCAATAAAATCGCTGTATTTACGGGAACCACGGGAACCACGTGAAATCACGCCGCACACAAACTAGAAGAAGAAAGACACAACTCGCAGCTCGCACACCCGCAGTCACGCGACGATTGACCTGCGATCTCGACATATAATCCACCCACGGTCAACGAGGTTGGTACCGGGCAAGGCCAATGAGTGTAAATTATGGCCTGGGAGGTACAATTGGAATCCGTCGTCTAGGTGGCGAGAGGTTGGCCGCGGCGTCCTATGCCCTTCGTCAGAGCCTTAAAAAAGTTCGGTTTCGTGCCAACGGAGAGGAATCGAGAGTTTTTGTCGTCTGTTTTCTACACACCAGCTGCCAATTAGGTTCTTAGTAGACGCCTGGCCCACCCACGCCACATATCACCGACCGTGGTGTGAGAACTGTGATACTAGTGTGAGTCGGAGCCTCTAACCAGCGCGCTTTATTCAGAGTTCGTGACGTAATCCTTGGGTCTGTCGATCGATGTCAAACCTGAAAAATGGTCTATTTTTTGCCATCAGAGAGGGGTCGAGATTTTTTGTCGTCTGCCTTCTACAGACGAGTGCCGAAATGTTTTTTTATCAGACGCCTGGTCAGCCCACGCCACATATCACCGACCGAGGTGTGAGCACTGTGACACTATAGGTTGGGTCGGAGACCTTAACCAGCGCATTCCGTTCAGATTTCGTGACGGTATTGTTGGTTTTGTCGATCGATGTCTGTCGAGGATTATCATAAAAGTTGTCTCTAGTCAATGGGAATGACTATACATTGCTCCAGTATCTGCCAGAACAGGGGTTTTACATACGTTGCGCGGCGCGCAATTAAAGTCCGCGCGAGCTGTCCCGTGACGTATAAAATTTGCCATCGATGTACCTGTGGGATTTGCATAAAAATATATTTGGATGATTTTCAAGGGTCACGGGGAACAGGGACGAGAGCCCCCTTGTTGTCACAACTCATCGACGAAAATATCAACAACAACAACAACACCATCTGTTCTTTTGCTCCCTCGCCTCATGGCAAGGTCGAGCGGCGCCACACCCGGTGTACCTGTTATCCTCTTAGTACCTCCACGTAGCACGCGTTGTCCAAGCCTGAACATTTTCTCAACAGCGTCAGTCAGGTTCGAGGTGACTCACTACTATTACGGGGGACCGTAGTGAAGAGGACCTACGGCAAACACACAAATTTCCTTTTTTTACAACATCAGTACGTGGTCCTATTCACTACTATATGCCCCCCCCCTGTAAAAGCTTGGAGCTCCTAAACGCATCGGACGCTCAGAGAATGTGGGTGCTGCTACCCCTCGCATTTGACATCACGCGTCTCGGTTGTTGGGTGGGATAGCGATGCCCTGAAGTGACTCAAAACGAGGGGCCTGAGAAGCAATTTTAGGCGCTGCCCCTGAAAGGCAAGCACGCGTCCATGGAGGGGTGTATGTCGGGCTACACTACGGCGTGCCAGGTGCATACAATTTTTCTTAAAACGTCGGTCGTTGGCGCAAATAAATGTATGCAGCAATCAATCGTCCACGAAAGGACAGTAGTAGGGTGTTTTTATAAAAAACTAGGAAAGCACGTCAGCTGTGAGTTCGACCGATCGGCAGATCGATCGATACTCAACTTTGCAAGCTGCGTGAACCGTGCGCGTTTTCCATTATTTCCCTCGCGATTGACTACTGGTCAGAGACTCCCCTGGATGCCACCAGGCAGGGTGTTTGCGATGAGCCCATTTGGTTGGGTGATGTACACATTCAGATCCAACAGACTTGAGGAGCTGGTTGGTTTATACAACAACAGGTGAGTCCGATACCTCAGCCGATCAGAAGTCGCTCCATTTGCTAACCAACCCACAGCGTCAGTCCGACCCAAGAACAGGCGATATACCCCCGACTCGGACGTCTTGATCGTGGTCCTCGTGCATATAGCATCATACCAGGAGTGCGTGCCCGCAGCGTAGCTACTGTACTGCTATTTGCACTGTACAACCCAAGGGAGATACAGATATGTGTGTGTAACGATACCTGTCCTGTGTTGAACATTTTTCTAGAGCTGTCCGCATTGACGCCAGCACTACAATCATGTGTCATATATGTCTACACACAATTAGCCTCCGCCGCAGCCGGCAGGATCCACCAAAACCCCTGATATCCGTCGTCCGTCACGTATCCACTTCGAACCAAATCGGTCGGGAAATAAAGAGGGAATGAAAGGCAGGAAAATGATAGCTCGCGAAGAGTCGCCATCTATATTGATAGCAGCGTCGAACCCGCAGCACCAACTGCTACATACATACAGGTAGGTGTAGTCTACACGTGGTCATCTACATGTTTATCGACGCTGCCATATCCGATGAAATCCGATGGGGACCGCCTTCTCCCCGGCCATGTAAAAAAAAATCAATTGCTATACGCACGTACAAAATAGACTGCCACCTTACCTCGGACAGCAGATATTAGACTGTGGGGTTATCGTCCACGGGAATATTCTTAGAAAATACTTCGTACTGGCATGTAACTACGAATATTTGCCGTATGATAGATACCACCCACACATCGTTCAGTCGTGTTTTTTCGTACGTGCGGCATGTATTTTATGTGCCGAAGACCGCCCAACATATGACCATATGTTATTAATATTACTTTTCATATATACGAGGTATACCAAGGCAGATACAGAAACGGGTATATACTACTGCTGCAGTCTCTATACTTTTTTTTTTTTTTTTTTTTATCCTCCGGCGGATTGGTAAAAATAAAGCTTAAGGTCGCCACACTTTCCACGTTCCAATTTCGGGTCGTGTGTCAATTTAGCCCATAGCTCCCGTTGCAACATCAGAACAGGCTGTTGTTACCCCTGGAGTTTGGGCACGTTGACCCGACCTGGCCCCCGAGAGGAGCAGGTGCGGTGGAGATAGCCACCCCCGGGAGAGTCATCTCTCCCGGGTAGTGTGGGACTTGCGCGAGCCCACCCACTAACAAAACTCGTACCCAGCAGTTAGGGTCGCACCATTATTGTAATATGGCTGTACTGTTTGCTGACTGTTAACAATACTGCTGTTAACAGTTGTTTTAGGGCTAGGGCATGAAAATGTTGGTCGGGCCGCTCGAACACTCGGTTGGGATGTAGGCTACCGTGTCACGGCGTGGTTCGTTCCATGCGCACCTTCATCGAATCCGCCAAATCTTTTTGACGTTCAGCGTCGCCATCCGGGTACAAGTTGAGCATGTCTTCGAACTCCGTTTCGAACGGCCTGTGGGCGAAGCAAGACCGAGAGTGCAAACAGATGATCACGTTGGGTATCCTATCTAAAGTTTTGATCTATATAAATATCGTACTTTCGATCATATCTCACCGAGCGCGTTCTGCACTTTCATCCCGTGGCGCATCCTCCCCTCGTGTTTTTTTCGGCTGACACTTGATCGAAACCTCTTTTATGTGTATAACTAAAGCAAGAAAACAAACACCAGCTTTCAGAGTTAGGATTTCGTCGAAATTCATCGTTGCAAGCATTATTAGTGTGCCATACTATACTACTGATACTAACTATACATACTACTGTTAATAGTAATACTTCCACCGCGCGTACTACTGCGGATGGATGTTATATGGTCTCATGCAGGGTACCTGGTATACAGCAGTCCTGATATGAGGAAGACGAAATCCCCAGCTGCAGAATTCAAGGATTGGGTATGTGTCTATATTTTGGAAATGAACAAGAAAAAAAATATACAGTAGTTACTACAGTTAAACTGTTACTACTGCTGCTGTAGCTGTTACGAGTGAGAACCCCCCCCCTCCCACCCTCTCTCTGCATATACCTGTATCAAATATCGAAAACGAGCCTATCGATAGTTTTTTTTTTTGTATCGGTAAAATCTGTATATTTACCTATAGTTTTTTTTTTTGTATCGGTAAAATCTGTATATTTACCTACTTTTACTAACAATATTTGGTCCTATTTACTATGATGTACTAGTAAACTACTACTACTACTACTACTACTACTACTACTACTACTACTACTACTACTACTACTACTACTACCACTACTACCACTACTACTACTACTGCTACTTACTACTACTTATTCTACTACTACTTACTACTACTTTATTCTACTACTTTATTCTACTGCTACTTACTACTACTTACTACTACTTTATTCTACTTTATTCTACTGTATTCTACATCATTCTACTACTACTACTACTACTACTACTACTACTACTACTACTTCATCTCGCTGGTCAACTACTCTGTCTGGTTGAGATGCTTTTGGAACTGCACAGGACACTTAATACTGAGCTGAATAACACGAGCAATTATGAGTAAAAATACGCCAGACCGAGATTCACAGGAAAGCAAGAAACTTGGGACACTGCTGCTGCGGTGAATGCTTACCGCACCCATTCCCAAAAAATAACCGATTAAGAAAGTCAGGCCGAGATTCACAAGAACAACATAAATCTGCGAGTCTTACACTGCAACTTTAACCAGACAGTAATTATGCGAAAAACTGGCAGTATTGTGTGAAAACATGGGGCCGAGATCGACAGGAACATGCTAAATTCAGGAGAGGAGTCTTACACCGCAGCTATAACCGTTGTTCCACCTTTTCCCATATGCGAAATGTTATTAAAAAATGAGGAGAAAGTCAGACTGGTATCCGCAGGAACATGCTAGCTTTGTTGGGAGGCTTACACTACAGCTGTACGGGACCTTTTTCCCAAACAAGCAATGTACTAAGCAAACGAGCACGGAGAAAGTAAGGCTGAGATTCGCAGGAACACGTTGCGCTCGGGAGCCTTTACACTGCAGCTGATATTCGCTACTGCACCCATTCCCAAATTTGAAACCTACTATTACGGGGGACCATAGTAAATAGGACCAAATATTGTGAGGAAAAATAGGGAAATGTACAGGTTTTTATCCGTAATGTAGGTCCTATATACTATTGTCCCCGTAATAATAGTATAACGGGGCATTAAATAAAAAGGCAGGCTGAGATTCACCAGAATGTAGGGAATTTGGAACTCTTCGCGCTGCAGTCAAAGTATACCGCACCCATACCAAAGTAAAAACCTACCTAGGTCTAAGAAAACGAGCACTAAAAAAGTCAGGCTGAGGTTCAAAGGAAAATGAGAATTCCGGGATTATATATATATATATACTATTATTGCCGATCACGTATATGCCTCGTCCATCCCTCAAACAAGATATCCAGCCCGAACCGAGCTTTCTGTTTATTACTTCTACAGAGTAGTAGTATTAATAGAAGGTTGGTGGTTGTCCTGAATTAGGTGATATATGCGGTAGTTTGTCCGCTTCTGAACACATGGCATGCGGGGCTTGAATTTCGATTGGCCCCGTCGCTTTTTCTGGCCTGTGAAAGCGCTAGAATTTTCTTCTCAGAGTTTTTTTTTTTTTTTTTTTTAATCATCACTTTTACTTTCCAGCCCACTCGTACGAGGTTTTACCCTCGACGATCTTCTGGACAAGCCGTGGTCACCGGTGTCGTCCCTTCTCCCCCCCGGTACGTGCCTTTATTTTTTATCGCGCATAGGGTTCAGCATTCCCACTGCTCGTCGATTTTCATCGAATGCAGCCAACTCACGCTTTCGCGCTTTCCGCTTATCAATTTTTTATGCAAGAAAAAGTCCCTATGAGCATGCACTCGGTGAGACTCGAACTCACGAAATTGATCTTGACAGGCTCGCGGACCACCCACCAAGCTACCGGGGACGATACAAAGTAGGGGTCAGTACTTGGCGAGGTAGGAGAGTCTGCTTGATCTCGACCAGAGTAAGTGATAGAGTGGTACTTGGTGAGGGGGTTTGCCTTGGAGACCAGTGCTATCTATGTATATCGGCGTCCCCGGTGGCTTGGTAGGTGGTCCGCGTGCCTGTCAAGATCAATTTCGTGGGTTCAAGTCCCACCGAGTGCATGCCCATAGGGACTTTTTCTTGCATAAAAAATTGATAAGCGGAAAGCGCGAAAGCGTGAGTTGGCTACATTCGATGAAAATCGACGAGCAGTGGGAATGCTGGACCCTATGCGCGACAAAAAATAAAGGCACGTACCGGGGGGGAGAAGGGACGACACCTGTGACCACGGCTTGTCCAGAAGATCGTCGAGGGTAACACCTCGTACGAGTGGGCTGGGAAGTAAAAGTGATGGATAAAAAAAAAACAAAAAAAAAAACAAAAACAAAAACAAAATGTACCAGGGTATATACTATGCACAGCGAAGCATACGAGCGTACTCCAATCCATTCAGTAGCAGACACGCGGTCCTGCTTGTATTTATAGTGCATTCCACCCCAGCATAGCCTTTCTTCGGTAAGACGTTCGTCTTGTTGCGGAAATACCAACCAAAATATTGTCGCCTACTGTCGAGCTACGGGTCTCCCAACACATTACAGCAGTGCGCATCGAATGTGAGGCACAATCAGCGTGATGCCGAAAGAGGCGAACTGCAAATCCAACACAGCCAGGCGTTAGTCAAAATAAATCCGCTGAAAACAACGTCTGGTACCAGGTACTGGTAATACGGGGAACCATAGTAAATAGGACCTATTGTTTACACATAAACGTATATATTTGCCAATTTTTACTAACAATATTTGATCCTATTTACTATGTTCGCCGTGTTTTAGTACGTGTTTGCACATTGCAGACAACGCGGCAGCGCTGGCTCCATTCAATGGTGTCAGGCCAACCAGATGCAATAGCCTTGCGTTACCCACGGTCCGTACCATCGTACCAGGTACGAACCAAAACTTACCAGGTACCAGGGTATTGGTTTGGTGGTTATCGGTTGTGGGATCTGTGGGGGTAACCTCGCAACGAGAATGTTTTGTGCAAGTAGTACGTGACATTTCTATGGCAGAGGAGCACGACTATAACAACAGCACAAAGCTCAAGAGAGCCGCACAATTATCCTTCCCTTTGAGCTGACAGTTCCGTGAAACAAGCAACCCATCGAGTCTCGCCGTGTTGTCTGTACGTGGCTGACTAGGTTGCGAATAGCAATTTTTGAAGCTCACTTACTTTCGTGCAAGAGCAAGCCGACTTACTTGCAAATAGCGAGCGTGACGCACCGCGCTGCAGCGGCAAAGCTCCGCCTCGCTCTGGACGGCATCGCTCCCTCCGGAGGCGAAAATACTGTGCAGGCAGCATTCGTACAGCAGTAGTTAGAAATACGGCGGGAGGAGCTCCGCGGCGAAGCTACGTGCCATGGCCATCATAGCAGACGCGACTGCCCTGCTGTACTGGCACTGCTGTGGTTCGCGTTCTTCACATATTATGTTCCTCAAGGCACATAGAGCAAAGAGTAGCATAACACGCTCTCACCTATACCTGTTCTTAGAGCGGAGGCCATTGCGCCTGTGCACACAACTGCCATGCCAGGTGGAAAACGCCGTCGAGGATGTAAGGTAAGCCACAGGCAACAAGAAGAGAAGAAAAACGCTTACACCACCACAGGAAAAAGTGCCCAACACTACGGCGGTATTTCCAAGTAGTTTATGTGCCCAAAAAGGTGGTTGCAGTTCTTAAGGAAGTTAGTGGTGAACAACCAGAAGAACGAACGAAAACAAATTGTGCTCGCCACATTCCAGGCGAAAGCGCACAGCAGCAGTACTCTGTGTAGCAAAAACAAAGGGGCAACACAATGTGGAACGAGAAGACGGCTGACCATGTTCTCTTTCGTTTATTTCCCAGGGTGTTTTGAGGTTGGTTGCAAAAATCATAGATTTTTTGCGATGCCGAAGTTTTTACCCAACCAAATCGAAGCGGAAAGCCGCGGCTTTACATGTTGTTAATACCCGGTACCAGGTGTGTGTGTGTGCTTATTAATACTTAAATTGGGCTACTAGCAAAAAGAGGAATAAAAAAACGGCTATTAATAGTAAGTAGTGTTCTGGCTGCGTCATATCCCAGCCAGGGTATCAGAAGTTGCAAACACACGCGATTTATCGGGTGCTAAAGGTTTCACTCAAATAGAGGCGAAACGCTGCGGTTTACGCTGACCACTAGCTGTTGTTGTTGTTGTTGTTGTTGTTGTTGTTGTTGTTATTTTCTTCACAATTAACCGTTCTTTCTACCCGTCGACATCCAGCACAACCAGTGGGGCCAGACTATCGATCCAACGGAACACTATGTTGTTTTCTTCACATTAAACCGTTCTTTCTACCCGTCGACATCCAGCACAACCAGTGTCCGTGCCGATTCTTCAATCCTACGAGTAGAGAGATACACGTTCTGTGGTCACAAAGCTACGCCAGAGATTTTTTTTTTTTTTTTTTTTTTTTTCATCATCACTTTTACTTTCCAGCCCATTCGTAGGAGGTTTTACCCTCGACGATCTTCTGGACAAGCCGTGGTCACAGGTGTCGTCCCTTCTCCCCCCCGGTACGTGCCTTTAGTTTTTATCGCGCATAGGGTTCAGCATTCCCACTGCTCGTCGATTTTCATCGAATGTACAGCTAACTCTCGCTCTCGCGCTTTCCGCTAATCAATTTTTATACAAGAAAATGTCCCTATGAGCATGCACTCGGTGAGACTCGAACTCACGAAATTGATCTTGATAGGCTCGCGGACCACCTACCAAGCCACCGGGGACGCCAGATGTAGAGATACTACGTTGCCACGTATGCAATGCAATGTTATGTCATCACATGCGTACGACAGGACATACCTATTCCATGACCTAGAGAAACTAAAACGAAACAAAGAGAAAAAAAAAACAAAAACAAAGACAATTCGAAAGAGAAAAAGAAATAAGAAAAAAGAAACAAATATATACGATACCTGGTATATGTATATGTGTGTGCGTGTTCTTCACATTAAACCGTTTTTCTACTCGTCGACATCCAGCAAGCCCAGTGTCCGTGCTGGTTCTTCACCCTAGAAAGATACGAGCTCTGTGGTCACAGACTACGACACAGAGATAACACACCGTTATGCATTATTAGCCTACGCAATACCATGCCTTCGCACTATTAATAGGTGCGGCCGACACAACATACATACATACGCCAGCGACCAAAATACACCATAAAGAAAGAGAAGCAACGAAGAAACCAAACCGAAAAAGAACAAGAAAAAGAAAAAGAAAAGGGGAAGAATCCCAAATAAATAAATAAAATGGGAAGCCAAAGCTCAGACACATACATATACTTACCCCGAGCATGAGCCAAAAGGGATGTGCAAGGGGAAATATACGAGAAGGAAAAAGGGGCCTATGCATCCCGGTGAACACTTAACTAAGTAAAAAGAGCAATAGTGAGTGGGCCAAAATACGCTCGT
The DNA here is from genome assembly GCA_031763025.1 of Macrocystis pyrifera. NCBI lineage: Eukaryota > Phaeophyceae > Laminariales > Laminariaceae > Macrocystis > Macrocystis pyrifera. The sequence goes on along the minus strand of JASSKH010000009.1, from coordinate 5,453,163 downwards.
CACCCACCCACTATGTAGTACTTCTTTCATAAGGATAAGAAGGGAAAGAAATCAAAATACATACCGAACGGCCGCAGCAGTTGGCGGTACGAGTAGCAAAGAAAAGTCCAACCTATTAGTCGGCCTGGTACCTTGCTACACTATCTGCGGTCTCTCTGCTACTCTCTTCTACCGCGGTTTCCCTTCTACTCCTCCTGTTCCCCCCCCTGCCCCCATACACTTGTACGGTGTTCCTTCTACCCCTCCTGCTGTTACCCCTCCCCCCATTCCCTCTAACACTACCTGCAGCGGATGCACGGCGCTGTCTACTCAGCTTTGCCTCAGCCTCGTGCCACCTGCCCATGAACTGTTCAGCTGCGTCGAGGATTCCCCGGTACCACTTTCCCGTCTGTTTTGCTGCAGTGGGCCACAGTGCGGTACCAACTCCAAAGACTGAGGGGGAGTCTTCCGTTGATCCCCCGGTGGCTTTGAACACTCTAAGGTCCTCAGCAATGGCCCTAGGCCAAGTCTTGGGCTGCCCGTGTTCGTTGTGCCTCTTTAACTTGACAGTTACGTGCCGGTTCGGGATATTGGCATATTGTGCATTATGTGATTCTTGACATCTGGGTGTTATGGGATGACGCACAATGTCACTTTTGCTGTCCCTACCACTGCTGGGAGATAATAATAAACGACCTAAATCATCAACTCATCGATTGTCTGGGTGTCTTGACTACCTGTGCTTGGGGCTGACGAACACTCTAGAGAGTCGTTGGTACCGACGCAGCCTCATCATGGGTGATGAACTTGATGATCTTGGAGCCGTAGTCTCGGAGCAGGGCCTTGCTCTCAGAGAGTAAGGCACAGCGGAAGTCCGGCAGGGAGCAGGGGCTACCTGCCGTAGATACAGCAGGGAGGGATGCTGTGTCGCCATCGTTGGATCGCTCCGACGATGGCACGGTGGAGCCGGGAAAGCGAAGGGGAGGTGTTTCCGGTGCAGGGCTGCGGGCCACTACAGCGACAGTCGCACCGCAAAGCTCTGCGAAAGGTGTGGTGGGAGAGGACACGAGAGCAGCAAGTGCGCATCGCCGGCGGACATGGATGAATCGCCGGCGGCGGCCGTGTTAGCGATGGTGGGGGATCCCGGAGATGATGTGGAGACGACGGCGTTTTAGGGGCACAGCAGCTAAAAGCCCTACGGCGGACAACCGTAGGCACCTCCGCCGTGTGTTGCGAGCGGGGGACTTCAAGTAGTACGACATTTATTTGCCGTACGCATTCCACTTCAGAGGTTGTGGAGGCAGCAGATATGGGTTTATCGCTCAGCGAGGGTACATGTCTGCATGCGAATTCCGCGAGAAGCCGCACGGCCGCCAGCCGTGTGCAAGCCTACCGGGGGGTGTTAGGTGGGGCAAAGTCGCGCGGCATAATAGCTGCGTGCATTCTGCTGCTGTTAAAAAGCGGTGGCAGGAAACGGGCGTTGGGTAATCGTGGACTGTCCGGGTGGCAACAAGCGAGCAGATCTGGGTGTTTCGTCAGCCGGAGCTTCATGCAAGGTCCGGCAACATCGCGGGGCGGAGGGGGCAGGTCTGGTCATCATGTTGTGATTTCGTAAGAATGAATGGTGAATTTAATTTTACGATGGATACACCTGTCGATCGATTTTTTTTTTTTTTTTTGGTCGAACGTGAGGTCTATTTATTTGCGGCCAGGGTGGAGAAACCGTAGATATGTGTGTGTGTGTGTTCTTCACATTAAACCGTTCTTCTACTCGTCGACATCCAGCAAGCCCAGTGTCCGTGCTGATTCTTCACCCTAGAAAGATACGAGCTCTGTGGTCACAGACTACGACACAGAGATAACACACCGTGATGCATTAATAGCCTACGTAATACCATGCCTTCGCACTAGGTGCGGCCGACACAACATACATACATACGCCAGCGACCAAAATACACCATAAAGAAAGAGAAGCAACGAAAAAACCAAACCGAAAAAGAACAAGAAAAAGAAAAAGAAAAGGGGAAGAATCCCAAATAAATAAATAAAATGGGAAGCCAAAGCTCAGACACATACATACTTACCCCGAGCATGAGCCAAAAGGGACGTGCAAGGGGAAAGATACGAGAAGGAAAAAGGGGACTATGCATCCCGGTGAACACTTAACCAAGTAAAAGAGCAATAGTGAGTGGGCCAAAATACGCTCGTCACCCACCCACTATGTAGTACTTGTTTCATAAGGATAAGAAGGGAAAAAAATCAAAATCCATACCGAACGGCCGCAGCAGTTGGCGGTACGAGTAGCAAAGAAACGTCCAACCTATCAATCGGCCTGGTACCTTGCTACACTATCTGCGGTCTCTCTGCTACTCTCTTCTACCGCGGTTTCCCTTCTACTCCTCCTGTTCCCCCCCCTGCCCCCATACACTTGTACGGTGTTCCCTCTACCCCTCCTGCTGTTACCCCTCCCCCCATTCCCTCTAACACTACCTGCAGCGGATGCACGGCGCTGTCTACTCAGCTTTGCCTCAGCCTCGTGCCACCTGCCCATGAACTGTTCAGCTGCTTCGAGGATTCCCCGGTACCACTTTCCCGTCTGTTTTGCTGCAGTGGGCCACAGTGCGGTCCCAACGCCAAAGACTAAGGGGGAGTCTTTCGTTGATCCCTCGGTGGCTTTGAACACTCTAAGGTCCTCAGCAATTGCCCTAGGCCAAGTCTTGGGCTGCCCGCCTGGTTTCGGGCTCCCCCCACCAGCGATCGTCCCAAAACATCAACCGACTGGGCAATCGCCCCTCGTGTTGCCGCACCACAGCCCCCGCAAAGAAGAGTCGCCGTTTACGGATGGTCGTTTCGATACTTTCGCATCGTGTTATCCTGAGCGCCTTCGCATACGAGAGGGTGGTGTGGTCGGTGCGTAGTCGGCGCTGGAAACCAATGACTCGCAGAAGGACTTCGTGGTGGGCTGATCGAAGCTTGGCGAAGTGGTCCGCATTGAGGGTCCACGTCACGCAACCGTACAGCAAGGTCTCAATCACCTCGGCCTTCAGCATCCGGACTTTCAGACTAAGCGGTGCGTTCGTCCTATCGTACAGTTCCGGACCATACCGTTTGAGGCATGCCCGCATCAGACGGATTCGTCGCTCGATTTCGAAGGAGAGGTCAGCGTTCTCGTGGATAATGCCTCCTAGGTACAAAAACTGGGTCGTCTGTTTATACTTTTGGCCTGCAGCTTCGATCGCGAGCGGTGAGGTGGTAAACGTCTGATCCGGTGTTCGTAGGAGCATCGTCTCTGTCTTCTTCTCGGATACCGTGAGACCTACTGCTTCGAAGACAGTCACGATGACTGTCATCATTCTCGCAAGGCCTTCCGCCGACTTCGAGACTATCCCTGCGTCGTCTGCATACAACATGCCCCACACAGCCCTTTGCACGCATGCCAACGGTTCCTCTTTTCCGACAACCCTGTCCTCTTCGAGATGAACCAAATCCCTTACGATGCATTCGTCTTTGCTGAGGCGTACCAGCACGATGTGTATCGCAGCGGCGAAGAGCACGTTGAACAGTAACGGCGATAGTACGCAGCCTTGCCGCAGTCCCTGGGTTACATTGAACCAGTCCGAGTGTTCACCGTCATCCGCACGCACGCGAGCCCGCATGCCTTCGTGAAAATTGCGAATGATTGTGAGCATCTTGGTTGGTACACCAAGGCGTGTGAGTACCTCCCACAGCAGTTCTCGGTCGACAGAGTCGTACGCTTTCTGCAAGTCGATGAAGCACATGTACAGGGGGATTTTCTTCTGCCGCCCGAGCTGCTGCAACCGGCGCACGACAAACAGCGTATCGACTGTTGACCGTGCGGGGCGGAAGCCGCACTGTTCTTCAGGGAGTATATGCTCGGTCTCGCAGTAGCTGCTTAGACGGGACGCAACGATTTTCAGCAACACCTTGCCTGCGTGAGCAACAAGCGAAATACCTCTGTAGTTGTTGCAATCAGTTCTATCCTTCTTTTTATGAAGGGTTTTTATGATCGCATCTTTCCATTGCTGGGGGACTTCTCCCGTTACCCAAACGTTAACAAGGATACTGTGAAAATACTGCACGAAAGCGGGGTGGTCAAGTTTCAGTACTTCGACCGGGAGACCATCTGGTCCAACGGCTTTCCAGTTTGACATACCCCTTCACTGCTTCCATCATCTCGTCAAAGGATGGTTCATTTCCAAGGGATAGTTTCAGCGGTCGTGGTGGCACTAGGTCGATGATCGTGGGGTCAAGTTTCAGCGATTTCGTGTTCAATAGTTTGTGGTAGTGCCCCGCCCATCTTTCACGAATTCGCGCTTGATCCCGCAACAGCGTGCCATCCTCGTCCATGATAAACTGTTCACTCCTCGCTTTCGTACCTTGCAACCCTACCGTACTCTTCAGGTGCTTGTAGAACCCTCGTTGATCGGAACTCGCGAGGAATTTCTCGGTTTCAGCGAGGTACTCTTCAAAATACGCATTGACTCCTGCGGCGACCACTTGCTGCAGATTCGCACAGGCGGATCTCAACTTCTTCCACGCTGTACTATCTCGGGGGTAGACACGCAAGAGCTGTCTCGCATCCTCCCTCGCTGTCCATGCTACTTTGAAAGCGGCCACCGTTTCGGGGGTCTCACACCAACCGTTTCGGTGGTGGCGACGTGGTGGAGGTGGCACCTCTTTCTCAACAGCATTCATGACAGTTGTGGTGAAAAACTCAACCATGCCAGATGTGTTACGAGGCTGGGTGGGTTGGTTAAGAGTGGAAACGACCCTCTCGACTATTCGGTGTCGACGCTCTCCATCGGATAAGAAAAGCTGCCTGTCGAATTCTCGGCGTTTTGGGGGTTTCAGCAATCTTCGGTTGGACGAAAAGTGACCACTAAGTCGGGCCTTGATGTACACGATGTTATGGTCTGAATCAGCCTTAGCAGGTGGTGGGGGCTGTGGGACGACTGTAACATTATGTACTCTGGGTCGGTGGACTTGACGAGTTAGGATGTAGTCGATTCGCTTACGATCATTCAGGCTGGTGCCGTTGTATGTATGCGATATTCCGCCCTTGCGCGTGCTGAAAAATGTGTTGGTGAGCGCTAGCTTGCAACTGGTAGCGAACGACAAAAGCCGTTTGCCGTTATCACTACGAACATCTCGTCCGTATGCTCCGAGCACCCTACATTCATCATCACCGCACCCTTCTATCCTCCCCCCAGTTCGCCCATTGACATCTATAAGCACAAACAAACACTCTTTAGCAGGAATCTGCTCAACCAGGTCCTCCAACTTTCGCCAGAACATGCCTTTCTGCTTGGAGTCTTTGGTACAATCAGTTGGGGCGTACGCAACGACGAAATTAACCGCATCGCACCGACCGTCCAACTCAAAGCGCATAGACATAAGTCGTTCGTCAATAAACTGCTGAGTGAACTTAGACGTACGTCTTTTACTGCTAAACCTACCCCATACAACCCTTGTCTCGCTGCTGTTTTTTCCTGACCTGAACAAAAAACTTGGTATCCAGCTGCACGAAATCTCGTGTTGCCGGACCGTCGGGTTTCCTGCAGACCAATGAAGTCACAACCGAGTTGCCGTCCTTTCGCAAGTGTGTGTGTGTGTGTGTGTTCTTCACATTAAACCGTTCTTCTACTCGTCGACATCCAGCAAGCCCAGTGTCCGTGCTGATTCTTCACCCTAGAAAGATACGAGCTCTGTGGTCACAGACTACGACACAGAGATAACAGACCGTAATGCATTAATAGCCTACGTAATACCATGCCTTCGCACTAGGTGCGGCCGACACAACATACATACATACGCCAGCAACCAAAATACACCATAAAGAAAGAGAAGCAACGAAAAAACCAAACCGAAAAAGAACAAGAAAAAGAAAAAGAAAAGGAGAAGAATCCCAAATAAATAAATAAAATGGGAAGCCAAAGCTCAGACACATACATACTTACCCCGGGCATGAGCCAAAAGGGACGTGCAAGGGGAAAGATACGAGAAGGAAAAAGGGGACTATGCATCCCGGTGAACACTTCACTAAGTAAAAAGAGCAATAGTGAGTGGGCCAAAATACGCTCGTCACCCACCCACTATGTAGTACTTCTTTCATAAGGATAAGAAGGGAAAAAAATCAAAATCCATACCGAACGGCCGCAGCAGTTGGCGGTACGAGTAGCAAAGAAAAGTCCAACCTATTAGTCGGCCTGGTACCTTGCTACCCTATCTGCGGTCTCTCTGCTACTCTCTTCTACCGCGGTTTCCCTTCTACTCCTCCTGTTCCCCCCCCTGCCCCTATACACTTGTACGGTGTTCCCTCTACCCCTCCTGCTGTTACCCCTCCCCCCATTCCCTCTAACACTACCTGCAGCGGATGCACGGCGCTGTCTACTCAGCTTTGCCTCAGCCTCGTGCCACCTGCCCATGAACTGTTCAGCTGCTTCGAGGATTCCCCGGTACCACTTTCCCGTCTGTTTTGCTGCAGTGGGCCACAGTGCGGTCCCAACTCCAAAGACTAAGGGGGAGTCTTCCGTTGATCCCTCTGAGGCTTTGAACACTCTAAGGTCCTCAGCAATTGCCCTAGGCCAAGTCTTAGGCTGCCCGCCTGGTTTCGGGCTCCCCCCACCAGCGATCGTCCCGAACATCAACCGACTGGGCAATCGCCCCTCGTGTTGCCGCACCACAGCCCCCGCAAAGAAGAGTCGCCGTTTACGGATGGTCGTTTCGATACTTTCGCATCGTGTTATCCTGAGCGCCTTCGCATACGAGAGGGTGGTGTGGTCGGTGCGTAGTCGGCGCTGGAAACCAATGACTCGCAGAATGACTTCGTGGTGGGCTGATCGAAGCTTGGCGAAGTGGTCCGCATTGAGGGTCCACGTCACGCAACCGTACAGCAAGGTCTCAATCACCTCGGCCTTCAGCATCCGGACTTTCAGACTAAGCGGTGCGTTCGTCCTATCGTACAGTTCCGGACCATACCGTTTGAGGCATGCCCGCATCAGACGGATTCGTCGCTCGATTTCGAAGGAGAGGTCAGCGTTCTCGTGGATAATGCCTCCTAGGTACAAAAACTGGGTCGTCTGTTTATACTTTTGGCCGGCAGCTTCGATCGCGAGCGGTGAGGTGGTAAACGTCTGATCCGGTGTTCGTAGGAGCATCGTCTCTGTCTTCTTCTCGGATACCGTGAGACCTACTGCTTCGAAGACAGTCACGATGACTGTCATCATTCTCGCAAGGCCTTCCGCCGACTTCGAGACTATTCCTGCATCGTCTGCATACAACATGCCCCACACAGCCCTTTGCACGCATGCCAACGGTTCCTCTTTTCCGACAACCCTGTCCTCTTCGAGATGAACCAAATCCCTTACGTACGCACTCGTCATGCCCGTACCCGTTCTTCCCCTTCACGGCCAGGGTACGCACATTATAGGTCGCTACCACCACAAGTGCCGCCTTCCGCCTCTTACGAGCCTCGCGGGCTGCTTTTTTTGCCAGCCGACGAGAGGCTCGTCCCCTCCTCCTTTTTTGCTTTTTTTGTCTCTTCTTTTTCTCTATGATAATATTGGCTCTCCGCTTTGTAGCCCGGTTCGCGCCTTGGTTTCCGTTGGTTGGGTGCAGCCGTCCCAGCCAACTCCGACACCCCCATCCTTCCTGTCGCGCTTGCGTACCCACGCGGTGGCCAGCCTCTCCTCTCCCCAGGTTACCCACGCAGCGCTCTCTGCTGTGGTGATGTACCCGTCCTGCCTCGGGGATGAACTCCTCGGCATCCGGGTTAAAAATAAAACTCATCACCACCACCCCGCGCGGTCCTTAGAGTGAACAGTTCACTCGCCAGACCGCGCGAGGTTCCCTCTCTACCCAGCCCCGCCCGAGGCTCGATGCCCGTGTGGCTGCTGCTAGACCGCTGTAAGTCCTTGCGGGCTTCCTCGGCCCACCCCAAGGACGGGGCAGGCCGGAGAGTATAGTAGACCATGTATCATCTGGGATTCTTCGTTCTGGGTGGTATACGTAGCCTTTTTCGCCTGGTAGCTTCGAAATGTATTTTCATGTTCAAATCAAACAGTCTTTGTAAATCCGAAAAACTTGTAGTGTTTTTCTGGTGTAGACAGGACCAGATGGGGCCTGGTAGAAATGAAATGCATACTCGTAGCGGTATGGAGAAATAAGGGTACGCTGATACACCAAAGGGAGGTGAGGTGTATTGCTGGTATTGGCGGTGGCTACTGATTATATTGAATTTTGCGGGTATCTTTTATTTTTGGCAGTAGACTACTGCCTGCAAAATAAAGGAGGGTGAGCATATTCATGGTTGATTGGTTGTTCTGCCAACAGTATCATTTTGCGAATGCTTGTTCGCATCGGAGAAAAGTGGAACATAAAATATTTTCTGCGAATGATCGAATAGTTTTCGTAGCTGGGAGGGCTTAAGCTGTTCGTGTCGAAAGCAGTAGCGGCATTTTATTGTTTCTTTATTCGATTATTAGGAGCTGCTGGGTAGCGACTATTATTTTTCGGGTAACTTTAGCGCCAGATAAATTCTAATTTTACAAGTGAAAAAGGACGTATGCTATCTCGCATTACCGTTACGATCTGAGAATATATGACGGGAGTAGGGGGCAAAAGGAGACTTTTGTCCGGGGGAACGGGGTCGGGGGAACGGAGGTTCTCCGCGATCTCTGGCATTGTACTTTTCACCTTAGTTTTTATTATATTGGCGTGGATATATTGTAATATCGTCTACAATTGCAATATTTCTCTGTGGGGAGAGTGAGAGGTTTTTGCTCACAGGGGTGGGTTTCCTCTTTCTTCGATTTTTTTGTTTGTGGGTGGTTTAGGTCATGGAGTTGTGTGTTGTTGTCTTGTTCCGTAAATGTTACGTAAAGAGTCAGGGAGAGTGTTCGTTGTGCCTCTTTAGCTTGACAGTTACGTGCCGGTTCGGGATATTGGCATATTGTGCATTATGTGATTCTTGACATCTGGGTGATATGGGATGACGCACAATGTCACTTCTGCTGTCCCTACCACTGCTGGGAGATAATAATAAACGACCTAAATCATCAACTCATCGACTGTCTGGGTGTCTTGACTACCTGTGCTTGGGGCTGACGAACAGCCCGCCTGGTTTCGGGCTCCCCCCACCAGCGATCGTCCCGAACATCAACCGACTGGGCAATCGCCCCTCGTGTTGCCGCACCACAGCCCCCGCAAAGAAGAGTCGCCGTTTACGGATGGTCGTTTCGATACTTTCGCATCGTGTTATCCTGAGCGCCTTCGCATACGAGAGGGTGGTGTGGTCGGTGCGTAGTCGGCGCTGGAAACCAATGACTCGCAGAATGACTTCGTGGTGGGCTGATCGAAGCTTGGCGAAGTGGTCCGCATTGAGGGTCCACGTCACGCAACCGTACAGCAAGGTCTCAATCACATAGCAACACACTATGGATAACAATAACAGTGATTTCACAACTTGTCAATTGAGGCGAATCTTCCGAGAAGCTTTTGTGGAATTGTACATGGTTGCACCCCCGGGGTAATAGATTTCAATGCGGGACACCAACTGTGAGTACGAGAAACAAGAAACGAAGGCTGAGCTCTACAGGGAAATACGAAATTCGGGAGTCGCAGCACTGATTCAGAATTTAGTGTAAAACGTACCCGTTCTTGAAAAAGTTTCAGCCTCCGGACCAGCTTTCCTGTTTTTTTTTGTTTGATCAGTGTGATGGTCTGGTGCTGTACTTGAGATTCTGCTTCCCCACAATTTGTCCTGGTCTCGAACTTAAAAGGTGAGGGCTCACGAGCTACCAGCTATACATCGTTCTATAAACTATTAATATTGATAGTGGAGTACTGCTGTACCCATTTAGGGTGTTTGCCCAAGACCTACTACATAATACTCTGGAGTTAACCTGAAAAAATGCACGGGGTTAAAAGTCTATTACGGGGGACCATAGTAAGTAAGACCTACGGCAAAAACAAGAACCTATACATTTAACTATTTTTTCTAACAATATTTGGTCCTATTAACTATGTATGGTCCCCCGTAATAACACGCGGCACCAAGTTTCCGGGATGTGTTAGTGCAAGGTGTGAGCAAGACATCACAACTTCAAGGTATTTGGGCGATTTTTGTTCGCCACTGCAAAATTTATCCCACCGTTTTATACTACCGCTGCAACTTTTTTCTCGCGAAAAACGTGGGTGCAGCTCTGTACTGTTATTCTATTGTGCTCGTAGGTGCCACGGCTGTCTGTCTGTCTGTCTGTCTGTCTGTCCGTCTGTCCGTCTACCAGTCTTTCTGTCTGCCTGCCACTTTGTCTTACGACCGAGAACGGTTCAGCCCTACCGTACCGCGAGGGTAGACCGGATGCGTGATTCCACCACCAATGAGTTGATTATTAAGTCTCATGTTGCGCCGAGCTAGACATCGCGTGGTGGATATTTCCGTCAATCTCGAGGCGATCACGAGACGTAGCAGGTTGAAGCACCACTTAGGGTGCCTTTGCATGCCTCAAAAACGCTACACAAAAATAGGTCATACTTGTCGTATTACCGGCTTCCCGGCCCTAGCCTACCATGGGCCCCTTCCTAGCTTGCCCCGAACGCCGGATATAGTGATTTTATTTTGTGTATGCAAACCGGCGGTGGATTGGTGCCCAATGTGTGTCTCATCTCTCATCGCCCCTTCTGTGGCGTACCGTCTTACATTGCAAAACCGAGGCACACGTATGGAACAGGACAGCACCTGAGGCAGTTATTTCAGGAGAAAGAACTTCAGGGCAAAAACAATTTAGGCTTGTCAGTGGTTTTGGCTGACTCAGCCTACTGCTATGAGTACCCCATAGCTTGTCACCAACAACCCCGTTTATAGGGGGAAGTTGGCACCTATATAGTATCTATCGGCCATCTCGAAAGAACCCTGCAATCCGGCTGTAGGTTAAGCCCCTGTTCTCGCTGAGCGATATAATTGAGAAGCTTTCTTACCATTTTCCTGTAGCGAGTACCTAGGACACATCTTTTATTTTTCCCATATTTTTAGGCTAGAGCTCTATAAGCGCTTTTTGTCACCAGAGGGTCGATACTGTAGCGGCTAAATAAATCGTAGTACCTCTCAGTTCACGTGAGATGCCTGTTTTGTTCACAACCTACGGAATTAATTTTTTATAGTCATGGGCTCTACCGACGGAAACTAAATGGCTTAATTTGTTCAGAGGCAGAGAGAAGAGAAGAACGACCATACTCGCCCCGTACCCCCTCCTAGCTTCTCGTGATAGGTGTACGAGTGGAGCACGGCACTGCTCGCTGCCGATTGATAGGCCTAGAGGCTAGGCCTACTGTTGTAGTTTCTGTAGTGGTTTCTTTGGTGCAGTTCCTCTTCACGTCAATACCAGGCAGCAGCAACAGCGGCGGTTGGCGAGCTGCAGCATCATGGAAAGGGATGAGGATGACCAGGGGCGACGCACGCTCTCCCGGTACGTGTGCGAGAGGCGTGCGAAAGAAGCGAGGGTCCGGGAATGTTCGGGATGCTTAGACCTGAACTCGAACGCAATAATTAATTGGGCGTGGGGCTGTCGAGTCTAATGCACAATGACTCACAAGCGTGCCTCACGCGCCTGCAAGCATCGTTACCGCGATCGCTTGGGGCCGCCAGTCATGATTTTTCCCACGAGTTTTTTTTTCTTTGGCCGGTTCCCTCCGGTGGTTGGGTAAGAGTTGCTTACACACGCATGAAGGGTAATACGGGTAGACACTCGTATAAACTTTGGGTGTCCTTCCTAAACCCGCGAATTCGCGAATCGGCCGTTCACAGGAGGGAACAACTGATGATATTCGCAACAGTACAGGACTCGTACATCAGTAGAGATATTTGATCGAGGCGTACCACCGCTGCACCGGGGCAAAGAGCACAAAGTCTGTACCAGATATCATGATATATCCGTGCCCAGGAATGGAGATAGATACCCGCACATATCAGAGTATTTGGCATTAGTAGGGAATACTGATGACACCTGAACGGAGGGCATATGTGCTGTACGAGCACATACCAGGTTTCATTTTTTCCTCGTAGACATGCCGCACCCAGGAATGGGAATACATACTCGCACGTACCGGCATATACTTGACGTATACCGGGTATCCTCGATCTCACAGCTGATGTTGTTATTTTGCTGATATATATGAACAACGCTACTTTGCCAGTGACGTCGGCCCTTGGCCTTGTCCGTCACTAACGATACAGATCATACGTACACGTCGCGGGACACAACGTACTGCTGTATGTACCAACAACGCTGCGCCGGTGCACTGAAAGGCGGTCGATGGTGAGGGACTTTGGGCCGGTGCAGGTCTCGTGGCCGGCGCCAATGCGTCGGCCCTCGGCCCGTCCCTCACTATGAATAGCGATATATAAGATGCACGTCGTGAAGCACAACGTAGGACGACTGTACGTATCAACACCGCTGGGCGGGTGCACTAAAAGGCGGTCGATGGTGAGGGAAGATATGCCGGTGCAAGTCTCGTGGCCGGCGCCAACGCGTCGGCGTGCGGCCCGTCCCTCACTAACGATACTTATCATACACGTTGCGAGACACAACATACAACAGGGCCGATACTGTAGCGGCCATATAGAACGGGAATTTCCCCACCGTTTTCGTAATTTTACGCGAGGAAGACGCTTAAGGCACCAGGCAGCGTGTATGGCAAGCCTATGCTAGGAAAAGGCTTCGGGAGGTAGTGAAGGCACGTCTTAGTAGCGGCAAGGGGTTAGTGGGTGGTCACTACCCCCGATACTATCAGGTCGAAAAAACAACTTCACCCAGAGGAAGAAAAACCCCTCGCTTATGTGGAACGCCCTTAGGTCCGGGGATGCCGGGGGATGCATTTGTAACACGACCTGCGCGGCGACCCTAGCAAGGACGGCCTGTCCTCAACCCAACTCTGGGGCATCGCGGGCGTTGAGAACAAACTTGTTTGGTTGTCCAGCTCTCCCACCACCGGTGAAAAAAATACGATCAATTGATGGATACGATCACGGGTTATTACAGTGCAGTGGGCGCCCGGTGCTAAGCAAGGTCAACTTGGCGTCCAGGCTCAACGTCTTATTTTTTTTCCGACCTTGACCTCACAACTCTATCGTATAGGATCTAGAGATGGTGCCACTGCTGTTGAGCAGTATTTCTTAACCCAATTTTCTTGTTGTTCGTGCCGATCTGAGCCAATCTTTCTTGGCATAAAGTTTCTGAACCACGGGCGCCCACCTTTCGTTGTATACATTGTGTGAAAGGTCCCTGGTGCCCGGTACACGTCACACAAGCATCACCGGCGAAGCCGTGTCGTGCTGGATTTCAGCCGACAGAGTGATTGCCCTTTTTTCGCTTCATTTACGTTCGATTGTAGCTGCACGTTTTTGATCGACGCGTCAAATATCTGTTCGGAGTGCTCACGTACTTGGTGTACGGATTCATGTGTAACGGTATTTGGGAGTTCCACACAGGAAATATGCGTGTTTCTGTGTGGAACGGTCAGCGGGTTGGGACGTATCTTGTCCGCCGCTTTCTCACTTCTTCTTCTTCTTCTTGTTCTACTTCTTCTTGTTGTGTGTGTACTTCATGTTCTCCCCCTTTCTTCCTTGTCTTGTGTATTCTAAGCGATAATATATATATGCCCTGGAAGGGTTTCAATGAACTGACTCAGTCTTGGCCTATCATAGCAGTGAGTGCATCGAACAATATCTTTTGGATTCAGCCCGTAATCGTCGGGGGGCGAATGTATAGAGGGCGCGGAAATCAACTGTCTAAACGCTTCTACGATTTCCCCGTCAGGCGATCTGGTTGGGTTTCCTATTGTTGCTCGATTGTTAAGGCACACATTGGTGATGGCAAAAGATACGGAAATATATGCCTGGCACCAGCTACCCGGTAGTATATCCGTTAGCGGCGGAGTGTTTGCTGCATGAAGGTTGGAGATACGGCACATTGGGAAATCATCGCAGGCTCCCTTGTGTGGGGAGGCGGGCCATATCCGTTGGCTACACCTACAATTTACCTCGCACTGAATTGACCTGCAAATATGTTTTCTGTTGGTGATGTGCGCTTGGTGGTCGTCGAATGATAAGCAATCTAACATTTCACCTGGTATATGGTCTACACAAATACGAGTGCAGTTCACAAGTACAACAAGGAATTGCAGAATTGTAGATCGTGTACTCTTTGGCCCCAAGAGTTCAGGAGACATGTCAAGCAGAAGGCTAAACGTGCGCTGTCAAGGGTTTAGGGCCGAGTGTTCCACACAAACACCCAGTAGTTTGGTGGCAGTCAAGGCATGTCACAAGGCAAAGTTGCCGTCTGTCCAGGGATGAAAAATGCTTTCTCCTGACACTTTGCTTTGGTTTTGGTGGTTTGAACGTCAGCGGATACGCACTTACTTGCTTTAAGTGCATAGTAAGAAGCACACTGTCCTGTATTGGTATAGTACGTGTAGATTTAAGGCGCTTGTTGGATGAGGCAAACGGAAGCCACATAAAAATGTAGGGGCTACCCCTACCGTAGCCCTACCAGCAATTAAATCCACAGGTTACACTTACAAAACGTTTCGCATTGGACGAGAAATATTGAATAGTTGTTGGCTGTATAGCACTCTACCTGCTACCTGTACGTAGACTCAGTCAGCGCTGACTGAGTGGTCCAGCACGTATTATTGCAGTGCTGTCTAAACCGCCAATAATTGTTGTCACTTGCCGACCGCGCCTTTATCGAATCCATCAGCACAACAAAGGTCGTCAGCAGGGTGTTATTAGACGTCCGTGAAGTGTGCGCAACTTAAGGTATACAGGATCGGCCGTTTTTGACATTTCAGCGTACTGCCGTACATAATAAATAGCATGCTTATGCAAGCAAGATCAGTTGATTGATGTGGTACCGTACGCGAAATACAACCAGACTGCAACAGTAGGGGACCAGTAGAGCGCCGCCCAACCCGCTACGGTATATCCATACACTTGGTGTAGGTTCCCTTTCTAGGCGTGCATCGCCTATCCACCACTCCGTGCGGGCACCATGAGGCCGCGGCTATATCTATCTATCTGGACATGCTGCACGGTGTGCGGCGACGAACGCGTCCAGAGCAAGTCAAGTCCCGACAACAGTCCTACTACTGTAGCGTGCTGTGAAGAACGAGTGCAGAGGAAGATTCCAACACAGTCCTAGTGGGAAATCCATTAACCCAATCTCAGTAGATGATCTATCACGGTTGGAAGCGAGCTTCATTTGCGGGCTGCCTCACCTGTAAAATGTTGAGGTCTACGGGCAACAAAGAAGAGAAACGACGAAGCGATCGTTGCACCACGGATCTCCTTGGTCGCGCACTCCAGAGCAAAGAAAACAGGGCTTCACGCGTTTACACGTCAGGCGCGAGATGCTACCGTACCTCGTTCTAGCATTTGTTTTGTGTTGAGTGCGCCTCGCTGTCGAGCGCACTCCAATATTTGAATATTTAAGATTTATTGCAGTATTTCCGGGTTTGGAGACGACAATGCGGTATCTGTATGGGGGAATGAGAGACGGAGTCAATTGCACTTTCGCAGTGTGGGGGCCTGAATAAACGTGATGTAGGCCAATCACACACACTAATACCAACCAAAATTGTGACAGAAGTCGTACCTGGTACGCTGATTGGATGATGACTTGATGATATAGCTTGCTAATTCCACCGCTGATCGCAGCACGGCAGCACAGCACCCGCTGCAGAAGCGCCTCATGGCGCTTAACAAGCTCGATGGAGGAAATATATGACGACCGTGCAGCAAGCAGCTATTAATAACTGCCGCGACAAGCATCAAAAGAACGCCGCCCAATCGCATGATGCCACCGGACAACCCCGAGACTGGAGACACAGATCACAGCAGCAGTAGAGGAAGAAGAGCGTGAAGGCAAGCTTGACAAGCGGTTGCGAGTGAGAACGAAAACATCCAAAACGTATGAACCAGAGGCAGAGCCACCTCGACACCCCGACAGCAAGCATACACATAGGAGTTTGCTGGAACTCGCACTATCACAGGGACTAGCCTGTCGATGCTGCTGTTGCAGTTTGTGCGCTGTTATTGTCGTAAAGAGAGAGCGCCTTCCCCAACTCCGAACGCGGATTGATGAGAAGAGACGGGACAGGGGATTTGGGAAGAGCGTGACGGAATTGTAACAACCGTTGGGGATTAAGTATGAAGACCAAACGGTCATTACATTTTTGCCCTGAATGACACGCACTTATCATTACAGTAGGCGTCATGGATGGTTAGGGCCTTTCATAAATATCCCGCATGCTTTAACGAATTGAGCTGATTAAAATACCTCCGATGTAGCTCTACACAAGATCGTTCGAATGTGTTTTTTTTTCGCGACGAGGTTCCAACTACAGCGCTCGTGGTGGCGTCGCAGCGGAGAGCACATGGCACCGGCAACAATGAAACAAAACTCGAAAACTTGAGCGACCCGTATCGAAAATGCCTGCGCAAGCCTTGGAATTTTGTCGCCCTTCCCTTTTATTTCCGCCCCCCTACTAAAATTTTGCCGTTCATCCTTCATACCAGGTAGCAAGTATTAGCTCACAAGTAATTATACCTACCAGGTAGATAATATGCTAAAATAAAGCATATTCACTCTGTCCTGTAGCCAAAAGATACCAAGCCGTGGAGGTTTCAGTGTAATCGCATGTGTGAGTGGAGCAGTGGCCGGGGATCCTGTGTGATGTCCCCTAGCCACCTGGCTCGTGGTCCGATGAGGATCACTCCGTGATAATACAAGCTCTAAGAACAAGACTTACTGAGTGCGAGGCCAGCGAGACTGGTGGAGTCCCTCGCTGGAAGCCCTCTTGCTGATATCATCTGGCAGAGGCCATAATATCTAGATATTCGCGGAACTTCTGTTGGAGGAGTTTTCGGCTGCGGAGTATTGGGTCACAGCTGGGAAGGCAGTTGGCCCGTTGGACGGATCGAAACGGCTTGAAGCGCACAGCAGGGGAGGACGCTCCGGGAGCTGGAGGACGCACAGGTCAGGCGGCAGTTTCTCCGTTATTACAGTAGAGTCCAGGTGGACTGCTGTGGATTATGGCGCACACGGCAAGCACGCCGCTGGTGGTAGGGGAGTCTCTGACTCCACCGAAATACGGAGAGGTGTGGACCGAGCAGGCCTCTCGTGTTTTTTACGCAGCGTACCTCGATTATGAGGAACGGCTGCAGCTCGCCAACGCTCAGGGGGTGGTTCAGCACTCCAAAGTGAGCATGGGCCAGCTTATCCCCAATTACATTCATCGGTGTTTTGAGGGATTTTACAAGCATCAGACTACGATGAACGCCTCGGAGTTGTTGGACGCTGTTAGGCAGCACGCTGGTTACACAACCACCAGCAACAGATTTGACACCTCGCGGGCGGCAGCGGACTTGCGTCGCGTTCTCTCAATGAGGCGCGATGAAAAGCAGGGCGGTGAAACATCCGTCAAAGACCGCGCGATGATGGTAAACTCCGCTATGGAAAAGTATTTTGCGGAGAATCACGCGGTGCATGCCATGTACCGCGCGCAGGACCGTTCGTGGTTGCCCGGACCGGCGGAATTTGTGAGCATGGCGTTGGTGGATGGCTTATGGCCGTCCGAGTTCAAAAAGTACGTAAAAGGTCAGCTAACGTACGCTGCAGGGTGGAAGAAGGACCCGGCATTGGTCATGGACCAAATTTTTTCTGCTGCAGAACAGTGGAAATTCATCGAGGCGTATGGTCGGAAAGATGCTGCAGGGGCAGCTGAACCGCGACGCCAACAGCAGCAGAAACCGAAACAGCAGCAGTCCGCGAAAAAGTCGTTTGTTCGCGTCTGTTTCGAGTGTGGTGATCCCAACCATTATGTTTCTGATTGCCCAAAAGCTCGCGGTGGCGGCACAGCTCCCAGCAGTGGTGGGCGCGGGTCGTCAGGGTATCGCGGGGGCCGCAATGGCGGCCGGGGCAGATTCAACCATGGACGCGGGCGCGGTGGCCGTGGTGGCAATCAATTGACAGCGGGCGGTGGAACTTCTGCTGTTGCTTCTTCAACTTCTGGTGCGCCAGCGGCAGGAGCCGCTGGGTCGGGATCTGGTTCGTCTGTTGCCGGCCGAGCTGTATACGTTGGAGGAGCTGGAACATCGGTGGGTGCTGCTGGAGCGAGAACTTCGCCATCCACCGAGCGGGCGGAGTCAGTGTCTGGTGCTGCTGCAGGGGCGGTAGCGCCGGAACCGTCTGTATATTCGACGTCTTGGTCGGGGTGGACCGCCGATTCTATTTCTTCGGCGCCGGCTGTAGGAGGGCAGCCATGGCGTCAGGTGACTCTTGGTACCGACCAGAGTTCAACGGCAGGTGAAGTGCCTGTCGATCGCAGCGCTGAGTGTTTACGCGCTGATCTCTCTTTGCCAGGGTCGGTTGGTTCGCTGATGGCGCGTGTGATCCTTGATTCGGGGTCGGCGCTCACGTCCATCGGTGTCGGCTTACTTCAGCAGCTGTCTTCGCATTTCGGCGGCGCCGATCTGCAAATTCCGTTCGAAAATGGCCCGCAGCAGGCGAAAACCGCTACGGGTGTTTCAGTGATGGTCACGCACAAAACGGTGCCGATTGCCGTGAGTGTACGGACGCCGTGGGGAGCGGTGAAATTGGAGCCCATCACTTTCGCGGTCATGCCTGGTACAGATAACGTCGTTCTGTTTGGCATGGCTACCATGAAAGCTCTTGGCATCGACGTCTACCGTGAAGCTCTGGAGAAGCTTCGCCCTCGCGCAGTGCCGGTATCGACCGGTGTGGAGACTCCGAGTTACCTTGCGGCGCGCAGAGTGACGGTTTCCGTGCGTGCTTTTCAGACCGAGGCTACGGTGGATGCTCCGGAGGACAAGGCGGTGGAACATTTGGTCGACCGGGGGCCAGACATGTTCATGGATCCGGAGGAGGAGCGGACGGCCCGAGAACGGGCGTTGGAGGACAGCGTGCAGCAGGCAGAGCAGAGTGGATTAAGCGTCGGCGGAGCAACCCGTTTGCGCGAAATTTTGGCTCGTCGCGTGGGTGCTTTTCGCCGTGCGCTGTGTGGTGATCCGCCAGCGCAAGTGGAGCCGATGCGAGTGCAGCTGAAGCAACAGGCGAAGCCTGTCAAGGCAACGCCACGTCGGTACGAACCGACGAAAAGGGACTGGCTCTCGAAGTGCATTGCTGCTTTGGTGTTTTTTGGCTTTGTCTACCACAACATCCAGGCGGTGTGGGCGAGTCCGGCGATGGCGGTGCCCAAGAAGGACTCTTTCCGTTTGGTGAGCGACTACTCGGCGGTGAACGCACAGGTGGAGAAGTCCCCGGGCGTCATGCCCAACCATGAAGACATGGGAGATCTGCTGGGGGCGCGTTTCTTCGGCAAGCTGGACCTACTTCAAGGGTACTGGCAGATGCCTTTGGCTCCGGAGGCGCAAGACGTCTTCACCATGGCGACAAGCGACGGTTTGTTCACGCCTACCCGTGTTCCCCAAGGTGTTTTGAATGCGACTTCTTATTTCCAAGGTGTCATGACTGAAGTGTTGCGTGGTTTGGATTGCAAAGTTTGGGTCGATGACGTTTTCTTTTTCGCAGACACCGAAGAAGCTCTTCTGCAGCTGCTTGATGACATTCTTGAACGCCTGGAGAATGTTGGACTGTTTGTCGCCGCCCACAAGTGTACCTTCTTCTCTCGTGAACTGGTCTGGTGTGGTAAGGTGTATTCCAATGGTGTCGTGTCCCATGACCCCGCTCGAGTGCAAGGTTTAAGTGAAATGCGTCGTCCCGAAAACGCTGGAGAACTAATGCAATTCTTGCAGGCTGTCAACTGGTTGCGTACATCGTTACCACGTTTAGCGGAAACGGTAGCACCGTTACGTGATTTTTTGGAGGAGCTCCTTGTTGGGGCTACACGTCGGACTAAGCGAGTGGCGCGCAATCGTGTCATCAAGGATACCGCGTGGACGGAGGATCGGGTGCGGGCGTGGAATGCCGCACGGGGTTTGGTGGCGCAAGCAGTGCCGCTTCATCATCCTCGTCCCGGGTGCGTTGTTTTGATGTTTCCTGACGCTTCTGATTTCCATTGGGGTAGTTTTCTCACCCAAGTGCCTGAACACGAATTTCGCAGTGGATTGGCGTTGGAAAGCATGTCTCACGAGCCTCTCGGATTTCTGAGTGGTTCGTTCACAGGTTCGCAGTTGCGCTGGGCGACTGTCGACAAAGAAGGTTTTGCGATCGTTAATACGTTCCGGAGGCTCGAATACCTGCTTTGGGGTGGTGTTCATATCTTTACTGATCATCGAAACTTGCAGTACATTTTCAATCCGGAGAAGTGTGTCACGACGGTCACAAAGACCATGGCACAACGCCTAGAGAATTGGAAGGGTGTTTTAGGACAATACCGCTATGCAATCGAACACATCCCTGGCGATCGAAACTGTTGGGGGGATCTGTTGTCTCGTTGGGTCAAAGTTCCTACGGTGCCTGTTCGTTCGGTTGCCGTGCACAGCCCATGTAATGCTGACGATTCGCTTCCCGCATTGGATGTGATTCGTGCCTCGCAACAAAGGTCTGTCGCTCGTATCGGCGTTGGTGTTCATGAATTTTCGACAACCTTCGGTCAAGCTACCTTGGCCGATGATGGTTTGTTTCGTGTGCGTGTTGGGGTGCGTGACGTCTTGTGGATTCCGCCGGATGATCTTGCTCTTCAAACTCGTTTGATGGTGTGCGCGCACATGCGCTCGGCTGGTCACCGTGGTGTGGCGCCGACTTTGTTTCGCCTGAAGGAATATTGTGTTTGGCCTCACATGGATTCTCAGGTTCGCGAATTCGTTCGCCAGTGTTTGCACTGTGTAGACACGCGTGCAGGTGCACTCATTCCTCGTCCCTACGGAGACACGGTGCATGGTACCGCTCCGGGAGAAGTGGTGCACTTTGATTTTTTGTATGTTGGCCACAGCGGGCCCGAAGGTAGCGATGGCCTGCCTGATGAGGATGGTTTCCGATATGTTTTGGTCATCATGGATGATTTGTCCAACTACGTGGCGTTGGAACCGGCCGAGGCTTGTACAGCCGAGGTCACAGCGAAGCATTTGCTAGCCTGGTGTAAGACTTTGGGGGTGCCGCGTGTGTGGGTGAGTGATACCGCCACGCATTTCAAGAACAGGGTGCTTGCTTTGTTGAGCGACGCGTTGCACATCGAACATCGTTTTGCTGTCGCTTACACGCCGTGGTCGAACGGTACGTGTGAACGCATGGTAAAAGAGGTGGTACGTGCTCTGCGTTCCATTCTGTCAGAACAGCGTCGTCAGGTTTCGGAGTGGGTTGATGTTTTGCCGGCCGCTCAGTGGGCCTTGAACACTTCGTTTCGTGAACGTTACCGAAGCACTCCGTACAGCGTGATGTTTGGGCGTGCTCCGCGTACCGATTTCTCGGCGCTCGTTTCTGAGTCTGATGGCAGGTGGAATGTTGACGTGATGAATGCTGACTTGTTGCGTGCGAACGTCCGTGAAGTCGTTGCAGAGCAGGAGAGATTTTGCGCCGATATTCGCGCAGCTGTTGCCGTGTCTCGCGACAACAAACGTAAACAGGCTCAGGGCCAGGTGGTGTTGCCAAAATTTGCGGTTGGTGATTTCGTGTTGTATGCTCGTGTTCGTCGGCAGGGTGCCACACCGAAATTGTTGTCCACATGGACTGGTCCGTGGCGTGTGGTAGCAGCTGATCATGATCATGTGTACTCAGTTCAGAACATCGTTTCTGGGAAGGTGCATCAAGCTCACGTGGCTCGTTTACGATTTTATGCGGATGCGACGTTGAACGTCACCGCTGATCTGAAGGATGTTTTCCAACATTCCTTTGCGCAGGGTGAATGCCGCATGAATGCTTTGGTGCATGTGGCCGAAGATGATGCCAACGAGGTGATTGTCTTGGTCGATTGGGATGGTTTCGAAGCAGAGGAGCGCACGTGGGAGTCTTTGCGGTCGATTTATTCTGCTGCGCCTGAATTCGTCGTGAAGGAATTGCGCAAATTACGGATGACCCGTGCGCTCAAGATTAAAATTGCTTCAGAGTTCAGCATTGATTTGTGATTTGCCGCATGCGATTTCGTCTTGGTTTTTTGGTTTTGTCAAGCTCGTTCGTGTCGAGTGAACTCGCTTTGGGGGTGCTGTAGCCAAAAGATACCAAGCCGTGGAGGTTTCAGTGTAATCGCATGTGTGAGTGGAGCAGTGGCCGGGGATCCTGTGTGATGTCCCCTAGCCACCTGGCTCGTGGTCCGATGAGGATCACTCCGTGATAATACAAGCTCTAAGAACAAGACTTACTGAGTGCGAGGCCAGCGAGACTGGTGGAGTCCCTCGCTGGAAGCCCTCTTGCTGATATCATCTGGCAGAGGCCATAGTCCGCAGCTCTTTAGACATATTTGTTGTGTCGTGCACAGCGAAAATTCACAATCTACATTGTAGACTAGAGTTGCATCTCGTCGGGTACCCGTTCCAAACGGGTACAAAAACCTTTCCCGCACAGGTGGGGTACTCGCTTCTTCAGGCAAACGTACCCGGACCCAGGTAATCGGGTGCTGGGACAACATGCGTACAAGGCTGTCTACGGACGGACATAAAAGGCATGAAAAGTATACTCACAGCATTGTCAGATTATCTTGAGAGGAAATATCCCGTGAGGTATTGCGGAGATTCGGGGGGGGGGGTTTCGTGTCTGAGTGGATCTACGATCGGGATACCATCTTTACCCCTGAATTGTGTTTTAGGCCGCATGTGTCTGTGACGTACGCTGTGGCTTGCTACTTCTTCTTGTTATCTACTTCCTTTCCCGACTCCGTGTCGACGACTCCGTGTCGAGGACTCCGTGTCCAGGACTCCGCGTCCTTCAATCCAAACTACTAAACCGGGGTTAATCAGCCACCGTACAAAAGGGGGTCCGTCCACCCAGGGGCTAACACGCCACCGCCACCGCTGCTATCAAGTCCAGCTTCAATACATTTCATATCATCAACAGGGCTCCTCAGCCACGACAAGGGTACGGGTTGTTTATAGGGTTTATTTCGTCTTTCTTTTCCGCCGAGCATCGGGCTATCCCCCTCGGCAACAACAACAAGGGCGCCCGGAGCACAGGGGCTACTCAACACGCTAGCGTTGGTACGAGTCGTCCACGCTTCTGTGCAAAAGGGCTGTGAGGATGAGGTTCTTCCCGTTTAGGATTCCTTATCTGGGGACTTGGATTACGCCGGTCATCGATGGAGACATGGCGATGGGAGGAGGAGGAGGAGCAGCAGCATCTCCTCAGGATTCTGGTCAGGATGAGGCTGATCAGCGAGGGGTGGCCTCAGAGGAAAGGAGGGAGGATGCACGACAGGACCTGCCGAGTCCAGAGGACATCCGGCGGCTGACAATCCTGGCGGATCTGATACGTCAAGGGGTTGGGCAACAGAGCGGGCCCGCCCACCCTTCAGGCATGTCTACAACTGTAGAAGTACGAACTAAACTTGAGATTAGAGAGTGGACTGGTATGGTAGGAAAAGGAGAAAGCCTTCACACTAAGTTTAGGGTGTTTGAGAGTTCATTTCGTGCATATCTGGCAGCTGAGAAATTGTCTGACGTTCTTGGGTACGAGGACATTCCCGTAGGGTTGCCTGACGTGGATTTGGAAATGCTCAAATTGAACAGAGGTGCAGAAAGAGTGGAGAAGTCTTTGAGAGTATGGAACTTGCTGCTGACAAAAATCACCGACGGTCCGACTCAAAACCGAATCGTCGCGTCTGGGAGCCCTCAGCAAGGATGGAGGATTTTTGTGTCACAGTACAGAGAAGGATATGACATGGAGGGAGAGCGTTTAGAGAGGGAATGGAACGAGTTATGGCAGGGCGATGGTGAAGATGTCTTGGAATACCTTCGTCGTGGGGAGACTATCGTGATGAACATGAACTCCCGCTTGGGCCCTAGTGGCCACGGTAAAAAGCCTGAAGATGTTGTATGTCGTCATATCGCCCGACGTCTAAACACCTCTTTTACCCGCGCTCGGGAATCCCTTATTTTTTTTCCGAATCTCTCGAGGAAACACCTGGAGTTTACCTTGACACAGGCCCAGCACGAGCGTCGGCAGTCCGGGGGAGAGGGACACCGAAGTGAGGAGACGAGGCACGCGCTCTACACTGGCGGCATGGGTCGGAGTGGACCATCCTACGGCAGGGGCCAGGATGATGGTGGAGCACGCGCTGCAGGATGGAACGGTGGAGGAGCACGCGCTGCAGGATGGAACGGTGGAGGAGCAGGCGCTGCCGGATGGAACGGTGGCGGAGCAGGCGAGCGAGGCCCTCACCAACAGTCACCGATGTTCTGCAGACGACACGGCCCGAACGACTCCCACAACACCGCGGACTGCGTGGCCCTTCGACGGGAGTTCGAGGAATTCTTGGCCTTCCGCGAGCAGAGAGGAGCCCAGGGATTTGCGCATGAAGGCCGACAGACGGGGCGGGAAATTGACGGAATTCGCCCCCCGGACTTCGTGCAAGATCGACCCAGGGAGCAGCCACAACGTTCAGACGGGAATTGGGGTCGAGGCCTCCCGCCAAGGCAGGCACCTGGTCGTGGACGCGGGCCTGCAGGGTACACGGGTCGCCAACCGGGGGGGAGAGGTTTCGCGGACGGGCGTCCTTCCTCCTCCGGCGGCAGGGGGGCGAGCAGAGCACCGAATTTCCGCCCTAATTTTCCACCTCGCTCTGCCACCCACAACGGGCCCCCGCGTTACGCGAACTACGCTGGGCACAACGACGGCTACGGGTACAACGCTACTGCGGACGAGCGCTGGGCTGCTTCGGAATGGCAATCCTACGAGGAGCAGCAGTACTCCCCCGAGACGCAAGAGTACGGCCTCGCAGCTCAAGCGAGCGGCTCTCGGGAAGGCTACGGAGACGTGAGCGGAGGATACGGCTCAGGCTATTTCTCCGGCGGCGGGGGAGTTTACCCGCCGCAGCCCGCCGTTCATGGCGATGGCACATACGGCTCTTACGCAGGATACTCTCCAGCTGGACCAGACGCCTTTCAGCCGATGCGGTATCTGGAACCGAACGGCGCGTCACAGCAGCAGCAACAGCAGCAGCAGCAGCAGCAGCAGCAGCAGCAACAGCAGCAACAGCAATACGGAGTTCAGCAGCCCGCCAGCGCCGCCTCATTCTCTCTCACTTCATCGTCTCCCTCTTCCGGATCGCCGTCGTCTCAAGGGCCTCTTCGTAGCTGTGTGGCATTGAATGTGTCTCGAGGCAAGTTTGATTTGGTGTCCGATTTGGTGTCTGATTCGGCGTCTGACTTGATTGATTTCGGTGTGGAATCTCCTGCTTCTGAGTGCAAGTCTGGTGTGACTAAGGAGAGTGAGACTGTGCTTGTGAGTGCGCATGTGACGGAATCTGCTGTGAGTGCTGCTTTGCTGTGCGAACCCCAATCCTCGCTCAGGCAAACATGCACACCGCGAAGGGCGAAGGGACGCAGAACGTGAAATAGGCGGTGTGGATCTTGAGGCGATGACGAGACGATCTTCGTGAGTTTTTTACTACAGTAGTAGTTCTCTCAACCTCTCCTCCCAGCAAGACCGATTTATTTCTGAAATGGTTTCCCGTGATGTAACATGTCGTGTTTTTTAGCGCGACATAATCTTCTTGTACGACACGACCTATAACTAGAGTAATATCGTACGTCGTATAGAATCGGCTAGGGTCTATTTTCCGTCGGACCTTCGGACCGGGTAACCCGGTACCTGGGCGACACCAGGGTGCCCGGTGATTTAGTTGTCTCTGGTGCCGTACCATACCTTCGATAATACACTTCAAAAACGACTCCCATGTACAACATAGCTACAGCATACAAGCTCTCTCGAAGAACGCGGACCAGAAGGCGCTCAAGAGCTGTGGAGCGGACGGGATTGGCTCTGGATTTCACGATCTGTGAAAGGTGAGCTTGTAGCTGTGGAAATGACTTCGACGATGGCTCTGCCCTCGACGCTATTTTGTCCAGGCACCATGCGTCGGGACATTGTTTTAGGCCTAACGGGTTGGTCTATTCCTTTGCAGATACACATTTTCACACCTGTATATTCACCGTCGAACGACAGTGCATCTAGGAAATTAATCGTTGATGTCGCCTGTTCGTATGTCCGAAGCCCGGATGGTCTGACCGCCCCCACCGTCAGGTGATATGCATTTGTATTTATTTTACTATCAATAGACAACAGTACGAGGTAGACTGAGCCTCCGTACTCGACCCCTCCAAGCTAACATTGCTTCTAAACACAATGGTGCTTTACTGTAGTCTTCTCCAACGTGTAGCCATCATTGCTGGTAGATCCGAAAGGAACATACGAATGATAAAACGTTATACACAAACGTATGTACACTATTAATATTGACAAAACACCAGCACGAGCGACGGTTGATAGATAAACTACTTTCGATTTCCATCTGTAGATTGGAGTTTAAATCCATCATCGAGGGGTCGTGCTGCTTGTAGGGTATGCTGTTTTATGTTGTTTTAGCAGCAGTAGCGGGTAGCGCACCGAGTAGCTGACCGGCAGCACAGACATCAGTAGCAGGCAGGTACACTACCCAGCCCATCCGTAGTCAATGGCGATTAGGTTGGAGTTCTAGTCTACCGAGGCAAGGGAATATTGACGGTGATGTTCTCACACACGCCAACGCGAGAACAAATATTTATACACGTAAGCACGACAGGCATCAACATTATTATGCGGTGCAACTAGAGTACAGCAGTTCCTGTTCGGCAGTCCTAGAAGGATCAGCGCGTAGTCGCACGTAGAACTATACTGCGAGAGCTTTCGTCGAAACGAGTAGCAACAGTACAGGGCAGACCTCCATGAGCAAGCCACTGGACACTGTCAAATGCAGACTTCGTTTCCATAATCGTACTACTGAACTGTCCGGATCGTTATTCTGCAATTTTTTTCCTATTAATTGTTCCTTCCGACCGTGCCACCATGATACCTCTACTATGTACAGTACAGTAGGCCCCGGCCAATCATCGAAAGCAAATTGTGCTCGGTATGTACGAACTGGGTTTTTAAAATTACCGACAAGTGCACTCGCGGTGGCGGCCAGGCAATACCAAAATCGTTTGTCGACATTTAGGAGTTTGGGTTCGATCACTATAACGATCGTTATCGTTATCGTTCATCGAAGCTTCAGGAGAGAGCGAGGAGAGGTTGAGTTGGGGTACTCGGAGGGAAAAATCGAGCAGGGAACCCACATCGTGAGAATCTCCTCGCGGTTCGCAGTTCATCTTTCACATGCCTGACTCCTTCAACCGCCCATTTTCTACCATGAGAGGCCCGAGCTGATACCGCAGTCTAGGTGACCTGCACGTTGTTTCTTGGATTAGTATTGCGAGGAAAGTTAAATATGTATAATACTTCAACCAAGATACCCACTTCAAGAGAAAATTGTACGCTCGACGCGGTAAACAATCGCACCGGCTAGGCTAGGCACAGCATAGCATAGACAAACGGCGTCCAGACTTCGCTCCAGCGTTTTCCGAGCCACTTTTTTTCCGAGCACGCCATTGGTCGCGCCGCCCCCCTACCCCGTCCAAACCCATTCGGCGGGTGCTGGGCGCGCGGCGACACCATTCTGTCGGTGTAACGTCACGGTTCTGCCGCACCCGGAGACGATACGATCTCATCCCTAGGTTTATAAATACTCCCATGTATCCACAACTCCGGCAAACCGGGGAGCGCCCCCCACGGAGTCGAAATTCTAACCCCATTGGCATCGTACTCTTCCAAAGATGTACGATCCTTTGTTCGGAGAGTCCTCGCTGCCGATTGAGGGCCGTAGGTAGTCTGTGTCTGGAGGTTTCGCTTGAGACGTGAGAGCTTGGTCTATTCATTTATCAACGTTTGCATGATCGGACGAGGACATACTTTTCTGCACAGCAAAATGTTGATACATAGTTGGATCAGGCTTCCACGTCCCACACGAAACCTCCAGACACAGTCCACCTACGCCCCTAAAACCTGCCACCGGGTACTCTCTATTCACTGGATAATGCACCGTCCAAGAGCTGTGGTGACCCGTGCTCTGTGAGGCGAGTACTCGGCGGCGGTGGGTAGAGCTTTGTCGAAAAACACTTTTGTTTCGGAGCCTCGAGCAGTTTTGGAACATAAAAAGAGAAGCTCGAGCCTTGTGTGGGGTTCACCACCACCACGAACGGTGGAAATGTGTTTCGCGCTCTCTTTTCCGATCTCACAACTGTCAGCTTAAAGACGCAAAAACGAAACAAAAAAGTAAACGCCAAAACTTCGAAAAGCGGGGCTCGAACCACGGACTTGTCGAGCGTTTTACCGTTGAGCCAAAATTCCTAGGAGGGAGTGCTAGTGTTTTATCCCCGAAGACCACATGTCTTCCATGCAAACGAGAACCAGAACAGGTGACACGAAGCCTGAGGCCGGGAGGGAAAGTTCTCCAAATATGCTGGGAGCCCTTCCTTTCCA
This sequence comes from Macrocystis pyrifera, assembly GCA_031763025.1. Classification (NCBI taxonomy): domain Eukaryota; class Phaeophyceae; order Laminariales; family Laminariaceae; genus Macrocystis; species Macrocystis pyrifera. The sequence goes on along the minus strand of JASSKH010000009.1, from coordinate 5,424,643 downwards.
AGCGACCCCCACCCATCCCGGGGACTAAGCAACCCGTCCCCAGCAGGGCGCCTTCCAACGCACCCCGTTCGCCGAGCTTGGCGGCGGCGCCCGTTCTTATGCCGCGGACATCAAGAGCTACTCTGTGTCTTGGTGCGTGGGTTTCTCCCTGGGGCCGCCGGGGGTCGGGTGGTGCTCGGGAGAGCACGTGCCCCGTGGGACATCTACAGTAGAACGGAGATGGTTTTGAAATTCCAAACCGGCATCATCATGATTGCTACTGCGTAGTGATATTTAATAAATACAATTGTAAACAAGCGTAAAAATCGGCGCTGGTCGCGCGCCTTCATTTTTCTCATTGGGCTGCGCCAAGCAAATGCTGCGGATGGTGATCCATGTTGAATGTACATCCACGTCGGTGTCTATTCTGGTCTGTTATATATATGTTTGGGTTATTATTGAACGTGCTGAAATTTCTTGCCCCCATTGGTGAGAACCGCCGACCTCGCGAACCCCAGCCCGCATATGACGTACCTAGAGTTAGAGTTTCTTCACCGTGGCGGCTGGTATTGACTCGCAGAACCACCATTGTTGTCCCAGAGGTTAGTTGGAGGTTTGGGTGTGTGAAAGGAGTTATGATCCGGCAATGGGGCATTATCCTCCGCTGACGGCGCTGACTCTGCGAATCCAAGCTAGACAGCGACCAATCAGTGGGTTTGGGGTTTCCATACCCTGCCGGGAGGTATCGACGCGAGGAATCTCGTTTTTTTATCCACGGTTGCATATGTGTGGATGTATTTCTAAAGGGGGGTTGGGACCCTATACTCCCGGGTGCGGCTGAACAACTCCTCGAGCCCCAGCCAATCAGTGATCAGCTAGTGGGGTTGGGGTTTCCAAACTTATACGGGGCGATGCTACACGGGGGGCCATCGTTCTCGAGTTGTAAAGGTACGCAAGGATTGCTTATCCAGTGGTGGGGCTTTGCCGGTTTCGTTCTCGTTTCGTCGAAGTCATAGAGGTATGGAATCGTAAATGGTTCCGAGGGCTAGGTGTCGGACGCAAGCGGCAGCTGCAGCTACGTTGCTCTTCTCGCACAAAGTGCTGCTGCTGCCGTTCCCGAAGTGTTGGAGATGTAGATTTGTGGACGGATTTATGACCCAGAGATGGCACACAGCCCCTTGTTGCCGCTAGTGGCCCTGGCTCCACGAGCCCCAGGCAACCAGCACCTAGCCAGTGGTGTTGGTATTTCCACACCGTGCGAGGACGTATCGACCCGAGGGACCATTGCGTTCATCTCCAGAGCGTTGGAGATGTAGATACGCGGAAGCATTTCTGCTCAGGGCATGGGAACCTATCCTCCCTGCATTCAGTGGGACCCCACGAACCCAAGACAATCAGCGATCAGGTAATAATGGGGTTGGGGCTTCCCCACCGTGCGGGGCGGTATCGACGAAGTAGGCCATCGTTTTCGTCTCCAATTCGTCGAAGGTGTAGACGTGAAGATGTAGTCATGAAACGGGGACGATAATCCATCCTCGCGGTGTGTGATAAAAGTCCACAAACCCAAGCCAAACAAGGATCAGCCATAGAGGGTGGGGCGTCCTCACCGTGCGGGGCGGCATCGATCTTAGGGGTCACCGCGTTCGTCCCGAGTTCATCGGAGATGTAAACCTATCCTGGAGTCGTAGATACACGTCAGCACATCTGATCAGGGACGGGCCCCTCTCCTCTTTGCGTCTGGCGGGACATCGACGCTTCCCCGAGAGATAACTCTCACCGCGCGCCCGGCACCCCTCGACTGGCCGAGGGCAGGCGGTGCGGCCTCCTCGGATTTTGGGACGGTGGCTCCTTGGAAAACGCTGGATTCAGAGCCTTTGCCTATTGACTTATATTTAAATGTTTTTGGCCATTGTTGGGTTTTGGGCAACTCGTCGAAACGTCTGATACACGCAAGGAAGACTAACCGAAGATAGCTACATCAAGGCATCCACAATATCACCGGCCTATGTGCAAACGATCACCATTGGCAACAAGCTCTCAGCTCTCGTTGCCTAGTCAAGGGCTCTCTTCCGTTTGCTTTACCCTGCACCCTGGAGTGGAAATCTATATGCCGTCCCAGCAGCACCGAACACAATGCATATATATACACACTACACCGGTTCATATCGAAACACAAGAAACGAGCACGAGAAGAGTATCCGTCCACTCCTAACCCTAAATCTTACCCTGGCACTAACCTCAACATTTCCCAGCCCCTACGCCAATCGCCCGATGCGCGGTCCTAACATACTGTTCCCCGCACGATGATGGTAAGGCTATATACATTGACGTCCTGGAGGGGAAGCCCATTGCAGATGCCGTCTTACTGTAGCAGCACCTTCACACAATGTATATACATTACACCGGTCGATCGCGGAACACAAGAAACGCACACGAGTAAAGTAACCGTCCATTCCTAACGCTAGCCCTAGCCCTAACATAAGCCTCAATATGTCCCAGCCCTCACGTCCAACCCGGTACGCAGTCCTACCACACTGCTGTTGATGGTAATGCTATATACATTGCTGGAGTCACAGATATTGCAAAACCGAAGCACAGCGTGTTGTGTGGGGGTTGGTCTTGGCCTTTGAATGCATCGCTTAAAACTCCACCCCCACGCCGGCTACTTCGTCGACAACGTTGCCCTCGCTGTCGAGAGCAAGGATGGTCGTGTCCACGAGGGTGTCGTTGAGTGCCACCGACGGCCCGAACCCCCCTCTGGGCGATGAGTCTGAAAAGAAAGATACACGGACGACAGAGAGAATAAGAGTTTAGACGACGTAAAAAGTGGTGTAGGTACATGCTCGAGTTCGTTTCGGAAAGAACAACGTAGAACGTTGCAAGTGTAGGACGCTTCGGTTTGGCGTCAACCGTACCCATGCCGCACGCGCACTCTAGTAGTCTCCTAGAACCGATCGGGCCCACGACGAAGCTCCAATTCTTATCTCTAATCAGGGCCGTTCGCTTGCAACGTTCTTCGCCTTACATAGCTGTATATGCTGTACCGTATCGTGAAACTCGCTCCTCACAACAAGCGGTAGATTATTCCGGGCGAAGTACGGCTCTGACGAACATAGGGTGCTACACCGTGGCTTTGAAGCCATGTGAAGTTTGACTGCAGAAACATGATACTAAACGCAGCGATCGCGTGAATCGGCGAACGATATCGAATGCCCAGCGACGTGATCCATCTCCTGGGTAAGATCAAAAATGCATTCCACTAGCTCAGTCTGGACTTACCTCGCTCGGAAGGAAGAGTATACGCATCCATCTGGTATCAAAGATGAGAAGAGACGACACGAGCGGGACCGCCGTACGTGGCGAAACAAGGGAACCGAGAACATAGTCAGAGTGGACTCTGCTATCGAGTGCGTCGTCGCACAACAGAGCGAACAATGATTAATATTGCGCACACGCGCATACGATACTTCGAATACGCATAGTATAAATCTGGCAGCCAGCGACAACCTCTCGCCTCCAAGATCCCAAACCGCTTTTTCGTACGGATCACATACGTATCTATGTACGTATGCATGCATGCATCTCGCTCAATACTGACGTGTGACTGTTTTATCCTAATACGTATCCCGTTCAACATTGACATGCGACAGTTTTGTCCTAATATGTATCCCGTTCAACACTGACATGCGACAGTTTTGTCCTAGTGTGCACGTTGGTGGCGCGAAGACGACCTCTGCTGTTACATGGGGGTCGAAATTTCCTTATCTGACAATAGCTTAGAGAACAGACAGCGGTGGGCCTCTGTGTGCACATGACAAAGCTCTTCTGCCGCGGCGACGCATGCCGCGGTTGTTGGGTACACGCTAGCGTTTCGGAAGATACTTCCTTGAGAAAACCCACACTACAGTATAGCGAGCCATTAGTACTATTGGTAAGTCACCCTAAACTTGAAGTCAGAGAAGGTAAAAGTGCAGCTCTATGCCCCAACCCCAAATAATAGTACAGATGGGCTAAAGTGCAGTTCTATGCCGCACCCCAGAACTGAAATAGAGAAAATAACGAAGCGATTACAGATCGACGAAAAATCCCACAAACTACATACTGCAAGTAAACCACGCGAAAATATTGTCCAACCAAACAACCGAACATATATTGGGTGAAGACACTCCACTCAGCCACAGAAAACCGAACAAGCAAAAAACCTGGCCCCCCTCTGTATCGTCGCACGCGTCGCCGTACACAGTCTCGGAAAACTCACCGCGCTTACGTCGACGACGTATTTGAGATCGTCGAGAACGGACGCGGTCATCTTCGACATGTACATGATCTGCGACGTGGAGGGGAACAAAAATAACGAACGAGATGTCGTGTTTATACATCTCGACCCTTTCACATCGGAAACAAAAAAGGCGCACGAGAGATCCAACAAAAATCGGATGCATTGCCAGGAATACACACCGGAGTCTTAATAGGCACGATAATATATACCGAAAGGAACTGTTAATTGGAGCGGCGGGGGTATATATATATACATATTAATACGTTACATGCGGCAGCTAATGTATGGTTGCCTATTGGTGATTGCAACTCCCGTTATAGACGGCCGCCCTGGCGAACATCCCTAGCATGTGGTGCAATATCAAAATTAACAGTTGATTTGGCGTAATCGAGAATATTGAGCGCGAACGGGAAGCCCGTCAGCGGTACTCTTCTTACATCGTTGACGTATCCGGTCATCAGCTCGTCGTGGAAAATGACTTCGTCCAGATGGGAGCAGGCCGTACCTGCGAGGGGGGCGAACGATGTGTGTGTGTGTGTGTGTGTTTTTTTTCTTTCAGGTGATACTAGCGGGTTAACGATTCATCTCGTGCGCGCAAATTATCAATGCTGGGGCTCGTAAGAGCATGAAGTCGGGCCCCATCACATGGTCTTTCCAATGCAACCGCACCGAATGTTCCCAATGCTCTTCTTCGCAGTTCGGAAGAAACATAGAGTTGTGTGGTCCCTACTTTCAGCCGCGCAAGGGTGTGCCCTGGCCGCCGGGTCTTGTCGCGTCCGTCGACAGTAAGTAGCGTAGCACTTCTTGGCCCACAACATATGACCGACGGAGCTTCGCAACTGCGGACGGACGCACCCATCGTCGTTTGATTATCATAGACTATGGGATCGGTCCAAGGGCCAAGAGCGCATTCGTCCTCAACTCGTTTAGAACCGCAGTCCTGTTTTGGCGACAAACTACTTGGACTTTGAGGGGGTTGTCCCCAAAATGGGACTGCAGTCCTAAAGGGGTTAACACCCTGTTGTTGGGTATTAGTCACTGGGATATGGAGTTCCTCGAGCAAGGAGGCGACGCACACTACGGTAATATGGGGTGGTCGTTCCTCACCTGGTTATAGTGTAGAAGCTCTCCAGCTCACCCGTAGGCTGACCAAAAACTAAAATCAAGATGGAGCAGAATACCACGGCCTACAGGCATTTTGTTTTCGCTGGAAATACGAGAATGGCGGAGCTCTTGAAGTTAAGGGGAGCCTCGAAAACATGCAAGCACACCCCTATTGCAGCATGGTGATCACGTTCTTTCGTCATTACGATCCTTCCGTTTGGCTTTTCGACGACATGCAGGGGCGTTTAGTCATTCAGAATGGAAAAAACGCTGACACAATTCGCCGAATGCCACCAATCCTATCCAATCTATTCCCCTTCCCTGCGTGTACTCGGCTGAATGCACACGCGCATAAAGATGAACTTTATTTTGCTTACCGCCGGACCCGTCCAATTCAAGGATGTTGGCATCAGAACCGCCCATATCGAGATAGGTGGCCGCAGCGGCGGGACACGTCCAGGCAGGGTCGTTGGTCTCGAGGCATGTTGTGCACTCGCCATAGCCGGTACCCCAAAACGTCCTGAACGAGGGCACGGTGAAGCAAACGCGGTATATAGAAAGACCAAACAAGGATCAGGATGTACTCCACGCTGTTCCGTGTCGAGGTATACGACAGTCTACCGCGGTAAACCTATGCGTGTTGTTGCTCTCCTCGGACAGCGTTGCTAAAAATATACACGGCGTATGACCTTACAGACAACCAATTCGAATGCCGTCTGCCGATAGAATGCAGTTCCAACAAGCACTCGCAGTGTGTTTCTCGCATGGTTTGTAGGGTACAGCCGGGAGCCTCGATGGAGTGACTACCGTCGACAAGAACCTACATTCAAGAGTTCACGTTTTACTGGGTATAGAAACGGGGTGCGATGCTCCGAAGATGAAGTGTCGATCAATGCTTTTAGGGTAAGTTGCTTCGCGCTGCATTTTAATATTTCACGATACAGAAATGTATCTCGTACTGCTGTACATTATTTCTCTGCAGACGGCACCATGTGCACCATTGTATTTCACGGCTGTTTCTTGCAGGTTGCCGAGGCACGCCCTCCTCTGTGCCCGTTGAACAGAACCGTTGGCACTCCGTTGGTCTCGCAACGTGTCTTAAGCACTAATATCAAAACATGCTATTACGGGGGACCATACTAAATAGGACCAAATATTGTTAGTAAAAATAGGAAAATATGTAGGTTTTTATTTATACCATAGGTCCTGTTAACTATGGACCCCCGTAATAGCACCCTCAAAACAGGGGACCATAGTAAATAGGACCAAATATTGTTGGTAAGAATAGGTAAATATATAGGTTTTTATGTATACCATAGGTCCTGTTAGCTATGGACCCCCGTAATAGCGTGATCCTGTTCGCAACGGCACTATCCTGGGTCGGGCAGTATGTTCAGATCCAGCAACTGAAGCCATGGCTTGTTTCGACGATACATGTACTATATGCACATATGGCAATATATATACATACACACATGTATTGTAGGCAGACCCATACCCGGTACTGCATGCGGGAGGAGTGTTGACTTGTTCAACTCACCCGATTCCGATGACGTGTCCCATTTCGTGCATGATAACCCCTGGGAAAGTGCCGACCTCTTCCATTTTGATAATATCATCGACGTCAAACGTCATCTGCCCAGCGGCGCTGATTGTTGGGCATGTTTCTCCCCAATAAATGGTTGGACCCGCACGGCCAAGAGTTCCCCCAACACCGTCAATCTTATCCAGCTTAGACTCGATCAGGAGACGACCCGCTGGATAGTCAGGAGCTCCCCCGCAAGGAACGTGGGTAATAACCTCGGACCACCTGCAGAGGCGGTACAAAACTCGGGGTGATCAATAGAGAAGCGAGGCGTCTCCGCACTGCAGTGTATGTGGACACAAATGGTTGCGCGGTGTGATGACAGTTTGTGTGTGCGCCCCAGATATATCGAAGGTTTTTGAGGGAACAGGTCCAATACTACCAATAGAGACGCCGCGCTTGATGTACGCTATGCCCCACATGCATGCCGTCGCGTCAGCGGGTCGCTCCGGCCAGTCGGCCAACGTCCCTGCGACGGGTACTATGGTAGGGGGGGGGGGGGGGGGGGGGGGGGGCTCACTTTTGGTCCTTGTTTTTCAGCCGCCTAGAGCCACGGCCGAGTGACCACTACCCTATACGCATACCGGAAGTATTTACAGCGGTAGTTTGACCCCTTTTTTTCAGTTCACGACGTACACCACCGCTTGTTTTTCATATGTTGCTCTGAGCCAGCGCAGCTCTTTGAAGTCCAACTTCGAGTGAGGTAGTGGTTGATCGACTGGCCTCAATTGGCGCAAACGCGGGGGGAGTGAAACGGGCGTTGCCCCCCCCCCCCCCCCCCCTCTCCCCTGGTCGGTGAAAGCCCGACGTGCTCTCCGTCCCGGCATTGTAGGGATGCGAGGTTCTGTGGTCATGTGACTACGACCATGCATGATGACGAGTACACCCCCCCCCCACTCCCCTTGCTGTAGCGCCAGTCCTGCCGTCATACGATATCCGCCAATACATTTTCTCCCGAAACACGATTTTCACACATCCGAGCTTACTGAATGTCCTGTTACGGGGGACCATCGTAAATAGAACCAAATATTGTTAGTAAAAATAGGTATATATAGGTTTTTATCTATACCATAGGTCCTTTTATCTATGAACCCCCGTAATAGTAGACGTGAACCGCGAGATCTACCCCCATACGGGACTTTAGGAAGCGAAATCTTCGAAACGAAAAAGAGGCTATTTGCGGCGGCATTCGTGGCCGTCAGGAGAGGATGGAACATAGTATGTGTCGCAGTTATGGTGCAAAGAGCAAGCAGTCGTACAGAAGGGGGCGCAATACGATCCTACCCGTGCAACTGGGCCATGACGCTGGTCAGTCCCTAGACGGGTGACGACACACAATTTTTAGAGTGTTCTGGTCTCTACCTATACCTCTCGTCCGAAAAGGGTTTAGCCGAGGTGTTCGGGAACGAACGATCCTAAGGTTCGTCCCGAGTATCGAGTGCGGTATGGTGCGCGTGGCCCCGGTTCGCCCGATCACAAAATGTACCCACGTGTTTGGGGACGAATCCCTTGGAATCAGTGTAAGCTTATGCTTGCAGTTGGTGCAAGAGTGGAGGGAGACACCGTTGATTTATACAGTCGGCTGGGTGTCGCCTCTTACCTGTCAGCAGCAGCCTGGAAGACAGCCTTGCGTGAATCTGTCCAAGTCCCATTAAAGGCGATCTCGATGTAGAAGGGGGCCAAGCCTGCGACCAACAGGGCGGAGACGAATCCACGCGCGCACACCAGCAAAGACAATGCACGAGTTCGAGGTTAGTTCGGTTTACAGGCATGTGCTAACAGACCACGGTTGCCGCCGTGTGCTTGAATTGCAACTGAGGAACAGCTTGGTCGGTAAGCTGAAGGCCTAGCTGGTGTACCTTTCCGTAGTTACACGCTCAAACGCCACTGCTGGTGTAACTTGAACGCCATTCTACCCTCAAACTGCATTGCTATTGAATATTTGACACCGGCGATGCTCACTTGATGTGTCTGTCTGGCAGGACATGCCTCCGTAGCCCGGTTCGCAAGAGCACACATGTCCGCCGGCGGGGTCGATGTTACACGACCCTCCGTTTTGACAAGGGTTGGGATCGCAAGCATCTGCAGGTACAAGTTACAAGGTGTTGTTACTGGGGGTGGTTGGGTGGGTTATAGAGGGTGGGGGGTGGGTGGGCGGCAAAGCATGACAATATTGTGTTGCACACTCTGGCTGGAAAAGTGCAGTACACCGGAGAAAGTCGGAGAAGCTCCTCTTCGAAGAATCGTGTTTCCTTGTATCATAGTACCAGATAAGCACATACAACGTTATCGGTGGGTTGCCATCCTCACCAAAACACCAGCGAAAATTGCCCAAATAAAACCTGTCAGCATGCAAAAAAAAAAAACAACTCCATTTACCGTCTGGAGTTGGAGCCGGCGGAGTCGGAGCCAGCGGGATCGGAGGCAGCGTGGCCGGCGTCGGAGCAGACACTTTGAGGAGACGTTTTACGGCAATAGTTAACGCAAGAGGGCACGTCACGGCAACAATGTCGGGTGGGCGGTAGTGTCAGGAATTCTGGCTTTCGGAGAGAGCACAATACCACGGTAGGGGTTGGTAGCTCATTGTCTAAGTTCCTCAGATGAGTAGCTCAATACTATTAGTAAGTCGAACCTGAACCATGGCTCCAAATAAGTTTGTTCGCGCAAAGCAGATAAAAAAATCTATGTCTTATCAATGGTCCTAGAACACACGTGCTGAGGTAGTGAAAGTACCATGCAAATATCGTAGGTAGTTGCTGCTCATTTGAGGAAAGGAGTTCCACCGGACCGGACCGGAACGTATTGAGCAAAAACCGCGAAGCCTCCGCCGTGATATAAGCCGGGGACTCTCCGTATATATTCGAACAGGTCCAAGCGAAACCACCACTGCTTCCCTCTTGTATACGTGGTATACAGTGGCAGCAGCTACCGTACATTTTCGTGTGTCTGTCCATGGGAGGCTTTACAGTGTATGCAGCTCACCTTCAAGGCACTGTCCGTCGCAGGTTTCGGGCGCAGACGTTTCGCACGCTGCTCCGAAAGAAGTGCACATCCTCCTTACCGAGTCTTGGGCATGGTCATCGAAAGCTTCTGGTGGATAGTCATTCAAGGCGCACACCTGCACGAGGCCTACGTAGCACAATTTTTCCCATGTCTGCTCACAGTCAGTGCAGGCGTAAGGACTGTCGAGATTTTGGCCGGAGTAGACTTCCTGTTTGGCTTCATCTTCTCCAGACACATGAAGCATCCTTGATCCGGTGTTCGAGGTAAACGTTGTACTCTTTATCATCGACCTCGAGGCTCTGCAGGTATCCATTTTCGTCGAAAAGGTAGGCCGACTTCATGCCGAATTTCGAGAATTTCACTCGGTAAGGTGAATCGCGACCGTCATCCCACCAGTCGATCCTGTGATTCGTCTTGTACTTCCTGACCGTCATCCTGCGTTTCGTTCCCTCCACCACACAGCACCCCGCTATGAGCGCGAGAGGGAGAAGTGATTGCGCGGCGCTTGAAATCCTCATGGTTGCTGCTGGGATGCGGATAAAAAAACGCAATCCGGAGCGTTAGCTTTGCAGTAGACTGTGTTTGATAGATCCCGTAGAGATGATATAATAGTTTGGCTGCCGATTGGATCTACGGATGTGGTTACTGTAACACGAATGTCTAGGAAACGTCGACCTGCTGCAAGCTGCCCGGAACAATATAGGAATCCCCACTTTTTAGTCATTAAGCCCCGTGAACTACTCATCGTTTTCGTGTCCGGCAACGTACCGATCACATGCTGCCGTACGCTAAGGCCCTCGAAAGGGCCAAAACGCGAAATGATGAGTTGAAAACAAAGTTAAGAACAAGTATGACTCGTTTTTTCGGGGACATACGGCACATACATGCATCATGCAACACGCAGGGCGGCTACTCCGCAGCGAGATGCTCTAAACGATACCTACGACAAAGGGTACGTATTCCTTCGAAGCCCGTCACAGAGCACCAGTTAATGTCAGTGGTGTGTGCATGTGGTGTACTGCCAGGTACCACTGGGGGGCACGGTCAGATGTAGGCGGCTGGGTCGCGCGAGATTGTTTTGTTTTCAACATATCTATGGGTCAAGATACTAAAAATATGTATATCAATCCTCTTGTAAGCGTAGGTTCGAATGATATGCAACTTTCAAAGGAACGACAGAAAAATCACGACCAATAAGCATGGATTTTGGAACTAAGGGGAGTATATTCTGTATTTTCGCGCTGGGAATGTGTCGAGAAGCATATCAATTAGTGCGAAAAAATAACTACTGTTGTAGTACCGGCCTAATTGTGTTTCGCTTGCGGCGAAAAACAAGCCGATAAACATTCCACTTTCGCGAAACAGGCCCGAAAACATGTTTTTCGCCTACGGCGGAGAATAGGCCGTACCATTGTTTTCGCCTTCGGTGAAAAAATGTGCGGCATTTCAAAACCGTCATGCAGCAAGTCGTACCGAGCCCCCCACCTCGTGGTGCGCTGCGCCCAATTCTGAAGAAATATGAGCACCAGCGCAACAATTCACCATTTACTCCCGGCCCTGCTGGGGAGTACCCGGAACTTTGGGCGCATGTTACCGCGCTACGGGCGCCAGTGAGTTAACTGGCATGTGCGACGGGTGTCTTCAGCGTCGTCGCACGGAGGGCCTATCTGCAAGTGCACGGATCTAGCTGCCGAGAAATCTCCCGTCGCAACCATTGGAGGTAAGGAGGAGTGGTGAAAACATTTTTTTTCTCCCGACGACGCACGCACCCCAGAATCGGAATAAAGGGAACACACTGCGGCAGGTACTCGTTGGTGCCATCACTACGGCTAACCGGAGGGCGGCCATATATGGCGATGACCTACAATTCTTCCACGAGGAGTGAGACTGCGGAAGAGCATAGAGAAGTAGCGGCCCGCAAAAAAATACCTAGGAAACTTGATCAAGCCTCGGAACCTTGTTCTTATGTGAAGGCACGTGACCTTACGGCCACGGTATCAGAACTGTAGGTTAGGCAGTGTTGGACAAGCCCGACTACTGTGCAGGTTCATTCGAGGTTACTATTAATCACTCACACGTGTTGGGTTCATTATGGTAGCGGTTTCTTGCCTCTCCAGAGCTTCTGAGCGAGAGGGTAAGTAGTCCTCTTTCAAGAGCAATGAGAAATAGGCAACGCCTCCACATCATCAGAGGGGAAACGGGGATACCATGACAGGTCCATATAAAAGGTGTAAGATCAGTGGTGATATCGTACTTTGAAGCCATGGCAATGCAACGTTGAGCGGTAGGCCATATCTAATGACGCGCGTGAGCGCGAAGCTTTGTTTTTCTATTTTTTCCAAAGGAAAAAATGCCTTTGCATATCGGGGAGCGTAGGGTTCTTCTTTCTAGCTTTGCTGTTCGTAAGTGTTACGTGTGTGCTTGATCCAACATTTTTTTCTGCCACGAATTTCGCGTTTGGGAAATCAGGAAACACACAACTAAAACGAATACGTGTACGAGCTGGTTCCAGTAAGAAGGACGCTATTCCAAGTTCGAGTAATCAAATATAAAATACTTCACGTCAAAGATTTCGACCGGGAACATCCCTTCATGACCGCACGGACAAAAGGGGAACACAGCGGTTATTCGCGTGCGGGTTGTAGTTCGAGAGATACGAGCATTCTTCGTAAATATTGGGGGAGGCGCTACCTCATAGTGATTACATTGCTTATATATGACGCTATATGTATTCAGGTCATATATCGGTCAATGCGCCGAGTATTTCGACACTAACTACTGTAAATGTCTCGGCATGATCGCAACCACATGGATAGGGAAAACGTCCCGACCATCTTTTTTTTTTCTGCAAACTTACAAGACTGGTAAGAAACGTCAGCCGAAGTACTTTTAATAGAACCACGTATTAAGCAAACTTGGAGCCTTACGGAAGTATTTATCCTCCCGGGAAATACATTGTTCTTGCGGCATGGTTGTTGAGAGTTGGAAAGTTTCTTTTGGCACGGTTGTTCTTCATGGCAACATAAAAAGTGAGGTCTGGCCTTTCGTAAATTGTTTCTTCGTCAGTCAGCTAAGCAATGACGAACGAAGTTGCCCAAAAATCCCGAAAAATCGTGAAGTGAGCCTTGACAACAAAACAGAACAGAGAGTGAAAAGGCCAGCCCTCAGTTTCTTCACAATGTCATGAAGAACAACCGTGCCAACATGTGTGTCTCAAAACTCTCACAAATCAAGGCTCAAAGACCTAAAGCCGAAATGTTCAGCCTATATTGCTGGAACCAGCTGGCACAAGGATTCAAGTGTTAGTCTAGACCGTCAAGCTGGGCGTACAGCAAGGCAGACCCTGGCTTCGGCTGCTGCTGCTACTGCTGCTGCTGCTACTGCTGCTACTGTTGCTGTTGCTGTTGCTGCTGCTGCTGATGCTGTGGACGATATTTTTGTCCAATAAAACTCCAACGGCGAATTAACTACGAGTATACACAAATACGTGCGAGTAGTACAACGATCCATATTCACTCAGACTGGTGCGTCGCAGATTTAACTACTGCACTGGCATTGACGTCGCGCCTCATTACCCCCAGTCACTACTACTGGCCGCCGTATACCTGCTACCGGGTACCTGTTGTGGGGATTTAGTGCAGCGGTCGCAGCTGACCACGTATTCTTAATCCTATTTACTTACGTACTGTGGCGTCCCCCAGAAAGTGGGACTTATTTTCGTATCAGGTACGATCTGTATATTTTTTGTTCGTGGGCCTATACCTACTGCTGTACCATACCACAGTAGTGTTACTCATGTACACCACTCTGGATGAAACCATGTCAGTATGTGTATCAGTGTGGATAACAAAGTTTCCCTACATTTCCGTCCATATTGGTACTATTAATACTACTGGTCCAGGTATGTGCTCGTACGGTGTGTACGGTGGCGTGTCGTCTTTGTGTTGTGTGTTGATGTCGCACCATACTTCGAAGTATACGTGATGACGACATGTCGTTGGAAGCTGTACAACGCTACACAACAACAACCAACAGGGCAGAGCTCGAGATTGGCCGCATGGAGGTCGTCTTGAGAAATCTGACGAGCACTATCACCACATCAAATACCATTCACTGTTGGCAAGGCTTAGGCTTCGGTCGGGGCGAACCTGCGACCGCGGAGTCTGTCATGACACCGCAGCACTATGATCGTAAGGCATCCACCTGACCGCGATGGGCAAAACGTGAGAAAATCATACAACACCTCCGTTTTGTACTGCTGCTGTATGCATCACGAGAGAACGCGCAAGATATCACACCTTCATTGTCGGGCGAATTTCCAAACTGACTTAGTTTTAGACTACGGAGAGAAAGTGCGAAAAAAAAAAAAAAAAAAAAAACGCCGAGCGATGCGTCTATGGGGAAATATCTCGAAGAGAGTTCCCGAAGCCACCGTTTATTTGCGTTGTGTGAGCCAGCCTGCGTTTTGGGAGAAAACCGGCTCGGAAGTGCGTCCTAGGGGGTGCGCTATCTTATCATCCTACACAATAATGTGATACGGTAGTACAATGCTGTAGCACCTGGTAGGCCGTATCGTACATGGGACACAATTGATCTAACTCCGTGGATTTGGCGTATCGCAGGATGATCTAATTCTTATTTTCGACAAAGAAAAAAGATACATAAAAATGGAGACTAGCTCTCACCTGAACAACGGGAGGTGTACTACAATGTAGCGCGAGCGGCGACACCGGAGACGGGGAGACAGTTACTCGTGTATATATTGGGGGAGCGGAACTACTGCAGCAGCGTCTCCTCCAAGTTCGCGGGGATTGCAGAAGAATCTCGAAAGTGTTGTGGAGATCAGGCTCTAGCTCTCAGCACCGACGTGCGGATATTGCCAAAAGGAAAGGCCAAACACACCAACGAAACGGAAGAACCAAAGAAACATATGTATATCTATCTTTTCTAGTGACTTTTTTTCTTCTTGACCATGTTTCTTTGATGTTGAAACGTTTCGCACAGCAAAGTTGCGATCGCTTCTTGGAGCGCTCGCTTTCTCGACGGCGGTGAGGAGGGTGTGCCAACGCTGAACACAACATCATTTCGGGAAGCTCTTCACCATATTTTCCAAATGTGTATACACCCTGCTCGGCTATGACATTTTCCCTGTGTTGCTGTGGAAATAAAGACCGAAAGCTGAAAAACGAGACCACACTCCACGCCAACCCGAAGTGGAGGTTGAACACGGAAGAGCGTTGCCGGCGAGGAGCGCGCGTCGTTGTCGACTGATTAATATTTCTTTCTCGACCAAGCACTTGGCATGCACCCAGGTATCTCTGGGTACACACCGCCCATAGAACAACTGATGATACACATTGTGCTCCTTGCGCCGGGTGAACTTCAAATAACAATACATTTTTCTCGACCACGGACGACGAGAATGCAACCACCGAGAGTGCGATCCGTATATCTATCTATGGAAAGGTTGAAACGAGAGATTTTTTCGAAGGCCACCATTTTGTTTAGAGTTGAATTTGTGTGCACACCCCGTGTTTTGGAAGAAAATCGAGTCGAAAAGTTAATCACAGGCCTGAAGGGTGTGAACTCTTACGCCTACTCGTACCGGTAGTTGTATATAGCAGTACTACTACTGCTGTTGTTGCCGTAGGTCATATTGTACGTACAGCAGAACAAATAGCAAACTCTGTTGGTTTGACGTACAACACCCATGTTGGTATACCGCACGATCTAATCCCCCCCTCCCCCTTCAAATAGAAACTTGAAAAATGTACACGAGCTCAAACCTGAACAACCGGAGGCAAGTACTAGTAGTAGCGCAAGCGACGTTTGCGGGGACTGCAGAAGAAGCTCACAGCAGCGACGTAAATAGGTTGTGGCAGATGAAGCTCCCTTCGAGCTCTCTCAACACCTATTAATAGTCGAATGATGTTGCATGGTCGGGAAAAGAAAAGAATCAAAACACAGAGGAACGGAAAAACAAATCAGAATCAAATTAATATTTTCCCGCGCCTGTTTTTTTTTTAAAATCAGCTGTGGTGATGATTAATATTTTCTTCAAGCCTCGACAACCTCTTATATTTTTCTTATAATTTTCTTTCTTCTTGATCGAACTTATTGTTTTTTCTTGTGGAAACGTGTCCAATCTGCACAGCAGAGAGGCAGGGTAGGTGCGATGCGATTGTTTCTTGGCGCTCGTGTCCTCGACAACGAAGGGAGAAGGTGCCAAACGTTGAACAATATACATATACCTTTTCGGGAAGCTCTGGACCAGATGTTTCCCTACTAGCTATAAGCATCCTGTTCGGCTATATGGCAAACTTACCGTTGTGTGGAAGGAACGAGCGCTGAAAAACCACCACATCCACCCTTCCCTGCCGCGCGAGCCCAAACAAAGCTATTTTTTTTAAAGAAAAAAACCACACCGTGCAGGCGGACCCTGTGTCCGCTTGCTGTACCCCGCAGTGGGCCCTTGTCCCGTTTGGCACTGCCCCCACCCTCGAGGACCTAGGTGCAGGAATGTGATCAGGCTACCGCAGGAGCTGCCGGAGGCCCACCACCCACCCTGATCCCAGGTACCACACCGGCCAGGGTTCCAACCCTGGCTCACCTGCGCGATTTTGCAACCCTAGCTGGCAAGCGCGATTCTTCAGGCGCCTGCAAATCAAATACCTGGTATTTTTTTTTAGGTTGTTTTTGGTATCTACACCTACAGCAGTAGCAGCTCTACAGTGCCTGGTAGTTGGTACCAGGTACCAGGTATATATCGCATCACATCAAGCCTGGAATATTTTTTGTAATGAGGAAACCCGCAGGCCGCAGAAGCAACAATACAACTACCACAATCACACCACAACCACATCTACCTGTGTAGCCAACCACATCACCCACTGAAAACGTCACAACACCCCTCCTGGCAATTTGGGGTTTGTCTTTGGTCCTCTATGTTGGCTATTTCCTTTTTTCAGAGCAGTTTTCCCGCTAGAAAATTCCGGGAAAAAATACGGTTTGTTTCCGTTCTCGACCACGGCCTTCTGTGACTCCTTCGATTTGACCGTGAACACCCACTTCCCGAGTCTGAGGCGCGCAGAGCTTATTTGCGACACAAGAAAAGCCCCGCTTGGCACTAGTAGGTACGTGTACTGACGTTTTCGCTCTGCCAGTGGTATCATGGTACCGTCCTTTTTCAATACTCGTAGACTCAAGCAGAGGACATGCTTCACGGAGCCGATGCTGCTGCTGTTGCTGCTGTAAACACTACCAGGTACTTATTTGCTGCTGCCGCACAGCAGTACAGCAGTAGTTTCGTAGTCCATCATCGGCGGGTTCGTGCGGCAGGGCACATAGCTATTCTTGTGCAAATTTGGACCGGCCCGGTACAGGCAAGGGTTTGTGGTACACGACGCGTCAAGCGTAAACAGGCTTGTGTTTGGTGTTATTCAAGTATGTTGCTTCTGGTGCAGGATGCGGACCCCCTTTTGATGAATGCCGCATTTTGTTGGGTACGGGGGTATTCGTATACAGCAACACTTCACCACTATCCTACATATTGGTAGTCACGCGCGTCACTGCTGTATGGGCTACGTAGTGATTCGTGCTCATGCTACTGAAAGTGCAGCTGTCTGGGATCTCGTGCAGTAGGCTATTAATAGTTACAACTGTCGTCAACTTGTGCGCGTTGGTTTGTGCTGACGAAAAACGAAAAACAAATCCACCGATGTATCCAAGATGTATCAAACGTACTCGTACTGGATACGAATATCAGATGCCGCAACCCCTACACGAGTTATTGTTTTCCACTGCAACCCGAGTTCGAGTTCACCTATCGAGCACCCTACCCATTGAATTGCCCAGCGTCGATCACACCACACCCCACTGGCCACCCTTGCCACCGAAGCCTCTCCTGTCAGTTGGTGAGCGGTCGCCCCTGGCCGTCCTGCGATGTAGGTTGTCGTTTCCGACCCGCTATACCTCAGGAACCTCCGCTATTTTGTACAGCAGTAGCGTTGCTCTGAGCACAGGTGCGGACAGGCCGTAAGAAGCCTTTCTTTCAATCGGGGTCTCTTTGGCGCCTGCCTTATTGTTACTGCTGCGTGATACGCGCTGCTGTTTTGTGCCGGTGTATATGCTGTGCTGCTGCATGCTTCCTTCGTTTCTGCCTCCCTGTTGTGTTCACGGTCTGCTCCGCAGTATGATATGCGTTTTTGAGATCATGCCTCGGGGCAACACAACAGCGAAAATAGCAATAGTAGGAAAAGCAGCAGCAGCAGCAGCAGCGACCACTCCTAGAGCCTTCCCGTGCAACGGCGTAGAGCTGTTGGGCCCTCTTAGTGTGTTGTCCAATGCTGTTGCTATGCTGCGGAATGTTGTCTGTGTTGGTTTGTGCGCCGCGTTGGTTCGTTGGACGTCGTACTGAAACGATACACGAGCTGTCATGCTGTCGCGCTCTACAAACAAGATAGAACGAGCTCGAGTACGCGACCAGTACCAGTCCTTTCGGGACAACGCATCTAGCGAGCAAGAGCGTGCGATAGCAGCGGGCCGCCGGCGGACCCCTGACACAATCCAACGGCGCTCGTCCGCGTTATGCTCCAGCTACACGTCTCGAGAATCTGTGCTCCCTACGGTTGTTGTGTTGTGTATAGCAAGCAGCATGGTGCGTGGAGGTATGGAAGATGCTTGGAGTTTGTGAGCCAATGCTATTACGGGGGTCCATAGTTAATAGGACCTACGGTATACATGAAAACCTATATATTTAGTATTTTTTACAGACAATATTTGATCCTATTTACTATGGACCCCCGTAATGAAAAGAACGAAAATGTATCGTACGTTTCGTCAAATTCCTAACTTCGCTGAAGTATTTTTGCCCGTTTTTTTCAAGAATATTCCTCAAATCCTACTTTCGGTGATTATTTTGGGGAGGGAAGGAGAAAAAAATACGTTCGCAAACACTCTAAAAAAAAAGCTATACCTGCGTACGTAGCTACTGTCTTTGGCCGCGATCGAGCTTAGAAACTCGCCGTCGCTCCCAGGGACACAAAAGTTGACGACGCCCCCTGGGCGGGATTTTCAGCTGATTATGTGTGCCCCGGAATTTCCGGCACGTTAAAGATAAGGCGCCCCCGGAACTTCTGAAGAGTGATGCCGCGCGCGATGACGGCGACCGTAGGATACTTTGGGTTGGACCTACTTGCCCGAGGGTTGTCTCCGGCATCTACTTCCCCGGTGAGGTATGCCATCGCTGTCCGTCGCTTCTCGCCCGACACACACAGACGAGTTGATGTTCTCAATACATCACGAAGGGCCATGCATGAAAGAGCGTGACCCAACTGTTAGTATTAATAGTGTACTCATCGTAGTGATAAATGTTTGCGAATCGCGCACAGGCCTCGTACGTTCCGCCACGAAGAACCAGACCACCCACGGTTGTGGCAACTGGCGGCCCGATGCACCCCATTTTTGCATCAAGGATCTCTCCATGCCCCTGCTGCTCGCAACTCTGCATGATATGCGTTCCCATCGGAGGCAGTGATTATTGAGGACATGAAACGAAAAACGTCTGTATGTCGAGCGATTAGCGATGACCAGGGGAGCTGCTGCGTCTGCAGCAACAGCAGACTCCGCAGACAGACGCCCAGTAAGCTCCAGCTTCCTGCAGTCGCCGTCATCACGAGTGTTGCCGTGCTTCGTCTTTTTTTATATACTTGGTAGGCATTTCAGCTTAACGTGGCCCCAAAATATGCCCGCCGGGAACATGAGTATTGCGAACACGAACCCGTTGGTATTTCGGGTGAGAATCGATGACCCTGGCGGAAATACTGAACCGACTGCGGCAGCAGATGCCGCAGACAACGCCCAGGCAAGCATTTCAATAGTATCCTACTACGGCCGTCATCACGCGCGGTGTCATGCTTTAGGTTTAAACTAAAGTGCCCCCGTGGGCGTTGTGCACTAAGAACCCCCAGGGGCACCTTTTACCATCTCTTAACAATTAAGTAATGGTACCCTCAGACCCGTCGCCCCGGCGTTATACCGAGCTTTTTCTTGCAAGTGTGTTTGCCTGTACTACTGGAGTACGTGCACGGCCCACTTTAGAAGGGGATTCTTTCGGAGCATCGTGTATTCAACATCATTTAAACTATCGGGGTTGTTAACCTCCACCAAAATCTCGTGTAGAGTTTCGGGGCTCTCCCATCGCCACGGACTACCGTAAGGGTGCGAGTCATCCCGCTGCCCTAGACTGATTTGAAAGATCGATCGCTCCCCAACCGCGAGGGTGCTGCTGTAAAAGAGGGTGGGTTTAGACAGATTTCGTCGAGAGCTTTCCCTAGACAAGTCGGTCGGTTTTTGCAGCCTCTTGGCTTCGGAGAGCTCGAGCTTTGCAAATCGGTCCAGGAGGGTGCGATGACTCACACCCCCACGGTTTGCCGGGAGATCCATAACCTCCGAGCGCTTCTCACAACAAGAAACAGTGACGATGCTGGGACCGGAACCCACGCTCCGACGTGCTCAGAAGCTTATGATGTACCCACCAAGCCAAAGTTAGCTCAACCGACTCACGTTGATGCCCGGTGCTCTCCCCTCGCCGTAGACTATGCGGGAAGCTCAAGGATCTTCGTAGTATTTTTCAAGAAGCAGAAATGACGATGCTGTGACTGGAATCCGTGCACCCCATGCTCAGAAGGGAACGCTTTTCACAGCAGGCGTACCCGAACAGTCGTTCCTGCCAGTTATTTAACTATCAACGAAGTGTATGCACTCTCAACTCTATAAATGCATTGTCTTGCTTGATCTAGTTATCGCGGTCGCCTTGTTTTTTCGTGGAGCTCCGAGCTGTTTGACCCTGGCAATCCCATCCAGGGGAATCCCCGACCTTTGCCCTCCGCAAGGCTTGTAGATCACGCGCGACCGGCGTATCAAGCAGCGTGCGAAGCTGAGTATAGACTACGGTGATTATCTGTAGAACTCACGGCTGACCCGTGTGTATGCATACCTGTGGTGCTTTGTGTACATGTTAAACGGAATGGTGATGTACATGATGTTGGCGGCCGGTGCTCCCTGGCTCTTTTTCTTTTCAATATTTTTCAAAGACTCTTGTTGGTAGTCTATCTACATTCCTGTGAATACGTATTGAGACCATTCACAGTAAGAACAGTAGTGACGGCCGAACACGACCAATACGGACGGTGCCCACTCTACATAGACCGAGCGTTATAGCTGTTGGCCCTTGTACTGCTGTAACACCCCACGGCCTATGGTTTTCATGAGGCCGTAAAAAAGCCGCAGCACGCGCGATCGAAGCATCACGCGCGGCTTGCAGACACGAGGTTCGAAGCATTCCCCAATCGCACACCTAAAGGGTCTTTGATATTGTTTTCAAGACCGCGACAAGTCTCCAGGCGTACCAGCAGCTTCCGGCCATAGTCCTGCCAGGTACCGGCAGTACCCTCAACAACGAGAGGTAATTACTTGAATTGTAGACAGTGCGCGCAGTAGAGAGCCACCGTCATGCTACGAATGCACTTGTAGTGCGCGCAGCATCGACCCCTGACACACTTTCAGGACAACAAGACATACATGTATGTACGAAAATAAGACACATGTCGTAATATCGTTCAGCTGAAGCGCACGGTACGCGCCAGACCAAGAATGACAAGCGCAATCAGCGTGCTTGAGTATTAAACACCTGACACCTAAAGCATGTATAAGTGCCGAAACGGTTTTTTGCCCGTGCGTGCGCTTCTCCACCGGCCCCTGATCCTTTCTCGCGCCTCCAGTTGCGGGTCACGCAGGTGAGCCCCATCCGTACGTATACGCCTCGATATATACTGGTATATCTGTACCACATGTTGTTTTTTAACTTTTGCATGCGCTTCTCCACCGACCCCGGGTGTTTTTGCGCTTCCAGTTGCCGGCCGTGCAGGAGCCCGGCCCGTACACCGTGACGCGCGTCTGTACCTCGGCCGAGCGCCTTGGCGCTGGTTCTGGGCGTACACAGTCGCCCGAGCTGCCTCATCTTCAATGGATTGCGTTCCGTCTCGCCGAGCCGTGCACGGCGATGCACATCCATGGTATTTTTCTGCGGGTGGTTGTGACGACGTTCCGTGACATTTCGTGGTTGTCCTATGGGATCCCCACGGGAGTCCCATCGGCTTCCCATGGACGACCCAAGGCCCACCGCCAAATACTCCATTGGCCCCCCATTGGCCCCCATGGACAACCCATGAGAAACCCATGGATAACTCATGGGTAACCCATGGATAACCCATGGGTAACCCATGGGCCATGGATCCCACCGATACGATTTAGACATGCGTTCCATGGGCTAATCATGGATTATGTACTTACATCGGGAGACCGAAGAAACCCCCCCGGCAACCCATGACCGACCTATGGGCGACTGCGCGCGGGTCATCGACGAATCACTCGTTGGTATATCACGGGTGACTGGGAACTCCCCCCCCCTGCACATTGTAGACGGAAAAATCACTTGCGCGGACGTTGAACAATGTGGCAAAGCCCACAAAGTTCGGACAATCGTTCGATTTCATTGGCGTAATGGGGTGCCATTTTGTTTAATGCCTCCACAAGGTTTATGGTACGCCCACAACTTGCAAGCGCGGGGGAGTCCCGGCCACCTGTGATATATGGACCATCCGCGGGTCTCCCGCCGGTATGCATGGATTGCCCATGGATGAGCGATGGCTTCGCTCATGAGTTTGCAGTGCTGGCCCACAGGTCGCCATGGGTTGA
This sequence comes from Macrocystis pyrifera, assembly GCA_031763025.1. Classification (NCBI taxonomy): domain Eukaryota; class Phaeophyceae; order Laminariales; family Laminariaceae; genus Macrocystis; species Macrocystis pyrifera. The sequence continues at coordinate 5,401,937 of JASSKH010000009.1, read as the reverse complement.
TAGTGTTGAGACATCTTCTCTCTACATATGGGTTCATAGTAGTCCTCGCTCGATGAACTGGTGTTTTGCTCGCCCGAAAACGCACCTGGTACCTCGGTAATAAAAAACCAGAAACGGGAAGGACAACCCGACGAAGTAAATATAATGGCGTAGATTATGTAACCGTCAGAACTCAACGTAACACTGGCCTTAAAAAGTGCCGCCCCTATCGCAGCACGCTTGCCGTCACTGCCTCACCGCCTACACCTAGAGTATTATAATGATGATGCTGGCCCACACTTTGCCTAGGACTTGCCCACGAACTGATAGTGCTGGCCCATGGGTTGATAGTGCTGGCTCATGGACCATCCATGGGTCACCCATGGACGAGTCTCTGTCCCATGCGACTCGCCGTGCGCTTTGAAAGAGAAAACGAAAAGATGGCTTCGCTCATGAGTTTGCAGCGCTGGCCCACAGGTCGCCATGGGGTTGATAGTGTTGAGACATCTCTCTCTCTACATATGGGTTCATAGTGCTATGGTAAGGGCATTTTTGAGGCAATCCTCGCTCGATGAATTGGTGTTTTGCTCGCCCGAAAACGCATCTGGTACCTCGGTAATAAAAAACCAGAAACGGGAAGGACAACCCCACGAAGTAAATATAATGGCGTAGATTATGTAACCGTCAGAACTCAACGTAACACTGGCCTTAAAAAGTGCCGCCCCTATCGCAGCACGCTTGCCGTCACTGCCTCACCGCCTACACCTAGAGTATTATAATGATGATGCTGGCCCACACTTTGCCTAGGACTTGCCCACGAACTGATAGTGCTGGCCCATGGGTTGATAGTGCTGGCTCATGGACCATCCATGGGCCACCCATGAACGATCTCTGTCCCATGCGACTCGCCGTGCGCTTTGGAAGAGAAAACGCAAATAAATTTCGCATCGCCTGACACGCGGCACGGATCGTGTTCAAGCCTGAACGGCAGTGTTTTTTGCCAATCTTCACTTGTACGGGCTCTAAGGGTTCGGCCTAACCGTTGCTCGCAGAAAGAGGTGTGAGCGAAAACACAACGATCTTCGGGAGATAGTCATCCTTTTTCCAGGAACCGGTTGTGTCTGCGTGTGTCGTCACAGCAAACAAATTTGCTGAGCATGCCGAACGTTCAAGCGCTTTCATACAGCTATTGTGGGCATACCGACAGCTTGCAGGTTCCACAGCGCAGTCACGTACTGTAGCCATTTTTACATGTTTCGATATTTTACGTGTGTGCTATACTTTATAGCTCACAGCATGCGATCCGGTAAACAAGCACGACTAAAAAATGAGTTTTGTTTTCCGACTTTTCTGTATTCCACACTGGATATAGAGTCAATTATTTATTTTTCCGTGCTCGGGCACACGAAATAGCTGGAATTCTACAGTACTAGCTTTTTGGTCTTATGATGCCTAGGCCATGCGCATGTTCCTTGGGTTGCACGTTCTGACTTAGATAGTAGTAAGGACTTCTCAATTGAGGGAGCCCCGGCAAACGTTTAGTGTACACCTCCTGTGGCAGCATGCGTGGGAGTATTCCATTGCGAATCAGACGCGCTTGCGCGCACGGCTTCCATTGATGGATCTCCTCTTCTCGAACTATGTGGTCGCGAAATATTCCTATCTACTTGTTTCCTATTCGCAGCGAATTTGTGCCGGCGGTAGCTCGCGAGGAGCAACAACGAAGCAGAAGGGCACACACTTCTGTCGTGCCTGTGCATGTACTGTTCATCGTCGAATGCACTCGGGGTTTAGGTACCACTGCATGCATTATGTGTCCTACTTTATGAGGCGAACCTTCGTGTCTGCGGGACCCTCGGATCCACCAGACAATTTATGCGTTCCACGAACGGCAGATTAACGCAGGTCAGCTCAACCTACCTCCGTATTGCTGTGTCCATCCCCCCCATCCTGATCTTCTCCAGACCTTCATCGCTCCCGTGCTCGACTGCAATGAGGCGATGGCCGTACGACTCCTGCACCTTGCAATCGGATTTTAAGAGCGCGCGCAGAAAAATGTCGGCGTACTGCAAGGAGGATGCTCAAGACGGCATGGTCCACGTTATATACAGGCGTTGCTCCTATAAGTCCTGCTCCACGAAACCGAGCTTGACCCTCAAGGGCCGGAAGCCGGCCGTGTTCTGCAAGCAGCAGCACGGCACCTGCCCCTCTCGGGGGTGAGGTCGGGTCAACATGTTTACGCGCCAATGGTGAAAGCAGCCGGTTCTGCTGTTGCAACGGGGGCGACGGGCTAAATCGACACGCGACACGTATTCTAAACGTACAAGTGTGGTGAGCTCGAGCTATATTTGTACCTATCCGCCGCAGAGTAAAACATCAAACATTCAAATAAGCTGAGGACGGCATGATGGCGAACGTCCTCACGAAGCATTGCTCCCACGACTCCTGCACTCAGACACCCAGCTTCAGTATCGATGGCAGGAAGCCGGCCGTGTATTGCAAGCAACATGCCGCGGACTGCATGGTGAATGTTTTCAGAAGTAAGAAGCTCACGTGACGCCTGCACGAAGGCACCTCACTTCAACGTCGAGGACAGGAAATAAACGGTTGCACTGTAAGCCGCATGTTGGTGACGGCATGCATGGTGGACGTCCTCCTAAACATACTGCTCGGATGTTCCCTATATCTGGACACCAAGGTATCATGTCGAGGGAACTAAAAACCGGAATATACGGCATGCAGCATTCCGAGGACGGCATGGTGGACGCCCGCGCCAAACAATACTGGAATGATTCGTGCACGACGCAGACAAGCCTCAACGTCGAGGGCAGGAAGGCAGTGGTTGTACTGCAAGCGACAGGCTGGTGTCGGCATGGTGGACGCCTGCCAAAGGCCTTGCTCACAGATGTCGAGGTTCAACGTCGAGGGTAGCAAGCGGGTACTGCGAGGAACATTCCGACGACGTACAGAACGGCCCTGCGCTACAAAGAACACGATGAAGATGGCATGGTTTACATGCGCGAAGCAAGCCCTTGCTCAAAGAATTTTGCCTGACGGCACCGAGTTTCACCCTCGAGGGCAAGAAAGAATGCAGCGGCGTGCTGCAAGCTAACGTGCCGACGGCGGCATGGTGAACGTCCGTACCAGGTACCGCTCCCCGTCACTCCCGCACGAAAACACCGAACTTCAACGTCATGGCGGCAAGACGGCAGCGTTCTGCAAGCAGCATGCTCAGCACGGCGCAAGTTTATAGTCCGTCGTACGCTTTGCTCACACGGCTCATACATCAGTCAGCCGTGCGCTGGCGTGTTCATACTGATGGTATCGAGACGAAGACTCAGAGGTAAGAAACCTAGCCCCTGCTTCGATCACGGTCCCATTGAGGAAGAAATCGTTGTGTTCTGGCGCTGTAGGAAACTCTCGCGGACAGCGATTTTATCCAGGCCTATTCAGCCGCGCCTTAAGGCGCGCCGATCTCAACGAAGACACAGAGTGCGTATTATGAATGTTCTCGACGCAGGACGGGATATTAGTTTGTTAGCGTTCTATCAGCGCTTAAGGCGTTCGTGCTGTCGAGTGGGACTTTCACCGGTAAGGTGGTTGTTCAAGGCTTACGCCAACGTGGACCGTATCGCCTCTTTCGCCGAAAGGGTCGCTTTACCTCTTCCACGTTTTCACACATCACACAGCGTTTGTCAGCGTTGGTCACTATCAGCGACAAGGAACACAGGCCAAGATTAGGATTCACCACGCGTTGTGCCGAACCTTACACCGATAGCGGGGCTTGCCCGATAAGGGTAGTTTTATTATGCACCAACAAGAATCTCCCGCTGTGGTTTGACTTTTTCCGAAAGCTGTGGCCTATTACGCCGCTATCGGTAGTGCTAAGGCACGTCGAAGAGGGAAACTCTGGCAAGCAGCAAATAAACAGCTGCATCGCACGCCCTGGTGTTCGTGCTGTCCGTCGTGATTCGCCATAATCGTGATTTTTGACAGTTCGGCATGTCATACACTCGAGGTGGTTGAACCGAATCCTGTAGCGCATATGACCAACAGGGGTGGTAGGGAAGGCAGCTGTAAAACATAGCGGAGTTCCCTGACCATCAACCAGCAAGGCTTGAAAACGTGGCTTCTAGACCCTCCTGAGATATCCTAGCGAGTTTCGCGCTGATAGTAAGTTATACGTGCGAGATGGATACTCGCTAGAAATATAGTTGGACTCTGTACTTATATGCCTGCTTGCAACTCTGCGCGTCCCCCTATCTAGTCGGGTGTAAGGCGGCATTGGCACCAGATTCCTGCTGAGGCCAGGGGTGTAGGTGATGTGCGTGTGGGTATCCGTGTCGTTTTGCGTGACCCTCGGTACACACATAGTTGCGACCGGACGCAGCGCCGCGTTTGGGTTTTTTCAGAATGTATTCTTTCCCGCTGCCTTACTTTGCAGCCGCCAGGAGAATATCTGACCCAAAACAAATCTAGTAATAACGGCCGCCAGCAAAGTCTCCCGCCACGTGCAGACGGGGTGGTGACCTGGACGCAGTCTTACCGCTCTGCTGGGTTGATCGATATGTATATTTTCCGGTCGCTTCGTCCGTACGATACATTGTTGTTTTCGTTCTTTCATAAATAAACAAAACCGCGTACCTGGTATATCGTGCGAGTAAAAGAAGGGGAAGTGCGCCGCAACCGCCCTCGAGGCACGGTGTCGGAATCTCTAGGATGGAAGCGTTGCCGTCCGGGCGAGTACAGCGGATTTACGATCGGCAGGCCCTTTGATGGCACGAGGATCACGCAGATAACATCAACACAGTGTGTTCTATACCAGGTATGTGTTGTAATCGAAATTGGCTTTAGCCTTTGGATATTCCACTGCCGCAGACGTACGCATCAACATTGTATCGCCGCCACCAATATCTCTAATTTTCGCCGGAATGACACTGACGTGGCCTTGTCCACGGCCAAGCTTCACGCTGGAGACAGGTGAGAGGCGTTGGGTACTAGTAACCACCGGGAATGGTTGTTGTTGAAACTTCGAGGCTACCTTGGAGTGCATGCACCCCTAAAACAGCCTTGTCATGATCATCGCTTTAGAGGGGCTCGGCGGTGAACGTACGATGTACTCGTATTCCTCTAGGGAGGCCTAGCCCCGAAATATGTATCATCCAGACCAATGGTTGAGGCGTGTTTCTGCGTGCTCGTACTCGCGTATTTGTATCGTGGGGAAACGCTCTCGATACATTTTATTCCATGGGATTACAAGTCCCTGATACCGTGCGCTGCAGTAGTCCTCTCCACGGACCACATCTCGTCGCAGTATCAACCCTCATGACGTTCCGACTCCATGGGCACCGCCTGCTTGTAGTAGTTGTTGTTCAAGCAGCGCAGGAACCGTCTCGGAGAGCTAGTCAGTTCTGGGAAGACATTGCGATGTACCTCGGGGCCCTGTTTACCTTTCCATACACAAACGCCGACCAAAAAAACTCGTGAAAGGCGCCCCGTGTCAAATCCCCCAGCATACGAACTGTACGATAGGCCTTACGGTGGTCTCGTCATCGCTTGGGCAGCAACACAAGGCCCTCAGGAGACACCTCATCGAATATTCTCCACGATTTCTCAGAAGAGACCTCGGCGAAAAATCTCCACGATTTTGCAAGAGGGAATCGAAAACGACGTGGTCATGCTTGCCTTGCGCTCGGAAATACTTTCATCAGGCCTTCTTGCACGTTCGAGCTTGCATATGCTGCCGCCTCGTTCAAGAGGGTTGTCCCACGAGGGGGCAGCAGCCTCAGTCACACAACATTATGTTGCTCGAGGAAGGCGTCGTTTGTGAAGTGCAGCACAGACGTAGTCGATTTTTAATGATACTTGTGCTTTCACCTGGTAACGATCCACCCAGGGACCCCTGGGTGGACTCATTTCATGTCCTGTTGCGATTACAAAAGCAAAGGGTCGGGATACAGAGCTTGACAACACGCCACATTCCTGCGTTGGGCTCATTTCATGACTGAGCTGGTCGTTCACTTCCCAGGAGGTCTTGGTGAAAACCGCGCCACTTTGCGTGAAAGGTCACCCTCGCGGTACCCGAGTCGCCGCCTTAGCAGTGGGGCGCCGTGGGAACGATGGGGAAAAACATCACCAAGCGAGTGATATCCTCGCGAATGTCACCCCACGACCCCATCGGCAAAGAGATATGTGCGTCGCTGGAAGCATGCAAGGCGTGTTGCCGAAGGTATCCGACGGAGCTTCGCGGGCCGCAACTAAGGAGGGTGGACGGAGATTTCCATGCAGTAATCCCACCGAACAATCGGAACCGAGTCGGCCAGAGACGAATGTAGATGTTTGAATCTAATAGTATAGACATGAAGTGACCTACAGGAATGACAGCAAGCGACAACTAAGCTACAGGATAGAGCAAAGGGCAAAGAAACACCATGACCGCATTGGTCCCAAACTACACCGCACTATTAATTAAGCGACGACGTAATGTTTCAACAGTACTGTAGTCTCGGAGTCAAAAAGGCAGTGTCTCCCTGGAGTCGGAGAGAGCCTTCTGGCTGTATACACACATAGATATCATATCCAAGTATTCCCTCGTCCCGGGACCGTGTACCACAGAACGAATGCGTAGGGTTCAACTATTATTAGGAACAAGCACACCACCCCGCCAGTGCATCGTGGTGCGCAAGGCAGGTCAACAAGGAGGTGCTTGGTCAGGGTTTATAACACCGCTAGAAAAACCCGTCTTCGACGAGGTGCTGCGTTGATTGTCGGCGAATCGACGCGGGTCGCCGACGCGGGTGCACAGTAACAGCCCTGCGATTCGCTTCCGGTTGACTGCAGCAGAGATGCTTCATTGCTCCCAACCTATACATCAATTGAAGCGAGGACGTGAACGCATTTGTCTATCGTAAGGGCGCGAAGACGGATATTGACGCCAATGCCCTCGCGGCCAGCCTCTCGCCCAACTGCGGGGGGCCCTGCAATGTCCTCCGAATCAGTTCCTGTCCCTCCGCTGACACCCCGGAGAGTTCCCCTCTCGGCGCAAAGGCCCCTGCAGTTTGACATTTTTCTCTTCTGGCGTGTCCAGCGAGGGTGATCATCGGCGCGTTTCTGTACAACGGCGCAAGGCCTGTGGCCAACCTATCGTGGCGACATGCTGAAGACTTTGTTAGCGGGCTTCACGCAATACGTGCTCAAACCCGTCCCCACGAACACCTCCCGCTCCTCGTCACTCACGACGATGTTTCGACCTTTCTTCACCGACTTGAAGTGGGGGTGATCACCGGGCAACAATCGGTCCGCGGTCGAGGTGTATCTATCGCGGTGATGTACGAGACATTATGGACGGGACTTTCTAGGGGGTCCTGGGAACGGGAGAAATATCTCTGGCCCCCTGGAAAGTATTTGTTGCAATGATGGGCGGGAACTCCGGACCAGCATGGCCAAACCAACCGCCTGTGGCGGTGGATGCGAATTGGCGCTGTATGACAGTGCCCAATGTTTCCTAGGAAAAAACAGCAATTACCTGAGAGCAGGTACTGGCAACCTCTTTGTTTTTCGTCAGACGGCTAACTATTTGTGAAGGAAAAACAAGGGACGGGCGGTACCAGACAATCCAGTCCGTCGTTTTAGTTTCCGTCGTGACCGGAATTGAATAAAGCTGCCCTTTTTCTATCACTAAAGCAACAGTGAGCGACCACTACACAGGAATAGCAAAGAGAACCTGCTAAATAAGTGAGCCTGACAAGATACTATCTGTTTCCGACCCTGCATCACCTTACACTCCCCCCGTCTGAGACCCAAGAAACGAAGTAGCGTGTCATTGGCTTCGTTCTTTGATTACCCTAGGTTCGACTCGCCATAAGTGTCAGATGATCTACAGCAAGATGCCAAGGGTACGTGTGTGATACGTACTAGCCTATTCGGAAATATGTGAATGATTGGGCGGAGGAAGTATGGGATTTATGGAGAGGTCTTAAATCGTTGTCATGTTTGCAAATAAGTTATATCAGCAAGAGGGCCATCAAGTTGCCGACGGATGCAGTTGGTTGAAGTGGGAAGACAGAGGCTGAGAAGGGTTGAGAAAAAAAGGAAGAATACCATCTGGTGCCGGGCTCTATTGATATGTTTGCATACAACGGCGGTAAAGTCCACAAAGACTTGGGAGAACGAGGGAAGATGCTTCTTTTTCGGGGGTACGGTACAGCTAGCAACGCCTGAAATGAGGCGGTGTTCTGATTGGGTCGAACTGTTGTTCAGAGGATCAAAATGAGATCAAACCAGGCACGGAAAAGTGGTTTCACGCGAGAAAAATGTGGTTAGTGAGAGTGATTTCAATTACCGTCTGTGCCACATTCGAAGGGTCAGGTCAGTGGCTTTGAGGTGATGTTCGAATTGATGCTGCTGTACCTTACCTTGGGCTTAAGTTGGCCTCTTGCTACATACTCAGACGGGAATAGGTGGAGGGTGTGGACTCGTAACCAGGCCACAGTCCCACTATGGGATTTAGTGGGATTTGAAGTGTTAGTGCCGGGAGAATACGCCTTGCGTCGGGGAGGGATTGGTGGAGCAACGAGACTTGCAGCAGAAATAGTGTCGGTAATGAAAATCCAACACAGCATCCGTGTTGTGGACAGTGCAAACGAACTCCGAAGCTGTAGTACGCGTATTATCGGTCAGTGGCAGTAAAAAAATAAAGGAAACAAATTTGTTTGTTACATGCCGTAGGCCGTGTCCGCACAAAGGAAATGAAGGCAGACTACAAATGAAATATTGCCCCTGCCAAAACATCACCAATATCATAGCAGCACTCCGACAGTGACCAACTCGAGACAACTTGTGCGGCGAAGCTAGTTCCACGCGTTAGCTCACGGCCGTTCTCGCTTCTGTAGATGTCGAGTGTGTGGAAATCGGTCACATACAGCTCACGCCATCGGTACTACAAAACACAACTTTAGTTACTACAGACGAAGCCTGTACCCACCGCAATACGAAATGCGTTTTTTGGCCTACTAATTTGCCAAAACAATCTTCAGTCGCTTCGCTCCCTCGTCGCGCCAATGTAATTTCATTGCTGGTTACTGGTAAGGCCATGTGCGTGCGGAAGGAAACCTGGGGTTTGTTGAGAGGTATTGAGTCATTGAAAAGAGGTGCTGCAGTTAGCGGCATCTTCCACATACTTGTTTCGGTAAATATTTCCTACAGCCAAGTATCAAGATGCTTATTTTTCAACAACTCAGAAAACCACATTCTGGGATGTAATTAAGTAAACAAAAAACAGAAAAGAGTTGCTTCGTCAGGGGGCAACGGTCGTTCGGCAGCACCTCACGTAAAAAAAGGGTAGGATGGAAAATATATCGGAGCGTTGTAATCACAGAACCATCAGAGAGGAAAAAAGTTAGACGCTCGAACAAGGGGGGGGGGGGGGGGGGGGGGGGGTGCACTCATTGGTTGCTTTCCTTCTATGTCATTTGACCATTGACCACGGATTCCTTTCGAGACGGAACACCGTTTCTACTCCTGCAAGAGACACCTCCAACATTTAAGCGCGCATCGCGTCGTTTCCATACATTACATAGAAACGTTTCACTAACCTTATCCCCTTCCCGTTTCGCCGCCTGTGGCCACCATGTATCTCCTATGACAACGACCGTGTTCCCCCTGCTATTTATAAATAGTATACCAAACTTCTCCATGTCGCATTCATCTCTTTCCCTCATTTCCTCTTTTAACACATCCCACTTTTCCTTCTATATTTCACACTCATTCTCCTAATATGTGAGTTATACTCTGTAGTGCTTTCGCACGCGGGCACATCTGTGCACCTTCTTCCTCTTCCTCCCGGCTACTGCTATATACCTCTTTCTTTTTTCTGGTAGGTCCAGGTCGCCTACATGAAATCGCAGTTTCAGCGTCTTCGCGAAGTCTATCGAGCCCTGCAGATACGTTTTTCATTCCTGTCTCTTCGCTCAACCCCCCGTATCATATATATATATCTCCAAGTGTTTCTCCGATTTCACTTTATTTCTCAGCGCTACCCCTTCTTTCTATCATTTCTTCTGCTTCGGCCTTGTATCTCCCAAACTTCTCTGAGGACGTCATTTCTTCTTGGTTTGTTTCCTCTTGTTTCCTTCCATACTTTCTCAACCACGCTATCCCAACTTGTTCCTGCTCGCCGTTTCGTTACTTTCTCCTATACAGCTTCTGGCAAACTAATTATTGGCATGTCCTTTACTTTATATTGCCGTTTCCAATTTATCATGTCTCTAATCCAAGTTCTGCTCTTCATACCGCATTACCAGCCGTACTTCAGCATCCTACTATTTTTTACCTGCTGCCGTCTGTACTGTTTCCAGCTGTTTTACCAACTTCGCGTTCCCTTCCCACACTTTTCTTGCATATTCTAGCTTCGGTACTACACCAGGGTGCATCTCTAGATCCTAGTGTCAACGTGCGAGTCTGTTAAGATCGTATCCATCTTGCCTACGTGCGCTTTACCAATTCCCAATACGTTTGCTTATCCCATGAACAATTTTTTTTCAGAGTATGTTAGGATCGCGTCCATCTCCCCTACATCTGCTTTACTCACTCTTATCACTTTGCTATACGTGTATCCCAAGAACATTTTAAAAGAACTCTACGCCAAGGTACGTATACTAGGCAAAGGCCGGTAACTCATTCATTTTCTCCACACTTCCAAAAGGAATCGACCGGGTTCACCTTGTTTTCATTGCTTACATACAACCATCAATACTGCGCATTTCTCGACGTTCGCCGTCACCCTCCATTCGTTTCTGCGGTCGTTCGGGTGTTTCTGATATCCCCACGAAGTCATCCGCAAACATCAATCCCGACACCGTATATACTACTGTATCTTCCCCCACCATGATTGCCTGCGTTGCTGCTTGGACTGTTCCAAGCAGGTCGTTAAATTGTATCTTGGATAGAAAAGGTGATAACCTACATCCCTGTGCAACTCCTGGTGAAATATCAACATACTTCGATATTTCCCCGTCCAGCATCACAGCACGTTTCGCATCTTCTGCCATATTTTTCAACACTCTCCACATCTTCCTCTGATATCTAATTCCCACAGCTTTTTCCACAACCCGTTTCTCCATACTGTATCCTAAGCCCTCTGCACACCTGCTTGAGCAGCTAGCAGTACGTCGTTAACCCCGCGTTTTTCCTTCCTTGGATTGTCTTACCTAATGTGTTCACATGGTCTGTGCAGCTCCGGTTTGGCGTAAACCCTGTTTGCCCTTCGCTTAGTTTGTCTCCCTTCTCCATTGTTGTTCCCATTCTATAGTTCAAATGCTTACTATTATTTTGCGTACTGCTGTGCATATAGCGTTATCCCTCTGTAGTCCCCGGGCCAGACTTATCACCTTTCGTGATTAGGTTCACTACCACTCCGTCTCTCCACCTCCTAGGTGCGAATTCTTTTTTCCTCATCTAGATATACATCGTAATAGCCATCATGCAAGCATTCATTCTCCCCCGTGCTTCACAAATCCACTATCTCGTCTGGCCCTGCTGCCCTTCTATTTTCAAGTTTAGCTACACACTTATCTACGCTTCCCTTGTGAACTCTCTCGGGGTTTCCCTTCTGGACCATGGCTTTCCCTTTCTGATGCATCTACGTTTGCGTCTGCCCCCGCGTTGATTTCCTCTTCGAAGTCTGCGTTGAACGCTTCGTTGGCTGTGGGCGTTCTTAGCTTTCGCTAATGCTCTACTAACATTTCCCTTTTCCCCTTCGAAGTACTTACCATTTCAGCGTTCTGTGTTCTAAAGGTAGCTATTGCCCTGTCTGCTTCTCTTGTGTGTTTGTCCAGCATTCCTTTTATCCCCACCCACATTTGCTTCATCCCGCCTTCGAAGTCTTCATTTGTTTTATTTACTACGTCCTCCCACATCTCTATCATCTATTTTCTTTCTTTCTAGCTATGCGTAGCGTATTCCTCCCATCCTGTCGCAGGTTTACTCAATGTATACTTTGCGTGTGCCTTTCCCCTGAGTGTTGTACCCTCTTTTACTTCATCCTTCCACCATATACTGCTCTGCTGCATGCTATTACGGGTGACCAAAGTAAATAGACCTAAGGAACACACAAACACGTGTATACTTACGTATTCGTACTAACAGTATTTGGTCCCATAACCTGTGGTCCCCAGTGATATTAACTTCTTCCCTATTGCTATCATTTGCTCTGGTCTCGACAAATTGCTCCCATCCTTCCAGCATCCTATCTCTTGCATTGTCCCTCTCTATGTTATTCTTTGTTGTACGTATTCTTTCGAACAGCTCGGAAAATTGCTCTGCATTGTCGGCTATCTCTTCTTGGCACACTTTCCGTTTGTCGTTTACTTCTAGTTTGTCTATTCTCCATCTCTGCACGCCCCCCCCCCCGTATGTTGGATGCATCTCGTCTGCAGATAGTCTGTCCGTATTAGAGAGTGATCCGTTAGTTCCTACGATCGCTGCGTATACATGCATGTACTTCGTTTCCTTACAAATAGTAGTACTTCCATTTTCTAACACTGTGGAGCCAAGGATAGGGCTTTTTCCTCTGTGTATGCACCGTCTAGTCTATTCCGGCTCTGCCTTTTATAATTGTCGTTCAACGTCTTCATCTTCATGTGCTTCATGGACTTTAACATCTCTTTCCCATTCTTATTCTTTGTTACTTCCCCATGCTATCCAATGTTTTCATTCTTGTTGCTCGCCCTCCGAATTATTGAAAATACATCTACTTTTACTGAAGTACTACTTCTCCTCGCCTTTAGTACTTCTGTACATCCAATGCTGCTTCTCCTAACTTTATCGGTGTACTCGTATATTTTACCGTGCTCTACAACCCTGGGGGCACATAGATGTCCCCTAAGTATAGGGGGGAGGAATGGGGTCTCTAGAACTGGAACCAGGTGATCCAAAATTCGAAAGAATTGCTAAAAATATAATTCTCTGAAATCGTCCTGTGTGTACTCAAGCTCTCCAATTTTTTGTCCATTCTGACATTTTTCTATGTGAGGTGTCGAAACAAGGCTGTTCCGATCGCCCTCGACTCTGTTCCAAATTGATGTGAATAGTTTTTACTCCGAAACACGGTGCATCCTGGTCGTTTGGTCTATCGCAACGCTCCGAGATAAAAAAAATGGATGTGGTGTCTAGATTGCGGTTTATCTGTTCCAATAATTATCTTGATAATCCCTTTGGAGTCCACACCGAAAAGGCTCTCCAGGATACCATTAAGCGTGGACGATTGAACGGAGGAAACCTGATGAGGTTTGTGGAGAGGTATTGCATCGTGGGCATGCTTGATCAGAGGGGATTGGGCAAGAGGGTCATAGACTTGATGGCGGGTGCAGTTGGTTGGACTGGGAAGACAGAAGCTGAGAAGGGTTGAATAAGCGGGGGAAGAAGACCATCTATCTGCTCCATCTACTCGTGGGTGTGTGTTATGTAATGTGCTACAACTGCATGCTGTAGTAGGTTAAGTGTGGATGAAGTCATAATAATTTCACCTTCATCAGCAAAACAAATTATAAGGTAGAGAGACAACAGCCGTCCGGCGAGGGGTGCACGAAAAAACAAAATCCGACGCCGCACTCCAATTTTGATTTAGGAGAACCAAAATAGGGAGGAGGGGGTACCAAAACTGATGGAGGGACCCGGGTACCGTAAGATACTGAACCCAACATAAACAAATCAGGCCTGCTGTAAACCGCAGTACCATCGATTAGTCATTATATCGACCACTTGCCACATTAAAAGCTGATACAAAAGAGCAGGGGACATTGGGGAATCATCCCCGCATTCCTTTTCCAATGATAAGAAGAGTAGCCTTCCAGAGCCAACAAACAACGCACCAATGATGTTGCTTTGGTTATAGTAGCTTGTTTGTGTTGGGTTTGTTGGTGGTTGCTACTTGTTTGAGAATTTGGAATGTATGGCGTTTATTAATGGTGTACATATTACAACCCACGCGAATAGTTGCGTGACATTTTAGTGCTTAATTCATTTGAAAAACCCATGCTAATTCATTTGTGCGCTAAAACACACACACAATTAATTTTGTTTGTGCATAGTTTACAAGGGGCATACTAAAACCCATACACTTCATTTCAGTTGTATCGCTATACAACTGAAATATGTATACCTGGTATGCAGCCAACATATATAGGCAAATAAATAAGGCCTATTTGCCGCGATTTCGCGTGCAGGAAAACAACCCAATCAAGCAACAATATACAGCAGTTACTGTAGTGTACACATGTTTTCCCCCTTGCTTCCCAACCCCTATCTATGCTCTTCTTGTAGCGTAGAGTCATGAATACGCAGCAACCTAAATATATATATATATCCGTTTGTTGTACATCCTTCGAATTATCATGTCATTATTCTCTGCGAGGTCGGAGGGGGAACCGCTGGCGTGGTACGACAGCCGGGACACCGGTCGCTGACTCTCGTTGCCTATCGTACTGCCAGTAGCCGGGAGTCCCCCCCCCCCAAGCTGAGCGGCCGGGGCTCTCACAAACGCAGCCTCAGGCGACCGAGATCCCCAACGGTAGTAAACCATTGACATACTCCACTCTCTTAGTGAGAGCCCCGCATCGCAACCCGTGAGTTGATCACGAACAGCAATAACAAAAGTATATAATACGGTGTGGCCAGCACCATGTGGCCGCTCCGTTCCACCCACCTTCGAAAGAAAAAAGGGGCGGGTGGGCGCGGGAGAAACCACAACAGTAGTGGGCCTAACCTTTAGGCCTATCAATCGGCAGCGAGCAGTGTACCGTGCTCTGCCCGTGCACTAATCACGATAAGCGAGCAAGGAACACGGGACGAGTGTGGCCGTTCTTCTCTTCTCTTTAAGCCATTTAGTTTCCGTCGGTCGAGCCCATGACTATAAAAAATTAATTCCGTCGGTTGTGATCAAACAGGCCTCCCACGTCAATATAGAGACTCTACGCTTGTTACGAGTATAATGGGGTCACGGATTCATCATTTGTTATTGTACAGCAGTGCTTACGAGCAGAGCTCACAATCGTTTCAATTATTTATAATATTAAATGTAGTATACGGCGGTGGTATTGATATGCGAAATACTTACGACAATAATTCCAGTACAGAGTAGTATTGATAGTTAACTACAGATACAACAGTCAGTAGTAACTACTATTATTAATAATACCAGGTACTAGTGTCTGTGTGATTTGTACATGCGTGTGTCTTCAGATTAAACCGTTCTTTCTATATACCCGCCCACATCCACCAGCACAACCAGTGTCCGTGCCGATTCTTCAATCCTACGAGCTGGATTGGCCGAGAGACTCACATTCATTCTTCAAGTCATAACTATACAACGCCGAGGAATCGGGAGGAAAACGGCATATCGGTGTAATCAGCCAATCACAGCGCGTTTGCACGTGAGCTCTGACGTCGCGTTGGGCACTTTTCTCAACTCCAACTGACGTATAAAAAATCAACTGAACCCGCCGCACTTCATGTATCGGTTTTATTTAGACTGCAAAAAAAAAAATGAAACCGTTTTTTTTCGCGGCGGAATCACAGATATTTTTTCGAAAACACAGCAGCAGGAAGACATCAGCAGCAGACACACGTGATCCCAGCTCGCATACACGAGTGCGACAGCATGGCTGCCAGCCGCCCTTCCACAGCCACACACCAACGGCAGAAGACGTCACTCCCTGGCTCACCGCAAACGTTTTGGACATGGAATCTGGTTTCCTTAACAAGCAGAATCCTGGGCCTGGCGGCCAGCTGGGGGGGGCGGGGGGAAAGTTTTGTGCGCCCTACTGTTCGAGTATGTAATAATGCATCCAGAGAGTACGTTGTTGAGTACGTATTGTTGGTAATACTCGACAGTAGAACGTGTGACGCAGCTGTTCAGAACGCAGAAGATGATTTTGTTGACAGTAAATACCGTCTGTGAGGCCCAACTTTACCCATACCGTACGTGACAGAATATGGTACTACAACTACTGCTGCTGCTGTATACTTGTACTTTATCGCCAAACAACACGTTATGAGAGAGCTCTACATAAACTACATCTTTCCAGTGCCACCCTTGCCGGTGCTGTCATTGCTCTTCGTGAGGAGACGTCAAAGTTTAAACTACGTAGGGGGGTGGTATCGTACAATATGGGGGTGTATCCTCGTATATGGTACTACGTTACCTACAATCCTGATGACAAAAGAAAAACGGGAATATCCACGCGGTTTTTACGAATTTTGATCTGAAACTTTGACACGTGATTTTTAGTAGTATTACAAATGTAATTGCGACTGCACCTTCTTGTTTTGTTTTGTTTTTACATCCCTTTGTCGCAAAACAAATATTCCCATATTTACAAATATTGGCCTAACTTGTGAAAAAAAAAAAAAAAAAAAAAAAAAGAGGTGCAGTCGCAATTATATTTGAAATACCACTAAAAATCACGTGTCAAATTTTCAGGTCGAAATTCGTAAAAACCGCGTGGATATTCCCGTCCAACCTTGTTTTCAGCCTCTGGGCCAATCCAGCTCGTATTGAGATATAAGTTCTGTAGGCACAAAACTACGCCACACAGAGATACCTGGTACTACACTGCAGTTGTTATGCAGTATACATACGCAGAGTAAAACGACGCAATGCCATGTGTCAATCGTACTGGATACGACAGGCAGGTGTATAAAACAGAGATAACAAAAGGAAACAGACGGGAAAAAAAACAGAAAAGACCAACGCTCAGATGGGTAGGATGACTCGTGTACTGAGTCAAGCTGGGGCGACCATTGAGAGGTTTTAATGGGTTCAACTCCTACACTACCTGAGTCGGGAGAGATAAAATCTAGACTTAGGTGCCTACATCCTCGGAGTAAACCACACTTTAATGACGGTCAGAGACAGGCCCGACCAAGGTGGAAGAAACGAACCGGGTTCGAACCGGGGCACGAAAACTTGATAAATAAGTGTGGACAGGGGTTTCCTCTCGCTCTCCGGGGCATTAAAAAGAAAAGAAAAGACAGAACGCAAATAAACAAATCGAAGAAAAAAAAAAGCATACGTCGTATTGCGGCGTCCCCGGTGGCTTGGTAGGTGGTCCGCGAGCCTATCAAGATCAATTTCGTGAGTTCGAGTCTCACCGAGTGCATGCTCATAGGGACTTTTTCTTGCATAAAATTGATTAGCGGAAAGCGCGAGAGCGTGAGTTAGCTGTACATTCTGTTGAGTAGCCCCTGTGCTCCGGGCGCCCTTGTTGTTGTTGCCGAGGGGGATAGCCCGATGCTCGGCGGAAAAGAAAGACGAAATAAACCCTATAAACAACCCGTACCCTTGTCGTGGCTGAGGAGCCCTGTTGATGATATGAAATGTATTGAAGCTGGACTTGATAGCAGCGGTGGCGGTGGCGTGTTAGCCCCTGGGTGGACGGACCCCCTTTTGTACGGTGGCTGATTAACCCCGGTTTAGTAGTTTGGATTGAAGGACGCGGAGTCCTGGACACGGAGTCCTCGACACGGAGTCGTCGACACGGAGTCGGGAAAGGAAGTAGTTTACAAGAAGAAGTAGCAAGCCACAGCGTACGTCACAGACACATGCGGCCTAAAACACAATTCAGGGGTAAAGATGGTATCCCGATCGTAGATCCACTCAGACACGAAACCCCCCCGAATCTCCGCAATACCTCACGGGATATTTCCTCTCAAGATAATCTGACAATGCTGTGAGTATACTTTTCAGCCCCCCTGCTCGCGACATTGTCATGATTTCGACCCGAATCTTCAACTCTTCGTCAAATTGTCATACCGGAAATCATACTTGTACTCATTCAATACAGAAAACAACGTTCTCACTATCATTCAAATCATTCCTCAATCAATACCAAAAATAAATTCCAAGAAAATCAAACCATCCTCGCATCCTGGAATTCAAAAATATTTCGAACAGAGAAAATAACTCCAACGATTCAAACATTGTTTTCGAAACCTACCCAAATCGTCAATGTAAAACGGCAATTCTGCGAGGTTTCATCAATCCTAAAATGTAGTCCCTTTTCAAAATCGCCAGGGTAAAACGGCAATTCTTCATTTCTTCAAATATCCAATTTCGTGAAATCGCATGGTAAAACGCCAATTTCACGTCAAGGTATCAAAACTAAAAAATATAGATTGCGCAGTGGAAACCACCCTTGTAAAACGGTAATTTCATGTTATCCTCCACAAACTGCGCTCCAACAGAACCAGAAAAAACATGCGGTGTCACCAAGTGAAAACGGTGAACCCGACAAACTCCATAAAATCACGAACACTTAATCCTCCATCTGAAAACAAAAACTGTCATCCGAAAAATCACCTCAAATTCATCACAAAATTCCGGTGGAACTCAAACTCTCTCTCAGGCAACGGCTTCGTGAGAAAGTCTGCGTGCTGGTACCTCGAAGCTACGTGAATAATTTCCAATTCCTTCCTCTCCACTAGCTCCCTCAGAAAGTGGTGCCGCACGTCAATGTGCTTCGAGTTCGAATTCGAAATCGGATGCTTCGCGATCTGAATCGCCCCCTCGTTATCCTCAAACAAAGGAATGCACGGCATACCAGCCTTCGGCAACATGAACCGCCATACCTGCCTCAGAAACAAAATATCGTGCGCAACCATAGCCATGCTCACATACTCTGCCTGCGTCGTAGATGTTGTCACACAATTCTGCGTCTTCGAGATACAGCTGACCGGCCCCCCCCCGCACACAGAATCACTCCTCCTGACACCGACCTCCTGTCTGCTGCCTTGCTTGCGTAGTCAGCGTCTGCAAATGCAACCAAGTTCAGCCCCTCGACAGTACCTCTCTGAAATGAAATACCAAAATGGCTCGTCCTCACTGCATACCCCAGGATATTGAGCGCCGCATTCCAGTGAATCAGTTTCGGCGAACTGCAATACCTCGCTACTGCCCGTACTGCGTTCAAAAGATCGGGTCTGGTCAACCGAGCGACCCACAGAAGCGATCCGACCAATTGTCGAAAAGGTTCGTTCACCTCCGGCTCATCTACATCAAACTCCCAAAGTCTGTACGTCGTGCTCAACGGCGTACTTTTCCCCCACGTAACACCGTATTCTCCTGCCAGGTTGTCGACGTATGTCTTCTGGGAAATCGTCAATCTTCCTGCCTCCCTGTCTCTCTCGTAATAGCACCCGGAATACCACGTCAAATCCCCCAAGTTCTTCACTGGAACCAATTTGTTCAGGTCTTCCTTGAACTGATCACACCTTGCCTGTTCTCCCACTGCAAAAATGTCGTCGACGTGAACCACCAAGAGCAAAACGACTTTTCCTTCCTCAATCAGACGAAACACACATGGATCTGCCAGGCACTGTTCGAAACTCAGACGCAAAAGACATTTCTTCAACTTCGCAAACCACTGCCTGGATGCCTGCCTCAACCCGTAAAGACTCTTGCCCAAATTCACGATCTTCCCCGACAACGCACCACATCCCTGCGGTAAACGCATGAACACCTCTTCCTCGAGTTCCGCTCGGACGAAAGCCTGATCAACATCCAGGTGAAACAACCCCAAGTCAAGCTCACACGCCAAGGCTGCCAGCAAACGAACACACGACACATCTACAGTAGGTGCATACAGTTCCCCAAAATCCAAGAATTCTCTCTGCATATCACCTCTGGCAACAAGTCTCGCCTTCGCTTTCACAGGCCAACCGAACGCATCAACCTTCCAGTCAAACACCCATTTCGACCCGATACAATTGTCTATCTGCTGTTGCTCCGGCACAGGCTCGAAAACCTGTCCTTCAGCCAACCCGTGAATTTCTCTCTGCATGGCATCTGAAAACTGCACCGAATGATCACCCTGCACGGCATCCCTGTAACTTTTCGGCACGTGAAGGTCACTCGCGTGTCAAGTGGGCATTTCGGGACGCTGAAGAGGCGGAACCTCGTCACGAATGACCGCATCGATATGCTCCCTCGTCGCACAGGCAGTCCTCTCCCACGCCGCCATCACGTTCGGCCCGACCTGAGAAGCAAGACCCAAACGGTGCCCATCTCCCGGCGAAGACTCCGGCAGCGGCGAGTTTACGGCCCCATCCACCATCGGGGAAAGCATCCTCTGCTCCGCGATCGCCCGTGCTTGCAGCCGAGTGCGCCCTTGAATCCGACGATCCCCTTCACCCCCGACCTGTCTCATAGCATGCGGAGTGAGAGGCGGAAATCTCGCGGCAGCTGCCGGCGGCGGGCGCTGTTGCCGCGACGACGCCGCCGGCGTCGGCTCAGATGATGATGAACCACCAAGCGAAGAAGCTCCATGGATCGGGGACGGAGACCATGCCGGAAGCGGGTGCGAGCCGGACGACGGCGCTCCCGATGCTTGCTGCGGCGACGGCGCCGGCGATGACGCGGCCGGCGCAGAAGACGGCGAAGCTCCTCTGGGCAGCGGCATGGCTCCGAACCTGGGCGGCTCCACGGACAACGGCGACGGCGCGGCGGCCCTGAACGGCGGCGGAGCGGCAGGCCCTTGCGGCGGCACGAACTGGATCTGGAAACCTGGGTGCGGGGGCGGCGCAGGCGCGGAAGGGGAGAGAGGGACACCGACTCCACGTGAATTCCCCCCCCCCGACGACGGCAGCGACGCCCACGATACGTTGCTCGTGTAGCAAACATGCCCCGTGCGCGCCTTCACGACCTTGACGCAGCAGTCCGCGTGGTTGTCGCCTCCGTTCAGGTAGTGGCAGACGACGGCCTGGTCCTCCATCTTGTTCCGCCGCTCGACGCGCATGTATCCTCGCTGGAAAAACGGCAGGACACGGAAAGGCCCCTTCTTCCCGGTGAACAGCTCCTGCGGCGACCGGCGGCCCTCGTTTGCGGTCGTCCCCGACTGGTTGAACGCCTCCGTCGCCCATTTTGCAGACTCGGCCCACAGCTTGTCTCCGCGCTCGTCGAGGCCGGGGATGTTCGAGAAACCCCCAGGCCCGAGAAGACGGGCGGCACAGCGCCGCGCAGCCATCCCCGCCTTGTTCGCCCGCCAGATCGCGCTTTCGGCCACTCCGTTGTACTGCTGGACGCCGGGCGGAGAAAACTCGACGGCGATGCCCGCGCTCGCGCAGAAATCGCGGAAAGCGACGCTGGTCCAGACGGCGTCGTTGTCCACGCGAATGCAGCGGACGGGGCGCTTGGCGATGCGAGCGAGATCCACGATGAGACGCTTGAACACCACGAGACCCTCCGATCGCCGCCGCAAAGCGTACGACTTGGAAAACCGCGTCGCGCTATCCACGGCGTACAGCATGTAGCAATTGCCGCCGAGGGAAGCGCTGTACGGCCCGCAGAAGTCGAGGTGCACGAGGTCGTTCGGCTCCTCCGCCCGCGAGCCCGCCCTTTTTCTCACGGGTGTGTTCCTCCCCTTCGCTGCCATGCAATCCCCACACGGCTGCATCACACCTGTGAGAGTGATACCCTGTTGGCGGGCGGTCTCTCGCAACAGAAATTCGGAAAGGTGGCCATTCGCACGGTGGAAGTCGTTAACGTCGATGTGTGACGTGCGGTTTCCCACAAAGAACGGATTCGAACCGGGACCCAAAACAGCATTCGCCTGCTCATGCTCTATTCTGTCAAACTGTCGCGCGTCCATTTCTGCTTCACTCTCTGGGATCACTTCAGGCGAGAAACACCAACTGGAACTCTCATCACAACCACCGTCAGGCCTCACGTCACTCAGAACTCCCTCGACTTCCCGACCGAGGTGCA
This sequence comes from Macrocystis pyrifera, assembly GCA_031763025.1. Taxonomy (NCBI): domain Eukaryota; class Phaeophyceae; order Laminariales; family Laminariaceae; genus Macrocystis; species Macrocystis pyrifera. The sequence goes on along the minus strand of JASSKH010000009.1, from coordinate 5,380,201 downwards.
TGTCGGGATGCGTTTCTGCACACAAAGACAAGTCGAAAAACGAATTCGCAACATCACGTACGTCATCTGATGCAGGCGGGCAAGACGGAGTCGGAAACAATCGGGGAACACTGATCACCTGCCTGCTTGGGTCGTTGGGCAAACGTGTGGCATACAAGAAATCGCTCGATTTACCACGTGCAAAGTTGAGTTGCCCTTCCATGAGGTGGGTACCCGTGGGATCGAGGGTAACGACCTGGCGGTGAGAAGCTTTCCACGCGGAAAAAAGGTTGAAGCCGATCTGTGGTGCATACAAAACTTCCTTCAATTGCACGTCAAAATCCTTCACGAATCCGTCTTCATCATACATGTGGAATCGCAAGTTGATGCTTCCTACCCCTACCACGGGAATCATGCCTTTGTTTCCAATCTGGATGAACTCGCGGTTTGGCTCAACGTCACGCAAATCGTACATGAGAGTCTTGTCGTTCGTTACGTACGACGTGGATCCAGAATCAGACGTCCATTTCTCACTTCCGGGAGGGGAGGGAGTGAGCGAGGATTGGGGTTCGCACAGCAAAGCAGCACTCACAGCAGATTCCGTCACATGCGCACTCACAAGCACAGTTTCACTCTCCTTAGTCACACCAGACTTGCACTCAGAAGCAGGAGATTCCACACCGAAATCAATCAAGTCAGACGCCGAATCAGACACCAAATCGGACACCAAATCAAACTTGCCTCGAGACACATTCAATGCCACACAGCTACGAAGAGGCCCTTGAGACGACGGCGATCCGGAAGAGGGAGACGACGAAGTGAGAGAGAATGAGGCGGCGCTGGCGGGCTGCTGAACTCCGTATTGCTGTTGCTGCTGTTTGCTGCTGCTGCTGCTGCTGCTGCTGCTGCTGTTGCTGCTGCTGTGACGCGCCGTTCGGTTCCAGATACCGCATCGGCTGAAAGGCGTCTGGTCCAGCTGGAGAGTATCCTGCGTAAGAGCCGTATGTGCCATCGCCATGAACGGCGGGCTGCGGCGGGTAAACTCCCCCGCCGCCGGAGAAATAGCCTGAGCCGTATCCTCCGCTCACGTCTCCGTAGCCTTCCCGAGAGCCGCTCGCTTGAGCTGCGAGGCCGTACTCTTGCGTCTCGGGGGAGTACTGCTGCTCCTCGTAGGATTGCCATTCCGAAGCAGCCCAGCGCTCGTCCGCAGTAGCGTTGTACCCGTAGCCGTCGTTGTGCCCAGCGTAGTTCGCGTAACGCGGGGGCCCGTTGTGGGTGGCAGAGCGAGGTGGAAAATTAGGGCGGAAATTCGGTGCTCTGCTCGCCCCCCTGCCGCCGGAGGAGGAAGGACGCCCGTCCGCGAAACCTCTCCCCCCCGGTTGGCGACCCGTGTACCCTGCAGGCCCGCGTCCACGACCAGGTGCCTGCCTTGGCGGGAGGCCTCGACCCCAATTCCCGTCTGAACGTTGTGGCTGCTCCCTGGGTCGATCTTGCACGAAGTCCGGGCGGCGAATTCCGTCAATTTCCCGCCCCGTCTGTCGGCCTTCATGCGCAAATCCCTGGGCTCCTCTCTGCTCGCGGAAGGCCAAGAATTCCTCGAACTCCCGTCGAAGGGCCACGCAGTCCGCGGTGTTGTGGGAGTCGTTCGGGCCGTGTCGTCTGCAGAACATCGGTGACTGTTGGTGAGGGCCTCGCTCGCCTGCTCCGCCACCGTTCCATCCGGCAGCGCCTGCTCCTCCACCGTTCCATCCTGCAGCGCGTGCTCCTCCACCGTTCCATCCTGCAGCGCGTGCTCCACCATCATCCTGGCCCCTGCCGTAGGATGGTCCACTCCGACCCATGCCGCCAGTGTAGAGCGCGTGCCTCGTCTCCTCACTTCGGTGTCCCTCTCCCCCGGACTGCCGACGCTCGTGCTGGGCCTGTGTCAAGGTAAACTCCAGGTGTTTCCTCGAGAGATTCGGAAAAAAAAATAAGGGATTCCCGAGCGCGGGTAAAAGAGGTGTTTAGACGTCGGGCGATATGACGACATACAACATCTTCAGGCTTTTTACCGTGGCCACTAGGGCCCAAGCGGGAGTTCATGTTCATCACGATAGTCTCCCCACGACGAAGGTATTCCAAGACATCTTCACCATCGCCCTGCCACAACTCGTTCCATTCCCTCTCTAAACGCTCTCCCTCCATGTCATATCCTTCTCTGTACTGTGACACAAAAATCCTCCATCCTTGCTGAGGGCTCCCAGACGCGACGATTCGGTTTTGAGTCGGACCGTCGGTGATTTTTGTCAGCAGCAAGTTCCATACTCTCAAAGACTTCTCCACTCTTTCTGCACCTCTGTTCAATTTGAGCATTTCCAAATCCACGTCAGGCAACCCTACGGGAATGTCCTCGTACCCAAGAACGTCAGACAATTTCTCAGCTGCCAGATATGCACGAAATGAACTCTCAAACACCCTAAACTTAGTGTGAAGGCTTTCTCCTTTTCCTACCATACCAGTCCACTCTCTAATCTCAAGTTTAGTTCGTACTTCTACAGTTGTAGACATGCCTGAAGGGTGGGCGGGCCCGCTCTGTTGCCCAACCCCTTGACGTATCAGATCCGCCAGGATTGTCAGCCGCCGGATGTCCTCTGGACTCGGCAGGTCCTGTCGTGCATCCTCCCTCCTTTCCTCTGAGGCCACCCCTCGCTGATCAGCCTCATCCTGACCAGAATCCTGAGGAGATGCTGCTGCTCCTCCTCCTCCTCCCATCGCCATGTCTCCATCGATGACCGGCGTAATCCAAGTCCCCAGATAAGGAATCCTAAACGGGAAGAACCTCATCCTCACAGCCCTTTTGCACAGAAGCGTGGACGACTCGTACCAACGCTAGCGTGTTGAGTAGCCCCTGTGCTCCGGGCGCCCTTGTTGTTGTTGCCGAGGGGGATAGCCCGATGCTCGGCGGAAAAGAAAGACGAAATAAACCCTATAAACAACCCGTACCCTTGTCGTGGCTGAGGAGCCCTGTTGATGATATGAAATGTATTGAAGCTGGACTTGATAGCAGCGGTGGCGGTGGCGTGTTAGCCCCTGGGTGGACGGACCCCCTTTTGTACGGTGGCTGATTAACCCCGGTTTAGTAGTTTGGATTGAAGGACGCGGAGTCCTGGACACGGAGTCCTCGACACGGAGTCGTCGACACGGAGTCGGGAAAGGAAGTAGTTTACAAGAAGAAGTAGCAAGCCACAGCGTACGTCACAGACACATGCGGCCTAAAACACAATTCAGGGGTAAAGATGGTATCCCGATCGTAGATCCACTCAGACACGAAAACCCCCCGAATCTCCGCAATACCTCACGGGATATTTCCTCTCAAGATAATCTGACAATGCTGTGAGTATACTTTTCACATTCGATGAAAATCGACGAGCAGCGGGAATGCTGAACCCTATGCGCGATAAAAAATAAAGGCACGTACCGGGGGGGAGAAGGGACGACACCTGTGACCACGGCTTGTCCAGAAGATCGTCGAGGGTAAAACCTCCTACGAGTGGGCTGGAAAGTAAAAGTGATGATGAAAAAAAAAAAAATAAATAAAAAAAATAAAATAAAATAATAATAGCAGCATTTTATACGACATACTACAGAGTAGTACTCGTAGCTACCAGATACTTTTTGGTTGCATGGTGTCGTATATGAGGCCACATAAAGCTTGTTTGTGCTGTATACGTATGTTTGGTATGTTACATACGAGCAGAAGACACCACTATCATCAGTTGATCACTCCGAAATGAAATATCCACAGCAGCTATCGTCAAATACAAATTATATTTCATATTTTATATTCTAGAAACACATAAAACAGGTATAATAACAGCTGTGAGATCGAGGATTTCGTCGAAGCTCATCTTTTGGAATATCAAACACTCGGTCTGAATGAAGAGCTGTCTATTAATAGGCAGAGTACCATCGTCAGTATATCATACCGCCGTATATATGTGCGAAACGCTTGGAAGATCAGTCAGGGGACCTCCAGCCCTCCAGGGGCAAATCACAATACTTCTCGTGTTACGGCACTGCTACCAACAATGTAGTGTAAACACTTGGTACTTACATCATACGAGAACAGGTTTCAGGCAGTGGAGGCGACAACGTCTACCAGTCTTCCCAGCAATACTCCGTGCCCCGGGTAAGAGTACTGCACATGGCAGTATTGCAAGCGTAGTGCTCTTACAGCAGCACCAGTACTGCGGCGCTGTACGTAGCACGGGAGTGAGTCGCGAACAAGTATAGTAGTAGTAGTAGTAGTAGTAGTAGTAGTAGTAGTAGTAGTAGTAGTGCTACTTATAGCAGGTTCGTCAACTGGAGGCATTGTGTTCGTCGTCGTGGACGCCAGGCACATCAGCTCGAGGAGGGAAGGACGCTGTGCCGCTCTCTTACATAACGAAGGTGGGAGTCGGGTGTCTACGTATTATGGTTGGCCTTTCTAATGAAGGAGACACGGAGAAGGTGACTGTCATTGCGCTGTCGACTGTCGGCACAACAGCTATACCACCCTATACAACACATGCAAGATAACACCCGCCCCTCTCGGACAACTTTGCACGATGGCCTTTTCGACAACGGGGAGGGCAGGGCGCAGACGCGATGGCAGCGACGTGTACACTGTGTGTCTGTGGAAAGATCTCGGCAAGCTCCTCCATCCGACGCCAAGACTAATGTTTGCTTGTTTTCCTTCTTGCTATTTTGGATAACACCAGCTTGGAACTTTGCCCGCGGGGCTGTGTTATCTTGCGTGTTTTTCAGGGGCAGTACTAACTACTATTACGGGGGTCCATAGTTAACAGGACCGAATATTGTTAGTAAAAATACCTCAATATATAGGTTTTTATGCATGCCATAGGTCCTGTTAACTATAGACCCCCGTTATATTAATACTATTACTTTTGCTACTACTGCTGTACCACAGGTATGTATGCACATACTGCTGTATGTAGTAGATACATATGGTCGTCGACAGGCAGTAGGAGTAGCTAATATTCGCTATGTCACCGGATCGTTATCTCAGGATCAAGTACTTGGAGTCTTTTCCGGTCATAATATTTTACTGTTCGCCAACAATAAATATGTATTGGTTTGACGCTTGGCGACATTTTTGAGTACTCATTGCGATCTACGGTGTCATCCATCGCAAACAAACGTGGAACTAAGACATGCTTCTATACCAGCGTACCTCTACCAGTAGAGCCGTCCTAGATTGGCGATTTTCAAACTCGAGGCAGTCACGGTGCTGTCATCATCACGGTCACCATCATCATCATCATCATCGTCGTAGCTATCAGGCTTAGCAGCTTGAGAGAGGGAGGGCGTTGTTTTCATTGTGGTCACGAGGCCTGTTGTTTTGGCCTACGCAGTGTTCCTCGAGCTGTGTTCGGCATCCTTTGTATACTGCCCGATGTGTTTGCGGGGCGGACTTGAGATTCATGCATGCCACGGGCCGCCCGGAGATTGGCGAGGCGCCGACGCAAGGCAAGGTTGAACTGAGGGACGTCTTCATGTTCCTTATTCTTAATTTAACCCGCAAGAAGACCGCGTCGCATTGTTGAGCTCGAGCAGGGGACGGCCGCGGCCATCGCGTTTTGTTCTATTGTTCAGCTGATGCCGCGATGTAGATTTGATGTTTATTGGCGTATTTCAGTAACCATCATCCTTCTCGTAGACCTCTACCTACTATCAATGTGCGGTCAAATACTGCTGTTAGACTAAAAAACGGAACACACAAAAACGGAAACATATTGGGAACTCAAGTGAACTGTCAATGTACTGGGTAGGCGAATACAAGAACTCAGGCCAGACCACAAAATAATAAAAAGTAAATAAATACATCAAAATTGAAACTAATCGTACGCAAGGAGACCAGAAAGACTGCTATTAATAGAAGAAAAGCGCACGTGTTCAAGAGGGATGTATCATTGTGGCGCGGACAAAGCAGCACGAAGGAGAGGAGGGTACCGGCTTAAGGACGGCGAGGGGGGGGAAGGAAAGAAAGAGACGCGCAAGGCAAACAGCAAGAAAGAAGAGAGAAAATGAAAAGAGAAAACAATTATCATGTCGGTGATACTACTTAAGGGGACGCTAGACGCTCGGGAATGCGTCGTCAAGTACCCGCGCGTAGGCTTTTCGGCAACATATAAATACAACTTGGAATTAGAGTTACTGATTGGCAACCAAGATCCGTAATTTGTGGTTTGAATGGTTGACCCCCGAACGGTTATCACGCAGGTTGCAAACTTGAGTGCTGACCGATCGTTTGAACTCACAGCTGACCGACGTGCGTTTTTTTCAGTTTTTCATAAAGTATACGTGAATCCTGAGCTCTTTAGCCTGTTTTAGCACGTTTTTAGGCCCAATAACTTAATGCCCGTCATGGAAACGTAGTTTTGCGTCCGGCTGCATCTTCGACGTCGACTCCCTAAGAGATATCATCCGCCTGGAGAACAGCAATCTTCTACTAAGGTTCATTACTTATTGGTGATGTAGCCATTGTGCTATGCCTCCTTGCGTGAAATTACACGATCTAGCGTTTCTGCGAGCGTTTTTGTGCTACTCGCTCGCAACGAAGAAATACACGAAATCATCTCGTGAGGTGTTTGTCGCTGCCTACGACTGGCGCACCCGACGCCCTCACACACCCCGTCAGGACCATCCCTCAATTTCGCGGGCTGCAGTTTCCTGTGAGGAGCTGTAACTGTAGCGGTCCGCAAGTGAGGCGCAAACGTTCATTCGGGGGTTGGTATTTTGTCTCATATTGTTCACTCCAATTTTCGACAAATTTCGACCACAGGAGCACTTCACAGTCGAGGTGTAGGCCTCTCTCTGTTGAGAACCTGCGCGGAATAAATACCGAGAGAAACACAAGCTGTTGTAATGAACCTCTGACAACTAACCGTCGCTCTCCGGTAAGCACGAACCAGCCCAAGTTCTGAACGCAGCGTGTTAAGAGAGCCAAGTTTTTTTTTTTCTGTTCGGATAAAACATCTATTAATAGAGATTGACCGGAAACCCGGGGACCAGGAGACGCTTGGGTGCCAGCGTGACCTCAAGTGAAATGGGTTGCCGTCTCAGCTACCAAGCCGATTCGCGGACCTTCCCACGCATTCTGCCGTCTCCTTCCTGCTCTCGTCAATAGTGGCGTTATGTGTCAGTGCTGCCGCTGTCGCGTCCTCCCCTTTGAAGAATTCAACAAGAAGCAAACCAAACCTACCACTACTCTGTAGAATCCAAGGGCACTCGAACCGGTACCTTGCAAACCGATCTATCAATTCGTTTCTGCATTCAATCCTCGACAGCTGTATTAGTACTTACTGCTGCAGCAGACAACATAGCTTCCACTATTGGAACAAGGTGCAGCTGTAATCGTCTCACTTCTCTCTGATTCATGGTGACTCTTACATTCATTTATTACTCCGTGCATATCTCGTATAACCGGTCACCTTGTTGGTGTAGTGAGTGGTTGAATCCGAATTTCACGTTGATCTCCCTGTGTACGAGTACGAGTATGAAGTTTACATTCGTCGCGGGACAAGAACTAACTGCGGAGAGAACGTATTGGTTAATACCGTGGGTACGCACCATTAACGTACCGCAATGGAGGGAGAGGGGAAGAGCCTGCTATGAATACGACCCAGGATCTGAGTCACGACCATAGGCAGTGAGCAGGAGAAATGAAGGGCGACGGAAGTTGTAGGGTGGCCAAAATCATGACGCACGTCGATTTATTGGGGTAACGTAACACAAGGGGCCTGGAACAGAGTGTAACCGTTTACATGAGGTACTGCTGTACAACGGTACTGCAACACCAATCAATGCAATATCAAATATATACCCTCTCTCAGACATTGGTTCTGTATTACCTGGTGTGCAAGCAAGGTGTTTCGCAGTCATCCATTGTCTCACGCATATCGGTTCCCACTTTTAGTCATTAATACGTGGTACATCGTGCTTGCCATCCACCGATGTGTGCAGCGTAATACACAGTGGGTTATCGCTGCATCTTGGTTTTGCCATCATGCCCTCAGTGTGCACCACACGACGAGGTTCAACGACGATCATCATTCATGAACATCCTCAGAAAGAAAAATGCATGGGAAACAAAAAAGGCAATCCGTAATTCAGTCGACAAGTCTTACTTCTTCTATGACGTTTGTCACCAGACAATGTACAGCATGCCCTTTTAATTGGTTGGGTTCGACTACCTTGAGGTTAGGATTAGGATTATGGCCAGAGTTTGTATTATTCGTCTCGAACATATCATGGATAGGGTGATTCAACGTTGAAACCATTGTCTGGAGCAAGTGGGAAGCTACCCTGGCGGTATGATGAGCTTCAGATATCGCCGGTCGCCAATCACTGGGGGGGGGGGGTCGTAATAGAAACACGGTTAGGTTGATGAAAGCTGGTCCAGCAGGACACGGCAGATAGGGGAACCATGTCCTGGACCAACTACAGCCGTAGTAATGCTACTCACTTTACCATAAACTACTACTACGGCTGCGTCGCCGGGGATATTGCGGTGCTTTGGTTTTTCTGCCCTTCTTTGTTTCGGTTTTATGCATTTCGCTTACCGGCATGAAAGAAGTACTAAATTGTATGTTCAGATGTTTCGAGGGAGACGCACCTGCCCATACCATGGTGGTGCGTTCTGTTTATGGTTTCATGTTTTTTTTCCCCCACTATTTTTTCGGAATCTTCTGTCGCATCTCTTCCTGACGGGCGCGACCTTTATTTGTTTTGCTTTTCTTTCTTTTCTGCGAATACTCTTTTATAATTTTCGTCTTTCGTTTTTCTACCTTTCAACGTATCTGGATGGCTGGCGTGTTGTATGTTTTGCCTTTCATATCCAGTACGATGACATGACACTGCGCAGCTCCTGTTGTTGCTGCATTACAAATGTAGTGTAGTATCTGCGTGGCGTGGTTTTGTCGTCACAGGCCTTGCACCTCCGTAGGATGAAGGACCCGCACGAACACTGAGGTGTGCTGATTTTTGACGGGTAGAAATACCGGTTTAATGTGAACGACGCTCACATCTCTAGAAAAAGACTGAATCACAAAGAGAGATCAAAGGAATCCTATGTGCGTACAACAATAAACACTATTGACAGTAGTGATTTGTACCATGCTTTTTGGCCATGCAACAAAGTGCACCACGCGCTTCAACGCCGTAGACTCATCAAGCACACTGCTGCACGTTCGAATCAGAAGGAAACGAAAGGAACCGAAAGAAGAAACTGAAAATACAACAATAATTTCATATTATATCCATATTCGCCAATCTACATTGCGCAGCGCCACGCGTATAAGGGTATATAGATTGTACCACAGCAGTAGTACAATGCATAGAGATGCGATATGTATGGACGGGGGAAATATACCCGAATACTCTAATGACTTGAACAAGCTCGTGTGAGCTAAATGTGATACTAACTAGTTCATACTGGTAAACTTGAAGAAAATTTAAGACACTACATACAGTGGCTTCCAGTTCCCGGGCACACGATATGATATAGTGCATAGGAGGAATTTCAGATGAAATGAGCTGATCCATCGACATTTATTTCTACATAAACCGGGCCGCTTGGATTTCTAAGGAATCGAACGGCCGAAGTCAGCCGGGCGAGACTCCGGTAAGCCCCCCCCCTTCCTCCCGGCCGGTGAGGGGACGGCTATTACAGACGTTGAAATGCACCACATCAGTAAAGCCAGCAGTGTGTATGAATCGGGCAAAGATATTCGTGCCTGTTTCGTGATCCCGACGTCGAGGTGAATAATAAAATACGCTGAGTCCGAATGAATCGCTCGTTTTGGGTGTTGAGCGTGTTGCACATGCATGCTTTCCCTGTGCTGTACTCAAAGTGCTCAGGCCATATGAATACGTATGGCATTACCTGCGTTGGGTTCTTCACGTCTAACTGTCTGTTCGTTCTCTGATTCCACCCATCGACATTCAGCACATCGGATTTAGTGTACTTATCATGCTAGACAGATGCAAGCTGTAATGTGCGGCGAAGCGTACCCCGACATGCAGTAGTTCCGTCCGTTCATACACTATTCGTAGGGTCTGTCCCCCAAAAACTGGGCGCAAAGGTAGAACCTCTGTCTCCGGCTTATCGGTGCCGATGCCACTGACGGCGGCGGGTACACACCAATGCCGTGCTTGAACCTATGGGGGAGGTGCTCAATGTGCTGCGCTATGGAGATGGGGACTACGGGGCGTGCTGCATGCGGTGCAGAGGACGGGGTACACGTGACCGTGCAGCGCTGTTTATTGTGCACCCTTCGAATAGCGTTGTCGTTGTCGTTCTCCGAGTCGTGGGAGAAGGATAGTCTTCGCCTTGGCCAGAGATACCTGCATCACAGCTTCCTGCAATCCCCCGAGTATCTCGACCATCTGATTCTGCCGTCTCTCTCTCCCTGCTAAGATACCGGCCGGACTCTCAGCTTCAGTAAAACGGCCTACAGTTGTCTCGAATGACCGAGCCTCAGAATGGTACGGTGCCATTCGACTCACTCAGCACCGACGTAATGTGTGAGGATGCTGTATACAGTACGCTTAGTTATTTCTCACCATATTTTTTTCGCCACCTTTGCTACCCCAAGCTTGCGTCACCCCCGTGTGGGGTTTTCTATGCTATTTCGCGTGTACCCCTTGTAAAATATCTCTCTGTGGATCATGTTCCGAGATGTCTTCTCCTGGCGCGAACGTGGTCGCTCCCCCGATACGCAACTAGCTCAGGGTGATCATGGGGATTCCGACTTGACTTCGTCATCACCTTTTTGATTGCTCGAAGAGCACGACCGTACCCCACCTTTCTTACAGCCTCGCCACATCGAGATGAGGGTATGATCGGAATACACCAGAGAAACATGACATCAGCTCCAACACAAGGGCAACGGCCCCTCCAACCGCCTCAAAAGATGACCTCGAATCTCGCGCCTCGTCTCAGCCCGCCCGTACACACTTACACTATGTTCCTGATCAGAGCCCCCCCCCCGTTTCTATTCCGCCCAGACGAGTCGCAGCTCATGCCGTTGACTCCGCCGTCGTTCGTCGGACCCCACCCCCTTATCCTCGCCCGCAAGGCGCTGGGGAAGAAATTCATGGCGTCCTAACCGACAGCCGCGTGCCTCCACCCCCACCCGTGAAACAGTCGTCAGCCAGCTTGTAGCTCGCTCGCGTATAGGCGCTGCCATAGATGCCAGCGACACGAGCTACCAACCCTCACAAGACGCGGGCCAGTCTTCGGTACCGTGACAGCCTATCTTTACGTTTCTCGTGTGTTTCGACAAGAAAATACCGGAAGAAAATGATACAAACTAATCTAATACAAAATGGCAACAGTATGTAGCTGTACTGTTAGTTTCAGACAAGAGGCAGCCCGAACGTAATGGGTTTTCCCATATAGGAGGTTGGCAACATAAGCCACGCAATGGCCAACAGTCTTCGGAGCACACGGGGATGTCTTCAGTGCCGGAGCTGCATATATCTCCCCTTCTCTTGTGTTTCCGCAAGACACTAACGAAGGAATAGATGAACGGAACAAATGCAAGCACATTACTTCGTTTATGCGTATAGGCAGGTTTCTGTCAGTTTCGAGTTGAAGGAAACCTAAATCGGATTGTATAGTTGCACACACGGGGGTTGCAACATGAGCCGCATAGCGGCCACCTGACTTCAAAACACACCGGGGCTGTCTTCGGTGTCCCAACTGCATGTCTGTGCATTCCTTGAGTGTGGGTGGTGAAAGTAAAATTGATGAAAAAAAAAAAAGAAACTGATGCGACTATCGGGTGCTTGGTTTACCCCGTAAGCATCTCTGATCGATCCAAAATATATACACCCCTGTGCTTTTCCTAATGAAGGGTCGACTATAATATCATCGAAATGTTAGCCATCCCCGGGCTACCCCCTCAGTAGCATGCAGGGGTTGCCTTGGAATCGCGAACAATGTTTCGTTCTTTACCCGTTATGGTCTCCTGTCAGCTCGAAGCCTAGGGAATAGAGAAGCCCCACAACCATAGTGTCTTGCCCCCCATAGCGGGTCGACACACGAGCAGCGTACCAGCAACCGCAGGCACACACGGGGCTGTCTTCCATGCCGCGGTAGCCTAGCACCACTCTCCTGGTGTGCTTCCATGGATTTAGAAAGGAGGGGTAGAAAAACGAAATGCGTCTGTGTACCCATCGGATACGAAATAGCCTCTTGGGCGGTTTGAGACCACGTGGGACTACCAGGTGTACTGTGTTGCCCCCTTTTCGGAATGAACGGCGACGCGGTCACCCTACACACAGAACTCGGGGTTGTCGTTGCTAAGGACGTACTTAGTGGGCGAGCCAAACTAAATTGACGTCAAGACAGAAAACGTAAGCCACAGTCGGACACCATTTTATTTCTACACGGGTCTGTCTTCGATGCCGGACCCGACATGGAGCATCTCGACCCCCCCCGCGTGTTTCCGCAACTCCAGGAAAGACATAAACGGAACCTTCACGTCAAGACTCATCGGATGCCGTGTAGGCTCCTGACTGTTTTTGGCCACTCGGAACCGCAAGTATGCCGTGTTGCCCCATGTGTGAGACATTGGCAAATCGGCAACCTGAACTGACGACGCCTGGGGAAATTCGATACGTATGGTACGTTCAGGTCGCGTGCCCCCCTCACCATGCACCGTGTTGTCCATCACCGCAACTCGTACCACCCCAGGGCTGTTTTCACAAGGGTACAAGCTTGGTGAGTTGACCAAACATAATCAAACGCCATGAACAAGTAGTAAATAAACTGAGGTGGCCACGACCGGCCAACTTTCGTTTCTTCTTCTTCTCTGCACTGGTGGTCGTACGCCGACATTGTTTCGCCATGCGGTCAAGACGGGGTTGAGAAGGATGGGGGGGGGGGGTAGAGGTGGGCAGCCCCCCCCGTCCCCGCCCGAGCAGTGGTGCCCGCTGTCCTCATAGCGAGCTCGCCCCTCGCTGTCTACCGTTGAACTGTAGGGCTCGCAGTCCAAAAAAGATACGAAAAATAAATTATAGTACAATTAAGTCACAACTGGCCATCCCCTCTTTTGTCTATTTCCTCCGCGCAGGTGGTCGTACCGACATGTTTTCGCCGTACGTTTCCGCCCGGGTAGAGAAGCAGGGGAGGGGCAGCCCCCCCCCTTTCGAGCAGTAGTGCTCGCTGTCGTAACACAGTTAGCCCGGCCCTCGATATGTCTGCTGCAAGAAAATCCTTGGCGGCCGTGCATCGATTGTTTTGATCGTGACTTCCCGTCATGATCAAACCGGGAGAAGACAACTCCTCCTCGAGGAGGAGCGCCCACTGTCATTCATACTGGACCCCCCTTTCCCCCCCCGCGCTGTCAACAAAAACGAGTGTGCACTTAGGCGGTGGATAAAAGGAGTAGTAGTAGTAAATCTATTTAAGAACGCAGGTAAGGCTGACGCGGGGAACTATAGGGGGATAACGCTGCTAAGCACAGTAGGCAAAACTGATGGTAATATTTTGAACGATATAGTGGGAACAGTGATGGAGAAGGATGACTAAAACATGCGAACGGCAAGCAGAGCTTGGGCCGAACTGTAGCTGCGTAGACCATGTGTAAATAATATTTTAATCAATCCAAAGTAGGAAAGACGCGGGTTTGACGACGTACTGCTTCTTTCTACAGCAGATACACGGAAGGCCTACGGCACAGTCTGGAGCAAGGGATTGCAGAAAAAGCTGTTGGGAGTAGGAACCATAGGAAATATGTGGGGAATGATGCACTGTAATACTGACTGTTCGAGAAGTGTTGTGATGCTGGACGGGGAAATGTGTAAGAATGCTGACATTTTTCAAAGCGTTACACAGAGATCTACGTTATCACCCAATCTACAATATATGATGTATACTATTAATATTAATGACGACTTGGTCGCACGAAGAGGCAAAGCAGGGCTTCACCGCGGAGGGAGATACGGTTTTGGGATTGACGTTTGCGGACGACCTCGTGGGGATATCGAAAACAACCGAAGGATTCCAAACACAGATAGAGAGGGCGCAACAATACACTAGAAAATGGAGCGTGACGGCGAACGTCAAGAAATGCGCCGTTGTTGTTTGTAACGAAGATAACGTGAACCTGGTATGGTTCAGTTGGTAGTGGGGAAAATATGAAAATATGAATCACCCATCGTAAACCGGTAAACGTACCTTGGCGTAGAGATCTCCAAAGACTGCGCTCGGGATACACACATAGCAAACGTAATAAAATACGGTAAGACACACACGTAGTAGGCAAGATGGGTACGACCCTAACTGACTCGCACTTTGACGTTAGGTCCAAGAGACGTATCTTGACGAATAGAGATCTCCAAAGACTGCGCTCGGGATACACACATAGCAAACGTAATAAAATACGGTAAGACACACACGTAGTAGGCAAGATGGGTACGACCCTAACTGACTCGCACTTTGACGTTAGGTCCAAGAGACGTATCTTGACGAATGTGGTAGTACCAAAGCTAGAACATATCCAGTAGAACTATAAATACAAGGGGAACGTAAAGTTCGCAAAACAGTTGGAAACAGTACAGATGGCAGCAGCCAACAAAATAGTCAAATACTAAAGTACGACGAGGAATACACCAGTACCAATAATATGAGAACTGGGAATGTGCCTACTCAAGGCAAATAGAGACGTAAGAAAAGTTGCATTGGCAACAAAAAGTAAGGAACATGCTTAAGAAGAGGTTGCCATCCATACATCTATGATAATTGATGAAACTGTATGGGAGAAATTAACAACAAGGGGTGGAGCACGGTTGGATCGCGCAGTTGAGAAAGTATGGAAGCATACAGGAGGAAGCCAAGACGACATGATGTCCGCAGAGAAGCTTGGGAGGTACAGGACAGAAGAAGTAGAAGAGACGATAGAAAACAAGGTGAAGGCTAACGCTAAGAAACAAGGCGAAGTCGGAGACACCCTTACTTACGAGTAGTGATATACGACTGATCGAGGAAAGCGATAGGAATAAAATAAACCTGCATTTTCATAGTGTGGTGCCTAATCGAAGCGTTGAATAGCATACACACATTCTTTGTTGTTTACACACTGCTGTTTCTGCGCGTCACAGGTCCTACACCCGGCACGATCCCTCCTTGTTTATATATCATAGAAAATAACACAATTGTCTTTTGTGGTGCCGGAAGTATTCCAACATCTAATCATAGCCGCCAACATAATATCACAGAGAGCATGCGCATCGCACGCGTCACATTTCGGAAGCAACAGCTACAAAAGAAAGAAAGAAGACAAAAAAAAGAAAACCGCAGTGCTTTCTCTACAGCAGCAGCACTATTAATCTCGCATCCAGCGAAACTTGAAGCAACTGCACCTCTCCCACCCGGCTACAGACCAACCTCGCTCGTCCAGGCCAGCTTGGCCTTACGGAGATGGTACGATACCTCAGCCATCTTGCACCGCTCAGTTACCTCTCCGAGTTTCCCAAGCTGCCCAGCTACGTCAGAGTACGCCACCGACGAAGAATCGGCCTGGTCGTCAACTGAGTAAAGTTCAGTTTTCAGATCTGCAACCACCGGTCCCGCCAGGTCGTCGCTTTCCTGTACGCCGAACCATCCCTCCGCCGCAT
Organism: Macrocystis pyrifera; assembly: GCA_031763025.1. Classification (NCBI taxonomy): domain Eukaryota; class Phaeophyceae; order Laminariales; family Laminariaceae; genus Macrocystis; species Macrocystis pyrifera. The sequence goes on along the minus strand of JASSKH010000009.1, from coordinate 5,364,556 downwards.
CCATAGAAGCCCTAGTTGGCAGCTCCTCGCCAAAATCCTAACCTAACCCTAACCCTGCCCTTACACGGCTGCTGCTGTACGTGCTGAGAGTTTTTGGCTAATGTACCAGAGCGGGGGGGTTGTGGTGGGTTCGATTCAAGAGAAAACTAGGTTCGATTTAAGAGAGGGGTGCGCCAAGGTGTTTGACCTGCAATTCTTTTAATCTGAGCTTTTAAACCGCACGTAGATGTGTGGAAGGACCCCCCCCCCCGGTTCGACTCGACATCTATGGCACTTCCATTTTTAAAGGGCAGCGTGTACGTACGTAGGACACGCCAGGCGTTGGTATAGGATCGACACGGACGATCCCATGAAACGACCGTCAAATATGACGGAGAGGAACAAGAGTGTGGGTGCGAGGCACGGACCTTGCGTTCCAATACTTACTTCAAGTCTCACCGAGTGAGTGCATACTCACTTTTCGTAATGATTTCTTGTTGAATAAAAATAAATAATAGCTGAAAGCGTGAGTCATTATGCAGCAACATTCATTCGATGAAAATCGGCGAGAAGTGCGAATGCTGAACCCTGTCTCATCTATCTATGCGCGATAAAATCAAGGGACATGCCGAGGGGTCAGAAGAGACGACACCCATGGTCATGGCTCGTCCAGAAAAAGATCGCTCAGGTGAAAGTGACAATAAAATAGATAAATTAATACGATCTCCACTATTAACCTTAATAATATCGATGAGCATTAATATGTTGTTGTTTTCTTCACATTATTAAACCGTTCTTTCTACCCGTCGACATCCAGCACAACCAGTGTCCGTGCCGATTCTTCAATCCTATTACGGGGGACCATAGTAAATGGGACCAAATTTTGGTAGTAAAAAAAGGTAAATATAGAGTTTTTTGTCTGTACCACCTATTAACTATGGTCTCCCGCAATAGAGAGATACAAGTTCTGTGGTCACAAGGCTAAGGCACAGAGATACTACGTTGCCACCTACGCAATGCAATACCATGTCATCATACTGCATACAACAAGGACGACGTACACATTCCATGATCTAGAGAAACGAAACGAAACAGAGAGAAAAAAAACAAAAACAAGGAAGACAATTCGAAAGAGAAAAAGAAACAAAAAAAGATATATACAAGAACCAAACCATCGTGCCCGGATCTGGCAGACACTTGAAAAGAACGAGCTGGAAAAATAGGGGGAAAAAAAAAAGAAAAACACCACTATTAATAGTCGTCGTCAACAGAGTAAGACTAAGAACCAAGGGAAATCAACAGGCAAACCAACGCACAAAGCATTCTCCAGGTACGAGTAGCACAGCCAGGGTCTCCCTGCTAGTCCGCCTGGTACCTTGCTACCCTGTCTGCCGCCTCCGTCCAGCGTTCGTCAACTATGCCCGGCCTCTCTCGATAGACAATACGGAACAAGCAAGCTGGCTCGTCATCCACTCACGCCACACTACTCCTTAAATAAGGCTTACCAATCGGAGAAGGACGAGCAAGAAAGAAAATGAAAATCAGAGAGGGTCAGCGCAAAAAGGAGAAAATAAAATGAAATAAAAATATACGAAAACAAAAGGAAGACGAAGGAAGACCACGTTCTAACCAGCTGCACCAGTTGGTGGCACGAGTAGTATAGGCATGTTCTACTTTCTAGTTTGCCGGGTACCTTGCTAATAGATGAGAATATTCTTGGAACTAGTGTGTTTTTTCCTTCGGAACGTCACACCTACCTGCCTTTTTGGGAACACACGACGCACCACGCATACGAGGTATACCCCGCAGAAACGAAATATAGGGACCGTTAACAACATAATTTTATTCAATACAAACGGCCCTTATAATTTGCGTCAGAGTGGTACCTGGTACTTGATTTTAGGTTGGGAGTGTATTAAGGAATTCCCTGGACTGGGTAATCAATCGATTTTTACTCTTACATATTTAGCTCCACAGGTAATACCTATACCTAAACAGTTGTGGTCGTCGAGGACACGGGTTCGAATCTCACTTCGGACGTTTCTTTCGTAGAAACGCTTGCGCGTGCGTTATTAAAAACATATATCCCTGGTTCCCCAGGTATTGAAACGAAGCGGGTAGGTCAGCGTACGGCCGTGGACACGGTACCGACGCCCCGAACATCCCGCCGTTCAGAGGGGGGGAGAGTGGTGTAAGGATTATCCTGCGCTGGGGAATCGATTGATATTTTACCCCGCTAGCTCAGTATGTAATATCCTCATATCGAAGGTGTTTTATATCAAAACGCTTTCGTGTGCGTCCCTGAAAACAGATCTCAGTGCCCCCCCAGGCATTGAAACGAAGCGGGTAGGTCAGAGTACGGCCGTATACGGTACGGACACCCCAAATATGCCGCCGTTCAGAGGGGGAGAGAGTGCTACAATTGTGTTTTTTAATCGTCGCTACAATTTTGTTTTTTAATCATCGTTTTTACTGTCCAGCTTAACTTGTAGCAGGTTTTACCTTTAGCAATCTTCTGGACAAGCCGTCGTGGTCATGGGTGTAGTCCCCGCCTCCCCCCCCGGTACATGCCTTCGATTTTTATCGCGCAAAGGGTTCATCAGCAATTCTACTTCTTGTCGATTTTCCTCCATTGAAATGTCTCTAAGTCACGCTCTCGCGCTTTCCGTTACCCTGGGCTGGGTAATCGACGGATTGTTTACCCTTATAGCTCAGTAGGTAATACCTCCAACGCTGAGCTGGCACTAGGTCTGCACGCTGTGGGTCTGTGATCTGTTGGCTGTGGGCTGTGGGCAGCAAAATTTACCCCCTTTCCCCAAATTTTGGGAGTTCCCACCTAACGGCGTTATTGTTTAGTATATTTTTTTGTCGCTTCGACATGCCTTGCCTTGCCTCCCGGATGAGAGGCACGACAAGCACGAAAAGGAGGTTCAGGCACGTTGTTTCAGAAAAGGTCATTCAGGCATTCTTTTAAGCGTGTCTTGAAGGCCAGGTCAGGGCCTAGGGCGGCGCTACAATTTGTGGATACATTTTTCTGTCCTTTTCGCCCTCTTAGTTTTTCTCGCGGGGTGTACGTACTGATGATGATGATGATGATGTTCTCACATTCAGCATTAACATGAGCTCATTTTCCCGAGGCTAACACTCTTGTGACGTAAACCAGAAAACTACGCAGGGTTTCCCTTTATCGTGTAGAAAGCCCAGGATAGTGCCGTCAGAAGACATAATACTAAGCCGTTTCCGATCACTGCCCAAACAAAACAAAACTGTTATGTCAACACACACAACCAAACAGGTGCTACCTGCCGCCGCCGCCGATTCCACGCCTCACAGGGAACGAGATGACGTCAAACCTTCGAGGCCGTATGGTCCACTGCTCTGACAGTCCTCGTTGTCAAGGTTGAGGGAGGTTGATGCTGTGTGGCTGGAGTTATCGGTCGAGATATCGAGGCCTGACCCATTTCTGGACGGTTTTGTTTCAGAGGGAAAGGTAATAACCGTTCTGAAGTTGGTGAGGCGCTCACGTCTCGAGCGAGAACTCCGGGTACACAACATCAACGCCCCTCGAACTTGGCAGTGAGCACTCTCCGAGCAGAGGAGCATAGAGCCTCGAAGGTTTGGCATCATCTCGGGCCCTGTGAGATGAGGAATCGTCGGCGGTGGTAGGTGCAGTGTGTTAAAAGCGCAGTTTTTTTCTAGCCGCGGCGTACCTAATAACATCTCCCATCGGCTGTGTGGGTTTCAACCCTATGAAGGTGTTAAGATCAAGCTTGCGGGACACTTCGTATCCCGGGACAGGTCTGCCTTTTAAGTCTCTACTCTTTGGTACTCACGTGTGTTGCTTGCTCAGTGATAGAAGAAGAGCAGCTTTATTCCTTCCGTGTACGCGGAGACTGAGACCAAGCTCGTGCGTCTCTGGAAAACCCCTGGTTTTCCATCCGCGACCAATATTGGCGGGCCGGGGCCCCGACGGGGCGGATAACCTCACACCCGTCGAAGCAGGCAAACAATAATATGTTTCGCCGTTGACGGCAGGTGTCTTATTAATCGCGAGAGTCTCGAACACAAACCACATGTCGTCCAAAGTGCCGAACGGCCTCGATACCGTAGCCAAACCTCACTGGTACTGCGTGGGCATCAAGCTGGGGTACTGCTCGTTCACCGCCATCTGAACAACCTCTAAACAAGCTTCCACCCCCAGTGCCAAAACACGCTCAATCCCCGTCACTGCCGACCCCACTCCACGCAATGCACGGCTAAAATCGCAATAAGGGGTCCGGTTAGACACGCCAAAATTATGCAACTTGGTGTAGCTGCCTCCCGTGTTGGTGCGGTCGAAGTGGTTGCTCAGCAACCTCAGAAGGAGCGTGAATGCCTCCCGTCCCGTCGATCCAGCTGCGAGGGCGCGCGACACTTGTCTGAAAAAATCATCCATCAAGATAGTGGAAGGGGCGGTCGTGGACGTGTTTTCTTAAGAGGCTATTCCCAACCGGGGATCCAATTAGTAGAACTAAGGCATTCATGGCTGCCATCATTGCACATCACGAGAATATCAGAGGTGGAGGCCTTGACCGAACGAGTGAGTTGTTGCGCGACATCGCAAGAGTGAATCGAGGAGGGAAAAGGTAGGACAGAAATGCGCGAAATATGTTTCAGTCCCAGGTGTTTGTACGTCCGTTGAACGTCGGCGGTGTGCTTTGTCGCGGCGGTAACGGCGTTGGGCGCGGCCACCATGCAGGCGACACTCCCCTGGAAGAAGTCCAGATCCCCGGTACGCTTGGTCCGGGTGTCTATCGCGATCGCGGCGGGGGAACACGAGTCTGTGGGGCCGAGGCCGGGGGTTGAAGTAGGGGCTGGAGCGGCCTTCGTCGTGGTCGCGGCAAGAGGAAGGCTCTCAGCTGAGGCCCTTGTCTCGGCGGCCCGATGGTTCTGGAAGGCGATGTTCGCCCGGGCAGCCCGGAGGGCTTCGCTTGCGCGAGATATGGAGTATCGCGCACAAGAGGCGTGCGGCGTCCTCGGAGGCCGCGGTGGAAGCCTTGGAGGCCGCGGCGGTAGCCTTGGAGGCGCGGGCGGCAGCTGATGCCGCGAGCTCGTCCGACACGCGCGGCTGGGCCCGAGGTCAAGCCGTTGTCGCCGAGGCCTCCCCGGAGGCCTCGACGGTAGAAAAGGCCCGCTCGGCGGCGATGACGTCTCGGTGGTTGCCAGCGGCAGCAGGAGTCCGCGCGTCCGCGGCAGCGTCGGCCTGGTCAGGCACGGGGCGTTCTGCTGTGGTCCCCGCGTCAAGGCTCGAAAGGGTGGACCAATGCTAGATCACAGCCGTCTGCTCCATCGACGAGAGGGAGGTTCACACTCCAGGTAGTCGGGGGGGGACTGTTCGGGTCCTCGGCCGCCAGTCCTGCGTCCTTCTCGGTAGCCAGCCGCTCCTCCTCTAAATCAGGGGGCTCGAAGTCCACGGCATCGTCCAGAGTCGTGGGGGCCCCGGGCTGTGGTGTCCTCTCTCCCGACGAGGGAGAGGAGCTGTATATCCTCAGACCGCTGGGAGACCTGGCTGGGCTGGGTGACTCCTCCCGTACTTTTGTCGTCCGTGACATGATCAGCACGAGAATTCCTAGCGGATTCGTCGCGGGTAGCTACAGCAACAGCACTTGGGCACTGGAGGGCCTATCAAGAGCATCGTTCCATCTAACAGCAGTATTAAAGCTCGCATGAGGACGAGAATTCTCAGCAGAATCGGCGTGGGTGGTTACAGCAGCGGGCAAAACGGGCGCACTACTGAAATCCAGTGTGCGGTCTTGTGGGCGAGGGGCGGGAAAAATTTCACGAGCGGCCGTAGCGCTCCCGATAACAGCAGCATGAAAACTCGAAGCAGTACTGTAATTTCCAGGATCTCTGTTTGTAGCTATTTATAGAGCAACGCAGGAAGTAGGCTCAATGCTGAAATCCAGTGTGTCATCGTGCGGCCGCGGCACGGAAACGAAATCACGAGCGGCAGCATCTCTCGTGGCCATCCTACGAGTACTAGCAGAGTGGGACATCAGTGGAATGCGAGGCGGAAAGTCAGTCTCAAATACTCTCATCTGGCCCGGAAGCAGGTAGACCCAACGGCGAAGAGCGCAGCCTGGTTGCCTGGAGATGGCTGCGTCCAGGTTTGTCCGACGTGTTCCAGCCCGGAGCAGACGCAGCTGGCTCCACGGGCTGGCTGGGTACGCGCTCAGTGGAGTGGGGTCTCCCAGGTGGGTTGGACAGCAGAGAGCACGAGTGGGGAGACAATGCTGCAAGACCCAAGGCCTGGCTGGTGGCGGGCGACACGCGGTCTAAGAAACAGGGGCGTCCAGTTGTCTTGGACGGCAGAGCTCGCTCAGTCGGGCGAGGCATGGAAGGGGTCTTGGATGAGGTCCGTCTGGCGGAGGCTGCTCGGGCCCGTCAGGAGGCTCCGGTCGAAGCTCTGGTCTGTTGTACAAGGCGCTCGATCCACGTCGTTCTCATGGGGCTCCTGCCTAGACTCGTGCTCCTCTTGTTGGTCTGTTGTACAAGGCGCTCGATCCACATCGACGGGCCTTGGGCGGTGGAGCACTGAGGGGCCCTGGGCCTCAGTGGATCGGCCACCGTGAGGGGAAGCAGACCCTCCCACCTCTTGAGTCTCCATCTTGCAGTGGACGGAAAAAACTGTCTCCACAATAGGAAAGCAAACAAAACAAAACAGTGACAAACAACTCAAACCGACAATAAAAGCGAAAAGTCCTAAGCCGAAGACGCCACTTGATAAGATCAATCTTGCGGGACACTTTGTATCCCGGGACAGGGCTGCCTTTTTAGTCGGTACTCGTTGGTACTCACGTGTGTTGCTTGCTTAGCGATAGAAGAAGAGCAGTTTTATTCCTTCCGTGCACGTGGAGACTGAGATCAAGCTCGTGCGTCTCTGGAAAACCCCTGGTTTTCCATCTAAGATACGCCTTCCAAGTACTACAATACCATCCCAGTGCCTGAACCCAGGTAATTACCGGGCATTCAACCGCATACAAAGCAGTATCATGTCACTATTTGTTAACGTCTTAGTCCGTTGGGCTAAATGTAAAGGGTTAACCAATCGCCTACCCAATCTAAGCCTCGTAACACTTCCCCCCCCTGGAACGGAACGGATATACGCGGGTCGACGCGTGACACCAACACGCGGTTCCAGTTTCTGGGGCTCCAGAAGTATTTTTTCAGATTCTTGACATGAGGAAATTCACTTTTCTTTAAAAAGCGATCTCATGGTGGACGTGAGATTCGAACTCACGACCAACGACGCATGTTCTGCCGTCGTCGCCATTTGTTAAATCATAGTCCGTTGGGCTAAAGGTAAAATGTTAACCAGTCTCCTACCCCAATCTAAGCCTCGTAACAAAGGGGAAATTCTGTATTTTTTGGGGGGGTTTCGTGTCCCCCACTAGGGTCATGTGAAGCGGTGGCCGCTCTAGGGTAGTGGTTAGGGTAGTGGTAAGGGACGCAGGTGGTTCTGGCAGCTGGAAAGCAGTGCTTTGCTTCTTCTGATTTAGATATTCTTATTGATGGCGAGAGCTGAGGAGTCGATCTGGTAGAGAAGTGAGAGGTAGGGGGGAGGGACTCGACGCCCAGATATACCCCACGCCACAAGCTCTCCTAAATTCCTCTTATCTGCTGTACTCCTACAGAACTATCCTATGGCAACCGATCGTTCTTCTGCTAATATAAGAACTTCTCACTTCGTGGTTCTATCTGCGTTAAGGAACATTACTCTCGCCTAACGGGTTATCCGCCCTACTAGGGAACATTCCTAAAAGAACGTTACTCTCGACAAATGGAATATCCGCCGGGTTAATCCATTCCTTGGATCATTCTCGTATTCGTGAGACTACAGGACTGCAACGTATTATCTATATCTATAGCCCATGAGTGCTTTACTCTCATCACATTAGCCCGCCCTGAATAGTCGTATATGCAGACTACAAGATGGTCGGAAGGTTGATGACGAAGTTCATCCCAAACGACCAGGAAAAAGGTGGTCGAAGATGCGGCTATTCGAAACAAAAGAAATGAGGCTATAGATCCCCCCCACACCTCGTAATAAAACCCAATGAGTTCTTTTTATTGAGGGCGAGAGCTGAGGAGGTGCTCTGGTAGAGAAGTGAGAGGTAGGGGGGAGGGACTCTTGCCCAGATATACTCGTCCCACCCCACGCCACAAGCTCTCCTAAATTCCTCTTATCTGCTGTACTCCTACAGAACTTTCCTGTGGCAACCGATCGTTCTTCTGCTGATATAAGAACTTCTCACTTCGTGGTTCTATCTGCGTTAAGGAACATTACTCTCGTCTAACGGGTTATCCGCCCTAGGGAACATTCCTAAAATAACGTTACTCTCGACTAACGGAATATCCGCCGGGTTAATCCATTCTTTGGATTATTCTCGTATTCGTGAGACTACAGGACTGCAACGTATTATCTATATCTATAGCCCATGAGTGCTCTACTCATATCACAGTCAGCATGAAAGCCTGCCTCGTGGTCACAAAACAGGCTGTAGCAGATACATCTTGATCTCGATGGCAGAAAACAAACACGTGCGAAATAGTGCGCACTTGAGTACCGCCAGCTCGTGGGGGAAACGATACTAACGAGCGTAAAGCATACTGGTACCAGGTATATATCCCCATAATCCCGCATCACTAGCAACCAATATTTCCGTGCAGTTGTATCCTTATAGCATTTTGGACGCAAACGTATATTATGACAGTTCGATTATGCATTCGACTACCAAATGTCCCTCACATTTCAGTCCAGACTGATCATAGAGAAGCTATTATTGGAGAGTAGACTGCTGTACAGCAGTATTCATAGTGTACTGCAGCTGCAGTATGGGCCCGCCAACCAGAAGCAACTAATCTGAGCTGAGATTCTTATTTGGGGCGCCATGTTCAAACAACCTTGAGCATAGATAGGCTATTATCTAGGATTTAGTGTTGAGTTCACCACTGAGCCGTTTTTCTTAACCCAATTTTCTTAGGGTCGATCATAACGAGGACTATTTTTCATGTTAGCGTTCCCCAAAAAATGAGCATCATGTTCTTATTGGGCACTTTCTTATTGGCAGGCCTATTATATTACTTTGCACCAAATGGCCGTTTTTTTCCGGAATATTAGTTCACTTTTCTCGTTTGACCGCGGGTCTTCTCTTGTGCTTCTTGCTGCGGGGCCCGCAGGGGGGCGGCGTGAACAGTACGGTGAAGGCGTTGGCTCCGGCCGGGCTACGTGGCACATGCTCTAGGTGGTCAAAGTCACGTGACCCAGCAAGCAACTCAGGGGATGGGGTCTCACTTCTGCAAAGCCATTTAGGGGCTTGGAAACCTACCCGGATCTTCGTATTTTTAACTGCAAAGATTTTTTCAGTAGTGGACAAACCTTGATAGATCTTCCTGGGGTAGCTAATTAGGGACTCTGATTGGCTAGGGGTATGTTTTACTCGCCTTAATCAACTTTCGAGTCTTTCCCAGCCACAGCATCCCGAGTCATCTCGAGTCAACCTAGAGTCTTCCCAAGCTCAGCATCCACGCCGGTCGAGCCGACCTAGAGTCTTAACAAGCACAGCATCCCAGCACTGACCACTGGCATAGGGTTTGGGTTAGGGTTCGGGTCGGAGGGTCGGCTTCAGGCGTCCAACACAAAACCCCCATAAAGATCTACTATCAAGGTCTGTCCACCCCTCGATTTTTTTGTTCTTCTCGCTTCTTCTTGCCGCAACTAACTGCAACAGCACACAGCAGTGCTGCTCGAGCTGCAGCATCAGTAAAACAACAGCAACAACAGGCGTACGAGCGTGGATCGAGTCGAGTGTTGCTCGAGTGTCGCTAGGTGCTGCTGCACTGCTGCTGAGTGCTCGTGTGCCCGTGGCTGCTTGACCACACGTCGTGCTCCTGTTCGTCCTGTGCTCGTTGCGCTTGAGCAATCGAGTGATCGTGGTCCCGTGTCTTTTGATTGCGGTACACCAGGCTTGGAAACCTACTCATGCTCGTGCGCTCGAGTGCTGCTCGAGCAGTACGCAGCCGTACAAGAACAGCAACAACAGACGTACGAGCGCTGCTCGAATCGATTGTTGCTCGAATGCTGTTGAGTGTTGCTGCTGCTGCTGCTCCTGAGTGCTCGTGTGCTCGTGACTACTTGGCCACAAGTGTTGAGAAAAGGCTGTATCCACCGCGTACATAACTGGTACCAGGTAGCATTTTTTTCGTATGTCGGTGCGATTCATCATCTATCGGATCTTTGTACCACGCATTGTGTTGCGCGTGAGTGTTCACTGCCCTTTGCCCGTGCCAGACGGTTTGCTTACTATGCTGCTATTCCTGTTGTTGCTGCCGCTACCGCTACACAAAATCACGGTATAGCTGGTACTGTTGCTGGCACAGGTTGCTTTTCTTGCTGCTACCCTGACTTTTTTTGGGCCCGTGCCACGCGGTTGCTTATCGTGCTGTTGTTGTTGTTGCTGCCGCTGCTGCTGCACACTGCTGCGCACAATCACGGTATGACTGCTACTATTTTAATACTACCGTACCGATGTTTCAGCTGGCGCCTTTTCTTGCTGCTATCCAAAGTATTTTTTTTTCCCGTGTCACACGGTGGCTTATCTTGGTGCTCTTGCTGATGACGCTGCTGCTGCACACTGTCACGGTATAGCTATTCTACTGCTGTTGTTGCTGGCGCAGGTTGCTTTCCTTGCTGCAACGCTTAGCTTCTTGTGTCCGTGCGACTGATGCTTTTATCACACCCTGGCTATTTCGTGTACCACCAGTATATTTTGTACTGGGTGTTAATTGCGTTGGGCGTGTATAGGGTTGTCCATCAACTCATTTTCGAGCTTGGTTCGTTTTTGATTGATTCTTTGATCTTCCCGACGAAACATGTGCAGTTCATGCAGATCATGTAGATCCCACCCAGTGAAGATGTACAGATCACACAGATCAAGATCCCACTCAGGTACGCTGTTACAGCAGGGTACAGCTCTCAGACCCTAAAAAGGACCTGCGCTCGTTAGATCTCTGAGGCCAGCTCACCTGTTGTCTGGGAGTTCGAGGAAGTGCCTTCAAGCAGTAATGATCGGGTCACGCAGAACGTGGACCGATACAATGCGGTAGGTGCAAGCAGTCAGCGTGAACACTCAACGAAGCATCACAGACACGATGACGGGCACGACGGGCAAGGCAGGCCCCAAGGGGCTGGGGGTCGACAGGACAGGTATCACAGATCACTTGGGTTTGACTTTCTTTCTTCACTTGGTAGTGTTTTGTGAACACCGGGTGGTCCCGGAACCTCGTTACTGGCTCTGTACCCGAGACCGACGGCGTTCCCACACGGGGATCCTCCCTGCCCCTATCAGATCCTCCCAGAGGATGCTAACCAAAGCTTGCCCTCTGAGTATCGAATATACCCGACGCGTGACCCTGATCAAGACAGTGGTCTCGCGCCGTATTATCCTCCCCATAGCGCTGGTCACGACAGTCACAGCACTATGAACCTCCCTCCCTGGCCCCACCCGCTGTAACAACACACCTGCCCGACACATAACCATTGTCGGCATAAAGCCGGCGCCCCGGTGCTAGCCCGGCAACAGCGTGTGCGCTTTCCTCCTCGGACACCCCCTCAGACCGGCGCATATGAGCGACGGTGCCCAGCGGGTATTACGATCATGGACCGCTGCAGCGCCTGCGCCTTCCACCTCCGCACCTCGCCGTCGGCTCGATATTGCAGCTCCTATCCTTCCCTTAGTGCTGCCCTCAGACGGTGGTAAGAAGAGCAGCGGTCCTGACCTTCGTCCAGACGTTCTTCAGCACTGCTCTTCCATCCATCGCCGTCGGCCCGATGTTGCAACGCCCTTTCTTTCCGCGGTGTTGCCCTTGGACGGTGGTAAGAAGAAGTGCGGTCCTGACTTTAGTCCAGATGTTCTTCAGCTTTCCTCTTCCATCCATCGCCGTCGGCCCGATGTTGCAGCGCCCTTCATTTCCGCGGTGTTGCCCTTGGACGGTGGTAAGAAGAACGGCGGTCCTGACCATCGTCCAGATGTTCTTCAGCCTTCCTCCCCCGTCTATCGTCGTCGGCCCAATGTTGCAGCGCCTCTTGTTCCCGCGGTGCTGACCTTGGACGGTGTTGAGAAGAGCGGTGACCTGACCCTCGTACAGTCTTCACTTGCAACTGCCAGCGCCACATCTGTCTAACACGCTCGGAGCATGTACTCATCTGCGAAAAAACATGTTTTCTTCCTGACTCACCTGCATCTGAGGTGGGGGTTCCTCTCGAAGGCCTACGTCTGCACTTTGCCAATAACCTACACGTCTAATCTCTTGGCCAGACATACATTCCAGTGAAAACTACCATCGTCCTACCCCACCACCTAACCTTTAACTGAGACTTCAGATAATTCTGCCAGTCCTTTGTCGTATGGCTATACGTGGCCACACTACCGAGACGCTGCGGTGGCTCTCCACTTTGCCCCTCCATATATATCTGCGGGCTTGACTTGTCAAACCTGTTATAACGGTTCACCAATCAGTATTTCAATATACTCACGTACTTGTTTGTATCGATGTGGCAAACCTTCACGTACCTTTGTCACGTTTCAGCGTGCGCAGTGGACTATGTCGATGCTTCCACCATTCACTTACCTTCACCAGACGTTTTTCACTGTACCTTCCTTCAACAAAAGTTTCTACGTAAGCTAGAATCCATCTGCTACTCTGACGTTTGTCCAGATATCTCTAGTTTCTTGGTATGGATACCACGTTTTGATGTATTGACAGAACAAAAGAAACAGCTAAGAGATCGAGGATTTCTTCCAAGCTCATATTTGCCAGGTTCCACGCTAGTCTTTTGCAAGCTGTGTGTGATACTTCGGTCGCGCGTATCACGCGTTTTATATTTTATATAGGCCTTTCTTTTGGTGATGATCTCAAACTTCTCTGCATTGAGAGTAGGTATTCCTTGCGAATGTGGAGGTCGTTTTATGTATACGTTCATCACGGGCTGTAGGAAGTTCATGAGTTCTTTCTACTCCGGGCCAAAATTATTATTCGAGTGACTTAGTTGGTTTGAAGGTAATGACGTTCACGCCACATCGACTTGCTGGCACTAGCCAAGGTAAATATTTGATTCCGAGTTAAGTAAGTGTTTGAAGCTACTGGCGTTTGCGCCACCTTTATTCGAGTGACCTAGGTCGTTTCAAGGTACTCCACATCGACTTGCTGGCGCTAGCCAAGGTAAATATTTGATTCCGAGTTAAAAAGTGTTTGAAGGTACTGACGTTTACGCCACCCCCCCAGCACGGACACTGTCCACTCGTGCAACTTGTTCGTGCTAAAATCAATCACGCGTCTTAAAACGGCATTCGTCCAGACCTACTTCCAAATCGTACCCCTCTTATAACGCTTTTTGTGGAAGTAGTTGCAGCAAGGTGGAGACAAACACCCCCCAGAACAGAAACTGCCTACCACCTACTGGCATTCCAATCACACCTGTCGATTCGTTCCTTCAACCCTCGACCACTATGCTTGGAGCGACAAATAGTATCCTGTTGGGTTGCGCAGATCATACCAAAGCTCGTCACGTTCCATCTAGGTTTAGCGTCTCACAAATGTGTACCTGTGCGTGGTGTGGCGACTTGCACATGCACTCGTTCCTTCCTACATGTGGGTATCCAAACGTTATGGTACCTGGTATACGCCTTCTCGTGTACCTCCTGTGCGCGTGACGTCGAGTATCTGTATATAAACTGAATCTGTGTGAACAATCCCAAAGCCTAGGTATTATCACGAAAACGTATAGCAAAACACTGACGGTCTGTATCCCCCTGATATTGGGTTAAGGAGCCTGGTCGATCGTAATAGATGCTTGGCTGTATCCAGCTATACCTCTCTCTTAGCTGGGGTTTTGTGTCGACTTGCCTCTTATTCGACTGTCACTGTTATTGTACCATCGTGGCGATCAAGGATAGTAACCTGGAGAGCGGCAGTATGATCCCAACATGTTCCTCGGCATTCGGTGCCATTGTTGTTGTTGTTTTCTTCACATTTAACCGTTCTTTCTACCCGTCGACATCCAGCACAACCAGTGTCCGTGCCGATTCTTCAATCCTAGAGAGATGCAAGTTCTGTGGTCACAAAGCTACGCCACAGAGACACTACGTTGCCACGTATGCAATGCCATGCCATGTCATCATAGTGCGTACGACAGGCACGACATACCCATTCCATGACCTAGAGAATAAAAAAAGAAACAAAGAGAAAAAAAAAAACAAAACAAACAAAGATAATTCGAAAAGAAACAAAAAAAAGGAACAACAATATATCTGGTATATGTATATACTTCAGTATAGCAACAAACCATCGTACCCCCCCGCAGGAGATCTGGCAGACACTTGAAAAGAAGGAGCTAAGGAAAAAGAAGAAAACACCACTAGTCGTCAACAGAGTAAGACTAAGAACCAAGGGAAAAATAACAGGCAAACCAAACAAAGCACAAGGCATGCTCCACGTAGCGGCAGCAGTTTATGGTACGAGTAGCACAGCCAGGGTCTTCCTGCTGGCCCGCCTGGTACCTTGCTACGCTGTCTGCCACCATCGTCCAGCGTTCGTCAACTATGCCCGGTCCCTCGGCGTCGGAGAGTACGAAACAAGCAAAACAGGATCGTCATCCACCCACGCCACACGACTCCTTCAATAAGGCTTATCAATCGGAGAAAGGAAGAGAAATGAAAATCACATAGGGTCACCGCAAAGACAATAAAATGAAATAAAAATAAACAAAAACAACAGGAAGACAAAGGAAGACCACGTTCGAACCAGCTGCACCAGTTCGTGGTACGAGTAGTATAGGCATGTGCTACTTCTTAGTCTGCCCGGTACCTGGCTACCCTATCTGCCATCTCCTTCCTACTTTCGTCCACTGCAGTTTCCCTTCTACTCCTCTTCCCCCCCTCTCCGCATTCCCTTGGTCGGGTTTTCTGCTACTCCTCTTGTTGCCCCTCCTCCCCCCATTCCCTTGGACACCACCCACGGCGGATGCGCGGCGCTGCCTGCTCAGCTCAGCCTCAGCCTCGTGCCACCTCACCATGCACCGTTCGGCTGCTTCCAGGATCTCCCGGTATCACTTCCCCACTTTTTTTGCAGCAGTGGGCCACAGTGCGGTCTCAACTCCAAACACCAAGGGAGCAAGTTCCGTTGACACTTCGGTGGCTCGGAACTCCCTAAGGTCTTCGACTACGCATCTATGCCAAGTCTTAACCTGTCCGCCAGGTCTCGGGTTCTCCCCACCAGCAATCGTCCCGAACATCACCCGACTGGGTAATCGATCCTTGCGTTGCCGTGCCACCCCCCCCCGCGAAGAAGAGACGCCGTTTGCGGATGGTCGTTTCGATGCTCTCGCAACGTGTCATCTTGAGGGCCTTCGCGTACGAGAGGGTGGCATGGTCAGTACGAAGTCGGTGCTGGAAGCCAATGACTCGCAACAGGACTTGGTGGTGACCCGTTCGAAGCTTGGCAAAGTGTTCCGCTCTGAGGGTCCAGGTCACACACCCGTATAGCATGGTCTCAATCACCTCGGCCTTCAGCATTCGGACTTTCAGGCTAAGGGAGGCGGTCGTCCTATCATACAGCTCCGGGCCGAACCGTTGAGGCATGCTCGCATGAGACGGATCCGTCGGTCGATTTCGAGCGAGAGGTCAGCGTTTTCGTGGATAATGCCGCCTAGGTACAAGAACTGGGCCGTCTGCTTATACCTCTGGCCTGCTGCTTCGATAACGAGCGGTGGTGCGAGGGTTTTCTGGTCTGGTGTTTGTAGAAGCATAGTCTCTGTCTTCTTCTCCGACACCGTAAGGCCTGCTGCTTCGAAGACAGTCACGATGACTGTCATTATTTTCGCGAGCCCTTCAGCCGACTTCGAGACAATCCCTGCGTCATCGGCGTACAACATGCCCCATGCAGCCCTTCGCACGCACGCCAACGACTCCTGCTCCTTCGTTCCGACTACTCCAGCATCACTGAGTTGGACCAAATCCCTTACGATGGCTTCGTCATGGCTAAAGCGTATTAGTACGACCTGCAACGCAGCAGCGAAAAATACGTTTAACAGTAACGGTGACAGCACACAGCCTTGCCGCAGCCCCTGCGTGACATCAAACCATTCCGAGTGCTCGCCGTCATCCGTACGCACGCGAGCCCGCATGCCATGGTGGAAATTACGGATAATTCTCAGCATCTTGGTTGGTACGCCAAAACGTGTGAGTACTTCCCATAACAGCTCTCGGTCGACAGAGTCGTACGCTTTCTGCAGATCGATGAAGCACAAGTACAGGGGGATTTTCCTCTGTCTTCCAAGCTCTTGCAACCGGCGCACGACGAACAACATATCAATCGTTGATCGTGCGGGGCGGAAGCCGCACTGTTCCTCCGGGAGTAATTCCTCGGTCTCGCAGTAGTTGCTGAGGCGCGACGCGACGATTTTCAACAAGACTTTGCCTGCGTGGGCAACAAGCGAAATCTCTCTGTAGTTGTTGCAATCAGTTCGATCCTTCTTTTTGTGAAGGACCTTGATGATCGCGTCTTTCCATTGCTGGGGGACTTCTCCTGTTACCCAAACATTGTCAAGGATGTTGTGAAAGCACTGGGCGAATGCGGGGTGGTCGATTTTCAGGAGTTCGGCCGGGGAGACCATCTGGCCCGACAGCTTTCCAGTTTGACATCCTCTTAAGTGCTTCCGTCATCTCGTCCATGGATGGTTCATCTCCGAGCGACAGTTTAAGCGGTCGTGGTGGCAAGAGGTCGATGATCGTGGAATCGAGTTTAAGCGATTTCATGTTCAAAAGGTTGTGGTAAAACCTCCCCCACCGTTCCCGAGTGCGCACCTTATCCCGCAACAGCGTGCCATCCTCGTCCCTAATGAACTGTTCGCTTCTCGTTTTAGTCCCTTCCAATCCTACCGTACTCTTAAGGTGCTTGTAAAAGCCTCTCTGGTCGTTGTTCGCTAGTAGTCGTTCGGTTTCAACGAGGTACGCTTCGAAGTACGCATGCAGTCCTGCGGCAATCACCTTCTGTAGGTTCGCACACGCAGATCTCAGTGTCTTCCACGCGGTTCTATCCCGGGGGTGGGCACGCAAGAATTGCCGTGCATCTTCCCTCGCTGTCCATGCTAATATGAATGCGGCCTGCAATTTAGTGTCTCTTCAAGCATTCCTCTCTGATCAGGCGGATCATCCGCTACTCGGATACGGACAAATAAAACAGGGATGCGTGGTACGCTCAACACCTACACGCTCGCGTTCGCAAACTCCCGCACCGTTAGCGTTTTGTTTTTGACATTCCGGGAACCTCTAGTTTGGGCATTGGGCATGTGGCTTTTAGAACTGCCCTTCCATCATTGCGCGGACGAAACACTTGGAATTAGGGTCAAATTAGGTACACGTACAGCAGTGCAGTACTCCAAAGGCTAAGATGCCCAGTCGACATTGGGAACCGTGTCAGATACTTAAAACAGCGTCAAAATCGGTTGACTTTCTGTTCACCTCGTTAGTGAGTAAAGCAGCGAATAAGTATGCGTCCTGGGTGGGGTTTTGCCTAGCAGAAAAGGTCAGGTTTATCTGCTCAGTTTGGTTGGCATAGCGTATCTCGAATCCACCGATTAGGATGCAGTATCAGTTCCGGGAGAGCAGTCGCAATTCCTGCAGGCAAAGCACTCATGATAAGAGCCAACCATCCGGGGTCGTTTCGGCACGTTATCACAAGCACCCTGTTTTCACATCAACGTTGATATTCTTTCCCAAAGTTCTAGCCCGCTCAATGCTCTATGCTGGGTGTACATGCGACGTTCACACTCAGCTCTGGTTCATGCACAGACTATTCCTTCATTCGTCTTTTTGTTTTTAGCTCTATTGATATTAATCGGGTGTAAGTGTAATAGCATGGACACGTTCTTGGTGTCATTCATTCACAATTGATACGGGATGGTATACACCATATCGAATAGCTCGTTAATACCGTTTCTCTCACCTACCGGTACGGCACTATTTCGTACTCGTTTGTTTGCTCCAGTCGCGACGTATTTTAGTTTTACAGCCTGTTCTGTTACCACGGGTGGGGTTTCAGGAGTTTGAGCTACTATTGTTATTGTGTGAGAACATCACACGAAATGCGTACTACAATAGTATGTACTTGACAACCCCACACTCTTGGAGTTACAGCGTTTACCTGCTGGCCAGATTCGTTCTCCGACAACCCTATCTTCAGATGATACTTACTCAAGGTCTGGACCCAACAACCGGTAAGTAGTGGCAGTTTTTCTTCGTACTCGTTTGCTGATTTTTCACACCAGGTACCTTACATTTTTTTCCGTACGTAGTTATGTACGTACGATACAGATATCTCATTGATTTCCATCCCATTTGTTATCTTCGCCCTTTTTTTCTCTATCCCTCCTACGTATGGACATCCGGTGTCACACACCAAGCTCTTTATTCCTCTCCCCGATGTGGTGTGTGCCTTGGGTTTTTATTGCGGAAATACTGCAGTTCTTCGTTGCGCCTACACTCGTTAGGCGATCTCAGCAGTTGATTCCACCCCTTTTTATTGTATATATTGCGTAAATCCCCGCCTCATCCATCTTGAGATTCGAGCTCCACGGTTCAACGCTAAAAACAGAAGCGATACACTACGACATAGACCACGCGGGCCTTTAGATGAAAGGAATGGGCCAACCTTACCAAAACCAACGAAACTCTTTCAGGGTACGACCCAGATCGGGTATAAGTACATGGAAGGTCGAACCCTAATGAATATTATCTTTGTGTTTCTGTGCGGACATTATTTACGTAACAGCAGATAATAATGCTTCAATCGAATCTTTGGCCATGGACGGAGAAGTACAATATTAATAGTATCGTACGAAGCTCATGCACAGCAGCAATGAGGTCCCCTACCAATCTGGGAGAAGGGATCTTTAGATAGGTAGGCTGTTCAGGTGTTTTGGTCCCTATTGGGATCAAGGTACGGGCGGAGACCCAACCCAACCCCTGACTCTATCCCCAACCCTATCCCCAACCCTAACCCTAACCCTGACCCTGACCCCAAACCGCAGCCAAAACGGGCCAAACTGGCCATAAACGCGGCTGCGCCGCGTTTGCATCGAACCAGGAAATTTCTCATTTGCAGACGACGATTTCGAAGTGCAGACCGCGCAACTCAATTTTCAAGTCAAAAACACCAGTAAAGATCCCTTCTCCCAGATTGCTAAACCTACTCGCAGTAATTATCTCATTGCTCACTTCCTCGCCGTAGTGGACAGAATTATACGGGGTATCTGCCAAGAGTAAACTGAGGCTGTGTGATACCGCTCGGTATGCTGAAGATACTGCTGTATATTATAGAATATGAATGAAGACAACAACTTTGCAGTCAGCATGAATAATGTGCGATCGTACGGATGACAACCTTTTTTTAATAGTTGAGTATCAACTATTTAATCAGTCGAACTCACAGCTGACGTATTTCAAAATTAAGTAAATACTACTGGATGTAGGATGTATGGAGACCCCACGGATATGAGTCGTAGGGGTACGTACTTCCCATATGTGTGTGCCATACCGTTCTATATACCCAACTACATCCAACCCAGTGTCCGGCGTCCCCGGTGGCTTGGTAGGTGGTCCGCGAGCCTATCAAGATCAATTTCGTGAGTTCGAGTCTCACCGAGTGCATGCTCATAGGGACTTTTTCTTGCATAGAATCGATTAGCAGAAAGCGCGAGAGAGTGAGTTAGCTGTACATTCGATGAAAATCGACGAGCAGTGGGAAGGCTGAACCCTATGCGCGATAAAAACTAAAGGCATGTACCGGGGGGGAGAAGGGACGACACCTGTGACCACGGCTTGTCCAGGAGATCGGCGAGGGTAAAACCTCCTACGAGTGGGCTGGAAAGTAAAAGTGATGATAAAAAGTGTCCGTTCTGATTTATTATTTTTTGCAGACGAAGCAATGATGAATAAATAAAGTTACAAAGCAAGGGAAATGCCGGCGTACCGGTGAATACCGGTAAAAGCAAGTGAATTGCCAACGTACCGGGTACGAGAATACCGTAACGGGTAGAACAAGTGAAATGCCAACGTACCGGGTACGAGAAGACCACAACACCAGCTATGTTGTGAACATATGAGTCGTTGTATAGTTCTCAGTTTCAACGTGGCTTTCATGCTGTGCTTTCACCCGAATAAAATCCTGATTGCTGTCGTAGTACTGGACAGCTGACCGGTTTCACTGCAGTACTTCATGCCGGGAGGCAGCAGTGTTGATACTTTGCTGCGGCAGTATGGGACATTATTTTAGGGCCCAGGATCGAGGGAGATCTTGCCGTACGACCTAAAATATCATCGACAGCTGATTTCTGTTGTAACATCGCGTCGTACGTTAATTCGTATATAGTTTGGGATCAATGACGCCGGCGCCCGGCTCCTTCTGGCGCGGGCCGATGCTCTTGTCGTACTCCACAGTCAGCATTACATGGGACAGGTCCGGATTTCAGGTCCTCCTTTCTTTGCGTTTCAGCCAGTTTCGCACCCGACGAAAAGAGAGCGGGGCGGCCGCCGCAGCGATCGCTGCATTCGTCATAAGCTCTGTTTTTTCCTAGCCTCTTTCTACTTCGTCGTGCTGTTGTAGAGCTGCGATATCGCTCACGGAGTGATACTCAATCACTGTCTCCCCATACAACAAGGAGGCTTTCCCGAAAAGGGATCCACCTTGCTGGCGTCCCCTCTTTTCTGGTCCAGATTACTTTATCATAGTATGAATACCATATAGAACGGCTTCACAACAGTATTTTATGCCGAGAGGCAGTGGTGTTGATGCTTTGCGGCGGTAGTAAGGGACAACTATCGTAAGGTCCAAGGATCGAGGGAGATCTTGCCGTACGACCAATAGTATACCCATATCTTTATATACATCCTCCAGGTTGTTGTCTTGACTTTTTAGACCAACGTCTTCTACCCAGCTTCACTCTGTTCACCAAGCTTCAAGTATGCCCCGTGTGAATATATATATGGTGTATGTGTGGGTTCTTCACATTTAACCGTTCTTCTACTCGTCGACATCCAGCAATAGTGTCCTTGCTGATTCTTCACCCTAGAAAGATACGAGCTCTGTGGTCACAGACTACGACACAGAGATAACACACCGTAACGCATTAATAGCCTACGCAACACCATGCCTTCGCACTAGGTGCGGCCGACACAGCATACACACGTACGCCAGCAACCAAAATACACCACAAAGAAAGAGAAGCAACAAAGAAACCAAGCCGAAAAAGAAAAAGAAAATGAGAAGAATCCCAAATAAATAAATAAAATGGGAAGCCACAAAGCTCAGACACATACTTACCCCGAGCATGAGCCAAAAGGGACGTGCAAGGGGGAAGAAACGAGAAGGGAAAAGGGAACTATAATATGCATCCCGGTGAACACTTAACTAAGTAAAAAGAGAAATAATGAGTGGGCCAAAATACGCTCGTTACCCACCCACTATGTAGTACTTCTTTCAAAGGGATAAGAAGGGGAAAATATAGGAAAAAAGTTAATTCATGGAAAAAAAATCAAAGCACCAAGCCAATACATACCGAACGGCCGCAGCAGTTGGCGGTACGAGTAGCAAAGAAAAGTCCAACCTACTATTACGGGGGTCCATAGTTAACGGGACCAAATTTTGTGAGTAAAAATATTCATATATAGGTTTTTATGTACACGATAGGTCCTGTTAAATATGGAACCCCGTAATAGTCGGCCTGGTACCTTGCTACCCTATCTGCGGTCTCTCTGCTACTCTCATCCCAGCAGATACTGCTGTGCAGGTAGGTGCTGTTTCAACGAGTCAACATGATAACTCGTCAAGATAGGAAGAGAGATAGACTCAACGGTCCCTCGGGATCTTGCCATACAATTTTAGTATCATGGATATATTGTATACGTCCTCCACTGCGAGCCAAAGGGTCCCTCGGCATCTTGCCGTACAGCAGTTTTAGTATTATGGACATATTACGTACGTGTAAAAAGCGTGCTGCGAGCCACCTGCAAGCCAAAGGGTCCTTCGGGATCTTGCCGTAGTACAGCAGTTTTAGTATTATGGGTATATTGTATACATACGTTCTTTATGTACGTATGTGTAAAAAGCATACTTCGAGCCACCCCCCCCCTGTACGCTTGTGATTTAGTATTCACCAACCCCGTATATCGATAAATCAACCTTGTTCGGGAAATAAATAAATAAAAACTGCAGGTACAGCATACAGCAGCAGTATGGTTCCTGTATTTTCTTCCAAATTACGTGCACCAAGACTGATATTAATACCAATAGTGTACGGCAGCAGTGCAGGTCGTATTCTTTTCATCTTTTTGAGCATCGTGCGTAGTGTCTGAAGCTCGAAATCGAACCGCATAGGAAACGGCCTACTGATAGCATTGTAGAGACGGAGATACGGCTCCTCTGTGTAATTCCGAGTTGAGGCGTGTAGCCAAAAGATACCAAGCCGTGGAGGTTTCAGTGTAATCGCATGTGTGAGTGGAGCAGTGGCCGGGGATCCTGTGTGATGTCCCCTAGCCACCTGGCTCGTGGTCCGATGAGGATCACTCCGTGATAATACAAGCTCTAAGAACAAGACTTACTGAGTGCGAGGCCAGCGAGACTGGTGGAGTCCCTCGCTGGAAGCCCTCTTGCTGATATCATCTGGCAGAGGCCATAATATCTAGATATTCGCGGAACTTCTGTTGGAGGAGTTTTCGGCTGCGGAGTATTGGGTCACAGCTGGGAAGGCAGTTGGCCCGTTGGACGGATCGAAACGGCTTGAAGCGCACAGCAGGGGAGGACGCTCCGGGAGCTGGAGGACGCACAGGTCAGGCGGCAGTTTCTCCGTTATTACAGTAGAGTCCAGGTGGACTGCTGTGGATTATGGCGCACACGGCAAGCACGCCGCTGGTGGTAGGGGAGTCTCTGACTCCACCGAAATACGGAGAGGTGTGGACCGAGCAGGCCTCTCGTGTTTTTTACGCAGCGTACCTCGATTATGAGGAACGGCTGCAGCTCGCCAACGCTCAGGGGGTGGTTCAGCACTCCAAAGTGAGCATGGGCCAGCTTATCCCCAATTACATTCATCGGTGTTTTGAGGGATTTTACAAGCATCAGACTACGATGACCGCCTCGGAGTTGTTGGACGCTGTTAGGCAGCACGCCGGTTACACAACCACCAGCAACAGATTTGACACCTCGCGGGCGGCAGCGGACTTGCGTCGCGTTCTCTCAATGAGGCGCGATGAAAAGCAGGGCGGTGAAACATCCGTCAAAGACCGCGCGATGATGGTAAACTCCGCTATGGAAAAGTATTTTGCGGAGAATCACGCGGTGCATGCCATGTACCGCGCGCAGGACCGTTCGTGGTTGCCCGGACCGGCGGAATTTGTGAGCATGGCGTTGGTGGATGGCTTATGGCCGTCCGAGTTCAAAAAGTACGTAAAAGGTCAGCTAACGTACGCTGCAGGGTGGAAGAAGGACCCGGCATTGGTCATGGACCAAATTTTTTCTGCTGCAGAACAGTGGAAATTCATCGAGGCGTATGGTCGGAAAGATGCTGCAGGGGCAGCTGAACCGCGACGCCAACAGCAGCAGAAACCGAAACAGCAGCAGTCCGCGAAAAAGTCGTTTGTTCGCGTCTGTTTCGAGTGTGGTGATCCCAACCATTATGTTTCTGATTGCCCAAAAGCTCGCGGTGGCGGCACAGCTCCCAGCAGTGGTGGGCGCGGGTCGTCAGGGTATCGCGGGGGCCGCAATGGCGGCCGGGGCAGATTCAACCATGGACGCGGGCGCGGTGGCCGTGGTGGCAATCAATTGACAGCGGGCGGTGGAACTTCTGCTGTTGCTTCTTCAACTTCTGGTGCGCCAGCGGCAGGAGCCGCTGGGTCGGGATCTGGTTCGTCTGTTGCCGGCCGAGCTGTATACGTTGGAGGAGCTGGAACATCGGTGGGTGCTGCTGGAGCGAGAACTTCGCCATCCACCGAGCGGGCGGAGTCAGTGTCTGGTGCTGCTGCAGGGGCGGTAGCGCCGGAACCGTCTGTATATTCGACGTCTTGGTCGGGGTGGACCGCCGATTCTATTTCTTCGGCGCCGGCTGTAGGAGGGCAGCCATGGCGTCAGGTGACTCTTGGTACCGACCAGAGTTCAACGGCAGGTGAAGTGCCTGTCGATCGCAGCGCTGAGTGTTTACGCGCTGATCTCTCTTTGCCAGGGTCGGTTGGTTCGCTGATGGCGCGTGTGATCCTTGATTCGGGGTCGGCGCTCACGTCCATCGGTGTCGGCTTACTTCAGCAGCTGTCTTCGCATTTCGGCGGCGCCGATCTGCAAATTCCGTTCGAAAATGGCCCGCAGCAGGCGAAAACCGCTACGGGTGTTTCAGTGATGGTCACGCACAAAACGGTGCCGATTGCCGTGAGTGTACGGACGCCGTGGGGAGCGGTGAAATTGGAGCCCATCACTTTCGCGGTCATGCCTGGTACAGATAACGTCGTTCTGTTTGGCATGGCTACCATGAAAGCTCTTGGCATCGACGTCTACCGTGAAGCTCTGGAGAAGCTTCGCCCTCGCGCAGTGCCGGTATCGACCGGTGTGGAGACTCCGAGTTACCTTGCGGCGCGCAGAGTGACGGTTTCCGTGCGTGCTTTTCAGACCGAGGCTACGGTGGATGCTCCGGAGGACAAGGCGGTGGAACATTTGGTCGACCGGGGGCCAGACATGTTCATGGATCCGGAGGAGGAGCGGACGGCCCGAGAACGGGCGTTGGAGGACAGCGTGCAGCAGGCAGAGCAGAGTGGATTAAGCGTCGGCGGAGCAACCCGTTTGCGCGAAATTTTGGCTCGTCGCGTGGGTGCTTTTCGCCGTGCGCTGTGTGGTGATCCGCCAGCGCAAGTGGAGCCGATGCGAGTGCAGCTGAAGCAACAGGCGAAGCCTGTCAAGGCAACGCCACGTCGGTACGAACCGACGAAAAGGGACTGGCTCTCGAAGTGCATTGCTGCTTTGGTGTTTTTTGGCTTTGTCTACCACAACATCCAGGCGGTGTGGGCGAGTCCGGCGATGGCGGTGCCCAAGAAGGACTCTTTCCGTTTGGTGAGCGACTACTCGGCGGTGAACGCACAGGTGGAGAAGTCCCCGGGCGTCATGCCCAACCATGAAGACATGGGAGATCTGCTGGGGGCGTGTTTCTTCGGCAAGCTGGACCTACTTCAAGGGTACTGGCAGATGCCTTTGGCTCCGGAGGCGCAAGACGTCTTCACCATGGCGACAAGCGACGGTTTGTTCACGCCTACCCGTGTTCCCCAAGGTGTTTTGAATGCGACTTCTTATTTCCAAGGTGTCATGACTGAAGTGTTGCGTGGTTTGGATTGCAAAGTTTGGGTCGATGACGTTTTCTTTTTCGCAGACACCGAAGAAGCTCTTCTGCAGCTGCTTGATGACATTCTTGAACGCCTGGAGAATGTTGGACTGTTTGTCGCCGCCCACAAGTGTACCTTCTTCTCTCGTGAACTGGTCTGGTGTGGTAAGGTGTATTCCAATGGTGTCGTGTCCCATGACCCCGCTCGAGTGCAAGGTTTAAGTGAAATGCGTCGTCCCGAAAACGCTGGAGAACTAATGCAATTCTTGCAGGCTGTCAACTGGTTGCGTACATCGTTACCACGTTTAGCGGAAACGGTAGCACCGTTACGTGATTTTTTGGAGGAGCTCCTTGTTGGGGCTACACGTCGGACTAAGCGAGTGGCGCGCAATCGTGTCATCAAGGATACCGCGTGGACGGAGGATCGGGTGCGGGCGTGGAATGCCGCACGGGGTTTGGTGGCGCAAGCAGTGCCGCTTCATCATCCTCGTCCCGGGTGCGTTGTTTTGATGTTTCCTGACGCTTCTGATTTCCATTGGGGTAGTTTTCTCACCCAAGTGCCTGAACACGAATTTCGCAGTGGATTGGCGTTGGAAAGCATGTCTCACGAGCCTCTCGGATTTCTGAGTGGTTCGTTCACAGGTTCGCAGTTGCGCTGGGCGACTGTCGACAAAGAAGGTTTTGCGATCGTTAATACGTTCCGGAGGCTCGAATACCTGCTTTGGGGTGGTGTTCATATCTTTACTGATCATCGAAACTTGCAGTACATTTTCAATCCGGAGAAGTGTGTCACGACGGTCACAAAGACCATGGCACAACGCCTAGAGAATTGGAAGGGTGTTTTAGGACAATACCGCTATGCAATCGAACACATCCCTGGCGATCGAAACTGTTGGGGGGATCTGTTGTCTCGTTGGGTCAAAGTTCCTACGGTGCCTGTTCGTTCGGTTGCCGTGCACAGCCCATGTAATGCTGACGATTCGCTTCCCGCATTGGATGTGATTCGTGCCTCGCAACAAAGGTCTGTCGCTCGTATCGGCGTTGGTGTTCATGAATTTTCGACAACCTTCGGTCAAGCTACCTTGGCCGATGATGGTTTGTTTCGTGTGCGTGTTGGGGTGCGTGACGTCTTGTGGATTCCGCCGGATGATCTTGCTCTTCAAACTCGTTTGATGGTGTGCGCGCACATGCGCTCGGCTGGTCACCGTGGTGTGGCGCCGACTTTGTTTCGCCTGAAGGAATATTGTGTTTGGCCTCACATGGATTCTCAGGTTCGCGAATTCGTTCGCCAGTGTTTGCACTGTGTAGACACGCGTGCAGGTGCACTCATTCCTCGTCCCTACGGAGACACGGTGCATGGTACCGCTCCGGGAGAAGTGGTGCACTTTGATTTTTTGTATGTTGGCCACAGCGGGCCCGAAGGTAGCGATGATGGTCGGCGCTCGTTTCTGAGTCTGATGGCAGGTGGAATGTTGACGTGATGAATGCTGACTTGTTGCGTGCGAACGTCCGTGAAGTCGTTGCAGAGCAGGAGAGATTTTGCGCCGATATTCGCGCAGCTGTTGCCGTGCCCTCTTGCTGATATCATCTGGCAGAGGCCATAGGCGCCTTTGCTACGGTAGACAAGTTTTCGTGGCATGGTAGGCTCATCAGTAACTACGTCCAGCTTCACACTTAGAACCATCGATGGGAGGCGCTCATCCCGCAATGATATTCAAAAGTACTCCCTACTGCTTCTGTTTCGATACCAGCAGCGAGATATTCTTCAACACCAGTACATGTGATATGTGACAACGAAAATACTGACGGTTGATCAGGTTGGGCTGACTAATTGAGTCGTACATGTATTGACAGCCCACAGCAATACTTTCCATGGTAGTCTAAATGAATACAGCACATCAATCAATTTACTACTCGGATTACATGCACACCGGGCAGCTCGTCACTGGTATGCGCTATGCCATGCTTGCTACCGGTATCTCATTGGATCCATGTCCCTGGTGGTCCCGCATATTACGGCATGCGCTGCGCGAGTTTTCTAGCTTTGGTGCGTGCACTTGGAGTCTAAATCAATCAGGGCGACACAGCAGCCTACCCCCCCCGATTTTTTTTGCGCTCGAGGAAAAACGTACAGCAAGAATATTATAGCATTTTCGACTGTGGATACGACATCAGAAAAAGAGAAGGATCACCACGGTTGTGCTTCACCCGCTCCATACCTATTGGCCTGGTACTATTCAGTTTAGGCTGCATCGATATATCTAGCCCGAACCCTCCGGACACAGCAAGCCACACCTTCCTCCATTGTGTGCAAGCTCATCATCGTCCAGCTGAAACTATGTCACCCCGTGTGACCGGTGCCCCCCGAGGGCTTGCGTAGCCGATCTTCATCTGCTCCAGATTTTTTGTCCTGTCCTCTTGTACTTGGCTTTCAGTCCTCCAGGTGTTGTACCTAATACTCGAGCGCAACGCTCGGTTGGTGTACAACACAGAAAAGGGTACGACCGGAGACATCGAAGAGGGTAAAACGTGCATCGGACTTTCCATTTGGTGTGCATAATACGACGATTGGTCTATTACTACTGATGTAGTTTACAAGCATCGCGGCAAGAATACTAGTCACCAAAATATACGTGGTTTTCTTGAAAGTTCTATGTTTGCCAGCCGACAATGCACGGTGTTGTCCAGGGGTTCATGGTTCTATAGGGTTACGTACGCCCAAACGGCGTAAGACTCAACGTTGTTAGTTTCCGGTATCACCTAACCAGGCAAACGTTACACGAGAGCATGCGTGCATTAGTACGTACGGTTTACCTTTGGCTTGTATCGATGCCTACCTGTCGATTGCATTCGGTTTTGAAGACAATATGTGGTCAATAGCATGCAGTCATTTATTAACGAACATGCATGAGTGTGCGATCATGAACAACGAGCGGACAGACGAGCACGAGCAACAGGCAAACGGAGCACGAGCAACGAGTATGCCTGCACGCATTGACCAGATAAGTATCTTCAAAGTCTCACGAAACAAACAAGCAGGGCACCATTGGCAACGTGTATACATAACAGCATATTGCACGTATCACCATCATACACGGCAGGCAACAACGAAAACATGTGGATGTATGCATATACTAAGTAACTGGTATGCAATGAAGTATTATGCAAGATCAAACGTGGGACTATACAAAGAACACGATGACATTATTTCATAAGCTTGCAATCGCTCCGGTCTCTTGCACACGTTTTGCGAACACTCCCATCTCCTGCAATGCGCTTCGATCTCCCTGGGTTCACCATTTTACAGCAGGGTACAGCTCTCAGACCCTAAAAAAGACCTGCGCTCGTTAGATCTCTGAGGCCGGCTCACCTGTTGTTTGGGAGTTCGAGGAAGTGCCTTCAAGCAGTATTGATCGGGTCACGCAGAACGTGGATCGATGCAATGCGGTAGAAGCAAGCAGTCAGCGTGAACACTCAACGAAGCATCACAGACACGATGACGAGCACGACGGGCAAGGCAGGGCCCAAGGGGCTGGGGGTCGATAGGACAGGTATTACAGATCACTTGGCTTTGACTTTCTTTCTTCACTTGGTGGTGCTTTGATCGTAGATCTTCCTGGGGTAGCTGATTAGGCACTCTTATTGGCTAGGGGTACGTTTTACGCGGCTTAATCAACGTTCGAGTCTTTCCCAGCCACAGCATCCCGAGTCATCCCGAGTCAACCAAAAGAGTCTTCCCAAGCTCAGCATCCACGCCGGCCGAGCCAACCTAGAGTCTTAACAAGCACAGCATTCCAGCACTGACCACTGGCATAGGGTTCGGGTTAGGGTTAGGGTTCGGGTTCGGGTCGGAGGGTCGGCTTCAGGCGTCCAACACAAAACCCCCATAAAGATCTACTATCAAGGTCTGTCCACCTCTCGTTTCGTAAACACCGGGTGGTCCCGGAACCTCGATACTGGCTCTGTACCCGAGACCGAAGGCGTTCCCACACCGGGGATCCTCCCTGCCCGTATAAGATCCGGCCAGAGGATGCTAACCAAAGCTTGCCCTCTGCCTATCGAATAGACCCGACGCGTGACCCTGATCAGGACAGTGGTCTCGCGCCGTACTATCCTTCCCATAGCGCTGGTCACGACAGTCACAGCGCTATGAACCTCCCTCCCTGGCGCCACCCGCTGTCACAACACACCTGCCAAATAAAACATATCCTGCAGATCATACAGATCCTGCAGGTAATGCAAACCCACCGATAAACATGTGCAGATCATGCAGATCGTACAGACCCCATCCCGATCAAGACGAACATGTTATGTAGATCACACATTTTCCACTCAGGTAGATCATACAGATCCTGCAGATCACACATATGTACAGATCACACAGATCAAGTTCCCACTCAGGTACACATGTGTGAAATGTCTACCTCATCATACAGATACCACCCAGGAAAATATGTACAGATCGCACACTTCAACATCCCTCTCAGGTACAAACCTGCCAAATATTACAGACCCTGCAAATCATACTATTCCTGCAGGTCATGCAAACCCACCGATAAACATGTGCAGATCATGCAGATCATACAGATCCCATCCCGGTCAAGATGAACAGATCGCAGATCACACAGATTCCACTCAGGTAGATCATACAGATCCTCCAGATCACACATGTGTACATATCATACAGATCCTGCAGATTACACATAGGTACAGACCACACAAATCAAGTTACCACTCAGGTACAAACGTGAGAAATATCTACCTCATACAGACCCCATGTCGGCTAAACATGATGTAAACAAGTGTGAAGTATTCAGATTGTACAGATCCTTCAGATCATAAAGAAATCCTGCAAGTTCCCACTCAGGTACACACGTGTACACACGCGTGAAATATCTACCTTACACAGACCTCATCCCGGCTAAACATACATGCTGAAAGCAAGTGTGAAATATCCAGATGTTACACATCCTCCAGATCATACAGAGATCCCGCAGATCATACATATCTTGCAAATCGTACATATCGCATCCCAGTTAAGATGTACAGATCATACAGATCACACAGATTCCACTCAGGTAGATCATACACATCCTGCGGATCATACATATTCTGCATATCGTACTTATCCTGCAGATGATACAGATCCCACCCGGTAAAGATGTACAGATCACAAAGATCCCACTCAGGTACACACCTGTGAAGTATCTATCTCATACAGACCCCATCCCGACTAAACATGCTGTAAACAAGTGTGAAATATTCAGATTTTGCAGGTTCTCCAGATCATAGAGAAATACAGTAGATCATACAGATCCTGCAGATCATACAGATCCTGCAGATCATGCAGACCCACCGAAATAAATGTGCATATCATGCAGATCGTACATACCTTATCCCGGTGTACATATCATACAGATCACACAGATTCCACTCAGGTAGATCATACGGTTCCTGCAGATATACAGATCCTGCAGATCAATGACACCCACCGATAAACACGTGCAGATCATGCAGATCGTACAGATCCTGTCTCGTTCAAGATGTACAGATCAGGCAGATCGGACAGATCCCATCCCGGTCGAAATGTTCGGATTGTACATATCGCACAGATTCTACTCAAGTGCACATCTATGAAAATTGTAACCACACAGATCCTCTTCAGGCTAAACATTTGCATGTCATTGAGATCAACCAGATCCCACCTGGCACACAAGTGCAAATGATACGGAATATTCATGTCTCCCCAGGAAAAATAGTTAGAGTGTGCAGATAATAGATCCTTCAGATCATACAGATATATCCTCGACATCATGTGCCCATGGCATTCCGATCATCCCTCTCGGTTCGCAAGTGCAATAATAAAGACTAACCAGATATCACCGCCCCAAAAAGGGTGATACATCTACATCTTACGAATCTTGCAGATCGTACTGTAACAGATCCTTCAGACCATGCAGACCCACCCACGAAAAGCTATGCATCAGTTAATCGCGGTACATACATGTTCGATTAACATGTGTAGTTCATGCAGATCGTGCAGACTCCCCCCGGTAGAGGTGCATGATCAGATCATCAAGGATCACGCATATATATATCGATGACACAGATCCCACTCAGGCGATAACTACCTGAATGATACACATCCCGTTAATTTCCTTCTGTGAGTGGTACGCTTTCTTTTAAGCAGTACGGTACAGTATAGTACACGCCTCCTATACCCTAAGACATGCGAGAGCATCGATCCATGACTCGTTTTGCTCCGAGATCATTTTTACTCAAACCAGAGGTGCAAAGGTTTTACCTGCGTCTCCTTCTTCAACTTGCGACAGCCCCGGATTTCACGCCACCCACATCTCGAAGGGGAACATTGTACTGTATACAGTTTCGAGGGGGTCAACGACGACGCATTTATTTAGAAGAGTGGATCTTTTACGGAAAGCTCGAGCTTATTCCGCCTATAGCTGACCGTTATGACCCGAACCGTAACCAGCAGATATGACAGGAGACATGTCGAGTAAAGGAAAGCAAGTCGTGCGCTGTCAAAGGTGTAGGGCGGAGTGTTCCACACTAAAACCAACCAAAATGTAGTTTAGTGTCAGTCTAGGCATGCATGTCAATGCAAATTTGCTGTCCGTCAAGGGGTGAAAATACTGCTGCTGTCTCCTGACATCTTTGATAACCAGCTGTACTCGCATTTCATCACAGGTCCTGTAAACCGAACTCAAGCCGTACATATGCAGTTAACACTGCTATGCAATAGGCTCCTACGTGCCAGGACGGCGGTAAAAATATTCTGCTTAAGTTAAAGCTCTACGCTGATTCGGGGGGTTTGGAGGCTGTGCTTGGAAATTTGCCGGGTTGATTCGATCGGCTCGAGATGCTGCGGCTTGGAAATACTCCAGGTTGGTTGACTCTGCCGCTTACATTGTCAGTAGAGCTTACAACATAAATAAGTACCTTATTCCAGATTGGGGTTGGTTGGCTTGGGGTCAGGGATGAGGTCGCTTTGATTGGCTTAGGATTGGGACTTGGTTTACTGTAGGCTTACTATTAATAGATATATTAATTTCGTGTTACGGAGGACCACAGTAAATAGGACCAAGTATTGTTGGTAAAAAAAGGTAAATAAAAAGGTTTTTTTTTATCTATACCATAGGTCCTATTAACTATGGACCCCCGTAAAAGTATACAGCAATATACAGCAACACCACCAGTAGTGTGTATACCGGCGTCCCCGGTGGCTTGGTAGGTGGTCCGCGTGCCTGTCAAGATCAGTTTCGTGGGTTCAAGTCTCACCGAGTGCATGCTCATAGGGACTTTTTCTTGCATAAAAAATTGATAAGCGGAAAGCGCGAAAGCGTGAGTTGGCTATATTCGATGAAAATCGACGAGCAGTGGGAATGCTGAACCCTATGCCCGACAAAAAATAAAGGCACGTACCGGGGGGGAGAAGGGACGACACCTGTGACCACGGCTTGTCCAGAAGATCGTCGAGGGTAAAACCTCCTACGAGTGGGCTGGAAAGTAAAAGTGATGAAAAAAAAAAAAAAAAAAAAAAAAAATTAACCATTTACTCGAATTTGTACCTGGTACCAGGTATGTTATCTGATGATGTGGTCAGCAAACACAAAATACTCCTCACCTACGAGCGGACGTAACCAACGTCCTGTCCGCAAACCAATGGTTACTTTTATTATTAATCACTTTTTTTTAGTGGAAATAACAAGATGCGACGATACTAAGGGCGTGTGAATAAAAAAAAAACGAAAATATTTTTAATACTTGGCGCTGATTGGTCCCTGGCCCGAACATGTTCCCCTTCGTTGTTTTCTTTTAAATAATAGGTTCCGAGAAATTGAATGATTTACGATCCAATGCCAAAAATCAACATTATGACGACTGGAAATCAAAACGCAAATCGAAAACACGAACAGCAGCAATTTAGCGCGTCCTACTGGTCAGCGCAGCCACTTCAAAATATCACATCAGGACCGCCGCACCCAGCATCCAACCCACAGCTATTAATAGCACGACAACAAAGCCAGCCGTACAGACCCCCCGCAAACAACCAGTAGGCGAAACCACAACAACACCAGCCCCGAGGTTCTGGGGGCTTTGTTTCCTGACATTCGACCCAAAGCGGACAGTCTGAGGAAAATTGAGGATGATGCCCTTCTGAACGAGGTCGGAAGTTCGATCTCAGTATGTATATAATTTCGAACTTGATCCCGGAACGTCAACGTTGGACGCGCTACCACCTCTATGGAGGGCCTGACGACGTTCTGGAATCGAAATACCGTCGCGTTTGCTTGCATGTCATTGATCTGCGTTGCCCAGCGTTGAATTGCCGGCATGTGTGCTCAGTTCCGATGGTCCAAGCAGGCTGTGCTCTCCGTTGCTTTTTCGCCTGGATTCATATATATTTTCACTTTTCAATTATGGTTGGACACCTCGGCCAACTTTCATCGAAATCGAGATGAATTCGATTGTCGATTTATTTTTTCGATTCTGTGTGGTCACGCCCTGAAAAGCAAGAAACCGGGCTACTCGCCCGAGCTACTCGTGGATTAACCCGTTGATCTTCTTTTAGAAAGGTTGAACTCACAGCTGACGTGCTTTCCTAGTTTTTTATAAAAGGGTGTGTGCTACTGCTGTGTCTCGTGTCTCACGATCATTTTCGTATACATTTATTTGACAGGGCCGGGGGCGGGGGGGGGGGGATGTCAGCGGAAGCAAGCATTCATATCGGCAAAACCGCCACAAACAGCTTCTCAGAAAAAGTAAGTATTTTTCCGGGTGCTTAATACGGCCGGGGAGAGGGTGTGAGTTTGAAATGACTCTGCACCCGCATTTATTTCTGCCCGTAATCTCAGGCTGGACTTATTGTGGAGCTCTACCATATGAGAGGGCCGGGCCGGGGGTAGGGCACTCTAAAGTAACTTGACCTACGACGTACTACTGCTGCGGCAGACTTTAGTACGAGGTATCCACTGCGTTCGTACGGCGTCTGGCACTCGGACCACGGCGGGGACTGCGACGATGACTTGGGCGATCATGACCACGAAAGGAAATGGAATTTCGACCGAGGTGGCTTGCGAAGCAAGAATACTTACTCCTGGAGACGCCTCCACTGCGTTAGTGGGGGGAGCACGAGAAAGAGGAGGAGGAGCAGAAGAAGGACGAGGAGGAGGGAGAGCAGGGAGCGGAGGGAAAGGGATGCGCGGAGTAATTGAAGGGGACGGGGGAGAAGTGGTTGGAGGAGCGGAAGGTCGAGCGAAGGTTACAAAGGTGTGTTGGACACTTATTTGTCGTGTCGTTGTCGTGTTGCTGCTGCTGCTGCTACAAGCCAGTACCACTTGTATCGTGGTGCTGAAAGCTGCTGTTTGTCGTACATTATTCAGCCGCGTTGTTTCTCTACGTGCGTGTTGTGCTCGTACCCCTCTGTAGAACTCTTAGAGGTGTTGCCGTTGTTGTTGATGCATATTGTTGATTGATACCGTCTTCTTCACGCTTGAGTACTACAGCGGTTGTTTGAAATTCCCTACAAATAATATTAATATTAATTCCTACTACCTACAGTTGGGTAGATAGATAGGCAGGCAGGCAGGTAGGCAGGTACCTGGTAGGCTGGTAGGAACATTGGTTCCACGTAACGTTTGTACTGCTTGCTGTTGGTGTGTTTGAGGAGCAAAAAATGTAAGTTGACGATTTAAAAAAATAATATAATATGCACTCACACTTGTATAAATTATACCTGGTATGAGAAACCCGCTCCCATTTGTTGTTGGTTGATGATGTTGATGTCACGTTTGCTCAGTGCCCAGCAGGGAGTCACTAAGATGTCGGAAATAGCATACCTGGTATACGATACAACGCTGAACGGGCAGGATAAAAAGAAGAAAATACGGAAGACCACGAAACATCACTCAGGCCACTTGTTGTTGCTATTAATATTTATGGGCGCAGGTAGGCGTTCCGACGAAATTTTCAAAGTACTTGGAAATAGAATCAGGGATCTGAAAGAAAGATCCGTACTTCCGATTGTCTGAATCAGTGCTCCGCGGAAAAAATAATCAAGGCTGTTTATTAATACGTACCAGGTAGTCCTTTTTCGCTTTTTCCCTGGCCCAATGCATTAAATTAATGTACGAAATATATATTTACCCTCCGGCGGATTGGTAAAAATATAGGTTTAAGCTTGATAAAACTCTCACGGGACTCGTGAGTTCTGCATTGTATTTCAGGTTTTTGAGATACGTCGGCTTGATACTCCGAACGTTCCACACGCATTTGCGTGGGTGCAATATTATTTTTCATCGGTGAGGCAAGCATCATATCTATAGTGTACCTCCGTACGAATACGTACCACACATGTAACGTGGATAATATACATATATACATGACACGTCTGACGTAGCTGCGGGCTGTCGGCGCATGAAATCAAATGTTGATGTGACTTCGGCGGCTTC
Organism: Macrocystis pyrifera; assembly: GCA_031763025.1. NCBI lineage: Eukaryota > Phaeophyceae > Laminariales > Laminariaceae > Macrocystis > Macrocystis pyrifera. The sequence goes on along the minus strand of JASSKH010000009.1, from coordinate 5,328,658 downwards.
GCGACTCTGGTGTACGGCTTCCTGGCTCGCAACTTCGAGTACACGAAAGTACAACCGAACCTCGCTCGTCTCGCTTCTGGCTGCCAACAACTACTACTGCTGACTGTCTGGCGCACCCGACGCCCATCAGGAGCGTGCTTCGATTTTAAGGGCTGCGGTTACTTGTGAGGAGCCGTATATATACTATTAATAAGGTTGTCTGCGAGGAAGGTGCGAAGGTTCAGTGTCGGGGGTTGTTTTGAGTATCATTTTGTGCCTCCCGAACATCGACCATTTTCGACCACGGCAGCAACACTTCAAGTGCCTTTTGAGCTGCAAGCCCTCTCTCTGTTGATCACTTGCGCACGGCCAGTCTTGACGTGATCGCAGGCTCACTGCTGCTGTGTAGCTGAGACACCAGGCTGATTGATGCATCCGCTCTCCGCTCAAAGTACGAACCTGCCGAACGAAGGTCCGAAGGAAGCGTGTCATCATAGCGGCGGAATTTGTAAAAAGCGGACCCCATCTATTAATACTAATAGTAGTGACTGTACAGACTACGTAGTAGAGTCGCCCGGAAACCCGACGACGTGTGGATAAAATCCCTCCGCGTGCTTTTTAGTTTGAACTTTCTTCCGGAAATCAAGACACATGCATGTTTCGAATTCGACGCTTGTCGGCGACGGGGGAAGAAAACGATGGTGTCTTCTCGTGATTAAAAAGAGAGGCACGCACCTACCTGCTGTGTTGCCCCGGATCTGAGTTACGCCCGAGATGGAGAGAGAGGAGAGCATATTTTCCAAAATTCGTGAGCAACAGCTTTGAGCTCGAGGATCTGGGCGAAGCTCACTTTCGCAAGCTGTGTGTGTGATATCATACTTCGATCGCGCGCTCTACGTACGGGTTTTATTTGGTCTCATCGTGCAGGAAGTACACACATGTACCAGGTGTCATGTATCTGGTGAAAAAACCACGAGTCTGTGGTACGTACGTATTCATCAAATTGATATTCAGGTAGGTGTTGATACTACTGCCTGTACATGCAGTTCCTCATCCTGTACCCACATTAACCTATACCAAGTACGAAGTATACACAACGCAGGCCACATCTACGGCGAGTATTATCTTGTAGGTGAAAACCCAAACCCAAACACGAACCACCTGCCAGGTGTGCTGAAGTATCAAGTGCAACGCCTCTTTGCAACACACGAAATGGGCCGGGGCTGCTGCAGTACATAAGAGAACCTCAAAATTAAAAGTGCTTGTAAAATGTGGTGCGCAGTAGCACACAGCAGTTCCCGTTATGTTTTTCTCAAGTCTCTTGTCGCTGTCCGAGCAATGCCACAGCAGTCAGTATGAGTCGACGGCTTATTCTCTGAGCTCCTTGAATTGGCAGCTCAATATCTCACCTCAAACTTGACTCCCGAGAAAGATTTTCTTTCGCAGCGCAACCAGGCAAGCGTTTGTGTGCACTAGCCCTGAGTCAAACATACTACGACAGTCTGTACTGCTGCGCAAGTATCATGCTCACTTGTAATAGCCAGCGTCCCTGGTGGCTTGGTAGGTGGTCCGCGTGCCTATCAACATCAATTTCGTGGGTTCGAGTCTCACCTAGCTGTATGTAGTGCATGCTCATAGGGACTTTTTCTTGCATAAAAAAATTGAGTAGCGGAAAGCGCGAGAGCATGATTTAGCTACATTCGATGAAAATCGACGAGCAGTGGGAATGCTGAACCCTGCGCGCGACCAAAACGAAAGGCGCGCACCGGGTGGGAGAAGGGACGACACCTGTGACCACGGCTTGTGCAGAAGATCGCCGAGAATGAAACCTCGTACGAGCTAGGCTGGGCAGTAAAAGTAAAAAAAAAAAAACAAAACAAAACAAAAACAAAATATTAAAAAAAATGCTTGTTTAAAGAGCTCAACCTGTCAGACAATTTTGAGCCAAACCGTGCAGTCCCTCGTACCAGGTATCGTATTGATTATACGAGGGATAGGTCGTTTATGAGTGATACTCTCCAAATTGAAGCGCCCATGACTCACCCGAAACATGACATCGTAGAACTTTGTTCGCAGAACCCACCGACTGAGGTTTTAGGCTTGTATGTTGTATGTATGCGTACCCCATGAAATCAAATATACTACAATGCCTCGTATGTACATGTAAAGGTGTCATTGTTTTTTATCATTGCCACTTTTACTTTCCAGCTTAACTCGTGCCAGGTGCGTAGGAGGCTTTACACCCTCAGCGATCTTCTGGACAGGCCGAGGTATCGTCCCTTGACCCCCCTGCCTTCATTTTGTTCGCGCGTAGGGTTCAGCACTCCCACCGCTCGTCGATCCTCATCAAAGGTTGCTATACAACTCACGCTCTCGCGCTTTCCACCAATGAACTTTTATGCATCAAGTAAAAGTACTCGCGTGTAAGCACTCGGTGAGACCCGAACCCACGAAGTTAATCTTAGCGCATGCAAGCCGACCACCTACCAAGCCACCGGACGGAGTTCTCACTTGTGTGATTGTTAAAACAAAAAGAGCTCAACCGGCCAGACAATTGTGAGACAAACCGTGCAACCCTTTACCCTATGATGAGGATTAATCAGTCCTGCTATATGATGGAGGGATAATTCCCCCATGAAGAGTTCAATATCTCACCCGCCGAAACATAACTTCGAAGCAGTTTGTTGGCGGAACCCGACTTGAGTTTTTATGTGTTGCATAATCCTAGAACAACCGCTGTACTATTGATATCAGCTCGTACATAGTAAAAGACACGTACGCGTACTGAGCAGGTTTAGTGGGTGACTTGTGGAGGCACTTCTGCGCCAACCCGTACAAACCTTACGTACGGTACGATGAGACTACACAGTAAGTAGGACCAAATATTGTGAGTAAAAATAGGGAAACATATACAGTATTTTTTTGCAAGGCTGATCACAGTGACTGAGAATCGGGACGGGACGGGACAGATTTTACTCGTTTGGCGGGAAAAAAAAATGAAAACGGGACGGTAAAATGAGGACAGAAAAAAATGGCGGGACGGGACGGGACGGGACAGCGGGTGCCAAATTTCGCGACGGGACAGGACGGTAAAAGTCAACGGGGCTGATTTTCACGACGGGACGGGACGGTAAATGTTTTTTCCCCCTCGGCGGGACGGGACGGTAAATTTTTTTTTCCCTCGGCGGGACGGGACGGTAAATTTTTTTTTCCTCGGCGGGACGGGACGGTAAATATTTTTTTCCTCGGCGGGACGGGACGGTAAATATTTTTCCCACGGCGGGACGGGACGGTAATTTTCTGTTTCTTCGGCGGGGCGGGACGGTAAATATATTTTTTCTTCTTTCCCACCGCAAGGTCGGCGGGGCGGGACGGTAAATATGTTTTTCTTCTTTCCCACCGCAAAGTCGGCGCGGTTGTACGTGAAAAATTTCCCGCACACTGCTGGTTCCGCGAAGGGAGCCGTCCCGACGCGGACGTTTTGTTCTCGACCCGCGCAGCCCATGCCCCGAGAATTGCTGCCACTACACGGGCGACGTCTTCTGATTTCTTCCACCCCTGCCCCAAGCACTGTTGTTGTTGCGTTGCCAGCTCATGGTGACTGTTCTGATGGTTGTGCTTGCGCTGTGTTACTGGTGGTTGTGTAGGTGGAGGCGGTGGCGGCGGCGGTGGTGATTCTAGTGCCGCTGCTGGTCGATCGACCCCGCCCGTGAGATAGGCATCCGTGGCGTCCGTGCCGGTCACACCAAAGATGTCCCCCCCCTTGACAGAGAGTAACTTTGCGTTGACATTGACATGCTTTGACTGACACCAAACTACTAGGTTTTATTGTGTGTAACACTCGGCCCTACATCCTTGACAGCGCACGTTTTGCGTCCCGCTTGATGGCATGTCTCCTGAAATCTTTTTGGGCCACGCCTGTGCTGGTGTGATCGTGAGTTGAGTGGTCTCTGTGCTGTGTGTGTGGTGGCGAGCCTGTGCAGGTGGTGTGTCATGATACTACTTTGCTTTCAGTTCAGAGTTGCGAGTGTAAATGCGAAGTAAGATTCTTGAAGAAAAATGAAAAGAAAAAACAACACCACCACTAGGTATACACTTACTACTTGGTAGTAATTTTCATTCTTTTTCGTAGATGGCAATATTTGTACTTACGTTCATTTGAAAGTATATAAAAACAAATCGTCAACCAACTACTGTTGATCAGGGGGGAGGAGGGGCAACAAGAGGAGTAGCAGAAAACCCGACCAAGGGAATGCGGAGAGGGGGGGGGAAGAGGAGTAGCAGGGAAACTGCAGTGGACGAAAGTAGGAAGCAGATGGCAGATAGGGTAGCCAGGTACCGGGCAGACTAAGAAGTAGAACATGCCTGTACTACTGCAGCTGGTTCGAACGTGGTCTTCCTTTGTCTTCCTGTTGTTTTTGTTTATTTTTATTTCATTTTATTGTCTTTGCGGTGACCCTATGTGATTTTCATTTCTCTTCCTTTCTCCGATTGATAAGCCTTATTGAAGGAGTCGTGTGGCGTGGGTGGATGACGAGCCTGCTCTGCTTGTTTCGTACTGTCTGACGCCGAGGGGCCGGGCATAGTTGACGAACGCTGGACGATGGTGGCAGACAGGGTAGCAAGGTACCAGGCGGGCCAGCAGGGAGACCCTGGCTGTGCTACTCGTACCATAAACTGCTGCCGCTACCTGGAGCATGCCTGTGCTTTGTTTGGTTTGACTGTTATTTTTACCTTGGTTCTTAGTTTTACTCTGTTGACGACTAGTGGTGTTTTCTTCTTTTTCTTTTTTTTTTCCAGCTCGTTCTTTTCAAGTGTCTGCCACGTCCCGTACGTGGGGGTACGATGGTTTGCTGATATACTGAAGTATATACATATACCAGGTATATTTTAGTTTTTTTTTTTTTTCTTTTCTCTTTCGAATTGTCTTTGTTTTTGTTTTTGTTTTTTCTCTTTGTTTCGTTTGTGTATGTCGTGCCTGTCGTACGCGCTATGATGACATGGCATTGCATTACATACGTGGCAACGTAGTATCTCTGTGGCGTAGCTTTGTGACCACAGAACTTGTATCTCTCTAGGTTTGAAGAATCGGCACGGACACTGGTTGTGCTGGATGTCGACGCGTAGAAAGAACGGTTTAATGTGAAGAAAACAACAACAACAACAACAACACCACCAGCACAGCTTTTTCTAGCAGAAGTAAATGTGGTGCCCAGCAATTTCAGATCACTGACCACGTATTATGTAAGCATGACGATGAAAATACGTGATCTGTGAGTTCGACTGACTAATAATTGAATAGTTGATACCCAATTTTGCAAGCTGGGTAATACGCCTACTACTATTTGATACGTATTTCATTTATAGATGGGAGTTGTGCACTATTTATGATGACACACATGTATTTATATAGGAATTACTATTGAAGTTCGGTAACTCGAAAAATTGCTTGATTAATTTCGTAATCGTGGTGGAAATGGATGGCAACAGACGACCACGAATGAATATTTCTTGTACGTAGGGGAAGGGGCAAGTTATGTCCGCCGGAAGCGATGCAACGACGGGACGGAACGATAATTTCCTACGGGAGAGATTTTATCGGCGGGACGGGACGGTAATTTTTCGGTGCCACGGCACGGTTATTTTTCGGTGCAACGGCGGGACGGGACGGTAATTTCCAACGGGAGGGATTTTATAGGCGGGACGGGACGGTTAAGTGAAGACGGTCAGGGATTTTGTCGGCGTGACGGGACGGGACGGGACGGCGGGACCATTTTGACGGCGGTTTTACCGTCCCGTCCCGTCCCGTCCCACCGTTACCGCCGTTACCGTCCAGCCGAAATTACCGTGATAAGCCTTGGTTTTTTGTGCGTACCGTGGGACCTATTTACTATGGTCCCCCGTATAATAGAACGCCTGTGCTGCACGTTGTCGACTGAGAATCACTTACTACAATATTTTGTGCTGTACAAGGCAAAGCAGAAGTTCTATTGCTTGATTTTCGATCGAGCGTATATCTGGCATGATATAATGCAACATAATAAAGCTATTAACAGTAGTTGAACTTACTCTGGTTATTTAGACTATTTATAACCACAAACAGACGCACGTATCCTACGTCCGGGGTTATATATATATTTTAATTTACATACTTTTTTTTTGCGAAGAGGAAACAAATCATGAACGAACGAGTAAAACAAAAGGTCTTAAGGCACATTCTCTAGGGCATTTCGATTCGCTTTTTTTAGGCCAGTGTGTCGCTGGTATTATTAGGTTTGATCGGGGACGAGGGCAAATCGGTCGTGCGCCTCTCGAAATATGTGCGACCACCATCGCACAGGTGCCCAGATCTGAATTCGGCTGCTCCATCAAAGCATTCTGGAACGCTCGAGTTTTGTGCCAGATCCAATAACTTGTCCCAATTACTATATAATAACTTCTAAACAGAGTCGTGGTATAGGATAACCGATGCTACCATTGCAGATACGGGTGGAGTATGGTACGGCTGCTTTACACCCGACCCCCATACCCTCAACACCGTGGAACTCGCAATGGACGGGCTGCTCATCGTGCGTATCGTGTGCCTCGGGGCTGACAACCATTCAGTTCACACTGACTCGACTAATACATTCATTGACTTCACTCTTGAAAAGAGGGCTTATGATACTCAACTTATCGGCGCTTATCGCCTCCTTAAAAAATGTCCATCGATTTATTTACACCCCAGCAAGCAGAAGCTCGAGTAGGTTTTGCGTTTGCGTACTCATGTCGCCTAAACACGAAAGTGTATATATCTGTGAGTGTCTACCCCCCCCCATTCCTACGCATGATAGCGACTACACCCCTCCCCATTCTTACGACCACCCTAACCTTGTCCTCGTCAAAACTGTATATTTGAAAAGTATCGCTTTTGTCCCCCCTTTTCCTACGTATCGTGTGCCTAGGAGCTGAAGCTACTACCGTAATTTGCTCATACTTCGAGTAACTCAGGTAATGTAGTCCTGCTGGTCTAATGTAGAAATTCCGAGGGGTTTCAGATTCTCCCCTTCCGCAAACACATTTTTTTTAGCAACACCTACCTTTTAGCTCCAGAATTTGGTACACTTCTACTCAACCACAGCCGTGCATCCAGTGTCTGCCCTGGCTTGACATGCTAAAGAGGTGCGACTTGTGTTCTCTAAGGCTGTGAGACAGCAGTGAAAAAAACGAACATTTCTCCTCGCAAATGATTGGGCAAAGCAAGTGAAAACAACAATGGATACGGATACGAAAACTTAAGAGCACAAGCCTGGCCAGAAAATCGGAACGAACAGCTTTACTGAAAAATACTGCAGACGATGAACGGAATTCAGAAAGACTGGAGTGTTTGCGATTTTTTTTTTTTTACTTTTTCTTGTCAAAAAATTCTCCCGAGGTAAATTTTTGAGGTAAATTTCTGAAAAAACGGCCGGAAAAGACTTTAGCGAAGTAAGGATTTCAGCGAAAGTGTACGGTAACTTTTGGCTCTCTGTTTCATTGGCCTACACGCACCGAGCATTATCCCGACGCAGAACGCAAATCAAACCTCGAAGGATCAAAACACCAAGCATCTTCCATGCCACCATGCTGCCTGCCGTACGCATCACGACAACCGCTGGGAGCACAGAGGCTCGAGAGGTGTAGCTTGAGTATAGCGCGCACGAGCGGCGTTGGATCGTGCCAGCGGGTCGCCGCCGCTGCTACGGTACACGCGTTCGCCCGCTTGGTGACGACGTGGAGGATGCGTCGTCCCAAAAAAGGACTCGTATTCACACTCGTACTCGTACTCGTGCTCGTAGAGAGCGCGACAGCATGACAGCTCGTGTATCATTTCGATTTCACCATACTACGGCTGCAGCAGCAGCAGCAGCAGCGGCAGCAGCGGCAGCGGCGGCGACGGTGGCGGCGGCGGCGGAGCGGAGCACGCCGGCGCTGTGGCGTGCGTAGGCCGAGCGCAGCAGCAGCAGCAGCAGCAACAGCAATCCAAAAATTGAAGCTGGTTGGTGCTGGTGCTTGCTGTGGTGCTGGTGCTGGTGCTGACGCTGTTCATTTTTGCTCACGCTGCCCCTAGCTGCGTCTAGCGCCAGCTATTGCTGCTTGTAGTCGTGGGATGGCTGTGGTGGCTTCGCGGTCAACTGTGCCGCCGAAACGTTGCTTGGCTGCCGTTGCTACTCGCACGCTGTTTTTTTTTTTTCCGTTCACAGCGTTCGTTCTGTTTTTGTTTGCTGCGTTGCCTCACCTCCCCACTTCCCTTCTTATTTTCGGAGGCGTCGCCCGCAAGATTTGATTTACCTCACTCGCAAACACACCGAAGTCAGGAAGGGAAGGAATTTCACGTTTTTTGGCGCAAGTAATTTTTTTTTTTTTTACCTCTATCGCAAACACTCTACTGAAAAGAGAAACCTTGCTTGCTGAAGTGAACATATAACTCTGCTGCACGGACGAAGCAACACGAAGGAGAGGAACATACCGGCTAGATACGTACGCGAAATCAGGAAGGGAAGGAAATTCACTTTTTTTAGCGGAGGTAAAGTTTTTTTTTTTTTTACCTCTATCGCAAACACTCTACTGAAAAGAGAAACCTTGCATGGTGAAGTAAACATATAACTCTGCTGCACGGACGAAGCAACACGAAGGAGAGGAACGTACCGGCTAGATATGTACGGCGATGGGAAAAAATTAACAAGAACAGAAACTAATACCGGGGAACATAGTAAATATGACCGCATACTGCTTGTGAAAATATGGAAATGTATAGGTTTTTGTGTGTGCCGTAGGTCCTATTTGTTATGGTCCCTCGTAATAGGGGAAAAACAAGAATTTAGGAAGAACCGTACCCAAGGCGGCGATAGTAACATGAGTCCCTGTCCCTAGTACAGGGCCGATTCACCGACTGTGCCACATCATCTGTCATCTCCTTCCTAATGTCCTCAACAGCGTAAGTAAGAAGTGTCAGCATTGCCCTCGTCGCGCTTGCCCCGGAAAACAATTCAACACAAAACAAACAAAACTACTATAATTTATGGCTACCGAAAAACCCATTTTCCACTTTTTGGTCGAACCAGCACCTTGCCTACCGATTTACCATTTCGTTTTTTTGCAGTTGTCGACAGCTGTATCAGTACTGCTCCCCCCCCGCCCCCCTCCCGCCGCCGCTTTTCCCTTGCCGTCGCTCTTGGCTTCCTTCGCTGAGTGGCATAGCCAGCTCGTCTTGCCCCTATGCGATCTCTCCATGAATCAGTCCGCTGTTTGCGCGATTCTTCGATACCACTTTCTACTTGTATTGGCCGCCCCAGGCCATATCACCGATCTATTCCGAACAGCCTAGGCGGAGATTGCCGTGGTACCCTGGGTGGCTCGAAACACGCTGACGTCGTCTGTCAGACTATGGGCCCGGATTCTCCCTCATTCATCATTCCTAGCATCACCCGACGGGTCATCCGCTTACTGGTGTCGTCCCCTGTATGGCCCCCGCAAAGAGAAGGCATGGTGCATATGGTCGTCTCAAACGCTCTCGCTTCATGCCTTCTTGGGGGCCTTGCGTAGAAGATGAAGTGGTCAGTGCCTTGTCGGCGATGGAAGCCAATGATCCGAAGGAAAAGATCGCGATATGTGCCGCTCAGAGCTCAGCGAAGTGCTCCTGCCTAAGCGTCCTCGTCACACGTCCGTGCAACAGGGTCTCCCACCACCTCGGCGTTTGCCATACGCATCAAAGTGAGTGGGGCATCCTCCTTATCGTACAGCTCCCGCTTAAAGCGATTGTACCGTGCCCTTGCGAGTCGGATCCGGCGTTATATCTCTGGCGTAGTGCCAACGCTTGCGTCGACAAGACCGCACAGGTACAAAAACAGTGCGTCCGTCTCTCTATACCTCCAGCCCGCTGCTTCGATGATGAGCGGTGAGATCCGGAGTGCCTGGTTCGATGTCCGCAGAAGCATGGTCCCTCTTTTTGTTCGGGACACCGTGAGGCCTGCTCCTTATGAAACGGTCACATGTGGTGGATAAGTTTTTCGAAACAAACACACTGCTGTGAGGCCGAGGACTTCGTCGAAACTAATATTTTAAGCTGTGCGTAATACTTCGATCTCGTCAAGGGAAAACACCAGGGAGGGGTGATATTGTCAGGTTCACCAGGAGACCTCTTACGCCCACAAAGACCTTGTATAACCTCGCCACGAATTCGTTCTCTTTCGGGGCGTTCTCGCGCCCACCCAAACCCATGATACGTCGTTAGGTCTCCGTCCCCTTTCAGAGCACTCGTGCGCCCACACAGACCAGTCATACGTCGTCACGTCTTCGTTACCCTTCGGAGCGCTCTTTCGCCCACAGATACTCGCCATACGTCGTTGCGTATTTGACCCCTCTCAGGCGGTCTGGCGGTCGCAAAAGCTTGTCATACGTCGTCACGTGCTCGTCCTCCTTTCGGGCGCGCATGCGCCACAAGAGCCCGTCATACCTTGTCATGCACTGTTCGTCGTGTCACCCGCTTAGGACGTCGTGTGCTCACCAATCAGTGAGACTGTTGTTGACGACGAATGACCATGAGAGAGGCGTTCGCCCCCCCCCCCCCCCTCCCCCTCGGTCAACAATGATGTATATACCCGTCGTCTTGTTTAAGCTTTGCTCGAACTTTCACATCTAGAGGCCGCTTCCACCTGCCCATCTCGGCGATATCTGTGTTCGCAACACCAATGCAGCGATAGAGCAAATGTCTAAAGCATGGCGGGTTGTAATTGCCTGATTCAACATAAGAAGGGACGCAATGTAGTGTAGGGTGTAACCCATTGGTTTGTTTAAAGAGGGGGGACGCAATACGGGGGTGACGCATGTTTTTAGTCCCCCAACTATGACCGGACTAGTCTGAACCAACTCGAGACGAAACCATTTTACCTATTTTCTGAGGAGGAACAGCATCGGATGCTTTTTTCGACGAATTATGCGGCGCGGGTAAAACCTCAAAACTACGACTTTGGGGAAGCGGAGGCTTTGAGAAAAGCACCCCTCGGAGGGACCCTGAACGTATTCCGACAAGTGTATGGCTGCATTCGTCGGGTTATCGGCCCAACACGACATGAACGTCATAAAGACAAACTCGAACCGACTGCAATATCTGTATTTTTACGATCGGCATAAGACTTTGGCTGATGCCAAGAGTTGAGAGTAAACGCAGGAAAAAAAATATTTTTGTAGGTTTAAGGCACTGAAAAAAAAAGCGGGGGAACCCTCCATTCCCGCCGCATCCGGGTACGACAATAGATGCAGGCCCGGAGAAACTGTCGCTTATCGGGCCGCCATTGAGATTAGACCATACACATACTTTTTCAGCGGGTATATCGTGTTCGTACGCATGTCTCTACTCGTGCCCGTACTCGCTCCTACTACTCGAGTCGTAATCACTTGTGTGGTGCACTCGTAACACACGAAAGTCTGCATGTATCAAAGCAATCAAATTCCCAAAAACAAAGATCATGAGTACCTTGACTTTGTTTGGCACGGACAATTCTGCATGCTTCGGGGTTTAGTCATTTGATCATATTGGCGTTGAGAAGATATTATGCCGTTGCAACTGGCACAACAAGGTCGATGATAGCGATACGATAACGTGAGGAAAGAGACGAACTTCGTCGGCAACCGAGCACTACGCGTGCTCGTAGTTGTGCTCGTCTTCGACCACGTGAGTCGACACCACTCCGGACGCACTCCACTGTGTGACGTACGCACTCGTATTGAGTGCTCTCTACGTGTAAACCGATTTTTGCACCAGTCAAGCTACGAAGCCAAAGACATGCTTGATCCGCTTATCATGGATTGTATGGTTATGCCGAGGTTGTGATAGCTTCACTTCGGAGGAGATGTGATACCTCTTGATGACGTTAAGCCTTCAGTACTGGACCCTTTGCGCTTTCACACTTTCAAGGAGTAACTCCAAGATTTCTCAAGGAGTAACTCCAAGATTCCCCATCGAGCATAGCCGTGCGTGGGTTTCAGCTGAAGTTAGGCCTCCACGGTGGGGGGGGGGAAGCATACGGCGAAGGGTGGCGAAGTCGATGGTCGAGAAGAGCGCTCGAGAAACCGAAGGCGAAGCGGTGAAGTTCGAGGCTGAACGATGCAGTTCGGAGGCCGACACGAAAAAACAACCGACAAGTAACCAATATGTGGTATTTGGTTGACTCTATCAACGGCATGCTATATTATACTGATACCTGGTGGATATCTACGTTTTTACGTAGCAGTGATATATTGTGTCGCACCCGTACTGCTGTAGTCGCGATTCGCGATAGGTAATGTTTTACCTACCTACTGCGGTCCCTGGTAGGCGTTTCACGGACTCCTCAGTTCAGGAGATTTATACGTCAGCTCGAAAACGGGACTGTTGGGTGTGACTTGTCCTTTGTGACCCCCAGGATAGGGACCGAAACAACAATAAAATTTGGCGGCACACTCCGTCTCGGAGCAGAGTGGGCGCCTAACAGTGGCGGTAGCACGGGAAGGGTCGTGTTCGCGCCATCGTCGTACGACTCCTTGCGTTGGAACTCGGTCACCGATTTTTATCACCCCCCCCCCCCCCCCCCCCGCGCTAGTCACTCTGTGCTTGCTGCTGTGTTTCCTTCCTTTCGCTTCAAAAAGAGGTGAATTCCCTCCCTTTGGTAGTCCCAAGATGATTATCGTGACCCGATGAGAACTCTTCCTGGATAGCCTGGCAAACTACGGACTATTACTGTATATTTCAACGATAAGGCATATGCCATATTTGGCTAAACCGTACCATCCGTATGTCAGCCATCTGTTATTTCTGCCGCTTTCGTGTGCGCCCGGTCCCTGGTAAGATTCAGAACCGGAAACAACGGCCTTCGTCGTATGTTCGTAACGCCTGGGGTACATGTTTCCCGCCCGATTTTTTCCACGGCAATATTTCATGCCTTGTACGTACGGTACGTCGGGGGGTTATGGTGCTGGGTGTGGAGAGGACTTGAGTTGGTTTCAGGGTTCAGGGTGGGAGTTGTATCTTTCACTTTGGAATGCTTCGACATGAGCCTTCTCAGCAACGCTGGAATCAACCACCAGCCACGCGAAAGTGAGGGAAGAACGGCGAAAGAGACACCTGATTGGAGGGGCGTATCGGAAAGAAAAAAAAAGCACAATCTCGACATTTCCGATCGGGTATCTGCATATATATGTTTGATTCCCACCTCATGATCTACCGTAGATTGTTCGGGAAAGATAGATTCCTGGTGTTGTGCGACCTGCCCGTCTTGTGCTGCTGGGTGGGAGTCGCATGTTCCGTAATATCTAGGGCATAAGTTCTGGTGTGAACATGGTACTGTACGGATCCCGGTCAACAACATCCCAACCGCAAACTTGGTTCCAAATGACTCAGATCGCAATATGTCCGACACGACGGCAAAACCTGTCAACGAAAATGGCACTTTCGGAATCAACCCCACAGGCCAACCTGGGCTGTATCCCATGGGCATGGTACTACAGTATCATGCATGCCACAACGAATTTGCATGATATGCATCAGGTGCAACACACATTTTCAGCACGTTTTCCGCCACAAAGTTCGGACTAAAAAATATGGCCCATTATACGTCAGCTACAGAAAGACCATGGAAACCGTTACCTCCTTGTTTACACCCCCAGCCCCCTCTCTCCAGCAATCTGCCAATCTTGTACTCCTCTACTCTCCTCTGCGTCTTCCCCTGCGACAACAGCCTCTCCAGAATAGATCCACAACACCGTAACTAACCACCCCATATCCTCCCTGTTAGATTCCCACGTTTTCACCGCCCACCCCCCACCCCCCCCCCCCCCCCCTCCGGCCATGGCCATGCATGGCATGAGCACCGCCCCCCTTACACCGTCTCCCCCTTGTTTCGGCAACTCCCCCCCCATCTGTTCCCGGTGCCCCGTCTCGAAAGGGATGCGTGTTCAGTGATCTAATTACAAGTCAGGCAACAAATGAGCACAAAACCCTCCTCCACCCGCCCCTACTCTGTCCCCTGTATTCGCTGTCCACGAACGCTTCAGGAACAAACCCACTATCCGGCTGAATACGAGAAACGACCTCGCTTAGAAAAACCACGGAGATACGAAGAGATGCCTGCCTCAGGGAAGAGAGGAAAACGTACAACTGCTGCCGTGGTGATGGGGTTGGTGGTGGTTATGGTAGTCGCGGCAGTTGCTTCCGCTGCTGCCGCTTTCGCTGTCGTGAGACCAGGTGATGTAGCATCAGATGGAATAGCAGCAGCAGGAGGCAACGGGGGAGGTGGTATTCGAGGTGGGGAGAGAGCTGATTTAGTGCAAGGAGGCGGAGGTGGTCGTTCGTCGGTTGGGGTTGAAGAAAGAGAAGGGGGGGGGGGGGGGGACGTGGGAGGAGGCGGAGGAGGAGGAGAAATAAGAGGTGCCGAAGGTCGAGGTATATCGCTTGCATGGACAGCGAAACGACAAAATTATAAGAAGGTTGATAGAGTAGTATTGGCAGGGGGACGAGAAGGTGGAGACGGACAGGGGGAAGAAGAAAGAGAAGAAGGAGAAGGAGAAGGAGGAGCACGGGTATTACATCCCCACACTAATTCGGCTGACCTCATGCCTCTTCATGACCAGGACCATTCCGCTAAAGCTGGACCGTCGTCTCGAGACTCCCCCAAAACGAAATCGCTCGCTGAAACCGTTGGGGGGGAAGGTGACGGTAGACAGTTAGGCGTACAGGTTGCAGAAGAGGCAGCGATGATACCGTCTTCCTCTAGTCCGAGTGAGGGGAGTGCAAGTGCCACGCTATTGAGCAAGCGGGGCTCGGAGTATGAGAACAAGCAAGAGACGAAGGAGGAAGCAATATACGCGGGGGACAAGGAGGTCGATGAGAAGGAAGGAATAGAGGAAGGGGTTCACAAGGAGGAGGACGAGTGGGGAGAGGAGGCGGATGACGAGGTGGAGGGAGAGAGAGGCGGGGAGGCAAGCGGGGCGGGGGGGATGGGGTGGCACGGGGGATGGGATTGGTTTGGGATGACGAGGACCCCGAGCACGAGAGTGAAGAGAATGAAGAGGGTCAAACCGAAGAGGAAGGGGTGTTGGTGCTAACGACGAAAGCAGTGCCGGAAAGTGTGTTGGAGGTTGGGGAGGGACCAAGTGCAGGTGGGGTGCTTGGAACGCGCACGATACACCAAGAGGTGGAGGGTAAAGAGGACGAGAAAGAGGAGAAGGGGAGAAACGAGGGGAACGAGCAGGACAAAGACCAAGACGCGGTGGATGAGGGGCACATGGTAGCCGGGCATGCACTGGCAGTTAAGACTGTCGAAAGCGAAGGCGAAGTACAGGGTGGGGACGGAGACGAGCGTGGATTTCGCGGTCTCGGGGATTTCCCGTCGCTAGACGAGAGCACCGTGATGTTCCTGCACGTCTTCAAGTGCGCGGGGTATACCTTGAGGTATGTTTCGACGCGTGATCGACCTTTGCAGGGTACGGAAGACGAGAGTTGGTAAGAGTGAAGCGGAGCGCGGGTTGGGAAGAGGGGGGATGGACCGGCGGAGGGAGTTACAAGTATAGGAGGGAACGTAAGAAGTAGGCTATATTTTTGTTGCGCAGCAGCAGTAGTCGATGGCTGTAACTCGCATTGGGTTTGTTTGTCAGCTTGTTCCGCCGGATTTCTGATGTGCTCACGCCTTGTACTGACCTGGCTTGGGTTTACTTCGGACGGGTCGGGTTTGAGAGTTTGTAGTTGTTTCTGTCCTGTCCCGATCTGTTTGGTTAGGTTATATCCTGTGTTTATTTGTCATTTGTGTTATATCCTGTTGTTTTCCGTTCTATGTTCTGTTCGATTCTGATATGTTGGAATCATTTTTGTTCTGTTGTATTGGCATTGCACTATACGCTACGTTTGGTTTTGTTCTGTTCTGTTCTGTTCTGCCCGGTTCGGTTCGGTTCGGTTCGGTTGGGTTCGGTTCCGTTGGGTTCGGTTGGGTTCGGTTCCGTTGGGTTCGGTTGGGTTCGGTTCGGTTCGGTTCAGATCTGGTCAGATCGGTTCCGGTTGGTTTCATTCGGCCTGATGGTGTTCCAAAATTTGTGGATCCGGCAACCCCGCCTGTCTCACTTCAATCGAAAATCCCTGGTTTCCTGTACCGTGCGTGGCTCTCTGAACTCCGCCCCCGTCCGTTCCATTCCTCTCTGTATGTCGTCCTGTTTTTCATCGTTTTGTCACCGGTTTCCCCCAAACCAAGGCGAATGCTGGTGGATTGGGCTGGAATGATAGGCAAGAGCGGAGCTGTGGTGGTCAAGTGCGACGACATTCTGATTGTGAGTCGCGGGTAGTGGCCGTGAAAAGTTGGAGTACTGTAGTGACAACGGCCTTGGCGATAGGTAAAGGTGCAGCATACTACTGTTTTGGTATCAGAAGGTAAGATTGGTGGTCAGGGGCGACGACATTCAATTTTTTTAGTATTACACGTCCTGTCAGCCGCTGTCGTTGAGGATCACCTATTGCTATGTACTGCGCAACAAGGGCGAATAGAGTAGACCACATCAATCTTGTTCACCAACAGTAGTCGTGTGTCATTGTGCGAGACGACGCGCACAGCGTGGTGCCCGGAAACCCATGGTCTTTTATGTTTCCCCCCCCATCCCATGCATCGGACCAAAAAGCCCCGGCAGAGGTGGTGCCTTACTTCTGACCTCACACGAAGAGCTCAGTTTCCCATGGCCCGAAACGCGGCATCCTAGATATTTTCTCGTGTACCCCGATCAACATTTCAATGCCCTACAATAGTCCTAGAACTAATGTTGTAGTACTTGGTACAATATTGTCCGGTGGTTGCTCACTTGGGGGGCTCGACCGGAAGCAAAGTATCGAACAAAAAAGTGTAACCCGTACCGTTGAACGTATATGGAATGGCCCTACATTCTTAAAAAAGCTTCTTCCCTTCATCAGGGGTAACATAGTAGGCGACGACCCCCCCCCCCTCCCCGCACTCTGGCGCATTCGATCATATGGGGTCCCTGCCTTTTGGCTCATCGTTTCTTTCTCTTTGTCGACTCGCGGCGAGTCGTACACGTTTGTCGCAACACGCTACGACGGCAGGCACTCCCTACGTCACTGTCCAAGAAAGAAGACCCGCGGAGTGGCTTGAACTAGCTGAATTTACCCTACGAGTTACAAGGGGCGTACCACCAGACCGTCGGAGGCACCGGTCTTGGCTTTCGCGATATTCTACCGTATTATCTGCCCTATCAATTGTAGTTCGGAGCTATCCACGTCTACCAGTTGGTGATTTGTGCATCAGGGCTGTGAATCGGAATGAAGGCTGGATTTGGGATAAATTGTTTTTCGGCGGCGCCGATCTTTTTTGTTTTCTTCCCCTTGAAATCGGCCCTTTGGAGCTTGGTTTCAGTCGAATATACAAAGCACGCGAGACCCAGCTCCAACCCCCCCCCGCCCATAACACCAACACGCCAGGGTTTCCACGTATGCGTGCCAGTTTAGCTTCACCAGCGTCAACTCCGGCTGGTGAGGGAGCCGATGCAGACGGCGAAACCAGTTAAGGAATACACCAGGAAGCCAATACTTTGCATTTTTCTTCTGCTTCCGATGACCAAACAAATCTTGGGAATTTTACTGGGCGCGTCGGCTGCCACCCGCAGCCTTATTTCTACGCAGAAAATGGACGAACATATAGGTACTCAACCACCCCTGCCTTCAGTTACTTCTCCCCCATTGTCCTCTTAATACTCCCGCCGCCATCGCCTACCGCCTATATTGCGAACAGGGTTAAAAGCCGAACAGTAAATGTCTCAGACGAATATTGTGGTCTGATGAAAGCCGTCCGTTCTCACATTGACCCCCTCCGCCACTTCTCGCCACCCCGTCTTCCCCCCTGTATGGTCATTTACAGAGCGGCAAGGTGTGCCTCAGTCGATACCAACTCCTTGACGAGGAAGTGCAGCGAGAGCACATGGCCAATCAGAAAGTTCTGGCTGGGCATTTCCTCTGGGGTGAGCACGACAGCAATGCTATTGTTCGTACCTGTCGAGGAAATCCGCGCATGTGCCTTGTCGTCAAAAACATTGATCTTAGCATGTTTGCCATCTTACAGCTTTGTGCAACACGAGGGGTGCAATTTCGAAGAGTTCATAAGCACTCGCTACAACGAAGAATATTGTGTGTTGTCTCTAAACAAATATCTCGTTTCAGATGCACAGCTCTTACCCCATGTACCTCTGTTGTACGATCACGCCCCCAATCCCATCAGTAGTTTTTTTTGTGTCTTGAACAGCCACAATGTGTGGCCATGTGCACAGGTCGAAGGCTCATACTAGATCTGTTTCAAGATTCGATGACCTCCCCGGCCCATACATTTAAAAAAAATCAAACCCCAGTTGTGAGATCGAGACTGTTCCTGGAAACTCACCTCTGCAGGCTGCATGTGACACTATCACGGTACAACAGATCGTTATCCTGAACAATTCATCTCGTTTGTATTTCATCCTGTCAAGGATACGCGATGCATTATTATTGTGTGCAGTGTGTACGCCCCCCCGTCAGGCGGCTCATGTATTTTCGCTGTTGTATTCTGTAAGATAAAGGTTGCTCGTCGTCTTATAAAAAATCTTTTTTATCAGTCAACAGTCATACATCTTGTTACTATACGGTGAGATTGACGCGCGCCCCTGCCCTACCCGCCTTATCAATACATCGTGTGTCGTTTTGACCAAATCATGAAGGTCAGACGCGTAGCTAAAAGGCTCATGCATCTCATTCTACGATACTCCATGCACCCCATCGCAGTTCCACCTCTATGTCATCTCTCCAACGAAAACAATGGATATCATTTGTAAGGTGGTTGGCGAACAGTTCCTTGGATCCAACTTAGCCGGGTTTATTGTGGTCTGTTTCCTATTTGTTTACATGACTCTAGCCCATGGAAGATCCTAACAACGTTAACCAAGCCCAATGACAATTTGCAAAGAGCGGCCAAAATCCCACATCGAAGCTAGATATGCTGGGGTTTGATCCAAGGTTTAGTAACCTAGCACGACTTGGGGTTATTTCTACAGAGTAAACATCCCACAAGAAACCCAGCTGAATTGTTTACCCCCAAGCTCTTCGCAAACACCCTTTACGCCGTCAGCGACGAGTGGTGTACCTGTTGTTGTGTGCACGTTCCATTACTCGTCTTGAAACTTTTCCGCTGTGTGAAACATGACGTTGTTTGTGTCGTTTTGAACAAAGTTACAAACGCACTGCTCACGAACGTAGATACAGCTACCTGTAGTATCTGACATACCATGCGATTTGCCGCCCCTCCCGCCTAGCTCCATCGAGATATCGTCTCGTGAAAGCATGAATGAATCCATTGTTTCACCCCCAACATTAGGCGATGCACTTGCTGTTGTGTGTACGCCCCGTGACGCGTCTTTTCGGTTTCCCCCTTTTCGCTGTGTGTACAGCCTTGTGCGTTGTCAGCACTTGGGACACCAACTCCCGTGTTTCAGACGCACGGTCAACTACTCCACGTCGTATTTACGTTTTTTTTTTTTTTCGGTACGATTAACCTCCCGCCCCCAAGCCTTACTCCCTGCATATAATGCCATTTCTTTTCAAGACGAGTGCATCAACTCGCCCTCCTCTGGGATCGTCTTCCACCCCCCCCCCCCCCCCCCCTCCCTGGCGTCGGTGAACACCTGCATGATCATCAGGGTTCCAGCGCCACATCGAGACTCCCTACCTGATGATCACGGCTCTGAGAAATCCTCTTGAACTCTTCGTATCGGGTCAACAGTACGTCAACCGGAAGCATTCCAAGACTCTCGACGAGGTGGGGCAAACACACGTTTTTTTTCGCACCTAAACGCTCGGCAAAAATATCTCGTAAGTCGGTCGGCGTTGTGCAACGCAGTGCAAACATACAGACAGCAGTAGCTTCGTATATATTATTTATAGAGGGTGCGCTAAACGCCCTGGTTTTACGAAGTAAGGGGTTTTGTAGAGAGAAACATGTGGTGCTCTGAGGGGCCGTTATAGGCCAAACCACTAAGGCGTCGAGCTGAACGCTGAACAAGCGCCAATACAGCACACTAAAGGAAATAACCGAACCTTGTTCCCCAGCTTGCGACGCTGAGTACCGACCAACAGACCCGCTGAGCTCGCAGCTGACTCACCTGGTTGGAACACAGAGGATACGTAAAAGTATACTACCTGGTAGCACATCATCGTACACGGGCATATCATACGGATGAACGACGAACGTGTCTTCGGTATATAAACCCGTTCACTATTAGTGCAAGAATATTCCAACACTAATTTCACATAATCTGTGCCCACACACGTTTCCTCTATTTACGAGTGACGCCTTCCTTCCACCCTTCTTTATTTCCCCTTCTCTTTCGCCTCTTCCAACCCTGCTACCCCCCCCCCCCCCCCCCCCCCCCCCCCCCCCCCACCCCCCTGCCCCCCCCCCCCCCCCCCCCCCCCCCCCCCCCTCCTATGCCTCTTTGCTATCCTCTGACATCTTTATTTCTTCCCCCTAACCGCTGTGTTTACCCCCCTGGTCATGCATAATGTCGACTACCGCCCCTCACCCCTGAACGAAATGCGTAGTCAATCGTCAAATGACTGGCGCAAGCTATAAGTGAGTACGCCCCCCCGCCCTACTCTCCCCCCTTCCACCTCATTTTCTGGTGTTGCAGGCGCACAAACATATGTCGTTCGTGATGTTGAGAACGCTGAGAAGTGGTCGACCGGGGGATGTGCCTGGCCAACGGCACTCTGAGCAGACCACACACAGCGGAGACGGAGTCGGCGCCGGGCAGGTCACAGGTGAGGGTCTAAAGGTTTTTCAGTGTTTTATTTTAATCGTCTTCGGTCTTGTTCCAACATTGTTTAGTTTTATTCGTGTTTTATGCTCCTCTTGAACAAACAGAACATGGTATTCATCATGCTTACTGTTGTTGGCGTACTTTTCTCGTCTCGTCAAATATTTGTAGTGGTGCAGGTTTCGGCCAAATCTCGGAGTTCGACTAAGGAACACCTAGTGGGAGAGGCGTTTGCCCGTGGTTTTCGTTTTTCATTCCCAGCGTGTCTTCAACTACAACACCAGTTGACAATAAATGGACTTCGCTCCAAAGGAAAAGGACCATGTAGGACGAGCTATTTCTGAAGTTTGTTTTCAGCTCGAGCATGTTTGCGTATACCCCAATCTGCCCCCCCTCGTCACCAGCCCCTTTCCCATCGGCGTTAGGGTCTATGGCCATTCGACTACGACCAAGCACGAGGACGAGTACACCCTCACCATGGTCATACGTATACGAGTACACCCTCACCATGGTCATACGATGACAACCATGCATGATATCGAATTCGCTCCCCCCTGCCGCCGTGCCAAAATCGTCTGACGTTTGTTGACCAGGGTTCATCCGTCGGTTCGTCGGCATGGACCAGCAGTCACTTCACGGGGAAGGGCTGGAGAGGGCGACGGCGGAAGCCGTCGCAAACATGGACACATTTTGGGTCGTCGGAGTGATCGAGCAGTACGCCGGTTTGCAGGAGGTGCTGAGGCGGTTGCTCGACCCGGAAAGCAAGTACGACGCGCTCTGGGAGGAGTACGCCTCCATGCATCTGCACTCGTGAGAACATTGCGCAGCTTCGTATTGTCGGTGTGAAGACCTGTTTTCGTTGGGTTTCCTCTTCCGACCTGGCACGGTCCGTATGTCTGCTTGGGGTTGTTGACTGCATGTGGTTGAATAAGTTTCGAATTTGCTTTTTCGAGGTGAGACAAACTCGTTCATCACGTCCAATATTCGTTTGTTCAGACTTTATCTCCATCAACCATGGTAGCGGGTTGGCGGAGGCGTTCTGCGACAGCCAGGTAGTACATTTGCGAGACATAACTTTTCTGGGCCACCACGGCGTCCTTGCCTGGAGCCAGTGTATGGATGAGCGAGTACGTAGCTTGTGCTCTACACTGTTGGGCGTATTGCGTACGAACACGTACGATGTGTGTGTATCAGCAGTCGCATTCATGTGTTGGCCCCGGTTGAATTCGGCAATATACGTTGGGGGGGCATACGGGCCTCAGGAAAATTAGGGTGAAGCTATCGTAGAACGCCTCGGGGAAGAACATACATTTCAAATACAGCTGGTCGAAAACAACTGAGAAAGCGAAATATCCAAAGGCGTGTCGTTGTGATGTAAAGTTTGAACGGGGGCGGGACAATGGGTGCAGCGTGAACCCGACACCAGGAATCGGTTCGTATGTACCCTGCCTACCCGGCTGCTCCAGAGATATCCTTTCCCCCTCCCGTTCTTTCCTCGCTCTCCCACAAACCCTACGGCGATCCAGGTCTCCGATCAAGTCAACGGATGTTTTAGCCGGCATGAACCCGAGCCTGGTCCAGCAATTCAACGGCTCTCTTTCTCTGCAGTGGTCTCTGTACGAGAAAGCCGTTGATCTGTGGGGCTTGCGCTGTGCTGACGTTCTTCCGGCAGAAATGCACCAGGAGATGTGCACGGTCCCCCCCGCCCCCCCTGGTGTACACCTGATGCAATCTTCGCAATGGTTGCGACCCCCCCTCGCCCAGGTGGCGTGGTGGCACCCCCGACGCACACTCGTCGTGTGCTTGCTCAAAAGGTGTTTGGCGGTAGTGGCAGGGGTCTGGTGATGAGGGTGGTATGGTGGGTGCGCTGGCTGAGACAACGGTGGTGTTCGCGGTGGTAGTTGATGTCTAGACTTCCCCTTTTTTTCTAATGAACGTTTCCATGGGTTTACTGGTGGTGGTGGTGGTGGTGGTGGTGTTTTTTTTGTCGTTGTCGACGATGGTGTTGATGATGGATGGTTCTGGTGTTGGTGGCAATATGGCCTGTATTTGATCTTATATTTGTTATTTCCAGGGTAACGGTTAGGTGCTTTCGATTTCTATGCGTTTTCAAAGACGCTTTAAACAATAGTTTGGCAGGATTCGTCTTTTAACATACTTTGATTTCTCCGCGACTTGATATATAGTCCGGAGGTCACTGTGCCCATCATGTACGTATGGTTTCGCAGGAAGTTCCGGATTTAGGCGTATCCAGGACGTCTATGGATACAAGCTAGCATTTGCAATACGAATCGGTCATGGCAATCCCATAAATTTCGTTGTGGTTGAAAACTCACCGGGAGCAGATAACACGAATGACACGATATTGTAGGGTAGACGGTCACATGTCCTCCCAGCGAATAGGGAGCTGGTACACCTTCGCCCGGATTTGATATTTACTATAAACCCCCGGCCTGCCGTCTTGTAACTTAGACGCTGTTGTTCAGCGGGCATTGCATTTGTTTTTTTCCATGAGGCGACTGTGCAGAAACTACATTATTTTCAAAAACGCTGGAGTACTTCGCCTGTATGTCGGGGGACCTTTGTACGCAAGCTTGCGGTTAATGTTGAATTCTGGTGCTTGTTGTTTGTGGAGGACACGTAGTATAATTGCATGGCGGAGTCCTAGGTCTACGGCGGTGCAGCAGACGGGGCTCCTCGGCCGGCGAAATGCTCGGTATGTTCGCGTTTACCGCTTTGAGGCTTGAAGGGGTGCACACACCAAAAACATACGATACGACGAATACAGCATCCGCCACACACATCAAGTAGCCCGGGCTCCTGGGGTAAGAAAAGTGTCTAAAAATCAATATAAGTGAGCTGTACGAGACGCGGGCAGCGTGGTGGCCTCGCGCTGCTGCCTGCTTGTCCTAGGCGCTCGACAAGATCACCCTTGGTCTCTTTGTGTCCCCACCTTCAATGACACGAAGGCCCCCGAAGGCTTGACCGTATGTACTGGTGACATGCGAAGACATTGCAACTAGTTCATGCGGTGGAGCACACCTTGTAATCTCAACATCAGGTTTCGATCAAGGCATCTATCCATATACTGCAGAGCTCCTCATGAAAGCGAGGAGTGTCAGCGTATCACACGTAGGTACCCCCGGTGGCGTGACCCCGTGCGTATTAAGAAGAGGCGTTGTTCTTTCCGCGCGGCACACCCACCGGGTCGTGGGTCAGGCTCGTGCCGATCGATACAACGAGTCTTCCATATAACCAGTTCGGCAGCAAGCGCATATCAATCTATGTTCCATATTGGTCGATTTTTGCCTTAGTTGTACGTGTAGCCTTCTGCGCCAGTTTAAGAGGCCGAAGAGACCTGTGCGACCGGACAACTGAATATTCGGGTCCGTTTGACGGATCAATACTGAGCGGCATCAGGTACTAGCGCAATTTCGTTGTTGTCAATGGCGGTGCTGTCATACGTGAAAGCAGACACTGACTGCGATACGAGAGGCATCGGCTGTTGGGTCTCTCTAGTTTGCCTTCGCTGCAGCTGCTGCCCTTACATACTGCTGTAGACTCGCGCCCTACAGCGACTTACCCCCCTCTTGCTCTTGTTGTTCAGTTGCGTCTGCCGTAGCCGCTGCTATGCATGGCTGCCAGCTGCATCACCTGTGCAACACGAAATCACTCGTGTATTGTTCAGTATTCCTCGAGTCCTTCCAGATGTCGTACACACCTCATGCAGTAGACACATCACGAAACTGAATACAAGGAGTGATTTATTCGTTGGTGTGGTGTGGAAGCGCCCATCCCTCGGAGAACAGTCTGTCCAAACAAATATTACATCAGATACACCGTAGGACAAATACTGGTTGGAGTGCGTACCATCGTCTGGTTCTTGTCGCTGTGTCTTTACAGCGGCAGCCGCTGTGATAGAAAAGCGTTGACCACCCTGTGAAGCTGAACATCTAGGGTCCAATCTGATACATGCAGGGATTACTTAAACAACCTCATAACTCATTGCCAGGCACGTGTTTTGTTGGGGGATGGCACGATCGAACTGGTTCTCTCGTTTTCAATCACTCACATCATCGTGAGGGACGATGGGTATATGTTACTGTGCCGAACTGTGCGAGGCCAATAGTGACGCTATACGGCTCTCCGCGTTTGAACCAGTTCATGGAGCTTACGTTTGCACCGGTTCTGGTTCTGGTTCTGGTGCTGGTGCTGGCTCAACTGCACTTCTGTACCGTCTCCCAATATACCGCTACTAGTGCGCAGAGTGGTACGCTGCAACACCAACGAACAAAAACAAAGGTGCCACGCCCCGCACGTTCGCACCGCTGGTGCTGGTGCTACTGCATTTCGACGCCGTACCCCAAAACATTGCTAGTACATAATACAGTAGTACACTTCAACATCAGCGGACCGTAACAAAGGCCTTACAAACCCGCCCGCTCACCCACCCATCCCACCCCTTACCTATCCACCCAGACCCACCCACTCGCGTTTTTTAAGTTCAGATCGTCTGGTGATGGCTGTCCTCAACTCGTGTGACACGGACAAATCCCAGATGCTCGCCGATCATGGTATGTAGAGGCTTGAGCGCGAAGCTGCGATTTGACAGTCCGGGCTGCACTGATGATGTATATGGTATATGATATATGTACGGCGGTGGTGTCGTAGAACGTGGCGCTTCTTAGCGAAGTCAAGTTGATCACGATAACATGGTGATAACTCAGGAGTAGGAGGTGAAAATAGAGTAAACACGCGGACATCTGCCGGCGCTTTAGTTGTTCTGCTTCCTACGCCAACATCTGCTTCAACGTTTTCCAGGTTTCGACCTGTCAATTTCAAATCCCATAGCGGCACAACACCTACAGTCATACCGTAACTTAATTTTCAATTGATCCGTCATACCGTTACGTTCGACCAAGAGGTCTACACACGCTCCACAAAGGATACAACGTATGTGGTACGACGCGCCATAGAGCTGCTCTCCTTAGTAGAGTATCTACCCGCACACGTTGCACTCGGACCACTCAACTTGACGCCTCTGCACGCTTGTCAGGTGCTGCTGCAGAGTATTTCCCCCTACCCACTGCAGTAGATTCCCGCATATGTAACGGTAAAGGTATACCGGTAGATACTGAAGAACTTTTTTTTTTTCGGGTGCAAACAAAGTCGAATGGGATCTACCGTACAGAGTTTAGCTATTCGAATATGCCTAGAGAGTCAACACGGACAAAACAATGTCATACGACAAGCCTTACAACCGACACGAAAAATAACACAACGCAAAAACACTTGAATGCAAAAAATGCGGGGCTCGAGCCACTGACCGAGTCGTACAGAGTCAGCCACGCTACCGCGGATCCAAAGCACGGCTATTGACTCTCGGGGGAGGAAGATAGGATTACGTCCCCGGGAAAAATGTCTGCCGTCCAGACTCAAACTAAAAAAAAGTGGAAACGAAAACGAACCCCCGGGAGGAAATCGCCCAAGATATGTTGGACCTCATCCCTTATCCGGGGGGTTCCCCCTCCCAATGCCGGGGACCAAGCAACAACATGTCCCCCGAAAGGCATTTTTCGAAGCCCTCTGCTCGCTGCGCTAGTGACGGAACCCTTTTTCTTTCACCGGGCCGTTGTGTGGCGGAGGCGTGACACCGTCGTGCGCCTGCGGTGGGTCCGGGGGCGCTCTGGAAAGCCGGTGCTTCCCGGGGCACGTATATACTATATGTCCTCTGCGAAACCGGATGGGTTCTTGAAGACGCAAAAGGACATGGCATGTACTGCAGCATGACCGCTACATCAACGTATTACAGTATACGTACTACTGAATAGTAGATACTTTAAATGGCCTCTGTGGCTGAGCGCTATCGACGGCAGGGATGAGGAGCGCAAAATGTGCTCCTAAGTGATCAGCCTCAACACAGTGTAAGATGGCCAGGGTATAGTCCGTAGCTTAGTACAGTATGGGAGCTTGTTAGCGACAACCAAAGGGCATCTGTCGATGTCCTCATCCCCAACGTTCTGGTGCAGAGTCGGGGAGACATACAAAATGCACACATAAATGGTTCTGCCTAAAAACAGCTTATCAACCCGAACCCTAACCCAAGAGGAGGCAGGGTATCTCATGAATGTGTTGTCGAGTAGGTGGGCGTAGGTTTCGCCCCCCGAAAAAACAACGTGGACGTGTAAGACCGGGGTTATTTTTATGGCACGGAGTTACCGCTGGGGGCGAATTCATTTTAACGTAAAGTTACTGCGTTACCCTTTGGGTCTTCCCGAGATCTAACATGTGTTACCTGTGTTCGTGGTAAAGCGGGCGTTTGGGAGTAGTAACATAACGTAGCCGTCCTATACAGTTTCACCGACCTCCCAGCAGGGGATACCAGCAACCCCCCCCCCCCCCCCGGGGAGAGGGAGAAGATAGCATGGCATCCCCGGTAAAAAACGCCTCGATACTTAGAAACCTAAAAACAGGGGATATTCAGGAGTTATCCCCGCAAAAAATCCCTTATTTGTTTGTGAAAACCCCATCAGTACGTTGTCCATCTGTACCACCATTACGTTATCCATCTAAATTGTAATCTGTACACTCGCACGTACGAGTTAACACGGCAGTAACATATTGTTTACGTTAGATTTGGGGTGTACGTTATCTGCTAACTCGTGTATCTACATACATTGCATACAAGTTACCACATTAACATAATGCAATTAATAGTGTTTTATCGATCACATTCGTTATGCGTTTTACGTGTGTTATTTTATGGTAGCAAGGCTTCCGTATTACCCTCACATAACGTCGCTCGAAACGGACTGCTGCTGCGGCTGATACGGTAGCATAATGTTAACGTTGTACTGACCATACCTGGTATACGTCATCCCTCTAGCGTGTGTTACGATAGCCCCTAGAAATTTCACTAACACACTAAAATAGTGTTATGTACCTGGTACGCGTTTATTTGGCCGTGTACGGCGTTATCCGTCCAAAGAGTGTTACGGTAGCAAATAAGAACATCGCTGACGCACTAAAATAACGTTACTCGCTACGCGCTGATGTTGCTAACACGGTAACCAACTGTCAACGTTTAATCGACCTTGTACGTTATCCCTTGAACGTGTGTTACGATAGCCACCACGAATTCTGCTAACACGCTAAAATAGTGTTACTTCGCTATGGGCTGCACAACCTAACACCGTAACACATATACTGCGGTCAGTACGGGATCAAGGTAACACTCAAACATAATGTTACGCGATCGCCCGCCAATATCATAACACACTAACACTATGTTATCACAAAATCGGGAAAGTAGGTAACGCAGTAACGTAATTTTACGTTTTTTTTGTTCGCTGACGCCTGTAATAAACATAAAACGTTAAGTGTTGCGTTATCCGAGGTGTGAAATACGGGGATGAATCTGTTGCAGTCATTTCCTGTGCAGAGCTAATGTCATCGGATATAATTTATTTTCAGGAACCCGACCTGCTGGTCGCATTTGGGAAGCAGTGTTCGAAAGACGTCAATATATGCTTCAATAGCTCGTGTGGAAAAGGACACAACTACAGCAGTAATTTGAGCTGTGTCATGCAGCTCATATATTTACAGAGATAATAATGCGGGCTATCTTTTGTTCTAAAGTACACACTATATTCGTATTGTTGTCAAGCGTATAAACACGCCTCCATTTCGAGTGAACTCGCATGTGGGAATCGGTGTTCGAAAGGCGTAAAATAGATATCATACGCATGTCAGTATAATCGACGAAAAACAAAGAAGGCGATTTGAGCTTCAATAGCTCGTGCGGAAAACGGCATAACTACAGCAGTAGCGTGAGGATTTTCTCTTACACAATCTTTGGAGAGATAAGATCGTTGGCTATGTTTTTATTGGAAAGTACTCTATATGTTGGTGGCTTTTTCAGCCATAAAAACACGCCTCGATTAACTATCATATGTTTGAAAGGCGTCTATAGTGTAGTAAGGTCAGTATAACAGAGGAAAACAAAGAAGACGAATATGCTTCAATATAGCTCGCGTGGAAAACGGCAAAACTACAGCAGTAGCATGAGGATTCTCTCCCTTAACGTATATATTGAGAGATAAAGTCGTTGGCCACTTTTGATCCAACGTACTTGTGTAGTCGTCGCATTTACAACCATACAAACGCGCCTCGATTATGAGTGAACTCCTATCTTGAGGCTGACAACACTGGCCACAGGGTGTGAATGGTATTACGGGGACTACCGGTATTGCTTTTCTGTGAAATCAGCTCACGGTGCCAAGAACATGTTACTGACCACGCCTGGGCCTCTAATGGAATCCCAGTCTCAGACTACTTCAGGCACAGCAGTAGCGTCATTTCTACTCGGGGGGCCTGTACGTACACGAGAAACCACGCTGAAAACTCAGAAAAATTGCGAGATGAAAGCACAGCAGACAACGCACCCCTTGCAATTCTGGAGAGCACTGCACCTAGGGTAGACACTACAGAGAAGACCTTAACTTTGGGAGAAACCGCGGTCGGTCCAGATAGAGCGGGTGGACAGTTCCCCTCACGAGCCAGCCCGTCATCGCCCTCTAGACAGAGCCGTACAACAGGTACTTATCACGAGGACCTCGAACTTCATTGATATAACGCGCCTCAGAGGGTATAGAGTACGCAACTAATATGGGGGGCCACGGTGAGTAGGCCCTACGGTACACACAAAAACCTATATATTTACCAGTTTTTTACCAACAATATTTGGTCCTATTTACTGTGGCCCCCCGTAATTGCACCAACAGGTGGGTGGTGTTTTTCTCGCCATACCATTTTGGGAGTCCATGGCTACGGCGCTGTCTTATGCTCGTACACAATGATAGCAGGCGAGGGCCCTTTTGAGCTCTTGGCAGGGTTTCCACCCCATAATATATTGATACAAAGATTATTTCGCCGCATGAAACGGCATTTTATGAAACACGTCTGTGTGTGTGTCCTTCACATTAAACCGTTATTTCTCGACATCCAGCACAACCAGTGTCCGTGCCGATTCTTCAACCCCAGACAGATACAAGTTATGTGGTCACAAAACTGCACCACATCTGTAAATATTCTACTTTGCCACTAGTGGAGTACGGACAGCAGTGGTGGAAGATATGCCATGTCACCATACCGGATACGGCAGGCACGACATAACCATTCTATTAAATAGAGGAACGAAAGAAAAGAAAAAACAAGACAAGGACGATTAATCGCAAGAGAAAACTAAACAAGAAAAAATGTAAGAAACAAACCGTCGTGCCCCCCCGCAGGGGATGTGGCAGACACATGAAAGTAAAACGAGCTGGAAAAAAAAAAATGAAAAATAAGAAAACGTCACTGCTTGTAAACAGAGTGAGATTAAGAACCAAGGGAAAATAACAGGCAAACCAAAGCACAAAACACTCTCCAGGTAGCGGCAGCACTTTGTGGTACGAGTAGCACAGCTAGGTTATCCCTGCTAGTCAGCCTGGTACCTTGCTACCCCCCGTCTGCGGTCTCCTTCCTGCGTTCGTCAACTGTGCCCCACCCCTCGGCGTCAGACAATAAGAAACAAGCAAAGCAGGCTCGTCATCCACTCACGCCACATGACTCCTTTAATAAGGCTTATCAATAGCTACAAGGAAGAGAGACTAATAAAATGACAATCACTGATGATCAGCGCAAGAAAGAACAAGGGAAGACCATTTTCGAACCAGCTGCACCAGTTGGTGGCACGAATAGTATAGGCATGCTCTACTTCCTCGTCGGCCTGGTATCTTGCTACCCTGTCAGCCCTCTCCTTCGTCCACCGAAATTTCCCTTCTACTCATCCTCCCCCCCCCCCCTCCCCGCATGCCCTTGATCGGGTTTCCTTCTACTCCTCCTGTTACCCGCCCTCCCCCCATTCTCTTGGACACCACCCACGGCGGGTGCGCAGCGCTGCCTACTCAGCTCAGCCTCCTCCTCGTGCCATCTCACCATGATCCGTTCGGCTGCTTCGAGAATCCCCCGGTACCACTTCCCCGCCTTCTTTGCTGCAGAGGATCACAGTGCGGTCTCAACTCGAAACACCGAAGGGGCAAGTTCCGTTGACTCTTCGGTGACTCGAAACTCTCTAAGATCTTCGAATATGCATATATGCCAAGTCTTACACTATCCGCCAGGTCTCGGGTTCTCCCCACCAGTTATCGTCCCAAACATTACGCGACTGGGTAATTGTTCCTTCATTCGACATGCCCCGCCCCCCGCAAAACAGAGCCACGGTTTTTGATGGTCGTTTCGATGCTCTCGCAACGTGCCATGTTCAGGGCCTTTGCGTACGAAAGGGTGATGTGGTAAGTACGAAGTCGGCGCTGGAAGCCAATGACTCGCAACAGGACTTGGTGGTGAGCCGTCCGAAGCTTGGCAAAGTGTTCCGCTCTGAGGGTCGATGAAACACACCTGTACAGCGGGGTCTCATTCACCTCGGCCTTTAACATTCGGATTTTCAGGCTAAGGGGGGCGGTCGTCCTAGTATACAACTCAGGGATGAACCGTTTGAGGCATGCTCGCATGAGACGGATCCGTCGGTCGATTTCGAGCGAGAGATAAGCGTTTTCGTGGAAAATTCCGCCTAGGTGTAAAACCTGGGCCGTCTGCTAACCCCTCTGGCCTGCCGCTTCGATGACGAGCGGTGGTGCGAGGGTTGTCTGGTCTAGTGTTGTAGAGGCATTGTCTCTGTCTTGAGTGGCACCTTACGGTCCTTAACAACAAAGGATCGAACTAACTGAAACAACTACAGAGGGATTTCGCTTGTTGCCTACGCACGCAAAGTTATGTTGATACTGGTCGAGTCCCTCCTCGGCAACTACTGCGAGAAAGAGGGAGTACTCCCGGAGGAACAGTGCGGCTTGTTCGTTTGGATCGTTCCAGCAGCGTACTAGTTGTAGAGGGTTGCGTATATCTTCGCAGGCGTTATTATGAAATATGCCGTGTGTTCATGAGGAGAGTTTGAGCACTCCGTTCTCTGCTCCGTTCTCTGCTCCGAGCTACGAGCTAGGCTCCGCTCTCTCTCCCCTCCTCTGTCCGCTAATACAACGACTATAAAGAAACTCATCAGACCACGTGGTGGCCAGGGCATCCAGGCTTGGACTCTACGAACACACTAGTGCTTGAACGTTTGAGGTCTGGTACAAGAAGCCCACGATGCCCTCGAAGGGATCGGCTCAAGAAGAGCACGATTCTCGGAGTGACGTTGAAACGCTGCGACGCGAGGTCGAACTGGCGATGGAGAACAGCGAGGCGTCGATGCTGAACGCCATGAGGGAAATGATGGCCGAGTTCATGAGGAACAGCGATCCATCGTAGCCCGGCAGCGCTGAAGGCAGCGTTGCTGTAGGAGAGAGTCCAGCAAAGGTAGGAACCACTGCTGTAGGGGGAAGCCTAAGAGGGGCAGTACCCACTGCTGAAGAACGAGAGGCTACTGTTGCTGTTGAAGCAGGAATTGGTCGATCGGAGTCCGGCAGCGGTGCGGGTAGCGCTGCTGTAGGGGAGAGCCCACAAGGGGCAGTACCCAATGCTGTGACAGAGATCCCTGCTGCTGCTGTAGGCATGGCAAGGGATATTGCAGCAGAACAGGAGACAAATTTGCGTGAGGGCGCCTCGCCAAATTTGGGAGCAACCGGACGCGGAGGAACTGCGTTGCCTGTCGAGGTTGGCCCACCGAGGGGTCAGCCAGACCAACATGGGAGGACAGGACGATGGGGTGCATACCCTGGCCGTGAGTTGGGTGGTGGATTAGATCTACCTCTATTGCGCCATTTGGCCTTCAAACACACTCCTGTGCCATCGTTTCGTGGGCTAAAATCTGAGTTCAACCCCTGGACAAGAGACGCTCGATATTACGCCAAAGGAGTTGGTTTCTTGTCTGCTTTCGTGTCGGATCTATCACAGTACATTCCCGTAGGGGAATTAGACACCGAAAACTCGATGCTTGTCGCTAGGGGGTTTAGCCGCGAAAGTGTGCACAGACATACACTGGCACGGAATTTCCTGTCGACGGCCCTAAATAGCAAGAGCGTTAAAAGCATTTTGCACCGATGTACCTCGCCGAGGCAAGCGTGGGACGCTCTCCTTGCATGGTACGGCCCTCACACGACGGGGGCCAAATCAGACCTCTCCCGACGCCCGTAACAGTTTTAAGATGGCGCCGGGGAGCAACCCGCTCGAGGAGATGGGCAGGATCGAGGATCTTGCCGCGGAAATGCGAACAGCAGGAATGTCAGTAGACGGCTACATGCTGTACACCATCTCTATTGACGCTCTGCCTGCCGAATACGAAGTGGAGGCTCGGAACCTGGCATCACGTGACAGCATCGGCCGTGATGACATCATCAAGGCTGTTCGAGAACGGCATCACCGACGTTCTGGAAACAGGAAGAAGGGGTCCTGGCCACGCACGCCATGCTATGTACGGTGGCGGTGGTTGCCGTAAAGGTGGAGGAAATGGCAAAGAAAAAGGTGGACGACGGGGCCACGGACGAGACGGTAGAGACTCCAACGAGGACGGTGGTGGCTCGGCCGCGGCTGTTGGTGGCAATGGCAGCAACGCCAAAGCCGCCAGCGGAAGTACTTCAGTGGGCAAGTGTCATAGATGTGGCAAGAAGGGCAATTGGAGGAGCGAGTGTACGGCGAAGCTATGCAGTCGATGCCAGGGACGCGGGCACTCTGCCGATGCCTGTCCCACGTCCACGGATCGATGCAGTTGATGCAACGGGCTGGGGCACGCTGCTGATGTCTGCCCCTCATCGAAAGAAGATATTTTTCCTGGAGCGAAACTCCCGGCCACGACGTCGTTGTGGGCGGATGCGTCCCACTGGGCGTGTAACGCCTTGAACCGCACAGCAGGCACCTGCCGGCGGCGAGGCCGGCGGCGAAACACCCGAGACGATGCGTTCGTCTCAAGGGGGCGCCGTGGACGCCTCCTCGGTCCCGACAGGCAGGGCCGAAACAGCCGAGACGATGGGTTCGTCTCAAGGGGGCGCCGTGGACGCCTCCTCGGTCCCGGCAGGGGGGGCCGAAACAGCCGAGACGATGAGTTCGTCTGAAGGGGGCGCCGTGGATGCCTCCTCGGTCCCGGTAGGGAGGGCCGAAACAGCCGAGACGATGGGTTCGTCTCAAGGGGGCGGGGCGGGGGACGCCTCCTCGATCCCAACGGGGAGGGCCGAAACAGCCGAGACGATGGGTTCGTCTCAAGGGGGCGCCGTGGACGCCTCCTCGGTCCCAACAGGGAGGGCCGGAAACGACCCGGGCGCAGCATCAGCCTCCGACACCGTCCAAGGGAACGGTGAGAATCCCCCCGCGGTCCTGTCGGGGAGGACCGCACACGAGCTCAGCAGCTGGGGCCGGCTCCCCCCGACAGTACGGGGCCGGACCCGGGGTCAGAGCCGACGCCTGGAGCGTGAACCTGCTGTGCACGAGGTAAGGATTGATGAAAGAGCCGCAGACGCCCTGCTTGCGGCAGCGTACGAGTCGTGGACGAAGCCTGGGAGTATGCTGGATCGTACGTCTTGGGCGACGGAGGACGCCGTGGCTTTGATGGCCGGAGGACCTGCTGTGGAGAACAAAGGGGAGTTGAGCGTGTGCATGCCGAGTGGTTTCCCGGAAGACGTAGAACCGCCCCCACAGTCCGTAGCAGATGTAGAGCGTTCTCAATACAAAACGGCGTGGCACGAGGCCATGAAAATTGAGTTGGACGGTCACAAAATGACCGGTACGTACGAAGCCGCGACACCGCCAAAAGGGCGGAAACCTGTAGGTGCGAAGTGGGTGTTTACCTACAAGACGGATAAGGATGGCTTGATAGTAAAGACAAAGGCCAGACTTGTGGCTAAGGGTTTTAGCCAGGTGCAGGATGTAGACTATTTTCAAACGTTTGCACCAACTCCCTCGTCAGCGTCAGTTAAAATTCTCGCGGCTGTTGCAAATAAACATGGTTTAAAGATTTTTCATCTAGACGTCGCACAAGCGTTTGTTCGTGCGAAACTCGACGCCGAGATATACATGAAACTGCCCGGTGGGTGTGGTGACATGTCAGGAAAGATCGTCCGCCTAAACAGATCACTATATGGCCTTAAGCAGGGCGGACGGCAGTGGGCCGGATTTATTGGTAGAGACCGCGGTAGAGAGCGGAATGGAACAATGCAGGTCTGACCCGTGTGTGTTTCGCATGGTTGTGGACGGCAAGGTAGAACTGATCATGGCCGTTCATGTAGATGACATCGTGATCGCAGGATCGGATGAGACATGTAGAGATTTCCATGCCGCGCTAGCTATGAAATTCCCACGAATAGCCTCGGCGAACTGACTTGGTACACTGGTTGTGCTTTCTAACGCGACTGGGAACTGGGGATTTTGGAGAATACGCAGAAGGCGTTCAATGAGAGCATGCTGAATCGTTTTGGTGATAACTCATCCTCTGATATCCCCGCGACCCCCGGCGTGGAACTAGGTCCAAGAGAGGAGGGCGAACTTGGAGGAGACTGGCCGTACCGGGAGGCTGTGGGCATCTTGATGTGGCTGCCGATCATGACGAGGCCGGACATCTCGAACGCTGTGCGTGCTGTGGCGCGCCACTCCCACAACCCAACGGAGAGACTCTGGAAGGCAGTTTTGAAGATTATGGCTTACCTCCACGGGACCAGGTTTATGGGATGGACTTTTGTACGTTGCTCGGGTTTGGATTTGACTGCGTACAGTGATGCTGATTATGCGGATAAGTCGAACGATAGGCGCTCGGTATCGGGGACGGTAATTACCCTAGGGGGTGCGGCCGTCAGTTTGGCAAGTAGCACGCAGAGGTGTCTTACGTTGTCGACAGCAGCAGAGTATGTCGCCCTGGGTGAAGGGGTGAAGGAAGCTTTGTTTACGGGCGCGGTGTTGTCATTTATCTGTCCAGAGCTAAGCGGATCATGTGTCCGGGTTTTCGAGGATAACCAGGGGGCCATAGCGTTGGCTGAAAACCCTCTTAGTTCTGCTCGGAGTAAGCATATCGACGTGCGTTTTCATTTTGTCAGAGAGCTACTTCGTGCTAAGAAGATCGACATTCAGTTCGTAGCTTCGGAAGAGCAGCACGCGGATATTTTGACGAAATCCCTTGCTGCGACCCCTTTTAAGTCTCATCGTAGGTTCTTGTTGAATCTGCCTTTGGAGGGTGAATGAGGGGTATGAGCATTATTCGATGAGTACCATGTTTGAGTGATGCGAGGAATAATTTGTCAGGTCGCCAACCCTGCGCTACTTTGAGGGGCATGGGGGAGTAGGGCACCGCTTGGCATTTTAATTTCTGGCCATGGTCATAGTTTGGAATGCGGCCGTTGTTTCAATTGCAATAGTTTGGAGTATATGTGTTATACAGAGGGTTTTGACCCGGTGGCCGGGTTTCCTCCTGCGGGACTGTCTTTGGCTGTTCTTAGGTCCTAGCAAGTCTTGAATGTCTTTTCGGTCTCGTCACTGCTGTGAAGAGCCAGGGAGGGTGTTCGTTTGGATCGTTCCAGCAGCGGCAGTTACAAGTTGTAGAGGGTTGCGTATATCTTCGCAGGCGTTATTATGAATTATGCCGTGTGTTCATGAGGAGAGTTTGAGCACTCCGTTCTCTGCTCCGAGCTACGAGCTAGGCTCCGCTCTCTCTCTCCCCCTCCTCTGTCCTCTAATACAACGACTATAAAGAAACTCATCAGACCACGTGATGGTCAGGGCATCCAGGCTTGGACTCTACGAACACGGCTTCCGCCCCGCACGATCGACGATTGTTGTGTTGTTCGTCGTGCGCCGGTTGTAAGAGCTCGGACGACAGACGAAATCCCCTCGTACGTGTGTTTCATCGATCTGGAAAAAACGTACGACTCTATCGACCGAGAGTTGCCATGGGAGATACTCACACGCTTTGGCGTACCAACCAAGACGCTGACAAGTTTCCTGAATTTCCACAAAGGCATGCAGGCTCGGGTGCGTACGGATGACGGCGAGCACTCGAAAAGGCTTGACGTCACGCAGGGGGCTGCGGCAAGACTGCGTGCTGTCACCGTTACTGTTCAACGTGTTCTTCGCTTCTGCGTTACACGTCGTACTAGTACGCTTCAGCCAAGACGAAGCCATCCTAAGGGATTTGGTCCAACTCAGTGATGCTGGAGTAGTCGGAACGGAGGAGCAGGAGCCGTTGGCGTGCGTGCCAAGGGTTGTATGGGGCATGCTGTACGCCGAGGACCCAGGAAATGTCTCGAAGTCCGCTGAAGAGCTCGCGAATAAGATGGCATTCATCGTGACTGTCTTTGAAGAAACAGGCCTTACGCGTTCGGAGAAAGAGACAGAGACAGTGCTTTTACAAACACCAGACCAGACAACCCTCGCACCCCCGCTCGTCATCGAAGCAGCAGGCCAGAGGTTTAAGCAGACATCTATGCGGTTATACCTAGGCGGCATTGCCCACGAAAACGCTGACCTCTCGCTCGAAATCGACCGACGGATTCGTCTCATGTGGGCATGCCTCAAACGGTTCGGCCCAGAGTTGTATGATAGGACGACCGCCCCCTTTAGCCTGAAAAGCCGAACGCTGAAGGCCGGGATGATTGAGACCCCGCTGTACAGGTGTGTGACATGGACCCTCAGAGTGGACACTTTCCAAGCTTCGAACGGCTCACCGCCAAGTCCTGTCACGAGTCATTGGCTTCCAGCATCGACTTCGTACTTACGACACCACCCTCTCGTACACGAAGGCCCTGAACATGACACCTTGCGAGAGCATCGAAACGACCATCAAACACCACGGCTCTTCTTTGCGGGGTCCGGGGCATGTCGAAGGAAGGCACAGTTACCCAGCCGAGTAATGTTCAGGACGATAGCTGGTGCGGAGAACGCGAGACCTGGCGGACAGTGTAAGACTTGGCATATACCAGGTATGCACAGTTGAAGATCTTAGGGAGTTCCGAGCGACCGAAGGGTCAGCGGAACTTGCCCCCTCGATGTTTGGACTTGTGACCGCTGTGTGGTCCACTACAGCCAAAAAGGCGGGAAAGTAGTACCGGGTGTCGAAGCAGCCGAACGGTTCATGGGGAGGTGGCATGAGGATGAGGCACAGCTGGGTAGTCAGCGCAGCGCATTCGCCGTGGGTGGTGTCCAAGGGAATGGGGGGAGGGCGGGAAACAGGAGGAGTAGAAGGAAACCCATGCAAGGGAATGCGAGGGGGAGGGGGAACAGGAGGACTTGAAGGGAAACCGCGGTGGACGAAAGTAGGAAGGAGAGAGCAGACAGGGTAGCACGGCACCAGATCGACTAGGAAGTAAATCCTGCTCTGCTACTCGTGCCGCCAACTGGTGCAGCTGGTTCGAACGTGGTCTTCCTTTGACTTTTTTTTCTTTTTGCTCTTGATCTTCGTTGGTTTTCATATAATTGCTTTCTCTTCCCTCTACACAAAGTCTTACGAAATGAATCTTGTGGCGTGGATGGATGACGAGCCTGCCTTGCTAGTTTCGTATTATCTGACGCTCAGAGGCGGGGCATAGTTGACCAACGCAGGACGGAGTCGGCAGACAGAGAAGCAAGGTACCAGGTGGACTAGCAAGGAGAACCTGACTAAGCTACTCGTACCACAAAGTGCTGTGGCTACCTGGAGGGTGCTTTGTGTTTCAGTTTGCCTGTTATTTTCCCTTGGGTTTTAGTCTTAATGCTATGTTATTGAGTAGTAGTGGTACGGTTTCTTTAGCTCGTTCTTGTCAAGCGTCTGCGACATCCCCTGCGGGCAGGCACGACATTTGTATATTTTTTGTTTCCCTTTTTCTCTTTTCCTTGGTTTTCTCCGTTTTAATTTTATCTCGTTTTATTTCGATTTCTCTCTTTTGTATAATGTGTACCAGGTATGTGTTAAGGTCGTGCAGGCGGGACTCTTTGTATCCCTGGCCAGGTTTGTCCATTACGTTGGTACTCGTTGGTACTCACGTGTGTTGCTTGCCTAGAGTTAGAAGAATATCAGTTTTATTCCTTTCGTGCACGCGGAGACTGAGACCCAGCTCGTGCCCCTCTGGAAAACGCATGGAGTTCCACCTAAGATACGCCTTCCAAGTATTACAAAAACGATCCCAGCGCCTGAACCCAGAAACGTGCCGGGCTTTCAACCTCATTGTAGGTATTATCATAAAAACTATCCCACTCTGATGAGCGGTATATGTAGAATTGTGGGAAATTCATGGCAACCCCGATTCCGCGAACGAGAACACGAGTCGAGAATGCGGCTCCTCAAAACCCACTCCCACACCTCTGAACGGCAAGGCAACGAAGCCGGCAAAGTACGCACATAGAATGAAACCAAGACCTCGCCTTAAGGGGCAGGAATAAATCGTCAATGGAAGCCATCGCCATTCCACCCGCACGGGGGCGGCGGCGAGGAAAATGCATGGAAAAGCGAAAAATGAACACCAAAAACGAGAAGAAAAATAACACGGAAGATAACAAGAACCACATAAACCCAGCCCACAACTCCGAAAACACGTCCTGGGTCACAAAGGAGTGACCCGATTAAGTAGACCAGCCTCAGCACTGAGCGGGGCGGGTAGGCAGAACAAAATACTCAAAACCCATCCTCAACCCAGCCCAAGAAAAAAAAACAAACATAAACATACCGAGCAGAAAAAACCAGCCCCCCAAAGTCCACGAAAACGACAAAAATTACTTATGGAGTGAAGTCAAGAAGCGAGATTCAGGTGCTTCGAGATTCATCTACGTTACTCTGGATCCCCCGTGCACACGCGCTAGCCAAGGGAACTTGCAGACACCGAGAACCTCATACAGCTCTCGTCGAAGTCGTGTAGCGAGCCGAAGAAAGAGGAAGCTTGATCGGTCCCGGGTCGTGCAAATCTCGAACGAAGTATACCCCATCCGTTGGCGTAGTTGCGCTGATTTTCCAGAGCCACCACAGACCGTCGTGGTCCTTGTACCAAACATGCACCCCGTTGTGAAGTACAGTGTTGCTGGATCGGCGGAGCCTATCGGCGTGCGATACGCAGCCATAGCCGGGTGCAAGGAACCGTTCGCCGTTACTCCGAGAAAGCTCCCGTTGTGCCGCGCCAATTCTCATTCGGCGCTACAGGCGGTTGGTTCGCCGGTGTTGGTTCGGAGTGCTGACCCAGTCGCGAACAATTGCGTAGCTAGAAAGCTGAAGGTCCATTGCGCGTTCCCAGGATGGACGGGGTAGCCCTGTCCAGTGCGTCTCGTACATCACCGCGGTGACGCCACCTCGACCTCTAACCGATTGGTGTCCGGTAGTCTTTTCTATTTTGAGTCGTTGAATAAGGGTCGAAACGTCGTCCTCGGTGACGTGGTACGGGGGAGATTTCTTGGAGACGTTGTTGAGCACGTATTGCGTCAACCCCGCCGGTAAATACTTTGACATGTCGCCATGGTCGTGGGGGTTGGCACAGGGTTTGCAGTGTTGACCTGATACGCGCTGACGAGCCTCAGAGCCGGGCATATAGGAAGGAAAATCCAAATACAAGAGGTTTTCTCCTAGAGGAGATCCGTCCGGGGTGTTCGCTGAGGAGCAGGGACCAACTGCGAGGGTTTTGTAGGGGCCCGCCCAGTTGAGTGAGAGTTTGGCGTCGGGGACCTTGGCGTCCGTGTCTGGTTTTACGTCCTGGTGGATGGTGGTCGCCGTATTGTACGCCCACACCCAACCGCCAACGTCAAATTTGAGGACAAGACGCGGAGCGTCGGAGAGGGCGGAGTTGTGGCGATGCACGCGAGCAACAGTGAGGGCGTGGTGTTCGCGAACGATATCATACGCGCGCTGCTGGTGGTCCGTCGCCAAGTCGCAGTAGGGTAGGTGATCTCGGGCCAAGCTCTTGTGGCCGGCGACTCCAGCACGTCCGAAAATCGTGAGAGGGAGGCGTGTCAGCCGACCTATATGTACCTCGTTGGGCGCCTAACCCGTGGCGGCGCTGACGGAATTTTTGCAGGCAAACTTGACGTGAGAGAGCTGTTCATCCCAGTTGTGTTGGAGCTCATTGACCACCTTCGCCAGTATCTGGGCCATCGTGCGGTGTATGCGTTCCACGCCACCATTGATGTTTGGGTAGTAGGAGCTGGTGGGAATTTTTGGAACCCCCAGAAGCAGATGAATGTCGTGCGAAGCTTGAAGCAAGACTGGAGGCTGTTGTCCGAAAGGATGCTGCACGGGAACCCCCTAAGGGGGGTATACCGGTTGATGATAATGTTAGCCGTGCTCTCAGCGGTGAACGTTGCCGCTGTGACGGCGTACATGTCGGCTCGGCGGCTCAAACGATTAGTGAAAAGCAAGATCTAGGTATTACCTCGCGGCTTCACCGGGAGAGGGCCGAAATAGTAGCTGTTGACGGCAATGCCTAGCCCTTCTGGCACGGGCAACGTGATGGAGGGCCACCGGACCGTCTGCCGCGACGTTTTCCGTGCTTGGCACTTCAAGCAGTTGCGTAACCACCACCGGGTGCAGATGCTCATACCGATCCACCAGTATAAACGTAGA
This sequence comes from Macrocystis pyrifera, assembly GCA_031763025.1. NCBI lineage: Eukaryota > Phaeophyceae > Laminariales > Laminariaceae > Macrocystis > Macrocystis pyrifera. The sequence continues at coordinate 5,287,329 of JASSKH010000009.1, read as the reverse complement.
GAGGCTGCCAGAACAGTACCACCCGCTCCGTTGAATGCTCGAGAGAAAGGTCAAAGACCGGTGGTGCCGAGTCGTCGGTGGCCGCAGTTGCGGTGTGTGTGGGGGGGGAGTGTGCTTATCTGAAAACACTGAGCCCCTGGTGCACCAGGCGAGTCTGGTTCCACGTACTCTGGCTCTGTGTCGCCACTGCTCGTACGCAAAAACTCGCCAGAGGTTCTCTTACGGCCCCCGATTGTCTCTGTCCTGGATCAAAGGGGGCAGGGGGCTTTGAGCCTGTTGGGCGTGACGAGAGCTGCGATTCTTCCGAACTTACCGGGTAAGCTGTCCGGTTGAGCTGACCGGAGGCCGTGGAGTGACCACTGGCTCGACGGATAGTGCCAGATTTCTTCCGTTTCACTGGAACCGAAGGAGCGCTGCTCACATGGAGTGGCATGTGCGAAGACGAAAGAGACCCTGTAGACGTCTTCAAGAACGGTGCTCAGATGAGGGGCAACAAAGGGTTCGCCGGAGCGGGATTCAGTGCTGTAGACCTGGTGGGGAAGTGGGACGAGGTAGCTAATCTTGTCGACTCCTTCTGAATTAGAAAAAGGGTGGAGCGGCCACCGTTATTGCGAAGAAACGCCGAGTCGAGCTTCAACTGAGATATCGGGGACGCCGAGTCGAGCTTCAACCGAGATCTCGGGGTTTCGGTGTTTGCCTTCCCGCACCTCAAACCGACCGCCATAGCATGGCCGGCACATGTAGGAGGGGGACACCCTCGTTGAACAAACCGACGCGACGGCGCAACACTCGTCGTGCTGCTAGGTGCGTGGTTCGGGAGAGCGACGTTTATCGCGCCTGCTCTCGTGCCAGGGTTGCGGGGAGCGGCGTATAAAGCGTGGGCTCCCAACGTCGGGGAAAGCGCCCGGGGGCTCCCCGGTAAAGGCAGTGGAGCTGAGTTGCTGCGTCGGTCCAACGCCAGGTGTAACGTGCGGGGCGGCAGCGGAGCAGGTCGGCGCTGAGTGCTGAGCGAGCCTGGGACGCGAGCATCGTGTGAAATCAATGTTTCTTCTCCCGGCGATGCTGACGGCGGGCGGGCAGCAGGAGCCGAACCGTCGTCGACCTGTCAGTTACCGGCGCGGAAGAGGGCTGGCTGGCGTCCGTTCGGGTTTCCACCCCGAGTTATGCGAGGCACCGTAGCGAACCCCCGAGACAGGAGCTGGGGCGGAAGAGGCAGGGGCGATCGGACCACCACCGCGATGGCCGGAGTTAGACTGCTAGTGTCTTCGTTCCGCGTGTGTTGTAGCGGTCACCTTGTATGTGCTTCTGCCCCTGGTCGTGTTATTGCCCACGCGAGTAACCGGGGCGACTCCTGTGGTTTTTCGGGTTGTGTTTGTTTGGTCGTGAGGTGTTCTCGCGGCGGTGTCTGATCATGAATTCTTGCCAACGACCGAACGCCTCGTCGTCGTCTCTGAGCGTTCTGAGGTCGGGCTTTAAGACACCACTAAGGTTGATAAAAGGGTGTCTACACTGTCGGAGAGAGTTTGGGTCTTCATGAAAGTTTCAACAGTGCCCTCGGTTTTCACTGAGGGGGCGGCTGCGCGAGCGGACGATGAAAGTAGGCCGCTCCAGAGGGGAGGATCCTCGGTCGGGATGGACATGCGAACGCCGTGAACTTCAGCAGTCAGGGATGGATTTGTTGACATTCATCACAAGCAGATTATTACGCGATCCCCACAATGCGACTGGGGCAGCGTCCGGCCCTGGCCGCGACCATTATTGGCGGGCCGGGGCCCCGACGGGGCGATTAACCGCAGACCCGTCGAAAAAGCAAGCAAAGAAAAATATTTTTCGCTGTTGACAGCAGGTGTCTTTTTATTCGCGAGAGTCTCGAAAGCTAACCACATCGCGCCCAAAGTGCCGAACGGCCTCGATACCGTAGCCAAACATCCCGGGTACAGCGTGGGCATCAAGCTAGGGTGTTGTTCATTCACTGCCATCCGAACCGCCTCCAAAACAACCTCCACCTCCGGTGCCAAAACCACGCTCAGTCCCCGTCGTTGCCGACACCACCCCTCGAAATGCACGTCAAAAATCGCAAACGGGGTCCCGTTAGGTACGCCAACATCATTCAACTTGGTGTAGCTGTCCCCCGTGTCGGTGCGGTCATAGTGGTTGCCCAGTAACCCCAGGAGGAGCGTGAACGTCTCCAGTCCCGTCGATCCGGCGGCGAGGGTGCGCGACACCTGTCCTTATGAATCATCCATACAGGTAGAGTGAGGGCGGCGGTCGTGTCGTGGGCTTGAAGGGCGTGATGGCGCGCACGAAGGATTTCTTCAGGGGGTACTCTTAACCGGAGATCCAATCAGTAGAACTAAGGCCTTCATGGGTGCCATCGTTGCACGTCATGAGAGTATCACAGGTGGAGGCCTTGACCGAACGAGTGAGTTGTTGCGTTGCATCGAAAGGGTTGATCGAAAAGGGAAACGGTAGGACAGCAATGCGCGAAATGGCTTTGAGTCCTAGGTGTTTGTACGCCCGTTGAACGTCGGCGGTGCGCGTTTTCGCAGCGGCAGCGGTGGTGCAGTCGATCACCGATGTACGTGCGTGAGCAAGTTTAGATGACACGGGCATGTCGCGGTCATCGGGCATAGTCGTACGACTAAGAAGCGCGGCGGAAGAAACAACATCAATCAGCGAGGGGACTACATGGCGCTTGTTGGTGGCGGCCGTAACCTCGAGGACAGGGACTGTTTTGTGGCCATCTGAGCATGGGAACTTGGAGAACTAGGCCGAGAAACGTTTCCCCGTGGGCAGCCATAGCGGTCGTCACTCGAGCTCTCCTTCCCCTAACCACGGTTTCTTCGTCGTCCAGCCCGTGTCGTCGAGGCATGCTCTCGTCATTGTCCGCGCCCGAGCCCTGGTGGAACCTGCCGTCCGGACCGACCGAATCCCTTCCAACCGTCGGGCGCCGGCGGTCCTGGTCGGCAGCACACCAGCGAGAGCGATCCCGGGTCACAGAGCTGGCGTCACGTCCCGGGTGTCTGCTGAAGGAGTTTGGAGGGGTCCCTGGTGGGCGGAGTGTGCCCGCTGCTTGCAGTCTGGAGGAGATAGGCGTCTGGTTTGGATCAACAAACAACAATGGAAGAAGCGTCGTGCGCCTCCCGGAGGCTGATCACCAGAGCCACGGTGTATGCCCAGCGTTACCGGGTCGCCCAGGAATCGTCCGCCATCCCGATCCAAGCGTTGTGGACGGAGAGATCGTCTGCCGGCATCTCGTGTCAGGGGCGGCGAGCGGCAGAGACTACCAGTGTCGCCGCCTCAGAGCCGAAGCACGGGTTGGGCTCGGCCGTCATGCAAGCAACACTCCCCCGTAAGAAGTCTAGATCCCCGGTACGCTTGCTCCTGGCGTCTATCGCGATCACGCCGGGGGGAAATGAGTCCGAGGGGCCAAGGCCGGGGGCTGAAGTAGGGGCTGGAGCGACCTTCGTCGTGGTGGCGACAAGGGGAAAGCTCTCAGCTAAGGCCCTTGTCTCGGCGGCCCGACGGGTTGTGGAGGCGCTGTTCGGCCGGGCAGCACGCAGAGCTTAACTGGCGCAAGAAATGGAACCTTGCGCAGAAGAGGGGGGGCACGCGGCGTACTAAGAGGCCGCGACGGCAGCCGTGGAGGCTCTGGTGGCAGCTGACTCCGCGAGCTCGCTCGACACGCGCGCCTGCGCCCGACGTCTAGCCGTTGTCGCCGAGGCAGCCCGGACGGCCTCGGCGGCGGCGAAAGCCCGCTCGGCCGCGACGACGTTGGGTTGTTTGTCAGCGACAGCAGGAGTCCGAGTGGCCGCGGCAGCGTCAACCTGATGGGGTACTGGGCGTTGTGCCGTGGTCCCCGCGTCGAGGCCCGAAAGGGTGGACCAATGCTGAAAACACAGCGGCCTGGTCCTGCGGTGAGAAGGAGGTCCATGCTCCATCTAGTCGGGGGGGGACTGTCCGGGTCCTCGGCCGCCAGTCCTGCGTCCTTCGCGGTAGCCAGCCGCTCGTCCTCTGAGTCAGGGTGCTCGACGTCCATGGCGTCGTCCACAGTCGTGGGGCCCGCTGGCTGGGGTGTCCTCTATCCCGACCAATGAGACGAGCTGTAAGTCCTCACGCCGCTGGGAGACCTGGCTGGGCTGGGTGACTCCACTCGTGCTTTGGCCGTACATGACATGCTGAAGCGGAGGCGGGGGGAAACGCACCGGGGAGGGGACGACGCCGGGGCAGGGGGGGGCACCGGGGCAGGGGGCGACGGGAAACTGCGGTTCTTAGGGTTGTGGAACGTAGAAACATCGGTGGCAGTAGCCGTGGCTTGAGCTTCAGCGACGATTACAGCGGTGATGAAGGCATGGCGCGCCATTCGAGGGGCGCTACGAGCGCTTAAAGAACGAGCATCGACCCCAGAACGTGTCGCGAAAGGATAACGGTGGTCACGGTTTGTACGTGTACTAACAGCAAGTGTGGATGGTTTTGGCACGTCTCCGGTACTGGAGGGCCTATTAAAAGCATAGTGCCCTCTAACAGCAGTACTAAAACTCGTATCAGCACTAGAATATTCTGCAGAATCGTCGCGGGTGTCTACAGCAGCGGGCACTCCGGTACCGGAGGGCCTATTTTTAGCATCGTCCCCTCTAACAGCAGTATTCAAACTCTCATCAGCACGAGAATTCTCAGCTGAATCGTCGTGAGTGGCTACAGCAGCGGGCCAAGCAGTGGCAGTACCGAAATCCAGTGTGTCTTGTGGGCGAGTGGCGGGAAACAATTCACGAGCAGCAGTATCGCTCCCTCTAACAGCAGTATGCAAACTCGCAGCAGTAGTGGAATTTCCAGCGGAATCGGCGTGGGTGGCTACAGCAGCGGGAAACGCAGGCGCAACACTGAAATTCCGTGTGCCGTCTTGTGGGCGGCGGGCGGGAAATATTTCACGAGCGTCCGTAGCGCTCCCTCTAACAGCAGTACTAAAACTCGAGGCATTAGTGGAATTTCCAGCGTAATCGGCGTGGGTGGCCACAGCAGCGGGAAACGCGGGCGCAACACTGAAATTCCGTGTGCTGTCTTATGGGCGGGGGGCGGGAAATATTTCACGAGCGTCAGTAGCGCTCCCTCTAACAGCAGTACTAAAACAAGAGGCATCAGTGGAAATTCCAGCGGAATCAGCGTGGGTGGCTACAGCAGCGGGCGAAGCGGGCGCAGTACTGAAATCCCGTGTGCCGTCTTGTGGGCGAGGGGCGGGAAAAAATTCACGATAGCGCTCCCTCTAACAGCAATACTAACCTCGGAGCAGTACTGTAATTTCCAGGATATCCGTAGCTACAGCAGCGAGAGAAGCACGCTCAACACTGAAATCCAGTTTGTCATCGTGTGGCCGCGGCACGGAAAAAAATCCACGAGTGGCAGCATCACTCGTGGACATCCTACCAGTACGAGCAGTGTCGGACAGCAGTGGAATACATGGCAGGAAAACAGTCTCAAATACTCTCTCATCTGGTCCAGAAGCAAGTAGACCCGACGGCGAGGAGCGCAGCGGGGTTGCGTGGAGAGCGCTGCGTCCAGGTTTGACCGACGTGCTCCGGCCTGGCGCAGACGCAGCTGACTCCACCCACTGGCTGGATACGAGCTCAGCGGAGTGGGGTCTCCCAGGCTGCTTGGACGGCAGAGGGCACGAGTGGGGAGTCAAGCTGCAAGACCCAAGGCCTGGTTGGTCACGCGCGTCACGAGCTCTAAGAAGCGGGGGCGTCGAGTTGTCTTGGAATGCAGAACTCGCTTAGCCGAGCGTAGCACGGAAAGGGTAATGGATGAGGTCCGTCTGACGGAGGCTACCTCTGGGCCCCGTCATGGGGCTCGAGTCGAAGCTCTTTCTCTTCATGGTCTGTTGCACAGGACGCTCGATCCACGTCGTCCTCATGGGGCTCCTGTCTAGACCCGTGCTCCTCATGTTGGTGTGTTGTACAAGGCGCTCGATCCTCATCGACGAGCCTTGGGCGGTGGGGCACTGAGGAGACCTGGGCCTCAGTGGCTCGGCCACCATGAGGGGGAGCAGACCTTCCCACCTCATGAGTCTCCATTGTGCAGTGTGTGAAGCACTTGTTAAGATCATGCGGGCGGGACTCTTTGTATCCCTGGACAGGTTTGCCGATTAAGTCAGTGCTCGTTGGTACTCACGTGTGATACTTGTTAAGAGAAAAATGAAGAGCAGTTTTATTCTTTTCGTTCACGCGGAGACTGAGACTAAGCTCATGCCCTTCTGGAAAACCCCTGGTGTTCCACCTAAGATACGCCTTCCTAGTATTACAAATACGATCCCAGCGCCAGAACCGAGGTAATTTCAAGGTTTTCATTTAAGGCAGCATCATTGCATAGGTCGTGCCTGTCATATCCAGTATGATGAGATGGCGCTGTAGGCTCTAGTCTTGAATGCACGCCGCAGGCTCTTTAAGGTATGCGTAGATAGGTACCCCGCAGGCAAGAAAACATAGGATATGTGTTTTAAGGTTTACATTGGGTAGGCGATCGGTTAACCTTTTACCAGTAGCCCAACGGAGTAGGACCTTAACATACGGCATCACCGGCAGGACATGGGTCGTTCGTCGTGAATCGAATCTCACGTCGACCATGAAAACGCTTTTCAAAGAAAAGTGAACTTCCTCATGTCAAGAATCTGAAAAAAAAAAGTCTGGATCCCCAAAAATTGGAACCGCGTGTTGGTGGCACGTCGACCTGTATATCCGGTCCGTTCGAGGGGAGGAGAGTGCTATAAGACTTAGATTAGGTTGGCGATTGGTTAACCTTTTAACAATAGCCCACCGGACTAAGACACTAAAACAGGCAACAAGATAGGCATACGACGTGCCTGAATTTCCCGTAAACGTGCCTATCTATTGAAGGCATTCTCTTTGAAAAGTGCCCAAGACGTGCCTGAAAGCTCTTCGGCGCCCCAAGACGAACCCTATACAAATTTCCAGGAATTCTTTGTGAATGGGAAAAATGCCTGAATATATGCCGGAAACCTGTTCAGCGTCCCAACTCGAATCCTAGACTACCTTGCTTAGTTGAATGTACTTTGGTTTCAGGTGATAAAGTGCGTAAAAAAAGGCCTGAATGACGCCTGTTCTTTGCCGCAAGGATAATTCCTGCACAAAAATCACGTAGTCTCGTTTCAAGAAGTAAACTGTCTGAAATAATGCGTGCAAACGTACGTACACAGTGTAGCATGTACGTGTGTTTTTTTGTACCGGTATGGAACAAGCGGTGGTTCATGACAGCACCTTTAGCTGACGTTGTTGTTGTTGTTGTTGTTGTTGTTGTTGATTTCTTCACATTAAACCGTTCTTTCTATGGTCCCCCGTAATAATAACAACTGTTACGTAACAATGTAGTATCTCTGTGGCGTAGTTTTGTGACCACTTACCTTGTACGAAGTATATCTCTAAGACTATAGAATCGGCACGGACGCTGGTTGTGTCCTGGATGTCGATGGGTGGAAAGAATGGTTTATGTGAGGAACACATATGGATGTTGTTCCTGGTGTAATGTGCTTGTAAGTCATACGGAATGTGTATATGCGTGGACGAAAGTAGGGAGGAAATGGCAGACAGGGTAGAACGGGTCCGATTGTTGATATTATTATAACATACCTGGTATATATGTCTGTAGTAATGTGGTTGTAAGTGATAGGGAATGTGTGCGTGCGTGGAAAGTAGGAACGAGATGGCAGACAGAGTAGAAAGGCACCAGTCCGAATATTACGTTACGGGGGACCATATCGAATAGGACCTACGGTAAACACAAAAACCTATACATTTCTCTATTTTTATCAACAATATTTTGTCCAATTACTATTGCTACCCGTAAGAGTAAGTGGAACACGTATATGTCTGTGCTACTCGTGCCGCCAACTGCCGCAGCTGGTTCAAACGTGGTCTTCCTTCGTCTTTTTTGTTTTGGTGCTCGGTCCTCCGTGATTTTCTTTTTGCTTACTGTAGTTTATTTTTCTTGCTTGTTATCCTCACGAAAGAGGAGTCCTGTGGCGGGGGTGAATGACAAGCCTGCTTTCCTTGATTGGTATTGTCTGGCGGATCCTCTCCGGGGGTGGAGGATAGTTGACAAACGCAGGGCGGAGACGGTAGACAGGGTACCAAGGTACCAGACCACTTAGTAAGGAGAACCTGGCTATGTTACTCGTACACAAAGTGCTTCGGCTACCTGGAGGGTGTTTAGTTCTCTGACTTGATTGGTGTTGCCCTTGGTTGTTAGTCTAACTCTCTTTGTATGTAGTGTTGGTGGTATGTAGTGCATATTAATAGCTATTAATAGTATCAATACGTAGTGGTGCTGTTTTTTCAGCTCGCTCTTTTTTAGGTGTCCGCCACATCGCCTGAGGGAGGCGCGACATAATCTTCTTTTCATCTTTCGTTTTTTTTTTCTCTTAGATTTGTTACTTTGCTTTCTGTTTTTTTTTCTTTTGCCACCTCTAAGGGCTGGTCCTAACGGGGGCAAAAAAAACGAAATGAAAACGATATAAAACAAAGATACTTTCGTTTTTCGTAAAAAACAGCAGGTTTAGTCCTAAGGAGAAAAAAAAAAGCGAAACAAAAAACGAAACAAAAAACGAAACAAAAAGAAGCCGAGTCGAATGTTTACGCGATGCAATTTTTCAGAATGACTCAACCGCCACGGCACGTGATTCCCGGCAAGAGCGCTCGACAATGGCCGTGTGGATGGACACAACTCGCACACGTGAGGCACCCTCCACAGCAGGCGGTTCTTGTCGTCCAACCCGCTCTTTCTGGAGAACTTGTGTATCGGCCATCGCTGTTCGATGGCAGACGTTTGAATGTTAATGAGTGGGACTCTTGTCGAAAAATATACCACCACAGCCACTTCCTGATCCCCCGGTTTCTTGCGAGGGCACCCCATGGTAAATCCCTACCCGCGCCGTCAGCAGACAAGCCGCGTGGCAGCCACATGCACTACCTCGGGCATCGTGCGCTTGCCAACCGGTCGTAGAAACTTTATTGGAACTTCATCCCAACGCTTCGAGCTCCTCCTATGTTCCTCTTCGACTCTGGGTATCCCATACTCGTATTTTGTTTACTTGGCACCCATCATTTTTATTTCGTTTTTTTTCGTTTTTTTTGCCCCCGTTATTAGGACTGGCCCTAATTTATAGAATAACAGGTATATGGGTATGTTTTGCCTGTCGTATCCAGTATGATACGTACCATGACATTTTCGCTCTTATCCTCTGCTTACTGAATGACAATGTAACATCTGCGTGGCGTAGTTTCGTAACTTCATAATTTGTGACTCACTAGGATTGAATAATCAGCACAGACACTGGTTGTCCTGGATGTAAATGTACTTTCTTCCCGTCGACATCCAGCACAACGAGTTCGAACGTTCTTTCTACCCGTCGACATCCAGCACAACCAGTTCGAACGTTCTTTCTACCCGTCGACACCCAGCACAACCAGTGTCCGCGCCGATTCTTCTTCAATCCTAGAAGAGATCCAAGTTCTGTGGTCACAAAACTACACCACACATAGAGACACTATAATGTGTGTGTGTGTTCTTCACATTAAACCGTTCTTCTACTCGTCGACATCCAGCAAGCCCAGTGTCCGTGCTGATTCTTCACCCTAGAAAGATACGAGCTCTGTGGTCACAGACTACGACACAGAGATAACACACCGTAATGCATTAATAGCCTACGTAATACCATGCCTTCGCACTAGGTGCGGCCGACACAACATACATACATACGCCAGCAACCAAAATACACCATAAAGAAAGAGAAGCAACGAAAAAACCAAACCGAAAAAGAACAAGAAAAAGAAAAAGAAAAGGAGAAGAATCCCAAATAAATAAATAAAATGGGAAGCCAAAGCTCAGACACATACGTACTTACCCCGAGCATGAGCCAAAAGGGACGTGCAAGGGGAAATACACGAGAAGGAAAAAGGGGACTATGCATGCCGGTGAACACTTAACTAAGTAAAAAGAGCAATAGTGAGTGGGCCAAAATACGCTCGTCACCCACCCACTATGTAGTACTTCTTTCATAATGATAAGAAGGGAAAAAAATCAAAATGCATACCGAACGGCCGCAGCAGTTGGCGGTACGAGTACCAAAGAAAAGTCCAACCTATTAGTCGGCCTGGTACCTTGCTACCCTATCTGCGGTCTCTCTGCTACTCTCTTCTACCGCGGTTTCCCTTCTACTCCTCCTGTCCCCCCCCCCTGCCCCCATACACTTGTACGGTGTTCCCTCTACCCCTCCTGCTGTTACCCCTCCCCCCATTCCCTCTAACACTACCTGCAGCGGATGCACGGCGCTGTCTACGCAGCTTTGCCTCAGCCTCGTGTCACCTGCCCATGAACTGTTCAGCTGCTTTGAGGATTCCCCGGTACCACTTTCCCGTCTGTTTTGCTGCAGTGGGCCACAGTGCGGTCCCAACTCCAAAGACTAAGGGGGAGTCTTCCGTTGATCCCTCGGTGGCTTTGAACACTCTAAGGTCCTCAGCAATTGCCCTAGGCCAAGTCTTGGGCTGCCCGCCTGGTTTCGGGCTCCCCCCACCAGCAATCGTCCCGAACATCAACCGACTGGGCAATCGCCTCGTGTTGCCGCACCACAGCCCCCGCAAAGAAGAGTCGCCGTTTACGGATGGTCGTTTCGATACTTTCCCATCGTGTTATCCTGAGCGCCTTCGCATACGAGAGGGTGGTGTGGTCGGTGCGTAGTCGGCGCTGGAAACCAATGACTCGCAGAAGGACGTCGTGGTGGGCTGATCGAAGCTTGGCGAAGTGGTCCGCATTGAGGGTCCACGTCACGCAACCGTACAGCAAGGTCTCAATCACCTCGGCCTTCAGCATCCGGACTTTCAGACTAAGCGGTGCGTTCGTCCTATCGTACAGTTCCGGACCATACCGTTTGAGGCATGCCCGCATCAGACGGATTCGTCGCTCGATTTCGACGGAGAGGTCAGCGTTCTCGTGGATAATGCCTCCTAGGTACAAAAACTAGGTCGTCTGTTTATACTTTTGGCCTGCAGCTTCGATCGCGAGCGGTGAGGTGGTAAACGTCTGATCCGGTGTTCGTAGGAGCATCGTCTCTGTCTTCTTCTCGGATACCGTGAGACCTACTGATTCGAAGACAGTCACGATGACTGTCATCATTCTTGCAAGGCCTTCCGCCGACTTCGAGTGCAAGTATGTGTGTGTTCCTCACTTTCAACTGTTCTTTTTACCCGTCGACACCCAGCACAACCGGTGTCGGTGCCGATTCTTCACTCCTATTACGGGGGTCCATAGTAAATAGGATCTAATATTGTTCGTAAAAATACGTAAATATATAGGTTTTTGTATGTACCGTAGGTCTTATTCACAATGGTCCCCCGTAATAGAAGAGAAACAAGTTTAGCGGGCACCAAACTACAACAAACTACGTACGGCACAGCGATACTACATTGTATTGTTACCTACGGATAAGAGCAGCAGCAGTATACAATATAATACCCTGTCATCATACCAGGTACTACTGAATATGACAGGCACGACATGCGTATTCTATAAGAGAAAACCAAAGAAAAAAACAAAGACAAGATGAACAGAGAAAAAAAGGGAAACAAAAATCGAAAGAGGAGAGAAGAAAAGAAAAGGATGTGGCAGACACTTGAAAAAAACAAAGAAAAAAACGTGCTATAAAAAGAGACACCACTCCACTGCTGTAATAAGCAGAGTGAGACTAATAACGCCCCAAGGGAAAAGAACAGGCAAACCGAGGCACAAAGTAGCGGCAGCAATTGATTTGTGGCATGAGCAGCATAGCCAGATTCTCCCTGCTAGTAGTCCCAGCCGTCGTAAATCCGCCTGCGCAGGCGATGTTTCAGAACCTGCCAGCAAAAAAAAACGTTATCTCCAGTGAAAACCCGCACAAACGTTTAGAAATCACCACGAAAAAAAGCACACAGCGCGCAGCGAATGAACACACTCGCACGCACACGCCAGCTCAGCAGCAGGAGAACCTGGCAAAGGTATCTCGCAAAGCGGGCGGCTCTACGCGGGGTGCGGCTGGTGCTAGTGCTATTATTTTCCTGGCCGTTTATTGTGCCCAGACGTACTCTCGCACGCAGCTCTCACACACGAGCTGCCGTACGCAGCACCACAAAAGCAGCAGCAGTAGCAGCACGAGCAGGGGATAGAGGAGCAATAGCAGTACGAGCAGGGGATAGGGAAGCGGCACGAGCTCCCTCGCTGTTGTAGCTGCTACGGCACAGCAGGCTAGTTACTCGTTTATAGTACCCCTGCTAAACATATAGTATAGGTACCTACGTCTAGCGAGAAAAGCAACAAGACAGAATCTCGTCATTGCAGGAAAAACCACTACTACTGCTGTACTATTATTAATACACTACTCGTAAAGCATAACGAACGGCATTTTATAGGTTGAAAGGACAAAAACAAATTTGGGGGGGGTGCTCACACGTAACACTCTGGACGATAATATAATACCGTTTGGAGTCTAATATCGAAAATGAGCGCAATTATATTTCCGACGATGATGTACTGATGCACGAACGAACGTGATGCATGCTTCTTCTTTTCAGCTCCTTTTCAAGTGTCTGCCAGATCCCCTGCGGGGGGGGGCACGATGGTTTGTTGTGATATATCTATATACAAGGCTTTCCTTCGGAGTGGGTATTCCGTCGTTTCGTGTACATATAACTGCAATTAATTGGCGACACAGCCCAAAGCCAACCAAACTAAATGTATTTGTGTAAGAAACGGTGAAGGAAGTAATAATCGCGTTTATTTATGAATGTAATGTGAAACGTAAGATCGAGTGACGTAAGAGTAAGAATGACATTAGTCTAATAATAAGAACAACATATTTCATCAGTGTGGGGAGAGAGTGGAGTAGTGCTTGTCATGTGGATGATATACAACATACAGGCTGTTGTTTAAAGGAAGGTTTGGGACAGGAGAGAAAGCAGCAGTGCCGGCAACGACAACGGTTATGGAAATGTTGTATAGTTGCTGGGCGGCCGCGATTTCGATGTAGCCAGCATAGGAGTTTGGATGAGACATGATATATATGTAAATAGTCTTCCAGGACGCTGTAGTAACGAGGCGGGAGGCCCAGATGTGTGGATCTGTTCGCTGTTGTGGCCGTTGGATATGTGTAGGAAGAAATAATCGTGGTTTTGGGAAATGTGGGAAACAATTTGTTTCCTTTCGTTCGTCCTGGATGGCGACAATCTGCTTGGCGTACTGCTTCGGAATTCCGCGAAGCCCTGGAGCAGGCGAAATGGAAGGGAGTCTTTTTGCGCCTGATGATGATGTCTCCGTCTTTGGTGGTGGAGTCCGTCAGGCGGCAGTTGTAGCACTTGCCACGGACCCGATCGAAGTAAACATATAGGGTGCGCGGGGCGGGAGTGGCGTGCAGGGAATGGCGGGGGAGGGGGCGGGGCAGAGTTCATTATTTGTACTACTCTACAGCGGCACAACAGCAGCACGTGATCGCTTGCTATACGACGGCAGCAGCAGGAGCAGAAGCAGCAAGTACGTAATTTCATTGACGATACAGAAATATGTAGACACACAAGTGTAGTACAGTACACACACAAATCACGTCCAGCATGATGTACGGCAACAACGCAGCAGCACCACAAAAAAAATCATTGACGATACAGAAATATGTACACACGCACAAGTTTAAGTGTCATAGCCCCACACAAATCATGTCCAGCATGATGTACCGCAACAACGCAGCAGCGCCACAACACGACCAGGAAACACAATTATCCGAGTACATACAAACATTAAGTGAATATTGCGGCAGCACTAAAAGCAGCAGCAGCAGCAGCAGCAGCAGCAGCAGCAGCAGCAGCAGCAGAAGCAGCAACGGATCGCCACAGCGTTGGCAGCAGCAGCATAGCAACGATATGAAAAGAAGGGAGAAAAAAAGTATGTACCCCGAGGCCGTCCGAAAAGTATTTTTGGTACCTCACTATAGACCCACCTCCGCATGCTGTACGACAACAACGCGGCAGCAGCATAGCAACAACACGAAATACGAGAAAAAGTAGTACGTACGCAAAATGCAGGAGCAAAACGACCAATTTTTTTTTTTTTACGTATCAAAAAAAACCATTTGGGTACAAAAATGGCCAATAAAAACAATAATCCGCGTTGGCAGCAGCAGCATACGTAGCAACGATATGAAAATAAGGAAGAAAAAAAAGTATGTACCCTGGTATGCCGCATTCGCAAAACCTACGGAATTTCATTGACGATACCGAAATATGTACACACAAAAGTGCAGCATGATGAACGGCAACAACGCAGCAGCACCACAGCAGCAGCATAGCAACGACATACATGAAAACAACCAAGCCAAAAACGAGAAATTGCAGTACGTACGCAAAATGCAGGAGCAAAACTGCAAAAAAAAAAATTTCACGTATCAAAAGGAACCATTTGGGTACAAAAACGACCAAGAAAAACAGTAATCCGAGTACATACGAACATTCAGTGGATATTGCGGCAGCATTAGCAGCAGCAGCAGCAGAAGCAGCCACAGCATTAGCAGCAGCAGAAGCTGCAACGAATCACCGCAGCGTTGGCAGCGTTGGCAGTGTTGGCAGCAGCAGCAGCAGCAGCAGCAGCAGCATAGCAACGATATGAAATTTAGGAAGAAAAAAAGCATGTACCCTGGTATGCCGCCATCGCAAAACCCTCGGAATTGACGATCCGAAAATATGTACGCTTCCAGCACGATGCACGGCAACAACGCAGCAGCACTACATACAGCAGCAGCAGCAATTGCACAGGAGCAGCAGGTGCACAGCACGGCAACAACGCAGCAGCACTACAGCAGCAGCGAGTGCACAGGAGAAGCAGGTGCACAGCAGCAGCAGCACTCATGGCGTGGAGCTGACAGCAGCAGCAGCAGCAGCAGCGGCAGCCGAAAACGAGCAAAAAATGAGTACGTGGGGTCACCAAAACATGTACACACAGAAATCGTGTGCATGTACCGAAAATGCACCACAGTAGCAGCAGCACTCACATCGTTCGGTGCAGCGGTGACGGCGACAGCTGAATCCTCCGTTCCTTCGTTCACGTCCCGCAAACAGTTGTGCATGTGCGCGTTCGCGTGCACTGTGTGTAAGAGGAGCCGACGCAACGCACGAAGGGGAAAGCACGAGCATGGATGAGTCAAAAAGAAAAAGAAACGCTTTGACGTAGGATTGTATGCAAAAAGGCAATTGAAAACCCCCAAAAAAACGTGCTGGCAACATACAGCATGCACAATAGACGTAAAACACTCACCACTGTCAGCAGTCTCGAGGGAGTACGAGACAGTCCCTTCCTTGATCGGGCGAGCACAGAACTCGCAGTCGGTTGCCCAGTCAGGATGATCCCGCCACCACGCACGTGAGATCCTTGCAGGTGGCGAAGGCCACGTTTTTGCCACCAGGCGCGGAGTTCTTGACCAAGTGCTGATCCGTGCACTGGTCGCAAACAACAGCCGGCACCAGGTCGGTCTTTGTCGTTGCCGCTCTCTTGCCAGAGGGCGAGGACCACGCGCCTCTCGACGAGGGGGAGGTGAGCTTAGGGGGCGTGGAGAAGGGAGAGGCGGGGGTTGCAGCACCAGCAGGTTCGCCACCGACAGCAGCAGCTTGGCTGCCGACAGCTGCACCTATCTATGCCGTTCGTCGAAGGCGAGGCGGCTCTTTTAGGCGCCGTGCGAAGAGCTGTCTATTGGTTGGCAGTTTGCGGAAGAAGAAAGAAGAAAAGGTTGTTTGGCATTTCGGCTGTTTCAAAGAAGGAAGAAAGGATGTTTCGGCTGTTCGGCTGTTTCAAAGAAGTAGGGCTGTTTGCGAAGAGCTGTCTATCAGTCGGTCTGTCTGCCAAGAGCTAGCAAGTGACAACGACCTCAAAAATCGTAATTATAGTTGTATTTATATATATATATATATACAAGGCTTTCCTTCGGAGTGGGTATTCCGTTGTGTCTTGTACATGTAACTGCAATTGGCGTCATAGCCCAAAGCCAACCAAACTAAATATATTTGTGTAAGAAACGGTGAAGGAAGTAATAATCGCGTAAATTTATGAATGTAATGTGAAGCGTAAGATCGGGTGACGCAAGAGTAAGAATGACATTCGTCTAATAATAATAAGAATAACATATTTCATCAGTGCGGGGAGAGAGTGGAGTAGTGCTTGGCATGTGGACGATATACAACATACAGGCTGTTGTTTAAAGGAAGGTTTGGGACAGGAGAGAAAGCAGCAGTGCCGGCAACGACAACGGCTATGGAAATGTTGTATAGTTGCTGGGCGGCCACGATTTCGATGTAGCCAGCATAGGAGTTTGGATGAGACATGATATGTAAATAGTCTTCCAGGCTGCTGTAGTAACGAGGCGGGAGGCCCAGAATGTGGATCTGTTCGCTGTTGAACCCGTTGGATATGTGTAGGAAGAAATAATCGTGATTTTGGGAAATGTGGGAAACGATTTGTTGCCTTTCGTTCGTCCTGGGTGGCGACAATCTGCTTGGCGTACTGCTTCGGAATTCCGCGAAGCCCTGGAGCAGGCGAAATGGAAGGGAGTCTTTTTGCGCTTGATGATGATGTCTCCGTCTTTGATGGTAGAGTCCGTCAGGCGGCAGTTGTAGCACTTGCCACGGACCTGGTCGAAGTAAACATAGGGTGCGCGGGGCGGGAGTGGCGTGCAGGGAATGGCGGGGGGGGGGGGCAGAGTTCATTATTTGTACTGCTCTACAGCGGCACAGCAGCAGCAGTACGTAATCGCTTGCTATACGACGGCAGCAGCAGCAGCAGCAGAAAAAAGCAGCAACTACGTAATTTCATTGACGATACAGAAATATGTACACACACAAGTGTAGTACAGTACACACACAAAACACGTCCAGCTTGATGTAGGGCAACAACGCAGCAGCACCACAAAAAAAATCATTGACGATACAGAAATAGGTACACACGCACAATAGACACACACAATCATGTCCAGCATGATGTACGGCAACAACGCAGCAGCGCCACAAAACGACCAGGAAACACAATTAATTGTCCGAGTACATACAAACATTCAGTGAATATTGCGGCAGCACTAAAAGCAGCAGCAGCAGCAGCAGCAGCAGCAGCAGCAGCATCGGATCGCCACGGCGTTGGCGTTGGCAGCAGCAGCATAGCAACGATATGAAAAAAAGAGAAAAAAAAAGTATGTACCCCGAGGCCGTCCGAAAAGTATTTTTGATACCTCACTATAGATAAACCTCCGCATGCTGTACGGCAACAACGCAGCAGCAGCATAGCAACAAAATACGAAATACGAGAAAAAGTAGTACGTACGCAAAATGCAGGAGCAAAACGACCAAAATGTTTTTTTTACGTATCAAAAAAAACATTTGGGTACAAAAACGGCCAATAAAAACAATAATCCGCGTTGGCAGCAGCATAGCAACGATATGAAAATAAGGAAGAAAAAAGGTATGTACCCTGGTATGCCGCAATCGCAAAACCTACGGAATTTCATTGACGATACCGAAATATGTACACACACAAGTGCAGCATGTTGTACGGCAACAACGCAGCAGCACCACAGCAGCAGCAGCATAGCAACGATATGAAAATAACCAAGCCAAAAACGAGAAAAAGCAGTACGTACGCAAAATGCAGGATCAAAACGACCGACAAAAATATTTTTATCACGTATCAAAAGAACCTTTTGGGTACAAAAACGACCAAGAAAAACAGTAATCCGAGTACATACGAACATTCAGTGGATATTGCGGCAGCATTAGCAGCAGCAGCAGCAGCAGCAGCAGCTACAGAATTAGCAGCAGCAGAAGCTGCAACGAGTCGCCGCGGCGTTGGCAGCAGCAGAGCAGCAGCAGCAGCATAGCAACGATATGAAAATAAGGAAGAAAAAAAGCATGTACCCTGGTATGCCGCCATCGCAAAACCTACGGAATTTTATTGACGATCCGACAATATGTACGCTTCCCAGTTCCAGCATGATGCACGGCAACAACGCAGCAGCACTGCATACAGCAGCAACAAGCGCACAGGGGCAGCAGGTGCACAGCACGGCACCAACGCAGCAGCACTACAGCAGCAGCGAGTGCACAGGAGAAGCAGGTGCACAGCAGCAGCAGCACTCATGGTGGCGTGGAGCTGACAGCAGCAGCAGCAGCAGCGGCAGCCGAGGAGGTTTAGCAATCTGGGAGACGGGATCTTTAGGGATGTGTTTTTTTTTTACTTGAAATTGCGAAGCGAGCAAAATGAGCGAGTAGGGTCACCAAAACCACATGTACACACAGAAATCGTGTGCACCGAAAATGCACCACAGTAGCAGCAGCACTCACGTCGTTCGGTGCAGCGGTGACGGCGACAGCAGAATCCTCCGTTCCTTCGTTCACGTCCCGCAAACAGCTGTGCATGTGCGCGTTCGCGTGCACTGTGTGTAAGAGGAGCTGACCCAACGCACGAAGGGGAAAGAACGAGCATGGATGAGTAAAATAAAAAAAAAACGCTTTGACGTAGGTTTGTATGCAAAAAGGCAATTGAAAACCCCCAAAAAAAAACGTACTGGCAACATACAGCATGCACAAAAGACATAAGACACTCACCACCGTCAGCAGTGTCGAGGGAGTACGAGACAGTCCCTTCCTTGATCGGGCGAGCACTGAGCTCGCAGTCGGTTGCCCTGTCAGGATGATCCAGCCACCAGCGCACGTGAGATCCTTGCAGGTGGCGAAGGCCACGTTTTTGCCACAAGGCGCGGAGTTCTTGACCAAGTGCTGGTCCGTGCACTGGTCGCAAACAACAGCCGGCACCAGGTCGGTCTTTGTCGTTGCCGCTCTCTTGCCAGAGGGCGAGGACCACGCGCCTCTCGACGAGGGGGATGTTCGTAGAGTCCAAGCCTGGATGCCCTGACCACCACGTGGTCTGATGAGTTTCTTTATAGTTGTATTAGAGGACAGAGAAGGGGAGAGAGAGCGGAGCCTAGCTCGTAGCTCGGAGCAGAGAACGGAGCAGAGAACGGAGTAGAGAACGGAGTGCTCAAACTCTCCTCGTGAACACACGACATAATTCATAATAACGCCTGCGAAGATATACGCAACCAACCCTCTACAACTTGTAACCGTCGCTGCTGGAACGATCCAAACGAGCACCCTCCCTGGCTCTTCACAGCAGTGACGAGACCGAAAAGACATTCAAGACTTGCTAGGACCTAAGAACAGCCAACGACAGTCCCGCAGGAGGAAACCCGACCACCGGGTCAGACCCCCCTGTATAACACATATACTCCAAACCATTGCCATTGAAACAACGGCCGCATTCCAAACGATGACCATGGCCAGAAAATAAAATGCCAAGGGATGCCCTACTCCCCCATGCCCCTCAAAGTAGCGCAGGGTTGGCGACCTGACAAATTTTTCCTTGCATCACTCAAACATGGTACTCATCGAATAATGCTCATACCCCTCACTCACCCTCCAAAGGCAGATTCAACAAGAACCTACGATGAGACTTAAAAGGGGTCGCAGGAAGGGATTTCGTCAAAATATCCGCGTGCTGCTCTTCCGAAGCTACGAACTGAATGTCGATCTTCTTAGCACGAAGTAGCTCTCTGACAAAATTAAAAAGCACGTCGATATGCTTACTCCGAGCAGACCTAAGAGGGTTTTCAGCCAACGCTATGGCCCCCTGGTTATCCTCGAAAACCCGGACACATGATCCGCTTAGCTCTGGACAGATAAATGACAACACCGGGCCCGTAAACAAAGCTTCCTTCACCCCTTCACCCAGGGCGACATACTCTGCTTCTGCTGTCGACAACGTAACACACCTCTGCGTACTACTTGCCCAACTGACGGCCGCACCCCCTAGGGTAATTACCGTCCCCGATACCGAGCGCCTATCGTTCGACTTATCCGCATAATCAGCATCACTATACGCAGTCAAATCCAAACCCGAGCCCCGTACAAAAGTCAATCCCATAAACCTGGTCCCATGGAGGTAAGCCATAATCTTCAAAACTGCCTTCCAGTGCCTCTCCGTTGGGTTGTGGGAGTGGCGCGCCACAGCACGCACAGCGTTCGAGATGTCCGGCCTCGTCATGGTCGACAGCCACATCAAGCTGCCCACAGCCTCCCTGTACGGCCAGTCTACTCCAAGTTCGCCCTCCTTTCTTGGACCTAGTTCCACACCGGGGGTCGCGGGGATATCAGAGGATGAGTTAACACCAAAACGATTCAGCATGCTCTCAATGAACGCCTTCTTCGTAATCTCCAATGTCCCCAGTTCCCAGTCGCGTTAGAAAGCACAACCAGTGTACCAAGTCAGTTCGCCAAGGTTATTCGTGGGAAATTTCATAGCTAGCGCGGCATGGAAATCTCTACATGTCTCATCCGATCCTGCGATCACGATGTCATCTACATGAACGGCCATGATCAGTTCTACCTTGCCGTCCACAACCATGCGAAACACACACGGGTCAGACCTACACTGCTCCATTCCGTACTCTACCACGGTCTCTACCAATAATCCGGACCACTACCGTCCGCTCTGCTTTAGACCATACAGTGATCTGTTTAGGCGGACGATCTTTCCTGGCATGTCACCACACCCACCGGGCAGTTTCATGTATATCTCGGCGTCGAGTTTCGCGCGAACAAAAGCTTGTGCGACGTCTAGATGAAAAATCTTTGAACCATGTTCATTTGCAACAGCCGCCAGAATTTTAACTGACGCTGACGAGGGAGTCGGTGCAAACGTTTGAAAATAATCTACATCCTGCACCTGGCTAAAACCCTTGGCCACAAGTCTGGCTTTTGTCTTTACTATCAAGCCATCCTTATCCGTCTTGTAGGTAAACACCCACTTCGCACCTACAGGTTTCCGCCCTTTTGGCGGTGTCGCGGCTTCGTACGTACCGGTCGTTTTGTTACCGTCCAACTCAATTTTCATGGCCTTGTGCCACGCCGCTTTGTATTGAGAACGCTCTGCATCTGCTACGGACTGTGGGGGCGGTTCTACGTCTTCCGGGAAACCACTCGGCATGCACACGCTCAACTCCCCTTTGTTCTCCGCAGCAGGTCCTCCGGCCATCAAAGCCACTGCGTCCTCCGTCGTCCAGGGCGTACGATCCAGCATTCTCCCAGGCTTCGTCCACGACTCGTACGCTGCCGCAAGCAGCGCGTCTGCGGTCCTTTCATCCATCCATCCTTATCTGGTGCACAGCAGGTTCACCCTCCGGGCGTTGGCTTTGACCCCGGGTCCGGCCCCGTACAGTCGGGGGGAGCCGGCCCCAGCTGCTGAGCTCGTGTGCTGGCCTCCCCGACAGCACTGCGGGGGGATCCTCACCGTCCCCTTGCCCGGTGTCGGAGGCTGATGCAGCGCCCGGGTCGTTTCCGACCCTCCCTGTTGGGACCGAGGAGGCGTCCACGGCGCCCCCTTGAGACGAATCCATCGTCTCGGCTGTTTCGGCCCTCCCTGTCGGGACCGAGTAGGCGTCCACGGCGCCCCCTTGAGACGAACCCATCGTCTCGGGTGTTTCGCCGCCGGTCTCGCCGGCGGCAGGTGCCTGCTGTGCGCCCTCCTGCATAAACGCGTCCAGTCAAAACCCCACGTCACGTCGAGGTCGTTCAAGTGAGCCAGACCGTTGTCCAGCTCATCCACCCCCCCCCCCCACCACCTCGATCCGACGTGCTCACGTCGTCTGCCTCTGACCCCCCCTTTTCCGTAGACAGGGAGTCATTCGCCTGGGCAGGTACAGGTGGTGCAGGCGACACGCGTTGCCAGGTGACATTGCGCGTTATTAGCACAGTGCGGCTCTTTGTCAGCACTCGTACTGAATCACCGGGGTAGTTTGTTGCAGGGCCGAGGTAAAAGCACTCTTGCGCTTTCGCCTGTGACTTGTTTTCCCTCTTCACCTTGCAATAGCCAGGCTTGAGGAAGGGCAGTAGTACTACCGGGGGGGGGCTACCATGCCACATCTCATGTGGCGACTTGCTCTGCGGGTTAGCTATTGTTGCTGTGTGGTTCAAGGCGTCACACGCCCAGTGGGACGCTTCCGCCCACAACGACGGCCTGGCCGGGAGTTTCGCGCCAGGTAAAAGCTCTTGAGCCTGGATTCGGCCCGCCATTGCGGCCGTCTCTATCAAACCTAGCGCGCGCTCTGTTACTCCATTGTATTGGGGACTGTCGGCCGTCGTGAATTCCTGCTTGATCCCTCGTGATCTACACAGGTCGTCAAACTTTCCCCCGCGGAATTCACCACCCCCATCAGATCGGACGATTACCACCACGGTGGTACACCGTCTGCACGAGAATCCGCAAGGAACAGCTCAAACATTTCCGCGGCGTCCGACTTGTGGCGCATAAAGTACACCCACGTATACCGTGAAAAATCGTCGCGCACGATGAGAGTATACCGCTTCCGCCCGAGAGACTCTACCACCTTTGGTCCACTCAAATCCACAAAAACCCTCCCGAGCTTCTTATCTGCTCGTGTGTGTGTGGACTGCTTGATACCTTTGCGGAGACCCTTTGCCATGGAGCACCCCTTGCACTCCAGCAGCTTTCCCTCGAGGACAATCCCTTGCTGCTCCGCGGTCTCGCGAAGTAGTACCTCGTGGGAGTGTCCAGCAGCGCAGTGGAAATCGTTGATGTTGATTGCAGACTTGTTGGGCAGTTGTCCCGGGGCGAGTACAGCACAGGCATTTTCCCCACAACTGCGGTCGACCCGGTAGCCGTACAGGCTGTAGAGAGTCCCACTCAACGGGAACACGATCGAACGCTCCGACTTGAGCCTGATTACAACCCCCGTGGGGCGCCCTTCGAAAGTATGGTCGTTTTTGACCAGAGTGGGCAGGGAAAATAAGTGGTAGCGGAGCTCCGCACGTGCGCAACGTTCGTAAGCAGCATTTGCACGGGACCGTTTCCGGACCGAAAGACAACACTCACGTCACCGTAACCTTCGATCGCTCGGGTGGATCCGTCAGCGATTCGGAGAGTCAAGTTGCATTCTCTATAATTGATCATGCAGTCAGCGGAGGGCGTCATGTGAGTAGACGCACCACTATCACATATCCAAGCCTCGTCTCCTACCTGCCAAGCAGACTCCCCTTCCCCCGAACCATCGCTCCACTTGCCTGTCTCTTCGGCCTTGAAAGCTGAGGCCTGGACCGTACCTTTTTCCGGGTCGTCGTCCCTTGCCCCATCCTTACTCGTCACCGCCATGACAGCTTCTTCTTTCGACGAGGGGCAGACATCAGCAGCGTGCCCCGGTCCGTTGCATCGACTGCATCGATCCGTGGACATGGGACAGGCATCGGCAGAGTGCCCGCGTCCCTGGCATCGACTGCATAGCTTCGCCGTACACTCGCTCCTCCAATGGCCCTTCTTGCCACACCTATGGCACTTGCCGACTGGAGTACTTCCGCTGGCGGCTTTGGCGTCATTACCATTGCCACCAGCAGCCGCGGCCGAGCCACCACCGTCCTCGTTGGAGCCTCTACCGCCTCGTCCGTGACCCCGTCGTCCACCTTTTTCTTTGCCATTTCCTCCACCTTTCCGGCGACCACCGCCACCGCCGCCGCCGCCGGCGTACATAGCATGGCCTGCGTGGCCAGCGTTGGACCCTTTCTTCCTGTTTCCAGAAAGTCGGTGATGCCGTTCTCGAACAGCCTTGATGATGTCATCACGGCCGATGCTGTCACGTGATGCCAGGTTCCGAGCCTCCACTTCGTATTCGGCAGGCAGAGCGTCAATAAATATGGTGTACAGCATGTGGTCGTCTACTGACATTCCTGCTGTTCGCATTTCCGCGGCAAGATCCTCGATCCTGCCCATCTCCTCGAGCGGGTTGCTCCCCGGCGCCATCTTAAAACTGTTAAGGCGTCGGGAGAGGTTTGATTTGGCCCCCGTCGTCTGAGGGCCGTACCACGCAAGGAGAGCGTCCCACGCTTGCCTCGGCGAGGTACACCGGTGCAAAATGCTTTTATCGCTCTTGCTCTTGAGGGCCGTCGACAGGAAATTCCATGCCAGTGTATGCCTGTGCACACTTTCGCGGCTAAACCCCCTAGCGACAAGCATCGAGTTTTCGGTGTCTAATTCCCCTACGGGAATGTACTGTGGTGGATCCGACACGAAAACAGACAAGAAACCAACTCCTTTGGCGTAATACCGAGCGTCTCTTGTCCAGGGGTTGAACTCAGATTTTAGCCCACTAAACGATGGCACAGGAGTGTGTTTGAAGGCCAAATGGTGCGATAGAGGCAGATCAAATCCACCACCCAACTCACCGCCGGGGTATGCACCCCATCGTCCTGTCCTCCCGTGCTGGTCTGGCTGACCCCTCGGTGGGCCAACCTCGACAGGCAACGCGGTTCCTCCGCGTCCAGTTGCTCCGAAATCTGGCGAGGCGCCCTCACGCAAATTTGTCTCCTCTTCTGCTGCAATCTCTCTTACAGCAGTGGGTACTGCCCCTTGTGGGCTCTCCCCTACAGCAGCGCTACCCTCAGCGCTGCCGGACTCCGATCGACCAATGCCTGCTTCAACAACAGCAGTAGTCTCTCGTACTTCAGCAGTGGATACTGCCCCTCTTGGGCTTTCCCCTACAGCAGTGGTTCCTACCTCTGCTGGACTTTCTCCTACAGCAACGCTGCCTTCAGCGCTGCCTGGCTTCGATCGACCGTTATTCCTCATGAACTCGGCCATCATTTCCCTCATGGCGTTCAGCATCGACGCCTCGCTGTTCTCCATCGCCAGTTCGATCTCGTGTCGCAGCGTTTCAACGTCACTTGGAGAGTCGCGCTCTTCTTGAGCCGATCCCTTCGAGGGCATCGTGGGCGTCTGGTACCTGACCTCAAACGTTCAAGAGCACTAGTGTGTTCGTAGAGTCCAAGCCTGGATGCCCTGACCATCACGTGGTCTGATGAGTTTCTTTATAATCGTTGTATTAGAGGACAGAGGAGGGGAGAGAGAGCGGAGCCTAGCTCGTAGCTCGGAGCAGAGAACGGAGCAGAGAACGGAGTAGAGAACGGAGTGCTCAAACTCTCCTCGTGAACACACGGCATAATTCAACATAACGCCTGCGAAGATATACGCAACCCTCTACAACTTGTAACCGTCGCTGCTGGAACGATCCAAACGAACAGGGGAGGTGAGCTTAGGGGGCGTGGAGAAGGGAGAGGCGGGGGTTGCAGCACCAGCAGATTCGCTACCGACAGCAGCAGCTTGGCCGCCGACAGCTGCACCTATATATGCCGTTCGTCGAAGGCGAGACGCCTCTTTTACGAGGCGCTGTGCGAGGAACTGTCTATTGGTTGGCAGTTTGCGAAGAAGAAAAAAGAAAGAAGAAAGGTTGTTCGGCTGTTCGGCTGTTTCAAAGAAGAAGGGCTGTTTGCGAAGAGCTAGCAAGTGACAACGACCCCAAAACTCGTAATTATAGTTGTATTTATATACCAGGTATATATTTTGTTTTTTTTTTTCTCTTGTTTCTTTTTCTCTTTCGAATTGTCTATGGTTTGGTTGTTGCTGTTGTTGTTGTTGTTGTTGTTGTTTTTCTTTTTTTCTCGTTGTTTCGTTTCGTTTCTCTAGGTCATGGAATGTGTATGTCGTGCCTGTCGTACGCAGTATGATGACATGGCATTGCATTGCATACGTGGCAACGTAGTATCTCTACTGCTGTGGCGTAGCATTGTGACTACAGAACTTGTATCTCTCTAGGATTGAGAACTTGTATCTCTCTAGGATTGAAGAGTCGGCACGGACACTGGTTGTGCTGGATGTCGACGGGTAGAAAGAAGGGTTTAATGTGAAGAAAAAACAACAGCAACAACAACAACTTGCTGCTTGCTGTGTACGTACACGGCAGTAGGTTTACAGCAGTACCAACGAACATTGATGTACCAGGTATATGCTCAATCATCGACAGCATGTCCGTGTGTGGTTGTTCGTGTTGGTACAGCAGTAAGTACCACGCTGGCCGGATTAATGATTACTTGGTTCGATTAATTTCGATATTAGACTTGGAACGGTTTTTCATTTTTACGGAGGACCATTGTTAACAGGACCTACGGTATACACAAAAACCTACATATTTAAATATTTTAACCAATAATATTTGATCCTATTTGATGAGGTCTCCCGTAGTAGTATTCAGAGTGGTATGTGACGCAGTATCCCCGAATAATAAAGACATAACTGGCATTAATAGTAGTAGTGCTTTCGAAGTATAAAATATCGTTGTTCTTTACGAGTATTGATAGTGTCATTTCTTGTAATTTCGAGATTATGTCTTGTTGCTTCTCTCGCTAGAGGTAGGTATCTATACCTGTAGCAGCGGTACTCGCCTCCTGTGCCGTAGCAACTACAACGGCGAGGGAGCTCGTGCCGCTCCTCCATCCCCTGATCATGCTGCTGCTGCTGCTGCTTGGTGCTGTGTGCGGTGGCTCTAGCGTGAGAGCTTGCGTGCGAGAGCGTCTGTCTGTGTACAATAAGCGACAAGGGTATAATAGCACTGTTACTAGCACCAGCCGCACCCACGGAAGAGCCGCCACTTCAGGCCACCCGCTTTGCGAGCTTGTGCGAGTCTATAATACTGCGGAGTGAGCTAGTGTATGCGTGTGTGTGTTCGTTCGCTGGGCGCTGTGTGCTCTTTGTGGTGATGTTAAAACATTGTGCGGGTTTCCACTGGAAATAACGTGCTTTTTTTTGCTGGCAGGTTCTGAAACTTCGCCTGCCCAGGCGGATTAACGGCGGCTGTAGTAGTCCGCTTGAGACCTTGCTACCCTGTCTAGCGTATCCGTCCTGTGTTCGTCAACTATGTATGTTCCGCCCCTCGCCGTTGGACAATACCAAACAAGCAAAGCAGGCTCGTCATCCACCCACGCCGCACCACTCCCAATCAATAGCAGAAAGTAAGAGAAAGAAATAAAATGAAAATCACTGACGATCAACCGCAAAAACAAGAAAACAAAAATAAAGAAGACAACGGAAGACAACGTGCGGACCAGCTGCACCAGTTGGCGGCACGAGCAGCATAGGCATGTTCTACTTCCTAGTCGGCCTGGTGCCTTGTTACCCTGTCTGCCATCTCCTTCCTACTTTCGTCCACTGCGGTTTCATTTCAACTCCACCTGTCCCCCCCCTTCCCCGCATTCCCTTGGTCGGGTTTCCTGCCATTCCTCTTTTTCTTACCCCCCTTCCGCCCATTCCCTTGGACATCACCCATGGCGGATGCGCGGCACTGCCTTCTCAGCTGTGCCTCATCCTCGTTCCACCTCACCATAAACCGTTCGACTGCTTCGAGGGTTCTCCGATACCCCTTCTCCGCCTTTTTTGTGCACCACAGTGCAGTCGTAACTCTAAACACTACGGGGGCAAGTTACGTTGATCCGTCGGTGGCTCGAAACTCCCTAAGGTCTTCGACTATGCATCTATGCCCAATCTTAAACAGTCCGCCAGGTCTCGGGTTCTCCCCACCAGCCATCGTCCCGAACATTACCCGACTGGGGAATCGTTCCTTGGTCTTCCTTGCCACCCCCCCCGCGAAGAAGAGCCGCCGTTTGCGGATGGTCGTTTCGATGCTCTCGCAACGTGTCATCTTGAGGGCCTTCGCGTACGAGAGGGTGGTATGGTCAGCACGAAGTCGGTGCCGGAAGCCCATAACTCGCGAAACGACTTGGTGGTAAACCGTTCGAAGCTTGGCAAAGTGTTCCGCTTTGAGGGTCCACGTCACACAGGGTCTCAATCATCCGATCTTCAGCATTCGAACTTTCAGGCTGAGAGGGGCAGGGAGGCACGACGGGTTTTCTTTTCCTTTCCATTTTTCCTTTTTCTCTTCTGCTTTGATTTATTTTCTTCTGTTTATATATTCTATCGTTTTCTTCTTCTTTCTCATAGGATATGTATCTCGTGCCTGTCATATCCAGTACGATGACATAGCATCATGGCCTTACGGAATATTGTTAGCATCGTCGCCAGCCTCCGTAAAGCCGCTTGCTCAGGAAACCCACACAGCCATTTGGAGATATTATTCGGTATACCGCGGCAGGAAAAAATTGCGCGTTCAACACACAACACCCACCACCGCCGATGATCCCTCGCCTCACAGGGCACGAGATGACGCCCAACCTTCGCGGGTATATGCTCCACTGCCCTGAGAGTGCTCGCTATCATTTGAAGGTCGTTTATGTGGCCGGCGTTCTCGCTCTAGGCGTGAGAGCCTGGCCCCTTTCTGGTCCGTTTGTTTATAGACGACCCTGGGTCCCATTTCCGCCTGGAGAAAAACCGGCCAGAAATAGATCAGGCTCCTATGTCTTGAGCGAGAACTCCTGCCACACAGCTTTGACGACCCTCAAACGTGGTAGCGAGTACTCTCAGAGCAGTGGGGCATACGACCTCGAAGCTTTGACGTCATCTTGTGCCATGTGAGGCGAGAAATCGCCGGCGGCGGAAGTGGGGGCTGTGTGTTGAAAGCAAAGGTTTTCATGTTTGGGTAGTGGTCGGAATTGGAGCATGTCTACCGACGGCCCTACCATGGGGTTTATACACGATGAAGGGAAAGTCCTGTTTTGTTTTCCGGTTTCTGGTCCCATATAAGAGTCACAGCTTCAGAACCTGCCAACAAACAAAAGGCACGTTAGTTCAAGTGGAAACCCGCGCAATTATTTGGAACGTATCACGAAGAGCACACAGCACCCAGCGAACGAACTCACACGCACTCACACACAGGCTCAGCATCAGAGGAATCTCGCACAAGCTCGCAAAACGGGCGGCACTCCGGCGGTTGAGGCTGGTGCTATCAGTAGCGCTATTATTCCCTGTTCATTTGTGGCACACTAACGTACCCTCGCAAAGCCCTCACACTAGAGATGCCGCACACAGCACCAAGCAGCAGCACGAGTACGGGATGGAGGAGCGGTGCGAGCTCCCTCGGCCGTTGGAGTTTCTACGCCACAAGACGCTTGCTCGTCTATAGTACGCCTGCTGAAACAGCTATAATAGGTACCTACCTCTATTAATGGAGAGGTTGGTACGCCAGAGCGTGTGGGTACCTCCCATAACGTCCCCGGTGGCTTGGTAGGTGGTCCGCGTGCTTACCAAGATCAATTTTGTGGGTTCGAGTCTCACGGAGTGCATGCTCGTAGAGACTTTTCTTACATAAAAGTTGATAAGCGGAAAGCGCGAGAACGTGTGTTAGCTACATTCGATGAAAATCGATAAGACATGGGAATGCTGGACCCTATGCGCGACAAAAATTAAAAGCACGTACCGGGGGGGGGAGAAGGGACGGCACCTGTGACCACGGCTTGTCCCGACAATCGCTGAGGGTAAAATCTCCTACGAGCTATGCTGGAAAACAAAAGTGATGATTAAAAAAGAACAAAAAAGCAAATAGCAGCTTTCGGTCGACAGAACACTACGTTTTCTGCAAATTGACCAACCACACGTACAGGGGGGGGTTCCTCTGTCTTCCGAGCTCTTGCAACCGGCGCACGACAAACAACATATCAATCGCTTATCGTGCGGGGGGGAAAGTCGCGCTGTTCCTCCGGGAGTAACCCCTCAGTCTCGCATCATTAGTCGCCGAGGCGGGACGCGATGATTTCCAACAAAGCTTTGCGTGCGTGGACAACCAGTGACATCCCTCGGTAGTTCCTTCAATCAGCTCGGTCCTTCTTTTTGTGAATGACATTGGCATTCCATTGGTCTTGCAGTAGTTGCTCACGCGGGACGCGACGAATTTCAACAAAACTTTGCCTAGGTGGGCGACAAGCGAAATCCCTCTGCAGTTGTTTCATTAGTACCTGTAGTTCGGTCCTTCGCTCCGTGGAGGATCTTGATCGCATCTTTCCATTGCTAGGGGACTTCTCCTGTTCCTCAAACATCAACAAAGGTGGTGTGAAAGCACTGGGCGAACGCGGGGTGGTGTACGTTTAGAAGTTCGGCCGGTAGACAATCTTGCTCAACAGCTTTCCGATTTGACACCCCCTTAAAGGGCTTCCGTCATCTCGTCCATGAATGATTCATGTCCGAGCGACAGTTAACCGGTCGTCGTGGCGAGAGGTTGATGATCGTAGGATCGATTTGCAGCGACTTCGTGTTCAAGAGTGTGTGATAAAAGCCCCCCGACCATCGTTCACGAATTTTCCCTTTATCCGGCAACAGCGTACCATCTTCGTCCCTAACGAGCTGATCGCTCATCGCTCTAGTCCCTTCTAATCCTACCGCACTCTTTATTCAGGTGCTTGTAGAATCCCCCCTGTCTGGTCGTGTTTCGCTACTACCAGGTAGTCGTCTTCGAAGAGTACTTTGCTGAAACGGAGAGACTGGTCGCCGACAACAACCAGCGGAGTTCCTACAAACAGTTGAAGGGCACGGTATGATTGGACGGTCGAAAGTCGAGAAGCGAGCAGTTCGTCCGGGACGAAGATGGCACGCTACTAAGGGACAAGGTGCGCCTTCTTGAACGGTGGGCGAGGTTTTTTTGCCCCCCCCCTGACCACGAAATATTCTACGGTTGGCCCAACCATCAGCGCCCTACTTCCGTAACGGCCGTTGGCACCATCGCTTGGAGATGAACCGACCATGGATGATATGACGGCAGTAACTCGGGGTATGTCAAACTGGAAAGCGGTGGAAACAGACTGAAAATCGACCACCCCGAACTAATCCGGTACTTCCACAACTT
The DNA here is from genome assembly GCA_031763025.1 of Macrocystis pyrifera. Lineage (NCBI taxonomy): Eukaryota > Phaeophyceae > Laminariales > Laminariaceae > Macrocystis > Macrocystis pyrifera. The sequence continues at coordinate 5,256,590 of JASSKH010000009.1, read as the reverse complement.
ACTTGTCAACGTGTGGAGAACGTGTAACGTCCGCCAGCACTGGAAAGAGGCCTTCATAAAAAGAAGGATCGCTTTGATTGCAACAATTACCGGGCGATTTCGCTTGTTGCCCATTCAGGCGAGGTTTTGCTGAAAATGGTCGCGTCCCGCCGCAGTATCTACTGCGAGGCCGAAGGGATACTCCCCGAGGAACAGTGGGGCTTTCGCCCAGCACGATCAACGGTCAACATGCTTTTCGTCGTGCACCGACTCCAAGAACTCGGACGAGCTAAACAAATCCTCCTGTACATTTGCTTCGTCGACCTGCAGAACGCATATGACTCCGATGACCGTGAGCTGCTGTGGGTGGTGCTCGCACGCTTCGGCGTACCAGAGAAGATGCCAACCGTTATCCGCCAGTTTCTCGAAGGCATGCGAGCCCGCGTGCGTACGGATGACGGCGAGCACTGGATGGTTCGACGTCACTCAAGAGCTGCGGCAAAGATGTGTCTTGTCACCACTTCTGTTCAATGTCTTCTTCGCTGCTGTGATACACGCCGTGCTGGTACTAAGTGAAGACCCAGATAATTTGAGGGACTTGGTTCACCTCGAGGAGGACCTCGGCGAGGACTGGGTGAAGATTGACCCACTAACTTGCGTACGAACGGCAGTATGGAGTATGCTGTACGCGGACGATGCAAGCATTGTGTCTAAGTCGGCGGAAGGCCTTGCGAAGATGATGATTGTCATTGTGACCGTTTTCGAAGGAGCAGGCCTCACCGTATCCCAAAATATAACAGAGACCATGCTGCTGCGGACACCGAATCAGGCATGCCAGGCCTCACCGCTCGTCATCGAAGCAGCGGGACAGAGATATAGACAGACGATGCAGTTTTTTTGTAGCTGAGCGGTCTTGTCGTCGCAAGCGCTGACATTATGCCAGAGATCACACGGCGGATCCGACTCGCATGGGCATGCTACAATCGGTTCAAACGGGAACTGTATGATATGGAGGATGCCCCGTTCACTCTAAAAGTGCGCATGCTAAAGGCCGATGTGATGGAGACCCTGCTGTACGGGTGCGTGACGTGGACTCTTGGTCAGGAGCACTTCGCTGAACTCCGAACAACACAGTACAAACTCCTCCAACGGATCATTGGCTTCCAGCGCCGGCAACGCACTGACCACATCGTGTCGTACGCCAAGGCCCTCAAAAAGGCACAATGCGAGAGCGCTGAGACGACCATCCGCAAAAGACGCCTCCTCTTTGCGGGGGCCGTACAGCGCGCGACCAATGAGCGGCTGACCCGCCGGGTGATGTTTGGGACGATGGTTGGTGGGGAGAACCCAGGACCAGGCCGACCGGAAAAGAACTGGGCCCAATGTCTAGCAGACGACCTTAGGGTTTTGCAAGCCACCGAGGGGTGAACGGAAAGCTCCCCTCTGCTGTTGGGAGTAGAAACGGTGTTATGGCGGAGAAAGGCTAAGAAGAGCGGGAAGTGGTACCGGGGAGTCGTCACAGCGGCGGACTGTTTCATGGCGAGGTGGCACAGGGACGAGGCACTGAGCAGCCGGCTGCGCCACGCAGCTGAGGACGCCAAAAACGGCGACAACGGGATGGGGGGGAGAAGGGGGAAGGGCAGCCGTAGTGATACAGCTGTCGACGAATGCAGAACGAAATGGTAGATCGGGTGGCTAGGTATCGGTTCGACTAGCTCTTATAGAATTTTTCCTGTAGCTCCCTATCTTCCGTGTTGCTTCGTCCACGCAGCAGACATCTGTCCTCCTTGAGTACGCATGCTTTCCGTCTGGCAGCCTTCCTGAAGTCCTTACGTCGATAGTATTCTGTTTCAATTCAATTTTTTGTTTTTTTGTTTTTATTTTCTTCTTGTTCTCATTTGTTTTGGTCTTGTTGTGTCCTCGTACCCGGTACGCTGGCATTTCACTTGGTTGACACTTGAATTTGCGATTATTATTTTATTTTATTTTTGTTTTGGTCTTCCGCTGTCTCACAGTCTGTGACCACGGAATCAGTATCTCTCTAGGATAAGGAGTCAGGACGGACACTGGGTGTACTGATGACGCTGGGTAAAAAGGACGATTTAATGTGAAGATAACAACAACAACAACAAAAACAGCAGCAGTCATTCGGTTCCGGCGACGTACTTTTCGAAGTACGCATGCATGCAGTCCTGCGGTAATCACCTCCTGCAGGTTCGCACACGCAGACCTTTTAGTGTGAACCACGTGGTTCTATCCCGGGGTGGGCACGCGAAAATTGTCGTGCATTTTGCCTCGCTGTCCATGCTCACATGAATGCGGCGAAGTTTCGGCAGAGTCACAACATTCGCGTCTGCGATGGCGACATAAAGGGGGTGGTGCCTCTTTTTCGACCCCACAGCCCATCAACAATAATAGCCGTTGTGAAAAACTTATTGATGCCAGGTGTACTACAGGGCTGGATATGCTGGTTGAAAGTGGAAATGACCCTCGCGACTACTCGTCGTCATCAGACATAAAAAAGCTGCAAATCGAACTCTCGGCGTTGAGTCAGTCTTCGTGTTTGTGTGTTGGGCGCAAATTGCTTCGTCGGACTTTGATTCAAAGATGTTTTGGTCTGAGTCAGCCTTGCTTACGTTAAGATCAAGGTTGCGGGACGCTTTGTATCCCTGGACAGGTCTGCCTTTTTAGCCGGTGATCGTTGGTACTCACGTGTATTGCTTGCTTAGCAATACAAGAAGAGCAGTTTTATTGCTTTCGTGCCCGTGGATACTGAGACCAAGCTCGTGCGTCTCTGGAAAACCCCTGGTTTTCCATGTTAGATACGTCTTCCAAGTATTACAAAAATACGTTCCCAGTGACTGAACCCAGGTAGTTACCGGGCTTTCAATCTCATACAAAGCAGTATCATAACACCTAGCTAGGGCAGACGACTGCTGTAGGACGAATTTAACATCTTGTGCTCTACGTTGATGGGCTTGACGGGCTAAGATATAGGCGATCCGTTTATGGTCATTCGGGCTGGTGCCGTTGGGTGTATCCGATATCCCACCCTTTAGAGCGTGCGGAAAAACGTGTCGGTGAGAGCTAACCTGCAATTTGTGGCTCACGGAGTCGTTTGCCAGCATATTATACCACATTCATTTGCAGTACCGGACTAGTACGGGGGTCCATAGTTAATAGGACTTATGGTATACGTCAAAACCCATATATTCACCTATTTTTACTATCAATATTTGGTCATATTACTATGGTTCCCCGTAATAGTGTGATGCTGACGTCCGCACTATTTTTTGAATGGTTTGTTTTCGCCCATCGATACGAGTGAGCATGCATTTTGTTCTCACAGCCGGAGTTTGTGCAACAGACAGGATTTTAGGGAATTTCAGAACTGAGCTAATGTGACACAATCATCATCAATATGGTTATTTATTCGGTAGATGAGACACTCCCAACAGGTCAACATGACATCACTGCCAGCCCCAAGCCAAGTTTGTGGACAAGCCCGACAGCGCTCGTGCGAGGCACAGACCCGACGCTTTATCGGTAGAGAGCAACTCACTAATGCAGTATACTGCGAGCGTCCTGCGGCAGATTCTTTGGCAAAAGCCGCCAATTATGTGTGTTTTCGCTAGTCGTGACTGACGGAAGTTCCTAGACAGAAAATAACAAACGAGGGGAATTTGCGAGCACCTGGTGTACAGCAGCATCCAGATCAGGTTTATCCCGCTGTTCGTACGAGGTACACGGCAAATATTAACTCGTTGAGACTTTCTTTGCTGTTCTTATACTTCGGGTTTTTTGGGTTGTTCGCGTTTTTGAGCTGCTTTTCGTGGATGCAGTGCCGGTTGCGGTTGACGGTATTAATTAACATTAATAGTGATTTGCGGATTCTGGTTGCAGCGGTGTCGGGGCCCGCCTACCGCCCATACCCTAAAAATCCCGGCGCCAGCATATAGCTCATCGAACACCTGAAAGGTAGTAGGAACAACTGCTGTAATCCCTGTCAATCGTTCTTGGCGGGAGCTCATCCAGTCGGCGGGATAGCTACTGCGACACGTCAGAGGATAGGGCATGAAGGATCGGCGCGCGGGAGAGCGTGTTGGTGTCATGGTGCCTGCGGCAAGATCCTGGGCGTTGGCGTTAGGGTTGCTATTTGCGACCCTGCCGGGGCTGTCGACGGCAATCACCGTCGAGGCAAGTGAGGTGGGTTTTTTTTTTCGTTTTTCCTGGCTGAGACTGCTCTTTGAGTCATTCTTTTCAAGCAGTACAGGGGGTGGGGGGGGGGCGCAACAGCAGTGGTAGGTAACCCGCGGTTGTTGGCGAAAGCACGGGAAGAGACGGCAGACGGGGTAGCGAAATACTTAAGACTACTGGGTATTTCACCAAATATATACTCTGGAGTACAGCAGTGAGAGTTGAAACCTGCCCATACTACTTGTACCACAAATAGGTAAGGCTACCTGTCTTCGGTTGAGTAGGTTTGCCTTTCCTTTCCTTTCGTTCGTACTACAACTAGTCTTGCGCTACGATATGTTTATGTGGCTGGTTGCGGTAACACATTATTGCTTGCTTCGTGCAGCCCCCGCGTCCCTGGTGACTTGGTAGGTGGTCCGCGTGCCTATTAATAGTACTTTCTCAACTTCGAGGGTTCAAGCCTCACCGATTGCATACTCGTGGGGACTTTTTTTTGCGTGAAAAAATGTTACTATTATTGTGCACCATAGTGAATAAGACCAAAGAGTGTTCGTAAAAAAAGATATAATATATAGGTGTTTGTGTGCACCGTAGGTCTTATTTACTGCGGTGGTGCCCAGTGATAGCGGGAAGCGCAAGACAGAGCGGAAGTTACCAACATTCGATGAAGTCGACGAGCAGCGGGAATGCTGAATCTTAAACGCTACGCGCACTGAAAATCAAGGCGCGTACCGGGGGGAAGGAGAGACGGCACCTGTGACCAAGACTTCTCGTTTAGAGATCTCTGAAGCGTTTTGATTCAATTAGTTTTTTGTTTTGTTTTTTTTCTTGGTTTTTCTCTCTTTCAACGCATGCTATTGGTGTAAAATATGTATGTCGCTCCTCTCGTTTTTTGTTTTCCCGATCATCGCTCTTACCTTCCATCCTGTGCAAAGGCGTAGGGGGTTTTACCCTCAGAGATTTTCTGGATATGTCGTGGTCCCCCGCTACGTGCCTTCATGCTCATCGCGCAAAGGGTTCTGCATTCGTCCTGCTCGTCGGTTTCTTTCGTCGAAATTATGCTAGCCCACGCTCTCGCGCTTTCCGCTACTATTAATATCAATAGCACGTTTTCATTCGAGAACAGGTGCCTGCGAGTATGCACTCGATGAGACTCGAACCCACGAACTTGGTAATGGTACGCACACGCATCACCTGACCTACCAAGCCACCGGGGACGCGCTGGCTCCAGAGCGATGATATGGGTCCGTATTGTCCATCCTGATTGCTGCATAACAGTCCAACAATGTACAGCAGTGTCATCCCTGCGTCGTGGATTTGTGACCACATTTTTAATGCGTTGTTAGTGGATCCCCTGGTTTAGTGGATCACATTGTCAAAAATGAGTGGTGGATCACCGAGTTCACAGAGCATTCGTCTCGATGTAGGATATTTTTTTATTTGCGTAATCAGTGTTGAGCGTTGGTGCCCACATAACATCCACGATACAGTAGCAGTAACAAAATGCAGACCACCAAAAGTACTACACGTGAAGCACTGAGCGTGCTGGTTGTCGACGGGTGTAAAGAGCCGTTAAGCGTGGAGAACAGTACCTCGTCCGGTAAACGGACCAAACGGGAACAAGCAGGTATTCGGCAGGAATACTACAGCAGTATAGATACCTGTATGTATCATCAGTGGCCGGATATACCCGTTGTTTTACGCGCAGGAACTTGGGTAGTGCGGCCCGGCTACCCGGAACACACACCGCATTACCGTTTACGTGTTAAACTGTACCAGGTATGGCGCAATTTGATCAATTACTATTAGAATCAATGGAAATTTAAGGCAATGAATGGCGTAGCAGGTACCAGGCGTGCAACATGAAAATAAAAAAGTGAAAGGCAGGCCGAGATTCAGGGACAAACTACAAGGAGGTTTTACGAGTACCTTGGAAGATCACAGCCCCTGGTTGGAGAAGTTACTACTGTGGCTGGTGGTGGAGAACACTCTCATCGTCCAATTGATGGAGACCCGGCCTAGACCGTCTTCCCCTCGTACGATTCATGAATATGTACAGGAGTATGTGTGTATCCTGTACCTGTACCGATGGGTGGGACTATCAAAACAGCCTATAAATGTTACTGCATAACTAGTTCTCAGAGACACTTGGGGGTTAAGTTGCGAGCTCTGCGCTCTTTTGTCGATTGGCATCGCATTTCAGGAATTAGGAATTTATTTGATGTACTCGTAGTCTCTTTGCTCGGTTTTATAGGAGTCTGTATCTCACACTATTGCTGTAGTACACCTTTCAGGAAGCTGTATACTGCTGTGGGCAGGATCATAGCCCGTACATGATGCATAGAGAGCGCCCATGCCCCTGTGTGTGTTCTTCACACTAAACCGTTCTTGAAATTCTTTCTGCCCGTCGACATCCAGCACAACCAGTGTCCGTGCCGAATCTTCAGTCCTCTAGAAGAGATGCAAGATGTTCTGTGGTCACAAAGCTACGCTACAGAGATACTATGTTGCCACGTGTGCAACTGCTGCGGCCGTTCGGTATGTATTGGCTTGGTGCTTTGATTTTTTTTCCATGAATTAACTTTTTCCTATATTTTCCCCTTCTTTTCCCTATGAAAGAAGTACCACATAGTGGGTGGGTGACGAGCGTATTTTGGCCCACTCATTATTTCTCGTTTTACTTAGTTAAGTGTTCACCGGGATGCATATTATAGTTCCCTTTTCCCTTCTCGTTTCTTCCCCCTTGCACGTCCCTTTTGGTTCATGCTCGGGGTAAGTATGTGTGTGAGCTTTGTGGCTTCCCATTTTATTTATTTATTTGGGATTCTTCTCATTTTCTTTTTCTTTTTCGGTTTGGTGTCTTCGTTGCTTCTCTTTCTTTATGGTGTATTTTGGTTGCTGGCGAATGTATATATGTATGTTGTGTCGGCCGCACCTAGTGCGAAGGCATGGCATTGCGTAGGCTATTAATGCATTACGGTGTGTTATATCTGTGTCGTAGTCTGTGACCACAGAGCTCGTATCTTTCTAGGGTGAAGAATCAGCACGGACACTGGGCTTGCTGGATGTCGACGAGTAGAAGAACGGTTTAATGTGAAGAACACACACACACATGCAGTAAGCACATAGTGGGCAATTAAATGCCATGGGAATGCGGAGAGGGGGGGGAAGAGGAGTAGAAGGGAAACTGCAGTGGACGAAAGTAGGAAGGAGATGGCAGATAGGGTAGCCAGGTACCGGGCAGACTAAGAAGTAGAACATGCCTATACTACTCGTACCACCAACTGGTGCAGCTGGTTCGAACGTGGTCTTCCTTTGTCTTCCTATTGTTTTTGTTTATTTTTATTTCATTTTATTGTCTTCTTTGCGGTGACCCTATGTGATTTTCACTTCTCTTCCTTTCTCCGATTGATAAGCCTTATTGAAGGAGTCGTGTGGCGTGGGTGGATGACGAGCCTGCTTTGCTTGTTTCGTACTGTCTGACGCCGAGGGGCCGGGCATAGTTGACGAACGCTGGACGATGGTGGCAGACAGGGTAGCAAGGTACCAGGCGGGCCAGCAGGGAGACCCTGGCTGTGCTACTCGTACCATAAACTGCTGCCGCCACCTGGAGCATGCCTTGTGATTTGTTTGGTTTGCCTGTTATTTTTCCCTTGGTTCTTAGTCTTACTCTGTTGACGACTAGTGGTGTTTTCTTTTTTTCCTTTTTTTTCCAGCTCGTTCTTTTCAAGTGTCTGCCACGTCCCCTACGAGGGGGTACGATGGTTTGTTGCTATACTGAAGTATATACATATACCAGGTATATCTGCGTCCCCAGTGGCTTGGTAGGTGGTCCGCGTGCCGATCAAGATCAATTTCGTGGGTTCAAGTCTCACCGAGTGCATGCTCGTAGGGGCTTTTTCTTGCATAAAAGGGATTGATTAGCGGAAAGCGCGAGAGCGTGAGTTAGCTACATTCGATGAAAATCGACGAGCAGTGGGAATGCTGAACCCTATGCGCGATAAAAAATAAAGGCACGTACCGGGGGGGAGAAGGGAAGACACCTGTGACCACGGCTTGTCCAGAAGGTCGTCGAGGGTAAAAACCTCTTACGAATTAGGCTGGAAAGTGAAAGTGATGAGTAAAAATATATATATATAGATACAACTATAATTACGATTTTTGAGGTCGTTGTCACTTGCTAGCTCTTGGCAGACAGACCGACTGATAGACAGCTCTTCGCAAACAACCCTTCTTCTTTGAAACAGCCGAACAGCCAAACAACCTTTCTTCCTTCTTTGAAACAGCCGAAATGCCACAAACAACCTTTCTTCTTTCTTCTTCGCCAAACAGCCAAACGACCTTTTCTTCTTTCTTCTTCCGCAAACTGCCAACCAAAGACAGCTCTTCGCACGGCGCCTAAAAGAGCCGTCTCGCCTTCGACGAACGGCATAGATAGGTGCAGCTGTCGGCAGCCAAGCTGCTGCTGTCGGTGGCGAACCTGCTGGTGCTGCAACCCCCGCCTCTCCCTTCTCCACGCCCCCTAAGCTCACCTCCCCCTCGTCGAGAGGCGCGTGGTCCTCGCCCTCTGGCAAGAGAGCGGCAACGACAAATACCGACCTGGTGCCGGCTGTTGTTTGCGACCAGTGCACGGATCAGCACTTGGTCAAGAACTCCGCGCCTGGTGGCAAAAACGTGGCCTTCGCCACCTGCAAGGATCTCACGTGCGTGGTGGCGGGATCATCCTGACAGGGCAACCGACTGCGAGTTCTGTGCTCGCCCGATCAAGGAAGGGACTGTCTCGTACTCCCTCGAGACTGCTGACAGTGGTGAGTGTCTTACGTCTATTGTGCATGCTGTATGTTGCCAGTACGTTTTTTGGGGGTTTTCAATTGCCTTTTTGCATGCAATCCTACGTCAAAGCGTTTTTTTTTTTTTTTTTTTGACTCATCCATGCTCGTGCTTTCCCCTTCGTGCGTTGCGTCGGCTCCTCTTACACACAGTGCACGCGAATGCGCACATGCACAACTGTTTGCGGGACGTGAACGAAGGAACGGAGGATTCAGCTGTCGCCGTCACCGCTGCACCGAACGACGTGAGTGCAGCTGCTACTGTGGTGCATTTTCGGTGCATGCACACGATTTCTGTGTGTACATGTTTTGGTTACCTCACGTACTCATTTTTTGCTCGTTTTCGGCTGCCGCTGCTGCTGCTGCTGCTGTCAGCGCCACGCGATGAGTGCTGCTGCTGCTGTGCACCTGCTTCTCCTGTGCACTCGCTGCTGCTGTAGTGCTGCTGCGTTGTTGCCGTGCTGTTCACCTGCTGCTCCTGTGCAATTGCTGCTGCTGCTGTATGCAGTGCTGCTGCGTTGTTGCCGTGCATCATGCTGGAATCGTACATATTTTCGGATCGTCAATTCCGTAGGTTTTGCGATGGCGGCATACCAGCGTACATGCTTTTTTTCTTCCTTATTTTCATATCGTTGCTATGCTGCTGCTGCTGCTGCTGCCAACGCTGCCAACGCTGCGGCGATTCGTTGCAGCTTCTGCTGCTGCTAATGCTGTGGCTGCTTTCTGCTGCTGCTGCTGCTAATGCTGCCGCAATATCCACTGAATGTTCGTACGTATGTACTCGGATTACTGTTTTTCTTGGTCGTTTTTGTACTCAAATGGTTCCTTTTGATACGTGATTTTTTTTTTTTTGTCGTTTTGCTCCTGCATTTTGCGTACGTACTGCAATTTCTCGTTTTTGGCTTGGTTATTTTCATATATATCGTTGCTATGTTGCTGCTGTGGTGCTGTTGCGTTTTTTGTTGCCGTACATCATGCTGCACTTTTGTGTGTACATATTTCGGTATCGTCAATGAAATTCCGTAGGTTTTGCGATTGCGGCATACCAGGGTACATACTTTTTTTCTTCCTTATTTTCATATCGTTGCTACGTATGCGGTTGCTGCCAACGCGGATTATTGTTTTTATTGGCCATTTTTGTACCCAAATGTTTTTTTTTATACGTAAAAAAAATATTTTGGTCGTTTTGCTCCTGCATTTTGCGTACGTACTACTTTTTCTCGTATTTCGTGTTGTTGCTATGCTGCTGCTGCGTTGTTGCCGTACAGCATGCGGAGGTGGGTCTATAGTGAGGTACCGAAAATACTTTTCGGACGGCCTCGGGGTACATACTTTTTTTCTCCCTTCTTTTCATATGCTGCTGCTGCCATCGCTGTGGCGATCCGTTGCTGCTTCTGCCGCTGCTGCTGCTGCTGCTGCTGCTGCTGCTGCTCTGCTTTTAGTGTTGCCGCAATATTCACTGAATGTTTGTATGTACTCGGATAATTGTGTTTCCTGGTCGTTTTGTGGCGCTGCTGAGTTGTTGCCGTACATCATGCTGGACATGATTTGTGTGGGGCTATGACACTTAAACTTGTGCGTGTGTATATCTGATATATTTCTGTATCGTCAACGATTTTTTTTGTGGTGCTGCTGCGTTGTTGCCGTACGTCATGCTGGACGTGATTTGTGTGTGTACTGTACTGTACTTTTTTTTTTTTTTTTTTCATCATCACTTTTACTTTCCAGCCCACTCGTAGGAGGTTTTACCCTCGACGATCTTCTGGACAAGCCGTGGTCACAGGTGTCGTCCCTTTTCCCCCCCGGTACTTGCCTTTATTTTGTGTTGCGCATAGGGTTCAGCATTCCCACTGCTCATCGATTTTCATCCAATGTAGCTAACTCACGCTCTCGCGCTTTCCGTTATCAATTTTTTATGCAAGAAAAAGTCCCTACGAGCATGCACTCGGTGAGATTTGAACCCACGAAATTGATCTTGATAGGCACGCGGACCACCTACCAAGCCACCGGGGACGCCGGTACACTTGTGTGTCTACATATTTCTGTATCGTCAATGAAATTACGTACTTGCTGCTTCTGCTGCTGCTGCTGCCGTCGTATAGCGAGCGACTACGTGGTGCTGTTGTGCCGCTGTAGAGTAGTACAAATAATGAACTCTGCCCCCCCCTCTCCCCCGCCATTCCCTGCACGCCACTCCCGTCCCGCGCACCCTATATGTTTACTTCGACCAGGTCCGTGGCAAGTGCTACAACTGCCGCCTGACGGACTCCACCACCAAAGACGGAGACATCGTCATCAAGCGCAAAAAGACTCCCTTCCATTTCGCCTGCTCCAGGGCTTCGCGGAATTCCGCAGCAGTACGCCAAGCAGATTGTCGCCATCCAGGACGAACGAAAGGAAACAAATTGTTTCCCACATTTCCCAAAACCACGATTATTTCTTCCTACACATATCCAACGGGTTCAACAGCGAACAGATCCACATTCTGGGCCTCCCGCCTCGTTACTACAGCGTCCTGGAAGACTATTTACACATATATATCATGTCTCATCCAAACTCCTATGCTAGCTACATCGAAATCGCGGCCGCCCAGCAACAAACTATACAACATTTCCATAACCGTTGTCGTTGCCGGCACTGCTGCTTTCTCTCCTGTCCCAAACCTTCCTTTAAACAACAGCCTGTATGTTGTATATCATCCACATGCCCAGCACTACTCCACTCTCTCCCCACACTGATGAAATATGTTATTCTTATTATTAGACGAATGTCATTCTTACTCTTGCGTCACCCGATCTTACGTTTCACATTACATTCATAAATAAACGCGATTATTACATCCTTCACCGTTTCCTACACCAATACATTTAGTTTGGTTGGCTTTGGGCTATGTCGCCAATTAATTGCAGTTATATATGTACACGACATGACGGTAAGTGGTACCGGGGGATCCTGGAAGCAGCCGAACGGTTCATGGTGAGGTGGCACGAGGCTGAGGCTGAGCTGAGCAGGCAGCGCCGCGCATCCGCCGTGGGTGGTGTCCAAGGGAATGGGGGGAGGAGGGGCAACAAGAGGAGTAGCAGGAATCCCGACCAAGGGAATGCGGAGAGGGGGGGGAAGAGGAGTAGCAGGGAAACTGCAGTGGACGAAAGTAGGAAGGAGATGGCAGATAGGGTAGCCAGGTACCGGGCAGACTAAGAAGTAGAACATGCCTATACTACTCGTACCACCAACTGGTGCAGCTGGTTCGAACGTGGTCTTCCTTTGTCCTCCTGTTGTTTTTGTTTTTGTTTATTTCATTTTATTGTCTTCTTTGCGGTGACCCTATGTGATTTTCATTTCTCTTCCTTTCTCCGATTGATAAGCCTTATTGAAGGAGTCGTGTGGCGTGGGTGGATGACGAGCCTGCTCTGCTAGTTCCGTACTGTCTGACGCCGAGGGGCCGGGCATAGTTGACGAACGCTGGACGATGGTGGCAGACAGGGTAGCAAGGTACCAGGCGGGCCAGCAGGGAGACCCTGGCTGTGCTACTCGTACCATAAACTGCTGCCGCTACCTGGAGCATGCCTTGTTCTTTGTTTGGTTCGACTGTTATTTTTACCTTGGTTCTTAGTCTTACTCTGTTGACGACTAGTGGTGTTTTCTTCTTTTCTTTTTTTTTTTTTTCCAGCTCGTTCTTTTCAAGTGTCTGCCACGTCCCCTACGTGGGGGTACGATGGTTTGTTGCTATACTGAAGTATATACATATACCAGGTATATTTTAGTTTCTTTTTTTTGTTTCTTTTCTCTTTCGAATTGCCTTTGTTTTTGTTTTTGTTTTTTCTCTTTGTTTCGTTTTTGTTTCTCTAAGTCATGGAATGTGTATGTCGTACCTGTCGTACGCAGTATGATGACATGGCATTGCATTACATACGTGGCAACGTAGTATCTCTGTGGCGTAGCTTTGTGACCAAATAACTTGTATCTCTCTAGGTTTGAAGAATCGGCACGGGCACTGGTTGTGCTGGATGTCGACGCGTAGAAAGAACGGTTTAATGTGAAGAAAACAACAACAACAAAAACAACAACAACAACATGTCATCATGCTGGATATGATAGGCACGACATCCACATTCCATTTAATAGATAAACGAAACGAAACAAAGAAAATAAAACAAAAACAAACGATAGAGATCAAAAGACAAAAAGAAAAAAGATGAAATATAAGGAACAAATTGTCGTGCCCCCTGCGCAGGGGATGTAGCTGACACTAGAAAAGAACGAGCTGGAAAGAGAAGGAAAAATATAAAAAACACCACTACTCGTCGTAAACAGAGAAAGACTAAGAACCAAGAGAAAATAACAGGCAAACCAAAGCACCGAGCCTCAGCAGTTTGGGGTAGGAGTAGCATAGCCATCTTCTCCCTGCTAGTCCGCCGGGTACCTTGCTACCCTGTCTGCCGCCTCCGTCCTGCGTTCGTCAACTATATTCCCGGCCCCTCGGGCTCTGACAATACGAAACAAGCAAAGCAGGCTCGTCATCAACCCACGCCACACGACTCCTTCAATGAAGTTAACCTTATCAATCGAAGAAGGAAGATAAATAAATAAAATAAAAATCACCGAGGGTCAGCGCAAGAAACCAAATACAAATCGTAAGGAAGACAAAGGAAGATCACGTTAGAACCAGCTGCACCAGTTGGTGGCACCAGTAGTATAGGTATGTTCTACTTCTGACTTGCTAGTCGGCCTGGTGCCTTGCTACCCTGTCTGCCATCTCCTTTCTACTCTCGACCACACCGCAGGTCTCCTTCTACTCCTCCTGTTCCCCCCCCTCTCCGCATTCCGTTGGTCGGGTTTTCTGCCACTCCTCCTGTTGCCCCCCCCCCACCCCATGCCCTTGGACACCACCAACGGCGGATGCGCGGTGCTGCCTACTCAGCTCTGCCACAGCCTCGTTCCATCTCACCATGAGCCGTTCGGCAGCAGCAAGGACCACAGCGCAGTCTCAACTCCAAACACCAATGGGGCAGGTTCCGTTGACCCTTCGGTGTCTCGAAACTCCCTAAGGTCTTCGATTATGCATCTATGCCAAGTCTATTAATAGTATCCGTGCGGCGTAGGTTTGTGACAACAGAACTTGTATCTCTCTAGGATCGAAAAGCTGGCACGGACGCTGGTTGTGCTGGATGTAGACGGCAAAAAGAACGGTTAGTGAAAGAAACACACAACATAGCGTGAATGTGTTGTTTCATTTTATGTCCCCGGTGGCTTGGTAGGTGGTCCGCGTGCCTATCAAGATCAATTTCGTGGGTTCAAATCTCACCGAGTGCATGCTCGTAGGGACGTTTTCTTGCATAAAAAATTGATAAGCGGAAAGCGCGAAAGCGTGAGTTAGCTACATTCGATGGAAATCGACGAGCAGTGGGAATGCTGAACCCTATGCGCGATAAAAAAAAAAGCACGTACCGGGGTGGAGAAGGAACGACACCTGTGACCACGGCTTGTCCAGAAGATCGTCGAGGGTAAAACCTCCTACGAGTGGGCTGGAAAGTCAAAGTGAAAAAACAAATCTCTCGAGCCATTCCCGAGATAAAACACGAGTGCGCTGTATTCGCAGCCTCATAATCAACTTATTTCAACATCATATATCTCTTGGTTCATTTTTTTGTCAAAAGGTGTGTACGGCAACAGCTTTGTACCACGGAGACCACATCTCTACATCTCACGTGCGCAATGAACGATGAAGAACACTGCCTGCCAACATGCATGTATTCATCACATTGAGAAACCAGTGACCGTGTCGATTCTTCAATCCTAGAGACTTACAAGCTCCGTGGCCACACAACTTTTCGTATTGTCTGACGCCGGCGGACAAGGCCATAGTTGACGAACGCGAGACGCCAGACAGCGTAGCACGGTACCAGGCGGACTATTATAGAGAGAACCTGGCTATCTACTATGCTACTCGTACCACAAACTGCTGCGACTACCTGGAGCGTGCTTTGTGCTTCGGTCTGCCTGCTATTTTCCCTCGGTTCCTTTACTTCATTTATCTGTATGATGTTTTCTCCTCAGCTCGTTCGTCTCGAGTGTCTCCTACATCTCCTGCGGGGAGGCGCGACAACTGAGACTATCTCTTTTTTCCCCTTATCCTCTTTCGAGTGTTTTCCTATTTTTTTGTGTGTTTCTTTGCTTTGGTTTTCTTCCGTGTTCTCTCTTTCATGCGAATGTGTATGTCGTGCCTGTCGCATCCAGTATGATGGCATGCGTGTGTGTTGTTCATTACGCTGAGGGGCGGGCTATAGTTGACGAACACAGGATGGAGACGGCAGACAGGGTAACAAGGTCTCAAGTGGACTATTAACAATAGTAGTTGCTGCGTGCGCATACCACAGACTTCTGCCGCTACCTGGAGGTTCTTTGTGCTACACGTTTGCCTCTTGGTTTCAGTTTGATTGGATTCCAGCTCAGATTATAATATTTAGAAGTAGTATTAGTAGAGTACAGTAGGTGTTTCTTGCTTTAGTGTCTGCCACATCTCCTGCGTAGAGGCGCGACATTTTATTTTTTTATTTTTTAGCTCTTTTCAACGTACCTTTTTTCATTTGTTTTCTGTTTATTCTTTGTTCTTCTCTTTCTTTGTGTTTCTTTTGTTTTGTCTGATAGGATATTTATGTCGTGCCTGTCATATCCAGCACCTGGTATGATGAACATGGCGTTGCATTATGTACTCCTGTTGTTTATGCATAAGTAACAATGTAGTATCTGTATGTGCCGCAGTTTTGTGACGACAGAGAACTTGTATCTCTCGAAGAATGAAGAATCGGCACGGACACTGGTTGTGCTAGATGTCGACGTGTAGAAAGGAACGGTTTGATGTGAAGAACACAAACATCAAACCGTTGTTTCTATCCGCCGACATCCAGCACAACCAGTATCTGTGCCGAATCTTCAATCCTAGAGAGCCGTAAGTTCTGTGATAAGAAAACTACGCTATATATTCTGTATTGTTAGGTACCAGGTACCCCGGTGGCTTGGTAGGTGGTCCGCGAGCCTATCAAGATCAATTTCGTGGGGTCGAGTCTCACCGAGTGCATGCTCGTAGGGACTTTTTCTTGCATAAAATTGACTAGCGGAAAGCGCGAGAGCGTGAGTTAGCTGTACATTCGATGAAATTCGACGAGCAGTGGGAATGCTGAACCCTATGCGCGATAAACACTAAAGGCACGTACCGGGGGGGAGAACAGGGACGACACCTGTGACCACGGCTTGTCCAGAAGATCGTCGAAGGTGAAACCTCCTACGAGTGGGCTGGAAAGTAAAAGTGATGATGAAAAAAAAAAAGAAGAGAAAAAAAAGGTATGCGGTAACCACAACAATGTGGGTTGTTCACATGAAAAGATTTTTCCTACCCGTCGACATCCAGCCAAACAGTATCCGTGCCGAATGTTCAATCATAAAAGAGATACAAGTTATATGGTCACAAAGACTACGTTGCCATGTATGCCGTAAGCACATAGTGGGCAACGCAATGCCACGTCATCATACCGGATACGATAGACACGACCTACACATTCCATGAAATAGAGAAACAAGAAAATAAATAACTATTAAAAACAAACTGTCGTGCCCCCGACGCAGAGGATGTGACAGACACTTGAAAAGAGCTGGAATACAAAGGGAGAAAGAAGAAACACACCACTACGCGTCGTCAATACAGTAAGACTAAGAGCCGAGGGAAAATAACAGGCAAACCTAAGCACACAGCATACTCCAGGTAGCGGCAGCAGTTTGTGGTACGAGTGGCGTAGCCAGGTTCTCCCTGCTAGTCCAACCGGTACCTTGCTATACCCTGCCTGTGCCGCCTCTGTCCTGCGTTCGTGAACTATGCCCGGCCCCTCGGCGTCAGACAAAACGAAACAAGCAAAGCAGGCTCGTCATCCACCCACGCCACACGACTCCTTCAATAAGACTCCATCAATCGAAGAAAGGAAGAGAAATAAATAAAATCAAAATCACAGAGGATCAACGCAACAAATAAAAAAAATGGAAGACGAAGGAAGACCACGTTCGAACCAGCTGCACCAGTTAGTGGCACGAGTAGTACAGGCATGTTCTACCTCCTAGTCTGCCCGGTGCCTTGCTCCCCTGTCTGCCATCTCCTTCCTCCTTCCTCCTTTCGTCCACTGCAGTTTCCCTTCTACTGCTCTCCCCCCCCCTGCCCGCATGCAAGGCCATGTTCATCATACTGGGTCATGACAGGCACAAGCACGACATACATATTCTTTGAAAGAGAGAAAACGAAATGAAACAAAGAAAACAAAACAAGAAAACATAAAGAAAAAAAAAAAACAGAAAAGAAAAGAAAAGAAAATAACTACTGCTGTCATGCCTCCCCCCAAGGGATGTGGCAATTGTTTGTTTTGGTCAAAGTCCCCTGTCCCGTGGCAGAGATGGCAAGTCTGTTAGAGTGGTGTAGGAGATGGAGCTGTTTCCGAAGCTGCCAAAGGCGTGCTTTTCACTGGAAACTTCATGCCTGGGATGTGGGTTGGTCCTGTTTTGCGCAGCAAAAGCGAAACAGACAAAGTTAGACGCGGACACAGCTCCTGTCCCAGTCCGGTCGCCGTCCCACGGTTTCTCCTATGGCCGCCGTCGCTGCAGCGAAGGCGGGTGTAGTCGATCACCCTGAGCTTTGTCGCTGTCGAGTACGAGTGCCGCACCATCGGCCCCACTAAACGCACCAGTTCAAAAGCCGGAGGATAAACGTGAGGGACTGCTCCGCGCTGTACCACCTGAGCGACAGGCGCGAAGAGGGGGCGGCGTGCCTCCCCCCGTGGGCGCCGCTTCATCAGGACGACGCAAGCTTCCCCAAGAGTTTCATCAATCGTCAGTGCTTTTGTTGGTCATGGGTGCTGCTGCTGGGTTGCAGCATGATCAACACCTGCTGCTGCCTTGCTGTAGCTGGGTGCGTGTGAGAGGTGTGAGCCTTTTTTTCTTGTTTTTTCGTATCGCCCCGGGGTGAAAAAAAAGACGAGACACAGTACTGCTGTCATCATCGTACTTGGTACTCATGCACATAGAATGAATAAGACAAACAGCTGGGACAAAAATATGCCGTGCGGGTCATTCTTATCGGAGAGCCTTTTTCCCAATATCTTTCATGTTTTTTTTCGCGCAAATTTTTAATCATACAGATTTTCCTGATTTTGTTTTCCAAATATATGGAAGAAAATATGACCAACTACAATGGGAAATTTTTTCTGAGCTCTCAGAACTGCGTGTTTAGGATGACTCTTATGGGACCAGAAACCAGAAAAGTAAAAACCGGATTTTCCCTTCATCGTGTAGAAAATCCCAGGGTAGCGCCGTTGGTGAACATGAGCCATTTCCGATTCACTGCCCAAACATGAAAACCTGTGCTTTCAACACACAGACAGCACCCACCGCCGCCGCCGCCGATTTCTCGTCTCACGGGGCACGAAATGACGTCAAACCTTCTTCGGGGCCGTATGCCCCACTGCTCTGAGAGTGCTCCCTACCAAGTTGGAAGCTGTGTGGCAGGTTTTCTCGCTCAAGACATCGGAGGCTGACCCATTTCTGGCCGATTTGGTCCCAGACGGAAATGGGACCCAGTTTCGTCTAAAACGAAACAGTCCAGAAATGGGCCAGGCTCTCACGTGTTGAGCGAGAACTCCGGCCACACAGCACCAACGACCCTCAAGCTTGGTAGCGAGCACTCTCAGAGCAGTGAAGAGTATGGCCTTGAAGGTTTAGCATCATTTCGTGCCCTGTGAGGCGAGGGGTCATCAGCGGTGGTAGGTGTTATGTGTTGAAAGCGCTGCTACCCCTGCTGTGGCATACCAAATATAATATTTACTCATCGGCTGTGTGGGTTTCAACACAGTAAAGGGGAAAACCTGTTTTGTTTTCTGGTTTCTGGTCCCATACGAGTCAGCCTTGGGTCGTCCTCGGCGGGACAGCCAAAAACACCGGTAGACTTCTCATAATGCTCGCCGGAGCTTTTTTTTGAGCTTTCGGGAAGATTTTCTCGTTTTCTCGTAGTTGGACTGCTTGTTCATCCACATTTCCAGTTCTGAGGACAACATGAATTTTCACGAAAAACTTTAATGATTCGTTATTCCTGGCCCCAGTATTGTCAAACAGCCTTATTTTTTTCATCCTCCGGAGGAAGCTGATTGGCTGCTCCAAAACTCAGACTACAGTACGAGTAGGTCTCTCGAGAAACGGGAAATTTCTCCCTAAAGCTCTTAAAAAACTCCGGGGAGTATTCTGAGGAATCTACCGTTGTTTGTTGGCTGTCCCGCTGAATAAAACGCGTATATTCACCCTGAAAACCCAGTTGTGTGAGCTCAGGAAAAATTTCCTGTAACAGTTATTGCGGGGGTCCATAGTTAACAGGACTATATGGTGTACATAAAACCTATACATTTACCTATTCTTACTAACAAAATTTGGTCCCTTTAACTATGTACCCCCGTAATAGTTCGCATTTAGATCAACTAAAGAAAAATGCTACCTAATAAATACAATTTAAATCGAGGGAGAAAAGGTAAAAAGAAAAGAATAAACGGCCCTGCCTCCCCGCAGGGGGTGTGGCAGACACTACATAACGAGCTAGAGAACAACAAAACCATGATGACATGTGAAAAGAGTAGGACTTAGAACCAAGGGAAACAGTCCGGAAAACCGAAGCACAACGAAAAGAAATCACCCTGCAGCCGCAGCAGATTGTCGTACGAGAAACATAGACAGGTCCCACCTACTACTACAGCAGTTGTCGGTTCGGTACGATAACCGGTCGGCCATCTTCGCTCTGCTTTCTTCAACCACGCCCCATCCCGCCTTAGACGATACGAAACAAGCGAAACAGGCGAGTCATCCAACCACGCCACAAGACTCTTGCTGTCGTGAGGACAAGAAATAACAAATTATATGAAATAATCAACGGGAAAATCAAGGAAAATCAACGCGCGAAAGGAAGAAAAAAACGTCAGATATTGATTGGCGTTCGAACCAGCTACTGGAACAGCAGTTATTAATAGTTGGCGAAACGAGTCTACTCGGCATACCACTACTCTTCAGTCGGGCCGGTGCCTTGCTACCCTGTTTTGATATCTCCTTGCTTACTTTGTCCACCTCGACATCGTCCCGAACATCCCGACGAGGCAATCGCTGCGTCCCGTGTCACGGCCCCCTCAACAAAGAGCCGGCGTTGTGTACGGGTAGTCGTTTCGATGCTCTCGCATCGTGTGTCTCGCGTTGAGATATTTTCGTACGAGCGGGTGGTGTGATCTGTATGAACTCGGCGCTCACAGCCACGATCTTGTCAAAGAACATATATATGTCATGGTGGTGAGCCGTTCGAAGCTTGAGAGAGTGTTGCGCTCTGAGGGACACTGTCACACACGGTCTCGATCGCCCCAGCCTTCAGCATACGCACTCTCAGACTAATAAGTAGGGCGATCCTCCCATCACACAACTCTTGGCCGAACCATTTGGAGCATGCCCCCATGAGACGGATTCGTCGATCGATGTCGAGCGAGAGGTCAGCGTTTTCGTGGAAAATGCCGCTCATATATGTAGATAGGCATGTGTGTGTAATTTTCACTAAACAGCAGTTATCTCTACCCGTCGACATCCAGCGCAACTATTAATAGTAGTGCCCGTGTTAATTCTTCAATCCTAGAGCGATTCAAACTCCGTGACCAGTCACAAACCTTCGACGCAGATACACTAGAATGTTCTACAGCAGTAGAGAGTAGACAACAAACAGCAGTGCAAGGCCATGTCATCGTCTCTGCTGTGGAGTAGCTTTGTGACCACATAACTTATATCTCTTCTATTACGGGGAACCATAGGAAATATGACAAAAAAAATGATATTGATAAGTAAACATACGTAAACACATATAGTTTTTTTGTATACTATAAGTCCTATATTAACTATGGACCCACGTAATAGGATTGAAGAGTCGGCACGGACACTGATTGTGCTGGATGTCGACGGGTAGAAAGAATTGTTTAACACACACACCCGATACGACAGGCACGACATACAAATTCAATACAGAAAAACCGACCGAAGCAGAGGAAAACTGGTCAAAATAACCCAGAATGGTACATCAAACTAGAATATGTCGTGCCCTGCTGTGAAGGGTGTTACCTACTCTGAGCTACAAGTATAAGGGTAAAATATCAATATATTACCCAGCCCAGGGAATCCTTAGATCAGCCGCCCGACAGGAGGTGTGGCAGACAGCAAAAAAAAAAAAAAAAAAAGAAAACACCACACATGAATGGAGTACGACTGCGAACCTATGGAAGTATCCGGCAATCCGAGTCACAAAAGAAAAAACTATCTCGAGGTAGCCACAGCGGGTTTTGGTTGTTGTTTTCTTCACATTAAACCGTTCTTTCCTCCCGTCTGCACCCAGCACAACCAGTGTCCATGCCGATTCTTCAATCCTATTAATAGAATAGATACAAGTTCTGTGGTCACGATTAGCGTAGACAGGTTCTCCCTACTACTGATAATCGATCTGGTACCTTCCTATCCCGTCTGTCCTCCCCTTCTTGCCTCGTCAACCATCCCCTGTCTCCGGAGATGATGCGCCAAGGAATACAAAAAAACGAAACTGGCTGGTCATCCACTCACACTATCATAGGAGGGGAGAGAGAAAAGAATGGGCGAAGATAATACCTGGTAAATGCGAAGAGAGAAGAATATCTTTAATCTTTGCACAAACGTGAATGACAGACAATACTAACATAATTAATGTATTTTTTTTTCGCTTCTGAAGAATTTCACGAGTTGTGACAGACGCCTTTCTTTGTATCTGGTACTATTAATAACGTACTTCCAATAGATTCCAAACTTAGGATATTCTGGGAAGAAAAACTCTTCGATAAGAATGAGCCTTATCTATGATGTTGGTACTACTGGATGTGCTGTAATATAATGTTCGACAGGTACAATACGTACCAGGTAGAGAAGTGCCAGTATATCTGAGTGGTACCACGAGCATTCGTGCTCATTTTTGGTGTCGCAGAGCGCAACCTCAAACGCCCAGCAGCCACCAAAATTACGAACCGTATTGAATCGCCTCGGCCGTTGCTGCTGGGTACATGAATAAGTGTAGGTGTACCGCTGCGAGTACTCGCGGCCAACGAGTACTTGCCAAATCTAGGAGAAATCATACACGGATACTCGCGAAGATTTTTTTTTGCGGTTGTTTCGGGGCGCGTACCCGGGCAACCGCGCTAAATTATGACTACGTGGGTACCCGGACCTTTTTCACGCTTGTTTGGTCCATAACTTTGGAACCAATGGAGGGTTGGTAACCTGACCGGGGTTGCCATTCGAGCGGGCAGTTTGTCGGAGTCGTCCCAATACTTTATAGGACAGACCGCGAGCTACATTGCGGCTACATAGCGGGAGAGTAATAATGAGACCAGGTACAACTGACACCATCCTACCAGCTGGACCAGCCCAGAAAAGGATATTGGATGCCGAGGTCGTACGCAGCGCCGTCGCGTTTGCTATATAAGAGTTTAAAATCAGAAGCAAGCGTCGACCCTGGCAAAATACATAGGGTGCTCGCAAGTCGTAGATTTGCCGAGATACTCTAGAAGACTTATCAACTAAGTACATTATTTTCCAGTTTCTGCCGACAATGTGACAACAATTCTTGGACTGGGACGGAAGAAGTGTAATGCCCCAGTTTTGTTTTGATTCGTTCTGCTAGAAGGCATTGTTCGGGATTTGTGGGTTGGTGGGCGCTTAGTCGCAATTTGGCTCAAGTGTGTTCTCACAAATGTTGGCGGCTCACCTTTTTGGAGAGACGGTAGTTTTAGGGAGTTGGTTGTCGGTTATGAAATATTTTGGTATATTTTTTTATCTTGGGTCGGTGGTCGCAGTATATCCGGCGCTTTCTTCGATGATACTAGGTATATCAAGCGTTTGGGAAGTTTTGCGTGGGTGGGCGCTCAGTCGCAGTGTTCTGGTACAATAGTTCGCTTGGGCGACAGAGCAGTTTTGGGGAGTCGTCTGTTTCTTGTGGGAGCTCAGTCGCGGTCGTCTGTTGCTCGTTTTATGGAGAAGACAGCAGTGCTTGAGATTCGTCTGTTGGTTGGAGAAAATTTCAATCCCTGGGTCTCTGAAAATGTGTGTCCAAACCAGCTCCAAGTGCGCGCACAACAGCAGTAGTGGCGGTATGTGACGCAGACGTCGCGAGCGCATGGAGATTGAATTGGCTTGATTCACTACGCGTATGCTATTGGGAGGATCGACGACAGTAAGCCCTTCGCTAGGTCGTGCTAGAGGTACAGCAGGCATATTTCGACGTGTGTCCTTAGTAGCCTAAGACATATCGATTTTCTATTGCACGGTCGTGTTGTGCTTGTGACCCCGGCATGAAAAATATGCCAGCAGCAAGGTGAGTGTCCACAGAGATACACAAGTCTCTAAGTATGTACGGTAAAATAATAGCTTGGCAAGGAGTACATTCCTTAGATGTGTTGCTAGGATTAATTGTCTGGCCTCGTTAGGTGTGTAATGATTCTTCGGTTTGGAAACAATCTTACTCCGGGACAAAGCCAAAATCCGTCTCGAGATATCGACCTGGATACGCTCGTTCTATAAACCTTCATTTGTATCCGTGTTGGTAGTAAATTGAGATGAGCGCCCCCACTCCCCGGAGCACACACCTTGGGCATGATGTGGAGGCAGGCCGCTGTCGTATGGCGCCCACCCCTTGTTTTCGGAGGCGTTAGAGACTCCGCCTAACAGCGGTCTTGAGTGTATATATATACCAGGAACCGTTATATCCTGACAATCGTTTTCAGTTCGCCTTCGTCTCCTCACTCTTACCATCTCAAACCAGTATGACGTCCCTCGTCGATTGCGGATGTCGAGGGCGCGACCCAATCATTGATAGCGTTTTGGGTTCTCAATCATCTACGAGCAGTATGCCCCCCGGAGTACAAGTAGATCGTGTTTGCGGCCGTGCCGCACGACTTATTGCATCGTAACTTGGACATCAACATACTTTCAACACATTCATCCGCCACTCACGTTGTGGCTGTTGCTGCTGTAATGGTCACATTCTTCGCGTTGATTGTCGCGTCTTGAGTTTTCACGAGGGCTAGTTTGGGCCACACACACCAGCTTCATATGCCAACAGTTCCGTATGTGCTTTGGTGACGAGGTACGACACCTGATACATACCGTATTAAACAATTGTATCCTCTGACGTCCTAACTGTCGCATGAACAGGGCCAAACCGCACTGCGAGACACCGTCCTAGGAGAGACTGTGGGCGCGGTTGAAGACGGCCATCACCGGGGCCTTGGGAATGAGAACGGTTAGTACGTTAACAACCTGAAAACAGGCTAGTGTAACGTGGGACAATTTATCGCACAGCCTAATGATATTTGTCTTTTTTTTTCCTCGGACTATTATAGTTGTACCGTAGTTTCTCCACGGTACACACGTTTGATTTCAAATCAGAGCCGTTTCATGATAGGTGCGTTCGCCCTAATTTTGCTGAGGCTCCCATGTCCCCCCGAGGTATAATGCGGAATTCAACGGAGACACATATAGGAATACGACCGATGTCACACATACCTCGTGCGTGTCCGACAACGTAAAGCACACATTACACGTTTCATTCTGCCACTGGGCTCCGGTAAGGACGCTGTGGTGGCTCAGAAAGTGTTTCCCAAATGGGATTGTAAACTCTATCGTAATAATAGAACGCTTCATCAGTTCGTTGCGAGGCTTTGCCCTTCATCCAAAACTCTAGAGTATCCCTAGCTATCATATCCGCTATGCTATACCCGCCTGCTGCATCCACTGCTTTTCCGTTGGGGGGTGTCGATTGATCTCTAAATATAAAGACGCAGCTGGCACGGGAACCCGTGGCTGACTCCAGACATGAAACGAAACTCCTCGTATATAACATCCTCGCTATCGAGTTGACTCGCCGTATTTGCAGTATAGAGCTACAGCTGACGAGTGGCAATGGTGGGCACACATTACCCCGATATCCGAACACCCTACTGCCAGAATCCCTTTCCAACATGGAACTCCTCAGTCTACGATGGATCTTACATACATGTCTTGTGTCTGAGTACAATCAACATGCCCCCTACTCATTATACACGACCATACTTCAATATCCCCCCAGCTCTGTTCATGAAAATGTACGACATCGCAGGGCTGGTATATCTCAATATCATAATCAACTCAACTCAAACTCAGAAACTCAAAAATCCGTCTGTAACTCAAAAATCAAATTCTTGAATCAACACTTAAATCCTCAAATCAACAGCCTCTCTGTTGCACCAACATAAAACTCTCGAAATCCAATGCCAGGTATAACTGCATTCTTTTCGAATCAATCAGGTAAAACGGCTTTTTTTTTTCCGCGGAAGAATTGGTCCAAAGATATTCAGCGGAATCTCGTCGACTTAATAACAGTGATCTCCGGGGCCCTCCCCTCGCCAAACGCCTCTAGGCCCACTATCATAAGCATTCGTATTGCCTCCATGCGCACGCTCGAAAATAACAACTTACGAATTCGGCGAGACTTGACACCCCGACCCACCCTAGAGAATTATATAGAACTACTTGCTAGACCACTCAGTCAGTACTGACTCTGAACAAAAAAGCACAAATTTTCATGAACCTGAAAAATCAAACTCTCATTTTCCAAAGTACTACCCAAACCTTCCACGACAGAAAACATTGAATATGGACCGCGCACGCCCCCAGGCGCTTCATAGTCTCACGTCAGCCTCGTTAAAAAGCTCTCTCTTTATTTTATACCTGGTAGGAAACTAGTGCAAATCATGGAAAAAAATCACGATCAGTAGTCATGCTCAGCAAAAATAAAATCTTAGCCAAGAAATTAAATGCCAGAGATCGCAAGGAACCCCGTTCCTTCGGACGAGAGTCGCCCCTTTTCCCCTACTCCCCCCGCCATAGATGAACAGATCGCGACGAGAATGCGAGATAGCATACATTCCTTCACTTGGATTTTATTCAACGTTGAAACTACTCGAAAACTCCAGTGACTCTCGCGAAATGCTAATCGACCAGAAAAACAATTCAATAACACAAACAACGAAAATATTCATCCAGATTCACTGGCAACCACCTTTCAATAAGAATCACCCCGATGCCCCGAACACTACTGCTGTTGCCTCCCGCGACTGCCTCTCCGTCCGGTCTCATGGCGTCACCGCAGCTCGGGTCATCCAGCTTAGCCTCCCCGGTGAAATCAAACGTCGCCTCCGCAGCATTGACCCGGGACACACAAGGGATGGGACGTGCATTCGAGCGATTAGGTCTGCATTGGACGATTTGCTCTTTTCACCCGTTCACAGCTTGCAAACTCCTCTTTACCACTGTAGTTCAACTTATCAAAAGCTACTGCAAATAGACAGTTTCCTGTCGACGAGAATATCCGGTCCCACATCAAACCCATGTATTCCTCGACCACTATATACCTCAGTACGTACTTGATGAACATATACAGCAGTGCCAAGCAAGCTGTTCTCGTCTCAGCTCATACCCGTAACTCTATCATCATCATCAGTAGTACCGGGGCAACAGACGCTGGACGAGGGGGTGTTCCTCTACTCTACAGTTCAGTCAGTATTTTACGCAAATCTGTGCAATGTATACTCTGATGTCTCGCTCTCGGTACCATACTACTTCTACTGCTACTTCACTCGTGTAGTATTTATCCGTCCACATGTATCTTGCCTTTTGGTACGTAACAAGTGGCGCGGGTCGTGCTACACAGCAGCTGCTGCACATCAACCCGAACTCAAAAATGAGATACTCGCATGCAAAGATGTAATATGTGAAATGCCGCTAACAGACGTGTTGCTGTAGTTAGGCACAAGGGTTCAACACATACACTTCTTTCTGCTGTACTTGCGCGGTTCTGCCAGCATCAGACCAACGCAATGCGAAACTCATCAATAGTGTGTTCTTATCAATCCTCTTACTGTATATGATGCGTAATGACGTCTAAAAGACATGGGCGAAGGGTGATTGTGCAGTCATTTAGCTCACATCATTCGCACGCATCCCTACACAATTTTAGAATACCTATACCCTGTTTATTCTCAGTTTGTAAAACTGAGTCTCAGCTGCGGTAATTGCAATCTTGTCTGTCTGTCTGTCTGTCTGTCTGTCTGTCTGCAAGCCTATATTTTCGAACACTTCCCAATGGCCGATATATAAGCTCGTTACAATTGATACTCGTACGACGTTTTCGATCCTTACGGACCCTATATACTGAAACATACCATACCACAAGGCAAATTTAGCCATATAATACAACCACGACATCGTACCATGGTACCATATACCACAAACGTACTATACCACATACTGTGTTTTTCCCGTACCATACCGTCAACACATACCATACCACATATGGTCGTTTTCCCATATATATCCCCATATACCATACCACTAATATCCCATATTACCATATACCATATTCCCACATAACATACCAACATATCCCATGTCCCATACCGAGTTGGGGAGACGACTATACACCAGACCAGGTGCCTGCTACTGCTGTAGTGCCGTCTTGTTGTGCAAGGGTGGAGATGAATACAAGAGTTGGCTCAGACGCCCATACCGAGTTGGGGAGACGTCTATACACCAGACCAGGTGCCTGCTACTGTTGTAGTGCTGTCTTGTTGTGCAAGAGTGGAGATGAATACAAGAGTAAGAGTTGGCTCAGACGCTTGGGTCCCACGCTCAGTGCAGCGCATTGGCCGCTGGTGTGCACGAAATAGATGAAAAACACTAGATATGAGTACTACTACTGCTGCATCCGTCTCGAATGGCAAAAAATGGGCGTTTTTCAGTTTTGGGAGGATACCGTTGGACGCCGCCGGCAAGCTCTTGCCCCCTAGAGCATGCATCCACCTCATTTCTTCGAGCCCGTCATATATACTAGTTGATCTTGTCCGCCACCACGCGGGTTGTCCGTGGGCTGAGTCTCTGTCGAGATTGAGAGCAAAATTATGGATGAGTACTGCTGTACTGCAGAGTGCTGTGTCCAAGCAGTATCATAACAAATGGCAAAAAAATGTATTGTGTCTATCAGTACATCAGTACAACAAACGTCTCGAATGGCAAAAAAATGGGCTTTTTTCAGTTTTGGGAGGACACCGTTGGACGCTGCCGGCAAGCTCTTGCCCCCTAGAGCATGCATCCACCTCATTTCTATGAGCCCGTCATCTATACTAGTTGATCTTGCATGCCACCGCGCGGGTTGTCCGTGGGCTGAGTCTCTGTCGAGATCGAGCGTCTATCGTGTATCGGGGCACGAGCTGAAATGATACTTTTTTGGTGTACTTCGCGTTTACATCCATTCGCATACTACTGGAGGTATTTACAGTACAACAGGAGTGGGTTACTTTTTGTGCCAGAGCAAAATTATATACGCAGTACGAGTACTACTACTGGGTCTCGAATAGCAAAAAATTGCATACTATCGCAAGTCTTTACGGCAGCGAAAGGTAAAAAATGGGCTTTTCTTCAGGTTTGGGGGGATACCGTAGGACGCCGCCGGCAGCAGTGGATTACTTTCTACATTTCGCCTTTATTTGTTTGCGATGCATACGACTATCGTCGGTCTTTTACAACAACAGTAGTTTAGTGATTACTTTCTACTTTTCGCCTTTATTTGTATTTTGGGATCCTCGTCGTATGTATGTTTCGGTACTCGCAAAAAGAATGGCTTAAGATTGAATACTATCGTAGGTATTTTACAACAACAGCACAGAGCAGTTAGTTGATTACTTTCTACTTTTCGCCTTTATTTGTATTTTGCGATCCTCTCGTCGTATGTTTCGGTACTCGCAAAAATATTAACCCAAGAGAGCGTCGTCAGCTTTCTGACTGATTGTTGGAGATCTCTCCCCGTTCAGGTTTCGTTTTTCATTGGCCAACAGTCTTGTATTTTATAAATTTCAATTTTGAAATACGTCAGCTGTGAGTTCTACTGATTCCCTGCAACCCCAATTAATTACACCTCAATGATATCGATCCCATTGCTGTGGTACTGGTGCGGGTGCTCCTTCCGTCTTCGTGTGCTGCTGCTGGAAATATGTCCCCGCCGAGTACTATGACAAGTGGTACCGTTAGTCAACAAGTAGACGCTCTGCCTGAGCCAAACACAGAACTCTGGAGTTCCGTCCGTGCTGGTCCCGACTGGCCTCTCCCGTCATTCTCAACAACTTCACCTGCGACTTCACAAAAAAGAGACAAGCAAACTGAGAACAGCGCTCGAATGCATTTCATCGAGGGCAATAACAATATACGTATACGTCTGTGCATCTCATTTATTTTTATATAATTCTCAGTTTGTAAAACTGAGTCTCAGCTGCGGTGATTGCAATCTTGTCTGTCTGTCTGTCTGACCGCAATCACATGGAAACTCTAATCCTCGCAAATTCTGGTCCCAAACCGCTCCGGGCGTTGAGTTGTATACCGCGCGAATCGATAGCGGCCACACATACAAGCAGCCTGGACCAACGTTCGGATTCAGCGGAACCCTGCGTCTTGAGCTACGCGACCCAGCCTCACCGGGGGGCCAACCATTTGTGGACAATCGCTTGTGTCAGAGTCGGCACGAGCAGCGAAATATTCCGCAAATTGGCTACAGCGCATCGATCATAACAAAAGTGGGATTACCTTGCAGAAGCACTGCTCGCTCAGCGCGTTTCGTTAACGGTATTGATGAGGTCGTTGCCTGCCGCTCACAAACGGCCGTGCAAGCGCGCTTCTGGCTGCAAGGTCTTGACGACCCCATGGACCTTGCAATATATTATGTATCGTTTTTCGACAGGGTCGCTTTCTGCTATACAGTAAATCGGAGTAAATAGTCATTATCAAACAGGCAACATCAGCAACTGTCAAAGCAGCAGCAAACAGCTCGAGCCATGCGCTTTAATCGTCTCGTCGACTCGTACAAGTACTACTACTTAGTGCTGTATCCATCTCGTATGACAAAAAATGGGCTTCTTTTCAGATTTGGGAGGATACCGTAGGACGCCGCCAGTAAGCTCCTGCCCCCTGGAGCATGCATCCTCCTCATTTCTTCGAGCCCGTCATCTATACCAGTGATCTTTCCCGCCACCAAGCGGGTTGCCCGTGGGCTGAGTCTCCGTCGAGATCGAGCGCCTGTCGTCTATCGTCGCACGAGCAGGTCTTGTACTGTTACTGTACAACAAACGTCTATCGTCTATCGTAATTTTTTATGTACTTCGCGTGTCAATTCGCGTACTATAGCAGGTCTTTTACAGTACGACAGGAGTGGGTTACTTTCTGTGCCACAGCAAAATCATCTACAAGTACTACTGCTGTATTGCTGTTTCCGTCTCGAATGGAAAAAAAAATGCATACTATCGCAGGTCTTTTATAGCAACGAAAGTAAAAAAATGAGCTTTTTCAGGTTTGGGAGGATACCGTAGGACACCGCCGGCAGCAGTGTATTACTTTCTACTTTTCGCCTTGATTTGTTTGCTGATCCTCATTGTATGTTTGGGTACTCGCAAATAATAACCCGCCAGTTGAAAGTACATATCAATCTGTCGAATGTGTAACAACCCACAGAATGTTATTCATTGGCCAACAAAGCGTCGACATTCGCTTACTATAGCAGTAGAGCATGGTATCAGTATAGGGCTACCCTATATATACCCCCTATACGATAGGATATTTC
Source organism: Macrocystis pyrifera (assembly GCA_031763025.1). Classification (NCBI taxonomy): domain Eukaryota; class Phaeophyceae; order Laminariales; family Laminariaceae; genus Macrocystis; species Macrocystis pyrifera. The sequence goes on along the minus strand of JASSKH010000009.1, from coordinate 5,225,822 downwards.
CAGAGTACTTCGTCATGTTTTCTGCCCCCTAGAGCATGCATCCACCTCATTTCTCATTTGGCCATCAACAACTTCGCATACTACAGCACAAGCAGGTGTTTTACATTACAGCAATGGGAGTGAATTACTTCTAGTGCGACGACAAAATTATCTACGAGTACTATAAAAAAAATAGTGAACTACTAAAAAATTGCATACTAACTATCGTAGGTCTTTTACAACAACAGCAGTTAGTTGATTACTTTCTACTTGTCGCCTTTATTTGTATTTTTGCGATCCTCGTCGTATGTTTCGGTACTCGCAAAAATAATGACCCAAAAAGGCTTACTATCGAAGGTCTTTTACAACAGCAGTTAGTTGATTACTTTCTACTTTTCGCCTTTATTTGTATTTTGATATCCTCATCGTACGTTTCGGTACTCGCAAAAATAATACCCGGCAGTTGAAAATACGTCAATCTACCGATTGTGTAACAACACACAACAAAAAATGGGTTTTGTTCAGGCTTGGGAGGATACCGTAGGACGCCAGCGGCAAACTCTTGCCCCCTAGAGCATGCATCCATCTCAGTTTTCATTTCGCCAACCACAACTATTTCGCGGTACGGAGATCTCTTGTCAATCTGTCGTCTACTTGTTGTAATAAACAACCGACATGTTTTGCTTTGGCCAAGAGAGCGTCGTGAGCTTTCTGACTGATTGTTGGAAGTCTCTCTCCGTTCATGTTTCGTTTTTCATTGGCCAACAGTCTTGTGCTTAGACCTGCAACCCCAATTACACCTCAATGATATCGATGCCATTGCTGTGGTACTGGTGCGGGTGCTCGTTTCGTCTTCGTGTGCTGTTGCTGGATATATGTCCCCGCCGAGTACTATAACAAGTAGTTCCGATAGTCAACAAGTAGACGCTCTGCCTGAGCCAACACAGCACTCTGGGGTTCCGTCTGTGCAGGTCCCGATTGGCCTCTTCTGTCCCTCTCAACAACTCCACCTGCGATTTCATAGAAAAAGAGACAAGCAAGCTGAGAACAGCGCTCGAATGCATTTCATCGAGGGCAATAACAATTATGAAATAGGTCAGCTGTGAGTTCCACTTCCAACATTCCCGAATCTCAATCTACAATGTTTGGAGATTATCTACCATTCTAAAATCGATACACAATTAATCTACAAACGGAAATTGCCACGGCAATCAATCAACAAAGTCAAACGTGCCTGGTGCGGACATAAGTCCTTGCTGGTGGCGCTTCGGTCCTTTCTCTTTCATCCTCTCTCTGTTGGGGCAGCGCATCCTGTCGCGCCCGTGCGCTGGTCCCGAACAAGTGATGCAGACACCTCCCCTTGCGCACATATTCACTCTCTCCCTTGTCTCCATCCTCGGGGGCAACGTCCCCCCCATCAACCACGTGCGGGCGTGGTGCTTCAGCAGTCTAGGCAGACGATTCTGCCAGAACACTTTCACCGTCGCTCCCGCGGTCTTCACCTTCCCTCCCGGCTCCTGCCGGCCAAACTCCCTCTTTCAGGTATTATTATACGTTCTACATCTACGTAGCCAGCGCGCAGCGAACCCACAGATTCAGGCAGATGCCTGGCTATCCCGGGGTGTTGCAGCAACGACGGTTACGCGGCAGTCGAGACGACGGCGGCGGCAGCGGCGGTAGCGAAGACGGCGGTTGCGGCGCGGTGGTCACGGCGGCGGCTGTAACGGTGGTTGCTGCATGCGCTTCATCCTCGCAAAAAATGTACGGCAATCCTCTGACTGCTGACGGTGCTGCTGGAGCTGCTGCTGCCCCTGCAACTACTACTCTCCAGCGCCTTCACCGCCAGTGCCAAGCGAATTTACCAGATTCGGCTCAAACTTGGCCTTGCTGGGATCGCTGCTGCGTTTGGTGCGGCTTATCCCGCCTCTCCTTCTCACGCACACGCCCTCTCCTCCAGGACCTCAATCTCTTCTTCAAAATACACACGCTGACTGCCTGACTACGCACATCATCATAAAATAATAGACATGCTGGAAGCAGATTCCCACCCCTCTAGGTTGGCCTCGGCTACGCTTGCCAATAGAATATCACCGGTATTCACTAGTGTGTTGATTGATCTCTAAAGGTATAGGCTGACACGGGAACGCGTGGCTGACTCTGGACATGAAACGAAACTCCTCTCATATTACATCCTCGCTGTCGAGTTGACTCGCCTCATATGCAGTATAGAGTTACACCTGACGAGAGGCATTGGTGGGCACACATTACCCCGATATCCCAACACCCTACTGCCAGAATCCCTTTCCAGCATGGAACTCCTCAGTCTACGATGGATCTTATATGTCGTGTATCTGAGTACCATCGACAGGGGGCGTGTCCAACATGTACTACCAAGTGCTTTGTCGATTGTCGATATTTTTGTACAAGCACGCCGTTACGCGCTCAGCGCAAGAAAGGTGCGCCTGCTCCTGATAGAATGTTTCGTGTTAGCGCGTCAAATATTTTTATTGATCTGATGTTCTCTAGAGCATGTGACTCAGGATTGTCCCTGAAACCTGTGGGTTGAGGCCGATAACACCAGCCCCCGCGGTGATGCGCCAATTTAACGGCGTCAACCTCGTTTTTGCTCGTGTACATGCGCAGCACCAGCCACCAGTCTTCGCGGAATGTTGTCCGCGATGCCCGTCACGATCGAGTTCAACCGCAGGGACTACTTGAACGGCTTGGTGGCCATGTCCACTATCACGAGCGATAGCCAGGTGAGAGCCAGCCTATCAACCAGTCCACACTTCTGAACATATTTTGACACACAAACGCAATCCCCAGGCATGATCAAGTCAGAAGGGGCAACTCATCCACCAGTCGATACTTTAACGCGATGGGCGTATTCTTGGTGGACCGTACCCCGAGTACTATGTCCTAGCTTGCTAGCGGACGGGAGATGGTGTGTCGCCCTCGAAGCGATGTCCACGGAACCAGTTCCTTTGTAATACCGACCTGCAGGGTTTCGGAACGTGCAGTTTACTTGCGGCACGTCTTGTGAATTTTACGTTTAGCACAAAATTTAAAAATCGGACATCCTCGAGGGCACGTTCTAGAACCTACTGTTTGGGAACATCATTGTGCTCCGCCTGACCAGTACCGCCAACATCGACAGGACACCTTAAGCGCCGTGCCATACGTAATATGTCTGCTGCATTAGTTCATCGTGTGGTGGGGGTTTATTTAACACTGGCAGTAGCGTGAAAGCCTCGCAAGTAGATTTCACGGTCGGCTATTACTAGTACGCCGTGTGTTGCGTCAACGCGATCAGGCGCATCACAGTAGTCAATGGGACGTGACAAAAACGTAACCGATCCGATTGCCAGTTGGCAAAGTCACGATAGGGAGGAGGAGGGGGGCGATTCTGCACACATTTCACTCCAGCGGAGAATTGCATATTTCTTTAAAAAAAAACGCGAAAATATTTACAATACCAGTATGTGTTTCAGTCTTGTTGTCGTATATGTAGTACTCACTGTATTCCTAGGCCATGGAATTGCCCATGGAGACACGGGAAAACATCAAATCAACAGCGGGCCTCGGATGAGGGGCACAGCTAATCAGGCCCATTATTGTGGTAGACGAAATCGAAACAAATGTTCCAACAACTTCGGAGGCTTGTTCTGGAAAAGACGCTACCCAATGTCTCCATTTCTTTCAACGAGGAACCTTGTTTGCGCATATCGAACTAACACCGAAGCATGATTGTCCCTCGTAAACCAAAGTCAATACGCCTGGCTGAAAAGGGGTTGCTTGGAGTGGTTGTCGGGCGGGGTGTACTCATTATGATACATGGCCGTAGTCGTATTACTATAGACCCTTGCACCCCTTCAATGCTGGGACGGAGCACGTCGGGGTTTGACCGCCCAGGCAGACAATGCTTTCACCAAGCGCGAAGCGCCGTGAGGTGTTGTTAGGCGAGTCGCATGAAGGGTGAGCTGCATCCTTCAATGGACCGCGTTTGAGGTGGATTTTTGTGCATATGGATGACAGCGCCAAATATCTAATTGAATTTCTGGTGTGGCCACTTCCTGAGACAGCAATGGGTTCAGTATGTAACTGCCTCGTGGGTGCCTCAACGTATACAAACTACGTGATACGATCATCCTCCTCGTGGGGAGGCAAGGTTCTCCCCGCACAAACAATATTGAACTCGATTGTCGGGGGGGGGGTGGGCAGTCATTGATGTAGGACGTGCAGGGGGTTGGGGGTGTACTCATTATCATACATGGCCGTAGTGGTTTAACGATAGACCCTTGCATCCTAACAATGCCGGGACAGACCACGTCGGGTTTTCGCCGACCAGGCAGACATTGCTTGCTTGCGCCAAGCGGGAAGCGCCGTGGGGTGTTAAGCGAGTCGCATGAAGGGTGAGCTGCATCTTACTATGAACCAATGTTGTGACGGATATTCTTGCATGAAACCGACGTACAGGGGGGCGGGGGGGGGTCACAGATCTTGGTACGTGTATGACGTCGATTCTGTGGATCGTCCATCGACCACATGTGCAGGTGCCACTCAGTGTTGGAAACACCGTGTTGGTCTACCGCATACGTTCAGCACACCGTAGCGTCCGTGTCAGTCCTCTTACCGTATACGCCGTCACGTATTTGAAATACCGGCTCCGAATCCGAAAAATGCTTTTCTTCGTGCGTCCATCAACCCCGCTCGTCGTCCTTCCTTTTCGTTTCCATCCGTTGCTGTCTTTGTGTGTGAATCGCTGCGTTGTTTGGGACAAGTTGAGCAATCTGGCGTTGATGCGAACACACAAGACTGGATCCACAACGCTCGCGGTCCTGCTGTATAGATACGGCAGAAGACACGACCTAGAGGTAAGAAGCGCACTCCCCTTCGGAGGGACAAATATGTTCGGATTCCCCCCCTCCCCTCTCCTTCCCATGGATTTCTCAGACCCGTCTCTTATTCTTGAGTCATGACTCACGCTGCTGTCAAAGACACGCGCAGTAGTAGTACTGATACAAGAAATCGGATATCTTGTCTGAGAAATAGAGTTTTTTTTTTCCAAACTCGCAGTATTCCCGTCTGACTTTTCACTGGTGTACAAGTTACGTGCACAAGTTACGTGCCTAGCCCAGCGCCCGCTTTACGGGCTGGCAAGTACATTTTGGTTTCTAAATTGCGTTTGGTTGAGGCAAGCGGAGGTCTACCTGTCAAACGTAATCTACGTTACGTGTGCGTGTGTTCCTCCCGCCGTATCATGGCGTAACGCTTGATAGGATCGGCCGGGTTCTCATCACCTGCACGTGCGTGCTTCCTCGGTTCCAACTCCGTCGTCTATATCATGGAACGTCAACGTTTCACCGAAAACCTGAGACCAGCACCACCAATGTTGTGAACGCGAAACGATTCCCATCGGTGTCACCGTATCCCGCCGAAATCAGGGCACGTCCTGGGCTTATTGGTCATTGCGGGTGTAGGGTGGGTATTGTAGTCGATTTTGCTTTTCGATCCGAACGCCAGGAGCCAGAACCGGACTTTCCGAAACGTTCTTCGCACCTGGTACGCCCAGCCCAGCCAACCGTCCCGTGAGATCTGACATACGCTACGGCAGGGGTGCAGAGGAGGTTTATAATAATCTTCTGAGGCTTTTCCTCGCCTGATGACGTCTGTGTTCCAGTTACTCCCAAAGGAGGATGAGAAGAAAAACGGGAGACTAGCACGATGAGCTCTCCGACGGCCTAGGACATTTTAGTCAGAACCAACAACTACGAAAATTGATATTGTTGGGTAGCTCTCCACCACTCAGAAATATTTGCTCAACACGAGGTGGAGACTGCACACGTTTCGGATGGTTTCCAAGGTCGAGTCACGCCGCCAGTCAGAGAAACGAATGAGCTCAAACGCCCCTTCAGCCCAGCCCAAACAAAACGAGTCCACAAGTAACCGCACCGCCCCCCCCCCCCCCCCCCTCCCCACCATCACAGCAGTGGCATGTTTTCTTTGGTACCTTGTTTTACTCGCCGTTGGCTTGGAAACGAATATGAGTTTCTAGCCTTGATTGTCGATCCGCCTTAGGCTGGCATTGCTCTTGCCCTTTCCCTCCACCTGCAACCACTCGACGTCCTCCGTCCCGCCATTGTGCGAATACCAAAGCAGATGGTCATGCGGCCACGGCCAGCCAACATAGTGCCTCCCCTCCCCTCCCCCGCCGACTCATCAGGTGGCGCAGTTCGTGGGCGCACACTCGACCATTCCGATTGCAGAAGCAGCTAGGAAGGTGGGTTAAGGCTGCACTTCTAAGAACTATCCAGGAAGTATCCTGTGGCCGGCTCGGCACGGTGCGTCGTTTGTGGTTAAAAGCAAGGTTTGATTTTGTTGGGCCTCCGCCAGCTTCGAGCCGCTGTTAAACGTACGAGCAGTTCGGAGTGGGGTACGATGCGTCGTGAGGTGTTGAAAGTAGGGTTTGTTTTGCTGGGACTCCGCTAGTTCACATGCCCTGCCGTGGCCTGTCTCCTTACTTCTTCACACCCCGACTCCCTCTTGTGACTCTCGTGGCGGATGTCCCTATGACGTCTTGGGCATGCCGGGCAGACACAAGAGAGTCAGAAGTTTGTGGATATCATGCACTACCACATAGGCGATGCCGGGCCGTTGATAGGCACGTGGGACGAGGCGAAGGAGTTGTACAAGCAGATCCTCCGCGACCCTGAGAACATCAACTTTATCACCATCTTCAGGGAGCCGCGGGAGCATTTGCTGAGCTACTACACCTTTTTTATCGAGCCGATAACTCGGGTGAGTCGCGACGGGCTTCTGATGCTGGTGATGGCGGCGCGGCTGCCCCGTCGGTGTCGGGAGAGGTTTTGACGAGCCGAGCTCGGCCAACCACCGAGCTGGCAAAGCAGCAGCAGCACACACACACACACAATTTCGCTGGTGGTGTTGCTGTCGCTATCGCTCTTGTCTGTTATTCTTGATCTTGTTATTGGTATTGTTGTGATTATGTAGTTGTTTGTTATTCTAGTTCATGTTATGGGTCTTGTTGTGTTTGTGTAGTTGTTCTTCTAGTTCTTGCTCTTATTCTCGTTTTTGGTGTGTTGACGTAGTGGTTCTTCTAGTTCTGGTTCTTGTTCTTGTTGTTGTTGAGTGTTTATGTAGTTGTTGTTACTGTTGTGCTTGATGCTGTTGCTCTTGCCAGTGCTGTCGCTGCTTGTTTGTCATCACTGTTCTGGCTATATCCCCGCCTCTGCTCTAGTAGTTGTGGTTGGTGGTGTTTCTTGTGCTTGCGTTGCTCTTCGCCTGTCGCGTTGTTGACTCCGTCATCATATCCGACGAATCCCCCGGGGTTGTGTAGTTCGCGGTCGTGAGATCGAGCCGAACGCTCCAGAGACATGAACAAATACGCGTTGTTGCCTCCATGGGAAAAAAAACAAGCAAATTCGAAGGTTTCTTTGGCGCTGGTCATATAGCAAGGGCCCATTTTCTGACGGATGCCCTTTTCGAACCGGTCTTCCCCCTATGCCCCCTTGGTTTACGCTTGTTGCGGGAACAAGATGCCTATTGAGGACTTTTTGAGCCAACCGAACCCAGACCCGGCCCTTCTCCAGCGCATCGACAACTCACTTTGCCAGGAGTTTGGTCTCTACACATCGGAAGAGTTGGAACACTTCATTGCGCATTCGCTCCCTCAGTTCGATATGGTGAGAGGATAGTGCCCGTTGTCGTACTCCGTCGTGTCACTGCCTGACCTCCAAGGTGGTCGTGGGGTTGCTCCGTTCATCCTTCGACATTTCAGAGGGAAGACGTTAATACGTGCATATATTTCTGACGAAAAACGCCTCCGCCAGCACTCCGTCGAAGGGGACAAATTCAAGGTCTGAAATATGACACAGGGGCAAGTAGTGAACGAGCGCGGGCTGCTCGAACCCCTGCCGCGCCCCGCTCTAACCACGCGGGTACGCACGCTATCTGTAAACGTTTCACAAAATTGGCCGCTAGCGCTGGGTTTCGCAAACAACCAAGCTAGCGAAAGCGGTCATGAAGGTCTTGGTAGTTCGCCTTCTCTTGTATAATCGTTTTTTTCGTACGGTGTTTGACGACGGGTGCGGGGAGCACCATACTGTAACATGTGGAAAGCGATAGGGGTAGCCTTCCTGCCGCCGTTCGGACCCAACCCGCGTTTCGTGGCAATATTGGTGAGTTTAGTGCTGATAATATAGAATTATTTTGACGACGAATGCATAGATGGTACAACTACATGACGGCGTGGACAGCCTGTTCGCGGCCATCAAGATCATAAAAAAATCAAAGATCGTTCAGACACGTCTGCGGGCGCATCTGGTCTTCTTGGGTATAGTCTTACGCATGCGGTCTCGAAGAAAACATGCTTACGAAACCGATTACCGACGGCTGGACGGAATCGCCAGAGAGCGGATACAATCGACTCGTTGCAGACGAACCATGGCCTGGACAATAAAATGGAGATTGTCTCTAAGTGGAACGGCGTCAATAGAGGGTGGCGTTCTTGTTCGCTTTTCGAGACGCTCAAATGTCCTGCTTCGCCTAGCATGTACCCCGACCGCGCTGGACTCGTTGGTCAAATCCCTCGCGATCATGCGGGGCATCGTGGTGTGGTTCACCTTCGAAATGCAACGTCACGTACCGTCGACCGCTGAAGAGATTTGACAAATATTCCCAGCATTGTCCGGTCTAACCGCGACAGCTTCATGATCGCCCGAAACTGTGATTTTCCGTATGCAGGTTCTCATCACGGAGAAGTTTGATGAGAGTCTGATGATACTGCGGCACATCCTCGGTTGGCACATGATTGATATGACGTACGTTTACCTAAACCAGACCAAGGGCCTGAGGAAGAAAGGGGAGGTCCTGCACGACAGGTCACCTTTCGACGACCTTCCTTCGCATGTGAGCCCTTGTACAGCGATGCCGCGGCAGAGCTGCTAAAAGTATCGTATCAAACTTGATACTCACGGGAAAAAACGTTCTTTGCAATTTTGTGTAAACACCACGCTCGAGAAATATAAATACAGTGGCTTATCCCGATGAAACAATGATGGCCTGGTTCCGTGTTTTTACGCGGGGCCGTAGTTATTAGGACCTACGGTACACACAGAAACATATTTGTTTTCTTTTTTTTTACCAACAATAATTGGTCCTATTTACTGTAGTCCCCCCGTAATAGATGTACAGGGAACTTCGATACACTGGCGTTGGTTCCTGTGGTAGCTTTGCAGTGGAAGGTAGGCGCCTTAAAATTTCAATCGAGTATGGCTTCAACGACGGCTGGTAACTCCGGTCGAGAGCTCGGCCCTTTCCGAGATGGGGTCGTCCAAGAAAAGCTTTGCAACAGCTAGCGAGAATGATTTGATGGCGTTTGCGCAAACGGGTTTCGCAGGAGTTGAGTTTTTTAGAAAAACCATTGGCACGATGAGTCGGGCGAACTCGCCGAAACTGCAGATTGCTGTAGTTTCATGCGCTTTGCGTGATTTCCGTTCCGGTTCAGGGCCACAGCACCGCCAGAGATTTTCGCTAGACTCAACTGGTCTGTGCTCGAAAGGGTACATCTGCCCTCGATCGGTGTGTAATTTTGGATGTCCCGGGAATTCGTGGAACACTACTCGTAGCTGTACGGTAGAATAAGGATGCACTCTTGTATTTGCTCTACACATGGGCGTACATCTTTTTTTTTCAGCCGACGAGCGTTGGCTTCCTTCCGCTTAAGAAACAATATTTGTGTAGGGATAGCCGTCAAATTCCCGATTAGTTCTGTGCGCGAACGTGTTTGACCTCTAACGGTGCACGTGCGAGGTTGAAGTTCAACGCAGTCCACCAGAAAAAAAAATATTGGCAAGTGGAACAGTCAATAATTTCCACATGGTTGGGGTGAACAGATGCATGCAATTGTCCCAGACACAGCATTATAGGCTGTTGGACCTATTAGAAAGCGGGCATTTTTTTGTTTGCCGTGTGCCGCGGCGACGTAAACCTCGTCCGGCGTGTCGGTCTTGTTCTCAGGTTCGGGAGAAGATCGACAATCTCACGCGTATGGACAAAACGTTGTACGAGGCCGGGGAGGTCGAATTCCAGAAGGTGCGCACGCCGATGTTATTTTTTCATGAAAACGATAGGCTGTCGGGCGCGGTGTATCACCACTCACGTGGACAATCCCGTAGTGACATACGGATGTTCAGACACATGCTATGACAAGAGTACATAGAAAGAGCACCAAAACGTTCTAAGACTCCAGACCTGAGGAGCTCGCCCCCTCGCGCAAGCCCTATCCGTAGCGTTTGAGAAACAGTGCGGTACGAAACCCGACTAACAATGTCATGGCCTGAGGTACAATCAACGTCCTGGGACAAAACACTCGTAGATTTCTCACGGCGTTAGTTTTTTTTGGCTCCTCGATTGAACAGCCTCTCGTCGGGGCAGAAATAGTTTGTTTTACTCGGACTGTTCTACCGTGCGCTTCTGGTAGGAAGAACGCCTCACGTTGTCCCCTGCTACTGTACCGCTCCTCGCCTACAGTTCTTCCTCGGTCGGTTTCACCTGTTGTTGCTGCATAGAAACAGCGCTACTACGACGGCGGGGGTCTTACTTGATTGCAGTAGGCCCCAAACATTTCCACCGGCGAAAGGTACAGGATATCCTCAACTCTCAAACCCACCCGATAGATGCAAAAGGTGGCACATTAAGGGTACGTAAAACGGTTTCTGAAAGACGGGGCTCCTTAACCTGAAATCGTCGAAGAATGCCATCCTTGATATGCAAACTGCTGCTTCTGTTTTGTATACGATGCATGTTACGATGGAGGTGCGCCTGATACTTTCTGAACCTCCTAACTCGAGGAGCTCCATGCACTCGACACTAGCCTTGACTCGGAGAAAACTGAAACGTTTTCAACCCGGGTAGCAATTCCATTTGTCGATAAGCGGAACCCGATGGTGTGCCGATGATATCGGGTAGTTCATCGGTCTAGGATCCCCGTTAGTTTAGAATTTGGTTTGGGCAAAATGTGGCACCCCTATCGTATAGCGCGTCGGCTTTGCAGGCCGTGGGAGTATCCATCGGGTTGCACCTTGATGTTTGTCAAAAATCAATTTTTGGTTGACTTACTAGTAGCAGAGAGCTCCTCAAGTCAGCAGCTTCAAAACCAGTTGATGCACCCCTACTGCTGTAGCACGCGTCTGTCGATGTGTACGGCGGAGGCGTGTCGTGATAGGGGGTGCAACTAGGGGTTGCGCCGTTTGGGCCCAAATTGTTATCAACGGACCCTAATAGGCCCCTCTACTTGGGATAATGCTCGGACCGGATGAGTGTATTTTTAGGATACCTCCGTGAGATGCCCAGCCCCATCGGGCAATACGTTTCGGGCCTCTAAAGTACCTGTTTGTGGGAGCCGGCACGCATGCAACGGTAGGAGTGCGTGCAACAAATGTTTGTCCAAGGCTCCACCATTGAGGAGTTTGATACGTCACCCGAAACCTTTTCGGACAAAATCTCAAAGTCGCGCCCGATGGACTATCTCGAAGCCTATATATACTACAATAGGCATATCATGGAATGATGTCGCTAAACCTCTAATGGTGTTCTACTGCGATATTGAAGCCTGTTCGGCCAAATGTTTCTCCGCACAACCAAACGCTACTCCTTTAGTAGCACGCATCCTGGAGGTAGGGTGGGGTGTACAGAGGTGCTCAATCGAGGAGCCTCGGAACTCGTACGGTAGCTTTCATCCTTACCGTACCACTTATCTGGGCATGGGTGCTAGCACGCCCAGTTCGTGTCTTAGTGTCCACAGGGCTTAGATTACAACATTGGTCAACGTCAGTTGTATGCATGGGGTATAGATTTCTGCGCTAGACGACTCAGAACAATGCACTCGTAGGTGACACGTACGTGTTCCCCGTACCGAGGAACGCGCCCACATTGTCGTTGCCGTGAAGCATCCATTGTAGATGGTGATCCGTTGTGCATGTGTTCACCTAGATGATTGCCTGGACACTGTCATATGTGTGATAAGAAGACGCCGAAGTGCGAATAGGGATCGGTCGTTCCGGTGGAACAGTCCTCATTGAAAACGTATTCACCGAGTTTCCGTGACGAATCATCATGGTTGCGGCTCGATTCGGCTCTGCTAGAAAACGGGAAACAACTTACAGCGTGTCGTCTCTCAGGCTTGAAATTCTCGGAACTGGTGAAAGGTTGAGCAGTGAGCCCCCTCGAAAGAACCACCTCTCGGCCGGCATCGGCAACTCATCATGTAGGCGACACACTCAAAGTGGACAGTTGTGTAGAAGAACTGAATGCTCGCTTCCAGTGCAACTAAAGCCCCAACCTCACGCCTCTGAGGTAAACCCTTCCGATTTCCTGTCTTCGTTGGAATGTACGCACGGGACGTACAGAGCAAGGCGCCCATCGCGAAGGAGGTGGATGCCGATATGGTGGTGTTCGAGCAGCTTCAACAAGTGGTGAACGAGTACCTCAACAATAACCTCAGGAGCCCGGCAAACCCCATGTAAGAGGAACAGCATGTCAAAACCCCTGTACTTTTATCGTCTCTAGCAAAACCTCCGAATTTTTGTATCGGGGGTGTCAATTTATGCTCGGACCTGTCTGATGGGTGCGCTCATCTGGGCCGATCGGTGTTGGTCGGTGTGCTGTCCGCCAGTCTCCATCTCATTTTTCTGCAAATACACCGTGAAGCAGCTTGGAGATTGTGTGATGTTACCGTCGCGGGGCATACAAGCGAGGCGTTCTCTCTGAGGGGTTTAATGTGATACATCGAAGCACTCCCACCAACGCTTCACTCTTGGAACCTTCAAGAAAATCCAATTCACGCGGATAAAACGAAAAAACAAAAGTTGGAATCTCTCCAATAACGAAACGCCAACCTGTTGCCTCGCGTGAACGCAGAACCCTTTTTTTGACCATGCCTGCCTGTGATTTAATCATAACCCAGTTGTGGGGGGGGGGTGATTCCACCGTGTATATCGAGCACGAATCGTGCACGACACCTGGAGGCCACAAGTCACTTAACGGTGGACACACTCCAAGACATGGGTGATTACCATCTAAGCCCATCATACTCCTGACTGGTACGGCATCTCATGCGAGGCACTACGCAGAATTGTTCGGTTTTTTATCCGAGTTTTAAAACCTGCAGTCCCGTTCAGGGAACAAACCTATTTAATAACCTGAGTGGACTGTCCCCCAACCGGGACTGCGGTTCTGAAAGGGTGAAGGTTGTCTTTGTACATGCCTAAGGCCAACTCGTATGGCAAATCGGTTTTGGTTTCTGGAAATCGAGGTTTCAGCAGCTTCGCAGGCGTGTTTGACCAGGGAAGCGGGCGAGTCGGGTACGCTTTTCTTGGAGTCCCACCATCAATTTTGCGAGAGGCATGCAACGCCGTTTGGTGTTTTTTCAGTTTGAAAATATGTCGATACCCTCCAGTTTTCTCTATTCAGTTTCGGACGCGATTTATCTGAAAAAGAAGCCATTTTTGTCAGCTTCAACGTCGATACATATCTGAAAATGCCTTGTTATTTTCGTGTGGAAATGACTACATTGGAAAAACTTTGAACGACACCCCTGGAGAAAAGAAAAACAGGTCTAGTAGATACCTCTCCCCAGAAAACTGCAAGTATTCCGAGAAGAGCGAGCCTGATTCGGTCGGACTCCGTGTCTAAAATACGTGAAAACACGTATAAATCACAGTTTTGGGGTTAGCGTTTTGGTTTTGAAACCTTCTTATATGAGATGGGCTAAGCCATGAGATTGCCCATAGGGGTTTAGCGCGCATTCGGTCTCAACCCCCTGCAGACCCTACGATAGCAGCCAGCACGATCACAGCAGTACTTCGGTGTTACTCAACCAATGACTGAGCAGCGGGAGCTCCCAGCAGTACAGGTAGAACTCAAGGTTCCCCTATACCCTACGATCTCCTATCATTGTAACTAGCACACCTCTACATATCACCCGCCAATCTCCCAGTGGTCAATGCTGTAAGACTGTCATTTCTTGTTTTCTTTCGTCATTTGTTTGTCTCTGAAGTTCCAAGAGGGTTAAGACCGGATTTCGGGTCGCGATATCTTCAAATCCTCGAGCGAGGCGCCTCATATTGTTTTTCGCAGGTGCGCCCCATCCGTAGCGAACTCTCGACGAATCCTTCGCGTGTGGTCTAACCATTCTCCTGTGTACATGGTGTGTTTGGGATTCTCAGGTACCGGGCCCGAGCATTCTACGAAATGCCCCCACCGATGGAGGACTTCTGAAAAAGGACGGTGGGCTCTTCCACGAACGCTTTCGCTTCCCTTCGCGAAAGAGCGGCGACAGTCTTACGTGATGATGAGCGTGCGCTAGCTACGCACTTAGAACGCTCGTTTCGCCGACAAACAAGAAATAATCGCCTTGTCACAACCCAACACTCCACGCAGCGGCAGCACACTCACCGACAGTCCTGCAGACCGAGACACGTTTTGGTCGGGCGGTTTTAAGACAAAACGCGTGCCTTTGCATAGTGGCAAGGAAAACGATCTCTTTAGGAGAGTGGAACGCGGCTGGCGGTGTTTCGGCGTACTGAGGTTTCTTAGCTAGCCCTTGTGTGCTCCGGGACCGAGAGGCGACCGCTGTTCCGATCGACGGGGAACGCCCGACCAAAGTGCAAGTTTAGCGACACAGTTCGACTGTAAGGAGGGGAGGCCAGCTAGCACGACTGCGTAGTTATATGCGGGATATGTACGCTGAATCATAATGCGGGTGCACAGTGCTTGTTGCATGCAAGAGTAGTAGGTAATGCGGATAATCGTTTGCGATCGATGGGCCTCCTCTACGTAGGAAGTACCGTACAGTTTACCCGAGCTGTCTTGACGATCAGCGCATTCATGGTTGGGTTTCACTGTGTGTGTGATTGCGTGCCTGTTTCCAGGTCATGTAATCTACCACGTATATCTTATTGTTCGCTTGGTCGCGCTCGAATTGTATTGTTTCACACGTATGGTTTGGCGTGAGATGCAGAAGCCATCGCACCCATAGAAGGTATCTGTGTTGCCGTAGACGTTGAAGTACCTAGTACCGTATATACAATGAACCGCAATGTGAGGTTAGCGCTGACGGGCAAAGTGCGAAATACAACGACGAACGACAACATTTGATGGCGATATATTCAACCGACATTCGAATATGTGTATGGGTACATGTAACTTGTTGTGGAAAAGCTCATTGCGTGCATACCAAGCTACATCAGTGTCACAAATTGTATTTGCAAGTGACACCCACGCATGCAGGAACGTGAGCCCTCCGCGGGCCGTCTGCGCAATAGTTATTGCGTGCATCCACTGACGTCTACTCTTCGACACGCATCATTGGAAGCACGGCCCAGCTGTGTGTCGCAACGATTTGTACATTGCGCCATGTGAATGAATCATGCGAAACCACCAGGGCAGTCAGGCACAGATAGGGCAACCCGTACGTTGGATATCGTGAAGCTTTTCTCCACTCATGCTTTCCCCCGACAAAGATCGTAATTGCGACTACATGACGGCCACGCGGTCTCCACGCTCTCTGTCGAGATCAGCCCGGGTGCCGAAGTGTCCACGAAGGCACATCAAACCTGGCCTAAAGCTTTGGCAGCCACGCATGAGCTCCACGACACGCTCATCACCCCAAACATCGACCAGCAGGAACCTTGTCTGGTCGCCATCGTTCCAGCCTTGTCGGGCCGCCTTGTTAGAGCCCTGCCATGGTAGGGGTGGCCAATATTGAGTGCGGATATTGCTCTTTGAACGAGCTTCACAGGAGACGGAGGAGCTAGCCCATAGCTGGTAATTTGATAATCCGACGCGTACCGTGGTACATTTTACAGCAGTATTGGGTATATGTACAGTATAAATTTGCGCTTGGATTTTTCATCGGGTACTGGAGAAAGGTAGTAGTCGGAGGCTTAGATAAGGAAGTTAGGAGGGCCTTTCGAGGGAGGGGGCCTCAGGAAACTAACATGTTAGCGCCAATCTGTAGCGCACGTCGTTGACACATGCAAGGTGTAGTATGGTTGCATCTACCGTACGTTTTCTGAGTTTGCCCATCAAAAGAGATCCACAGGCTTCGCCGATACTATTGAGATGGAGGCAAAACCCATGCCGTCTGGCCTACTGCACGTGTTTTCCGAATGGTTGCCGTTAGTAGACACTACCATACAATAGTTCCCTGGTATTTTTCAACGCGATCAGGCGGTTCCACAGTCCAGGAGCCCTATCGCTTCAAAAGAAGATAGACGAAAATATGCCATCACTCTCTCTTTGCACGCGTCTCCGTTCCCACATCACGCACACGTCAACGGCCGTCACTATTCACACGGAAAATAGCAAATGATGGTGTGTCAGGTCGCACTGCCGGTATTTGCAGGCATGAGTTTCCTGAAATATAATGGCCATCGAGTCGACAGACGCCACAATGCCCACGGCAAGCGAACATGTATCGGAATACCGCCACGAAGAAGTTCTACTCCCAGACGATATCTTCCTGCGTCCGTGACGGCTAGCGTGACCGCTTCGGCTTACACGAGAGCAGCGACTGGGTAGTTTTGTGTCCTGAAGTGAATACAGAGTGTTGAGGGCAGGGTGTCGACTGCAAACCGGACACAGACGAAACGAAATTTAGCGTACAGTTTTCAGGGCACAGCAGTTGTTCACCTCTGCTATATGGCGTTCGCAACCTGATCGCAAACGTTCGGCATCTACGTTTACGTTAGCCTTCCCCTCTTCGAGCGTTCGAATACAGTAATCCACAATGTCAATAAGGGGCACGAGACTCCTACCGTGAATAAGCATTCACTCGTGACGCGAATGACTGTGTGTTATAGGCAGGATTTGCGATGGCAACTCAACGCTCCAGACGGGAAGCAAATGCGATCAACTCCTCTTTCACGTGCCCCTGTGTGTTTTCTGCGTATTCCGAACCGGAATGTGTGGAGACCTGGAGGGATTTTTTCCACGTGGAGTAAACCGCGCCTTGAATCGTCGCAGTGTTTTACTAGACGAAGATATAACAGAGGTCCGCAGCTACCGAAAGTCGTGGGTTCGAGAAATAATTTTGTTCTTTTGGGCGCCAAGGACTGATGTTTGGTCAGCGAGAAACAGGAACTCTGACGCCCACACTAGTGTTTTTTGCACCAACTAATACGGAGGGCCATAGTAAATAGGACCAAATATTGTTAGTAAAAATTGCAAAATAAATAGGTTTTGTCCTGTACTGTAGGTACTATTTACTATGGTCCCCCGTGATAGAAAATATCCCTCTCGCTTGGGTATGTAGGGTAGATGGCTTGAGGGCACGTGGGGTACCAGACCCAGTTGAGTCGGTGATTTTTGGATGCGTATCTCTGTTCCCGTGCGCATACAACCATATCCAGACACATTCGAGGCCCGGGCAGCAGGGAGTTGGAGTCCCACGATGCCGTTGGTTTGTTGAATTTGTAGTGCGAGTACAGCTCAGGCAAACGCTACTCGGGGGCGGCGGCGGGGGGGGGGGGGGGGAGATCAACCTGTAGTTTCATGCGCCCATCGGGCTATGCTCTGGTACACGATAGTATTATGGTGGCGCCATAGTCTTTGTCGGTGTATTTCACTGGGGGCATACAGTATTATTCCGGATCGATTTTTTCAGGGTAAGACCTTCTCGGTATGTGTTCGCAATCGCAGCGAGCGGGTGTTTTGGTATGGTCCCATATCGTGTGGGTCCATTCCTAACCCCATGGGGGTGGTTAACGGATCGCCTCGTACATGTTTTCTCGAACGTGCGCTCTTGGGTGCGGGCATCTAGAGTCCCTTGTGTTTAGTACTCCATCCCTGTCTGCGTTTTTCTGGGGTACTTGCACTGAAATGGTTCCCGGTATGATGTCATCGATGCGCTCTTCATGGACGGGATACCACGGCCCGTAGAGCTATTTCATTTCGTGTGGTGTGGGGGTGCGAGTATTGCGTCGTCCTTGTTCGTCTTCCGTTGACACCCGTTTTCGCCTGTTGCGTTTCTACGGATTGCGGTAGATTTTCTGTATACATGACGCAATGTGCGAACATCGACAGCAACAATACATAGACTTCGTTTACTATATATCTAGATTTCAATTTACGTTGCCGTTATCGCTTTTCGGGTGGGTGGAGAGTGAAATTTCCTCCGTCTCTGCCAGATACGTGGGTCGCAGCCCTCATGCAGCCTGTCGAGTGTCTAACCCACGCACTCGGGTCATCAATCCCTCCCTCTCACGATACCAGCCGGATTCCCAGCCACTACGGCCTATAGTCGTGTCGGATGGCACGGACTCCGGATGGTGATGCACCGTTCAACTCTTCCGGTCAAACGCAGGTGAACACAACAATGGGAATCAAGAACGGGACCCCGGCTATTTTTTGCCGCCTCGTCTCGAAGGGGCTCTAGGGTCAATTGTCAAATGACTACTGCAAGGCAGAAGCCACGAATGATTCTGCTGGCCTCCTCCTCGCCTTCGACAGAATCACTGGGGTGTATGGATAGGATGCAGGTAAACGGCGCAAACAATCCCGGTTCGGCTTCCCAACCGAGTGATTGATGTTATACGCCTTGCCACGCTCGCAGCAAGAACCCGCCGCTCTCGACGCGTGGATGTCAGCCCGCACGTTATTCCTAGGAATCACTTCTTGGCACTACGCGTAGACCCGGACACCATCAGCGGTGGCATGAGGGGTCGATGGTTTTGAACCCTTGACAACAAGCGGTGGGTGTCCAACGTGGAAAACGATCGCTTAACTCGATTGGTGTCGAGAGTCTCGAAATACAACCGGCATAGTCTCAGGCGAAGAGCTCATTTCCAGTCGATTCTAGCGGCGTGGGGTCCGGATTGACGATGATCTTCACGCTGGTGGGTTCCGCGGCAGTCATTCTGGAGTTACTACGTAGATGTCCGGCGGCATCTCCCTTCCACATTTCTGAACTCACCCGCGAAACGACAGACAGCGCAATTTGAACCGAACACAACACCTGGTAAACTGCAATCCACTACTACTGTAGCTAATCATATTTTGGAGGCCTACCACAATTTGTTATCGCGGAATTGGCATCTCTCCCAGGCGGCGTCGTCATCTCCATCTTCAGGGGGAAGACGGGTTCCGCACGGTCGCGGCAGGTCCGCCCGGTCATACAAGGGTAGCTACTGTTTGTGGAGATGACGAAGGTAACCTTGAAGGTTTCTATTTTCTTTCATCTAAAACGCTCCATCAGCTTTCTGTGAATACATATCAATCATCAAGATGATAACCTGAATACTGTTATCTATGTTGTCGTTGCGGAGTTAGTCTTTGTTGCGAGATTGGGCCATGTATGTACTACGGCCCCTTGCTGCCAGGATGTCACTACGGTAGAAGCCCACGGGAAAGACAGGCTCGTGAGATACGCGAGTCTCTTGGATGCCACACACATACACGCCAAGAACACAAAGTAACATCACAATGACACAAAACACGTGATATTCTTACGAGTTACGAGTTACGGAGGGCGACGACTTCTGTCAGGCGGTAGTTCGTCGGAATTTTGCCAAGGTCACCCTATGTCACTGGTATGCTTCATATTGTACCAAAGGATAGGGGTTTATTCTACTTTCGAACATTGATGACCTCCTCGGGGGCATCCATCGTCCACATTGAACAGCACACTCCGGGACAGACGGGAAACGCATACCATTCGGGCTTATTCTACAGTTTCCTATTGGCCGCTTGAAAACAAGTCACTTTGCACTCGTAAAACCTGTCTTTGGCTTGGTTATCTAGGATCAAGCATGCAATCCGTGCCATAGCAAAGCTCCACTTAAACACTATGCAATCGTTGCGACGTCCTCGACGTGTCCAAGGTCGTACCGGACCCCCACATCTCGCACGTAAGGCAGCCAGTACACTCTATCGGCCGAAAAGCTCCTAAATGGGAGGAAGTTCGCACGTTGGCGGGGGATAGACCCCCTGCTCCAACCTGTCAAGGTTGCTTAGAATTCACAACCCGTGCTGCGAAATACTTGGAGACGTAGCACTGCAGTGCGAGATATTGCTGAGTGCACCACGCGTCCCGCTTGTGTAGTCGAGAAACGGATGCTGGCCGAAATATCTTGCTTAAAAGTAGAGTAAGTTCAGAACTCTGGCGCAAGGACAATGCCGAGGCAGTAAATGATGTCCACACGATTAGGGTGTTCGGAGGAATATCCGCAAGCCCAACCATCGCAACACCTAAAAACCGGAGAAATGGCGCCTGCCGTTTGCCGATGAGGTGTGTTCACGACGCATCGATATCCGTGGCGGCATGGATTTCGCTTGTCAACCATCATTCGACAAATCCAAACGTGTGAATCAAACCCGATGTGCGATTGCGAAAGACAGACTGAGAAATATACAGATGACTCTCCGGGAAGCCGACCAGGTGATATTGCACAAAAAAATAGTAGCACAGCACGTTTCCTCCAGGAACCGCTTGCTGCGTAGCTGATAGGAATACATCCCCGAAACGCCAAAAAATGGTAGCACGTTGCAAAACATACCCAGCAAAGTCGCTGCGACCATGAGTGTGTGTACCTCTTCACAATAAACTACTGAAACATTTTGTGTGCTCATCGCCATCCAGCATATCCAGCATTCCCTCTCACTGTTGGCTTTAATGTATAACCAACTCTTTTGCGGCCTGAAGCTTCTAGACAGACCTACTCGTACGTCACAAACAAAACAACACACCAAAACAAATCCCAAGCAACAGCACAGCATACAAAAGCCGAACAGCAGTAATCCACGTAGATATTCAAAGAACAGAAAATACAAAATACAAAAGACAAAAAACATATACCAGGTACACGCATTATAACATGCAATCGATTAACGACATATCATACATATATGCAACGAACTATTTGCAGACAGACTCTTCAAGCCGAACGGATGCAAGTGGGGGAAAATTATACAGAAACGTGTATCAGGTATGTAGATCAAACAAGGAAAAACAGAGCAGGACGCGAGGCAGCAGCAAAATAGTGGTGACATCCTATTGTCAATTGAATCCTTGCCATGTCCTCGACGATTTTTTATTGGCTTATTCGATGCATAGGTGTTTTTATACCGCTACTTCCGACTCTCCTGCCCAATAGACGAACTACTTACCAGGAACATAATGTCAAATAGAAATAGGGCTTTCAATTTATGTTTTCGGGGTTGAGCCTTTTCAGCGAACGGTAATCCAATCCTGCTTCTGCCTGCAGCAACAGGTCACTTGAAAATCGCTTCAACGCCGTGCTGTATCGAACGAAACCTCATACAACGACCGACCCAGAAGATGCGACCCCTACTTCGCAGCGCTTAGCTGCGGCTGATGGGACGCTTGTGTGGACTTCTGCTTACGTGTATATTTTGCACTTCGGAGCGCTGACACTGGTGAAGTATATGCTGCTCCCAGCCCACATGTAACGAGCGGTGATGTGCGCACTCTTGGTTCCGCTTCTCTAAAGAAAAAAACAAAAAGCCACAACTATAGGCAGACTCTCACGTATACCGACAAAATATAGCACCCCCCTCAACTCGTAGAAATCATAATCAGTATAAATCAATAACGTACGTACCGTGTGTGGTTGGACGTCCTGCAGGAAGTTGAACCGTACCCTTCAGACTACAATCGAAAAGCCAAATACCTAAATTTGAGTCCCTGCCCAGTTTTTTTGTCAACATAAGACTCAACGGCACTCACCACTGCTGAGTTCCACATTTGATAAGCACATGTAGCACATGTAGCATACGTTAAGCACGTCAACCTATCTACTGCAGTGCTCTGTGCAATAGCAAACATTGGCTTCATATTTTCTTCGGCCGCAACGACTGACAACCTCAACCAGGACTCGTACTTGCCTCGACTATAAATAGTACCCATGCGGGTAGGTGTTGGTCGAAGGAAGAGGCGAACTAAGAGGAGGTAAATCGACCTGTCCTCGCTACAAAGCAACCCAAACATAGACGCCTTCGGCGTATGGATAGGGCCGGGGCATTACGGCTTATCGGTTTGTCTTCTCCTCGTACGTGGCAGAATTGGTCTTTTTCACCAAACCAGCCCGCCCTTCCCATTTCTAACCCGAACCATTTCATCTCTCCAGCTTATGCAGTCGCACCCATTACTCCGCGTAGACCCGCAGCTCGAGCAGTGGGAAGAATATAAACCGCAGCACTAGCTCGGTGGGTTTTCCACCCCCTGCATACACCGACCGAGGGCTGCATAGCTCTCTTTTTGCAGCCTCTGCGGGGGGCGGCCAGCCTCAGGGGATTCGTTGGGCAGTCGCGTATCTTTGGTCAGACCTGAAAGTGAGATGCCCGTTCCCGTAGCCCCCAGCACTTCGGTGGATGCTGAGTTCACCAGGGCAGCTAGGAGCTCGTCAAGAGGCAGATCCACATGTGACACCATTCCCACAGCCACTCGAAGCGCGTAGAACGACACCTGTCCAAATCGAGAGGCACAAACGGATTCGAACCAACAAAATGTACACGCCCGCTAGAATGAATTTCCCTCTATGCACTGACTGTGTGATTTCGGTGTCATCCAGCGCTGTGTGTTGAAGTAACATACGAGTATTCACATCACTGGGTTGGTATTGAACCTAGCGCCAGAAATATGTATTCTCAGTGCGTACGACTCCGGGACAAAGCGTGGCGATCCGAAACGTTTTCGCTGTAACTAAGGTAGAGCAACATGAAGTGCCTTAAAACAGATAACATTGTATTGCTTGGGACTTGAACAATTCCATGCCACCGCCAATCTCCGGGGCACCCGGTCTCTTAAGCACTATCCCTACTACTCGAACTATATGAACCAACCCACGAACTGTAAGTGTATTCTCACTTGTCATCGACATACGAACAAAGTAGAAAGCACGTCTCCAACGAGAGTTGAAACCACGCACAGAACACTTCTAGGTGTCCCAGTAAATAACCACGGGTGGAACCGTGATTGTATTTCATACAGGAAAATCCGGTTCAGGCAGAAGTACGGCAGTTGCGGCCTGGCAGTCTCCGGCTTGCTGATCCTGCTGGACTGTCGCGGAGTCTAGCGGGAAAAACATTAGATCGCGCAGTGAGGGCGTAGAGTGATAGGTCGACCGAGCTGCCTATGGGAGATCTCTGATGGTTGCGTAGTCGTTTACACCATAACGTCCCCAGGTACTGAGTTAACCACTCACACGCATTCATGTCGTCCTCGCTGGTGAATCCAACGAACATACCTTGGATCAATGTTTTGCGCTTTTCGGTGGCGACGCTCTTCGACAGGTACCATGAAATTAAATCTGTCTATTTTCCGGACTGAGTATTTCCGCACATATTTAAAACATGAAAACCAAACTCATTCAAAGAGGCTTGCCGTTGAAGCATGGCTCTAGTAGTGAAGAGGAAGGAACGGTTGAGACGTGTTATATGGGAGCCTCGCGTTCGGCATGTTGAACCCTATTCGAGGCACTTGAATACGGGAAATAGAGTCCGTGCAGAACAGCCTGCTGTCAAAACGATTCTTTCGATTGTTATTCAATAAGTTTGTGTGAGGTATATTGCGTACTTACTCACGATTCCAAACACCGAAATACTCTAACACTCTCGAGTAACTTGGTCGGGAGCCCGAGTAGTTGCCCGGTACAAAGGCAGGGGGGACACCCACTCGAGAGGACCTTGTGTTTGAGGCGATCGTTTGCGATCATCCGTTTCGGATGGTACCGTGAACCACAAGGGGGGCTATGATGTCAGGGTCCAGACCTCTCTGAACAGCTTGACAAAGTCAGCTCTTTGTCTTAACGGGGAATCAACCGACACAATGGCAGCATTAGCTTCACCTGTAGTAGGGGCATGCAGCCCTTGACCCATGTAGGCAGATCCTCGATGATGTAGCCGTTTCCACCTGGCCCACATCTCACCTCTGTCAAGTCGTGTTCACAGATGAAAATCATTCGAAACTTCCTGTGTTTTTTCAATCCGTTGATCCACTTGTCCCATGTCTCACGCTGCATCCCCTGAGCTGCTGTTGGTGCACCTTTTCCGTTGAAGTCTCTTGTCGTGTGTACCGTTGGAGGCGGTGCCCGCGATGGAAATTTCCTTGCCTCTGCCTTCGATTGGAGAAATGGTTCTGGTTTGAGGATCATAAGTCGAGGATACTGATTTTCCGCCTCGGACGCGAGGTAGAACGCCTGCAACACCTCGTTTGTCACCCCAGCCACCCTGTCGACCAGGGCTCCCAAATGCTCAAAGCGATTCTCGAGGTACTTACGAAGGTCCCTGGTGAGAGCGCTCACGGGCACCACGTCCGTGCCCTCGAACACCACAGAGCGGAGGCCTGGGTACCCGTGCACTTTGTCCTTGAGCAGTTTTCGCACTTCCTCTGATAGAGTGTCAAGAACCTCTCGTACAGCAGGCGTACTGCCTTTGACACAAAGAACCAGCCCGGGTAAGCTACGGTGCCACTGCCGCTGCTTGCCATGAATTGAGTCTCGTACACGAGGACGTCGTGAAAGCCAGGCGTCCAAATCAAGTGTTCTCCGTGTTGCCAGCACTCTCTGGCCTCCTTGATGTGGGCGTTCGCAAACGCAATGATTCCGGGCGGAGCATAGCTTTGTCTGAACGAACACCTGGTCCTCACCACGGTATCCCCCAATGCCATATTGCCGTTCTCCAATACTTGCTCGTCACCGTACTCTGGCAGTCGAGCAGGAACAACGAAAAGAGCAGGGGATGTCTCCATTACCCTATACCGCACCAGAAGCGCTTCCATGGTAGCCAGCACGCTGTTGAACTCGTCGAAGTTGAGGTTAAGTTTAGGACCGCCATCCAGGTGTCGGTGCTGCCAAAGGAATCGGAGATAATCCATATCAAGCGTACCTGACGTTTGGTGCGACCTGTTGTACAGTTAACGCAGCATGGGGCAAGCCTAAGTCAGAGCCGTAAGCTTGTTCTTGATCCCGATAAATCTACGAGGGCCAGAATCGCATCGCGAGGTGAGTGTGACACAAAATGCTCCACCCACGTAGTAGGGTTTTGTTCAGACCAGCACCTAGATTTGGTTGACACTCTGGGTTCATGGTACTCGAATCATTTCAAGCGAGCGTCCAGTCCGTGTCATATTTAGCTATGTTTAAAAAATGCACTTGGGCGTGTATCAATCTAAACACAGCTTGAAGGACACGGCTATCATCTCCGAGCGAAGTCAAGCCCTTGCCAGAAACAGAGTTGAATGGAATCGGGAAGAAACACCCTACTGTAGCTGAGCGTGAGTGCCATATCCAGCGAAACGACAACGGACGACGCAACCTTCGCGCAGGACAACCGTACTTAAACCAGCGGCCCGCACCGTGACCGTTGTCTACAGTATCGAGAGATCCAGCTCATTCCCAATACGTACTCATTTTATCGCTTGCCTGTGCTTTGCCCAGAGCATGTCGAACTCGAGGGGAGGGTTGTGTTCCTCTCCGTACATCTCCAACTCCGTCCTTAGCGTGCCGTCTTTAGCTGTGCCCACCAGGGTATGGTCCACTAATCGCCGGACTACGTCGATCAACCACGTAGGATCTAGGTAAAGTATGCCGGTCGTTTCTCCCAGACGCTCGACGTTGTGTTCTACCCAAAGACGAACACCTCCTTCCGCCTCTCGGTGTCGCATTGCTCGCAGCAGAATCTCCTCGTGATCCGGAATCCTGGTGCCTGTCGTCTCTTTCAGGAAGTCTCCGAATGTTTGGACAGCCTCGTGCTACGTGACGTACCGTTTCCCACACTCTCTTCTGCTTATGCTATCCATCGCCAAGTTAGCGTCGATCCAAATTTGAGGGATGGCGGCACCTACGGCGGGGAAATTAAATCCGGCTGGGCAGTCGAGAAGCATCGCAGTTTTTGCGACCCACTCCACAAGTTCCCCGGTGCTGTCGCGGTGGAGAGACGCCGTGAATACCTTGTCGTGAATGAAAAGGGGCCCGGCATGCCTGCGTGATAACCGCTGACGGCCGGTTCCTCCGTTAGTGAATGAACCACGTTCCTCGTGCACTGATTCTTCGACGAAGTCAGTGATAGCTGTGAAAAATGATTGCAGTAGCGTGGGATATCGTGAGAGTGGTTCTGGACGGGCAGACAGTGCCTCACGGTTCCGCGCGCCATTCTCTTCGTTCCGACCCCGGGGGTGTTGGTGCATTGCGTTCGCTTTCTCGGCTTCCTTCGCCTTGTCTTCATTGTAGCGAGCGATAACTGGGACACACGGTTTAGATAGGTGCAGTTTGATCGACGAACGAGGGGTGTAGGGGGAAAGTTCAAAATAAACCCTAGATAAGAAGGGCGCAAGTGTACGATGGTTGCGCCTTGAACAAAGCATGCAGTATAACCAATCTGGATGGAGTAGATGCAAACGCAGAGTTGTAGCTTTTCGTACGTATCGAACTTTGGTAAACAGCTGACAAGAAAGAAACAAAGACGTCAATGATAGTAATGATCAAAGGGGCCAAGCTAAATTTTGACCGTTTCGCAAATTCCACCACTCGATTTTGCCGAAGCCCTACACATCTGGTACTGGGTTATTAAGATGCTAAATGTATCAGCTGCTTCAGTATTCAACGGTGTTTCCGAACCGATTGCGATTAGTACATAGGGGTAGGTTCAAAACCATCAAGCACATAAAGCGATTTACGTGCAGATGATATTCACGATACACTTGAACGATCTGGAATTACTCTCACGTTGCCTCAAGAGTTTGATGCCCTTCTCCAACTCGTCAGGATCTTCGAACTCTGCCGCATCGGTGTGGGTTCCTACAAGAGCGACTGCAGCTCCCGGCACACGAAGGTTCAGCATCTCCAACCAACGGTACACGCGACCTTGGGGGTCTCCATCCCCCTCAACCCCACCGGTGGCCTCGTTCAGCAAGGCGCGGAGGTCAACCACCAACAGGAATAGAGAACCTTTCGTGAGGAAGATCTGGTGCGAAGCGTAGTAGTCGGCCTGGCCCGCGAAATCCCAAATACGTATCTCCAGAGGTCCCCCGACAACTGGCTTCCAGCCGTCCGTGATCTCGATTCCCACCGTGCGATCCAATGACTTCGGAACTGGTTTTCCGGTGATGTTCCGTACGACCGTAGTCTTGCCCGCTTCAGCCAGGCCTACAAGCACCATCTTCAGTTTGTTGGAGGTGCCCTCGCCGGAGCGTTCGATGTCTTTCCACCAAGCAATGGCCTCGTCAAGACCCATCTCCATGACTGTCTCAGGCGGTCGCACAAAAGGATTCCCGTCCATGTTCAGGATAGCTTCGAACGTCGGCCGCGTCCTTAGTAGCTGAAGAAGTCCCAGGGACGCCTCTGTGAAATGAATTAGAATCGAGGACGGTCCAGTAAAAGCGAAGCAGAGCGTGTATTAATGTTCCCTGATATATATAGATGATGCATCAAGAACATATTTCCAGAATCAGCAACGTGGAGTACCCTAGCAAGGTAAATAAACTCATCTCTGCAGCGTATTGTGAACTAGTGGGCACCACCCTGCCTAGGTTTCCTGGAGTGATGCCCAAATCGGAAGCAGCAAAGCACACGTCGCATGTGCCGTAACAATGCGATCTGAACATGCGTAATGCGGAGGCCTCTCGTGCCGTCTCTGGCATGTGCTCTAGAAAGTAGGCGTCAGACATATCATGATACAAAAACACGGGTGTTGGGGTGCCACTAGAGCTATTGGGCGACCGCGAACTAAAACGAACACTACCCGAACCATGGAGCAAAAGGCATAGCATTGACTACGGCCACAGTATCGCACAACCGCAGGACACGGGGCACGAATTTTTCCCTTCGGGAATTTAGGTGGCGTTCTCGAAGAAAGGTGGCCTATCAACTGAAGATCAACCGCTTAACGGGTTGGGTGGGCCAAATCTGGACCGCGTCCGGCTGGAAGGCCCCATAGTCTAGCTTTTTGTCGGTGAGTGAGGTCGTGCGAATCCCAAACTACCCGGAGATTACCCTCCCGGGTGGCTACCTGCACCGCACCTGCCCCTCTCGGGGGTGAGGTCGGGCCAATGTGTCCGTATGTCCGGGGTTGCAGCAGCCTGCGCCGCTGTTCCAACATGAGCGACGGGATAAATTAACACCCAATACGTGTTCTAAAGTGGACGTAAGGTGAGCTGAAGTCTTAGTTTTACCGATCCACCGGAAGATTAAAACAAAAACATAGCTTTAAACTCCGTTACAGCATTTTCCAACTAAGAATAGCTGTTCCCTGAAAGTCTATATATATCACAGAACAGGAATACAGATAGGGGCAAGAAACGAAGATACGTTGCGCGCTACAAGCAATTCAAAGCCAGGGTCGAGGCGAAGTCGGGTTTCCACTCAGGAGACGAGGATCGTGACAATCTTGCAGCACGTTCCCCAAACGCCAAGCCGGCCGTGTCGAAAGGGTGGCATGTTGGCCTTTCCGAAGTGTTCGTAGGCTACAATCACGTCCAAAAGTGGAAAGACACCGGCATCTCGTAGTACGCAATTGGGCGACGTCATTACTTTCATTGCATTCCGCACACATGAGAAAAGCGTGGACCACGAACTTGTTCAGAACGCCCGTAGGATAGTGGGTAGGCACCCCAAACACACGTCGTAAGCTTAATGCTGTTCACATTTCCGTGAATATCTCGGTAGACAATAGTTGAAAGCTTGGCGAGCGATTTTTTCGGGATTCTTCCTGTTGTAGATGTCGGAATGAAAGGCAGAGCAGAACAGGTTTCCACGGAGGAACACGACGAAAAATGCAAACACAATAACGGGCGAACGATGTTACAAGTGGCGTTCGACGGTGTCGTGCTCACGACAATTTTGTCAGTAGCCGGAGCTACCCCATAAAAGTAGACAAACGTAACCTACTGTACGCTTCCACCAGAGTTGGGTATTTCCTGAATAGTCGAAACCAGGGGCAACATATGCTGAAAGTTGCAGGAATCTTTTTTTCTTTGCAGCCGTTATCTCAAAATAGAAGCGCCTTGGTGATGTTTGCAAACCTTTCACTCTACCTGTATGTCCTGTAGTCGTAAATATTAACGTCGGTGACACCCCTACTCGCGCCTGCCCCACAACATATTCCTGAGAGTGACGCCGTGACCTTAAAGCATGCTACTTTAGTAGCTGTTTCCCGACACGCCTATTAACCAAGCTTATCTCACGAGTTGTCTTCGTTTCTGGGCCGTTCACAGACCGTGTATCGAAAAGATGGAAACCAGTTTACGCATTTCGTTTCTCTCTGAAGCGTACTTCAAAACGTACCGCTCAGTTGATTCCCGCTCAGATCTAAGCTTGAAAGAGTCTGAAGATTGCCAAGCTCCTTAGGGATTTTCCCTGCGCGGTTGTAAATACAAGAGAGTTCGAAAAGCGATTCGAAACGCAAGGAGGAGGTTGCCGGTAGATCTGTGCGACCCACGTCAATGGTAAGAGGAGCGTATGCATGCACGTACGAAATCGTTTCGCACATGTATATTGATGTTGCTAGGCGCGTGCATACAGGAGGTGCCAAGCATTAATGCCACTCGACAGAGTAAGTACGGTATCGCATATTGTGGCCACCACTGCAGACAAGGGTCAACACGAATTGCAACGAGTACTCGATCACAACAGGACAATACGATACGTGTGTTTTACAGCCGTTGGGCCGTGCGCTTGTGGCGATCACTGCCAACACGCAGACCCATCCACAACTGACGAAGTGGGCAACCAGAACATTTTCCGAAACCCTCTCCACAACGCACAACATTTGCCAATACAGGTTCCGAACTGATCGGTCCAAACACAGGGGGAGCGGTACTTCTGGAAATCGTTTGTGTATCGGCCTGTTCTGATACGGAGGTTGTTTTCGGCAAACTACTGCAACACAGGGCCCAAACGCACCGTGCAGTTGATTTCCTTGAAGGCTGATCTCCGATATCAGCGGCAGATCCCCTAAGCTTTTCGGTATCACGCCTGCAACGGCCAGAGAAAGCACCCCCCCACACACACACACATTGAAAACAGGGCTGTCGGAATCATTGGAATATTAATGTCGAAGGAAGTAAAGGGTGATTCTGCTGAAACCTGTTCAAACCCACAGCCGCTATTTGGTGGCCAAACTGCTTGAAATTTGAGTGTGGACAATTTTTGCAGTTCACAAATGGTTAAGGCGTACGCTAACATAATTCCACTTGTGAAAAAACCCATACAAACCTTAACGTGCCAACCACCCACTGCTTACCTACATTGCCCTCAAACCAGATACGAGCATGGCCGACGAGAACATGTCCGGACAATGGTTTGGTTACACACACGGCAGCGGCGGATTCGAAACGTCAGGGAGACGTGAGGTTACCACACGCTAGGATAATCAGCGCGAATACCACCATAATCATTAAACTGGTGGCAAAATTCAGCATGTCGCACAGAACGAAACATCTTTGTAGGTCTTCGAAATCCTAGTCCCATTCCAGGCACAGTCGAAATCATCAAAACAACGAGAAATGAAATGTAGATACGTAGAGAACGGTAGTGGGAATGAACTGGTTGCGCCTAGCTATCGCGGGCTCTGCGGTCTTCAGCAATAATCTCAGAGTCATACTTGCATCTTGAGGTCCGCTTGGTACAACCGGAACGCCCGTTGACACCGTGACCCGATCACAAAACTCCTATTACCCTGCCTGGATGAAACGCTGAAAAAAGCCACAAGTGCGTTCTGGATTGACCCGCTAATAGGGTACGCAGTGTAATCTTAACGCACCGCTGAGTTGATTACCGTGCAGATATAGCGTCCGCAAGTTGCGAAGATTGCCAATCTTCTCCGGAATTTCGCCTGCAAATCATGAACAACAAATAGTCACTTGCTACAAAGCTGTTTTATGAAGGCGGTGGGGAATGTCAACAATCAAGCGGATGTGTTTACCTACACCAATCATACTGCCGACGTGTATTTACATGTATATGATCAATGTAGGACGTAGTAAATGATATTTTCGAGCAAGCATTCGGTTTTAGTTGCGATATCGCCTACAGAGACGCCCGCCAAAAATTATGGGCGACCACAGCAGCAGTGGGCCATCGCGGTTGGTTGAGGGGTGTGTGGTGTTCGTGCCGTTTCTCACTGTCACGTGATCGTTCACTATGGACCGCCAGCGAGAACTTGAACTTGAATACTGTTTCTAGCGTGCTGAGACAAACACCCGAACATAGCTGATCCTGTCGCAATATTTAGTCGTCTCAACATATCCAGCACAAGAAGTATTGAACGTTCGATGTTACTGAGAAAATCGTGCTAATCTTTGGCATCTGATACTTACCAGTGAGGTGGTTGTGTGCCATTTTCAGTTCCTCGAGTGCTTGGAGATCACCGAGCTCTCTGGGGATGAACCATATGGAGGTGAAACTAAAACGAAGCATTCAAACGACACAAATCAAATCACTGATGACGTATGGGATGACGTATGGTGGACTACAGTTTGTATTCCACAAACGCACCCGACATCCGCGGTGGATGAGTTCCACACTTCCCATTGTTAGGTAGCCTCTAATAGTATATTTCATACATTCTTGAACTGTACAGTTCCAAGTGCGAACGTATAGCGGCAAGGATATCAACGATGATCTTCAGCAGCAGTACAAAGTAACCAACGCGGTTGCTATTCGGAAATCGGAATCCTCTGCAACCACTGGGGCCCAACAGCACATTCGCAGCCGTGAAAGCGGCGCTATACATCAAACAACAGCAGTATTGCACAAAACCTAGAGACCGTTTTGAAGGCGTCGACTCGTTTTGATCTGGACTTCGTGCCAAAACCATTCGGACGAACCAAGGTCAAGCATCGTCAGGCCTGTTTTGTTTTATCCAGGGTATTCGTCCGTGATTTTTAGGTTTTGTTGAGATGAGGCAAACGTGTTCTCGCACACAATCTGTCACGCCTCTTTCTAATCTCTTTCTACCGTGATGCGTAAAGATAGATATTATGTCCCACCGGCTTGCAATGCCCGTCTCTCATGCCCGAGTCAAACTGATAATGCACCCTACCGTTGTCTGGCCCGGTGAAACCTATTATCTGAGTTTCGAACTCAGAGATTGTTTTACAGTAGTCGAACGTGTTTTTCCACCGACGGAACGGAGCGGCAAGTTACGTCTTCGTCGTGTGTTGTTTCAATGAGTGAAACTGGTAGGATGAAGGACGCCCACGGTCATCTTCGCCATGTTGAGCGTAAGTGCCATTACCGATATGCGACCGGGCGAATGTCAGATAGCAGTCCGCTACCATCGTTTCGCCCGCTTGAAGTCTAAGCAAAATCCTTAGCATCCGGTTTCGGAACACTTCGGAGGAGATGTTGAGTCGCCTGGCAACGTCATCGGGGGACGTGAAATGGCCCCCCGTGAACTACGGCACCACGCGCCATTCTTGACAAAATCACGGGGCCACACATGTTATCCGCTAGTATCTTCTGTGTCATACAAGGAAATATGCTTCCCAACGCCAGTCTCAGGCAAAAAAAACTATTAATAGTGTCGCTGAACAAATGTAGTTACTTATCTCGTCCACAAACCCGATACAAACCATCATCTGCCGCTACATTGTTCAGTGGGAAAATCATTATCGGACACATCAATGGTACCGTCTGGCCAGCTTTGTCGTCACATTCACAAACTAGCTTCGTCCCTGTCTTGGTCTCGAAGCACACGAAGCAATATGAATGTAGCAAAAGGCAAGAGAATATGCAGGTTATTCGACAACAGTTAAAGGCTAGACACTGCGGCAAACGTATGATGCCGCAGGTCAAAGGGTACCCACGACGTGTTCACGCTACAGTTCTGGCATTACGAACTCCACATTACTCAGACCAGGCATTCTACTACGGGATGGAACGTACACCAGACGAACGAAGTATGGACAGGACGAAAGCAGCGGTAGCAATGTGATACCCAGACAGTTGAACCGTAATGACATATACTTCCACGCAAGGCAGGCCCCTTTCATTGCCCTCGTTCTGTGCACTGCACCATTTGGTGTTGCAGTACACTATGAACAGGGTCGGGCATTCGTGGCGCTAGTCTTTCGGGGCGAACAAGTTGTGCATACTTTTCAAGACCGATGCTTGTGATTCTAAAGCGTGGGACACGGGAGTATCTTCGCCGAAGACCCCACAAACACACAAAAAGAAAAATCAGAGAACCGAGCAGCTATGGACGACCAGACAATGCTTGTGCAACGACCCGGCAACATATAATATTTGCACAAGCACATTTACTGAAAGGAACGCGGTAAATCCACAACACGGTGATACACGCTGCGATGGGACCCCACAGGTTCATCGCGGGTTTTCCAGGACGACCACCACGATAGGGCTAACACGCTTTAGCCTATTGACAATGAGACGGACTGGGGCTTCTCGTTTGATGAACTACTCTGCACCAGTAGAGTCCTGTTCGTGTTTTTCACACATGTTTCCAAGAACATACTACAGTAATTCGTTGACCATCTAGCTCATGAAAGGGTTTCGGCGGGGAGTAGAGGTCGTCGGACAAGGAGTCCCACGTGATATGCGTGCATGCTGACCGCATCGTGGGCATCTGGAACGATTCGTCTGTGCTTCTCACCACGCAAGTTGTTGAACGAAAGCTCCAACTTGGTGACCCGGCCCTCGAGATTCAACGTTACATCGACCCATCGGGAGATGTCGCGGTCTATGTTCCAGCCACGATGTAGATACCAGGAAGTAGAATTCGTCGTCTGGGACAAGCGAATGAGTGCTTCGCGATCGGTAGTAGAGGAACCTGTGGGGTTAAACCCCGAAACAACACAGAGGTAGGACGCAAAGGGGTTTATAGACAGAACGAAGCATTTTATGCGGGAAAAGTGCCAGTAGGCGGTATACGCATCAGCACCATATACGGTGTGAGGTACCTGGAATTACATGTTAGTGTCCGAGGTTTGCACGAAGTATAATATACCGTCGTTTCGTGAGATAAAGAAGGTAAACTGAGAAGTTACCTAGAGAGATACGACGTGCTATATGCCTGAGGACGTGATGCGAAGTGGCCTGCGTGAATAATTGTTTGATTGGGTGCATTGCCCACAACACTGACATACCCCCACCGGCCGCAAGCGCCATGCATCAGCACCACAGTCACGTGACATTACTTTCCGACTCCTGCAAGCGGCAGGAACAACTACTGTATGACTGCGGCCCACCAGGCGCAAACTTGGTATTCGCGCCGTATATCGCAAAGGGCCCCACCGTCGTTTGTGACAGTGCTGTCAGTGATTCTCGCGAAACGGCCGGGCCTAGTGTGCACACACTGCGTAATCAAATACGTCGCCCAGCCTTGCGGTGGGACTCTGCTGCACACGGGGCAGCTCTACCTCCAAAAGTCGCAAATGGCCACCGGTGCCTCACTATACGTTTTTAATTCAAGGTCAGCCAAATTCGTACCCATGGCTACTTGGTTGGCGGCGAGGAACGTGCATACCCATGGCGTACTTGGTGTCAGATGGAGAAGCGATGCTAGACGTCAAGTTGGTTGTTGATGCTCACTACCTTCACAAAATTCTTTCGTGTAAGCTGGCGTGTTAGGCTATGAGAAGCGTGGGGCCTTGCCCATGCGAGTTTGCTTGACGGAGCCCTTCATTACGCGTCAAAGTGGCGCCATTCGTTCTCAACGAGACACGACGTAGAAGCCATACGACGTGTATGACAAAACCTGATATCCTCGGATGGTCGGTCGTGAGCTGGGAAGATACTTGTGCTACGTAAGATGCAAGCACCTGAGGCCATCCGATTGCGAGCTGTCTACCTGTTAGACCCCTGACAAGTGTGCCATCACGACATATTATACGTTGTCTGTACACGCCAACTCTATAACATGAATGCGCGGCGCTCCTAGACAATTCATCGTGTGCTGCAGCACAGTGGTAGCCAGGTACAATCTGCCAAGCCGTCTATCGGTAATGCCACGGGCATCGCAGGCAGATACGTTCACTACGAAGCAAGCATACCCGTTACGTGAAGCGAATCATGTTCACGCGTATCAGGAAGGAAATTCTCTCAGGATTTCACAGTTTTTTCGTACGCATTGCGTCGCCGTATACTGTAGACAACCCTCAACGAGGCATTTTGTTCAGGCTCCTGTTTTGTATTTGGTCAGTAAAACGTAAAGGCACGTCGCAATAGCTGCAGTCGCAGGCCTGCAGTCGCAGGCCCTTGATAAAACCCACAAAGGCGCGGACTACACGTGGAATTGGGCAATGTCGACGAGGAGTATTGAGTTATTCCAGTGTAGGGTGGTCTACACTATGGAAGGATGTTTGAGGGGCGTATCCGGTATATTTTTGTCTACAGCGGTGGTAGGATGTGTCCATCTCGCTAAACGGGTCGAGGATGGTCACGAAAAACAGTACCACTCGACAAACCATCGATACAGAGGTGTTCGCCAGGTCTCCGGACGGATCGCCCTCAACCCCAATCCCAACGGAAACAGGCCACGAGGACTTCGAATGTCGGAAGGGCTTCACAGCACCTCCCCGGCGCACTAATTGAAGACAACGCATGAAACCAAACCATAGTGCTGCCGGTGTGCTCTTTCCCACAGAGTTTCGAACGTTATTATCGTCTGGAACCGCCGAAGGGGAACATAACTCAACGACGACAAAAATAGAGGCTTTTCGTACCCCATCGTGCTTGCCTTCTGTTCAACGAATACACGTACCTGGGCGTCTGCCTCACGCCACCCAGGCGGGTTTTGAGCCAACGTACCTCCTGTCATATTGGAAGCACTTTTACCCTTCTTGATGCCAGGTTCTGGTTTCTTGCGACTGCGCAACCTGCCGTCAGCACAGTCTGCCCCCCCCCGAAATTAAAACACGCGGGCGAAGGAGGTGTTACATTTGCTAGAGTGCAACAACCAATATATGTGCAAGCCGAAAACATAGTCGTTTCGAGGGGACGTGATATCGTTCGTCATGCGCGCAGTATTCATACCCAAATGTCAAGGTTTCTCCAGGCAAGGGCGCAGCTGTTGAGGCGTTCAGCCAGTGCTCATGTAGGATTTTAGCCAAACGGTGCTATCCTTAACGTTACGCGAAATAACGGGTAGCTAGACTACCAAGTTGGCAATGGTCCGGATGTGCCCCTCAAATAACGGGGATACTGAAGAGGACTGGCCAGATGTGGCTGTCGCATTCAAGCGCCTCACGGTATAGCGGGTCCGCCTATTACACACGAGTAAATAATCGTACCACGGACGGCGCCCCCCAACTGCAGATAGTACCTAATCGCTTAGGATCCGACGTTTCATAGAGAAGTGTTTTTTGTTACAGCCGCACTCGTAGCTGATGGGATCGTCTATGAAAGTTACCTTAAACGCTTTACCATAGTTGGCGTTGAGGTGATATATAGGGCTCCCAAAGTGAGCTCTCTCTGAAACATGACACGATAAAAAGCCTCGCCTTCCTCCACGAGGGTTGGGTCGATTTTTCGCTTTGCCGTCGGCACATTGTCTCCCCCCCCCCCCCCCCCCCCCCCCCTACGTATTTGCATGACCCAACGGACTTGGTGAAAACGCTGAAACTGCGCTTTCGTGAAGGGGACCTGGACCTGCCAGAAAAAAGAAAGAGGTATACCAGTAGCCGGGAGGAGGAGGTGTGGCAAAGCAATGGAAAGTAGAGCTCGCGTAGTAGGAGAACGTAAAATATACAACGAGGAATGGGATGTGTTAAAAGAGGAGATTACGGAAATAGACGAATGTGACATGGAGGGATTTGAAACACTGAATAGCAGCGAGAAAACAATCGCTATCCTAGGAGATAGATGGTGGCCGCAGGCGGCCAGACAGGAATGGGATAAGATTAGCAAAACGTTTCTATATAATTTATGGAAACAACGTAGTGAGCAATTGTTGGAGATGTCTCTATTAGGAGTAGGAACGGTTCTTCGTCTGGAAAGGGATGCGCGGTCAATGGTCGAATGACTAAGGCAAGCGACAAATGAGTATACCCCCCCCCCTGACACACACACTATATATGGGTTGGGTTGGCGTCGGTTGGCAACGACACCGTAAAACATGTCGCTCACTACGTGAGCTAGACATCCAGGGTACCGTTTTTTTTTTGTTTTGGCGGTCGCTCACAGCTGGTCGTCTTGTTAGGTCATTTGTGCGAAGTAAAGAACCTTTACTCTGCACAAGGGAACTGATCGTATCACGTAGTGTTCAAGGTAAGGCACCCAAGAGGCAGTTACATAGTACTCCCATTGCTATCTCTGGAAGTGGCCACACCGGAAATTAAACCAACTCATTGAAGCTGTCATCCATGTTCAAGTCCGCCTCACAAGCGGTTTTTAGTAGGATGAAGCTCACCCTTCATGCGACTCGCCGGACACCTCACGGCGCTTCGCGCTTGGTGCAAGCAATGTCTGCCTGGTGGGTGAAAACCCGACATGCTCCGTCCCGGCATGGTAGGGATGCGAGGGTCTATGGTCATACGACTACGGCCATGCGTGAGATCGAGTACATCTCTCCTATCGAGTACACCCCCCCGACACACACACCCTGCAGGTGATATGGCCGTGATTCGAGTTGGCGTGTTCTCGGTCCCGTCACAGGTATGCCTCCTTGCGTTTCCCATTCGTTGGCGTTTCTTCTCGGATTGACTGCCTCAGGTTTTAGAGGTGGAGGGGAGAGAGCTTCAAGGAGCCTCGTCTGGGGCTAAAACTATACTTCGTTAAACGCGGATTCCACGAATTTCTCATCAATCTACGTATACGGCTCATCAGAGTGTGCTAGTGTAAAGGTATTGTCTTTGCGAACCTCCAAAGCTCGGACATTCGCAATTTTTTAACCACTGGTAACGTAATAGTGTTACTTGAGGGGCTTGCCTCGAACAGAAAACCGGCGGATGAAGGTCGAGCACGAGCCCCTCGTATTTATTGACATTATATTTCGTACTCAAAACGGAATAGAGTTGCCCACCTCCCACCACTACGCGATCAACACGCATGGGCAACAGTAAAAACCTGCTGATAGTAGGCAAAGCTAGCAAGGTATTATATATGTCTGGTACTGCACCAGCTTATACACAAGTTCACCCTTACTGTAGCATGGGTCCCAAAGAACAACTTGTCGATTGTTTGGTGATGTTCCGGTGAGATTCGAATCGTAACACAGTCTCAGTGCCTTCTCGGCAACAAGGTCGAGGTCGTCGGCACAGCATAGCACCAAGTTTTTTTTTTTTTATATCCCTGAGCAAAACTTGAGCAAACACACCACTAGGACTAACCACGGATGGGCCGTATACGCGAACGCAAGGGCTCAGCACTGACTGGCACAGTACGTGCAGATTGTTTATGTATATATATATTTATCCTCCAGTGGGTTAGAAAAAAATAAAGCTTATCTCCTATAGTACTGCTGTCCCGATTTGGGGATAAACCACTCTAATTCCAAGTGCTTTGTCCCCAAACGGGACTGCAGTACTAAAAGGGTTTAGCTCACCACACTTGCACGTTCAAAATTCGTGTCGTGTGTCAATTTAACCCATAGTTTGCATTGGTGCTGGTAGTATTTATCTCAGGACCGGAGCAATCTACTGGTTGAACCTGCCAGTGGATGCTGCCAGTCGACTAGCTATTACGTACGTCTAATACGCAATAAACAAAGTTTGGGGAATCGAAAGGAGAGAAAATAGCGAGAGAAAAAGAGAAGAGGGGCGCCTTGTGTCTCTTGTGATTGCTCGTCTGGTAAGGGCTAGTATACCCCTGTGCAATGGAACACAGACATTTTCATACCAGATTCTTGTATTGTGCCTCGGCCACGCTTCCTAATCGCATACTGTTGTGGTGTCAACGCCACTTACGAATACCCCCAGGAAGGGGAAAGAAGGCAAAGAAAACCAAAATTCGAAAGCTACTATATGCTAGATATGATCTATTGTCACACTTGAAATCCAACTACTAGCTGTTTTTCCTGGTTGGGCATTGCTCTTCCGAAGAGATCGAACATCGATTTTATTACGGGGGGCCATAGTAAATAGGACCAAATATTGTTAGTTAAAATAGGTAAATATATAGGTTTTTATGTACACCATAGATCCTATTGTCTATGGACCCCCGTAATAGTATTTATTGTTTTGTATCTCCCCCGCAATTAAAATGTGCCCTCACATATATGTTCGTTGACGATAGGTAACGATCCCCAACTAAGCATCAAAATAAGGCTTGACAGGTTTGTAAGACAACAGCACGTACATAGGAAAACCGGTATTCAGCCGCGAAGCACCTTGACCATACTAACGATAATTCCCCTTTTTTATTGATCTTGGATCTCTAGCGTATGTTATTAATAGTGCTATTCTTAATTTTGGTGTCATCGACGGCTGTCACAAATGACAACAATTACAGTGTATATTCGTAGATAGACTAGGGAAACACATCTAACTCTTGCACAACATAGCTCGATATTTTCGACAATAAATGTCGTCGGAAAGGCGATTTCAATCGGGAAAAATTGGCTGGAAACTACAGCCATTGACCATCTCGGCCTTCTCAGAAAATTCCCATCTTCCTTCAACAACTTTTTTATGCTTTGCCGCGTCCAGGCTTCATCTCCATACGATGGGCGTCGGCCTGTCACCCTGCTCACCCCACCTCCTTCTGGTTTTCTGGCACAGTACATGCTAGAGCTTTACAATAGGCAGGTGTCAATAACAGTTAGTTGTAGATATGTTTTTGGGTGCTGGATGCGGATCGCTGATTACTCTTTTCTTCGACTTTGGACGCGACAAAAGGTATGAAAAACATGGAGGAAAAGCACGACGTGCCGGCGTCCCCGGTGGCTTGGTGGGTGGTCCGCGTGCCTGTCGAGATCAATTTCGTGGGTTCAAGTCTCACCGAGTGCATGCTCATAGGGACTCTTTCTTGCATCAAAAGTTGATAAGCGGA
This sequence comes from Macrocystis pyrifera, assembly GCA_031763025.1. Classification (NCBI taxonomy): domain Eukaryota; class Phaeophyceae; order Laminariales; family Laminariaceae; genus Macrocystis; species Macrocystis pyrifera. The sequence continues at coordinate 5,185,860 of JASSKH010000009.1, read as the reverse complement.
AAGCGCGAAAGCGTGAGTTGGCTACATTCGATGAAAATCGACGAGCAGTGGGAATGCCGAACCCTATGCGCGACAAAAAATAAAGGCACATACCGGGGGGGGGAAGGGACGAGACCTGTGACCACGGCTTGTCCAGAAGATCGTCGAAGGTAAAACCTCCTACGAATGGGCCGGAAAGTAGAAGTGATGAAGAAAAAGAAAAACAATAACAGTAGATAGTTCTGAGCATCTGTTGACCACCTACGAAAACGTAAGCAGCACTCGAAGTGCCAGTTCAAAAGGAAACGAGACCGCGTCCTGTTTCGGACAAAAAAAACGTGCAGAATTATTCGTAGGTCCTTGTACGGTTGTTCGGAAAAAAAATTTACGGGTAACTATTAATAACAGAAGGGTATACCTTTGGTACACATATGCAGAGTGGTTTGCCTAATGGCCTGCAAAAAGCAAGGCGACACAGACGAGAGCATATTGTTGTTAATAGGACAAGCTTCGGCACCCACCCCCAACCAGATCCGATATTTAATTGATTTTTTTCCCAGGAGATGGCTGAAAGAAATAACAAGCCAGGGTATCTGGTTGTCCACTTCCACGAAAAAATGCTTGATATTAATTGAAGAAGCCGAAATGGTGGGGGGGGGGGGGGGGGGGGGGGGGCTGGCCCGTCCCCCCCCCCCGCATGCGTACGCCTTCCTTACCCCTATATAAAATAGCCGGAGGGAAGAGAGAAAAGGGGTTGCCTTGTCCCTTTCGCTTGCTTACGCCTCCCACCCCCTTCCACACCAACGAAACGCGGTCGACCTCTTTACCGGTCGCACTGCGCTAGCGGAACGCCTCCCCCCCCCCCTAGACGCCTCCCCGCCGGGGACCCACCTCGACTGCCAAACGATTTTTGAGTGTAGTGATTCCGTTTCGAACGGCCCGTGCGATCGGGATTAAGCCACTACTAATCGACCACCACTTACGCGTGCTTTCGGGTGGTTCCGTTTCTAACGGCCCGTTCGTACCGGGAACCCACCACGATTGCTAAACGATTATGTTATGATTCCGTTTCTAACGGCCCGTGCGATCGGGATTATGCCACCACTTAATCGACCACCACTTACGCGTGCTTTCTAGTGGTTCCGTTTCTAACGGCCCGTGCGATCGGGACCCACCACGAAAACCAAACGATTAATATGTAATGATTCCGTTTCAAACGGCCCGTGCGATCGGGATTAAATCACTACTAATCGACCACCACTTACGCGTGCTTTCGGGTGGTTCCGTTTCTAACGGCCCGTTCGTACCGGGAACCCACCACGATTGCTAAACGATTATGTGATGATTCCGTTTCTAACGGCCCGTGCGATCGGGATTATGCCATCACTTAATCAACCACCACTTACGCGTGCTTTCTAGTGGTTCCGTTTCTAACGGCCCGTGCGATCGGGACCCACCACGAAAACCAAACGATTAATATGTAATGATTCCGTTTCAAACGGCCCGTGCGGTCGGGATTAAGCCATTACTAATCGACCACTGTGTCTCCTTCCCCTCCGTTTGCCCATCCGCCGTGGAAATTTGTTGCGGGAGGGTGGGCGGGAAAAAAACAACTAGATGACTCCCTGACGTTCCCTGCCCGGTTCTATTCAGCTCATGCAGGGCCTTGCCCGTCCACAATCTATTCTGGATACTCGCTGCCCGACGACCCGCTTCACACCGCTCTACCGCTGCTTGCTCGTATCTGAACTGCTTTAGTCTTTCTTCCTCAATCATCCGGGATTCCTATTATTTTTCATTCATACCCCCGTACTAAACATCCCTTGTTATTATATGGGAAACCCTCCGAAACCGTCTCATTCCTTCCCTGGTTTATCTTTTCTACCCGTTACCCCCAAACACCAGGTTGCCCCTACGACAACCTTCCTCTTTGGTTGTCCACTTCCACGAAAAAATGCTTGATATTAATTGAAGAAGCCGAAATGGTGGGGGGGGGGGGGGGGGGGGTGCCCTGGCCCGTCCCCCCCCCCCCCCCCCCCCGCATGCGTACGCCTTCCTTACCCCTATATAAAATAGCTGGAGGGAAGAGAGAAAGGGGGTTGCCTTGTCCCTTTCGCTTGCTTACGCCTCCCACCCCCTTCCACACCAACGAAACGCGTTCGACCTCCTTACCGGTCGCGCTCCGCTAGTGGAACGCCTCCCCTCACGAGACCGCGGTTCCTTCCTTCTTCGTCCGGATATGTGTAAGGACTGTTTGGGTACTTTGCAGCCTCCCAAGCGGTCCTTACTATACCGGGCGGAGTAGCACCTATAGTATTCCACCCCATCTCGTCCCTTGTCCTGGCTGTCTCTCAAACTCCCCCCCCCCATGCTCCAACACCTCTGATACCCATACCGGGTCTTCCATATTAGCCCTAACGTACACCATAAACGAGTCCGACGACCACCTTCCTTCTTTCTTAATCACTGCCTCTGGCACTCTTCTCGCGGTCAGTCTGGTTGCCCCCCCTATTCTCCCCGAATGCAACGCGAATTCTTCCGGAATCAGACTTGCCCCCGCTCCTCTCCCCTCTTCCTTCCACCTCCTCCCTACACTGGCGAGACCTTTCCTCAAGCGCTGGGTTGCCTTCCCCCTGGACCAGACCCTCCAACCGTCCGTTCCTCTGTATGTCATCAAAGGGGCTTCCCCTGTCAATTCCCCGTCATTGTACATCTCGAAAAGCTCCACCAATAGCCCCACTGCCCCCCCCTTCCTCTCCTCCACCCCGGCCTGGTCTTGTCCTGACTAGTGCGCCCCTTTTCTTCCTTGATCTCCCTTCGGTCCCCTGAACCTCACCTCTACCATATTTGCTTCCCGAATGCTACCCTCCGCCAGTTGATCGTTATCTCTGAAAAACGCAACATCCCCCCTCCTTAAGCAGTATACCTTATGATACACCCCTCTCTCCTTGGCAAACAATTCTGACGCTCGTAACATCAAAAAGTAGGACAGTGCCAGACCTATCCATAACACCACCCTCCCCCCCCTCCCCCCCATGATGCAGTGCTTCCTTGCATCCCCCTCAGCATCCCCCAAGTCAATGGTCTTCTCACCCTCTGCTGACTACCCGTCTCTACGTGTGCCCTCTTGATACCTTGCCTCACCGATCTGATCAGTGGGTTACTCATGGGCACCGAAAGCCCCACGAACTGCTCATGGTAGGAAAGTTACTCGCCACTAACTTGCCTACTACCGTCGACTCCTTGTTCCCTTTTTCTGCGCAGCAGTACCCCATGAATTCGACCAACTCCCCCACTAACTCCATCTCCCCCATGTCTTTCTGCAGCCAACACCCCTTCCCGACCAACGATCGCCAGCTCACTCACATCCTCCAATTCGCCTCGTAAGTTTTTCGAGACGAAGCTGCAACTCTTCCAAATGCGTACTCTCTCGCAATATCTCCGAACACATTAGCTGCTCCCCCGGTCCCAGTTCCTCCACCTGCCAAGCGATTTCGGGACATTCTGCGTTCAGTTTCTCGGGAATCTGCTCCTCCCGCCACCTAGTCAGACCATCTGCCAACCTGTTATTGGCCCCCCGTACGTGCCTTGCCTGAAAACACCACCTTCCCCTTGCTTCCAACGCCCCCATCATTCTCATCAATGCCCCTACTCTCGCTTGTTTCTTACCCCCCCCTCGACACCTCTTTACCCAGGTTACGGCTGCTTCGTTATCTGCCCTCATCAAAACTGCCTCCCCCTTCCTACCCGGTCTCTCCCCCCTCATGTCCACCATTACGAACGCCGTCACCACCATGGCCATGACCTCCAGCAGGTTAATGGAAATTAAATCAGCTACCGCCTGCCCCCCCCTTATCGTACGTTTCTGCACCTCTTCTGGCAGGGCGAATCTCCAGAACACCCCGTTTCCATGCACAACCCCCCTATCGCTGTCAATGAAGCATCCGAAAACCAGGTTCTACTCGGCCGTTGCTTCACGAAGCTGAAAGACGGTGCTGTTATGCTCTCTCCCCCGTACCCCCCCCCCGTCTCCAAAAACCATCTCCACCATCCCACGTCTGCCATGAACTCCCGCGACAACCGTAAAACTCGTCTCGCTTCCTTCTGCTTTCTGAACCTACCCCACGCCCCCCCCCCCCCGGCCCGCTCCACCCCATCAAGATGCAGATTAGATAACTGCAGAAGCCGACGGACGAAAGTACCGTCCGGGCCGGATTACAAAGGATGCGTGGTGCAACTTCCCTGCCAACACTAGCACCTCCCTCACCGTTGCCGTCTGCCGCCCTGCTGGCCACTGTGCCAATCGCGCGCGTAATTCGTCTACCTTTCGTTTCGGGAGGGCAATAGTCATGCTCTCTGTGTCAACATCGTACCCCTACACCTCTTGTCGCGTTGCCCAGCCTGTCACCTTTTTCCCCGAAAGTAACGGTTCCTCCCCTTCTGACCTCTCGCCCATAGCCTGCTCGTGGATCCCCGCTAACGATCGAGACAAGTCCAAGCACCGCGCCCCTTCCGGATCCCACTGAACCTCTACTGAGATGGCATCATCCATAAAAAAAAAACCACAAAGGCTGGGTCGTCCGGCCCTCCCCCGTGCGCTGGCCGCACTACGCACTCTGCCGGCCACTGTGCTATCGGACACCCCGTTGCCTGCGCAACGGTCACGTGCTCTACCGCGCGGTCTCCCGCCCTCGAGAACGACGCGTATGCTCTCGTGGTGTTACGTTGAGCATGCTGCATCGCAGCTGATATCACACCCCACCACCCCGGACTACCCCTCCACCCAAATTGCAAGCGCAAATCGACGAAAAGGTACTCCCCCAGTACATACCCGAAAGCCGCTGCACCGTCAGGGTCTACTGGGATCTGTCTGAACGCATTTTTGACGTCCATTTTTTTATCAAGAATTCACGCTCGATCCCCGAACTTAACCCTCAACCCCAGTACCCTTTGTAAAACCTTATGCATCACCCCCGCCAGCGCACATGCCGGAATCTCATCCCAATCTGTCGTCGAGTTCACCGACCCGCGTCCATTTTCGTGCTCGAATGTCATGTCGTGGATTATCCTTATCTTTTCGCGCTCTTCTACTACCCCAACTGGGGACACCCGCAGCCCCGGGATCTTCTCTGCTTGCTTCTTCGGGAAAACAATCGCCCTTCCCCCCGCCACGTCCGCAACCGCTTTTTCCCACACTGCGTCGCTAAATTTCTGCGCGCTTGAATGGTTTCCATATGCTAGTTCCTGTGCAAGGTCCCCCCCTGGCCCAACGTCTACCGGTACCCCCACGCGCGCTATGTGCCTCAACTTGTCGATTTCCGGGAATTGGTGCTTGTCCCCGAAGAACGCATGTACGCGCTCTGGATCCATGTGGGGTGCTGTCAACGAACCCCCCAATCATTGCACCACCCTCCCTAACCCCCCTTCCCCCGCCTCGGTTACTCGTGACAAACCCGCCCCAGCCGTCGTAGCTAAAAATCGCACTAAGCTTGCCGCCTTCACCGATTTCCCCGACACCTTCCCCAACAACCCCTGTGCAACCTCCCAACGCTTCTGATCTTCAACGCGCCGGCCGGATATCGCACCTGTTTGTGTCAAAACCACCGACCCCGGAGTCGGACCCCCCTTCTGGCCAAGCACCCAACCCGAACCCCCCGCCGTCGCCCTCGTCGTCGTCGCCCTCGTCGCCGTCGCCCCCGAGCTCGTGACGATTGCTCGCTTGGTTGGCTCCGCTGTGCCGCGGACCCCGTGTCTTCATTTCTTCGCCGGCCCGTCGTTCCCCTCCCCTCCTTCTCCGTCCCCCGTCCTCCTCCCCCACCCCCCCCCCCCCGTCCCCTTCCCTCTTACGCTTCCCCAAACCGCCTCCGTCCCTCGGCAGATACGCACCCTTCGGGGTTTTGTAGCTGCCTTCGTGCCTGTACCTGCACGGCAGCCCCCTCTTAGGCTCGTGGAGGCACGCACCGAGTTCTTCATAATCCTGGCAGGGTCGGTCGTACACTCCTTCCCCCCTTCCCCCCCCCCCCCTTCCCCTCCCCCGCCGCCTGCCCCCCCCGCCCCGTCCCCTCCGCCCCTCCTCCCCGCCCCACCCCCACTGCTCCCCGTCCCACTCCTTGCTCGTTCCCCCCCCCCCCCCCCCCACCCCACCCCACCCCCCTGCGGCCCCGCTTCCGCTTGTCCCCCCGCCTGCTCCCCCCTGTCCCCCCCCTCCCCGTTCTCTCTTGTACCCCCGCGCGGCGTGCTCCTCGGCGTGTCCTACCTCCCCCAGGTGGATGGGCGCTGCCGTGACCCACGTATGTGTCAGCGAGAACGGCGGTAGGGGCAACGGGTACACGTCGCTCGGCCCTGGAAACGTGCTGATTTCCTGTTTCAACATATGTGCTTGCCGGGCCACCTCCTCCGACCACTCCTGGAGATCTTTGTTAAAACATTGCGCGAATTTTGCTTTAAATTGCTCCGACAGGGCCACCTACGTATTCTGCGCGTGGAACGTCCTCACCCCTTGCGCGACCACCCGGAAACGCTTCATTAGCTTATTCGTCCTACGCAGCGACGCTTGGCCAAAGGCTTTGTTTTCGTCCACCACGTACTGCATGAGGTGCGTCAACAAAAGAAACACTGCCTCCACCCTGTGGTCCAGCGACACCTGCGCGCTCCCCCCCCCGAAGCCAAAATGGTCCCTCTGCGCGAAATTCCGCACATCAATGTTGCTCAGCGCTGCTACCTGCTGTGCCCCTTCCCCCTTGACGATGAAAGTCCCTGTAATCGTGCCCAAAGCCTCCGCCGAATCAAAGGGTGGGGGTTTCCCATCCCCGCGCAGTGATGACCAGACCACTGTTGTGCGGTTGCTCTTGCGCCACATCGTCTCCGCTACTGATGGCTTGCTTCCCCGCTCCCCACCTCCCCATCCCCATCCCTCCCCCCCCCCCCCAACCTTGCAACCCGGACGAGAAATTCGAGGCTCCTCCCTCCCCCCACTGCGACCTGGTGCTGAGTAATGAACTGCTGCCTTCCCCCCACCCGGCAGCTGCTTCGTGCTGTGACTGCCGGTGCAACCTCCGTGCTCCCCTCTCCCACAGACTTGTCTCCTCCCCCGCCCACCCCCACTGTCCTTCGGGTGCCCCCATCTGCTGCTGTCGCGACCCCAAATACGTCTATCTCCCACTCGCTCACATCCCCGAACCCCCCGAGGTCTGACTGCTTCTGCTGCTGTAGCTGCATGCTTGGCCGCTGTTGCTGTTGTCGCGGGTTCGGTACTCCCCCGCCCCAACCTATCCACCCCCCCCCCCCCCCCCTCTCCCCCCCCCCCCCCACGTTTTCCCTGCCGCATTGCTCTGATGCCCACCCTTGCTGCTGCTGCTGCTGTGGTCCCCCCCCCCCCCCCCCCCCCCCCCCCCCCCCGCTGTATGCCCACCCTTCTTGCTGTGGTGCCCACTCTTGCTGTCGCTGCTGTGGTGTGCCCCGGCTATGCGGCTGCTGCGGTGCCCACCCCTGCTGCTGCTGCTGCTGCTGCGGCTGACCTCCCGGGCCCCAGGGTGCCTGTGAGGGCCTGTTAGATTGCGTGAGCTGATTGCTAGCCCGCCTCCCCCCCGCCTCCTGCCGGTACGAACTCCTTCCACCCGACCATTGGGGGCCCTGAGACTCGTTTCCGGGGAAATATTGGTCGTGGTGCTGCAGTGTGGCATTTTGCATGGCATTTGACTGCTCGCGGTTCCCATACGAGCCGTTCCCCCGCCCCCTACCCTGCGACGTGTACCCCCCCCCCCTACCCCCCCTACCCGACCGCATTTGAGCTCCTTGGTGTACAATCTGCCTATCCGCGAAGTGCACGTTCCTACTCGTGCCCAGGCCACTCAGGGTATCCGTTCGCACTCTACCGTCTTCGCTGTTGCCGGGCCCTCCTGCTGAAGACTGATCATCCTCCGCGTTACCGGCCGCCCCGTTCCTTTGGGGCGACCCCCGCCTTGGCCCTGGGCCTCCCACAAGATTGTCGTGCTCCTCGTCCTGCTGCTGTATCGCGGTGAGAGGTTCCGCCATCCTGCCCGTCGACCCTCCCAACGCACCGGCTCAACGACTGCTGACCACTTGACGACTCCTTGACGTCCTAAAAAAACAACTAGATGACTCCCTGACGTCCCCTGCCCGGTTCTATTCAGCTCGTGCAGGGCCTTGCCCGTCCACAATCTATTCTGGATACTCGCTGCCCGACGACCCGCTTCACACCGCTCTACCGCTGCTTGCTCGTATCTGAACTGCTTTGGTCTTTCTTCCTCAATCATCCGGGATTCCTATTATTTTTCATTCATACCCCCGTACTAAACATCCCTTGTTATTATATGGGAAACCCTCCGAAACCGTCTCATTCCTTCCCTGGTTTATCTTTTCTACCCGTTACCCCCAAACACCAGGTTGCCCCTACGACAACCTTCCTCGTTGACGGTTGAGCTTGCAGTCAAGACAGTTCTAATCCACACACTGTGAATCTCCTGCCGACCATAAAATTCGGTGCCGAACAGACCACCATACTGCCTGGTGTGGGTAGGCCAACGTACTTGTTGTTTACCAGGTACCAGGTATGGTCCAACAGCAGCTCTGAAACCGTTGTGCTGCATACTGTATACAGCAGTATTGTGATAGAGTACCTTGGTTGGTAGTCAATAGACCAACCAAAAGTAGGGGCCGTTAAATATTATAGTTCCAGTCGGGTAGTATCCCGTTTACCATTTGATATCTGTAGATACGCAGGCTATTATTGTTCCAGTCGGGTCGTACCCTGTTTACCATTTGATATATGTTGACACGCAGGTTAGTATATCTGTAGACACGCAGACTGGTATACCTGTAGAATCTGATATGCAGGTTAGTAGGTTGTACTATTGAAGCTGAGAATAACACATGCACCCTTACGAGGTGTTGTACTATTGAAGTTTAGAGTATCGTATGTTCCCTTACGGGTTATTGTACTATTGGAGCTTAGAGTAACGCATGCACCCTTGCGGGGTGTTGTACTATTGGAGTTGAGGGCAACGCATGCACCCTTACGGGGCGTTGTACTATTGAAGTTGAGGGCAACGCATGCACTTTTACGGGACGTTGCACTATTGAAGTGAGGGTGACGCATGCACCCTTGCCAGTAGAATATAGCCGGTTGAAGCCAGAGGATCCTCCTGGCTTCAAAAAGCATGTGCTTCCCCCCCCCCTCTCTCCTCACTCTTCTCACTTGCCCCTTTTGAGCAAGCCTCGCACCAATAAAAGAAGAGAACTCCAATAAGAACTAGGGCTGAGTTTGACCAAGCACAGACACCTGTGTCACACTTCTTCTGTGGATCATCATCCCGTGGAACCCTTACTGCTCTCTCACTCGCACATCACAAGTATCTAGACGATACATTCTCGTGGCATCCTTTCATGTTCTTTATGATAATGTGCAAGTGATTATTGCAATTGTAACGCCCATATACATAAAACGTGTTGAAACAGTTGACCTTGGTGCCTGGTAGGCCTTACTTGACAAGTTTTTCTAGGCGAACACCGTAACACGACCTACAGCAAAGGCATTTTGCTCTATTAATAGTAATATTATCATTCAGGGTAGTTGTTATATTTTTCTGGGGCACTTTTGTTGTTTGTTCAGGCTGGAAAAACTCTGTACAGTCAGTAATATTGGTCTGCCCCTCGCTACTAAGATAGGCATGATACACAATACCCCTGATTTCACGACGAGTGCTCGGACAAATATAACTTGATGCATCGTGCATCGTGCCGATAGCGTCGCCTAGAACATCGATTGTATGCGACGTGGTTTCTTGTGGTGGGTTGGTATCTTACGAACCCCCGGGTTACTGGATGTTTTTTCGCCGACTCGTGTTGTGTTGTATTTGTCGATATGGGGTGGTTTCTCGTGGAGGGCGACGTAGAGTGGGTGATACGACGGGTACCATTTGATAGACTTGTCTCTCCCACACAGATAACAGAGAGCGATGATAACACGGTGTGTGCCCATTGCCACCCTGTTAGTTGTTAGAAAAGAGGTTTTCTCGTTTGTTTAGATTTATCGGGGTGACTTAACGCCAGGGTGGACCAGAAAACCGCAACGACTGCATTTACTCGAATTGCACATACCGAACCACTGCCTGATAGACGTGTAGCTCTTAGATTTTTCGAGTAGGGGAGAACGTCCGGTGGGGTCATCACGGAATCTATCAGTGTTGCATCCTGATCTCCCGTGGAAATTATAGAGTTTTTTTTCGAAGCCACCTGACCTCGCTTCTATCACGGCCAGAACTCTACGCGTGACAGCTGATGCGGGTTTTCTTGTTACATCCCATCGTGCGTGGGGTTGTCACGAAAAAACAAATTCTGCACCAGCCAGGTATTCTGATACGAACGTGTTGCTCGAATATCGGCTGAAAACCAGAGGAATGTCTCATACACGAAAACACATCTCTACACTCAAAGTTTTCACGGCTTCAACTAGCGACCCACGCCTACTTTCAGGGCTACCACGCGTCATCGGACCGATATTTGCTCTGAAGCACTGTGTTATGCGTTCGTGGTCCACTACAGCCAGTAAATAGACCAGCGACATATTTACGAGGGTAGTGTGCAACGACACATTTTGCGTTCGGCCAACACTTCCTCGTTTTTCAAAGCACAGACAGGCTCCGAAGACTTACAGTACATAATTAGTTATAGGTCAGTTCGTTTGTCTGCTGTGTACGTTTCATCTCCGATTGCATAATAATAGATAGGGAAGCGTCGAGAAAAAAATTCCACAATGCGTCGTCAATATAAGCGGACAGACTGGCGCCAACGCCTGCGGCTTTTTCGAAACTATATTCGATGGGAACGAGAAACCTGAACACATTTCCAGGGTATGTGTGTGTGTTCTTCACATTAAACCGTTCTTCTACTCGTCGACATCCAGCAAGCCCCGTGTCCGTGCTGATTCTTCACCCTAGAAAGATATGAGCTCTGTGGTCACGGACTACGACACAGAGATAACACACCGTAATGCATTAATAGCCTACGCAATACCATGCCTTCGCACTAGGTGCGGCCGACACAACATACATACATACGCCAGCAACCAAAATACACCATAAAGAAAGAGAAGCAACAAAGAAACCAAACCGACAGAGAAAAAGAATATGAGAAGAATCCCAAAAAAATAAAATGGTATGCATCCGTGCTATGGTATATTACTCTGCAAATAAAAGTCATAGCGTAGGTCCAATCTTCGTGTGTGAGCGAGTGTATTGTTGACACAAAAACCGCCTTTCTCTACCCGTTGACATCCAGCACAACCAGTGAACGTGCCGATGTTTCTTTCTAGAGAGATACACGCTCTGTGGTCCCAAAACTACGACGAATACAGCACTAGATGCTACACTGCAATGCCATGGAGTAACAGAGGTAGGCAATACAATGCCATACCATACCATGCCCTGCCATGGTGCCACGGGTATATTACAACAGTAGATAAACAAACAGCGCATATATCCATGTAAACGCTGCTGGCCGGACCCTTACGTTCTCACCAATTGCCCAGATCGCGAGCGGACACCAAAGCCAATCTCAGGTGCCACGAAGACTAATCATGGTCACCCTCTTACCAAACCATGTTACGTGCTGCTCTTGCTCCGTGACGTTAAATATACCGTTGAGAATCCCAAGCAATGAAGATCGTAGGGGGGGGTCTGTGCGGCCGATCAAAAGACAGAAGAATTGCTCGGAAGGAGAGACACATTTCTGTCAGTGAACTAGACACCCAAAGTGCCGTAATGACTACATGTAGGGTCGGGTTTGGTAACGGAGACGTAGGGTGCCTGAGGGTTCGTCAGCAACAACATATTTTTATATGCTTCGTATGTCACCTATACCAACTGCAGTACAGTACCATACACGTAAAGTGTGACAATAAGTTTTTGCTTTAGGCGTTAAGCCTTGTCGAAATAGGTTATGCGCGGGGACTGAAGGACACGCACAGCCGCGAAGTACAGGAAGGCTTCGCTTGTACAGGAACGACGGTTGGCTAGGTTGCATGTTAGGCTGAGAGCGAGTTTGAGAAGATTGTTCTCGACTGCCTCTCTGGACAAGACACGAGAGGGCACGGGCTACAATTAGTCACATTCTGTCTTTTTTTGGGCCCGACAACTTACAACTTCTGGTTTATCTATGGGAATGTACAATTGCCTCCCTCAGAATGTTCGACGCCCAGAGAAACTAAACACATCCGAGGCACCGGGTATCATTCGCGTGAAAAACAGCAACATTTTCGTGAAGGTAATTTCTTCATCGGTGTACTACGTTCTCGTGCTTGAAACGATTTTTTTTAGCGTTTTCACGAGCTTTTAGTGTTCATCGCTCTCAACTTCGAGTACACGAAAGGACCTTGTGAGTAGTTTTTGGGTTGCCTGCGTCGGCTATCTGGTGCACCCGTCGCAGACAAGGGCTATTTACTTGATTCCGCGGGCTATAGCTCCTTGTGAGCAGCTGCAGCTGTCCGGTAACGAAGTGCAAACAGACGTTCATGGGGGCGTTATTTTTCGTCTAATACTGTGCACTACAAATTCCGACCAGATGCGACCGTTGAACCACCTCGAAGTCGATGTGCAATCCTCTTTTAAAAACCCGAGGGAGAGGAACGATGAAACTGTTTCGAGTCGCGGAACCACACTTCGAATGCTTTAGCCACGGAATATGAAATTTACGTTGTATTAAGTGTTCCGATAAAACATTTGGATATTATCGTCACTGGTCACCGGAAACCAGGGGGCCAGGAGATCCTTGGGTGCCAACGTGGCCTGACGTGAAAATGTTGAAGTAAAAATGACTCATTTTAGCACGAAACAGAGTTGCTTGTGGTGCTCGAAGGCGGGGCGAAAAAAAAAACTATATTTTCAGTCCGAATTTGATACAATTGTAATTTATGTATTTATTTATTTGCTGGTCAGATTTCGAGTGCTAGTTTTCGCAATTGTGAGGTACGATATTTTATTGCGGTACGTGCAATACGTATTTCCATATGACACATCATACCTGGCTATGACCCGCCCACAGCAGTCCACAGCCTATAATAGAGCACTGCATGTATGATCGGTGATTGAAATTGGCGTCGTTTTTAGTCTGTCGTCCACGCACTCCGAGCAAATAACAAGGAAGTAGCAATCTTCAAAAACAAGTGTATGTATTGTGTTCGTGTTGTGGCCTAGAACAGAGGGAGGCCGGATTAACTTCTGAGGGAAGGTGGTTTGCTATACTCCACCTATTAACACGAAGAACACCTTGATATACGCTGAAACCTGTCTTTGTCTTGCAGTGCTGTTGGTTGGTAGTGTGTCGACTTTGTTCCCGCTCCATGTGCGCAAATCAATAGGCAGAGTTTCAATATCAATTTGGATAAAAGTGACCCCACGTCTACAGCATACAGTACTATGCATACACTGCACTACACCACAGAATGCAGTAGTCTACCAACCCGGCAGTCGTACTTGCGTTCCTGTACTGTCGAGTGAGACACAAACAGCGCACACGACCACAGAGAGTTCGTGCTTTGTACGCGTGCAGCATATCGATCTCGCCCTCACGGACTATTTACGGCGTGTGTTTCGCCGCTTGAAGGAGAGCCAGGGAACAAGAACTGCACGCATGTAGGCAAAGCCTTGGCACCGAACCTTTTAAGTGGGTTCAGACTATGGTCCTACCGGCACACGGAGGCGCTCGCTCCTCTATAGCTCTGGAAGAAAGCCCATCACCCTCGATACCTTTCTAGTATTAACGCACTTCAGAACCGATGAAGTGTTGGGACAACATGGCATGTTGAAAAATATTAGCATGCATATCGCACTGGGGAGTAAAAGGGGGGGGAGGTGTTTGGAAGGCGATACTGCCGATCTCCTACTGACGTTGTTTCTACCTTCTTCCGAAAGGGGCACAGCTAGGGTATGTTCACCTCGAAGGCTGCCGCCGGCGTCGGGCTGAGGTGGACTTACGTTCAGGTTCACCGATGATGCTTGGGAAGCCGTAACAGACTCAAGTATTATGCCTCATGTGATGGTGAGGTATGCTGGAGTTCCAAGAGTAGACGTGTGTGTTTTTTAAGGCATCAGGCAGTACGCACCGAATTTTATCCAAATGTTACAGGATAGGATAGGCTATCTTGAATATTCGACGAACACGCCTACAATGCGAAAGGACTACAACAAAGTTATGGACTGTAGTCAGATGTACAGCAATACATACAGAGTAGATGGGTCTGGTCTGGAAAACACGCTAAATTATAGGGAGTAACCCTATCGCGAATAAATCACAGTGCCACCCCTCATAGCCCGACATAGCCGATGCAACGGTGGCCCACTTTCAAGAACAACAGACACCAAACATGTCAAAATTGCGGTAAATCAACTTGGTTGTACAGCAGTTATCACTTCATTCGTTTGTCCACAGTCCACAGAAAGTATTCGAGGTATGACGAACATATGTCATTCAGACATATGGATCATACTTTGTTAATTTCGCAATTTCGTAGCTTCTCGGCGGAAACGGGCAGGAAGAGGGGACCGGGGCCCAAATCGCTGTTGAACGTAACCGTGATATACAAACAAACAACAGAAAGAACACGGTGGGCCGGGACGACAGCAACAAAGTTCACGACAAAACAGGATGGGGCAGTTTTTTTTTTTACGACAACGTGGGACGGCAATCCAAGGGCTTGCACAACGGGCGGGACCGCCAAGTACCACATCCGCAAAGTGTGACAACAGTCGGGGACGGAAACATTCAAGCAACAGTAGATGCGTTTGTTGACGAGACGAAGCGAGATGGACCAACGGGACTACTTTACCGACAGTTAACCGTCCCGTGCCGTCGCGTCGTCACGTCCAGCCGCTACTGTCTTGAAACCTGTTTTTTTTTTCTGCCAACCGAGGACCTTTTTAACCACTTGTCATCACCCAGTTGTCGATTTACCCTAAGTGCCGGCGTCCGCGGTGGCTTGGTAGGTTGTCCGCGTGCCTGTCAAGATCAATTTCGTGGGTTCAAGTCCCACCGAGTGCATGCTCATATGGACTTTGTCTTGCATAAAAAATTGATAAGCGGAAAGCGCGAAAGCGTGAGTTGGCTACGTTCGATGAAAATCGACGAGCAGTGGGAATGCTGAACCCTATGCGCGACAAAAAATAAAGGCACATACCGGGGGGGAGAAGGGACGACACCTGTGACCACGGCTTGTCCAGAAGATCGTCGAGGGTAAAACCTCCTACGAGTGGGCTGGGAAGTAAAAGTGACGGAAAAAAAAAAAAGAAAAAAAAGAAAAAGTACCAACCAGGGAGACAAACAATGCGCCACCAGTAGCGTGTTAAGACAGTAGTGGCATATTTAAGCCACTCCTCACCCGTTAATAAGTACTGTTAGTCTTGTGCCACTGCTACTGCCAAGCATGGCGCCTCACGCCGACACACCGTCCCGAATACAAGCCTTAACCCTAACCCGAACCCTATTCCATCGATCCGTAGTAGGATGCCGCGCTTCGTAAGACCCCAGCTTGAATGGGCCTGTGCTTGGTAAGTTCTGTGGTGGATTCAGCCAGTACGGTAATAGTGGTACGAACTTGGGGTGAGACGTTGCTTATATACGCCAACAGTAACGTGGAGGCACGCGCGTGGTTCATGGGTTGGGGTGAACTATTGTTCCGGTGGGCAATAACTAAAAACGGTATACCCGCTCAGTTTGGAGTCCATGACGAATTGGTGCACCTATGAGCTACCACGTGATTGATTGGACAAGAACACGTCGCGCTTGTTTATGAGAAACAAGAAACTACAGGTACATTTGCCCCCGGCTAACTTCAGTATATACTTCGACTCTTGCAGATCCCGTTCGAAGGCCTTAACTCACATCCGGTTCGGATTGAGTGTGAGTGAGATCACGGTTGCAACCGGCAGGGCTCGGATTCAGATTTACAGTAGCAGAGATTTCCATGAACTCCCGGCATGATACGATCGGTATCCTGCCGCACGCGTCGCGTCTGCTTATTTCTGCAGCAGCGACAGTGAGCACGGCGCAAGTTTCACATAATATCCGATCGGAATGCAGCCAGGTAACGACCTTGGTCTAAACACAGTAAAATCCAACAACCATTCTCAAGGCCCAGTACCGTATTGCTTCTACAGGCATATTTTGTGAATGTTTAGAGTGGAAGTTTCGAAAAGCCGGTACATTCTCAACCCCCTCCTCAGAATATCTACAACCCTAAAAAATATAAGTAGTCCTTAAGCGGTCTTCTCGCAAACGAACATGTTCCGGGTATACTCACACCGTCAACGACTGTACCAATGGTCGACCGGGTACGCGTTTACTCTTTTCGGAATCGTATGCTGGCACGCTGTTGATTTCAAACCGGAGTGTTCATACGCTTCCAGAGGGTTAACTCAGACCCGAAATCCCGAAACCACAATGCAAATTCGGACGATTTTTGTTTGGCAATCGAAAGAGGGCGTAGGCGGTCTACTTCCTTTGTTGGCAGCCTCCCGGTCACAAAGCGAGGACGTGGTCGTGATATTGTTTACGTAAAAACCACAATATTAAACTATGTTTTATATGAAGCACGTTGGTACACATAACGACACCGGTATCGACTCGTGCTACCATAATGTGCTTTTTTAACCTTTACACTCAGCCGAGGGGAGTCACGGCGCCGAGTAACCGTACAATTCGTGCAAAGTCACCCGTCTTCCACTCCATTTTTCACCGTGATACGCACCGCCCTGGGCCTATTTGCACTTCGCTGCAGAAACAAAGTGTCCATTTTTGTGTGAGGTACGGAGCACTCACCCGAGTGTCGTAAACCTGGAAGTGAAAATGACATTACCCTCCCTGCCGTAGCACCAGCCTACGCACCCAAAATATTATATGGTTTCATATTCGAACCACGTTCTACTCTAATGCCCAATGCTACGAAGCCAACGTACCCTAAATCCCCCCGGTGAAGGATGTCTACCGCCAAATCGGTAACGGCATCGACATATCTGGAGGCAAACGACCTTTCCCACGCCACTGGCGACAATATCAACAATAAATCGTGCATCTGCCTGGTTCTTATGCTGCGGCTAAGGCCGTGTGCTCCAGTCTCCTATTGCCGGGAAAAGACAACATCTAACACCCCAGGACATATCGCCAGCACCCGCTTCTCTGCCAAACCGTATATTGACGAGCGTTCGAAAACATCATGCAGTGCATTGGAGCTATTGGAACAGACTACGTACTAAACAGATGAACCCATTCCAAGTGCCGAACACGTCTGGGCAACCCGAAACCACACCTTGAGCGAAGAAGCGGGAAGGCGCCGTGGCTCGAAGGCTCCGCCGCCCGCATGAAGGTTGCCGATATAATTCGATCGACCTTGGCCCCCCTGGCTGCTCCATCATCGGCACGCGCCGGCTACTGCGTGTGAAAACACACACACGCCTCAACGCACGGCTTGCTGCACGATGATGGGTGCAAGAACACGGGTTGGGTTGCTTCGTTATGTTTTAGCGGTTCTTCGAACAGAGCATCAGCGCTTTAAGCTCGATATCGAGGCATCTCGTGATTGGCCCGCGCAAGCTTTGGGCGTCAAACCGCATTCTTCAACGAAAACCGCATTCGAGAGGACCCGGAGCGGACACCAAGAGCCTCGTGTGGAGTCTCCCATGGTATGGAGCAGCGCTATCGGCAAAGGCTTGCAAGGTATGAATTTCCCGTCTGCATCGTCAAACTCCTGCGTCTACAGAAAAGAGGTAACAACTAGACCATGCTGACGTTGTTCGATGACGATCTGGTAGTTGGTGGGCTACATATCACGAGCGTGGCTAAGGTCCGAAACATGTGCATATCAAGGATAGCTGCTACCGATCTTGGAGGCGTCGAGTAATCCGAGGCATGTACGCAATCTTGGTGCTTGAGCGTTTCAAGTAGTCATTGCAGTCCGGTGCATACGCCGGGAATTGGAATGAAACTTAGCTAACAACCCGATTGAACCGTGCCTCTAGCCGAAACAAAACTCCACCCAGAAATGGTAGGAAACCCTAAATTCCTAACTCAGTGTACGAGAGTTGACGTTGTGTGCTAGTTGGTATCGCAATTACAGGACGGTAAGAAAGATGGGAGTGGTAGAGGTTTGCGTGAAACGCACCCATTCTCAAACAAGCAATTCAGTCAAAAATAGTAGCCGTGCTTTTCTGTGCTGAGATGAAATTCAGCAGTTTTTCTAAATATTCGGGGTGTTGACTGTACTCGCAACAGCAGCAGTGCTTTTGCAATAATGCATGCTGCGGAACATATACCACTGTTTTGACAGCACATTTCTGACTGTCGGTGCCCCTTACACGTTGAACTCTAGCCCAAACGTTTTAGAACATGTCGCTCATCGGATGCTTCTTTCTACTTTATCAAAGTCAGTTTGTTGGGGAAGTATGCTGTAGTAGCTGAAGGGAGGAGTCCCAGAAATGAGTAGGTGACCTCCTGTCGCAGCATGTATTGTGTCCGGCGTCGGTGCTCCTGTGAAATTTGGTTGTGTGGAACTCATGTTCATGCGCCGAACTTTTCACCGAGGCCGACCAGCCAGGTTTACGATTGATTGATTTGAGCGACCCCCGGACGCCAAACGGACCATAGGGCTATCTGAACTCGAAAATACATACACAAATGTAACCCCATGTACAGATGACGGCAGGCGACCAGTTGCAAACGTCTCCTGACTGGATGGTTTCAGGGTGTGGAGACCTCGGACATCGGCGATGGCATGGTCATTGCTGGTATGGCTGCCTGGTGACGAGGTGAAGACACAAGCCGCTGCATGTAGAGGTTGATTCTCATCAAGCGACCCGGTCAAAAAACGAATTCCGCCAACCAAATATTGTGATCAGGGTGATTCACAAGCATTTCAAAAACGACGCTTCAAAATGTAGGCCGAACAACATCAATTTGACAGTGTGGTTGAAGCAATCACTACGTGCCACCCGCATGAGGGAGGCAGACCACATAAAATATCGAATTGTTGATTAGGTGCCTCCTCAAATACGACACGCTGGAGCGAAGTCGGCCATGCACCCATTTAGTTGTTTATCACGTGTACCACATTTTTTTTCCAGGTGTCGGATGAATCCGCGATGCTGGCCAGAGGATGCTGGCCGGTGCTTCTCAATTCCGTTCCAAGGCGTAACCAGGTGCACATGTACAGGCAATAACACATTGTATTTGGTTGATCAATGTTGCAATGTAACGCAGAACACGTTGTAGTCCCAATCACAGCGAAGTCAGCCAGGTGATCTGCGGCTTGAGGGACCCCCCAACGTCGTAGCCTTCAGCGAGGCAGGCAACACAATGTCTTTTAGCAAGTGCTGGAAGCGAGCCCCGACCATGAGTTGCTCAAGCGAATGTGGCCACTCGATCCCGTTTATTGGCTGGTTGAAGTCGCTCCCAAATGCTAACCGCCGCAGCGAGGTTGGCCATAGGACGCCTTTGACTGGTTGGTTGAAGCACGTGCCGAACGATAGGAATTGCAGCGACGCTGGCCACACCACCCCGTTGACAGGCTCGTTGAACCCAATTCCAAACGTCAAGTGTGTCAGCGAGGCCGGCCATACGACACCTTCGATCGATTGGCTGAAACAAGCACCAAACACCAGTTCCTCAAGCGACGCTGGCAATTTCATCTCTTCCACTGGCTGGTCGAAGTAACTGCCAAACGTTAACCGCCGCAGGGAAGCCGGCCACACGACTCCAAGTACTGATTGGTTGAAGCAAGTGTCAAACGTCAAGCATTGGAGCGAACTCGGCCACACCACCCCGTCGATAGGTTTGTCGAAACAAATCCCGAACGTCAAATGCGTCAGCGAGGCCGGCAACACGTTCCCTTGGACCGTTTGGTTAAAAAACGTCCCAAACGACAACTGCTCCAAAGAGGCCGGCCAAACGACCCCTTGAATCGGTCTGTTGAACTTACGACCGAACGTCAACCTCACGAGGGAGTCCGGCCAGACGAGGTTGTTGATTGGATAGTTGAACGATGGTCCAAACGTCATCTCCCGCAGCGACTCCGGCCACCAGTCTGCAGTCAAGCGCTTGCTGGAATCTCCCCGGCGTAGTAGGCGCTTCAACCCCATAGCCAAAGCACCGTGTTGTTCGTGGAATACCTTGCTTCCTGCCGGTACGGACCCTGGGGGTAACTCCCATGTTATTGAACGCGCTCTCAAAGCTGGAACACGTGAAATACCATATTTTTGCTGGAATGCTTCTTGCTTGTGACGCAGCCATAACCGCCTTGGCGTACCAGCTATGACGACGATTTGGGACATCGGATGGTTTCGGCAGGCCACGCATAGACCCAGACACACCATATGCAGGTTGTTAGGTGACACAAACCACTGTCCTCCCTCGTATCCATGGTTGAGCGCTATGGCGAAGGCATCCACACTCAGATCGCCTTTATCTTCTCCACGACGATTACGACGATTTTGCACAAAAAAACACGAAGCAACCACACGAGCGCGACAGGGCCAGAGGTGAGTGAGTAACGGTGTTGGTGCTTGAGCGGCAGGAAAATGGTTACGTTGGAAAGGCTCAGGCTAGTGTCGATACTGACTACTTCGACGCATCGTGATACACCTCTTATTGCATGTTTCAAACATTCAACTAACCCAGAACCGTTGGTATTAGGTAAAATTTCAACGCCATCAACCGTCACAAATAGCAGCAGATTGATAGTCCCCGCAGTTTTGCACCTTGTAGCAGCAACCGATACCAAGAGATAGTATGTGTTTGCATCGATCGCTATGGGTGAGAGGTAGGTTGTTTACGTGCGCCTTGCTGCTATATAGTTAGCCGCGCATGCATGCCGTATGGGTAACCTCGCTGCGTGAGGATACATTCACCACCTACCGAGTGTATGCCCCCCATTGACAATGGGATACGTCCACCACAAGCACGACATGCCAGTTAAATGCGTATTAGATTATGTGGAGACTAGGCGGTTATATGCGGGCGATATAACCCGCGCGTATTGAGTATACCTTGCTAGACGAGGTGCCGAGAACACGCTCTTAACAGTTGCAACAACGCAATCATCATTGGGATCGAACCTGCATGCCTTTGATCACCCAAACCGCGTCGACAAAAAAAACACACCTACATCGTACCGTCTTCTGTTTCAAAACAGACCAATAGTGAGGGGAGCAGCCCAACTCCTCCATCACATCCTGTCCTTGGAGTCTCGGTTCTACTCACTTGGCCATGTGCGCTCTGAAAGGCTCGTCATTACCAGACTTGATGCTCCGGTCGAGAGCAACGCCCCGATTCCGTCTACCCCCCGCTTCCGTTCCCTCAATCTCCGATCTCCTGCGCCCAAGGTCTGTAGGACCCCGCAGAATGCCCTCTGTCCCCCCAACTAAAAGCAGAAGTCTATCTTCGGTGCAGACTCCTTGCTTGATCTTGCGATGCCTACGCGTTGAAAGAACGTTGGGAGGAAAACAGGGTTACACAAAAGTATTGTCGCTCAGTCAAGAGCCTGTAGAGACGCGAGGAATATTGTTTCCGTGGGAGTGGGGATGGCAGTAGAAGTGCAAACATTCGGCATAACTGTTGACGAACGCAAACATGTTGACGAACGTGGCAAATAAGGCCGATTGCATGGCGATGTGCCCGGCTCGACTTCTGCAGCTACTGCTACATTAAGAACGGCAAACTTTCATATCGTGGTATTATTTCTCTTCGTTGCTCTTTGTTCTCTTCTTTTTGGTAGCCCTTCCGTTGCATGTGTCTTTCTTGGTAATGCATCATTATGGTTTTGTTTTATAAAACAGGTATGTGTTCCTCTTCAAGGTCAGCACGTGCTTGTCATGCACTATCAGAAGGTTGGACGTATTGCCTCATTCGCATTCGGTCTCGGCAAGATTCCAGTTTCCATCGTTTTAGATACTGCTACAAATCTTTGATACGATAGGAAATGTAAATTAGTGTAATATTACCTTCTGTATATCAAAATATCAAAATATACGACCAGCGGTGAGATCAAGGATTTTGTAAACTCATATTTACAAGTCGTGCGTGGTACTTCGATCGCGCGTTCTACTCGTCTAGTGCGACCTAATGCACTATGTATTCATGGTAGTCCCTACTTTTTGTTCATTTTGTTCGGTTTCAGTGTTTGATGCGTTGTCCTCGAACTTTATTTCCTCGATCTCTTTGGACTAAGTTTGGTTTCCCGTGTCTCCTAATCTGTGTGCCCGCGTGATGTACATCTGCTAATGATAAAACGTCCAAGGCCCCTGGGTACATTGAAGTGGTAGGGTGAACATGACGAAATAAGGTGCTATAGCCAGCATACAGTAGGAGCAACACCGGAGCAGTGGTACAGTATTTTTAGTATTCGTAGCGGCAGTGTGTCACAGAGGCATATTTTAGGTGGATGGGTGCTTTAAGTATTTTACCGCAATACATACTGTACAACCACAAATGGTTGGGGGTTAACGGCGTATGTAGGCAGGCAGACAAGATGAGGCGTGCCTTGCGGGGCCGCGAAACCATTGCTGCATTAGCAAGGTTACGTTGTTGGGTGCACGCCTACACAGAGCGGAGCAAACATCGCGGACGCTGTTCTTAATAAGAACACACCTAAACAAAGTAGGAGCAGTAGTAGCAGTACTAGCATTGTCAGCCAAAAACCCGAAACGCACTCATGTTTGTCATTTGGATATTTCCGGCAATACCGGTTACATTGCGTAGGGGTTACACATCTTACAACACGTAAGATGACACACCCTACGGGGTGCATCGCAGAGTCGATCTTGTCCAACGCATGAAGCCGCACCCAATGGGAATGGTGGCGAAGTGGAGGTACCATCAAGATAAACCCCGAACTCTTCGATGGGCGGTTTCGCGCTCGGCGCTGTCGAGAAGACAATGTTTCACAACTCGTACGAGGGTGTGGATCAACTTGCCTGCTACACGGCACCCTTCCGTCGGAATTCTCACGAATATTCGGCTTCCAGGTTGAAGAATTGGACATCATTATCTCCGTCCTCTAATGCAAAGGATACATATTATATCATATGACCACGGGGCGGTCAGAGCATCCAGCCTTGAGGTGCCCAACAACACGAGTGATGCTCAATGTTTAGACGCCGAGAGTCAAGGATGAATTTGAAAAGGTCGCCCCAAGCATAACGCGAAACATCCGATGGGGTTCAACAGCTGAAACGGGACGCTGGGTAGATACTGGATCAGAGCCAGTCGTCGATGCTGGCAGAGTTCAAGAGAGGCAACGACCAACAGGATTCCTGCGGCGCCGGAGGCAGCGCTGCTTAAAGAATCCGGCCAAAGCACGACTTCTTCGGGTGGAGGAGACCCCTGCAAGAGTGGTACCCGCTATTGCACGAGCGAGTTCTGCCAAAGAAGGGATGCTACGAGTTACAGCAGGAAAAGAGCGGAATTTGAACGATGGAGCTTCCCGGTATCATGCACCAACAGGACGCGTAGCAGCTACAGACCGACGAGCGACGAGGTTGACCAAGAGATTTATGAGCGAGACAAACCAAGCGGGGCGGGAGAAAGGGGTTCATACCCCAGCGCAGGGAGTTCGGTGGCTCGGTTGACCTGTCTTATTCCTATGGAATCTTCAAGAAAAAAGATGGGTCGTCGTATTGCCGGCTATCATATCATCTCAACCCTTGGACAAAAAATGTTGGGTTATACGATACAGCGACATAATTCTAATCGGATTTCGCGTCACAAAACATCACCGTGGGAGAATTCGAACCCAATTTTCTCGCAAGACAGGTTACCTCATACAGTGCGCAGATCCATGCGCTGGAATGAATTTTGGTGTCGACGGCTCGCAACCGACAGAGGGGATAAATGCGTAGTGCATAGACAACCTTCGCTGAGAGAAGCTTGGAACGCCCTTCTTTTAAGGTATGGCCCTTAGTTGACTCGGGCAAAACCCGATCTCTACCGACGCCTAAGTGGGTTTAGTATTTCGTCGAGACGCAACAAACTAGACGAGATCGATCGTATCGAGGACTTAAACAGGGAGATGCGTACAGCAGACCTGGCCCTTGGCAACCACGTGCCCTACAACATCTTCCTCGGCGCTCTGCATGCCGAGCAGGTGTTGGAGGCACCAAACCCTGATATCTGACGCGGCATCGGCCGCGAGGAGAACATGAAGACTATTCGAGAGCGGCGCCAACGAACGTCGGGCAACAAGAAGAAGGGGTTGGACGCTGACCACGCCATCTATACACCGGCGGCGGTACCGGTGAGCGCCTCAGTGGAGGTGGAGGTCTACACGGAGGAAGAGGTGGAAAACGAGGAAACGCGCGGTAGAGGCAACAATGAAGGCGAGGATTGCTCGGCCGCGGCTTCTGGTGACTATGGCGGCAGTGCCAAAGCCACCGCAGGTGATGCAGTGCCTCCGCGACGGGGCGGCACCGTTTTGGAATGAAGGGTCATGGCATCGCCGGCAGAACGGACGGAGGGGTACACTACTGCTGTCTACGAGACGTTGAAGCAAGATGTTGAGCTGGCGGGAAGGACGAGGTTGGAGCCAGGGTCGACGACGGTGATCATGGTATGGTTAAGCCTTCAAAAGATCGAACAGACACGCCACTGGAAAATATTTATTGAGCCGAAAGAGGCATGGGGGGACGGCCTGGCAGGTGGAAAACGAGGCGTGGATTGTTGACATGGAATTTTGAATATGACGGTTACATGCAGTTTCGTATCGGTTCGGCCTATTGACCTTTCATACGTCAGTCCGAATTTTGTCTGCCAGGCATGTAGACCGAATGCCGCGGTGACGTGGCCCCTGAAAACAGTCACCCTTCTCCGTATTTTTCCTTTACTCCTGTTGGGATACCTATAGTACGACGTATAGGCGGAGAAGTGAGCGCTGAGTGCGCTTCTCTTGGTCTCTAGGCCCGAGTCCGCGCCAGCCGACTGTAGTCTGGCCACGGAGAGACGCCCCGCCCGCCAACAGCGCGTCGGGCGCAAACCAACGTCGTTCTACAGCTGTGTCGCCATCAATCTCTTGGATCGTTCTGCTGCTGCTTGCAGTCGTGGATAACGATGAGGCGCGCGAGTCGTTTTATCTTGGTTTTCCAAGAAAACAAAATCCTCTTCATAACGGGTCGTATACGAGGGTAGGGTGCCTCATTCTGAGTTTTTCTGTATGTGGGCGTATGGGTGTGTGTCATCGTGTGTGATTCAACATTGTTTTGGCCACGTTTGATGACCGCCCTCAACGCACACGGCACCAATGCCAGTCCGGGCGGGCTATGTGCACACACACAGTAACGAAACCTCTTCGTGCTGATGCGGTTGAAGGTCGTTCAGAGTTGGTTGAACTAGGTGCGGCAGCAACGTGTGTAGCGAGATGGCTGGGCCATGGTGAAAAAAACAGAACCGTAAAATATCAAAAACTTTTTTTTTTTTTTAGTTCTACCTGACGAAACCCACGACTCCATGAGTACTCGTAGGCAGAAAGTACCTGTCCACAGCAACGTTCGGGTCGTATCCAAGTATGGGGGAAAATAGTAAGCAGGACCTACGGTACACACAAAAACCTATGTGTTTTTTTTCTTGCTAACAATATTAGGTCCTATTTATTTAGGGGACGGAGAAGCAGGACGAGCTCTGCTGTAGATGTCGTACAGCAGTAGTAGGGGTGGCACCTGCTATTAAGACGAGAAGCTCTCGTTGGACATGTCGGATCGTAGAGTTTTCGTCCCCAAATAAATATGCCGAATTTCGAGGTAGGAAGCAGGAAACACACAACAATGGTCTAGTACGTGTACAAGTACAAAGGGTGCAAGGGTTAGACCGACAAACCAAGCGTACATCGACGCTGACCCTGGCCTTGTATTTTCTACCTCTACTGCTGCTGCTTTGCTGCTGGAGAAGCTCTGCTGTATAGATGTCGTACAGCAACAGTAGTGGTGGCACCTGTCAGGTTGTTGATTTTTCGTGTCCAAATTATGTCGAATTTCGAGGTGAGAAGCAGGAAAACATTGGTTTCTTAACAGAATGAACCCAAACGTCACCGAATACATATAGTATGACCGCGTACGTACGTACTGTAGACGTTCGTTCTTGCTGGTTCAGCATCATCCGTATTCGCCCAGCATAATGCATCGTTAATATGACTACTGCAGGCACTGAGGTCGCGCCTCCTTACCACCAAATACTAGTATCTTGAATTTAGAGGCCATGCCATTTCTCGATTGTACAAAGCTGATGACCCAAGCCGTCGGACTTTGGGCCAAAATGTGACGACTTCGGCCATCGGATTATCAAAACGAAACAAAATTAGGCTAGGTTTTGCATATTCGGACTTTATAAGCAGATACGATCATTTCGGGGATCGTAAAATACAATTCTGAAGCTCGAAATCCAACCGCAAAGGAAACAGCCGTAAGCTTTGTCGCCGTTTCGTGTTTCGTCTTCTTTTCGGATTTTGAGATTTCGCTTTGTTTTCGTTTGGTTTCATTGCATTGTTTCTCTGTTAGTTTTCGATTTTTGTCCAACTCCTCTATGCCGTCAATACTACAACAACCGTAACAACGAATACCAGGTACAGGACTTCGGTCTGGTACGTTTCTCAATCCAACAACCTGAGTACATTGTGGCGCGTACATTGTACAATCCGGGGACGTGTGTGCACGTTTCCGTCGACCAATGACCGACCTTAAGATTTGTGGCTTGTCATTTTCTGGAGGTCAACCAGATTACGCACTCAAGGTACGGCTACCTGTGTGAGCTTTGGAGTAGTAGAGATTGAAAACGTTTCAGCGTTGGAGATAACTCGCTGGCAGCGTTCTTGAGACATGTAGCCCCCACCCCATGTGAAATGTGAAAAGCGCAGTTGAACCTCCGGGTTGATATCGAGGTCGGGCCAAGGTTCGTTCACACCGCTCTGCGGTGTCATCCCTGCACCCGCCCGCCGCAGGCTTACCCGAGTACGTACTTGCTGACGGGCGGTGAACACCTCTTCTTCTACACAAGTTTTTCATCGTACGACAGGTATTATGTTATATTTTCGGGTTCCTTACGCCTGACTCCGGTGTACGCCCCGAGCACGATGAGCGTAGGGCTTCCGTGGAGCCGACGAACAATAATTGTTTTTACACACATGTCCATAAAAGGTCCCCCTCTGCTACTGGGTGGTGGTTGCTGCAGTCGCAGCTGCATTTGGGTGAGCATTTACGTCACGGATGTTGACTGCAGCTGTAATATATGGGTCGATCTTATTCAGGAGGAATGTTTTCAGAATTTTTCATTTTTTTTTTCCGAAATTTCGGTACTTTTTCGATTTTTTTTTCTCTGAAAAAGCCGAAAACTCCTGCCACTCCGAAAACCAGGTGCAAGTTTGTAGAGGATCAGGCAGCCCCACCGCTCGAGCTGTGCCATCACTCGAGAGCGCGCAAGGCTGACAAGGGTCGTTTCTAAGGTCTTTCGCAAGTCATGGCCGAACGCATAAGGAGAATTAGCTTTCTGGGCTCTCGTGGCCGAGTTCACAAGGTGACCGCACCGAGGTGGCCGACCGACTGGGCTCGGTGAGGGCAATAGCTGAGACTTTGTCGCGCTGGGCGTTGTAGCCTGACGAGTTGATGATGGATTTCACTCCCCAAGGCACTGACACCTGCCTACTAGTCAGGCCGATGACAATGAGATCACCACACGGATGGATCCCACGAGCGCAGCTGCTGTATAGTGGAGGTTCTGTGCCTGGTGGGCGATTATTTCGCGAGCCGACTGAGGCACGTACTCGACCCTCGCTGAAGATGGTGCAATGCTGAAATTTCAGGAAAAAACGAAATTTTAATATTCCGTGCCACGATCGTACGTATCATTCCGTGCGGATACCCCACGAGTACAAGCACAGCAGCACACACACTCACCAACAACAGCGAAGGACGAAGAGCGAGGAAGAGCACCTATCTATCTCTTTAGTTGCGGATTGATACGTTGTGTATTCCCTACTGCTCCCACGACTGCCCTCTGTCACTGCTTCAGCTCCGCTCTCATTTCTTCCCTGAAGTCTATCGAGTGTCGCCGTGTTATCGTGGGTAGCCGGTTTATAACCGGAAT
Organism: Macrocystis pyrifera; assembly: GCA_031763025.1. Classification (NCBI taxonomy): domain Eukaryota; class Phaeophyceae; order Laminariales; family Laminariaceae; genus Macrocystis; species Macrocystis pyrifera. The sequence continues at coordinate 5,157,759 of JASSKH010000009.1, read as the reverse complement.
GCGCCTATGTATAGGTTATATCAGGTGGAAGTTTATGCCAGGTACTCCTGTGGGTGTACTTTTAATACTGCTGTAACGCTGCTGCTGTACTCCTGTGGGTGTACTTTTAATACTGCTGTAACGCTGCTGCTGTCCTCAATTATTTACGGTATCCTAACATACGGTTCCGTACTTCACTCGAGTCCAAGAGACCAGTGTAGATAGTCTAACAGCAACCCCACAGTCTCTCACCTTTTTGTCGTCTGTTACCTGCCTGCTTCGGCTTGAGCGAGCGCCCCAAGCTACAGACTGTCTTCTCTTCTCGGCAATTTTCTACTAGTGAGGCCTGGGAGAGGCGAAAAAAGAGGAGAGGGAAACATTTCCAAGGCTTGCGCAGGCATTCTCGATACGGGTCGCTCAAGTTTTCGAGTTTTGTGTTGTTGCCCGTGCCATGTATGTGCTCTCTGCTGCGACGCCACCACGAGAGCACTGTAGTTGGAACCTCGCCATGACAATAGCCACATTCGAAAGATCTTGTGTAGAGCTACATCATAGGCATTCAAACCACCTCAATTCGTCGGAGCATGGGGGATATTTATAAATGGCCCCAGTCATCCACGACGCTGATGCGCCTTTCTGACGCAATAATGTAACGACCGTTTGGTCTTCATATTTATGCCCCAACGGTCCTTACAATTCCGCCACGTTCTTCCCAAGCCCCTCCCTCGTCTCTTGTCACGGTCGGATTTGGGGGAGTAGGCGCTCTCTCTCTACGACAATAACAAACAGCTGCTGCACAGACGCTGCAATAACAGCAGCAACGACATAGCTAGTCCTTGTGATCGTACGAGTTCCAACAACAGATGTATATATATGCTTGCTGTCGGGGTGTCGAGGTGGCTCTGCCTCTCGTTTATTATACGTTTGGCTTTTTTGTTCTCGCTCGCAACCGCTTGTCAAGCTTTGCCATCGCTCTACTAGGCATGTGTGCTGCTGCTGTGATCTGTGTCTCCGGTCTCGGGGTTGCCCGGTGGCATCACACGATTGTGGGCGGCGTGCTTGCTGTGTGTCGCAGCTGCTAGTTGCTTGCTGCGCGGTCGTCAGATGCTCCCTCCATCGAGCAGAGCTTTCTATCTGTCATGAGGCGCTTCTCCTGCAGACACTGCTGCTGTGGCAGGTGTGCCGTGCTGCGATGGGCGGCGGAATTGACAAGCTAGGTTCTTCAAGTCATTATCCAATCAGCGTACGAATTCTGTCACAATTAGGTTGGTTTTAGTGTGTGTGATTGGCCTACGTCACAAAGGTTTCAGGCCCCAACACTGCGAAGTAGCCCTCTACCCTTTACCTATATATATAGTTCCAGACCCCAAACGCCGCGACAATGTGTTGAAAACCAACCTCCTCTCTCAGCAAATAATTGCTTTTGATCACATCAATCTATTTTTCTAGTTGCCAACAGCACAGCAGCAGCTACGTGAGAGACTACATCTACTGCTGCTGTATACGCCGAGCTAAACGGAAGGGGCACAATATCTCGGGGACAGCAGAAGGCCAAAGAGGTGGGTGCCCTTTCTGCGTGGTCCCTATTAATACTACTGTTCCTTGTCTGTCTCCAAAAAGCCCATATGTGATGCATCAGGCCATCAATATCGAAGCTAATATATTATAACAACCTGGCGTAGATCTTCGACATATCTTGACACATACATATCTCGTGTTTGGGCGATTATTTCTCTAGTTGTGAGGATTCAGGTATACGTCCGAAATAAATATGGACCATGTATCCGGTCAGCTGATGATAGAAACTGGCTCTATATGTTCTTGTTGGTCTTGCTTGTGTTATAAGAAACAAAGGCAACCGCCGCCGCGCCGCCGCGAGCGCGGTTTTGGCATCCAAATACGGGTGGACTTCTACCTGCGGCGTCGAATCGCTATCGCTGCTGCTGCCCCTGTTATCGCTTCTTTCGAGGGAGAAACCATATCTGACACGAGCGCCATAGCCCGTAGGTACAGCTCGCGGTAGGTCATGCTTTGGCGTGGGTGACGGATATACTGGGCAGTTGGGCAGCAGTACTACCGCTGTATGTAGTGATAATACAACCAAATCCAAGAAATTTCAGTTCCTGGAGGCACGAAAGACCGCTAGAATCTGGTCTCAGATCTGAGAGGATTAGCAATTTTTTTGCCCGCTCTAGGACTGAGAACAAAATTCAAAAAAAAAAATTCCTGTCTAGCAATAACATGCGACACATTTTCGGGACGTGTAAATGTGGTGCGCCTGAGCGTTTTTTTTATCAATTCGATGGAGGATAAAAATATGCAAAGAGGCCGAGATACTCTCTGCTGTAGGTTTAGGCCTCGACTCGAATCGACGTTTGCTGTTGGTAATCAACTGCCGTCGACGCCAACAAGATTCGTAGTCGATACCGCCGGTGGGTTGTGACCCCACGTCTCTCTGGGTTAGCAGAGTGTTCTTACTGTTGAACTTTGACGGCTAGAGTGTACGACAGCTCGGGCTGAGACAGCAGTCCGACTGCAAGATGCGACAGGGAGATATGATGAGTGAAAGCCGAGGGCCGAGCAATCGTCGTTGCTCTTGCGGCGCTCGGGTCAAAGGACAGTTCAGCGGGGCTTTGCTAAGTCCCGCTGCGGAGAATCCGCTAGACAGAATAGCCGCCGCTGAGGATCCGTCAGCGGAACGTGAAGGAGAAGGCTCCGTGGCGAGATCCAGACATGACAATCTCCCGAGTTCCCCGAGCAAAGCTTCGAAGAACTTTCTCGAAAGATGCGGGGGTTACGAGTATATGGGTATGCGTGTTGGTTCCGGGGATATGGTATCCACAAAATTATTAAAAATAACACGTCACATGGGGCTAATTGCCGGGCTTGGGCGATAGCTACAAAGCCAGAATTCATGGGTCAATTTTTATTGCATATTATTAATATTTGGTCTTAAGGAGTAGTTTCCCGCCGTTAGTTTATTATTTCCCGTTTTCAATCTAACAACGTGCAGCGCGTATTCCACTCATAGTATTAACCCAGAAAGGGGTAACTACTGTAGATCCAATATAAGATAGAAGGTGATTTATACCGGACCTGCATGCTCTTGAATCCCGATTTACTTTTCATTTGTAGCGTTTCACTTCTTCCTGTTTCTCTCTGTTGCCTTTATAGTGCTATTTTTTCGAACATTTTCGAGTACGTTTTGATTTTGGCTGGGTGGATTTCTGTGGTGTGTTTCCGAGTTGTTCCCTTGATTTTTTTTCCCGTCATTCTTCCCGTTTGGGTTTTGTGGGTCGTTTTTTATATGTACAACCATGTTGTCGTCACTTATTTATATACCGCAAGCACGGCACAGCACAGGCAGCTCCGCGCTAATAAGCAGCAAAACAACACCTGCCAGTCACAGCCCGAGAACGCAAGCAAGCAGGCCGGATTTGCGAGAGCCGGCATGTTGTGGAGCATTGTAGATCGCTGTTGCCTCAACACAAACGAACAAATTGAATTCTGCGCGGCCTGCCAGTAAACAATACCCTAACAGCAGCTGATGTGGTGCGAATGATCACGGTTGTCATTATTTCGTGTCTAGAGGGTACAACACTACTCTGTATCTTCCTCTTTCATTTCACATAACTTCATTGGCCCATGTATCCGTTTCTGCGGGAATAATAACCAGGACAAATGAGGTAATATACCGTGTTTTGCCCAATTTAGTAAGACCAGTCATTACGTTGTAGTAAATAGCTAGTGCCATTTTTTATTCATATTTACATTTAGATACTTCTTACGAGGACCTGGTATCGCATTTTAATATAGATTTACTTAATAGATACTTGATACGAGGCATCACATACCTGGGGGTATATTTGTCACAAGTGTACATTTCGTGCGTTGTTCGAGAGAGGGAAACCCTTGACTTCCAACGAGCTGACAGAAGCAAACCCACAAAGGGATAACGATGTCGGAAATGGGGAAACCAAGATATATTTCGTGTAGGCAATTCAGACATTTTGACAAGCGACGTTGAGCACGACGCGGATGTTTTGGCAGCAGAAAGGCAGAGCCTTTTGTAGAATATAATTTGAACTCACTGACGTGCACTTCGCACGAATTCTGTGCGTTCTGAATAGTTTCGCATCTTCGTCACGAAGAGACTGCGATTCGTGACTGTTGGTACTCTCAGAACGTACACAACGCGCTTCCACGTTACTCACTCATTGTTACAAACTCATAATTCTCGTACAAATCCAAAAGATCCTATGGAAAGGTCAGAAGGAAGCTTGCACGTAAATTAGACCACTCTGTCCCTAATATCGGTTGGATTTTGATGAATTTTTAGTATACAAACGCTTGCACGTAAATTAGACCACTCTGTCCCTAATATCGGTTGGATTTTGATGAATTTTTAGTATACAAACGATACTTATATCTAGCGACAGAGCGAGACACGTTTTACCAACACACCCTCCTGCTGGTCCTTCAACAGGTGCCCTCCCTCATACGCATTTTGCGACCTGTGATCCTGTCTGTGGCAAGATATGTATACTGTCTTTGCCTCTGTCTTGGCCAAATATATAGCATTCAGTAGTACGTTATGAGAGTACGTGAGGCAGTAGCATCCCGAATTGCTTTCCGCTGAGGCTGGTTGGGGCCCGGCAGTAGTTCTTGCTTCATATTGCAGGCATATACTGTGCCAGGTGCCAGGCCGCGTGGTGCTGTTAGGTATCAATATATATATATAATATGTCCGACACTGTTTTCGTGGAACACAGAACGTTTTGCTTTGAGCCGCCGGTCTTTTCTAGCGCTCTCCACGGCACGTCCGCGTGTACACCACAGTGCAAATGCGAGCCCCGGCCGAATTTCGTGTCGCGTGCTCCGGGCATTCATAGTTGCAAATTTTGTCGAGTATCTACGGGAGGGCATTCCGACGTGCTACAGCCAAGCAGGATGATAGTGGAAAGCCTACAGCCGTAAGAGATTCTTCTCTGCTGCTGGGTGCTGGATGCTGTTGCTGTATCATTTATTATCACACCGTCTCCCGTGCTCTCTACAATGAGGCAGCCTAGGGACAGCAGCAGTCACACATCAAACTATTCATTTGGGACCCATACAGATGAATCGCTTAAACTTTGGGACTGGATTTAACCAGCCAATCCAACATGTCGTATGGCCGGTTTCGTTGCAATATTTTTCTTTGGGAAGCGCGTTTGACTACCCCATCGACGAAGTCGTGTGGCCTGTTACACTGAAGCGGGTGACCTTCGGGTCTAGCTCCGACCTGCCGGTTGAAGGGGTCGTTTTGGCTGGTCATGTTCGGCAAGCACGTACCCCTGGGTCGGCTATCAACAAATCGATCCAAAGCGCCATATGGCCGCCCTCTCTGCAACATTTAGTCGTTCGGGTTAAATGGACTGAGCCTTTCGATCAAATAGCGTGGCCAACCTCGCTGTTGTTTGGATATTTGGCGCGCGGTTCAACCAGCCTATAAGCGGGGTTGTGTGGCCCACCATGCTTAAGGTTATTCAGTTTGGAGAGCACTTCAACCAGAGTATTGATGGGGTCGTGTGACCTGTTTCGCTCAAACGTCTTGTGTTCGGTGCTCTCTTCAACCAAGCAGTTAGAGACGTCGTGTCCAGCAGAATTTGACATTCGTCTCGAGCTTTAACCATCCAGTATGCGCGGGCGTATTGCCCGTTACTCTACAGAGTTTGGAGTTTGGTTCGGAACTCGACCAACCAGTCAATAGAATTGTTTGGCCTGCGTCGCTGAAGCGGTTGACATTTGGATCTACGTTCCGGTGTCCAATGCCAGGACTTGTATGGCCGAGGTCGCTGCAGCATTTAACGTTTCGGTCGACGTTGAACCAGCCGATCAGCGAGGTTGCTCCGCCTTTGTCGCTACACATTTTGACATTAGGGGGTAGCTTGGACGGTCCGATGGTTGGTGTCGTATGATCTGCGCCACCTCAGGGTATGCCGTTCCGGTCAGCATTGAACCAACTGACCCAAGGTGATGTGCGGCCAGTCTCAAAGTATGTTGTTGTGCTTATGGTCAACCAGCGTCGGCGTATCGACCACGTCGTGTGGCCTGATTCGCTGAAACAGTTGCGGTTCGGTCCCTGTTTCGACGATTTGATCTGCCGGGCTGTGTGGCCAGCAATGCTGAAAAGCATCACGTTCGGAGACTTATTCAACAAGCCCATCTACGACGTCATGTGGCCGGCGTCTCTTGAGGAGCTGACCTTCGGTCTTTTGTTCAACCAGGACCTCAGGAAGGTAGTGTGGCCTGACTCGATAAGACGTTTGTCGCTAGGTGTTTTTTTTCATAAACCAGTAGATAGAGTAACGTGGCCGGTTTCGCTGGAGAAGTTATCGTTTGGGGGACGATTACGTGTGTACGAGGACATAGAAAAGATGCATTGGCGGGCGGCCTTACAGGAGTGGGCAATTGGAGATCAGTTCAACCAACCAATCGACATTGTACACGGGCCGGCGTCACTGCAACCATCAGCCGTTCGAAAGCGCTTCGTGGCCGGATTCGCTGGTAAAGCTGACGGTGGACAGGGTTGAGCAGCATGTTCGCTACCTCATACAGCCCGTGAACCCGCAGAAGGTGCCGGGGGGTGACAAGTTCAGTAGATAAGTCGATCCATCTAATTGTGTGAAAATAATCCGAGTTTTATAGTAGAAGGAGCCACTGTGGTATGGGTATACTTGCTATCAGTTCAGATGACCGACTGGCCTATCGGCAGTGGTGTCGACTGTATTTCGTGCGTGTCGACTAAATATGTGGACTCTACGGTTCTGCGGGTTCGCTGACCAACTCGTTTGGAAGATTGCGCGGTCGGTATATTTGCCGCTTATTGCCATTTCTTGGCCCCACGAACTAGATTTCACCTCGTGACAGGAGTGAATTACGCGTTTCGCATACGGTTTTCTAACGTTTACCGACCGACCTCGTCGTGTTGCAGTCCTTTTGGCCGGAGGTAAGTCTTACATTCCGTTTTGCACGGGATCCACTTTGCACAGGGTGGACAGTGTCACTTTTTACAACCAATACAAAAACGCTCGTTGGTGTAGCGTTGCTCTAGGACGTAACGTCTGGGTGTATGAGCAACTGGGATAGAGCGCTGTTCACGTTGCCACCTGTTTCGATACAGGCTTTCACGGGCAGGAATCGGTGTTTGTGTGAGGGTGGCAATGTTCATGCTCCAGGAACATAGGTATATGTTATGCAGGCGTGCTATTGGAGTAGTCCGGGAGACACCGAACGTGCTGGCAGATTTCTCGGGGATTCGATCCAGATCGATACTGTTAGCGTTCTTGCCAAGTTGTTTTAAATATTTTCTTTCGCTCGGTATTTCGACCAACACCCTCGGTGGACCTTTCGTTGTTGAGTCCATGCATCAAGTGAAAAGCGTGCGCTTGGTCGCCGGCCAGCGTTGAATAGCACTTGTTCAACTTATTACGGTGGTGTTCCCCTACCAAATTGGCTAGAAAGTAACCTGCGGGACCCTGCAGGTTGTTGATGCGTTTCAGGGGGTCAGGCGTTCATCGCGGTATCAGGGAGTGTCAGATGTTTCTGGTCAACACTTTTACGGGGGGGTATATTGACTAGGACCTAAGTTACACACAAGAAACTGTAATTTATACTATGTTTACTCACAATGTATGGTCCTATTTACTATGGTCCCCGGTAATAGTTTCAAGCATCCACCTTCGGGAATATACGGAGGGACAGTGTAACTGCCGGGTGTAATTGCAAGTTTTGCCCGACGTATTTGCGTGCACAAGGTAAACACCATGTTTCTCTCGAAGTACACGCGGTACCACTGACACCTTTAGGGGGCGTAAGGGCTTGGTATACAGCTTGGTTGGGCTGTCCTGCTAGTATATCTGGCAGTATTCCCGGATAATGCCTCCACCAGAGAAACGCATACAGTGAAAGGCATCGAATTGCTGGAGCGGACTCTAGCCTTTACTGGGCCAAACACGCCTATTTGTGCGAACGCGTGTCGTCGTTAGTCATCGGACAATAGGCGCATTTTCCAGCCTTCAATATCCTTCTAGTTCAGTATCGCTATATCTGGTGATGATTAGGTCGTTTAAGATCTTCAAGCGTATATCTATTTTTGTATGCATCGCGTGAAAACCGCTCTACCGAGCGCTGCCCGACCCTTAGCGACCGTGTGGTGGCATCACGTCTTCTTCATGCAGCAAGCACTCGGTGTCCAAGCCAAAACGTTATCAGCGAGCGAGGGGGGCGAAAAGGCAACCTCTCGGCTGCGAATTGCGCGATATCTGGGATGGGGGCGTGTGGGCTGATCGGTGAGAGCGGAAGGGTGTTTTCAGTATCTATGAGCGTTTCTTTACACGCTATTTTCACGTGTCCCTTGTGTTGGGTTTCCATTGGTTTGGTGGCGTTCTTTGTTCCCGGGGGGTGTATAATGTCCTCCCCCCGGCGGGCTAGTTATTGTTTCTTCGGGAACTTGTTTTATACGTACGTAGGTGTACTGCACATTACGTACGTAACTCTTGTAGAAAGAGCAGTAGCAGGTACAACAATGGGTACTAGTCTATTAGTAGAGTACAAACCTAGATGCAGGACGCACGGAAGTAGATGCAGTAGGCACAGTTGAAATGGTAGTAGGTGTAGTGGGCGCGGTAGGCACAGCACTAGGTACAATAGCCGCCGGCACAATCGCCGCAGTATGTACAGCAGTAGGTGATCGTCGAGAAATGATGGCTTTCAACTCTCTGCCGGCGTTTCCTCCCCGGGGGTATTGATTCACGTCCCCTAACTTTCGATTCATTTTTCGAAGGTGTTCTTATCCACTGATGGAACATTACCCCCCCCCCCCCCCGCCCGACTTCTCCACTGCTATTTTGGATCTGCGGTAGAGTGCTCTACTCTGTATGTTCAGGTCATAGGTCAGCATTCGAGGCCGTCTTTTGATTATGAGTTGATTTTGCTCCTTTTTGCGTTAAGTACTATGGTATAAGTTTGGAGCGTTCAACCATGGGCTTTCCACACTAAAAGACATGCACTTCTTGAGCGAATATCGGCACATGGGTAAGTGTGTGGGTGTGTGAGTGGGTTGTCAACGCAAAAATTTTCGTCCAACACTAGTGTTGCAGCGTACCACTAGTTGCATGATATCGCGCTTGATGCCAATGCGGGAATACTAAGTTGTATTAACTGTACTTAAGATTTCTACGATTTGCCACCAACAGCGTTTATCCAACTTCATGTGTAGTGTATGTTGCATTGTTCAGTACTAGAAAACTCTATGTTTGAGACCTGTTCGCCAAAGTCACAAACGAATGCAGGGGTAACGAGAATCGAGAGCGTAACCTCCATGCATAGTTTCGAAAGCACCAAGCTGCCTGGAGCACCATGCCCCGGATAAGACGAGCGCTACCCTCTCGGTAAGGTGGTGTCATAGGTCACGAAAACACGACACTGCTGGCGTTCGGCCGTGGCGGGCCCTGTAGCATGTACGTAATCGTCAGCGAAGTGAGATGGTCACTCAAGGTGCAGCATTTTTGTGCCTCACAGCACAAAAAATCTGCAGAACTCGAGTCAATATTTTGATAATAGTCGAGCCGTCCACGAGACAACACTGATGAAAAAGCATTCCCGCTTGCTTAGGCTACGGCATGAGTAGCAGCGACAAGGCGCTGCTTTGATTCAGCAGTGGGGGGCGCTGTGTTGAATCCGTTCTTACTGCGCTGTCTGCTGCTACAACTTTGGTCGCTGTTTCAGTCGCCCAAAATGACAAACTAGCGTTGCCATTTCAACCGATGGGCTACTGCTCTACATCCAAAGGCAACAATTATTTATTTTCTATGCATTGCAACAATTATTTATTTTCCGGATTCGGGGAGAACAAATGATGAAATTGCTATGGCATTGCAACAATTATTTATTTTCCGGATTCGGGGAGAACAAAACCATTTTTTGCAACAATTATTTATTTTCCGGATTCGGGGAGAACAAATGAAAGGTATTCGAAACTGAATATGTGCCAGACCCTGCCCGGCTTATCCGTTTAGTAAATTTTTCAGACAATTTAACCCGGGCGAAAATCACAGGCGACAGAAATAAGAAGAACACAATTCTGGGAGAAAGATCGGTACAAGTCCATTCGCGCTTCCCCGGAAACGGTTTGTACCGCAGCACTGCATTGAAGCATCTTTGCCAACCGCTACATAGTGACATTCCATGCCAACCCTACGTATGAGCTCCGGTATTCACCTCAGCCGCTTTTTGACGTGTTTCTTATTGCAGTTTACGGTGCGTTGTACTTGTGAAATACATCCCCTATAGGCAGGACCCGTGCTGACTTTGTGCCTCGCTCAATACGTGCAATCACAGGCAAAAAATATTTTCGCGGTTACAACAACCGTTACAGATCCCACACCAATACAACACTATTGAGTAGGCAGTAAATTGATTTTAGTAGGCAGTGGAACACCAGACGTACTCGGGGCAAACGAGAGAGAAACATCGTGTGCAGTACAGACAACAAGCACACGTGAAGCTCAGCTACGTGTCAGGTATCATATAAATATGCCTAATATGTTTATTGGCACAACTTGCGATCGATGAGATATTTCTCGTCCGACCAACAAAGGCCTATCACCCAGGGCTACTACCTCCGCCTTTGTTCGCCTGTAGTCAACTCGGCATTTACCCGCAGAGAGGGCGATAGTGCGGTAGTACTTCGTCAAACAAATACAACGACTGGATATCCGTGTATGAATGTATCGCGAAAAGACGATGGACCGAAGAAATGATCTGTTTTCGCTTGCGCGTGAAGGCTCGCTGTCGATGGGAACTGCATCACATACGCTTCTCAGCACGACCACGACACTTTCCTCAACCTCGGGAATACACCTATTGCCCAGTCTGTTTGACGACCGACTACTGTTGTCGAAAAATACTCCGCCGTCTCTTGAAATGGTACATTTTTGGATCAATGGAATCTCTCTTTCCTGTGGCATGAGCTCAAACCCATAGGCTACCTTCGTTAATATATTTTATTTTGGCGTTTTTTGCTGTGGGGGGTGGTAAATCCTGAATAAATGACTTGCATAAAGGATAGGAATGTCTCAGATGTGCCACCAAATCTCTAATAGTAAACTCCTATATAAAAAAGTCTTTTGAGCGCGGCACAGCAGTTTGACATGGGGACATGGAGATACCGAGGGACTTAGCGCCACCCAACGGGTCCCGCCGTCCCGCTACACGGCCGGGGCTACACCCAAACACTCTACAGACGGCTCTTCCGGGTGTCTACAAGGCGGAGATGAAGCACTGCGCCGTGTGGCGAGCCAGGGACTGAACACACTTGGGGGTAAAATTATCAAACAGAGCAAGAAATATTTGAACTACTTGCTATTTATTTCACTTGCTCAAAGAAACAGGACCCGATCACGCAGTTGGATCAACAAACTTACAAAGTGTTCATGATGCAGCACCGTCAAACTGGAAGACTACACGAACACACGAACACACCTACAGCCCTCTTCCACACGCAACTCCTCTACGGACGATATCAGTGTGCTTCTAGACGTCCGTGGCTCGGGTTGTAGACGTCTCCAGCCGTCAGCTGTTACCAGCAACTGCTTGTCCGAGACTATTTGATGTGGTGCAATCTACTGCTGCTGCTGTTTTGTGCTACGCGAACTTTCACTTTGCAAAGCACCAAGCAGCCAACTCTCTCCTCGGCGCAGCGTAGCCCGCCACAGTAGTGCGGGACGCAGAGCTTAGCTGCCTGGTGGCCTGTCGGACATCGGAAGCCTTGCGGGGGCACCCTCTGTCGTTGAGGACGGCAGCTAAGCTCTGCGTCCCGCACTACTGTGGCGGGCTACACTTCGCCGAGGAGAGCTGGCTGCTTGGTGCTTTACAGAGTGAAAGTTCGCGTAGCACAACACAGCAGCGGTAGATTGCACCGCATCAAATAGGCTCGGACAAGTAGTTGCTGGTAACAGTGGAGACGTCTACAACCCGAGCCACGGACGTCTAGAAGCACAGAGACATCCTCCGTAGAGGAGTTGCGTGTGGAGAGGTTTGTTCGTGTAGCCTTCTAGTTTGACGGTGCTGCATCATGAAGACTTCGTAAGTTTGCTGATCCAACTGCGTGATCGAGTCCTGTTTCTTTGAGCAAGTGATTATTAATAGCAAGTAGTTCGAATATTTCTTGCTCCGTTTGACAATTTTACCCCCAAGTGTGTTCAGTCCCTGGCTCGCCACACGGCGCAGTGCTTCATCTCCGCCTCGTAGACACCCGGAAGAGCCGTCTGTAGAGTGCTTGGGTATAGCCCCGGCCATGCAGCGGGACGGCGGGACCCGTTGGGTGGCGCCAAGTCCCTTGCTATCTGTCCCCATGTCAAACTGCTGTGCCGCGCTCAAAAGACTTTTTTATATAGGATTTTACTATTAGAGATTTGGTGGCACATCTGAGACATTCCTATCCTTTATTCAAGTCATTCAATCAGGATTTACCACCCCCCACAGCAAATAACGCTAAAAAAAAATCTTAACGAAGGTAGCCTATACGTGTTGTTCCTTTTAAGCCTTCTCTCAACACCATATCAGGTAGCCCCTTTTGAGTGCACTCTGCCCTGGCTCACGTTTCCCTTATCGTGCACGTCACCAAATCCAGTCGCTAGGTACGGGCACCAAATTTTCTGCCAGTGTAAGTATACTGGCAGCACACGTACACTGCCTGAGAGCACGAAGAATACTCGTGCTGTTCATAGAAATACTGTAGGGTCAAGATAAGGCGACCGCCGTAGTGGATCCGCAGAGGTCCCCAGCCGAGCTCCCGGAGACCTCTCCGCCAAGGGTCTATATGTTCGGTACTAATATAGATCAATACACCCGACTGTGGATGTCGCCCCCGCTTATTGGTTCCTCTTGTCGGCGTGAGACCGGCGGGATAAATGATATTGCAATTTCAAAAGACACGAGTGTGGGTTCCAGGTTCTCGACCAGACCGTCGCATGGGTATTGTCCCGCGGAGGTCCCACCATTCGCCGAGGTCGTGGATATCCGTATATCTTATTGTACGACTGTGGTCATCCATATTCCATGACTATTTGTTGTCGTCAGCAGAGATGTCGTCAGCAGTGACATTGTCCCGTGACAAGTAGTCACTGCGGATTGGAATGCAAGGCCCGTGCCTCGCACACACTCTCTCTTCCTCTTCCATCATCGTTGATGGTTGTTCGTGAGATCGTCCGTACCGATCCTATACCAAACCCTGGCGTGTCCTACACGCTACACCCTCTAAGAAAGGGAAGTGCCACAGATGTCGAGTCGAACCTGGGGGTCCTCCCCACATTTGGCGTCGACGAAGGCTCGCGCCTGTGGCAGTTCTTGTTTTCTCGTGAAAACACACAATAGGTTCGGTATTTTTCTTCACATCGTACGAAGAAAAACACGAAAGAAAAAATCAAAGAGGACACGAGTCAGTGTTTCGTAGACTGAGTAAACTACCCCTTTCATCGTTGCGATCTATGGAAGGCGCCCTTCGCCACGCTCATCGTTGACAAGCGAAGAACGCTCTCCAATCGCTATGGGCCGTGGTTCTACCCGTCTTCTGGTATACGATATGCTCAAGCCGCGTTGGTAAGCCTTCGGTGGCGAGTAGATCTATCGTACCTACCGTCGTTTGTTTCTTCCGCTGTACGTATCAGTGAAACAGACACGTTCGTTATGTCTACCTGCGAGTAGATATTTTCGTTTTGTCGATTTCAGGTAGGTGTTTGTCTGCAGAGTCTTCTGTGAACCCACCTGGAGCGCTAACGCTACGTAGCATAAGCGCTGGTTCTTCGTATAACCACCGACGAAACACCGTCCTAGTTTCATCCACCAATATCCGCGCTCTGCCCTCGTTAGGCAGGTACATACCATTGGTTCGTTGGACTGGTAAAATCTCTTCTGTTCCTTCTTGTTGTTCTGTTGTGGTAATTTCGTAATTTTCCACTTATTGTATGCATCATACAAGGGAACACAACACACAAGACTTTGAAGCACAGGTAGAGTTGGTACAATCGTCACGTATCATTGCTTTGCGTGCTGTCGCTGGGCCGCAGCAGCGCAGTGGTTGTGTATTCGTCACCGTGAGTACAACTGCCGACGTGCTCTCTCCCCTTCGTACGGGGGGGGGCAGCACGGGTAATCGCCACTTCTTTGGCAGATCTGCGTGGGGTGTCTAGCTGTTTGTACCCTTTTCTATCCCATGCAGAGGTCATATTTCGTACGTTGACCTGTCTGGCCAAAGTTGAGCAAACAACTCTTATTCTACTAGTTGGAGAGTTCGTGGTTGTTGCACACATAAACGACTAAAATAATAAAAATAAAACGGAATGCCGCGAAGAGGAGCTTGTCGCGTATGCGCGACCGAACGTACAAGGTCAGTACGAAATATCAGGCAGCCGTCTTGCTTGATAAATGGTATTCGTGTGTACCATTCAGCTCGACTCGGTCCCCATGCAACAGCATGATGTGATAGGCGCATTCCGTACTCGGCACCATCGATATTAATTGACTCTCGTTCAGGTACTCGTACGTACTCGTGTACGCGTGGTACTCAAACAGTCAGTCTGCCTGGTGGTCGATTTATGTTTTTATTTTTTCCGTTTCGTCTCGTATTTTTACGATTTTCTTTGGTTCTTTGGGAAATAATTGCGCCATTCAATTATGTTCGCGGATTTCCGTCCTGTTCGATTTGGTCGACAGAAAGAGCAAGGAAACCCTCATACAGTCCGAAAAGCAGTACCGCAGAACGATATTGTATGTCGCAATCTCACCGCATTTTGGCAATCGTATTGTCACTACAGAGTACTACGTAGTACTTACACTACTGCTGTATGGATTGAGGGACCACTACCACTAGTTCGACAGTGAGTTAATACAGCAGTATAAAACTCGTCGTTGGCCGAATATAGGAGGTAGTCTATCAGACTGACTCACAGTCATATTTACCTGTACAACAGTACTCGTACGTACAGGTAAGTAGCTTGTGCGGTACACGTTGAATGCATGACATAAAGGCTCCGTGGCCCACCAATGTGCACTTCGTTGCGTGCCGTAAATCGTTGGACGCTTGAAGTCGTGGCATATTATGTCACTATCCGTTACATTAGGCGATATTCCTCGCCGTACAGCACCAGTCGTCTCACTTTCAGCAGCGCATGGAAACACGTGCTGAAGTATGTACAACATGCCGAAAGTTTGCGAAATTATGATGATTTGTGGCGCAGCCATCGTTGGCACGTTACATATATATGTAAAACCGTTACAAGTATCATGATGTGGTCATTTCAACTGTGAGTGCTCTCAGAAAAAATGAGATGTTCTGCGAAGAGCGAGATATCGTAACTCGCACCGTTTTCACATGGCTAGCAATAATTATAGATGGTTTGGTTGCTATATCAATAGCTAATCCATCTTCTGAATATTTTACAGTACATACGTGTATAGGTGCAGAGATTGTCAAATTCGTCGTAAAGTGTTTCGGTGGTGTCTCCAGCTCAACTGCATGTGCAGACTGTCATAGCAGCAGAATCATCCATAACACCGACCGGCATAATTGCAGCTGTGTGTGCTGAAATCGTAGCACCGTTGTCTGAAGTATTTGTTGACTCCACGTTCTTGATGATCCATAGTCAGCAACTAACTTAAGATATCTGCGAAAATATTATCTCGTTTTCTTTTCGTTGTCTCGAGCGGAGTTTGGCAAGTGTGTCACGGCCGGAACAGTATTCCCCTCCCCCCGTTTTCTCGAGTACAACATTGCTATGGTCGGCGGTGCCCAGTTCCATCAGCGCGACTGTTGTACAGAGCGCTTACTGGCACGTTGTCGTTCCCCCCGATCACAGCTATTCTACCACATTTTTGTGGCTAGCACTCTCCTACACATTTACACCGTGTGGTGTTCGTAGTAATGAATGATCTGTGAGTCTTCACAAAAAGGCACAAATATCGTCGAGTCATATTGTCGAGGTGCTATATAATTGTCGTGGGCAACTCCCGAGTTTGTCCACAACTCGAAAGTTTTAATAATTTGACGACCGTGTTCGTAGCTCGGCAAACAAGTAGTAGCCGTCGAGATTAGCGGATGGCCCTAAATCGGTTGTATATTTAGGCCACGTAAATTCTGCTCGATGAGTATACCAGTTGGGGGAACCGTGGCAAGCACTCGAAAAGCTGTCCAACCCCATTTGCACCAAAGATTGTCGTTTTGTTTTATGTGTGGTTAATGTCTCACGGCGGTTCGTTGTCAAAGTTCACCGAAGTAACCGCACCGCTCGCTGAACTCGCCGGTACATAAGGATGTTGCTTGCTGCTCAGACACATATTACAAAGCCTGGACAACGCGCAAAATACGCGTTTGCCCACATCAAGCGTTTACTGATGGTGGCTTCCGTGTTCAAGATCCTTATTATTACTAGAGTCAGGTATCGTAAATACATGTAGTGATATGAAACCGTTGTCGCACTTGCTTATTATTGATGGCGAGCGTACTCTATTGAGAAGGACGTTGCGATGATTGTTGATCATCAACCTCCTGACCCATCCATATCACAATTAGACATGTATATTTTTAGTATGCTAAATCGTTGGAGTATCGTTCTTCAGACTTCCAACTTTACCGTTCAGCATATAAAAAGGAATCTTGTTTTTTTTTGTTTCCCTATACATAATACCGAGCGTTTGACGTAGTGGCGAATTAACGTTTGCTTGGAGTGGTGGCCGTAAGTTGTATTCCCACAGCGTCTGAGGGAAAGACTCTACCGTTTGGCTAGCCACGCACCATTCAGAGCTCCTCTCAATCCTCGTAGAGCGAAATATTCGCTGATACAGCGTCGTCGCTGCTTCTCAAACAGTGCTGTCGCTGTTCTTCTTACAGCATCGTTGCTGTTCCTCAAACAGCGTTGTCGCTGTTGCTCATACAGCGTTGTCGCTGTTCCTCTTTTATTACAGCATTGTTGCTGTTCCTCAAACAGCGTTGTCGCTGTTCCGCATACAACGTTGTCGCTGTTCATCATACAGCGTTGTCGCTGTTAATTTTACAGCATCGTTGCTGTTCCTCCAACAGCGTTGTCGCTGTTCATCATACAGCGTTGTCGCTGTTCCGCACACAGTGTTGTCGCTGTTTCCGTGGTTTCTAGTACAGCGTTGTCGCTGTTACGCATCCAGCGTTGTCGCTGTTTCCGTGTTTTCGTTGATGAACCCAGAATGTTTATGGAGGAACAATGTGTTCAGTTCGATCCGTACATCGAATAGGTGAAAACAGTTGTTAACGTTCCCGTTTCCAACGATTAAATCTAGTACTCGATGAGCCACAAACCGTTTGAACGAAACCGCACTATTCCAATCGTTATATGCGTATATATCTGCAAGAGAGCAGTTCGTTCGGTGACCAAATCGTGCACCCACCACTCTCCGGGAATGACCCGTACCGTGATCTACCAGCGTTCGGTGGTCATCTAGCTTCGAAAGCTACGCTCATTAAACCCGAGACCGTGGTTCAGTGGCTGTCTATGTACAAAGATGAAACCACGCAATTCGATGCTATTTTTCGAACCAACATTGCAAGACGTATTACTGTCCTCTGACGTACATGCTGAGCATCGTCTTTTTTCCGTCCGTTTCATGTGTACACCCTGGCCTGGTCGAGTAAAATCGTCGTCGAATTACTCGAAGTACATCATGTCCGTGATTGACCACATGACTCATTTTCTCGTGATGGTCGCGATTAGTGACTAATCAACCGCCACAATCGCCCGAGTTCTTCGAGAACACGTGTTCTCCGTTGTCTCTGCTCCGGAAACTTTGCATTCGGACCAAGGTAGCGAGTTTGAGAATGAACTTGTCAAGGAGTTGCAAGCCGTATACAGGTATGGGTTCAAAAAGACGCGCACGTCAGCGTACCGCCCACAAAGCAACCCCGTCTTAGAGCGTGTGCGTAGTACCTTGCACAACATGTTGGCGATGTACGTAAACGTTAAATACGACAATTGGGCAGAATTACTACCGTTTATTCAGCTCGCGCACAACACAGCCTAGAACAAAACGCTCGAAGACACCCCACATTTTTTAATGTTCGCCGTAGAGCTTCGTTAACCGTTGAGATTATTCTCGGCGTCCCGTGTACGTCTGGTTCTGGAACACGATTGGAATACTCCCGTCGTACCAGTGAAAACCTGCAACTCGCTTACGAAATTGCTCGTCGCAATTTACAGGAACGTACCGACAAGCAGACAGAAACTAACGAGAAATTGTCCTTTCCGCAATACCAGCAGGGAGATCCGGTGTTCGTACACCGCCCCTATACCGTTGCTGATGGACCGAACCCCAAACTTATTAGTCCCTGGCGTGGTCCATTTACTGTTCGTTCCCAACTATCACCCGTAATTTATCGTTTTGCGAGAGATGGCGAACTTGCGGAAACATCAGTTCATTTTGGTCGTATGAAGGCATACCATAATGACGCGTCTAACTCAGTACCGGATTTTACAGCACTGGACGAGTTCCTTGTGAGAACAACGTTGCCTACCTGACTTAGACGGCTCTGTGCTCACCGTGCACATCGGCCCGTATGCTATTGAAGCTATTGAAAGTCATAAGCGTGGCCTTGGTAAAGCCTCGCCGACTAATTTCCAATACCACTTTCTCGTGAAAGATAAACCGTCTAGTTTTGGTATTTGGAGACGTGGCAACATCGTGCCACAAGATGATCAGAGCGTATCGTACGAGGATCCTAGCTGAAGATCCGCATGCATTTGATCGTCCCAAACGTAAGCGAGACGTCGTCGCCTCGTGACCCTGACACAAGCCCCAGTATCGTTCGTTGTCGACGTCGCTATAGCCCTGGGAGTACTTGTAGTCAGCACCGTCGCACCACACCCCACTACCATATAAATATCTGGCCAGATATCGTTTGTTACTTAGTGGGTCGTTTAACACGTGATTCGCAACCTCACGTGCAGTTGTCTTGTGGATGCTTGGGAGATATCGTTTGTGGAGTAGTGCCCACGAACCAAGTCATGGTCAGACACCTAAATGCTGAACCCCAACAGCCAGTGTCCCGGTATATCGTTGAGATACCAGTGTGGATTGTGTTTTGTTACTTCGTGTGAACGTGCCCCACGCGAAATGATAGCATTTTAATCGTGGTAATTTGCTATAGAGTTTGAGACGTACAAGTGGGAATAAAACGTTCAACTAGAAGTTATGCAGGGGTGTGCATATACCAAGAGTATACACTTGTGCGTTATTATTGGGTTATTTGACTACAATAGCCGCGCACAGTGCTCATATACTTTAAAGTATGTACGTGTGTGTGGTTATTCAATCAAGTAATGAACGTTTTCTTAATCGTTTTAGGGGGAAGAGACACGGTGTTCTTTCCATCAGTCTCTTTGTGCGAGACACTAGGGATTCCTGGATACATGGATAATGTATTCTCTAGTGTCGGAATCGTTCCGTTGGATTTGACCGAGGAGAGGCAACCGTGCGCGTGAGTTGCACAATCCAAAGTCATATATCCTCGGGCACATTATGAGTCCCCGCTTGTTTTACTGCATTTTCGTGAGTGCTCTGTCTGCAGTCAATCGTCAATGACTGTCCGAATGTCTCTTGTACAGATCGTCAACTGTATAGATAGTTCGTGCTATCAACTCGTTATAAGTCGATTCCAGTGTTTTCACTGAATCGCAAACATGTACTTGCTCAAAAAGTCGATGATGCCTTGTCTGACTGAGGAGACATGTTGTCGTCGTATCGTTCACCATGCACCTGCAGTCCGTTATACTGCACCGTTATTGTCACAACCACACCGTTGTCAAGACATGCAGATTTTATTGTTTATTTTTTTAAATCGTTTAAAAAAATTGGTTGATCAACCTAAACGTTCGTATCGTTTGTTGCGCACCCTGCATGCAAAGCCCTCTGACAAAATTGTCATTCAGTACATTTAATTCTCTTCAGTTTGTGTGTACCAAAGCTTGCAAGCAATCGTTCCATATACACACTGTGAAACGTCGAGAAAGCTGGAATGTCGTCAAAGGCACATATCATTGTTCGATATGAATGGTTTCGTATACCATTAAAAAGGCACCATACCATCGTTGGGTATGATTGGTTTTGTATACCATTGTTAGTGATGCAAGATTATATACAATGGTTAAGTATACCGTCAATCATTCAAAATACATGGTTTCGTATACCATTGTATAGATGGTTCCGTATACCATCATTATGTTTTCATGGTTTCGTACACCATACAACATACATCCAGAAAATAGAATGATTGAGTTCGTATATCATCACTACGTACACATGGTTCCGTATACCATAACACACATACATGGGTCAGTATACCATGGAATGAATGGTTTCGTATACCATATCATGAATGGTTTTGTATATCATTACGTATACATGGTTCCGTACACCATAGTATACACGGTTTTGAGTACCATTTTAGGTACACATGGTTCCGTACACCATAGCATACATGGTTTTGTATACCATCACTAATATACATGGTTCCGTACACCATAGTATACATGGTTTTTTATACCATCGTAAGTGTACATGGTTCCGTACACCATAGTACACATGGTTTTGTATACCATCACTTGTTATACATGGCTTCGTATACCATTGTATTATTCATGGTTGTGTATACCATAACTCACTCGTCATACGTGGTTTCGTATACCATTGTATACCTGATACATGAATTTGTATCCCATCGTTCGTTACACGTGGTTTCGTATGCCATCGTGCGTTATAAAAGGTTTAATTTTCGTTGTGTATGTTAATCCTGACCCATGCAAGCGCGCATGCGAAGGACATAAACATATCCCACTAGTAGATGATATTTCGTAGTATATGACTGACACACTAGCAAGTCAAATCATGATCATACAAGCCCGTGGTTTTTACTACGCAAGGGGTGACATGACTAGATGAAAAAGTGCAAAGCTTATACATCAACTACTACTGCTGTACAATGCCTTGAATGGTAGAAAGCCACAAACCTGTCACTCTTCATCTATGTTCAAAAGCGGTACTGGGTTCTCCAGTATTACGCGTTCAAACATTGGGGGGCGATGTGGGTTCCAGGTTCTCGACCAGACCGTCGCATGGGTATTGTCCCGCGGAGGTCCCACCATTCGCCGAGGTCGTGGATATCCGTATATCTTATTGTACGACTGTGGTCATCCATATTCCATGACTATTTGTTGTCGTCAGCAGAGATGTCGTCAGCAGTGACATTGTCCCGTGACAAGTAGTCACTGCGGATTGGAATGCAAGGCCCGTGCCTCGCACACACTCTCTCTTCCTCTTCCATCATCGTTGATGGTTGTTCGTGAGATCGTCCGTACCGATCCTATACCAAACCCTGGCGTGTCCTACACGCTACACCCTCTAAGAAAGGGAAGTGCCACAGATGTCGAGTCGAACCTGGGGGTCCTCCCCACACGAGGACCAATTACAAAACAATTTGCTTGTAGTGTGAAGCTTATTCTTAGGTTCATTCTTAGAGGAGATCATTTTTGCAGATTTTCCAAAGTTCGGAAATAGTTGGATATATTTATCAATATACTGAGGCGTTCTGTCACTATTCCTGAAATTCTCCAGAAGCAAAAAAAAATCATGTTTGTTGAATTTCGCATGTTTGGAAAAAAAAACAATGAAAGCCTGGAAGATTAACAAATTGAGAGAAAAAAAGCATGGAAATTGTAAAAAAAAAGCTCTCCGATAAGAACGACCTTTATCGGAGAGTTTTTTCCCGGAATTTCCGAAGCTTGGAAATAAAGAGGGGTGGACAGACCTTGATAGTAGATCTTTATGGGGGTTTTGTGTTTGACGCCTCCAGCCGACCCTCCGACCCGAACCTTAACCCGAACCCGAACCCGAACCCTATGTCAGTGGTCAGTGCTGGGATGCTGTGCTTGTTAAGACTCTAGGTTGGCTCGGCCGGCGTGGATGTTGAGCTTGGGAAGACTCTAGGTTGACTCGGGATGACTGGAGATGCTGTGGCTGGGAAAGACTCGAAAGTTGATTAAGCCGCGTAAAACATACCCCTATCCAATCAGAGTGCCTAATTAGCTACCCCAGGAAGATCTACTATCAAGGTTTTTTTCCACTACTGGAAATGAATGGAGGTATGTATCAGGATATGGAGGCGTTCTGTCACTGTTCGTGAAAGTCTCCAGAAGCCAAAAAATCAGGTATGTTAACTTTCACGTATTTGGAAAGAAAAATCAGGAAAATCTGAAAGATTGAAAAATTGCGCGAACACAACATGGAAAATATGGGGGAAAGCTCTCCGATGATAATTACCGCAACTATGTAACGATCGCACACAAATTGCAAGCCTGCGATACAAACAGGGCAGAATCACCAGCACGTTTACAATGGAGTCACCATTAGTGGCGGGTACTCGTTGTTGCAAGGAGAACCCTGGGCTGGGTAATCGATCGATCTCTTCCGCTTATAGTCCAGTAAGGAATACCTTCACATTTAACATCGCTATCATGTAGGGAATGTTTCATGTCCGGTCTGGGGCGCTTCGAGGCCTGGTAAATTACCTTGCACAAGACAACATCAACAAGTTTGAAACCACTTTCACAAGCAAGAAAATTCGTTTGCGCCGCAAGCTAAACCGTCGCAGGGTATGTGTCTAGCAGCACGACAAACCATGACAGCAACATAAGCATATTATAAACCATGTTTTTGGATGTGTCGAAAGTTACGCTACCTCCACGTGCCCGGTACTGTTGTGTCGCATGCACCGAACGAGAAACAACGTCGAAACCCCAATCAGTTATGACGAAAAGTATCCAGTAAGGGCCTCGAACTATTGCATTGGTACACAAACCAAAATCAGGAACACTGGCTCCATTCGATTCAAAAAAGGTGAGTATTGAAATCAAGTGAAAAACACACGCCACCAGCGGTGGGTTTGGTCATGAGAAACCGCAATCTTTTTTTTTTTTTTGCACCTGGACATTGAGCGCGTGGTCTCCCAAATCTGAAATATTCTGTTTGTGTGATGGTATACGGTAGGCGTCACGATGCCCGCTCGGACTTACGGAGGGTCACAGGGCTTCTGTTTTGTTCGACATGGTGGGCGCGTCAAAAGTAATTCATCTGTCGCCTCCGCCCCGTTGTCAGCTTTGAGGCCTCTCTATCATCCTCTCTCAACCGCCTGCCCGTCTAGAATTTATTTTGCAGTGTACCACAACTAGCTCCCCCTCCACGCGGGGTGGGTCAGACGAACTAGTACTGTCTGTGTTGATCCATGAAGCACGACAGCTGTGACCGCACAAAATAACAGCAGTACATAAACATCATATCTAAAGCACATCGTGCACCCCAAAGAAGAAACCGTGAAATCAGCCTACGTATGTATGCCCACATACGTATATTCTCAGGGAGTTGATCCGTAAGAACTGCAACCCGCCAGGGATCTGGTGAGAGAGCTTCCCACACGAAAAGAGTGCATTGTGAAATGGTCCGGCAGGCCTGCTTCACGCAAATAGACTTACAGGGAAGCGGTCATTCGGGCTGCGGAGAGGAGTCGATAACCCCGGCCACCCTCCGTCATAACCACGGGGAGAAGATGCCCAGCGGTTGTATACCACTCAATCCGCTGCGCGACGGAAATGAACGCCGTAACCGCCTGGCACGCGCACGTCTCTGGGCAGACCTTATCTCTCGACACTACGACCGTTTCGCTAGAAGCCCGAAGCGTATTGCCAAACACAAAATTTAAAATGAAGCCTCTAGACTCTTGGAGCCTCAGACCTGCGACGCCAGAGAGAAGGAGAGGCCGTACCCCCTACGCATCGAGAAAACGGCCGGCGAATATAGAGCAATAACCGTCGTCAGAGAAATACGCTCCGCCAGCCAACTAACCACTTTCGCCCGAAACCTCATGTCGCTCAGCAGGCCCATGAGTGTGTGCTCCAACTTTGGAGCCACCTGATTCACCAAGACCCCGACCTTCTTGCTCCTCGGACACAAATGTGAAGTGCAACTCTACCAATGGACTCGAACAAGGGTTGTCTACTAGGTGGGCAGGGTCCCACGTTTGCCCTTTTCCGTGTTATTTCATGGCCAGTTTAAGCTCAGAGACAACCCTTTTCGGATTTACTCAGCCGCGTACCGCCTTGCACATGAGGACCCCGCCAGACACTCGTCGTCGCCCTCACGGCCTCACGGCCTACGGATGGGAAAGACGTTGCATGCGCCAACTTGGTGCGTTTTCCCTGAGTGTCAAGGTAGCAGAGGAAGTCGGGGACGTCATCCGCCGTTTCTGTCGTCCAACTACGGGATCCGGCCGAAATGACGAAAACTAATGCGTCGAACTCATCCGCTACCCCACTATTCCGTACTTGCCCAGGCCGGCCTTCTATCGCCGCCAACACGTTGCGTTGCCGTGGCTGGAGGTTTTGGACATCCATGACGCCTGGCGACCGCTGTGGGTACCGTGGGACCGGCCAAACCCGAACCGACTGCACGCCGCATTGCCAACAGAAACTAAATTGCGGAAGGGTTTCTTCATGGCATGTGGAGCAACACGCGAGCCGCACCGAGTCCCGGGTCGTCGCAAACCCTCGGCGGGCGGCAGCGCTCTCAACAGGTCTCCCTCTTGCGTTCTGTGTACTGTCAAACAACAGAATGGACCACGATATTCAATGGTGGCGCGGAAGGGTGTGAGCGCGCCGCCTTGCGATGGTCACCGGCAGGGGGGGGGCGGTCATTAGCAAGCCCGTATCATCGTAAGTATTTAGTTGTTTATTGATATTATTTTGTCATTACTACCCCAACTGCGGAAGGCCACCTCGTACTCCACCATCCTCCCGCGAGATTACCGCCAATTCCTGAGGCCACCATCCGCACTGCGGCACTGAAAGCGCCTTTCCGCCGCCACAGGGGCCACGTCGATAGACCTCGCCGTAGCGGCAACAGCGGGAACCAATACGCCTTTACATCAGGCGAGAGGGCAACCGCGTGAGCCTTGCTTTCCGGCATGAGTTGGACTGTGTGTCCCGCCATGATAAGAGGTGAGAAACAAAATACAAAAGCCGGGCCTCCCGTACCCGGCACGATCGAAAAATCCTGCGCAAACACGTCGATCTCTGCAGAACCCGTACAGTCGTACTTGGAGAAGAAGGGAAGTGCCTCCCATGTAACAGGAAATCGCACGAACGACGTCGTACATACCATGAGGTCAACATTCAACTGGCCCATCTCTGCCCATGACACGTTGAACGCTGCAGGCGCTATGCGAATAATGGCCTCCCGTAACGGCCGCGAGATTGCATCCGCGACTCTGTTCTCAGCCACCGGGATCGACTTCAACGACACACGGAACAGTATTCTGCCTGGAGCTCGAACGACGGGACCAGTAATGCCTGAGTCCCGCGGATCCTAACACGCCCCGGGTTGAAGGCCCTACTACCGACTGGTTGTCCACGTCGATGAGCACTTACGCTCGCCTCCACGCGTCCGAGTGTCGACGTACAAAATTCGCGGAAGAGGTTGTATAGGTCGTACGTCTCTTTCTGGTGATGTGTTTTTTGAACCAGTCTGGTGGGAACACTCGCCCCGCGGGGGCGATGCCCGCGGCCGTGTTTCACGCGGCCCCCTATGTGACCGAGGACGCATCCGACGATCTGTTCGTCGAGACCGCCGAGAAATGCCGCGCCCGTTGCTACGGCGCCTTTTGCGAGGTGGCCGTAATGCCTAACCACTGCCTGAATTTGCCTAACAGGTCTGTCCGTGAGTTGTGCGTAAGGTCGACGGTGCACCGACCTGTCTTCTCGAGTTTCGCGAAAACCACAAACATCGCGTGCGTCGAAAGCGATTCTGGCCGAATGGCTGCCGTCATGTGCATGCACTGTCCACAATCCGCTGTAGCGTACGGAAATATAGCTCTCCCCCGTTCACCGCTGCTCGCAGCAGCAGCTGCGACTTATCTAGTTTTTCGTGCGGCACTCGGAAGGCAGCGGTGTCCAAGTCACACACTGTATCGAGGTATTGCTGCTGCCTAATCGGCCAGAAGTTACACTCCTGTGCCCACAGGAACTGATCGTACAGAAACAATCGCTACGCGTGTCGTCTCTCCCGCCGGCAGCCATAGCGAAAGCGGCTCGCCCGTGGGAGGCCTGAACGTTGCTGACCCACGAGTCATCGAGGGAAGCCGAAGCCGGAATCCCTTTTGAACGAAGACAGACTGCCTTCCCATCGCTGAGGGTATGGTAGCACCATGGATTCACACTGAGGTCAAAAGGCCAAACGGACCAACAGTAATCGATGCCAACGTACGAGAAACCAAAGACAGGCCAGGAGGATGGACGCAGGAGGACGTCGTGAAAGGCGGAGGCGTCATCCAGCAAGGTCTTGAAACACCCTTGTGAGGCAACGCTAGCCACACGTGTCACCGTATCCATCGAAAACGGGACCTTCTTGCACCGCTTGTTCAACTATCTCGCGTCATAAATCAAGCGGGGTTTTGTCTCTTCGACTACCAGCGCCATGACCAAGTGGACCCCCGGATGTCCGCCCACTGCACGACACACCCATGATCGACGGGGGCCTCCTCGTCGGCATCCACAAAACTGGCCAAGGCAGGCGGGATGCGGGTTTTTGAACACAGTCCCAGAGAATCGGCCCACAACGTCCAGGCTGTCGATTAACGGGCCCCTGATATCCTTGAGGAGAAGGTCGTGGAGTCCCACCTCTTACAGTAAGTACGACACCAGGGTGCACCGGAGCGGGTGGTCCGGCAGGATGATATCTTGCTAGAAATCTACATATCAGAGGACAAAACGCGGCACGAACTGTTCTTCGTCGCCCCCCCCCATCACATACCGGTGCATCTCACGGCGTAAGTCGCCGCGGGCCCTGCATGGGACCACGGGCGACGTGCGCCACAGATGGCATCAGCCCGAAAAGGCGGGCATCGCCCCCGAGCACACCCACTCACGTTTGACGTCTCCCAGCGGTGGCGCGGGCAGATTGAGGGGCCGAATGTGGGCGTGGCGCTTATCGAGACGCTGGAGCCAAACTTCAGTCACCACCTACATCACACCGTGGTGAAAGGGGGGTGAACCAAAGGAGTATCACTGCCGATGAGAGCGCTGCGATCTGTCCGGTCCCGAGGACGGATCGACGTGCCGACGCCGGTCACAGGCTTCCGATACCACTTTGTATTGCGTTACGTGGCGCGTGTGAAATGTTTGCGTGTACCCCTAGGTGGCGTAAGTCGGCTGCGGCGGGTAATGTTTTGTGTTTTAAAGACACATATACATATATATATGTATATATTCGTGTCAAAACGTAGAAGCGATGTTGTGTGTTCAGTCGGGTTGTCAAGAATACATGAAAATTGGAAAGACCTGGCAACACAACTCCTGACGAATCTAAAAGTATGTTAATACAGTAAACATGAAATTTTGGATATCGAGTTCGTGTCTGAGTACGTTTTGTCCATCAACCGAGCACGGATAACGAGGCACGTCAGTGACAGAATTTGGGAACGAAAATGATGGATGATCGTAAGCGAAAACTTCACAATACAAATTCCAAGACATTTTTTTATGGCACCCCTAGTTCCACGATTTGTGCCAAATCATTTCCTCTGTTGTCATCGCCAATTTTACTCCCAAGAATCCTGCACGAAAATACCGAGCTTGAACGTCGCGGGCAGAAAAAGGAGAGAACACTGCAAACAACATGGCCAAGACGGCATGACGAGCTTCGTTGTTCACATGACCCATGCCTGCGTTGGCCGCGTTGGGCTGTGGGTAGTGTTGCCACCACTATCTGTGTGTGCAGCCGCTATACGAGCGATATCCTACACAGTCCGGCAATCAACTCCGCAGCAGCGTGCAAGGTGGCTTGCTGTAAGAGCGGGTCGAGGTGGGGACTAGGCGGTCAGGAGTCTAGCCAATTCTCTGCCCACGTTCCCCGTATGGAAGAGTTCGTCTGCACTAATGCGGAAGGAACCGCCCGCAGCACGCGATTCTTTTCTTCTCTCTAACCGTGCCCCGAAGAGCCCGTCGTTTTAAATTGAATTTTTGTTTTCAATCTTTCGAATTATGTGTTCAGGCATTTGGTAGTTGCGATTCGTTTATCGCGACAACAATTTGATTGCGAAACACCCCAACAGCTTCTAGTGCATCACTCAGGGCTTGCCTTGGCGTGTGTCTTCTTGACTTTTTGCCAAAGTGGTTGTACCCCTGCTTTAATGTTTGAAAACGTACACTTCAACGTCTGGATTTAGCGTGCGGCAATCGAGGTGGTGGGGAGGATATCGCGACACTCTAGCATTTTGAACGTTTCTGTCCGTGCATTAAGCCAGACGTGGTGATTTTCTGAGAAAGAGGCTTGGGCTGCTTTGGAACAGCAACAAATTTCTGTCAAGGTTTATCGCAACTATATCGGAACCTGTGTCGTGTTCAGTTTTTTGCTATGTTAAGGCCACGCTGGCACCCAAGCGCCCCCTGGTCCGCGAGATTCAGGTGACTAATATCTAGACGTTTTATCGGAACAGAAGAACACTTCGCTATACTTCAAGACGCTGTGGTTAGAACTTCCGCTGCTTCATGCTTACGATAGAGCGATGGTGACTTGAAAAAAGTTTCATCACGGAAGCTTGCGTTGGTCTCAAGGCGATCTCTCACCCGTTCTCAACAGACACCTACACCTCGACTCAGAGGTACTGCAGCGATCAAAATGGTCGAAATTTGAGGTGCGCAAAATTTTGACAAACCCCCCCCCCCGAACTACACGTTTGAATCTCCCTTGGGAGCAGCTAGAGGTCGTCACTGGGAACTACGGCCCGCGAAATTGAGGGATGCTCTTGATGGGCTGTGTGATTGTGTCTGGTGCGCCAGACTTCCGTCATAGGCACCCGAAAACGACTCACGAGGTGCTTTCGTGTACTTGAGTTGTGAGAGGGCAGCACAAAAAGCTTGCAAGAACGCTTAAAATGTTTCAATTCACGCAAGGGAGCATAGTAATAGTTACACTATCGATGAAGCAATGGGCTTCACCACATTATCGCTGTTCTCCGGGCGGATAATATATCTTGAGTCGCCGTCAAAGCTGCTGCGGGAGGAAAAGCTAGCTTCGTTCCCATGATAGGCGTTTATAGTCCGTTTTTGGGTCCAAACCAGTGTGTGAAAAGGGCTGAAGAACTCAGGATTCTTGCGAATTTGCATATTCTTTTCTACAATCAAGAAATACGGATCTTAGTAGCAAATCCCTTGCGATATATCCAAGTCGTTCGTTTTGTTTCGAGAACGCCTACGCGCGGGTGCGTGACGCGTGCTTGAGAGTGCTGGCGTCCCTTTTAGATTGTTTCCCTTTTGCGTCGAGCACGGCTAGGCCAGCAGCCAATGACAGCGGGAATGCAATATCTTGTGCTATAATTGCAGGGGTCGTGGTGCGTCACAAACATGGAATAGACAAAGCGAGTTAAGGCACGCTCAGGATGGGCGAACCGATATGTTGGTGCTGGTGAACGACGGGGACGTCGAGGAAAGCGTTGTGACTACAGTTAGTTGTGGGGTGCCCTGAATCATGGTTCGATGCAGAGCAAATAATCAAGAAGTCGTGTTGTAGCAGGGGGTATATTGGTGGTCGGTATGCCATGTTTCTGTAGTGGGTTCGATTCTTTTGGACGTATAAGCTTGCGCGTTACGTCGCCGTGACACGCAGAGAGCGCACAATCAAGAGTTGCGATGAGAGGCATGATATAACAACGTACTTGGGTTATTCTTCATTTGTGCATATGCATGCGTAGTGAACAGTGTACCGGCACGTGTGTGTGTTCCGTACAGCGGGTATCATGCCCTCGACATTCGTCATCATCGCCCAATATACGTCAGGGGCGAGCGCTACAGTATATTTCTTACATGCTGCAACAACACGCTGTACTGTAGCGGACAACCGAAGCGAGACAATATTCAACACAACGCAATATTCAACACAACGCAAGAGTGACATCATGGGCGAACAAGGTGAAACTGAGCCTGTCTTTCACACTCAGTCACATTTACAATTATCACTCAATTGCGTAACAAGCCGAGATTCGACACCAGCAACCTGCCTCGCTGGCACACTCAACATCTATATCTATGTTACCTCACAAATCCCAATATTTTATCGTTTGGCCACGTATCCTTGAACGTCCAGGCCAGCAAACCCCGGCTGTATATATACCCAGCTGCTGGGCCCTACCTCCGACATCAGCTGTCGTGCAGTGATGAATCAACGACAGTACGACCCCGATCGGTTCGTACTGTAATACATTACACAAACACGCTGTACTGTAGCGGACAACCGAAGCGAGACAATATTCAACACAACGCAATATTCAACACAACGCAAGAGTGACATCATGGGCGAACAAGGTGAAACTGAGCCTGTCTTTCACTGTTGATTGATCCCTAAAGGTATAGGCGCAGCTGGCACGGGAACGCGTGGCTGACTCCAGACATGAAACACGAACCCCTCTTATATTACATCCTCGCTGTAGAGTTGACTCGCCTCACATGCAGTGTAGGGTTGCACCTGACGAGTGGCATTGGTGGGCACACATTACCCCGATATCCCAATACCCTACTGCCGGAATCCCTTTCAAGCTTGGAACTCCCCAATCTACCATGGATCTAATATGTCGTGTATCTGAGTACAATCAACATCCCCCCTACTCATTATACACGAACATACTCATATCCCCCCTGCTCCTGTGCATGAGCAACATACCCCTCAGCTCTGTACATGAAAATGTACGACATCGCAGGGCTGATACATCTCAATAAAAAGATCAACTCGAATCAAACTCAGAAAGTCAAAAATCCAATCTGTAACCCAAAAATCAAATTCTTGAATCAACACTCAAACCCTCAAAATCAGTATTCAAATGCTCAAATCCCCAGCCTCTCTGTTGCAAACACATATAACTCTCGAAATCCAATGCCAGGTAAAACGGCATTCTTCTCGGACTCAGTCAGGTAAAACGGCATTTTCCGCGGAATTGGTCAAAAGATATTCAGTGGAATCTCGTCGACTTAGTACAGTGATCTCCGGGGCCCTCCCCTCGCCAAACGCTACTGGTGTCTACAGGCACACTATCATAATCATTCGTATTGTCTCCAGCGCGCACGCTCGAAAAGATCAACTTGCGAATTCGGCGAGACTTCAACTCCCGACCCACCCTAGGGAATTATATAGCACTACCTGCCAGACCACTCAGTCAGTACTGACTTTGAACAAAAGCACAAATTTCCGAGAACCAAAAAAATCAAACTCTCAATTCCCGAATACTACCCAAACCTTCCAACTCAGAAAACATTTTCTATGGACCGCACACGCCCCCAGGCGCTTCATAGTCTCTCTTCAACCTTATCCAAAAAATTTCCCTCTATTTCATGAGGAATTAATGCAAATCATATAAAACATCACAGTAGTCATACTCATCAGAATAAAAATTAAGCCAAGAAAATAAATGCCAGAGATCGCAAGGAACCCCGTTCCCTCGGACAAGGGTCTCCCCTTGCCCCCTACTCCCGCCATAGATACACAGATCGCGACGGTAATGCGAGATAGCATACATTCCTTCACTTGAATTTTATTTGACGTGGGGACTACTCGAAAACACCAAAATCCTCCAAAACCCAGACTCAAACCAATTCAATCAAGGTGAAACAATATATTGGCCTTACTCCAACCTCTTTCCGGTAATCAACATACAGCCTTCCCTATGGTAGGTTCAACTGCATGAAATAGGAAAAATAGTAGATTGGCCTTCCAGATTTCAGTACCAATCTCAATATAATCTCAAAAATGAAAGACTCTGAAATTCCTCCATCAGTCGAATACCAAATCAATATAATTCCCTCAACTATCATACCAGCTTGTCATTCGATAACCATGTACCACTCAAAGCCAATAGCCTCTCTTCTGTGGGCACACATTTAATGACGTCCAAGAAAAGCGTCATATGATACGATCCTGCAGATATGTGAGAGATCAAGATGGTTGATCGCTCAACAGTCAAAATGGCGGTAGAACTTGTGTCGGCAAGATCTGACTGGAAGAAAGACACAACAAAAACACTATCAATACCAACCGTTACCCAATATAATAGTACCACTACAACCACACATCACGACCGTCGAGCATCCACCTCATTTTCTCCGTCCACCATGCCCGGTCGTGATTTGGTCCTCTCGTCAACCGTCCACCTGATGCAATCGACGCAGTGCAGTCTCCAAGCAGACATTCGGCAAATCATCGACAGCGAAAGGGGGGAAAAGCAAGGGTACTCGAATGAGGGAATCTGGTGACTCTTCATCCTATCGGACGAAACGTTAATAGCTTGGTGATAGTTGGAAGAGAATATCACCCGCATGGCCTGTGTACACCTCAAATATTGTCTGTGGGGGGAGCAACCAGGGTCATGCAAACTATCAATCAAGATACCCGGTATTCCGTGTGAATTTCCGATGTGCTCAAACTGAACTCTCATACTACCCTCCCTAGTTTGTGCCCATCGCAAACATTATATATACCAGTCAAGTTTTCTATCCTCCAGTCGCGCTCGTCTCAGTAGTTTTTACTCGTATACGAACTGCGTTTTTGTTATCCAACACGTTACGTGTATCGTATATTACGTGAATCGTACATACGTCCGGAACTTGATACGTATACTCGTAGATGAAAGCTCAAAGTTCCAAAAGTTGCAGTCACACACGCCACGCTGGCTTCTTGACTGGGCATGTCCTCGAAACTAGGCATGCCGAAGATGATGGTCCTTCACTTTTCTCGCACGCGCGCCCGCCGTAGCCGAGTCGGACGCCGACCGGCCACCTCGCACCCCCACCCCGCGAAGGTGCCGCTGCATGGGTCGTGCTACACACCAACCCAACAACTCAAAAACGAGATACCCGCATACAAAGATGTAAATATGTGAAATGCCGCAAACAGACGCGTTGCTGTAGTTGGGCACAAGGGTTCATCACATACACCTCTTCCTGCTGTACTCGTGTCGATGCTCAACCAGAGCCCTCCACCAGTCAACCATAAAACAGACAGACGTCATAGTCCTACAGCAGTGCGTCTACAGAAAAACTTCAGCGAGGAAAGCTTTACGTATACGTATACGTCTGTTCATCTCATTTCATTTCCAGTATTCCCAAATAAATCTGAATCTCCAATGTTCGCAGATTCTCTCCTACTCTCAAATCGATACACAATCAATTTAAAAACGAAAATCACCACAGCAGTCAATCAACAAAGCCAAACGTGCCTGGTGCGGACGTAAGTCCCTGCCGGTGGCGCCTCGATCCCTTCTCTTTTCTCCTCTCTCTTATGGCACCGCATCCCGAACCGATGATGATGCAGACTCCTCCCCCTGCGCCCATCTTCACGCTCTCCCTCGACTCCTTCCTCGGGGGCAACGTTCCCCCCCATCAACCACCTGCGGGCGTGGTGCTTCAGCAGTCCAGGCGGATTCTGCCAGAACGCTTTCAGCGTCGCTCCCGCGGTCTTCACGTCTCCACCGTCCCTCCCGGCTCCAGCCGGCCAAACTCTCTCTTTCATATAAAAATATACGTTTCTACATTTATGTCGCCAGCGCGCAGCGAACCCACAGGTTCAGGCAGATGCCTGGCTATCCCGGGGTGTTGCAGCAGCGACGGTTACGCGGCGGTCGACACGACGGCGGCGGTAACAGTGCTTACTGCATGCGCTTCATCGTCGCAACAAAAGTGCAGCAATCCTCTGACTGCCGACGTTGCTGACGGTGCTGCTGGAGCTGCTGCTGTCCCTGCAACCACTACTCTCCAGCGCCTTCGCCACCAGTGCCAAGCGATTCTACCAGGTTCGGCTCAAACTTGGCCCCGCTGGGATCGCTGCTGCTCTCCTGGTGCGGCATCTCCTCACTCTTCTCACACACACGTCCTTTCCTCCAGGACCTCGATCTCATCTTCAAAATACACACACACGCTGGCTCCCTCACGAAGCACGTCATCTAAAAAGAAAAGACATGCTGGAAGCAGGTTCCCGCCTCTTTGGGCTGGCCTGGGCTACGCTTGCCAATAGAAGATCGCCGGACTTTCACTAGTGTGTTGATTGATCCCTAAAGGTATAGGCGCAGCTGGCACGGGAACGCGTGGCTGACTCCAGACATGAAACACGAACCCCTCTTATATTACATCCTCGCTGTAGAGTTGACTCGCCTCACATGCAGTGTAGGGTTGCACCTGACGAGTGGCATTGGTGGGCACACATTACCCCGATATCCCAATACCCTACTGCCGGAATCCCTTTCAAGCTTGGAACTCCCCAATCTACCATGGATCTAATATGTCGTGTATCTGAGTACAATCAACATTCACACTCAGTCACATTTACAATTATCACTCAATTGCGTAACAAGCCGAGATTCGACACCAGCAACCTGCCTCGCTGGCACACTCAACATCTATATCTATGTTATCTCACAAATCCCAATATTTTATCGTTTGGCCACGTATCCTTGAACGTCCAGGCCAGCAAACCCCGGCTGTATATATACCCAGCTGCTGGGCCCTACCTCCGACATCAGCTGTCGTGCAGTGATGAATCAACGACAGTACGACCCCGATCGGTTCGTACTGTAATACATTACACAAAATACATGTTTTTGTCGAGATAATGTAGAATGCAATCCCTGTTTACACCACGGGTCGGTACCTGTTCAGTGATCCGTTGTAAATGATGTGTACATGATACCGTACCCGGAGGGAACAAAGAGGTCCTCTCCGCAGTGTATCTGGGGCACATCGCCTTACGGCACCCTTGATTCGCTGGAATGTACGCGAATAAAAATATGCATGTATACATACCTGCTAGATATTTTTGCTCCTCGTCAGCTTCCAGTGACTTGCTACAACCAGTAGGAAGGTGAAGAGCACGCCAACGCGCACGAATATCAGTTCCAGTCAGAAACCTATCGAGCCCTGGTGTAGAAAAGGATGTAAATCTTCCGTCTCGAGGTTTTACGGGTCATATCGGCGCAAGTTTTTGCATTCTCTGTGATGCCCACTGCACCCTCAAGCCAATGGACACACCCAGATATTCTTGGTGCGCCCGGGGGGTTTCCCCTGCTCCTGCACCATTCAAGGGAGAACAAGACACGTGGGCCGAGTATACGACTATAAAAGCAACTGGCTCTATGGGGAGCCCTACGTCCGTGAAATTGTTCACAGCTCGGTGTGCAAGGAGAAAGTTCCACGGTGCTTGACGCTGTCTTTAAAGGCCTCGTACTTATCGTCGTTGATCACCTGGAAATTGACACAAGACGGTGTTGAGAGATGTGTCCAAGCAAAGCACGGGAAGCAGAACGTTACGGGACTTGCCGGTTATTTGGGGAGGCTTGCTCCTGCTCAACAGCCAAACGAAGGTACACAAAGTTGTTCAACCCTTCTGGAGTCATGGCTCGGAAGATTGGTTGCCGTGGCCGACACTGATACGCTTCTGAGCTCACGTCCAGCGCGCCCATGGCAGATCCATTCGAACAGGTAAAGATGGGTGCTCTACCGGATAGGCATGCCGATACTTCAACCAGCCATGGCGAGAGTGTGATCCTGACACGGTGCACCGAAATGATACGTTGTCACCATAACCACAAATCGAAATCGAAACGTCATGACTTTGTTTCGAACTTAGTGCAACGCCACCACAGTACAAGGTATTGGAGCAACACAAATCGCCACAGCAGCTCTATACTGCACACGTCAGGTTTCGATACCGACTCACGTCGCAGAAGTCGTCCCCGGTGTATTTCCCCTTGCAGAGCTGGCCGTCCAGCCGGTACAAGTTGGCGCCGAACACCTCGAGCTGCTTGCCGCTGTAAAGGCGGAACTTGTACGTCGCCGGGGGGATGTCGTCGCGGATGGCGCCATCGACAACGCGAGCTTCCGGAAGTCCGGGCAGCTCCTGTCAGTGAGACGATGCGGCAGGGAGGTTCGCGCGGGCGACCAGAAGGGGTGTTCATTAGTCTTGTGAAGGTGATGTTTGGGTGACGATTCTGCAAGGCTTGGGTGGCACGGTGATAGGGCACGAAGACGACTCTTACCAGAGTGAACACGCCTGTAACAAAGGGCAAATATTTGGAAAAAGACACCAATTGTCCCACGAGTGCCTTCTGAGGGCTGTGCTCCTTTCCTCATACACCATGATGTTGGGTGAGGCATGATCGATGATACTGCTCGGACTCGCCACGCAGAACATAATGGTTTGACGCACCTGTTGCAAGCGGCGGACAGCGCTGGTCTCTCCCATGAGGGCCCCGTAGACACCATCCATCCTCCAGTGAACACCGAGGATTGACCTGCCGATGATCACGTTGGAGGCGACCTGATTTGTCGCAACATAAAGAGGTGGGCGGGCCAACAATGAGAGCGTGTGGGCAGGCATCAAAT
Organism: Macrocystis pyrifera; assembly: GCA_031763025.1. Classification (NCBI taxonomy): domain Eukaryota; class Phaeophyceae; order Laminariales; family Laminariaceae; genus Macrocystis; species Macrocystis pyrifera. The sequence continues at coordinate 5,121,259 of JASSKH010000009.1, read as the reverse complement.
TAGGAGGGGGGAGGTGCTGTAGTTCATTGGGGTGTCTCTGTTGCTTCCATGAATCGCAAGCCATGCCACATGACCATAGCGTCATAGGAGCATGGTACAGAGGCTGCACGCGTGTCGTACAGAGGGACAAGAACGACCCAAGAATCGTGTGGACAAGTTGCCTTATGATTGACCCTTTTACTGGGATACTATGGAAGCATACAAAACGTCAACAATTCCCGCTCCGGGAGGTCGGCTTGCGTGCAAAATGAGATTGGTTGGCAGATGGGAGAGTTGGCCTGAATACGCTAACGTCTCGTGCGTCGAGGGGCGAATCCTATTTATCGATCGATCAGGCAGGGAAACAGACCATATGATAAGACCGACAAACAAATGGTCGCTTTTGTCAAGCGCACTTCACCGCCCGCGCATCCAACCGGACCCCAGTCAAGTTTTGTTTACCTTGTTGAGCTCTCCTTCGATAGTGAGGCCAGCAGTCAATTTACCGTTCTCGTCGATGCACGTGTCGAGGAACTCTGTTCCGGTCGGCACGAAAGCAACCCTTTGAGTCCCCGCGTCGTTGGAGACTACGGGGTTGGGGAAGCACTTCTGCCCGGCCTCGAATCCGACGAACGCCTGTTAACATGAAAGAGGTGAATGCTGGGTTGAAACCCGTTGTATGTAGTCGCCAGTGAGTTTGCTGGCAGCTTCGCCCCGGTCGAAACGACGAGGTCGACACTCTCGAGGTATTTGTAGAGGTGGTTGTGTGTTCAACGCCAAGCACTCAGGTGTACCGTAATTCGAGCTCATACATACGGTTATTCTGTCCCTACGTTGCATCGACATCGTTCCTATCGAGTAGATGTATGGCGTGCTTGGGGCTTCAGAGGGGAATGTTGTGGAAGCACAGTGGTGCTACGAGTGCGCCTTGGCTACACTAGGCAGCTCAGTCTGACCCGAGAGAGAATATCACGGATTGAACACCTTGAGTTCAACGCAAGTACAGTAGTTTCACGACACGCGCCCGGCATGATACCTGCACGGCGCGCTCGAAACATACGAAGACGGTCGATGAAGCAGACCTGTAATTTTCTGTTTTGTCGCCAGATCTAAAGTAGGTCGAGAAAGGATTAATCCACATAAGCGTGTATTGAAATAGGTTTTGTTACCTTGAGCGTAGTGATGTATCCGCCGAGGTTGATGGCATGTCCGCTTGGGTACGCAGGGTGCGTGGGAGAGCCCTCCGCGACCGCCATGGGGAGCAGGAAGGTTTTCTCGCCGTCTGGGTTCTGTCCCGCATTGTGTGTCTCCACCCGGGAAAGAAGATCCTGCGGGAACCCATCGTTTAGCGGTTGCACGCAACAAGGGAAAACGTCAGCGGGTTATCATACTGGATCGGAGACGAGACCGTAGTAGCTTACCCCCCGCCTTCATATAGTTCGTTGAATATCCGAGGAGAGTGCAACTACTGTGCATACTGTAGTGCGCGCGACGATACGTTGTTTTGGAGCTGTTGGCGACCTTGCCCTCTTCTTACTCGCAGCAGACACCGATATAGAGTTAACAGCTAATACCGGTCAAGAAAAAAGAAAGAATTACATATCCGGGTTGGTTAAACATGCCTAGTCGCAATGATACCATACTGAACGTCGAACACGAGTTATTTCTACTCTATACACGGCCGAATCAAGAGTTTTGCACCTATTATTGCTGTAGATGCAGGAACTGGTTTCTACAGGTGCACCTTGTTTAGGGTTCTGAAACGTTTTATATAGCACTCGAGGTACAATCAACACCCATTTTCCATTTTGAGCCCGAGCCCTGTCAGCAGTAGAGAGCACGCGCTGCCAGATACTTACCGTGTTCTTCAGGATGGACTCCGGCAACGGGGTGATGACGTCCCCCACGAGCGTGTTGTGGAGCAGGCCACCGTACACCTCGGGCCTAAGCACGCGGTGTACTTGCCACTGTTGATTTTGTTTCGGTGGGATGACAGTCGCGGGTGGGGCAACAAATGAGCCAAACTCATCGTGAATGTACTGGAAATATAGGCTATGCTCTACCAGGTATGTCACTAAACCGGCATGTCCTGGCAACATTACCATCAATACTAATGATGTATGTTTCTGCTACAAATATACCCCCGAAATTGGCTCGTCATGGCCGCATTCAACTTTGCCTTCCTCTGTACCCAAACGGGAGACAAAATGAGTTCCATTGTTTCGTCTCGCAGATTTTGGGCGCACCTTAGCATACCACGCATGGCGCGTGGAAGAGCTGGCCGAGGCCATTTGAGTGAGGATGTGCGTCGCGCCAAAGGAAGCAAACCCTCTCTGCCGCTCGGATAGCGCGTAGGGCCCGACGGAGCCCCCAAGCACCCCTTGGGCGAACAGGATAAGCGCAGCGCGGAAAGCCTCCGTATAGAGCATATCAGTGAAGGACAAGTTGGCCAAGTCTCGGCCGTTTCGGATGAAGACGGGCTCGTTTGGGTCGACGAATATAGTCTTTACAGTGGACGCACCATTCTGAAGCCGGGGAAATAGTATCAAAAAGGCAAAGTGTTAACGGAATTAGCAAGAACAATCGTTGTGACAGAGAAAAGAGTAGCCGACAACACAATCTTTGATCAGCTACCATTGTATGTATCTACGTCGAAAGAGAGCAGGATAATTGGAGGCGGGTTTCGCCCTAGTGCAGGTGTGATCCAGCACGTTGCGCACGGAGACGATAAAACACAAAAACATTTTCACAGTAGCATTACTCAAGTCCAACCACGTAGAAGCACTCCGGAGCGCACACTCGAGGGAAAGTGAACCAAACGTAAACGCCGTACCACTCAAGAGCCCCCTAATTTGTGCGCTACTACAAGCTCAACGCGAACAACATATGCACGTAGAATTATATCCCGACCTGCACATCGAGCCACGGCTGGAAGGCAGTCATGTAGTCCACCCGCGGGAAAAGAGTGACCGCCTTGGGCGGTACTACAATAGAGTCGATCGGGAAGTCCGACAGCATGAACTGAGAAACCACTGGTCCGGTGGTTACACCTGGCCATTCCGTCCGGAAAAGTTGGGGTGACCGGATCGATCGTTCCGTCCTCGCTCCTGGGGATGCTGAGCCCCGTGAAGTCAGGGTTGGCCTGCAAGTTCTCTGCTCGAGTTTCAGGCGAGGATCGGAGGGGTTGGAAAGCGTGGAGGGTTGGACTCGTGCTACGGTGACGATGCGCCTACGACTTTAGGGGCTGTTCGCTCCAGGAGACACGAGGGTGTACCTGACCCAGCCACCGATTTCGTACATACTATGCAAGGTTTGTTCAGATCAACAACCGCAAGTTACTACCAGGTATTTATAGGTGAGGAGTCCCGTCAATCACAACTACGTGGTTCGACCTCCAGTAGACGGGCTACAAACCCTGTGTAGTAGCGCGAGTGTATGTACACTAGCTTTTGTTTTCCACCAGGATGTATGTATACCGAGTGGGGTACAATGTTCGGTTTGGTATCCGTGAGGACTACGTATGGTCTTTAGAAATGTACACCCATCTAGCTATATGCGGAAACAGTTTGTTTTACCTGCGGCGACTTGGACGAGACCGTCGTTGCCGTATTGCGAAAAGGGGACGTCCCTAGTCAGGGCCATCCAGTAAACTTCTGTCTGCTGGGCGGCCTGCATGATCATGAGGAATCGAATCAACAGGATGGAGAAGCATGTGGTATTAACAGAACAAGGCGCAGGGTATTTCGTGCAGGTGACATCATACAGAAAATTATCTCGCGTTCCTACGAAACGGCAGTTGTAATCACAAACAGCATACACATGAATAAAACAGACAGCAAAAAGCGGGTGGAAACTTCGTCTCGTGTATCTGCCAAGTGGGCGAATAGTATGCTCCGTCACTGCAGTTCAGTAGTAGCAAAGACGGCTCACCAGCCTTTCGGAGAGGACACTGTCGGGCGTGGTGATGAAGACACTGTCGCTGTATAATCACCAGAACGTCAACAATATTTGCCAGGACGTCCGAGGATATGCATCAACAGTCAGGTGGGTAGCACGAAACAAGGTACCGTTGTAAGACAAGCCACACGATATTGATACAATAGTATAGGGGAGGATTGTAGTTAGTAACCGTTAAAAGCATTTAAAAATAGACTAGACTTCGCTGTCGTCGCAACAGTACTCACAATCATACCACGCCTTTCCACACAGCGTTTTGGGTTGGCGAATAGCAGCGCAAATTTAGCCGCGCATAACGACTGTTTCGCAAAAAGCACAAGAATAGGAAACCAGCACTATGCATCACGCTGATGGTGCGTGCGGTTTCTTTCATCCACCATGTTGATGTCAGTAACTGACCCGACTACGCCAGAAAATTCGTAAACGGATTGAGTACTTGTGGTACTATAGTTCCAAACGATTCTCACATTGCCGGACAGAGTGGGATATGGGAGCCTGCAATGCAGGCGACAATAGTTGTGTGCAGTACCTGGTACATGCTCAGACGTATCGAAGAAAACGGAAGGGGTGAAAAAAGGATGCTACTCCTGCGACATTCTTCATGAGGCGATGTCAATTGCCCACCTTGAAACCGTGTGCAAGCTACAGTTCTGTTGTAACATTGCGTGGTTGATCAATTCGATTCTAGTTCGGGATCAGTGAGGTCTCCGGCTGCGACCAGCCGGAGACTCTCACCCTCCCACTAAATTGTCTGGCAATCAACCCGGCACCTCGTCGCAGATAGCAGGTACCCCGGTAAAATCAATACCAATTTAATGTTGTCGACGGTGAACCCTACGACCAACGTGGGCGGACGGGGATGATGTGATATTTATTACATTTTTTAACTTTGTCTTGCTGTTGCACAGGTGCGATATCACCACCACCAAGTGTTACGCAATCAGTCTCCCCGTACTACCGTTGCGTTCCCTGGCGTCCCTTCTTTCTTGTTCAAGGTTGCTTTCAGGACGTTGCTTCGTAGAATAATTCGTGTGCTTGGGAATCGATGAGGCATTTCTGCTGCAACATGATGTCACACCCATACTTGTTCTTTCTTTTATCTCACGGTCGTCCCTCGTTTCACTCTTGCCGATTCTGCGAGGTCGTTTCCACGATATTGTTCCCATACTCGTAGAGTAACTTCTACGGGGCTCTCTTATCTTTGACCGTCCTGTGGGAACGCCGTGTAGGATTTTCGAAACCCTTCAGACAGGGAGCTTAGGCATACGGTTACGGCATGAGGCGACCAAGAATGAATGCTTTCCAGTCGATACGAAGCCTTTCGCCGCGTGTCTCCGTGAGAATCGTCCGCAACTAGTGTACCCCCACATCGTTCTTGGGGCGCCTTTCATTTACGGGCACATTAGTATATTGGCCGGCATTGAGGGGGAAGAAATGTGAAATCATTCATCCACCCCCCCCCTTGCATAGCTGCTTCTGAGTACCTACCAGGAACGGGTAGGTACTCAGAAGCAGCTACGCAAGGGGAGGGGGGGTGGACGAATGATTTTATTCATTCGGTACTGCTCATGACAAGACTTCTCATGCTCAACTCGAAGGCAAGTCGAAGTCGAAACTGGTACTACTGTATTATAGTTACGGGTGCAAATTTTTCGACGCATACGCACACGCTCGTACGTACCTTTCTGCACCAGTAACCTGGTGTACGGTGCCCCCGAGCGGGTTGGTCAGCTTAGCACCACCAGATCCGGCGGCCCCAGAGGGCACCTCCTCGCACACGTTGATGTCGCTCGTAAACACGCAGTCAAGCAACTTCTGGTAGTCGCCCGGGTCTACCTATAACAGCCCATATAGCCATCGTACGCGTAGCACCACGAAAGCAGTAGGCGTGCTTTCAGTTGAGGAGATCGGTGCAACTGTAGGGCTGTAAAAGGGTAAAAGGGTTAATGGAGCATGATATTGTCAAAGGGCGACCGATAAATTACGCGCAATGCACATATACCATCAGTAAGTACTTCAACGACGTTGGCTAATGTCTACTTTGACTAACGTCTACATTTGCCTTGTGAATAGACTGCGTACTTACTCCCCTATGATTTGTTCATCCTCTTTACCGGTACATCCTTAAGGACTTCCGAGGGGGCAAGTGTCGAAACTACAGTTCGTCATGATTACAGCATCAGTGACGCGAAACCAAGCCGGGCTGCAAGGGTAGGGGGGGGGGGGGGGGGTCCCTGGAGCGCAGAATAGGACCTATGTACACGACACAAAAGTGGTACGATTATTCTCGGAGAATGCTGCGCGCGATTCCTCGATGGTCGTTAGTGTCGCTCTTCCTCACGTTTTTCACTGCATATATACGATGAGCGTCGGTGTTAGCGCTAAGAATAAGGTTCCGAAAAGGGGGCCGTCATTTCATGGCCTCCGAAACGTTCTTTCGTTTGCACGGGTTGATTCGTCCCCTCGCACCTTTGTGGAGGGTTTGTACGCTACAGGCGGCTCGTTTTGCTGTCCTGTACGACCGGCAATATTGCAACAATACCCATCACATCGTTCGTATCAAGGTTCGTAACCTTATTTGTACCAATGCTCTATAAAATCGTTCGTTGAAACGTTTGTTGTTCAGGACAAAGCTCACAACGGTTATGAGAACAGTGTCTCAAAAGACTCTCACAACGAAGTTCGCACCAATCTTCATTCAAGTCTTGGTAACAAAGTCTACAACAATGTTCCCATCAGCAAGTGTACACAATATTGGTGGTGCTCCCATGTTCCTAATGTTCCTACCACAGTACACATGCACCTGTCCGAACTTGTCGTGCGGAAGCGACTTGTGGTACTGCCCGGCGAATAGAGGGACATTTTCCTCGTCACCGTTGGTGATGTGGCACGTCGGTCCGACCGCGAACTCGTCCTTGGCGATGGCCAGGCGCTTCTCGAGGGTCACCTTCGCGCGCGCCACTGGCTGTGGACGTATTGACGGACGATGCGGCATACACGAATCGACAAATCTTAGTTGCTGTAAAGTAGTGGACCGCTCACTCAGGGACCGTGTTTGACAGGATTACCACTGGATACCACTATGGGTCCGTCATACGTAAATATCGCAATACATGTTGAGGTATCCATAAACTTACTCATATATATCTTTCTCTTTGGGCACGCTGGGTTGGTACACTCTTTGCTTCTCAAAGCTCCCGCTTGGACACCACCTTCTATCATTTGCAGGCGAGAGCCTTTATACCTTTTTTTCTTCTTTTCTTTTGTGTGCGAGCTTTTAACCAGAGCACGGCACCGCGGGCGAGCCCGGCGCCGTCGCGGGTGTCAGCGGGTGATGGCAGGTGAACGGAGGAATGGACGGAGCGCGGTCGTCGTTGTCGTGGCTAGGCGTCGCTTGTCCACGAACACACAAGGAAAGCATGAGTGGGCCCTGTCTGGCCTTCTGATGTAGGGTTGTGAAAAAGTATGTGCAAGTCTGTAAGGGTCGTTTTAGTCTGCAAAATAAAATCCTAGCGGTGCTTATTTTAGCGAACGAGCTGAAGTTCACAGAGAGGGCAACCCACTCAGTCTGAGCACCAACGTTGTTGAGAACGATTCGCGCGGTGAGCACCAGGCTTCACGCGAGGCGGAGGACGGGGCTCACTGTGGCAGAGAGCGAGGAATGCTTCCGGTGGACCGAATCGGTGGCGAGGTGGTCGCGAGAGAGGCGGGCGGCGTACGATGCTGTGAAACGCTCTGCTGTTCGATATATTTCATTCATGAAAGGTGTTCCAATCAGGTAGAAACTAGTTACATGAGAAGAGTTCGGGGGGGGGGAGGGTGCCCCGGTCGAGAATTTTCATTTTCATTTTCATAGTTTTGGCGGTGCTGAGCCGTGCTGTGCTTCGTTTTTCCTACATATCGAAAGATGAAATTAAGTATCTTACATAGGGTATGTACATACGTATGTCATCGGGCGTTCGGGTTGTCTTTCCGGGTGGGGCATGGAAGTCTTGGCCTTTTCAAGTTTCCTGTTTGCACCTGATTGCTAGGGCCGTCTGTTCCAGTCCATTCTTCCTCGTGAGCAAGCGTGCGATTTTGTTTTTACCGGTGCAAGGTGTTTCAATCCGGTGGAAACTAATTACATGAGAGGAGTCGGGAGGGGTTGCCTCGGTCGGGAATTGTTGTTTTCATTTTCATAGTTTATGCGGTCCTGGGCTGTGCCGTGATATGAAAATAAAGTACCCTACATGGGGTATGTCGACACGTACGGCATGTGGCGGTCGGGTTGTTTTTTTGGATAGGGCATGGAACTCTTGGCATTTTCAAGTTGCCTGTTTGCACCTGATTGCTTAGACTGACTGTTCTAGTCCCTTTTTCATCGTGAGCAAGCGTGGCGGGCGGCCTGTTCCGTTCCATTCTTCCTCGTGAGCCAGCGTAGTGGGCGGAACCGCCCGCACCGGCTGCTGCGTGAAGGGCGTGTTCTTCTCACATCGTGACATTTTATGTGTCGTTTCTCATGGTGTTGACAATCGTCTGAAAACATCGTGACCTACCTAGCAGCACCGTAGCACAGCAGTGTAGTGCCATAACCAATGATGTGACATACTCAAAAGTCGCGAGTGAGGTTTACGGGGAACACGAGTGAAGGTTGACGCAGAATTGTGTCTGGGACAGTACTAACGGCTGCATGCTCTTATCACGGCTGTGTATAATGCGGTACGGTCCAAGCACAGTATGGACCACGCGTTAGTAGGTTGATGACATCGATCATATAACAACAGCTCATCGTATCGTGTGATGTGGCACAATAAGAACAACGCCAACGAAGTCTACGTGAGACCCGATCAGAACTTGGCACATGGTGATACCTGGAACAGCAGTAACTGCTGTGTGCTCTCAGAGCACTTTTTTTTACGCATTTACATGCAGGAGGTCAGTATCGACTATGAACACCAGTCACCACGAGGTGCGTACTGCTGTGGTACGGTCGAAGCACAGTATGGACCACCAGTTAGTAGGTTAATTATATTGATGATCTCACTGCAGCTCATCGCGTCGTGTGGTGTGATGCAAAATGAACAAGGCGGACGAAGTCTACGTGAGACCCAATTAGAACTTGGCACATAGTGATACCTGGAACAGCAGTAGCTGCTGTGTGCTCTCAAGGCACCACTTTATAAGCATGTACTTGCACGAGGTCCGTATGGGCTAATAATATCAGTCACGAGGTGATGACGATGACGACGTTCTCACATCACGTCGCTCGTCTCCCTGACACCTGGCGCGTGGTCACAAAGCCAGCTAAAGAAATACGCGTACATTGGATTCATCGCAGTCTAGAAGCTTGCCAGTCAGTGTGAATCAGGATACAGCAGCGCACTCACGTCGAGAAAGTCGAGGGAGTCCCGGACCCGGCACACGCTCCCACTTAGCAGAGGATGTATCGCTTGAACTTCGTTGAGGTCCCCGGTGCCGAAGCAGGGAGGGAGGGCCGCCAGCACAGCAGTCAATCCGACCAGACTCTGTCGTAGTTCAGCGTAGTTCCAGCAAAAGTATACACATACGGAACACACACCGCACACGAAAACACGCGACAAACACGAATTCCTGGTTATCGGGAAGTAATGAAAAGTAGACACATTACACGACACCGGATAGAGCACGCGTGTCGCATGGAATAAATAAGGCACTAACGGAAAACGCGAAAGTCGTTGAGGAAGGGGGGGGGGGGGGGGGTGTCGACAAGAACGAACAAATACTCTACTTCGGTATTTCTGTGAGTGTACACACGAGATTTTTGAGTAGTTCAAACGAGTAATCATGTATAATAGTGGTTGTCCTCCCGCCGTCTATTGTTAGCAACCTGTGAAGCGTGGCGCCGATGATCCTCCATGTCTTGCAAATAGTCACTTGTATTCGAAACCTCCACTGCCCCCACACTTGATATGTGTGTTCCTGCAGATAAACCGTCTTTTTACCCCTCGTCGACATTCAGTACAACCAGAGCCGACTCTTCAAATCTTGAAAAAATACAAGCTCTGCGCCAACAAGGCTACGACACAGATATAAATGATGAAGTAAAGGACAGCACACAGCAGAGCGAAGACAACGTAGAAAAATGTCCGAACAGTCTGGGGCTTGGCAAATCGGGGAGGGGAAAAAAACTCAAGTGGAGGGGGGGGGACGGGGGTGTAGTTCCACTGGGGTACCTGATTCTGGGTGGTTCACGGCAGGATCACAGCAGCTGCACGTGTATTCAGGGCAAGCATATGCAGAGGCACCGGTACAGCGGTGGAAACAGAAGCAGTACAGCAGCAGCAGCAGCAGCAGCAGTTGGGAGGATCGACGGGCCGGGAGTAGAGATGTAGTACAAGGGTCTTCGATCACGATCATGCCCAAGAGCCCCGCCGACAAATATGAAGACGCGTCATCGTGGCAAGAGAGGGAAATGCGAACTGAAAGGGAGATAAAACTATTGAGAGCGGAGCTGGAAGAAGCGGTGCAAACGAGAAACAAAGAGCTGGCCGAGGAGACCGGGGCCAGGAAGGCGAAAGGCAGAGGAGCGGGAGGAGCGGGAGGCGTGGCCGAAGAAGAGAGCGGCGGTCGAGAAAATTCATCGATAAGGAGCGCAGCGGGGGCCATCAGGGAGAGGAGAGTCGGGAAAACAATACGGGTGAGACTGAAGAACGGGGGACGACGGAGAGAAATAATATATCGGCAGAGAAGCGCTTGTTTGCACAAGTGGTGAAAAGAGAAGCAGGCAGGAGGATGCATGCTTTAGGTGTACGCGGAGGAACCCACGTTGCATGCAGTGAGCTCGAAGGCGCGCCTTCAGAGCGCGCGGGGCACAGAGACCACGATATGGACAACCAGCGGGAGCCCCCGAGAAGCATGGGAGAACCCTCGAAGCGCTGGGTGGTTTCATATGCGACGGAAGCGTGGGGGGATAGGGACATTTCGGCCCGAGATCGCAAACACAGAGAGGGCGCCAGAATCACCAGAGTACGGAGTTTGGAATGTGGTAAGCAGGGGATAGAGGCCCCCAGGGAGAGAAGCGACAGAGGGGGACGGTTACTGGGCGAATTGAAGAGGTAGGGACCAAGGAGAGTGGCGCTGAGAACGAAAAAAGTGAGAGCTGAAAAAGAGGGGTGGACTATGGTCAGCCGGGCGGGGAGACGTGGGCGGGGAGCCGAAAGGGAGAAAAGGGGGATGGTTCGATAAGCCGAGGAGTGTGAGGGCAAACAAAGGGGGGTGTTGGGGGGGGGGGGAGGGAATTCAGGCTGTGGGGGGGGGGGGTCGGGGGGGTAGTTGGCGATACGGAACATAGCGTTTTCAAGGAGTCTGAGCCTGCATCTTTGACGCACGTGACAGACATGGGGATGATCATGTGGAGGGTGATTCGGGCGGACGGCGAGTTACCGCCGTAGAGTTCCATGACGGAACGAGCAATGTCATCGCTGTGCCCGGGACTGGTTTTCATGACCTTAGAAGGCGAGAGGGGCCTGATGAGCTTCGCCGATCTCGATCTGACAATGTACGCGAGGACGGAGCTGTCGGGGAGGCGCAGAAGCGAGGGTGGGACATCGCTGCCAGACAAGGTGGAGGCTACGATGGGCGTGATCATGTATATGGCAATGCTGACGACGAACGGCATCACGAGGATGGGAAGGGAGGCGATGCGTCGTGCGGAAAACATCGTCCTGGATATGCTAGGCACGAAACACACAATATATGAGACCCAATCGACCAAAACAATCATGTCGCGAACACAAAAAATATCAGTCCCTCTACTAACAGGAAGATGTGGCAGACAATACGAAACAAGCCAAAACCACAAACCACCACACACAGAGAGTTAGACTTAAGAATCGAAGGAAAGGAAAGAGCGAGAGGCAAACCAAAGGGACAGCAAAGAACGACAAAAACAAAAAACACTCGAGATGTGCACATTGTAAGTACCCTTTATTGCGTAATATGACAGAAATAACGTTCCGAGAGTCACACCTCTTTCTTTATATGTTGTCCTTGTGCATGTTCTTCACAATGAACCGTTCGTTGTTCTTTTTGTATACATCAGTCACCAGCGCAAACAGAACACCATATATATATGAGAATAAAATGTGTCAACCATGCTCTGGAAAATCACCGGGCTACCTATCAACTATAGATACCACTACAGTAGTGTGTGTTCTTTACGTTATATACCGTTCTTTCTACCCGTTGACAATCAGCACAGCCAGTGTCCGTGCCGATTGCTCAAAGGGAACAAGGGGTAGGGGGGCAGCAGGAGGAGTGGCGGAAACCCGAGAAAGGGAATGCGGAGAGGGGGGGAGATGGGAGGAGTTCAAAGGAAACTGCCGTGGACGAAAGCAGGAAGGAGATAAGTAGACACGGTAGCAAGGTACCAGGCTTACTAGGAAGAAGAACATGACTTTATACTGCTCGTGCCACCATCTGGTGCAGCTGGTTAGAACGTGGTCGTCCCATTTCTTCTCTTCGTTTTGTTTCTTTATTTATTTCTTGCGCTGATCCTCTGCGATTTTCATTTTATGTCTTTCTCTTCCGCTCTTCGATTGATAAGCCATATGGAAGGAGTCGTGTGGCGTGGGTGGATGACGAACCTTCTTTGGGTGTTGCGCAGTGTATTACGCCGAGGATGTGGGCATAGTTGACGAACGCAGGACGGGGGCGGTATTGTGGGTAGCAAGGTATCAGGCGGACTAGCAGGGAGAAGCTAGCTATGCTACTCCTACCAAAAAATGCCGCCGCCACCTGGAGGGTGCTTTGTGCTTTGATTTTGGTTTGCCCGCCATTTTCCCTTGGTTCTTAGTCTTACTATGTTTACAAGTAGCATTGAGTTGCTTCAGTTTTTTTTTCAGCTCGTTATTTTCAAGTGTCTGCCACATCCCCTGCGGGGGGGGCACGACAGTTCGTTCCTTCTATTTTTATTTTATTTTTGCTTTTTCGACTTGTCTTCGCTTCTGTTTTTTGTTTGTTTCCTTTTGTTTCTCTAGTTCATAGAATTTGTGTGTCGTGCTTGTTGTATCCAGTATGATGACATGGCATTGCATTGTTCACTGCGTGCATGCAAAGTATTATACGAAGTATCAATGCGGCGTAGTTTTGTGACCACATAACTTGTATCTCTTCTAGGATTGAAGAATCGGCACGGACACTGGTTGTGCTGGGTGTAGACGGGTAGACAGATCGATTCATTGGAAAGGAAACAACCAAGAAACCAGAGATACAGCCCGCGTCCCCGGTGGCTTGGTAGGTGGTCCGCGTGCCTATCGAAATCAGTTTCATCGATTCATTGGAAAGGAAACAACCAAGAAACCAGAGATACAGCCCGCGTCCCCGGTGGCTTGGTAGGTGGTCCGCGTGCCTATCAAAATCAGTTTCGTGGGTTCAAATCTCACCGAGTCCACGCACGTACGGACTTTTTCTCACATGAAAAATTGAAAAGCGGAAAGCGCGAGAGCGTGAGTTAGCTACATTCGATGAAAATCGACGAGCAGCGGGAATGCTGAACCCTATGCGCGACAAAAAATAAAGGCATGTACCGGGGAGGAGAAGGGACGACACCTGTGACCACGGCTTGTCCAGAAGATCGTCGAGGGTAAAACCTCCTACGATTGGGCTCGAAAGTAAAACTGATCATAAACAAAATATATACCAGGTACACGTTATGTGGTCACAAAACTACGCCACACATATACGATATTGATACGTATGAAGCAGGGGCAGGAGTAGACAATGCAATGCCATGTCATGGATATGAGCAGGCACAAAATACTTATTCCGTGAAGGAGAGAAACGACGGCAAACATTAAAAAACAAGAACAAAGCAGAAAAACCACAGATCGAAGGAATACAAAGAAAACTAAAAAATAAAAAAAAATGTGTAGTGCCTTTACGCAGGGAATGTGGCAGGCACCTGAAAGCAGAATGCGAAAGAAAGAAACGCCACTCTACTCATAAACAGAGTGGGACTTAAGAACATAGGGAGAAAAACACGAAAACCCAAGCACAAAGCACCCTCCAGTTAGCCGCAACAATTTGTGGTACGAGTAGCATATCCAGGTTCTCCCTACTATCGAATAGTCCGCTTGGGACGTTGCAACCCTGTCTGCTGTTTCTGTCCTGTGTTCGTTGACTGTGCCCCACCCCTCGGCGTCAGACAATGCCAAGCAAGCAAAGCAGGCTCGTCATCCTCCCACGCCACATGTCTCCTCAATAGAAGAAAGGAAAATAACTACAAAACCAATAATCACAGGAATCAAATGCAAAAAGGAACAAAACGACAAGAGATGACCACGTTTGGGCCACCTGCACCCAGTTGGCATAAGGGCACGAGTGATACATACAACGCGTCCGGTGAAGAACATGAAATTTGCATAGGCCGGTGGTGATTTTCTGCAACCAGCAGGAGTACAGTGTTTATTGTTATGTTTTGGCGGGGGACAAACTTTAAAATTCTTACACGTACAAAAATAGGAGTCGTATTCCTTCCTCGTTCAACATTAGAGGGACCTGCAACTGGAGCAACAGCAGGAACACGAGGTTTGTGTGTGTTCTTGACATATAACTGAAACGTTCGTTCTACTCGTCTACATCCAGCGGAACCAGTCTCCGTGCGGATTCTTCGGTCCTGAAGCAGATAAAAGGTACTCAAGTCACAAAACTACGCCACAAAGATATTACGCGGAAAATAAATCAGTAAATAGAGTAGGAAATGCAATGTCATATCATCACCAGTAAATAAAGTAGACAATGCAATGTCATATCATCACACGAGTACCGAATACGAGAGGCACGACATAATTATCGGTAGAAGAGAGCGAAAACAAGAGAAACTAATAAAACAATATCGAAAGAGAATATCAATATATATATATATATACAAGAGCTTCGCATGGGTGCCTGCCGGCACCCATGCTCCGGATAGGGAAATGTACCTCAGTGCCAATTCGTGATTACTTTTTTTGTGGGTTCCAGGTTCTCGACCAGACCGTCGCATGGGTATTGTCCCGCGGAGGTCCCACCATTCGCCGAGGTCGTGGATATCCGTATATCTTATTGTACGACTGTGGTCATCCATATTCCATGACTATTTGTTGTCGTCAGCAGAGACGTCGTCAGCAGTGACATTGTCCCGTGACAAGTAGTCACTGCGAATTGGAATGCAAGGCCCGTGCCTCGCACACACTCTCTCTTCCTCTTCCATCATCGTTGATGGTTGTTCGTGAGATCGTCCGTACCGATCCTATACCAAAACCTGGCGTGTCCTACACGCTAGACCCTCTAAGAAAGGGAAGTGCCACAGATGTCGAGTCGAACCTGGGGGTCCTCCCCACTTTTTTAGCAATATAAATACGCCATTCGATCTTATAAATAGTACTAATATGATCAGGTCAATGCCAAGTGATGCAGGAAAAAGGCAATGCAGAGTTTTCAGTTCTCAGCTTTGTCTCACTCGCATTAGTATTGACCAACTTTTACATGACTTTCAGTATTTTTTTTCGCGACGTTGTTTCGTTTTATTTTCAGCGATCTCTGAAGCCGAAAAATCAGAACCGTCTACTATTGTGGGGCAGGAAACCATCGATACTAATGCTCTTTGTCCTGGAGGGGGCAGAAGGCAGCTCAGATCTGTGAGGTTTGTCACATTTCTCAGAACTGAGATTACTTGTATTTTGTGGACCATAGTACTGCTGCCCTTTATCTGCCCAGTTGCCAAGTAGTACCCTATATCCACGCCGAAATATCATACCAACTTTTTTTTTTGTTTTTTTTTCTAGCTCCTTCTTTTTCAAGTGGCTGCCAGATCCCTTGCGGGGGGGTACGGTGGTTTGTTGCTATACTGACGTACATATATATACCAGGTATATTTTTGTTTCTTTTCTCTTCCGAATTGTCTTCGTTTTTTTTTTGTTTTTTTTCTCTTAGTTTCGTTTTTGTTTCTCTAGGTCATGGAATGGGTATGTCGTGCCTGTCGTACGCAGTATGATGACATGGCATTGCATTGCATACGTGGCAACGTAGTATCTCTGTGGCGTGGCGTAGCTTTGTGACCACAGAACTTGTATCTATCTAGGATAGAAGAATCGGCACGGACACTGGTTGTGCTGGATGTCGACGGGTAGAAAGAGCGGTTCAATGTGAAGAAAACAACAACAACATCTACGGCGAGTTGTAGCTACTGCCAACGGTGCTTGTGCAGGAGAGATGGCCTCTAATTTGCACATGAAAGCGATAGCAGCAGCAGTAGCAGCAGCAGCACAACAGCACCATTGCTGCTGCTGCTGTGTGTGCAGACGCAGCCGCAACATCAGCAGCAGCACTACCGAAGCAGCAGCAGCAGCAGACAACATGTCAGCTTGCAGCATCCGCCCAAATTACTTCGAGTACAGGACGCGTTACGCGTATTTTTACCAGCCAGTGTACGCGCATTATCTGTACTGGTATGAAATACTCCATCATGACTACAGGCAGTAATCGCCTCATATATTCCTAGATGCTGCGAGTAGGAGCAGTATCAAACACCTGATACCTGATACTTTGTACCTGGTACGTGATATCGATCGGCAATACAGAACAACCTGACAACCGCAAAATACACTGCAAACATGGGCTGAATTCTCAGTGTGAACCCCGAATTAGTCATGTCGGATACACGTGAAGCACACGCAGTACAATATCCACAGCACCACACAACCGCGATATACTGCGAGTACTCGCAGTGGAAGCAAACAGTCTCGAACCCTCGATTACCTCCAGTAGTATTAATAGTGCTCGCCGAAATAACTTGACGTGTTTTCACCAGAAAATGGTAAGGCGAACAGCTTATTATCTTGCAGTAGTATACCGGTACCTGGTAACGAAGGATGGTTTAAAGCGGGACTGTATGAAATGGTATTCTTTATTAAGGGCCACTCCCAACGCAACAAAAAAAATCACGATTCGTGATATTTTTGTCGTGAATCGTGAGTTTTTTGTCGTGATTCAGGGCCGTTCCTAACGAACAGAAAAAAAATCACGATTCGTGACTTTTTACATGCCAAAAGATCACGATCCGTGACATTTCAGAAAAAAGCCGAAAAACGTCGCGTTCCGTGATATTTTCAAATAGTTAAAGTTCTGATATTTCAAACCCAACGTTTTTTGGGGGGTGTGGAGCAAGCTCTCGAGAGTGGGGCACGGTCAGGCCGGGCTGGGCCGTCCGCACATATTCGAATCGCGGGCAGAAGCCTGACCCAGCCTACGAGATTCCAACTTCGCCGGCCGTCGGCCAAGCTCGTTTCGCGAGATTCCATCTCGCAGGCCCCGTCGGCCCGGCCTGGCCTGTGACATCCCCACAGGTCATTTTCGCGCTTCTCTTCCAGCAGTGGCTCCTCCTCCTGGAAATTTCGAGGCCACAACCTCCTCGTTAGCCCGCGCCCAGCGGTGTCATTGGGTAGCCGCCCGTTTTCCACAAGCGGCGTACGAAGCTGAGTCTGCCATGCCCCTATGCCGACCATCGGATACCGCTGGTGCACGTGGGTTGCGTAGTGCCTTGATCAGGCGTATTTTGAGACACGACAAATGTCACGAATCGTGATTTTGTTTTTTTTAGGGCAAATCTAAAAGAATTGGCGTCCTGAATCTGAATCGCGATTTTTTTTGTCGTGATTCACGACAAACAAATCACGATTCACGACAAAAATCTCACGAATCGTCATTTTGTTTGTTCGTTAGGAGTGGCCCTCACGACAAAAAAAAAAACGATTCTGGACGCCAATTCTTTTAGATTTGCCCTAAAAAAAACAAAATCACGATTCGTGACATTTGTCGTGTCTCAAAATACGCCTGATCAAGGCACTACGCAACCCACGTGCACCAACGGTATCCGATGGTCGGCATAGGGGCATGGCAGACTCAGCTTCGTACGCCGCTTGTGGAAAACGGGCGGCTACCCAATGACACCGCTGGGCGCGGGCTAACGAGGAGGTTGTGGCCTCGAAATTTCCAGGAGGAGGAGCCACTGCTGGAAGAGAAACGCGAAAATGACCTGGGGATGTCACAGGCCAGGCCGGGCAGACGACCTGCGAGATGGAATACTGCTGTACTGTTGCTGCCGTAGTAGTACTCGTATTTCAATGCGCCTCCAGAGATCAGACCTTGCAGCAGCAGTAGACAGTCCGGGCATGCACGACCACCTGTATGATGTCCTCCGATGTGATTGGTCGGTTTTTCTTATCGAGCACACTCGGTCGAATTCATGCTCTCCAACAACCTCCATCCCATTCCTCCAGCGAAAAAAAATGACGTGCCGATTTTTATCCAACGATCTGGTAGCAAGAGCGGCGCGATACCCCGGGAAGGCGCGTGTAGTCGACTCGCGAAGAGAGAGGGGCAAGGGAATACAGCCACCGAGTAAGGCAAGACCGAGGGGGTTGAACAGGCCGATGGCGGCCCGCAAACCAAAGGGGTCTGGAGAATAAAGGAGTCGGGAGTATAAAGCGGTAGCATCAGAATCGAACCTCGGATAGGAAAGAACTACAATAATATTAATAAGATCAAGTCTGTCTCTCTTTGCGGAGCAACAACAGCGAAACAAATCTCCAGGACCGCGAAAAATAGAACGTCCGCGTCTCCTCTCTCCATATTCTTCGAGTTCGTGGTCGAAAACGGGACTGTCAGTTTGAATCAATAAAAAAGCGTTCAGATCCTGAGTACACCACTGCAGCATGCTGCTCACGCGTTCATCCGTACCACCCTTGGACCTTTTAGAACGATAGGGAACTCAAAATCCAGGAGGGAAGAAAATAGAACGTCCGTGTCTCCTCTCCGCAGCAAATATCCTTCGAAATCGGGGTCGCCGCGCTCGTCGGCGGCGCGAGACTCCGAGACACGCACACGGGAGAACACCGGTCGGAGGCCGGCTCGGGCGACCGTCGAGGAATGCGGTCGAAAAAGCAAGCACGAAGCCAGGAACGCGAAGGCGCGTGGAATCCAAGCCTAAATTCAAGACGAAATCGGAAGCGAATGCTGCGCTCTCAGGCGTCGGGAATCATTGTATATATATTTATAAACGTTCCTGCCCGCAGGGGATGTGGAGGACACTTGAAAAACAACTGAATAAAAACACCACTACTGGTACATGTAAACGGAGCAAGACTAGGAACGACGGGATGCAACAGGCAAACCCTAGGACAACAAAACGATCAAAACGCACCCTCCAGGTCGTAGCCGCAGCAGTTTGTGGTACGAGTAGCATAACCAGGTTCTATCTACTAGTCGGTCTAGTACCTTGCTACCCTGCCTGCCATTTTTGTCCTGCGTTCGTCAACTATGCCCCACCTCCGGAGAGGATGCTTCAAACGATACGAAACACACCAATCAGGCTCGTCATTCACCCAAGCCACCAAATTCCTTTCATAAAGACGTCAAGAAGGAAGATGAAAGTGATTTCGGAAAATGAATGAGGGTTACAGCGCAAACGAAAAAAAAGACGAAGACGAAGTTCGAACCAGCTGCAGCAGTTGGCACGAGAAGCATAGGCATGCTCGACCGTCTTCTACCTGGTACTAATTTTCGTCCACCGTGGTTGTCCTTCTACTCTCACTTTGTTACCCTCCCCTCCCAGCATTCCCTTGGTCCTGATTCCATCCAGTCCACCTGATGTCCCCTCAACCCTCGGTTCCCTTGGGTACCATGCACGACGGATGCGCGGCGCTGCCTACTCAGCTGTGCCTCATCATGCCACCTCACTATGAACTGTTCGGCTGCTTTAAGGACCCCCCGGCATCGCTACGTAACCCGCCTTCTTTTAGGCAGTGGACCACAAGGCTGTGTCAACCCCACACACCAAGGGGGCAAGTTTCGTTGACCCTTCGGTGGCTCGGAACTCTTCGACTATGCATCTATGCCAAGTCTTGAATTGTCTACCAGGTCACGGGTTCTACCCGCCAGCCATCGACCCAAACGTTACCCGACTGGGTTTCCGCTCCTCGTTTTGCCGTGCCGAGGCCCCCGCAGAGAAGAGACGTAGTTTACGGATGGTCGTTTCGATGCTCTCTTGAGGGTCTTCACGTACGAGAGCGTGACGTGGTCAGTACGAAGTCGGCGTATAGAAGTCAATGACTCGAAAGAGAACGTGGTGATGAACCGTTCGAAGCTTGGCCAAGTGCTGCGCCCCGATGGTTCACGACACACAACCACAAAGCTGGGTCTCAACCACCTTGGCCTTGAGCAGTCGGATTTTCAGGCTCAGCGGGTCAGTCGTCCTCCAACGCGAGTGCGCTCGCTTATTATAGTAAGACCTATACGAAAGTTATTATCTTGTCCTTATGGACATATTTCTAAATTCCTTTGGACCACAGTTCATAAACGAACACAGCAGAAGTGAAATAAAACAAGATATGTCTGCCGCCGAGATATTTAGTTAAGTGCCCGACAGGTCACTTCAATCAGCACCTACCTGCAGGATGGAGTGAACATGCTTTATTCCTTCCGCAGGTCCCACCCTCATGACAAGGCGCGTGTAAGATCTTCGCTTGACTGCAGTCCGCCGATCTTGCAGTAGAGATGTCAAAACCTGCCAGTTGACAGCTGTTCTGTTGTTGTTTGTTGTCCTCGGAGCTCGTTGGTGTGAGAGGGTGGGGGTCAAGGCGTTGAATGGTCGGCACGCGAGAAGAATGATTGCTGCTGCTGTGATGCTGCGAGGTAACGTCGCGAGTTGTGGTAGATGCGCGGGAAGAGATACATATGAAGTCGCCTGCTCGCAAAAATATCGCGGCTCTAACGGAAGTGACTACTAGATATTTTTCCCGGAAGATGCTCTGGGCGAATATTATTGATAGTTTGTTGTTGCGAAAGTGCCATGTTCAAACCTCCAGCGCACAGGGTATTGTGATATGAAGTGTCATTGGAATAAGAATGGTCATGAGATAACGGTATTACCATGTTCAAACCTCCAGCGCACAGGATATTGTGATATGAAGTGTCATTGGAATAAGAATGGTCATGGGATAACGGTATTAATCGTACAAAGCCCTGTACATATGCAAACGAAGAATATCCCGAGGGTCTAAAGTGTGCCTTGCAGTACAATGGTTACAATTGGCGACAAGAGAAGAGTAGACAAGCTCCCGCGAAAGTTGCTCCGACAAGTGTCCTTATGTCTGATCAAAAAATATAGAGGGTAAACCTAATGCTCACTATTAATAGCTGTCTGGACAGCGCTAAAAAAATTGCGTTCAGGAAAACGGCTCAAGGGTGACCTATGTATTAAATTCTATAGTATTGTCTGTGCTCAAGAAGGTTGTTTGACGATGACGCCTCAAACAGAATCTCAGGCGTGCCCAGGTTTGATGTTTCTTGTTGTCGGGCTCATACTACTAACAGCAAAGCTGTAAAATGCCCTGCAATGTTGTCCGTGGCCAGAATGAGCAGCTTATAGCTCGCCATACCATGCGAGTTCTTTGAGCATCACACAGGCATGCGGCTTGGCTGTGTTGACCAGGCAGATGGTGACTGTTAGGATGAGTTCAGGACGAGCTCTTGTTTGCGATTGTGTTCACGTTCATGTGAGCAGACGGAGAGTATATAAAAAGCCGGGTGCGTGTACCTTGGAGTCGTTTCCGACGTGGTGATGATAATGTTTACGGGGGACCATAGTTAATAGGACCTACGGTACAGACAAAAACCTATATATTTACCCATTTTACTAACAATATTTAGTCCCATTTACTATGGTCCTCCGTAATAGCGTGAGCACGCAGCCAAGTATTATTAGTCTGTCTGTTTTTGTGGTTGACTGGTCGACGGCTTTGGTTGGGCATCGATACGAGTACGAGTATCGAATGAAAAGGGTAAAGGTACTCTAGCATTTAGTTGGGATACGTGCGAATGATGTGAGCTCAATGACTGCACGAGGACCCTTCGCCCATGTGCACCTTTTCGACATCATTACGTATCAGATACAGCAGAAAGAGGATTGATGTGTCCACCCTATTGCTGAGTTTGGCATTGCGTTGGTCTGATGCTGTCAGAACCGAGCGAGTTCAGCAGAAAGAGGGATATGCATGTGTTTAACGCTTGTGCCCAACTACATATTTGAAGCAACACGTCTGTTTGCGGCATACCACATGTTTACATATTTGCACTCCCCGGACAGCGCTAGCTCATCTATCGTGTATAGCTCAAGCTTTGAAAACATGGTGAGATGAGCTACCGCCTATAGCTCAGGCCGGGGGAAACATGTGTAGCTCATGTAGCTCCCATAGCTCATCTTGGGGGCATTAGCATGCAGCTCCTATAGCTCAGCCTGGGCAAATATGTGCAGATGAGCTGTCATCTATAGCTCAAGCTTTGAAAACATGTGCAGATGAGCTACCACCTACAGCTCAAGCCAGGAGAAACATGTGTAGCTCATGCAAATCCAATAGCTCATCTCGGAGGTAGATGAGCGAGCCGCTGTAGCTCCTATAGCTTAGTCTCGAAAATATGTGTAGATGAGCTATCCCCTATAGCTCAAGCCCGCAAAACACGTGCAGATGAGCTATCTTGTATAGCTCAAGCTTTGAAAACATGTGCAGATGAGCTACCCTCCTATAGCTCAAGCCAGGAAAACATGCGCAGCTCATGTAGCTCACGTAGCTCACCGGTGAGCTAGCTCCGTCGAGCGTCTGTTGCCCGGGTAGTACTGATGATGGTAGAGTTATGGGTATGAGACTGCGGTATTTGTTCATCAAGTACGTACTGCAGCGGTACATAGTGGTCGTGGAATACATGGGTTCAATGTGGGACCAGGTATTCTCGTCGACAGGTAACCGTTTTTTTGCAGTAGCATTTGAGAAGCTGAACTATAGTGGTAAAGAGGAGTTTGCAAGCTGTGAATGCGTGAAAAGAGCAAAACACCCAATGCAGACCTAATCGCTCGAATGCATCTCTTGTGTGTGCCGGGTCAATGCTGCGGAGGCGACGTGTGATTTCACCCAGGAGGATAGCTGGATGACCCGAGCTGCGGTGATGCCATGAGACCGGACAGAGAGGCAGCCGCGGCGGAGGCAACACAAGTAATGTCTGGGGTATCGGGGTGATTCTCATTGAAATGTGGTTGCCTGTGAATATCGCTGAATATTATGTTTGCTTGTGTTTTTGGATTGTTTTTCTGGTCGATTTGTTGTGTCGTTGTTGTTTTGTTCACATTAAACCGTTCTTTCCACCCGTCGACATCCAGCACAACCAGTGTCCGTGCCGATTCTTCAATCCTAGAGAGATACAAGTTCTGTGGTCACAAAGCTACGCCACAGAGATACTACGTTGCCACGTATGCAATGCAAACATCATATTGCGTACGACAGGCACGACATACACATTCCATGACCTAGAGAAACGAAACAAAGAGAAGAAAATAACAAGGGTGTGTTCGGTACGGTACGGGTACGCTCGGTACCGGTATGGACATGGTACCGAACGTACCGAAATTCTCGGTAAGGGTATGGACATGGTACCGAACGTACCGAAATTCTCGGTACCGGTATAGGCATCGTACCGAACATACCGAGCTTCTCGGTATCGGTACGGTGTATCATACCGATACCGCCGGTAAGGGTACGGACATCGTGCCGAACGTACCGAAGTTTTCGGTAGGGTATAGAACTCCAGACCGAACGTACCGAAATTCTCGGTACGATTTAGAACTCCATACCGAACGTACCGAAATTCTCGGTACGGTATAGACCTCCATACCGGTACCGTACCGCAGATACCAGCGGTATTTGTCAAACCGAGCGTCGCTCCACAGCAGTACCATGGTATTGCCCATCAAGAATGTGTGTGTCTGCGACAGTTTTTTTTTTTTTTTTTTTTTTTGTCATCACATTCATTTCCAGAGTTCGATGGGCGCCTTACCACACCGGGTATTATTTGTCTTGCCTGAAAGTCTAAACCGTGGTCACACAGAAGGCTCCTCTCCCTGAGGCCCCCACTCCCATCCTCCTGCGGTACTGACTGAAATTTTTATTGCGAGAAGAGTTCCAGCCACCTCTTTCCCACTGTGTACACACGCTTGCGCGCTATCCACCGGCAAGACACGACAACGAGAGAAAAAACTCATAACATGAGAAAAAAGGCGCTGTCGCTGGGATTCGAACCCCTAACTTGCCTGCTACAGAAGGTTACGCGGATACCAACTAGACCACCGGGGCGACCGGCTCAGTCAGTGCGACAAAATTAAAGTTATAGATTATGATCATTATTGTACGAAGGCAGCAACACCGCTTCTCCCCATTGAAAATCGAAGGCAGGAGAGAACAGCAGAATCAAAACGTTGTCAATTGATAAGAAGCTTCAGCATTCTTTCTACGCGCGCGAGTCAAACGATAACAACAAACCAATTTGCAGCAAAAGACAACAACGATTTGAACTTGACTTCCAAGAGTCTGCGCGAACATCAAAATTAATTCAAGAGCGAATTGCTCTGTTGCAAAATAAAAATCAAAACAGAACGAAAACTGAAACTTAAACTTACACTCAAAACTGCGTCCAAGTGAAGTACAAGTACCGATCGTATCTGAAAAGATGTCTCTCGATATAGATCCGACAAAGTCCTAATTCTCATCCTCCTCCAAGGACATGCCAGCGGTAAGGCCAGCAACCGTCGGCGCCTCCGTGTTGTTCAGAAAGTCGAAGGTGTTTTCAGCTTCCACCAAGTCCGTGTCTAGCCCCGTGAACCGGCCGGGAAGACACGAGCGGATATCCTTCGGAGCGATCATGGGGATGGCACTGTACGCGGGGATGCTATCGAAGTTTGCTTTGAGGAACATCACCATCTCCACCCAGTACGTGTCCGCGCGGCTCCGATCCGAGGTCAGGAGGTTACCGCAACCACTGAAGTCGCGCTCGATTTGCGCAGCAGAGGCCTGGTTCCCGAAAACCTGCTGGGCGACAGGCGCCAGGGTGGGGAAATGGGTCTTGCCCTTGGTCGACCACCAACCGATCACCTCCTTGGGATGCAGCTGCGTACAAGTAACGTTCAGAAGGCAGAGGGAGGAACAGGAGAGGGTTGGCTAAAACATATGGAGAGCAGCGCGAAATGTAATCCTAATCGCGTTGCATTTTCAATTTTCTTTTTGTTGAACTGTTGAAGCAAAAATCATATTCAAATCACGAATCACATTTACATTTTTATTTTGGCAACAGCATACCTCATCCGGGGTCATGAAGTGCGCTTGGTACCGGGCGATGTCGCTCTCCACAGCTTCCACCACCGGGTCGCGCTCCGCACCACCCACATCGCTGCTGACGCCAACGGCCGCCGTCCGCCCGAACGACGAGAACACGCCAGCAGAGCGACCGGTGTCCACTCGAGCGCGCTTCAGGGCCTGAACATCTGGGGCGTCGTTCCGCTTCGCGGCGCGGAGTTTCTCCTCCCGCGCAGCCTTGATCGCCCTTTGCCTGATCTCGCCCAAATTCCAGCGAGCTTCTCCTTCTCCTCTTCATCTGACGTCGGAGCCATGTACTCTTTTCCCGGACCCATGTGCGCCCTGTCCGCATCGGAAAGGCGAAGGCTGCCAAGGTACAAGCCGGTGTTGAACGGCGGGGTGAGGACGACGGCGAGATCGCGGAACGCCGAAGGATCAGCGGAATTGTCGTCCCATACTCGCCCGTACAGCCTCTGCACGAGCGCTTTGTTCAGCTCCTTCCTCGTCCGGACAGTGACGGGGTGCAGCTTGTCCGGAGGCACCATCTTGTGGGGCAGTGGAGGCCTCTTCCCCTTGCACGCGTTGGCCCGTTCCTGCTCCGCCTCCGGCGAGCCCGGTGCGGGCGGAATGTCGTACACCTTGAGGTCCTTCGTCTCGTCGAGCACGTCCCGCTTCAGTGCGGCGAAGGCCATGTGGATCTCCGCGGTCATCGGTGCCCCACCGAACTGGCCATCACGCGTTATCGCAGAAAGAGGAAGCAGTAGCGAATAGAGCTGAAGGACTGCATCCTTGTTGTTGTCGTCGTGAAGAGTAAACCTGGCCCCCGTTTCAGCGAAGACCCTCCTGAACACGTGCCACAACCGGATGATTCGCTCCAACGTACGAATCATGCCCATCCACCGCTGAGGCGCGTGCTTCGTGACCTTCAAGATCTCCTCAAGCATATCCATCTGAATGTCGTCGAACTTCTGCTTGAAGGGGGGAGACTGGTTGACCTTCTGCGCGGCCTTGGTGACGAGGCTGATGATGCGGCGGGCTTCCGGGTTCTTGGACTTCTGAATGTCCGGCGAGGTGCCGAAGGCATGTTCGGCAGCGACGGTGGCAGCATGGCAGGTGCACCAGTCCCAGAGGACGTTGTGTTGGCCGAGAAGAGAGTTGACGGCCATCGCCTTCACATCGGAACCACTGTCCGTCGTACCACCAGCGAGGTCGGAGACCTTGATGCCGTACTCGCCCAAGGTCGCCCGGAAGATGGTGAAGAGGATGTCGCTCGCTCTTTCTTTGTCATGAACGACCGTCGAAGGGGTGTAGGGCTTGACCTGTGATGCAAGAACAGAAGGAGAGGGCGCATCCAAGGGTCGAGGAGGGGAGGGAAGGGGAGGGCGGGATTTGGCGTGAACAAACATGCGCGCATTATCGATTCTGTACATGCATTCAGCTCCCTTGCGCCCACCAATAATTCAGTTCAACGATCAAACAAAACGAGCTCCTGTACAATTATAAGTTTAATAATAATAATCTACCCCCGGTCGCGCGTGAAGTGGAGCACAGTGCCGGGGGCCATCCTCAAACAGCAAGGCATGCACGTGAAAAACAAAACTAAAGCAACACTAAAGCAACACCAACCTCCCCTACCTCACGACTGTTGTGGGTTCTTGAGCTCGAGATCCTTGCATAAACTTGCCAACTTGGTACACAGTTACAACCTGCTAAATATTCTCCGCCTGGATGTCAACGTTAATGTTCACTCACGGAAAGAAGGGCATGTCGGAGCTCGAACTCGCTTGTAACCCAGTAGACGTGAACGCCGAGAAATTTAACCCCGGACGCCTCGCAGGCCCACAGGTCCACCTGGTAGTGCATGATGGGGAGCGTAGCCTTTCGCATGTCCTCTCGCATGCTCCCGACCACCTCCTGGGAAATCGAAACACGCGTCCAAACGAAAACTTTAACTAATGACTTGACTTGGGATTTATAACGGCAAGTAGGGTAGCTAAGCCCACCACCATGATCGCGGCCGCCGATGGTGGTGGCGAAGGGTCTGCGGCGATGGATTCTACTGCGTAGTACTCGGATGCTTCAACTTTTACTGGTCCATCTTATACACAACATACCTTCTTCGTGGCGACGTACAGCTCCACGATTAGGCGCTTGACCTTTCGCGAAGGGAGCGCAGGAAACGTTGGGCCGTTTCCAGACATGACCCCGACCATCTCGTCCCACATGGAACTTTTCGCGAAATGGTTGAACGGCAAGAACATCTCAACCGCATATTTGGCAGCCATGAGCTCGCGCACTCTGAGAGAACAAAAAAAGTGGAACAAGAGATGAAGAAAAGAACAAGCAAGCGCAGCGGCATCTTTTTAAACGATTTAAATTAATTTTTTAATTATCAATATTAATATTAATATTCCGCGTCTAAACCAAAAACAAATTAATGTAACAAATAACAATGACGTGTTTAATACTTCGTACTTCTACTTTTTATATTTTTATTTTTACCCGCCTCCTGGCGTATTTTTTATTTTTTTATTATACAACTATAATAACAACAACAATCAAATCATACTCGTTCAGCACACTTGGGGGTATACTATACTATAAACTAAATATACAACATAGTCTACAACAAAAAAAACAGAGCGGCGACGAATACGTATACTGCACGTGGTATACTTTTATACTTGGTTTATAGTATACTACACTTATACTGCTGGAACAAAAAAAACATGTACGCTAAAAAAAATACGCACACACGCGCACGAGGCGCACCTACCTGTTCGTGCCAACGCCCGAGGTCTTGCTCGCTTCTAAGGCCTGCATGATGGTCCTTGTCTTGTTCCTCTTGTTGGCCTCTTTCGTGTTGGAGACTTTCCCGGTCACCCGGTGGGTCTTTGTGAGGTGCTTGTTGACGTTGGAGCGGTCGCGGCCTTTGCAGGGCACCGTGTGTTTCTTTGCACGGCACGGCGCGCTCGCCAAGCAGAAGAATTTGGCGTCCTTGTTATTTTGGTCTATCGGCTCAAGGTACACACCGAGCGAGTACATGAAAGAGTCCTCACGCGCCCCTTGTCTCCGATACCCCTGCGGCACCGCAAAGTTGTCGACAGCTTTAAGTGTCTCCGCCGGCACTACGTACTCTGTGTCGCTACCCTTTTGGTAGATAGGAGCAGGCCCTCTCACTGGCACACTGCTGTTGCCTCCTCCGCCGTCCACGACCTCTGCCGCGACAACGTCTGCCTCCGGAGGAGCTGGCGCCGGCGCTGGCGATGATGAGCTTTGGTCGCCAGCGGCGGGGTCATCATTGTCGTTGTTGCTGGGGGGGGGTGTGTTGTGGTGCTCATGAGGGCCGCTGTACCGATGAGGCAGGGTACGCTGCTGTGCTGCTGTGCTGCTGCGTGCTATGTGTGTGGCGGTACTGTACCGGCACCGGGTTGTCCCGAGCCTAACGTCCCGATTAGCCCGGGATCGGTACTCTCGGTAGGGTATAAGCTCGGTATCGGTACGTTGTGTCATACCGATACCGCCGGTACGATATGGACATGGTACCGAACGTACCGAGGTTCTCGGTAAGGGTATGGACATGGTACCGAACGTACCGAAATTCTCGGTACCGGTATGGGCATCGTACCGAACATACCGAGCTTCTCGGTATCGGTACGGTGTATCATACCGATACCGCCGGTAAGGGTACGGACATCGTGCCGAACGTACCGAAATGTTCGGTAGGGTATAGAACTCCAGACCGAACGTACCGAAATTGTCGGTACGGTATAGAACTCCAGACCGAACGTACCGAATCCTCTCGGTACAGGTATACCAGCGGCATTTTACCGCCGGTAGGCCTCGGTAGTACCGTACCGAACACACCCATGGAAAATAACAAAAAACAAAGAAGACAATTCGAAAGAGAAAAAGCAACAAAAAAAAAAACAAAATATGTATATATATATAACAACAAACCATCGTGCCCCCCCCGCAGGGGCCGTCCCCGGCGGCTTGGTAGGTGGTCCGCGTGCCTGTCAAGATCAGTTTCGTGGGTTCAAGTCTCACCGAGTGCATGCTCATAGGGACTTTTTCTTGCATAAAATCGCGGAAAACGCGAAAAAAGCGTGAGTTGGCTACATTCGATGAAAATCGACGAGCAGTGGGAATGTTGAACCCTATGCGCGACAAAAAATAAGGGCACGTACCGTGGGGGAGAAGGGACCACACATGAGACCACGGCGTGTCCAGAAGGTCGCCGAGGGTAAAGCCTCCTACGAGTGGGTTGGAAAGGAAAAGTGATGAAGAAGAAGAAACAAAAAGGGGGGATCTGGCACTTGAAAAGAACGAGCTGGAAAAAAAGGAAAAAAAAAGACAACACCACTAGTCGTCGTCAACAGAGTAAGACTAAGAACCAAGAGAAAATAACAGACAAACCAAACAAAGCACAAAGCATCCTCCAGGTTTATAGCGGCAGACGTTTATGATACGAGTAGCACAGCCAGGATCTGGATTCCGCGAGAGTCATTGGAGTTTCCGAGTAGTTTCAGCGTCCAATAAAATTAGGGTGAAAAGAGATGTATGCTATCTCGCACTACCGTCGCGATCTGTGTATCTATGGTGGGAGTAGGGGACAAGGGGAGACTCTTGTCCGGAGGAACGGGGGTCCTTGCGATCTCTTGTATTATATTTTCTTAGCTTAACTTTTATTTTTGATGAGCATGGCTTCTGTAATATTTTCCATGAGTTACGTTAATTTCCTATAAGGTAGAGGGAGAGGTTTTTGACGAGACTGAAGAGACTATAAAGCGCCTGAGGGCGTGTGCGGTCCATGTATTAAATGTTTTCTGACTTGGAAAGTTTGGGAAGTACTTCGGAAATTGAGAGTTTGATTTTTTGGGTTCTCGAAAATTTGTGCTTTCGTTCAGAGTCAGTACTGACTGATTGGTTTAGCAGGTAGAGCTATACAATTTCCTAGGATGGGTCGGAGGTTCAAAAATCTCGCCGAATTCGTAAGTTGATCGTTTCGAGCGTGCGAGCTGGAGACAATGCGAATGATTTTGATAGTGTGCCTGTAGACACCAGTAGCGTTTGGCGAGGCGAGGGCCGCGGAGATCACTGTGCTAAGTCGACGAGATTCCACTGAATATCTTTAGACCAATTCCGCGGAAAATGGCGTTTTGCCTGACTGAATGCGCGAAGAATGCCGTTTCACCCGTCGTTGAATTTCGAGGGTTTTATGTGTTTGCAACAGAGAGGCTGGGAATTTGAGCATTTAAATACTGATTTGAGGATTTGAGTGTTGATTTTATTATTATTATGCTTGTCTTCTGACAAAATAGCGTAGATGCCGTTCCTATATAAACCAAATATCCTTCCTTAAATCAGTAGTACCCCTCATACACTTCTCTTCCTATCGTTTCCAAATTCTCATTCCCCACAACATTTCATTTTAGCTACCAGTACAATATATTCTATTCCTCATCGACGTTCCATCCCCATGTCATTGGCCGCATTCCTCCGGCTTCTTCCTCCCTTCCCCTAGCGGCCTGGCGGTCCCTCAGGGCAAGTGTATATATATGTACTCTACGTGAAATTGCGACCTGTGTATTCAAGAATTCGATTTTTGAGTTACAGATTGGATTTTTGACTTTCTGAGTCTGATTCGAGTTGATAATACTATTGAGATATATCAGCCCTGCGATGTCGTACATTTTCATGTACAGAGCTGGGGGGAATATTGGTCATGCACAGGAGCAGGGAGGATATTAGTATGGTCGTGTATAATGAGTAGGGAGGATGCTGATTGTACTCAGAAACACGACATATAAGATATATGGTGGATTGGGGAGTTCCATACTGGAAAATGATTTTGACAGTAGGGTATTGGGATATCAGGGCAATGTGTGCCGACCAATGGTACTCGTCAGGGGTAACTCTATACTGCATATGAGTCGAGGCAACTTGACAGAGAGGATGTAATATAAGAGGAGTTCCGTGTCATGTCTGGAGTCAGCCACGCGTTCCCGTGCCAGATGCGCGTATGCCTTTGGAGATCAATCGACAATATTCAACGTTGCTGTAGGACTGCTGTGTCCGTCAAAGTAAGAACCGCTGTGTATGCAATACTACATATAATCAACCTTCCTTAATTAAACACATGCTGTGCAAATTAATTGTATGTCGTGCCTGTCATATCCTATAAAATGGCATGGCATTGCACCCTGAAGTTAAGGACCGTTGTGTAGTTTATACTAAATACTCGACGTGGAAAATGACAGGCCGACCAAGAAACAAAGCGAAAAATACACCCTCCGGGCAGCGGCAGCAAGTTTTTGTTCAAAGTGTTGATAGCACTTGTAGAATCAAGTAGTTTTCTTTATTTTTGTTTCTATAACTTTTACGTTCCACCCTAACTCGTCTTGCGGGGGTCCGTAGTTAATAGGATCTATGGTATACATAAAACCTATATATTTATCGATTTTTACTAACAATATTTAGTCGTATTTGCTGTGGTCCTCCGTAGTGGAAGGGTTTCCCCTCAGCGAGCTTCTGGACAAGCCGTGTTCACAGGTGTCGCCCCTTCTCACCCTCGGTATGTACTTATTTGTTTTGCCACGCATAGGGTTTAGCATTCCCACTGCTCGTCGATGTTCATCGAATGTAGCTAACTAACGCTCTCGCGCTTTTCGCTTATCATTTTTTTATGGAATATCGTGCGCCGGTTGCAAGAGTTCGGACGACAGAGGAAAATCCCTCTATACATGTGCTTCATCGACATGCAGAAAGCGTGCGACTCTATCGACCGAGGGCTGCTGTGGGAGGTACTCGCACGCCTTGGCGTACCTACCAAGATGCTGAGAACTATCCCTATTTTCCACGATGCCATGCGGGCTCGCGTGCGTACGGATGACGGCGAGCACTCGGAATGGTTTGATGTTATGCAGGGGCTGCGGCTCGGCTGTGTGATATCGCCGTTACTACTGTTCAACGTGTTCTTCGCCGCTGTGATACACGTCGTACCAATACGCTTCAGCCTAGACGAAGCCATCGTAAGGGATTTGGTCCAACCGAAGAACAGGAGCCGGTGGCGTCCGTGCCGTGCGAAGGGCTGTATGGGGCATGTTGTACGTCCATGACCCAGGAATTGTCTCGAAGTAGGTTGAAGGGCTCGCGAAAATGATAACAGTCACTGTTACTACTGTCTTCGAAGCAGCAGGCCTCACGGTGTTGGAAATAAGGTAGGGACAATGCTTCTACAAACACCAGACTAGACAACCCTCCCACCACCGCTCGACATCGAAGCAGCAGACCAGAGGTATAAGTAGTCGTCCCAGTTCTTCAACCTAGGCGGCATTATCCACAAAAACGCTGACCTCTCGCTCGAAATCGGCCAACGGACCCGCCTCATGCAAGCATGCCTCAAACGGCTCATACAGGAGCCGTACGGACGACCGCCCTCCTTAACCTGCTAGTCCGAATGCTAAAGGCCGAGGTGATTGAGACCCTGCTGTACGGGTGTGTGACGTAGACCCTCAGATTGGAACACTCTGCCAATTTTCGCACGGCTCACCACCAAGTCCTGTTGCGATTCATTTTGGCCTCCAGCACCGACTTCGTACGAACCATACCACCCTCTCGTACGCGAAGGCCCTCAATATAACACGGTGCGAGAGCATCGAAACGACCGTTCGTACGTGGCGGCTCTTCTTTGTGGGGGGCGCGGCACGGCAAAGCAAGGAGCGCTTAAGCAATCGGGTAATGTTCGGGACTAGGGCTGATGGAGAGAACCCGAGACCTGGCGGACAGTTAGAGACTTGGCATAGATGTATAGTCGAAGACCTTACGTATTTCCGAGCCGCCACCGAAGGGTCAACGGAACCTGCCCCCTTGATGTTTGGAATTGAGATCGCACTGTGATTCACTGCTGCAGCTAAAAAGGCGGGGAGTGGTGCCGGGGGATCTTCGAAGCAGCCGAACGGTTCATGTTGAGGTGGCACGGGGATGAGGCACAGCTGAGTGGGCAGCGCCGCGCATCCGCCGTGGGTGGTGTACAAGGGAATGGGGGCCTGAGCTAGGTAATGCAGGGATGAGAGGGGACAGGAGGAATTGAAAGGAAATTTCGGTGGACGAAAGTAGGAGGGAGATGGCAAACGGGGTCGCAAGGCACCAGGCCGACTAGGAAGTAGAATATACCTGTACTACTCGTGCCGCCAACTGGTACAGCTGGTTCGAACTTTGTATTCCTTTGTCCATCCAACATATTTTTTCATCTGTGATACTTTTTTTTTATTTCTTTCACTTCCTCACTTTTATTGATATGCCCTTTTCAAGGAGTCGTGTGGCGTGGGTGGAACACGAGTCTGCTTCGCTTGTTTCGTGGTACCTTCCACCGAGA
Source organism: Macrocystis pyrifera (assembly GCA_031763025.1). Taxonomy (NCBI): domain Eukaryota; class Phaeophyceae; order Laminariales; family Laminariaceae; genus Macrocystis; species Macrocystis pyrifera. The sequence continues at coordinate 5,087,770 of JASSKH010000009.1, read as the reverse complement.
GGCGGGCCATAGTTAACGAGAGCAGGACGGAGACGACATACAGGGTAGCAATGTGCCAGGCGGACTAAAAGAGAGAACCTGGCTATCTATGCTACTCGTACCACAAACTGCTGCCGCTACCTGGAGGGTGCTTTGTGCTTTGATTTGTCTGTGATTTTCCCTTGGTTCTTCGTCTAACTCTACTTACAAGTATTAGTAGTGTGTTTTTTTTTCCTTTTTTTACCTCTCGTTTTTTTCAAGTGTCTGCCACACCCCCTGCGGAGGGGCAAGACAGTTTTGTTTCTTCTATTTTTTTTTTTTTTATGACTATGATTAATGTGTTTTTTGTAGTTCCTGTTGTTGGTTTTGTTTTATTCACTTTAAACCGTTCTTTCTACGCGTCGACATCCAGCACAACCAGTGGTCATGCCGATTCTTCAAACCTAGAGAGATACAAGTTCTGTGGTCACAAAGCTACCCCACAGAGATACTACGTTGCCACGTATCTAATGCAATGCCATGTCATCATACTGCGTACGACAGGCACGACCTACACATTCCATGACCTAGAGAAACAAAAACGAAACAAAGAGAAAAAACAAAAACAAAAACAAAGACAATTCGAAAGAGAAAAGAAACAAGAAAAGAAACTAAAATATACCTGGTATATGTATATACTTCAGTATAGCAGCAAACCATCGTACCCCCACGTAGGGGACGTGGCAGACACTTGAAAAGAACGAGCTGAAAAAAAAAAGATAAAGAAGAAAACACCACTAGTCGTCAACAGAGTAAGACTAAGAACCAGGTAAAAATAACAGTCAAACCAAACAAAGCACAAGGCATGCTCCAGGTAGCGGCAGCAGTTTATGGTACGAGTAGCACAGCCAGGGTCTCCCTGCTGGCCCGCCTGGTACCTTGCTACCCTGTCTGCCACCATCGTCCAGCGGTCGTCAACTATGCCCGGCCCCTCGGCGTCAGACAGTACGAAACAAGCAGAGCAGGCTCGTCATCCACCCACGCCACACGACTCCTTCAGTAAGGATTATCAATCGGAGGAAGGAAGAGAATTGAAAATCACATAGGGTCACCGCAAAGAAGACAATAAAATGAAATAAAAATAAACAAAAACAACAGGAAGACAAAGGAAGACCACGTTCGAACCAGCTGCACCAGTTGGTGGTACGAGTAGTATAGGCATGTTCTACTTCTTAGTCTGCCCGGTACCTTGCTACCCTATCTGCCATCTCCTTCCTACTTTCGTCCACTGCAGTTTCCCTGCCACTCCTCTTCCCCCCCCTCTCCGCATTCCCTTGGTCGGGTTTTCTGCTACTCCTCTTGTTGCCCCTCCTCCCCCCATTCCCTTGGACACCACCCACGGCGGATGCGCGGCGCTGCCTGCTCAGCTCAGCCTCAGCCTCGTGCCACCTCACCATGAACCGTTCGGCTGCTGTGCTCGTCGTTCGTAATCGCGGAGGTGTCGCAGTGTCGTGCTCGTCGGCATTGTCAACGGCATCCTGCTTTCCTGCTGTGCGTCAACTTGTGTATGGATGCAAGCCACGGTCACTCCCATTTTACGCCAGTCGGAGGGTCTCTTGAATATTGCAATGGCCATACCACACCACATACACATGACATGGGTTTTTGTTTTTCGTTTGCTATCTCTAATTTGTAGAATGTGTGTGGCATTGTCGTGCCTGTTGTATCCAATATGATGACATGGCGTTGCGTTGTTACACTAACAATGTATTAATAGTATCAGCTATCTCTGTATGGTATTATTGCGGGGGACCATAGTAAATAGGACCAAATATTGTTAGTAAAAATAGGTAAATGTGTAGGTTTTTATGTGTACCATAGGTCCTATCAACTATGGACCGCCGTAATAATAGTTTTGTGATCACTCACGTGAACTAACTTCTAACCCAATAATATGATGATTTTCAGAGTAGGGAAGTGCGTCGAGCTTTCACTAATAAAAATACGAAGCACGAAGTGGGCTGTAAGGTGTCTCGTGCATCACTATTAGTACCAACAGGTATCAGATTTTTGCCAACATGTCGATTGTCCTTTACGAACCACGAAGAATTTTTATGTGGCTTTCAGTACACATACAAAGGTTCGCCTTCGGCATGTAGGTAACGTGAACTCCCGGGGGCGTCGCAAGGCCAAAATGGAGACACAGGTATCATACGTATATCTGTTCTTAGCGCAAACGTGAGCCATGCGTTAGCCTATTGCTCGAAGGAAAGAGTAAGCAATTGTAGTCCGCAGGAACTGAGTACTATTCTTTATGTGGTGAATACTACACCACTACATGCACGCGGTACTGTGGATTGATTACTATGCTGTTACTATACGCGACTACCACTACTACGCAGATGGAGTACAAGTCGATGTAGCATGCACTCTTCAAAATACTACCTGGTACTCTACTACACGACCGCTAACTGCCGTATCACCTCTAAGTACTACTTACTGCTAAAGCATGACCAATCGTTCATACAATACAGACAACCTCGTGATAAAAAGAGAGGCTAATAACCACGCGGTACCATGGGTTGGGGTATTACTACACTGCTGTGATACGATACACCATTGTCAGTATGACGTAGACGCAGTTCAGGCAGAAGCAGCATGACTACCTAGTGGATAGCCAACACTCAGACTCTCAGTCTCAGCAAAACCCTACCTGCTGGAGTGCCGTCTGAGCCAGTCCCACTGATCTCTCTTGTCACTCTCACCAACTATAGCTGTGACTTCACGGAAAATAGACAATCAAACTGAGAACAGCGTTCAAATGCATTTTCATCTAGGGCCATAGCAATACATTTTATACTTGAAACCAGGACGTACATACAAAACGTGCCGGCACCATGGATATAATCTGCCACAGAGGAGTCGTGTTAATATTTACAGCAGTTCATTTTTTGAACGAATAGGTGTTGTTTGTTGTTGTTGTTGTTTTCTTCACATTAAACCGTTCTTTCTACGCGTCGACATCCAGCACAACTAGTGTTCATGCCGATTCTTCAAACCTAGAGAGATCCAAGTTCTGTGGTCACAAAGCTACCCCACAGAGATTCTACGTTGCCACGTATGCAATGCAATGCCATGTCATCATACTGCGTACGACAGGCACGGCATACCCATTCCATGACCTAGAGAAGCAAAAACGAAACAAAGAGAAAAAAAACAAAAACGCTTCAGCAGAGACGAAGCCATCGTAAGGGATTTGGCTCAACACGGTGATACTGGAGTATTCAGAACACTTGAGCAGGAGCCGTTGGCGTTTGTGTGAAGGTTGCGTGGGGCGTGGTGTACGCCAATGACGCAGGAAGGTCTCGAAGTCGGCTGAAGGGCTCGCGAAAATATTGACAGTGATCGTGACTGTCTTCGAAGCAGCAGGCCTCACGGTATCGGAAAAGAATACAGAGACCATGCTTGTACAAACACCAGACTAGGCAACCCCTCGCGCCACCGCTTGAAGCAGCAGGCCAGAGGTATGAACATACGGAACAGTTATGGTATATAGGCGGCACTATCCACGAAAACTCTGACCTTTCGCTCGAAATCGACAGACGGACCCGTCTCATGCGGGCATGCCTCAGATGGTTCATCCCTGAGTTGAATGATAAGACGACCGCCCCCCTTAGCTTGAAAATCCGAATGTTGAAGGCCGAGGTGATTGAGACCCTGCTGTAGGGGTGTGTGACGTGGACCCTCAGAGCGGAACACTCTGACAAGCTTCGAACGGCTCAACACTAAGTCATTTACGAGTCACTGGCTTCCGGCGCCGACTTTGTACTGACCACGCCACCCTCTCGTACGTCAAGGCCCTCAACATGATACGATGCGTGAGCATCGAAATGACCATCAGTAAACGGCGGCTCTTCTTTGCGGGGAGGGGTGGCACGGCAAAGCAAGGAGCGATAACCCTGTCGGGTAATGTTCGGGACGATGGCTAGTGGGGAGAACCCGAGACCTGGCAGACAGTTTTGGGACTTGGCATAGAGGCATAGTCGAAGACCGTACGGAGTTCCGGGCTGCTATCTAAGGGTCAACCGAACATTCCTGATTCGTGTTTGGAGTTGAGATCACAATGTGGTCCACTGCAACAAAAAAGCAGGAAAGTGAGTCCTCGAAGCCACCGAACCCTTCATAATCACATGGAACGAGGATGCGGCACAGTTGAGTAGGCAGCGCCGCGCATCCGCCACGCGTGGTGTCCAAGAGAATGGGAGGAGGAGTAACAAGACGAGAGGAAGGAAAGACGACCAAGGGAATGCGGGAAGAGGGGGGGACAGGAGGAGCAAACGGAAAGCCGCGGTGGACGAAAGTAGGAAGGAGATGGTAGACAGGGTAGCACGGCACAGGCCGACTATAAAATAGAACATGCCTATGTTCCTCATGCCGCCAACTGGTGTGCCTGGTTCGAACGTGGTCATACGTTGTCTCCTAGTTTTTTCACGCTCTATCCTCCGTGATTTTTATCTTTTTTCTTTCTCTTACTACTTTCTTCTAATGATAAGCCTTCAGCAAGGAGTGGTTTGGTTTGGGTAGACGCCGAGAGTCGGACCATGGTTGACTAACGCAGGACGGAGACTGCAGAAGAGGTAGCGAGGTTCCAAGAGGACTACCAAGGAAATCCTAGGTATGCTACTCATACCACAAACTGCTGCGGCTACCTGGAGGTAGATTTGTGCTTTGGTTTGCCTGTTATTTTTCCTTGGTTCCTTGTCTCACTCTGTTTACGAGTAGAGAGGTGTTTTTTTTTGTTTTTTTAACACCCTTTTTTTAAGTGCCTGCCACATTGAGTGCGGGCAGGCACAGCAATGTTTTTCCCCCTTTTTTTCTTTACGCTGTCGATTTTTTTTTGTTGTTTTTCGTTGTTCCTTTCGTAGTCTCTCTTTCATAGAATATTTAGGTCGTGCCTGCCATATGTTTGCCTATGCCATTTTTTCGTTGTTTTGATAACTTCTCTATTCGTACAAACACGTTTCAGCAAACCGCCAAGTGCTCGGACACGGGAACCCCGGCCGGACACATTGATTGGTCGACGTCCGGGCGCGATCCGTGCACTCTGGAGTGCGTGGCGGGCGCTCAAACCCTTTTTTTCCAGCGGGAGTGGATAAGACAGTTTATCTAGAGAGACCTTACTTCGTACGTACGTACAGATATTTTGTCTGTTTTCTTCCCTCTCATGAATTGTGAGCACACAGTCCGGACATATAACAGGTACATAACAGGTACATATCAGACAGCATGCACAAATCCCATCGTTAAGACGCCGCCGCTCACACGCAGTGCGCGTGCGACACGACCACACGCGCAGTATTGCTGTGTATGGCTAGTTGTGTTCATCGGAGCCTGCCGACCGAATTCCACAGTTTGCTTTACCAGGTGCCAGAACTCTATCCATACGTACATGCCCAGACTGACGGCGTACCTGTATCATCTTCACCTCTCTCCCTGTTGCTTCATCTGCGTGTTGCTGTGTGTGATTCAAGAATGCCACTGCTCCAACTGTGCTCACAGCATAGTATGCCAGCGGCAGCAGGCAGGGTTACAGCAGGATACAGCTCTCAGACCCTAAAAAAGGATTTGCGCTGGTTAGATCTCGGAGGCCGGCTCAACTGTTGTTTGAGAGTTCGAGGAAGTGCCTTCAAGCAGTAATGATCGGGTCATGCAAACCATGGATCTATGCAATGTGGTAGACGCAAGCAGCCAGCATGAGCCATCAACGAAGCACCACAGACACGACGACGGGCGCGACGGGCACGGCAGGGCTCAAGGGGCTGGGGGTCGATAGGACAGGTATCACAGATCACTTGGCTTTGACTTTCTTTCTTCACTTGGTGTTTAGTAAACACCGGGTGGTCCCGAAACCTCTTTACTGGCTCTGTACCCGAGACCGAACGTTCCCACACAGGGGATTCTCCCTGCCTCTATATGATCCGCCCAGAGGATGCTAACCGAGCCTTGCCCTCTGCCTATCTAATACACCCGACGCGTGACCCTGAGCAAGACAGTTGTCTCGCGCCGTACTATCCTCCCCATAGCGCTGGTCAAGACAGTCGCAGCGCTGTGAACCTCCCCCCCAGGCGCCACTCCCTGTAACACCCCCCCTGCCCGACACATAACCATCGTCGGCACAAAGCCGGCGCCCCGGTGCTAGCCCGGCGACAGCTTGTGCGCTTTCCTCCTCGGACACCCCCCCAGGACGGCGCATACGAGCGACGGTGCTCAGCGGGTATTACGATCATGACCGCTGCAGCACCTGCGCCTTCCACCACCGCACCTCGCCGTCGGCTCGATGTTGCAGCTCCTCTCCTTTCCTTAGTACTGCCCTCAGACGGTGGTACGAATACGAGCGGTCCTGACTTTCGTCCAGACGTTCTTCAGCATTCCTCTTATATCCATCGCCGCCGGCCCGATGTTGCAGCGCCCTTTTTTTCCGAGTTGGTGCCCGTGGACGGTGGTGAGACGAACGGCGGTCTAGACTTTAATCCAGATGCCCTACAGCTTTCCTCCTCCGTATATCGCCGTTTGAGCGATGTTGCAGCGTCTCTTGTTCCCGCGGTGTTTACTTTGGACGGTGTTGAGAAGAGCGGCGGACCTGACCCTCGTACATTCTTCACCACTTGCAACTGCCAGCGCCATATCTGTTTAACGCGCTCGGAGCATGTACTCATCTGCGAACAAAAATGTTTTCTTACTATCTCACTTGCATCTGAGGTGGGGGTTCTTCTCGAAGGGCTACGTCTGCACTTTGACAATGACCTACACGTTTAACCTTTTGACCCTTTTTTCCACTGGAAGCTACCATCGTCCTACCCCACCACCTCACCTTTAACTGAGACTTACGAGAATTCTGCCAGTCCTTTGTCGTATGGCTATACGTGGCCACACTACCGAGACGCTGCTGTAGCTGTCCACTTTGCCCCTCTCCATATATATCTGCGCGCTTGACTGTCAAACCTGTTACAACGGTTCACCGATTGAGTATTCCAATATACTCAAGTAGACTTGTTTGTGTCGATGTGGCAAACCTTCACGTACCTTTGTCACGTTTCAGCGTGCGCAGTAGACTATGTCGATGCTGCCACTATTCACTTACCTTCGCCAGACATTTCTCACTGCTGTACCTTCCTTCAACAAACGTTTCTGGGTAAGTTATAATCCATCTGCCACTCTAAAGTTTTACCATATGTCTCTAGTCGCTTCGTATGGATACCACGTTTTGATATATTGACAGAATAAAAGCAACAGCTTAAGAGATCGATGATTTCGTCGAAACTCATCTTTGCCCGTTTCCACGTTAGTCCTTTGCAAGCTGTATATGGTACGTCGGTCGCGCGTACCACGCGTTTTATATTTTATATACGGTAGGCTTTTCTTTTGGTGATTATCTCAAACTTCTCAGCTTTGAGACACTAGGTATTCCATGCGAATGTGGAGGTCGTTTTATGCACAGGTTCATCACGGGCTGTAGCAAGTTCATCAGAAGTTATCTTTCTACTCCGAGCCAAAGTAATTACTCGAGTGTTCGGTCGTTTCAAGGTACTGACGTTCACGCCACATCGACTTACTGGCACCAACCAAGGTAAATATTTGATTCCGAGCTAAGCGAGTGTTTGAAGGTACTGGAGTTTCCGCCACCCCCCCCAGCACGGACACTGTCCACTCGTGCGACTTGTTTTTGCTAAAATCAATCATGCATCTTGAAACGGCATTCGTCCAGAACCACTTCCAAATCCTACCCCTCGTATAACGGTTTTTGTGGAAGTAGTGGCAGCAAGGTGGAGACAAACACCCCGCCCAGAATGGAAACTGCCCACCGCCTACTGGCGTTCCAATCGCACCTATCGATTCGTTTCTTCAACACCCGGCCACTTTACTTGCGTTTCTTCAACACCCGGCCACTTTACTTGGAGCGACAATAATAGTATCCTGTTAGGTTGCACAAAGCTGGTCACCTTCCATCTCGGCTTCGCGTCTCACAAATGTATACCTTTGAGTGGTGTGGCGACTTGCACATGCACTCGTTTCTTCCTACATGTGGGTATTCAAACGTAATGATAGATGGTATACGCATTCTCATGTACCTCCTGTGCGCCTGACGCCGAGTATCTGTATATTAACCGAATATGTGTAACAGTCCCAAAGCCTAGGTGTTATCACGAAAATGTGTAGCAAAGCACTGATGGTCTGTATCCCACTGGTATTGGGTTAAGGAGCCTGGTCGGTCGTAACAGATGCTTGGGCGTATCCAGCTATACCCTGCTCGTGGCAGGGGTTCTGTGTCGACTTTCCCCTTATTCGAACATCACTGTTATTGTGCCATCGTTGCGATCAAAAATAGTCACCTGGAGAGCAACAGTATGATCCCAACATTTTTCTCGGCATTCGCTGCCATGTATTTAGTGTGTCTTCAAGCATTCTCTCTCTCATCAGGCGGATCATCCGCTACTAGGATACGAACAAACACAACAGGGACACGTGGTACGCTCAACACCTACACGCTCGCGTTCGCAAACTCGCGCGCCGTTAGCGTTTTTGTTTGGGCATTGGGCATTGACATTTAGCGAACTCTAGTTTGGGCATTGGGCATGTGGCCTTTGGAACTGCCCTTCTATTGCGCGCACGAAACACTTGGAACTATGGTCAAACTTAGGTACATGTACAGCAGTGCAGTACTCAAAAGGCTAAGATGCCTAGTACGGGGGTCCATAGGTAACGGGACCAAATTTTGTTAGTAAAAACACGTGAATATATAGGTTTTTATGTATACCATAGGTCCTATTAACTATGGACCCCCGTAATAGTCGACATTGGGAACTGTGTCAGATACTTGAAACAGCGTCAAAATCGACTGACTTTCCGTTCACTGCGTTAGTGAGTAAGGCGGCGAATGAATATATGCGTCCTGGGGAGGGTTTTTACTATCGGAAAAGGCCAGGTTTTCTCTGCTTAGTTTGGTTTACGTAGTGTATCTCGAACCCACCGCTTAGGATGCATGTATCAGTTCTGAGAGAGCAGTCGCAGTTCCTGCAGGCAAACCACTCATGATCGGAGCCAACGCTCCGGGGTGCTTTCGGCACGATGTAACAAGAACCCGTTTTCACATCAAGGTTGGTATTTTTTTCCAAAATTCTAGCCCGCTCTATGCTCTATGCTAGGTGTACATGCCACGCTCACACTCTGCTCTAGTTCATGCACAGACTAACCTGTACCACGCAGCCTGCGGTTCTTGTTGGTGAGCCATCGGAAGCGCTGTCCTGAATATGTAGTGAATGATTCGGCATTTCAGCACTCTCATGTTCAGACACACCGCAATATGTACCAGCGATGTAGTTTTTCTTCGGTTGTCCTTTTGTTTTTAGCTCTAGTAGGGTGCAAATGTAATAACATGGACACGTTCATGGTGTCATCCATTTGCAATAGATGCGGGATGGTATTTACAATATCGAATAGGTCGTTAATACCGTCTCTCACCTACCGGTACGGCACTATTTCGTACTTGTTTGTTTCCATTTCAGTTTTTGCAGCCTGTTTTGTGACCACGGGAGGGATTTCAGGACTTTGAGCGATTGTCAAAGTGTGAGAACATCACACGCAATACGTACTACAATACCTGTGGTAGTATGTATTTGGCCACCCCACACTCTCGGAGTTATACAGCGTTTACCTGCTGGCCAGATTCGTTCTCGGACAACCCAATCTTCAGATGATACTTACGCAAGGTATGGACCTAACAACAGGTAGTGGCAGTGTATTCTTCAAACCAAACGGATCTTGAAACTCTCGACGCCCACCGACCATGCAGTGTTTCTTGGTACTCGTTTGCTGATTTTTCATACCTTATATTCCTATTTCGTACGTCATGTATGTAGGATACAGATGGTAGGATACAGATATATCCTTGATTTCCATCCGATTTGTTATATTCGCCCTTTTTTCTCTGCCACTCCCACGTATAGATATCCGGTGTCACAGAGCAAGCTCTTTATTCCCCTCCCCGCTGTGGTCTGTGCGTTGGATCTTTATTGCGAAAATACTTCGTTGCGCCTACCCTCGTTATCAGCAGTTGATTCCTTACATTTTTTATTATATATATTGCATAAATCTCCGCCTCATTCATCTTGAGATTTGAGCTCCATGGTGCAACGCTAAAAACAGAAGCGATACACTATGAATAGACCACGCGGGCCTTTAGATGAAAGGAATAGGCCACCCATGACCAAAACCAACGAAACCTTTTCAGAGCACGGTATAAGGTGTAAGTATAAGTATATTGAAGGTCGAACCCTAATAAATATAATCTTTGTGTTTCTGTGCGGATATTAGTTTGATGTAATCCACAGCATACAGAATGAATCTTCGGCCATAGACTGAGCAGTACAATATCAATAGTATCGTACGAATCTCATGCGCAGCAGTCATTATCTCACTGCTCACTTCCTCGTCGTAGTGGACAGAATAATACGGGGTACCAGGTATCTGCCAAGAGTAAACTGAGGCTGTGCGGTACGGATGTAGAAACCTTTTTTTAATACTACTAGATGTATAATGCATGGAGACCCCATGGCTACGAGTCGTAGGAGTACGTACCTATTACATGTGTGTGCCGTTCTTTATGCCCAACTACATCAGTATAACCCAGTGTCCGTTCTGGTATATTATAATTTGTAGACAAACCAATGAGTAAAGCTAGAAAGCAACCCAAATGTCAGCGTAATGGTGAATACCGGGTAAAGAAAGTTAAAAGCCAACGTACCGGGTACGCGACGACTTCCACACCATCTATGTTGTGAACATATGAGTTTTTGTCTAGTTCTCAGTTTCAACGTAACTTTCATGCGGTGCTTTCACCCAAATAAAAACCTGATTGCTGTACTGCACAGCTGATCGACTTCACAGCAGCAGCAGTACTTCATGCCAAGAGGTAGTTGTGTTGATACTTTGCTGCAGCGTTATGGGACACTATTGTAGGGCCCAAGGATCGAGGGAGATCTTGCCGTACGACCGATAGTACCATGAACAGTTAGTATGAACACGATATAGAACGGCTTCACAGTAGTACTTCATGCCGGGAGGCAGCGGTGTTGATGCTTTGCTGCGGTAGTAAGTGACAACTATCGTAAGACCCAAGGATTGAGGGAGATCTTGCCGTACGACCAATCGTATTATTACCCACATATATAGATACATCCTCCAGGTTGTTGTCTTGACTTTTTAGACCAACGTCTTTTCTACCCAGCTTCACAGCTGTTCATCCAGCTTCATCAAGTACACGCCGTGTGAATATGATATATACATACGGGTGTGTGTGGTGCATCCTGCAGATACTGCTGTGTAGGTGCTGTTTCAACCAGTCAACATGACAACTCGTCAATATGGGAAGAGAGATAGGCTCAATGGGTCCCTCGGGATCTTGCCATACCAGTTTTAGTATTATGTATATACCAGGTATGGTATACGTCCTCTACGTACATACGTGTAAAAAGCATACTGCGAGCCACCCCCCGTGAACGGTTGTTGTGAGGTATCAATCACCTCGTATATCGATAAATCAACCTTGTTAAGGAAATTAAAAAAAAAACTGCAAGTACAGCGTACAGCAGCACTCTGGTTCCTGTATTTTTTTTCAAATTACATGTACTATTATTAATAGTATTAATATGGATCGTGTACGTCAATGCAGGTCGTCATTACTATTATATTTCATCTTTTTAAATTATCTTTTTGAGTATGTATAGACTAGTGATAGCATTGTAGAGACGGAGATACGGCTTTTCTGTGTATTTCCCGAGTTGAGGCGCCTTTGCTCCGGGCGGCGGTAGACTAATGCTTGTGGCATGGAAGGCACCTCAGTAGCTACGTACAGCTTCACCCTCAGCACCATCTACGGGAGGCGCTCACAAGATTCAAAATTACTCCCTACTGTTTCGATACCAGCAGCAGGATACCAACCTGACCAGAAGTATAAGGTACACTTCGGCATTGTGTTACCATCTTGATGTCACTTATATATACGATCATACTGGTATTCTTCAACAGCAACACGTAATATATGACAACCAAAATACTCAGTCGATCAGTTTGGGCTGGCTATTAGAGTCGTACCCATATTGACAGTCCACCCCAATATTTTCCATGGTAGTCTACATGGATACAGCACATCTGTTTCAAATGTGTTTTCTGCGCAGGGGTCCTCTCTTGCCGGCTAGGAGGCAGCTCGATACCCCTCGTGGTGGTAACCTGTCTCATAGCCACTAGCGACCTCCTGGGGTCCATTCTTCGCTTGCGTTCACCACAAATCGCACCTCTACGGAACTGTTCTGACCTGCGGGCACGTTGGCTCCAACGTGCTGGTTGTAGTGCTGCTGATCCATGCTGGCTCCTTCGCTCGCTTTCGTTGATTGACAGAGCCGGTGTTGAGGACGTTAGGTGGGTCTCAGAGTATTTGGATTGCTCTTGGCCAGGGAAAAACTTGTGTGTACATCCGCGCTCCTTTCTGTCTGAGGTTTGACTTCCTGGAGGCGTGTTTCCCTGGGCATTTCTCATCATCGTCCCCTTTTTGTTAGGTCGACTGACAGCTCGGCATGGAACCTGTCTTTGCTCCGCATGTCAGCCTCCCTGGCAATCCTCTTCAAGGCAACCCTCCTCGTTCGGCATCAATCCATTGTCTATCGGGCCTCTCGACGGCTACCTTAGCAATGCCCTGTTGCACCGAACCGCTGTAACACATCAATCAATTTACTACTCAGATTACATGCCTTTCCGAACACACCGGGCAGCTCGTCACTGGTATGCCCCATGCCATGCTTACTACTGGTTTCTCGTTGGGTCCATGTCCTTGGTCTTACGTCGGTGGCCCAGCATAATACGGCATGCGCTGCGCGAGTTTTTTAGCGTTGGTGTGTGACTCGAATTTCAAGTCAATCAGGGCGACACAGCCTACCCCCCCCCCTTTTTTGTGCTCAAGGAATAACGTACCAGCATTTTCGACTGCTGTGGATACGACATCAGAAAAAGAGAAGGATCAATCGCGCGGTTGTGTGTCACCCGCCATCGTACCTCTCGGCCTGTTGCTATTCAGGTTGGGCTGCATCGTATATCTGTCATCTAGCCCGAACCCTAGGACACAGAAAGCCACACCTTCCTCCGTTGTGTGCAAGCTCATCATCGTCCAGCTGAAACTAGCTCAGCCCGTGTGACCCGTGCCCCCCGAGGGCTTGCGTAGCCCATCCTCGTCTGCTGCAGTTTTCCTTGTATTTTCCTCTTGTGCTTGGCTTTCAGTCCTCCAGGTGTTGTACCTGGCACTCGAGCGCAACGCTCGGTTGGTATACAACACAGAAAATGGTACGACCGGAGAGATCGAAGAGGGTCAAACGTGCATCGGACTTTCTATTTCGTGTGCGTAATACGACGATTGGTCTATTACTACTGATGTAGTCCACAAGCATCGCGGCAAGAATACCATTAATAGTCACCAAAATATAGGTGGTTTTCTTGAAAGTTCTATGTTTGCCAGCCGACAATCCACAGTGTTTTCCAGGGGTTCATTGTTTTATAGGGTTACGTATGCCCAAACGACGCAAGCATCAACATTGTTAGTTTCCGGTATCACCTAACCAGGCAAACGGTACACGAGAGCATGCGTGTATAAGTACGTACGGCACCTTTGGCTCGAATCGATACCTGTCGGTTGCATTCGGTTTTGAAGATAATATGTAGTCAATGGCATGCAGTCATTTATTAACGAACATTCATGTGTGTGTGATCATGCACAACGAGAGAACAGACGAGCACGAGCAACGGGCAAACGTAGCACGAGCAACGAGTTTGTATAGGCCTGCATGCATAGACCAGATAAATATATTCAAAGCCTTACGAAACCAACAAGCGGATCACCATTGGCAGCGTGAATACATAACAGCATATTGCACGAATCACCATCGTACAAGGCAGTTAACAACGAAAACATGTGGATGTATGGAGATACCAATTACCAATAAAGTATTATGTAAGATCAAACGTGGGATTATACAGAGAACACGATGATATTTTTCGCAAGTTTGTAAATGCTCTGACCTCTTGCACACGTTTTGCGAACACTCCGATCTCCTGCAAATCACTTCGATCAGCCTAGGTTCGCCATGTTACAGCAGGGTACAGCTCTCAGACCCTAAAAAGCGACCTGCGCTAGTTAGATCTCTGAGGCCGGCTCACCTGTTGTTTGAGAGTACGAGGAAGTGCCTTCAAGCATTAATGATCGGGACACGCAGAATATGGATCGATGCAATGTGGTAGACGCAAGCAGCCAGCATGAGCAATCAACGAAACACCACAGAGACGATGACGGGCGCGACGGGCGCGGCAGGGCCCAAGGGGCTGGGGGTCGATAGGACAGGTATGACGGATCATTTGGCTTTGACTTTCTTTCTTCACTTGGTGGTGTTTAGTAAACACCGGGTGGTCCCGAACCTCGTTACTGGCTCTGTACCCGAGACCGAAGGCGTTCCCACACCAGCGATCCTCCCTGCCCTTATAAGATCCGTCCAGAGAATTATGCTAACCGAAGCTTGCCCTCTGCCTATCGAATACACCCGACGCGTGACCCTGATCAGGACAGTTTTCTCGCGCCGTACTATCCTCTCCATAGCGCTGGTCACGACAGTCGCAGCGCTAGGAACCTCCCCCTCTGGCGCCACTGACTGTAACAGCACCATTTTAAAAAGACAAAAATGTACATACCTCTATAAGATCCGTCCAGAGAATTATGCTAACCGAAGCTTTCCACGGAACCTTTCATGGACCTCCACGGCACACCATGGACCCTAGCCCTAACCCTAACTCTAACCCTAACCCTAACCCTAACCTAGGTACCGTGGACATTGATTGGAGTGCCGTGGGGGTTGCCATGACATGCCGTGTGGTCGACATGGAGTGCCGTGGCGGTCACCGCGGGGGTTGCCATGGTACTACCCATGGCATGTCATGGCACCCCCCACGGCGTACCATGGAATCCTGTGCCACGCCATGGGATGCCGTGGTGATGCCGTGGTATGCCATGGGCGGTACCATGGCAACGCCACGGCATGCCCACGACAAGGTCAAACAGTATAGAACCCTTCTCTAGTATCCTTTTCCCAACATGTACCCAAGGTGAGTACATCTAAATTGAAGGTGGTACGATGCTATAGCATCCATTGTCGATTATGTAGCGGAGTAAACACAAACCGACCCCCCCCACACCTGACAAAGCACGTCTCAGGGGAGAGCTCACCATCATCTGCCCTTGCAATGGCAAGTGCTCACCTTCACTGTCAAGGTGTTAAGTGCTTTTTCCTGCACTGAACTCAACCCACGGGGGCGCTGACCTCGCCCCAAACCCAGACCCCTGCGCACTCAGCAGCACACAAGCCAACCAAACCCCTGGAAAACCCACAGCATGCAAACCAGAGAGAGGGGCTCACCTTCACCTCCCCTCTTGGCGATAGCATAATGGCAAGTGCTTACGTCCACTGTCAAAGGTGCTACACTCATTAGTGCTCACCTTCACTGAGGTCAAATCTCGGGGGCGCTCACCTCGCCAGGCCGCCTGCTAGAAATGACAATGTGCTCACCTACCACCATGCTTGCATACGAAAAGTACCAAGTAATCTATAAACCCAACCCAAACACACGTCTCAGGGGAGAGCTCACCATCATCTGCCCCTGCAATGACAAGTACGCACCTTCACTGTCAAGGTGCTATGCCCTCGGTGCTTACTTACCTGCATCGAACTCAACCTACGGGGGCGCTCACCTCGCCACAAACCCAGACCTCACGACACTAAGCAGCACACAAGCCTACCAAACCTCTGGAAAACCCACAGCATGCCAACCTGAGGGAGGGGCTCACCTTCACCTTCCCTCTTGGCGATAGCATAATGCCAAGCTTACGTCCACTGTTAAGGTGCTACGCTCACCAGTGCTCACCTTCACTGAGGTCAAGTCTCGGGGGCGCTCACCTCGACATGCCGCCTGCTAGTAATGACAACGTGCTCACTCCCCGGCATGCTACCATTCTGAGAGTACCAGTAATCTATGAACCCAACCCCCCCCCTTGTTTTGTGCGTTATGACATAGCATAGACAAAACAAGTCCGTTTGAAGGCTGGCCCAGCTCTTAGAGGCAGTAAGTAAATTAAATAATATGGTATTTTTGAAGAGTCCGTCCAGGACAACATGTCCGCTCATACTCGTGTAGCTTTTTAGGTTTTATTGTGGCGCTCGAAGTAGGTTCTCTTATTCGTAGGTTTATACTGGATACTACTGTTGTAATTCATACATAAGGGCACTTGACAACTATTGGTACTACCATTAATACTGTATATACCGCTATAGAAAGAACTGACGTTTTCAAGAATCGTTGTTCCTGGATCACGACTATGTTGGTGATTTCAGATTGTATAGTAAACTCTAGTGACATGTTGGCAATCGTAGGAATAACTGCTGTCGTTCATATACTGTTGCAGGACAACCGCTGTGTGGTTGATTGAAGGTTACGTTGATCCCCATATAGGTGAAACATATAGGTGAAATAATGGTCGTCGGGACCGAACAGTTAAAAGTACTAAGACGAATCTATTTCGTACGCATTTGGAAATACATACCAGATACAAGTACGTATAATACATGTACAGTTGATGCGAAACAAATGTTGTGCTCCCTAGAAGATGTGGCAGACAACACAAGAATCGCAGCGTATTAGACAATACTACAACGCTTACTATATCCAGAGAGAAGACAAAGAAGGAGGAAGAAGGCAAGAACACGCGCATCATTGGCCTTTCAAGATTATCCAGCATTGACATTCAAGAACACGCCCTACCAACTCGCACTCCCGGCATGCGTTATTGTCCGCCCACACTTCGTATAAATTGCGGAAAACACAGCCGCACCAATCGTTAGGTTTGAGCTCCAGGACCCAGACTAATAACTGCAGCGAGAAATTTCAGCGGTACTTTCTATTACGGGGGTATATAGTTAATGGGACCAAATTTTGTTAGTAAAAATAGGAAAATATATAGGTTTTTATGTATACCATAGGTCCTATTAACTATGTACCCCCGTAATAGACCATACGGGGCCCTTAGATTAAATAAAGGAACCAATGACAACCATGATCGAAACCAACGCGACTATTTCATATTAATAGCACGACCCAGATCCGGGGTAAACACATCGAGGCCGGAAACTTAATCGAATCTTTTTTTGTCTGCGCTCTTGACATTTTTACTAGATTTGAAAGGTCCATCGAATCTTTGGCCGTAGCATAAACTCTGAAGTAAGCAGTAGTGTCCTAGCCCATTCACGGCGGTAGCTATCTCATCAATTTCCTCGGCAGCATAGTGTGTGTGTGTGTGTGTTCTTCACATTAAACCGTTCTTCTACTCGTCGACATCCAGCAAGCCCAGTGTCCGTGCTGATTCTTCACCCTAGAAAGATACGAGCTCTGTGGTCACAGACTACGACACAGAGATAACACACCGTGATGCATTAATAGCCTACGTAATACCATGCCTTCGCACTAGGTGCGGCCGACACAACATACATACATACGCCAGCAACCAAAATACACCATAAAGAAAGAGAAGCAACGAAAAAACCAAACCGAAAAAGAACAAGAAAAAGAAAAAGAAAAGGGGAAGAATCCCAAATAAATAAATAAAATGGGAAGCCAAAGCTCAGACACATACATACTTACCCCGAGCATGAGCCAAAAGGGACGTGCAAGGGGAAAGATACGAGAAGTGTACCAAAGTATGTGGCGTATCTGCCAAGCAGCTGAGCCTGTGTGAGGCAGCTCGGTATACTGAAGATACTTCGTATATGAATATACTTCGTATATGAATAATGTAGGGAAAACATACTTTGTACTGAGCCTGGATAATGTAGCGGTCGTATCTATACGCTTGTGGTACAATCTGTGTTTTTTTTGCTTTTTTTGTTTTTTTATCCATCACTTTTACTTCCCAGCCCACTCGTAGGAGGTTTTACCCTCGACGATCTTCTGGACAAGCCGTGGTCACAGGTGTCGTCCCTTCTCCCCCCCGGTACGTGCCTTTATTTTTTGTCGCGCATAGGGTTCAGCATTCCCACTGCTTGTCGAGTTTCATCGAATGTAGCTAACTCACGCTTTCGCGCTTTCCGCTTATCAATTTTTTATGCAAGAAAAAGTCCCTATGAGCATGCACTCGGTGCGACTTGAACCCACGAAATTGATCTTGACAGGGACGCGGACCACCTACCAAGCCACCGGGGACGCCGGCAATTGCGACCCCTCGAATATGGTTTGTATCTACGGTAATATGTGCGTGTGTTGTCTTCACATACCGTCCTTTCAGCCCAACTGCATCAGTACAACCCAGTGTCCGTTCTGATTTGTTACAGAAAAGAGGTACTATTATTAATTAAGCGCAGATTGAGATCAACCAGAAATAATTGCAGATTGTAAGGTAAATAAAGTGAAATGCCCGCGCACCCGGTACGAGAACACCACAACACGAGCTGTGTGATAGCATATACCTGGTATAATTAATACTTGTCGTTACTTCTGGTGGATGTCAGTTTCAACGTAGCTTTCATAGGGTGCTTTCACTCCAAACGATAGCCTGCTTTCGGTACTCCACAGCTGAACATCTTTACACCGATACTTCCTGCCGTGAGGCAGCGGTGTGTGATGCTCTGCTGCGGTAGTAAGATGCACACTGCTGTACATGCAGGAAAGATAAATATATCCACCCTAGTAGAAGCAAAGAGAATGGTAGGACCGAGGGTCCAGAAAGATCTTGCTGTACGTCCTGCCAAGTGAAGTTCTAGTCGTATGAATACCGTATATACATACATCCCGCTTGTGGTACAATCTATGTATTGCCAAAAGACTTCAGTCCTTCGTTGCGCCTACCCTCGTTAGGCGATCTCAGCAGTTGATTCCTTACCTTTAATTGTATATATTGCATGAATCCCCGCCTCATCCATCTTGAGATTCGAGCTCCATGGTTCAACGCTAAACACCGAAGCGATACACTACCCCATGCGGGCCTTTATTAATGAATAGACCAACCTTGATCAAAACCAACAAAACCCTTTCAGGGCACGACCCAGATCGGGAATAAGTATATTGAAGGTCCGACCCTAATAAAGGTCGAACCCTAATAAATCTAATCGTTGTGTTTCTGTGCGGACATTATTATGTAATCTACAGCAGATAATAATGCTTCAATCGAATCTTCGGCCATAGACTGAGAAGTACAAGATATTAATAGTATCGTACGAACCTCATGCACAGCGGTAATTATCTCATTGCTCACTTCCTCGCCGTAGTGGACAGAATATACGGGGTATATCTGCCAAGAGTAAACTGAGGCTGTGTGATACCGCTCGGTATGCTGAAGATACTGCTGTATATCATAGTATTGTGAATAAAGACAACAACATACTTTGCAGTCAGCATGGCGGATGTAAAAAGCATACTGCGAGCCACCCCCCCTGTACGCTTGTGTGTGGTAATAACCCACTCCGTGATTGAATAACTGCAACCCGTGTGACACAGCCTCCCCCCCAGGTCCAGAGAAATATTGCTTGTGCTGTGGTAATAACCTACTCCGTGACTGAATAACTGCAACCCGTGCGACACAGCCTCCCCCACCGATTTTTTCGCCCAAGGTACACCTTACAGTAAGAGAAATATCAGCATTTTCAAGTCGGATGTTGTACCAGCACAACATCAAAACAATGAGCAAAAACAATCCTTCGGTTGTGTTCCACCCGCTACATACCTGTTAGCCTGGTAGTGTGTGTGTGTGTGTGTGTGTTCTTCACATTAAACCGTTCTTCTACTCGTCGACATCCAGCAAGCCCAGTGTCCGTGCTGATTCTTCACCCTAGAAAGATACGAGCTCTGTGGTCACAGACTACGACACAGAGATAACACACCGTAATGCATTAATAGCCTACGTAATACCATGCCTTCGCACTAGGTGCGGCCGACACAACATACATACATACGCCAGCAACCAAAATACACCATAAAGAAAGAGAAGCAACGAAAAAACCAAACCGAAAAAGAACAAGAAAAAGAAAAAGAAAAGGAGAAGAATCCCAAATAAATAAATAAAATGGGAAGCCAAAGCTCAGACACATACATACTTACCCCGAGCACGAGCCAAAAGGGACGTGCAAGGGGAAAGATACGAGAAGGAAAAAGGGGACTATGCATCCCGGTGAACACTTAACTAAGTAAAAAGAGCAATAGTGGGTGGGCCAAAATACGCTCGTCACCCACCCACCATGTAGTACTTCTTTCATAAGGATAAGAAGGGAAAAAAATCAAAATGCATACCGAACGGCCGCAGCAGTTGGCGGTACGAGTAGCAAAGAAACGTCCAACCTATTAGTCGGCCTGGTACCTTGCTACCCTATCTGCGGTCTCTCTGCTACTCTCTTCTAGTGGTCAGGCTTGGCTGCATTGTACATGTATCATACGGCCCGAACCCTCCGGACACAGCAAACCATCCCCCCCATCTGTTGTGTGCCAGCTCATCATCACGCCCAGCGGAAACTATCTCACCACGTGTGACCCGTGTCCCACAAGGGCTTGCGTACCCGTTCTCCATCTGCGTTCCTTTATTGCTCGTGTTCAGTCCTTCAAGTGTTGTACCTGGTCACGAGCATAAGGCTCGGTTGGTATGCAACACAAACAATGGTGGAACCGTGGGCACCGAAGGTCAAACGTGCCTCGTATTTTCCATTGGGTGTGCATACTGTATCGTCGTTCCACCGTCTCGGTGTCGTGCTAGAGATGTACAACATATGTGCGGCGATCGGTCTATTTCTTCCGATGTAGTCAAATCATCGCGGCAAGAATACTGGTTGCCAACAACAAAACAGGTGTACACACGTACCTGGTATGCGATAAAATACTATCCAAGATTGAATGTGAGATGGTACAAAACCATGAACATCATTTCACATTTTTTCAAACATTCCGATCTCGCGAAATGCACTTCGATCACCCTGAGTTCGCCATGAAAACCAAGGGCTGAGGGTCGACAGGATGGGTATCGCAGAGCACTTAGCTTAGACTTTCTTTGGTGCACTTGGTTGTTGTTTCCATTCAACTCGCGTTGCACTGCATCAGTCTCCGTTAGAGACACGAGCGTAATGCGACCTTTCTCTTTTGTTGGATATTGTATCTCGGTCCAGCAGTGTGAGAAGTGCTTCCCCTTTGTTTGTTGGCGATGCTGGAGGTTCCTTTGTTGGTTTGCTTGTTGACGTTGCTTTCGTCTTCCCTAGCAACTATAGGTTTCTACAGATGGGTTTATTCATGTACATTGTTGTCTTTTTTCGCGACATGCCGTGGCATGCCGTGGCACCACCTGCAGCAAAACCTTCCACGGCATCTTCCACGGCATACCACGGAACCTTCCACGGACCTCCACGGCATACCATGGGACCCTAACTCTAACTCTAACCCCAACCCTATACCTAACCTAGGCGCCGTGGATATTGGGGTGCCGTGGGGGTTGCCATGGAGTGCCGTGTCGGTAGTCGCGGGGGTTGCCATGATACTGCCCATGGCATGCCATGGCAACCCCCACGGCGTACCATGGAATCCAATGCCACGCCATGGGATGCCGTGGTGATGTCATGGTATGCCATGGGCGGTACCATGGCATGCCGCCCACGGCAAGGTCAAATAGTGTAGAACAGGTATGTACATTATTGTCTTTTTTCGCGACATGCCGTGGCATGCCGTGGCACCACCGGCAGCAAAACCTTCCACGGCATCTTCCACGGCATACCACGGAACCTTCCACGGACCTCCACGGCATACTATGGGACCCTAACCCTAACCCCAACCCTAACCCTAACCTAGTCGCCGTGGATATTGGGGTGCCATGGGGGTTGCCATGACATGCCGTGGGGTGGCCATGGAGTGCCGTGGCGGTAGCCGCGGGGGTTGCCATGGTACTACCCATGGCATGCCATGGCAACCTCCACGGCCTACCATGGAATCCAATGCCACGCCATGGGATGCCGTAGTGATGTCATGGTATGCCATGGGCGGTACCATGGCGATACCACGGCATGCCCACGGCAAGGTCAAATAGTGTAGAACCCTGCGTTTTATGGGCATGTGGCAGATGGGCGCTGTACTGTCGGTACTTTAGTAGTGTTCGTTGTTTTTATCGGCATTGGCCTTTGAACGTACCTGCTGCGGCAGTGTGTGACCGGCATTTTATGCTCCGTACCGATCATCCCCGGATCGTGTACGTTCGCCGTTGAGTCCAGTGGTAAGTACAACAAATCGTTCGTGCATGCATCGTGTACCAAATATGTACTTGCAGGTACTGACTGATGTGTGTCCTCAACTGCCGACCAATAGCTCCTAGAGCCGGCTGAAAGGGCAGCAGTACACCTTTCTTTGTCGCAGTACGCGTATATTCTGCTACCATATCATATCACTTGGCTTTTTACAGCAGTAGTACTGCTGTACATGCAGTTGCACCTGTTCCACGGCATACCACGGCCGTTTCCTGTGCGGTTCGATTTTTGAGCTTCAGATTTTGACCCGATGGCATTTTCAGATATGAGCTTGACAAATCGAAAGGGTCTTCCTATGCGGAAAAAAACAGATTTATTGTGCGTGTAGAGATTCGAGCAATCGCCGAGACCAACTGTTGTTTTTGTGATTTGGCGCCGCGAAGAGACGCGCTGGGTGCGCTGCCCTGCGCGTAGGACCCAAGCGTCCGAGCCCACGCTTACTGCCTCTAGTCTGGTGGCGAAGAGACGTGGCGAGTGCGCTAGAGTCAACCTGTCTTGGTGTTTTGTGTTTCATTTTGTGACTTGACTGCTGCTGCTGCTGCTGCTGTACAGCTGCAATGTAGTCTACGAGTACGTGTCCACGGCGAGGCGCGTGCCGAGTCCTCTTCTCTTGGTCTCTAGGCCCGAGCCCGCGCCAGCCGACTCTAGTCTGGCCACGGAGGGACGCGCCGTCCGCGCGTCGGGCGCGAAGCAACGTCGCTATACAGCTGTATCACCATCCAACTCATCGATCGTTCTGCTGCTGTTTGTTGTGGTGGATAACATCTTGAATTTAGAGAGCATGCCATTTTTCGATTTGAAAATCTGATGACCCAGGCCGTCGGATTTTGGGCCAAAATCCGACGACTTGGGTCATCGGATACTCAAATCGAAAAGTTTCCGGTCGGATTTTGCATATTTGAACTGCATAAGGGTCATTCGTCTTTGAGATCGAAAAATACAAATCTGAAGCTCGAAATCGAACCGCATAGGAAACAGCCTAATAAGGAGTAGGAGGTTTATGTCTGATGATGGAAAAAATCGCAAATTGGCGACCTGCAGTGATATGATCACCTGGGAAAAATGAGTCGTCGTTCTTTTTACATATGAACGAAAAGGTGTGGAAGATCCCGTAAGGAATAACCAATGTAACTGTCCATGATTGTAATAATATTCTAAAAGAAAATGTGTGTTTTCGTCGGGGTGAATACCTACCAAGTATTGGTATGATTTTACTATTTGGACGTTCTGATAATAATATGATCGTACTGTTTGGTAGTATTACGCCCTCGGGCATATATCACCAGGTTTCCTCGTACAGCACGTACGGCAATGCACTACGACTTACCGCTGTGCCACCGAGATAGGACTATTAATAGGGACATGAAGTAAGCGAGATACAAAGTGTGGTAAGAGCATAGCCCATGCTGGGAGGGCGAATTATCAGGGCGTGTTTTCAATGTCTATGCTGAACAATCTTGAAAGGTCAAAGAGCGAGCGAAAACCGCAAGTTCCAGACCTCAAGAATATATAAAGATAATATGTACACGCCCACGGGCAGCATATGGACGGCGAGCCTGTTTTGTTTGTTTTGCGCTGCCTAGCCCATATCAGTTCCGGGGGGAGGGGAGCACGGTTGACGAAAACAGGGGAAGAGACGGCAGACAGGACAGCTACTGCTGTTGGTATCAGATCGATTAATAGTATATAAAACCTGTCGATGCAACTCGTACCACAAACTGCTTCGGCTGTTGCGCTTCGGTTTGCCTACTATTTCCTTGGTCTTACTCTGTTTAGTATAGGCGTGTTGTGATGCTGCTGTCTTTTTTTCTGGTTCTTGTGTCATCTGCCACATCTCCTCGGGGGCACGACACGTAGTTTTATATTATACCGGGGTATGTATTTCCAAACGCGTACGAAATAGAGTCGTTTAATTACGTTGACCTGTTCGGTCTTGACAACCATATTTCACCTCTATTCGGATCGCATAACCTTGAATCAACCACACATCTTTGGCGCCGGAATAATGGGGCCTGAATAAGGTAACCTCCCTAGCTATACTATATAGTCATCAAACTTGCACCTTAGGACTGCTGTAGCAGCATGAACTACGGCAGTTTCTTAATAAATAGCGGCATATAGTTATCAAGTATCGGTACGTATGAAGTACAGCAGTATTCACCTACGAATAAGAAAACCTGCTTCGAGCGCCACACTAAAACTTACAGTAAACACCTAAACGAGTAGCAGGTATGAGCGGACATGTTGCCCTGCTGGACGGACCGTACAAAGATTTCATGATACATTACAAACTACCACTACGAACTAGGCCAGCCTTCCAACGCACCTGTTTTGTCAATGCGGTGTCATAAGCACAGAAAACAAGGGGGGGAGGGGTGATAGATTGCTTTGTTTGGGTGAGTATGAGGTATACATTATCGCATACGTGGGGGTGAATGTTTAATACTGCAAGGGTAGCGATAAGGATGGACCTGGCACAAAATTGAGTACTGGTACGCAGGAACCTCGAAAACCTAAGAAAACCAAGTAGCCCATCAGAAATACAACTGAGTCGCAGGAAGAGTGCTCGGCTGAGTTAGGTGCACCACAGGTTGTGTTAGTAGTTTACGATTCGGCCACAATACTGCTGATTATCAAGCGAGTATAATCCTCTACGTGCATTGCTGTAGTTCGTGGTGGTACACTATTGTTGCGTTTTTGCGTGCCCGTCAAAAATAACCTTGTTGCATGGAAAATAAGGGAGCGGTACAGAAAGGACCACACTCGGTGTGCACCTACGCAAACGGCCTCACTACGTATAGACACAGCAGTGATCCACACACTGGCTGTGACTCATGGTATGAACTGACAACTTTTGTTAGTCCGTAGTTTCTGCTGTGGAGCAGGGATGAACTAAAGCCACCCACACAGTACACAGACCTGGCACGAACTGACAACGATAATACCACAGCAGCAGCGTAAGATCAGCACAACCGTGGCAATATACCGGTATTCTGCACCTGTTGCTTAGGAATGAGTTGCCATCTTTGCACGTGTTCATGTTATTCACAGTCTGAGTTGCACGTATCAACCAGAAGGGTTGTATGCTAGTACGTCTGGTATTCTTGGCACAATAGGAAGCGTGGGATGTGCCTTTCGGCTGTTGTTCGGGTTGCATGACGGATAGTACTCTTGGCCTTCTTGGTATGATAGCATGCCTGAGATGTTCGCATAACGGCTGTTGTTGGGGTTGTATGACAGTATGCTTGGTACTAACATGCTGGGGAGTGAGAACTTGTCATTCCTAGCGGGCAGGATGGCGAGGTGAGCGCCCCCGCGGATTGACCTCAGTGAAGGTGAGCACTGATGAACGTAGCACCTTGCAAGTGGAGGTAAGCACTTGTCATTTTGCTATCGCTGAAAGGGGAGGTGAAGGTGAGCCCCTCCCTCAGGATTGGATGCTGTGGGGATTCCAGGAGTTCGGTAGGTTTGTGTGCATTTGAGTGTCATGGAGTCTGGTTTTGTGGCGAGGCGAGCGCCACCGTAGGTCGAGTTCAGTGAAGGTAAGTACTGAGGGCATATCACCGTGACAGTGAAGGTGAGCACTGGTCATGGTAGGGGCAGATGAGGGTGAGCTCTCCCCTGGGACATATGTTTCGTTGGGATTGGGGGGGGGGATTAGTTTGTGCTCACTCCGTTACATAATCGGTAATGGATGTGCGAGGGGGAGAGGGAAATGAATGGAACACAAACAATACACACCTCGTAGGTATACACATACGAAAGACCCACATGAGCAGATGCAATACGGTTCCGAGACAACCCCCAAAACCGCCTAAACGTACCACTATCCCGGTCGCCGCCGTTGCCAGAAAAATATTAACAAAAAGCACACAAAACACACAAAGGGAGAACAAGGAGCATACAAGAGTGAACAAGAAAGAAAGAAGAGAAGAAATATAGTCAGAACCAAATCAGGAGGAGGACCATGTCGTCGTCGCAACTGCAAGCCTCGGTGGGTGGGGAAACGCCGCCACCTCCGCCGCGTCGACGCTTTCCCCAGTCGGTTACGTTAATAGGGATGGGAACTAGTGCGTCACCCGCCAACGGGGGAGGAGGCCTGAATCCGCCGCCTACTCCGCCACCCCGCCAACAGCGCCCGGTGCAGTCGAACTTTCTACATCCGCCCCAACAGAAACCCTGGTCTCCGGTGCCGTCGGTCGGGGGAGAACCGGACCAACAATCGCTCGAGACGCCGCCACAACCGGGACAGCCACCGCAACTGCCATCATTGGCGCTCCCGCCTTCAGCTACAGACAGGGGAACCCCGCACTTCCAGTACCCACAGTGGCCACAACAGATGTCGTTCCAGCATCCACCACAGCAGAGTTCCAACAACTACTGCACCTTAGCCAGTACGGGCAGTACGGGGCACTCGCGCCGGCTTCGGCAAGGGCCCCTCTCGCCTGGGGGCAACCCCTGCAACACGATCTTCCGGACAGGAGCCCGTCTCAGTGGATGATTCCTCAAGGGTCGGTTACACTCGGAGGAGGACAGGCATCGCAAACACCGTAACACCTAGCGACGCCGCAGACCCCTGTTAACCCCCACCACTTTAAGATCTCCCCGCGTGGTACGCCTTTCACGCCGGGAGATGATGGTCAAAGCTACAGGCGCAAGGATGCAAGAGCGACCACCAACCGTATTGTCTCCCTGATGAAATCCCCAAAGGACGGGAGAGGACACGCGTTTGTAGGCCTTTCCACATGACAGCTAAAAACACTCTCGTCAAGGAACGACCCAGTAGTCGTCTTCGACCGGTTGAAAAAGGTGATGGAAGGTGAGGAGGATGGGATGTGGGCCATGCCCGTGGATCAAACAGCGGCAAATGGTTCCAGCATCCCTCCCCAGGCGGACAGCCTGACTCCCATGAGAGTGGAATGCTTCATGAAGCTGGTCTCACCCAACGTAGCCGCGCGGGACGCGATGGTGCACAACACGGTGGTAGAAATTTACCCGGTGCAGGGCGGACGGGGGCTTGTTCCGTTTGATCAAGTCACGGTCACAGACTGGGTCCACCTGCTTGTACCGGAGGTGTCGAAACAAGGCGGGACCCGAGAGACAGCTCGACTGGCGCTGAAGAACATCCAACTTTCGAAGGGCGAAGCCTGGCTGTCTGCGTCGACAAGGTTGGTACTCCACATGAGGGCGGCTCAAGTCGACCACTCCAGGCCTTGCGCCCCGGAGGAAGTATACTTCTGGCGCTTAATCACAGAGATGGATCTGATCACCCTGGTGGAACGAGCGCTCGACCTGTTTCTCCCACCCATGCTCGACAGGATGTCGCTGGAGTCTCATTTGGTCCTGGTGCAGAAGGAAATCACAACACAGCTAGCACGAATGCCCGTGGATGCCAACAACCCAGGGTCGGAGTATATGATACAGTGGGGAAGCATCTCAAGAACTATCTACGGTAGATTCGTGTACGACTTGGCCGGCAGGGCACCCCGCTACCACTCAAGTGCGAAAAGCGCTACTCCGACGAGTCGAAGCCGGGCACTCGGAGCGGTCGGGTTACGGAGCTTGAAGAGATCCTTGGACGAAGAAGAAGAGGACACCACTCCGACAAGAGACACATTCGGAAGAGGCAAGCGCAGGGCATCGGGACACCTCAACGCGGTGCGGGCGCTAGCAGAACCAGTCGTGGCGTTATTGGAAAGCCTGGTTTCCCAAGCGCACGGGGAGGACGAGGACACCGAATCCAGTCAAGGAGAACCAGCAGTGGCATTCGGAAATGTGCCAGCTCCCACTCCGGGCCGACACGAGACTCCCTTTCTGGAAAGGTCTACCAAGCGCAACGACTGCACCAGGAAGGAGGGACGGTCAGCTCCAACCGCCGGCAGGAACAACGACAAGGAGTCGGACCAGGTGGCAACGGAAGAGGGCCTGCCGGACCCATAGGACGACCCTGGAATCACCAACGAGGCCATCAGGCACTCAAGGTCAGGCACCACAAGGTCTGCTTCTATCACGCCAGAGGCGACGAATGCCCCCATCAGCAACGGAACGGATGCCGCTTTTCGCACGACAGCACAACCATCCCGTTCGGCCACTACCTTCGCAGCGAGGCAGCGGCTCTACTGGAGCTGACACGCGCCGAGACGGAATAAGCATACGGGGCGGACACTTTGCAGTCGGTCAAAACCCTGACCCCGGACCAGGACGCCTGAGGGTGCGCCCCAGGTGAATTTCCTCTGGGGAACCCAGCAAAGCGACAAGGGGGGACGTATACGGAAAGGCCGACCATCACATCCATCAAGGGTGTCAACGTGAACACGAGACAGGTGTGGGTCAGGGCAACAGTCTGGCATACTAACAGGAGTAGCTGTCGGTTGCCGGTGGACGTGTTGGTCGACACGGGAGCAGGGGGGGGGGGGTTACGCGTCGGAGGCTTTCGTCCGCTCGGTCGAGCGAAACGCAAGGGGGGGGCAGAGGATGATCAGCCCCAAGGGTAAGGGATTGCTCAGAGCGGCCAACCCAACTCGGAGTAGAGTTCCCCCCATGAACACCGTAGGATCATGCAACATTCCGTTGGTATTCATGCCGGAGGACCGGGTCCACAGGATGACGTTGAGGGCGGTGGAAGGGCTACCCTACGGACTGATCTTAGGCGCTGCCTTCCTGAGACTAAACGAGAGCATCATCAACTTCGCAGACGGGGGAGGCTTCAAGCCAGCTCCGGAGTCGCCGTGGGTACCATTATTGAAGGCAGGAAGTTCAGTACAGCGGCAGGGGAAGGTGACGGGCTGGCGAGCGAGGCGTAGGAAGAGCGAGGGAACGCCTTCGGCGGCAACAGGAACAATGGAGAAAGCTTGGGATCGGTTCTGCGCTGTTGCGCCGACACGAACGACAGAGGAACCTGAGGGCTTGGCAGGGCCTGCGACAACTCCGAGAGAACGCGAAGTGGCGTAGGAGGACGACGGCAGCTTGCAGTGGTACCTGCGCATGGCGAAGAAGGTAGAGGTGGGGGGTTTCGTCAGTATGCAGACGGAAGCCTTTGTGAGGGGTCCCCAGCCCCAGGACAGACAACTGGGATTGGTAGCCCCGACGAGGCCGTTCGATATGGAGCTCGGAGCTGAGTTGGGGGTAGCGAGGGGAGTACAGTGGTGGTACCCGGGCAACCCCCTCCAGTGCAAAGTCGTCAATCGGACAAAGGCGCCACTAGCTATCCAGAAAGGTCTTGTGGTGGCGAAGGTATACGCAACCAACGCGAGCGATACCGAGAGGATGCGGTTACGGCTGGAGCAACCCGAGGAGAGGATCCCAGGCTCGGAGGTGGACGGAACGGGAGCGGAATGGCAAATGGGACACGGAGAAAGGGTTGCAGAACACGCAGGGGTCGACCTGGCCGAAGCCAACATGGGGCAGCTCAGCCAAGGGTACAAGGCGGATTTACTCGAGCTACTGCGGATCTACCACGACAGAGGACTGTTCCCAGCTAACCCAAAGATCGTCCCCGCCTGCAAAGGGGCCAAGCTTCGGCTACCCTTGATCAGAGAAGATAGCATGCCACACGCAGCCAAACAACGGCGATACTCGCCGGAGGAGGAAGCCATGATTCAGAGTGAAGTGGCGAAGCAGTTTGAATCCAGGGCCATCCGCAGGTCGTCATCGGCATGGGCGGCTAGCTTCGT
This sequence comes from Macrocystis pyrifera, assembly GCA_031763025.1. Lineage (NCBI taxonomy): Eukaryota > Phaeophyceae > Laminariales > Laminariaceae > Macrocystis > Macrocystis pyrifera. The sequence continues at coordinate 5,057,736 of JASSKH010000009.1, read as the reverse complement.
AGTCGTCCGCAAGAAAGATGGGGCGGCGAGGGTTTGCCAGGACTATGGAGCTCTCAGCACGTTGCTAAAGTCGGACAGTGGAGGCCTCGGAGACATCCAAAGCATCTTCGATGGCATGAAGGGGGCAGGCTGCTTCACTTCGATAGACCTAGCGTCGGGCTTCACCCAACTGGAGATCGCCGAGGAAGACAAGCACAAGACCGCGTTTCGAGACGCTCACGGGACGTTGTGGGAACTCAACCGATGCGGATTTGGATTGAAGACTTTACGAGCAGGGTTCGCCGCTTTTGTTGGTGGGGCCCTCGGCCTGCTGAACAGCAAAGGAGTACAGAACTGGCTTGAAGACATCATCATCTACACCAAGAAGGTAGAAGGACATCTGGCCCTTGTGGGGCAAGTGCTTGAGAAACTATTTTCGGCGGGCCTGTCGGTGAACGTCTCAAAATCCTGGTGGTGCTGCCCGCAGCAGGAGTTTGTTGGCATGGTGGTGGACAGGCTGGGAGTGCGTCTGTCGCAGTCCAAAATCGACGCCGTCGCCAAGCTCACCAAGGCCGATACTGTAGAGGAGGTGAGAGTCTTGTTGGGTATGACCGGTTACCTGAGGAAGTTCGTACCCCGATATAGCGCCCTCGTAGCTCCTATCTCGAATCTACTTCAAGAGAAGAGGTTTTCCTCGAAACGGGCGCGAAAGATGAAGGTGCCGTGGGGGGAGGAACAAGACAGGGCGTTGGTGGGGCTGGTTCAGGCCCTGACCTCACCCCCAATCCTGGCCATGCCTGACTGGAACGCCTCATTTCCGATACACACGGATGCCAGCGAGTTGGGGACAGGGACGGCACTCACCCAAGTAATCGACGACTCAAAGCACGTGGTAGCATTCGCTAGCCACAAGTGGTCACGAGCCGACTCGAGGAGGTCGCCCGCCGAGCGAGAGGTGATGGCGGTGTTGTGGGCAGTGACACACTTCAGACCATACTTGTGGGGGAGGAGGTTCACTCTGATCACCGACTGCTCGGCGTTAATCTGGCTGTTCAAAAGCCAAACTCTCTCAGTGAAGTTACACCGGTGGTCCCTTCGCCTTAACGAATATGATATAGAACTGCAATGGCGGCCAAGTGTTCGCGACCAACTCCCCGACGCGCTATCGAGGCTATCGCGCTCTACACAACCAGGGGAGGACATCGATGACGCATTTCCGGACGATGGGTCGAGTCGTCAGACGTACTGGGGGCCGGAGGGACCGGTGTTGGACGGTATCCCCCTTCGGAACTCGGGGCCGACGAGGTGGAAGCTCTGGCAGCAGTAGACCTTGTAGCTGCGGCAAGGGTAGCCCTCACTCCGGTAGGGGTGGAAAGCCGAATGAGTGGGGGAATCTGGCCGCTTCCGAAACTCTCGGAACTGGACAGTGGGCGAATCAGAGACGGAGGCGAAGGTGATATCCCCGGGGAAGCGCCGAGTGACATCACAACCGTCACCTGAGCGGTAACACGGTCATCATCCCGAACTTCGACACAACCCCCCAAGCCGGTACGACTAACCCTTCCCCCGCCCGACGCCGTATCAGAGAACCCAACTGATGCACCCCGGGGAGACGCGTCGAGGGACTTGGAGTCTGCAATCCCCCCTCCGCCCCTATTAGCACGGACAACCGCTACACTGCAGGATGCGCAACGGCTAGCGGAAGCTCAGAACAGGGACGGAGTGCTAGGACCTATCTTAGCTAAGAAAAGCTCCGGCGTAGACGGTTCGTACCTGTTGGACTATGAGGGGATCCTATGGCACACCCCAAGAAAAGAGGAACAAAGTTGGCCATACCCAGAACCCTGGTGCGGGGGTGTTGGCCCTGGTTCATAGCACGTTCGGTCACCCAGGGGTGGCACGTACAACGCTGCTAGTAAAAGGGAAGTACAGCTGGCCGACTCTATTCAGGGACGTGCGCGAGTATGTGCTTTCGCGCGGGTGCAGGAGAAGGAAGAGGGCCAGTAGTCAACGTGTGGCTATGATGCCGGCCCGGTTCTTACGACCCTGGGAAGTCCTCGAGGTAGATGTCCAGGACCTTAAGCGGGAGTCGCTTGCGGGCAACAGGTACCTTTTGGTCGTGGTAGATCGAGCCAGCAAATTCCTGTTTGCATACCCGTTGCGATCCAAGGAAGCATTAGGGGTGAGCCGCAAACTGCTAGAACTCCTCTTGACCTTCGGAGTACCGCGGTCGATCCGGAGCGATGCAGGGGGGGAGTTCACCGCGCAAGTGGTGAAACACCTGTGTCAGTGGCTAAGGGTGTCGATTGACTACGGCCCCGCTAACCACCCCCGGGCACAGGGGGCAGTCGAGCGAGCAGGGGGATGCCTTGAGGAGGTGCTGTCGGAGCTCTGTACGTCGTGGCCCCGGTCGTGGGACAGTTACGTACTACCTGCTTGCTGGATACCGCGCGTCACCCCCGACCCCAGCCTGCTGGCTAACCCGACCCCATTCCGCCTACTGTTTGGCCGAGATGCCCGCACGCAGCCGGACTCGATTACGCCGACGATCGATGGCGTAGAGTACAGAGGAGGATTGGATGCTTTCGCGGCAGACGAACAGCAAGCCTTCCAAGAGGTGTGCAAAGCCCTGGAGGACAGGCAAGCCGCCAACGACCGAGCTAGGCGAAGCCACAACGGCAGCATTGGACGAGCTTCACCGGGGGGGGCAAGCCAAGGCAGGGGACCACGTGCTGGTCAAGCAAGTAGCGAGCGCATTGCCGCGAGAAGGAGTTCACCCGAAGTTGGCACACGAACACTGGACGGGGCCGTGGCAGGTAAGAAAGGTGGTGCACCAGGGCCTCAGTTATGCAGTCAACCTGAAGGGCCACAGTAGCAGGAAAATGATGGTGTCGGCAGCGAACATGAGGCCCTTTCACGAACGCCCAGCAGGTTTGCGCCACGCTTTCGAGGACGAGTTTGCACACTTGGCGTGGGGACCGGATGTGAGACTGGCCGAGGCGTCCACGACTTCAGCGCCGCTATACACGCTGGGCGACCGCAGAGTCGTGTGGGAAGGCGTAGACGCGTGGTCCTCGGAGTACAAAGGAAGATATCAAGATGGGGGGGAATCCAGCTGGATGACGGAGGAGTTGGCTAGGGAGAGTTTCACCCCATTGCAATTGGATGTGTTTCACCGCTGTGGGAACTCTACCACGACGCGGGTTGCAGGGCTCGTCCGGCTGGGACACCGACGAAGGGGGAGAGAGAGGCGGCTTCCAGGGAAGAGGCGCTCAGAGCACACCCGATAGGAACCCGAGTCAGGAGGGAGTTCACGGACAGCAGAGGTCGAAGAAAGGTATTTGACGGAGGGGTGTACGACATCAGCGAACCGTACTGGCGGGTGAGGTACCCGGACGGGGAATGGGCGGAGCTGAATGGGCAAGGCTAAAGCAAGGGAGGGCGCTGACGACCACCCCGACCTAAACCGTTGGTCCAAACGGCGGGTCTGGCGGGGATGGAATGGGCAGGGGGGGGAAAAAGGGAGGCAAGGGAGGGCGCTGGCGACCACCCCGGCCTAAACCGTTGGTCCAAACGGCGGGTCTGGCGGGGATGGAATGGGCAGGGGGGGGAGAAAGGGGAAGAGCTCCGTCATCAGGGGCCGCGCTTTCTTAAGATCTGGAAGATAGCACCAGACTTGGGGGGGTGTTGCGGCGGAGGGACGTGGGAGTAATCTAAAGTAAGACGGGTCGAGGCATGCAGCCTGGAGTCGTCGGACGCAGAGTAGTGGCGGATAACTCTGTGGGTATAGGACTTGCGTTTCACTTAACAGACAGTTTCAGTCTGCTGAATGTCGAACGCCTGACCAAGGTGTACAACGCATGCCGCGTTGTGGCCAACACCGGGTGTCTTTAGACGCCACCCAGGCAAGGAAGAGAATACGTGCAAAACCTGAAAAGTGGATTAAAGGACTGAAAAATAAAGGATTAAAGGATTAAAGGCTAAACCGACTGTTCGCTCGCATATACGCATCATTACTCATGATAACGGGCATAATCGAGTATCTGCATCGCTCGCAATCGAGGGTTTTGGTTATGGTTTGCTTCGCTCTCGCCTGAGCGAAGCTCTGGAGCCACTGGGACTGCCGAAGGGTCCAATGTACGAACTGAGGAGGCGACTCAGGTGAGCGTTGACAGCTCACCCCGGGGAGCTTGCCGTAACATAGGCCGCCCGGGGAGCAAATAGTCTTGGAATACTGACAAAGCGAATATAGAAATAACTAAAATAACGAACACACGTGTAATGTTGTACCTGTGCTGGTCGTTCGTAGCTAGGTCGTCGCGGAGAAGTCGCCGTTATGAGGTCGCGGATCGGGGGTCCTTTGTAGCCGTCGTTACGGCCGACGTAAGCCGAGCAGAGTTCTTGGTTGATATTTAGCAAGGAGATGTTAGAGCTAGTCTGACGCGGCGGGGGACCATTTTGGTCACCCCAGAGTCTGTGGCGGATTACGTATCTCCCGATATATATCTCCCGAGGACGGGTCTACACCGTCACAATGACGTGAGACCGTTCTTGACTCGAGATTTGATATTGTTTGACCGGTGACATGTCCTTCGCGCGTGCGTGTTACGAGATCTACGATAACTCCGACCCTGGCTTCCACATCGCCCCCCTCTTTATTCGCCGCAAGCCCATCGCAGCTATAGGGATGGTCTTGTGGCGGTCATCGGGAGGATGACTGCGTAGGAAGCAGGGTGCTGATTTATCCGATAAAAAAACAGAAGCCTTCACATGCGTTCATGCACTCATTATAGCCGACATATTGAGTAAATATGGCTGTTAAAAACCGGTCCAGCGAAGATGCATACATTTTCAAGCTTACACGCTGACAGCTTATGCTGAAGTTGTTTGGTAATTCCAAACTTTATCTCAACGCACCAATTCCGCGTAGCCACACGTACTATTAGTGCGCTCCCGTGGTTGCTGTTCTGGGAACCACGGGCAGCCGAACCCTAATTATTATTTTCGTGATTAGTTGGGCGGTCACGCGAGGTCGACTTGGTTGATTCAAGTGCATCAACTGGCAACCTCGTTTTAAGGGGGGCGGAGTCGCGTGGCTCCCATTCCCTGAGAGTGTGGGTTTTAGTTCGAACAATTATGTGCGACAAGACGGTGGAATTGCTGTTTTGTCCATAACTCAGTGTGGGCCTGGGCATGAATTATCATGTTTCTTACAGCCTTCCATCGATGAGCACAACAATTTTATTTGCGTCTCCTTGCCCCGGCTATTCCTACCGGAATGCCGGTTAGAGTGCCCATCAGATCTTAGTAGACACATGTGTTTTTGCCATGCCTGACGGTGCTACTCTCATCACCGTTGTTGACTCTCATGCCAACAGCTGAGTCAACTGTGTTTGCCAATTTGTTCGTGGTTTTCGTTACGCCGCGGAGCGTTGAGTACGTATTTAGCGCTGTCTCAACTTGTGCTCATCCCTCGCCTACTTTACGCTTCCGTTTCCCGAGAGAGAGGACGGGGGGCGAAGATGGTGGGGTTATCGCGAGTTGCAAACCTTTCTGGATTCGGTATGCGGCGATTAATACGTGACATTGGGGTATTTCGTCTGCGCGATACTCGAAGTCCGACTCCGGGCCGTACCCTCGAAGCCTCAGACGGTATTTGTAGTTGTGGGGGCTTTTTCTGCCAGGCCCACGTCTATGGTCTACTACCATGTCTACGAAATAGGACTCAATTCAAGGTTGAGCCTCGTCTGGACGGTATGGAGATCGGTTCCCCCAAATCAATTCCACAAGGTTCTCGAATTGAGGTGCCGGCGGTGTTTCCCGTGTAATGTAGGGCTTAATGTGGGCTAGGTGGACTGACACCTCTCGGGTGTCGTTCGTACGTCATACTCTATATACCACTGGTGATAGTGGTGAGCAGACGACATACGGTCCTCGCCATGGTAGCAGCAGTTTTTGGTTGGGACCATCCGCGTCCTGGTATGGTTTGTACACGAGTACTTCCTGTCCAGGTTTGAACACGGGGTACGGTTTGAGTTTGCTGTTATTTTCTGCTTGTTTGTCTGCACGCTCGGTAAGATTTCGGCGTGCAAGGTCGAAAGCGATCTGCAATTTGTCCCTCGTGTTTTTTGCGAATTCTTCGGTATCTGCTGTTCTTCCTACATGAGGAATTCCGAGAATTGTATCGACTGGAAGTCGAGGTTGTCGCCCTAACAGCAGGAAAAATGGCGTCTCATGCATCGTAACACTAAAACTAGTGCTGTGAGCTAATTGGACGAACGGTAACAGTGATGCCCAGTTTCTTGATCTATCGCGCTATGCATGGCCAGCATGTTGTGCATGGTGGAGTGTACGTGTTCTGGTACCGAATTGCCCTGCGGGCGATACGGAGTCGTTCGGGTCTTTTTGTATCCGAGAATCTGTTGCAGCTGGTATATTGCCTTGTTTTCAAAGTCGGGGCCTTGATCTGACTGCAAGGTCTCTGGTGGGCCGAAAAATGCTAATTATTCGTTCGATGATAGACCGGGCTACTTTGTCGGCCGCCTTGTCACGGACCGGTACCAGCACTGCAAAACGCGTCAGATGGTCCATGATCGAGAGAACATATTTACATTCGATCCCTGCGGCTGAAGTTCGTACCGATTTGTGCTCTACCAAGTCAACCGATATTCTTTGGAACGGTCGCTCGACAGGCAAATGGCCTGTTGGGAGTTTGGGTCTGACGTGTGCTGGTGTTCGTCGTTGGCAAGGTTGGCATTTTTCGCACCCAACCAATATTTATGGCGGATTTCATCGTAAGTCGGTCTGGATGCGAGATGTTTTCCTGACATGACGTGGTCGTGGTAAGCGTGCAGAATTAAACCGACAAGGGCTTCTGGCACTATCAACTGATCGCGAAATGTGCTTCTTTTTTTAAGGTGTCCCGAAAGATACGATTTGAAAACATTCTGTCATGTACTCAATAGTATGACATGGTTGCTTTCGTTTCTTTCTCGGGTAAGGGCGCGTCTGCGTGCTGCATGTAGCCGTGCTCTGCTGCTTGAGCCGAGCGGAGTTTTTCTTGATCGACGGACATGAAAACATTGGTCGCGCTCGCGAATACTGACTTCACACTAAAACGCTCTCTATCGCTGCGTACTGGTTCTAGATTAGTCAGTTTGTCGGCGGAAACCTGATAAGGGCAGGGAGTTCGCGCTGTTTGTAGTCCGGGGTCATCTGGTGTATTCCGGCAAATAGGTGCAAGGGACGGCTCAGCGAACTCTTGCCGATGCTCAAACGCGAACATTCGAGAAAGCGTGTCGGACACGACATGTAGCTTACCGAGTTTGTGTTGGACGGTGAAGTCGTACGACTGTAATGCGATCGCCCAGCGTGTTAACATGTTCGATGTGTCTTGCATTGAGTACAGGTACCGTAGTGCCGCATGATCCGTCATACATACAAAGTGTCGTCCCCATAAATAGGACCGCCAGTGCTGTATTGCCAACACAACAGCGTAACATTCTTTGAGTGAACCGGAGTAGTGGCGTTGGCTGTCATTGAAGCGGTGACTAAATTATGCGATTATTTCGAGGTCATCGCCGTTCTGCTGGGCGAGGAATGCTCGCCTGCCTCTGAAGCGTCAACGTGTATCACAAAGTCATTAGAAATTTCGGGGAACTGTATAATGGGCGCCTGGGTGAGCAATTGTTAAACTGTTGCGTACGCCTGGTCGTGTTCTGGGTTCCAACGTTCAGCTACCTCCTTGACGGCCTCTTTCTTTGTGAGGGCTGCCAGGGGTGCGATGACGCTAGACAAGTTTGGTATGAACTTGCGGACAAAATTGACCGTTCCAAGTACTGACGGCAACTCTTTAATGGTTTTAGGTGCTGGTAGGTCAACTACAGCTTTTACGCGATCCTCACCAATCCGAATTCCGTCAGCTGTCAGTATCTGTCCCGAGTATTGAACCTCTCGGGGTCCAAACTGTACTTTCGATGGTTTCAGGGTGAGACCGGCTGCTTGCAATGCTTTGAACATATTTTCTAGCAGTTGTAGGTGGCCTTCCCAGGTTGATGAACAACATATACAGTTATCCATATATACCAAGGGACCACGTTTCGGACCAAAGTGTGCAAAAGCTAATGACATTACTCGCGAGAACAGAAACGGCGCGTTAGCTATACAAAAGGGTAGGCGTTTGAAGACCCACTTTCCATTCTGCGTGACAAAAGCAGTTTTATCTTGTTCACTGGCTGCTACTGGTATTTGATGATACGTCTTTGTACGTCGCATACGGTTATAAAGCGTGCTCCTCCGACCGTGTCAAGACGGCTTTCTAAGTTGGGCATAGACCATGACTTCTTGATCAGATTTTTTATTTGTTGTCGACCTGTAATCTACGCAGAACCAAGGAGTGCCGTCTGATTTTGCGAGAATAGTTACTGCGGAACCCCAGGGACTAGGGCGCTGTCCAATGATTCCATCTTTTCCCAGTTGGCTCACGCACTTGTCGATAGTCTCCTGTACGCGTGGGTTTGCCCGGTACGGAGATCTATATACAGGATTTGTTCCTCGCTCAAGGGGAAATGTTGCTTTGGCTAGGGTGCATTTACCTAGCTCTTGTGGTGACAGAGAAAAAAGTTCGATATTTGGTGTATAGCTCCAGTACTTATACGCATTCGCCAGGTGTGAACGTGGTCTTATCAAACGCCGTACTAAGTGCTGCACGGAGTTCGTTGCGTGTAGATTCTATTGTCCTGCTGTTGGTCTGAATTGCACTGGTCGTGTTGTTCAAGGCTCCTGGTACGGATGCAATATGTCCGAGCAATGGTTTCCGTTTCAGGTATGCGTATTGATGGGACGGGTTTGCGATTTGAACGACTGCTGATTTATCAGTGGTCGACCAGTGGCACACTGTACGAGCAACTATCGTAAATTGAAAGTATTCAATGTCCTCGACCGTGACGATCAGTGGCTCAATTAGTGCAGCAGTGGTTTCGGTCGGTGCTTTCACCGACTCTACTTGTACTGCCATCTCTCTCTGAGGGGGGATAGAGCATTTGTCTTTCAAAAACACCGGTACGGGTTCGACAATAGTATTAATTGAGACCACGGAGCACTGAGCTGTGGCAGTGTTCTCGAGGTGTGTCGTAGCGTTCACTCTACGGTGATATGCTTTTATTTTGACTTGAGATGTTTTTATTGACAATTGTTCTGTATGGTTGAGTTTTCTCCACAACTGTCATAAAGGCTGTTGAGAAAGAGGTGCCACCCCCACCACGTCGCCAACGCCGAAACGGTTGGTGTGAGACTCCCAAAAGGTTGGACGCTTTCAAAGTAGCGTAGACAGCGAAGGAGGATGCGAGATAGCTCTTGCGTGTCTACCCCCGAGATAGTACAGCGTGGAAGAAGTTAAGATCCGCCTGTGTGAATCTGCACCAAGTGGTTGCATCAGGAGTCAATGCGAATTTTGAAGAGTACCTCGCTGAAACCGGGAGATTCCTCGCGAGTTCCGATCAACGAAGGTTCTACAAAGCACCTGAAGAGTACGGTAGGGTTGCAAGGCACGAAACCGAGGAGTGAACAGTTTATCATGGACGAGGATGGCACGCTGTTGCGGGATCAAGCGCGTATTCGTGAAATATGGACGGGGCACTACCACAAACTACCAGGTATTGAACACGAAATCGCTGAAACTTGACCCCACGATCATCGGCCTAGTGCCACCACGTCCGCTGAAACTATCCCTTGGAAATGAACCATCCATTGAGGAGATGATGGAAGCAGTGAAGGGTATGTCAAACTTTAAAGCCGTTGGACCAGATGGCCTCCCGGTCGATGTACTGAAACTTGATCACTCCGCTTTCGTGCAGTATTTTCACAGTATCCTTGTTAACGTTTGGGTAACGGGAGAGGTCCCTCAGCAATGGAAAGATGCGATCATGAAAGCCCTTCACCAAACGAAGGATATAGCTTATTACAAAACTACAGTGGCATTTTGCTTGTTGCTCACGCAGGCAAGGTGCTGCTGAAAATCGTGGCGTCCCGTCTAGGCAGCCACTGCGAGACCGAGCATATACTTCCTGAAGAACAATGCGGCTTCCTCCCCGCACGGTCGACAGTCGATATGCTGTTTGTCTTGCGCCGGTTGCAGGGGCTCGGACGGCAAAGGAAAATCACCCTGTACATATGCTTCATCGATCTGCAGAAAGCGTACGACTCTGTCGACCGAGAACGTTTGTGGGAGGTACTCAAACGCCTTGGTGTACCAACCAAGATGCTCACAGTCATTCTCAATTTTCACAAACGCATGCGGGCTCGTGTGCGTGCGGATGACGGTGAACACTCGGACTGGTTCAATGTAACCCTGGGGCTGCGGCAAGGCTGCGTACTATCGCCGTTACTGTTCAACGTGTTCTTCGCCGCTGCGATACACATCGTGTTGGTACGCCTCAGCAAAGACGAATGCATCGTAAGGGATTTGGTTCATCTCGAAGAGGACAGGGTTGTCGGAAACGAGGAACCGCTGGCATGCGTGCAAAGGACTGTGTGGGGCATGTTGTATGCAGTCGACGCAGGAATAGTCTCGAAGTCGGCGGAAGGCCTTGCAAGAATGATGACAATCATCGTGACTGTCTTCGAAGCAGTAGGTCTCATGGTATCCGAAAAGAAGGCAGACACGATGCTCCTACGAACACCGGATCAGCCGTTTACCACCTCACCGCTCGCGATCGAAGCTGCAGACCAGAAGTATAAACAGACGACCCCGTTTTTTATACCTAGGAGGCACTATCCACGAGAACGCTGACTTCTCCTTCGAAATCGAGCGACGAATCCGTCTGATGCAGGCATGCCTCAAACGGTATGGTCGGGAACTGTGCGATAGGACGAACGCACCCCCTAGTCTGAAAGTCCGGATGCTGAAGGCCCAGGCGATTGAGATCTTGCTGTACGGCTGCGTGACGTGGACCCTCAATGCGGACCACTTCGCCAAGCTTCGATCAGCCCACCACGAAGTCCTTCTGCGAGTCATTGGCTTTCAGCGCCGACTACGCACCGACCACACCACCACCCTCTCGTACGCGAAGGCGCTCAGGATAACACGATGCGAAAGTATCGAAACGACCATCCGTAAACGACGACCCTTCTTTGCGGGGGCTCTGGTGCGGCAACACGAGGGGCGATTGCCCAGCCTGTTGATGTTCGGGACGATCGCTGGTGGGGAGAGCCCGAAACAAGGCGGGCAGCTTAAGGCTTGGCCTAGGGCCATTGCTGAGGACCTTAGAGTGTTGAAAGCCACCGAGGGATTAACGGAAGACTCCCCCTTAGTCTTTGGAGTTGGGACCGCACTGTGACCCACTGCAGCAAAACAGACGGGAAAGTGGTACCGGGGAATCCTCGAGGCAGCTGAACGGTTCATGGGCAGGTGGCACGGGGTTGAGGCAAAGCTGAGTAGACAGCGCTGCGCATCCGCTGCAGGTAGTGTTAAAGGGAACGGGGGCAGGGGTAACAGCAGGAGCGGTAGAAGGAACACCGTACAAGTGAATGGGGGCAGGGGGGGGAACGGGAGGAGTAGAAGGGAAACCGCGGTAGAAGAGAGTAGCAAAGAGACCGCAGACAAAGTAGCAAGGTACCAGGCCGACTAGTAGGTTGGAGGTTTCTTTGCTACTCGGACCGCCAACTGCTGCGGCCGTTCGGTATGTATTTGGCTTGGTGCTTTGATTGTTTTCCATGGCTTGACTTTTTCCTATTTTTTCCCCTTCTTATCCTTATGAAAGAAGTACTACATAGTGGGTGGGTGACGAGCGTGTTTTACTTAGTTAAGTGTTCCCCGGGATGCATATTTCCCTTTTTCCTTCCCGTTTCGTCCCCCTTGCACGTCCATTTTTGCTCATGCTCGGAGTATGAGCTTTGGCTTCCCATTTTATATATATATTTTAGGATTCTTCTCCTTTTCGTTTTCGGTTTGGTTTCTTCGTTACTTCTCATTCTTCATGATGTCTTTTGATTGCTAGCGTATGTATGTATGTTGTGTCGGCCGCACCTAGTGCAAAGGCATGGTAGTGCGTAGGCTGTTATTGCATTACGGTGTGTTATCTCTGTGTCGTAGTCTGTGACCACAGATCTCGTATCTTTTTTGTGTGAAGTATCAGCACGGACACTGGGCTTGCTGGATGTCGACGAGTAGAAGAACGGTTCAATGTGAAGAACACAAACACACTCCAATCGAGCAGGCCACCGAAAGTGTTCATAATTGAAGAATCGAGTAGCATTACGTCTGGCCCTAAAGAGGGCAATACCATCGCCTCGACTGGTAGGGTAATATCTCCTAGTGTCAGTTCAAAGCGAACGTATCCTCAAAGTTTGAGAGGTAAACCATCAGCACTGCTGAGGTTGATCGCTACCGTGGGCACTACAAAAAAATTCAGTGTTTTTCATTGTGGGGTGTGTCTGGACGAATTTAACAAAACTGCATGGTACATCGGTTGCTGTGTCAACGGTGACATATTGCGCAGGACGATTGTCGACTCTGGCGTTTAGTCGTACGCGTTTCGACGACGAGTTTAAAGCTGTGGGATATTTTGGATACCCACTCATTGCCGACGCATGGAAATCATCAAAGTGCTTTTCCCGGTCAGCGTGATGAAAAACCCTGATGATGATTATTTTTCTCACTATTGCGGTTCACAGCAGAAACATACAAGGCTTGCGGTACCACGGAAGGTGAAAACGTAGCACTCTGACGCTGGCTACTCTTCTCGATTCTGCTTGTTGTTTCTACGGTGTGTCCCACTCCATGCTGTACTGCTAAGACACTCGGAATCAGCTGGTTATCCAATAAGACTGCTACAGTATTCGACTGGTCGCCTGCATGTACATGTTTTGCACAGGTGTTTGCCAGTGGGGTGGCTCTCGTTTTGCGGCCACTTTTATCTCCCCTGTTATCACTAGGTCTACCGACGCTGGCTACGGTTACGCTAGCTGCTTGCGCTATCGTTTGCACCGCGAACTCGGTGGTCTAGCTAACCTACTCCCGCAACCGGTTTAAGGAAACCGGCGCGGACCTCCTCAATTATCCTTCTTGCTCACTATCCACCCCTTCTCTTCATGCACCTTGGCCAAACGGCACTCGGGGCGCGAGTGCGAGGTTCGGTGCCGGCCCAAAGGGTAGTCGCGCTCGGCCCCCGCTGTAACCTTCGTCTTGCGGGATTGCGAGCGGTCCGTGCCCGCCAACCTGCCACGTTTTTCAGCCGGGCCGTGCGAGTTCCTGGCAAAGGTGACTCAGTTGACTCGCCCCCGCCCTGCTGTGAGGTTGGAAACTACGGCTTTATCGATGTTTGCCATCGAGGTGATCAACTGTCGGTCAGGTCCAGGGAAGGCACCGGTGACAGCGGATGCGTACGTGGTCGGAGGTGGGGTGGAGGGCCCGCGTATGGCGTTCGTCTCGTGCTTTTTAGCACGAGTATGAGATGCTTGGAATGTGAGGGAAGGGCCTTCACGGATAAGTTCTACTGGTAGCGGGGGAATCAAGCCGTTTTCGAAGGTAGTCATCAGTGAGGTTTGCCACGCGTGCTTGTACGGCGAGACGTTCGGGGGAGCGGTGGGTTTGGCTTCAGCCAAGCGTCGTGCACAAGGTTGAGTTTCTCTCAGTCCGTAAGAGTCGACAGATTCACTACTTCCTTGCTTGAGGTTAGCGATGGTGCGAGCGAGCAAGACCATGCGGTTGACTGGGCTGAAGAAATTTGTGAAGGCGTTGGTCCAGTCACGGTAAGAGCGGGGGGCTCGAACTTCGAGAGCGTCTTCATCACTATGTAGTTCGGCCAGTTCTTTTTCAGTTCGCCACTCTAAGGTCTCGCATTGCAGCTGCTGCATAGTGGTGGCTGCTTTACCGCTGACTAGGAACGGGAGGTACTTGACTGCGTGGTGGTCGATAGTTGCGTCCGGTGTACTGTCAGGTGAGTGTAAGAGAAAGTGAGAACGGAAGAGTGCCATGATTTCGGGCACGTCCTCCGAGGGTGATCCGACCAGCTTCAGTGAAGGCGAAAGGTCTGCCTTTTTTATGGAGAACTTGCCGTGATCGGCTGAGTCGAGATGCTGGTTGACTGGCTATTACTAGTCTCTTCACTTACAGCAGAGGATGTACGTGCTGGTTGCATCACGAAGGTGGTTGCAGGTAGCGCTACAGCAGAGGTTGAACGTACTGGTTGCTGCTTGCAAGGGCTGGCTAGATGGGTCAAGGGGGGAGTGGCTGCTGCTGTCAGAACTGATCGACTGCTGAATCGGGGTGGCTGCGTCATTTTGTGTGCTTGCGGCCCCGGCGAACGCTACATCGAGATTCTATGTGGGCAATACCGAGACTCCTCTCACCTCGCCCATCTGGGGAGCTGTAGGTCCGTCCCCAGGGCTCGTGTTTGCCGGCATGACGAGTTGCAGCACCGAGGCTGGCGGAGTGGTGCCGTTTAACATGCACCGTCGGAGGCACGCTGCTGTCTCGAGGCGGACAGGGTCTCCGGGGGCGAAGGGGCTCTGTCCCGCCATTACGTCCTCCGCCAGACTGGAGGCCTGAGCTGTGATTTCCTCGGGCTCCTCGTCGGCGAGGCTGAGCTCGATATCGTCCTCCGCGGGGCTGAGCTCGATGTCGTCGTCCGCCGCCTTTGTCTCCTCCACTCTAGGCTGCTCGCGTGTTCCGGGTCAGTCGACGCCGCGGGGCGCCAGGGCCTCGAAGAAGTTCGACTCGCGGCTGTTGCTGGACGCCTCTTCAGTCGCTAGGCGTGTATGAGCGTGGCATGGTCAAAAACATACGGTGGTCACCAATGTAATGTAGTACCTACGCTGGTCGTTCGTACAGAGGTCGTCGCGGAGATGTCGCAGCGTAGAAGTCGCGGATAAGTCGCCGTGATGAGGTCGCGGAGAGAGGGTCCCTTGTAGCCGTCGTTACGACCGACGTAAGCCGAGCAGAGTTCTTCGATAATATTTAGCAAGGAGATGCTAGAGCTAGTCTGACTCGATGGGGGAACCTTTCAGTCACCCCAGAGTCTGCGGCGGATTACGTATCTCCCGATAGCTATCTCCCGAGGACGGGTCTACACCCTCACAATGACGTGAGACCGTTCTTGACTCGAGATTTGATATTGCTTGACCGGTGATGTGTCCTTCGAGCGTGCGTGTTACGAGATCTACGATATCTCCGACCCTGGCTTCCACACACGCCCCTCAACACAATTATATATTTATGCAGATGGCAATGATAATCTGTTCAGCTAAGGGCGATTCAGATATCTAGCAGCCTGGACCGTACGAAACGCACATGCGTCGTGAACACAGAGAACAACACGCCTGCTGTCTGAGTTGCTGTCAGAGTGACGACTATAGGACATCCATTGAAAAAAGAGCAATTGAGCAAAAAAACACCATACAAGTATCAAAGATCGCCATGTCTTCCCGGACTGTCGAACAGAAGGTGGAACACTGCGGTGAAACCACGTTTCTGACAAATGTGGGGGGTCCTTCCCCATCAAGGGCATACAACTCGCCAACTCTAAACACAGAACAGCAGTGACGTATGTATCAGGTACATATTATAATAATGCGAAATGGAGGACCGAAATTGGTGCCAAATAAACGAAATATGGGATACCCAGGGTCGAAGAGAGTTGGGATGAAGTTCCGATAAATTTTCTACGACAGGTTGGCAAGCGCACGATGCCCGAGGTAGTGCATGTGGCCGCCACGCGGCTTGTCCGCTGACGGCGCGAGCATATATGGGTAGGGAATCACCATGGGGTGCCCTCGCAAGAAACCGGGGAACAGGAAAGGGCTGTGGCGGTTTATGTTTTGACATGAGTCCAACTCAACATCCAAACGTCTCCATCGAACAGCGATGGCCGGTACACAAGTGCTAGAGCACTCCGGAAGGATCTGGTTGGACCACGAGAAGCGTCTGCTGTAGAGGGGGCCTCACGCGTGCGAGTTGTGTCTATCCACTGCCGCTGTCGAGCGCTATCGCCGGGAATCACGTGCTGTGGCGGCTGAGTCATTTCGGAAAACTGCATCACGTAAAAATTCGACTCGGCTTAATCTTTTTGTTTCGTTTTTATTTTCGTCCTTTTTTTTCTCCTTAGGGTTCAACCTGCTGTTGTTTGGGGCCCATCTTATCGAGGACGTTTGGTCCTTTCAATTTGATTCGATTTTTGTTTCTTCTAGATTGATTTGCATCTGAATGGCCGGAGAGTGAGAGCCCATCTTAAAAGGGAACACTAAAATTCGTGATTTGGAAATAAAATTTCAATTTCAATGAATTTGATTTCGAAAAAAAAAGCGTTTGTATCCTATCGGGAAACGGAGCATTCATTGTCAAACAAAAAATAAATCGAAACAACCTGGAATAACGAAGCGCATCACACAACGCCCAGCCTACAAACAGGGAAGAGCGTAGGCGAGAGCGAAGGTTTGCGTTGTCGCGTGCGCGCCGCCGTCAGCGTTTTTCTCTTTCTGGTGGCTCAGGATAGGAAGCTATCACTCTCAGGGTGTCTTGGGTGGGCAGAGGGAGCTCTCAAGCGCCACGTGCGGAACAGCAACGGTGGTGCAGCTATCGAGGACTCGAGCGTATCCTCTGGTTTTTTGCTTGTTTGCTCGGTTTTAGTGATGGTTGGCCGATCGAGCAGGCCGAAAGGTTGGGCTTGCGACTGCCATGACTTCTTTTGAGGCGCCACCGCCGGGGTACGATGTGATATGGTCTGTGGTCGCGGGTGCGGCTATTGCTCCGGTCGCCTGTCGTTGAGGTTCACGTTATATCACCTCGACGGTAATAACCGAAGCGGCCAAAAATCACCCCAGACTCCACCGGGGGTGTTGACCCACCATGAACATGCTACATCAAGGCTGATCAACTCCCAAATTCGAAATTGAAATTAGAAAAATCATACAAAAAAAGTCCCAAAAGACTTTTCACTCAAATTGATTATTTCTAATTTGCCCCATTCGAATCCTGCCTGGTCGTTCACTCTCCGGCCAATCAGATGCAAATTAAATTGGAAAACAAAAAAAGAACTAAAATGAAAGGACCAAAAGTCCTCGTTAAAACGGGCCCTGAACGACCTGGAGGATTCGAAGGGGCAAATCAGAAAAAAATCAATTTGAGTGAAAAGTCTTTTAGGACTTTTTTCGTTTGATTTCTGTAATTTCGATTTCGAGTTTGGGAGTTGATCAGCCTTGATCTGGCATGTTCATGGTGGGTCAACATTCCCAGTGACGTCTGGGGTGAATCTTGGGCACTGCGACAAAAGTGAGGGCATTTTTCGTGATTACGACGCCTTCCTATTGGTCAATACCCGATAACATAAGGGGTTTACCGAGCGAGATAGATTACGACTTTTGATTACGACGATTTCTATTGGCCAAGAGGCCAAAATCACCCCGAAATCACCCCGAGGCTCGAATTCCTCTCACTGGACTGTCAAGTTTCGTGTACGAGCGGCACCTTTCTCGCGGCAGCAGAGCAGTAGCGGCACAGCAGCAGTAGCAGCAGACCAGGCAGTCAGAGCTCTCCGTGTCAGGCTCCAGACGCCGAAGAGGAGGAGCAGTGCCAGGAAGAGTACTAACGGCCTCCAGCAGCAGCACCCGCAAAGCAGCCGACTTCAACGGGAAGGCCGCTGTAGCCAGACGCACCAGTGCCAGCACTATCGACAGCAAGCAGCAGCAGAACCAGCGGCAGCAACAGAACCAGCAACAGCAGCAACAGGAACCGACCAGGCAGCAGCAGGAAGCAGCCTAGTAGGCAGCTCGAGCTCTCCTACGAGACCAGGCTCAGGATCTGCGGGGGCAACGGCTTGAAGCCGCCCATTCTGTTGTACTCACAGGTGAACTGGGGGTTGTATTACTTTGTTTTTATGTTACAGGCTTGATCCAGAGCATAGCTAAACAACTACCGGTACCAACTTGGCAGTGTTATCACGGTGGACAAGAGCAGACTTGCCTGTTTCGTCAGAACGAGTGACGCAGTTTTTTTTTTTTTTACAAGACTCGGCAGCGCCTCGACCGTTCGTCGGTCGTCCGTCTCGCTTGTTGAACCCATCCCCAGATGACTCCTGTGCTGACCGCCCTTTACTTCAGGAGGCAACGGGGATCAGCGTACATCGAGAACGAGCTGACCGCCGTGATCCAGCCTGCCCTTCTTCTCCAAAAGCTGGAGATGGAGCCCCTGCTGCCCATGTCCTGCGTAAGAGCGACCAGGCGGGTGGACAAGGAGGTTCTTGGTGTAGACGCGGGTGGGAGATGGTCGATTCGGGGGGCAAAACGTGGCGGTCATCAATGCATTCCCCCATCACGGCACGCCCTTCCTCTTCCACTTGCAGAGGGTCCCTTCTGGGTTCACACAGGAGACGTTCCCTACTGCTCTCGAGGATCGACTAAGGTGAGCGTAGCCAACCACGAGTGCCATGACAAATAACATCTGGATACGTTTTTTCCTGCGTTCCTTTTTTGTGGCAGGAATACCTGCACTCTTTTTTTGTCTCTGTACCAACTTGCACGGCGACCGCCTTTCTGCTAAATGGACCCTTTGCGCTGACTAGCATCGCAATCAAAACGGATGCTGCGCAGGCTTTCAACAACTGCGGCGTAGAAGCGGCGAATACCTTGCACTTGCGCCCGCTCGCTAAGTTGAAGTTGGTAGCATACTCGTTTCGATAACACGCCGCCATGACGGCATGCCTGCTGTGGAAGCAGTTGCCGAACAGCGCCATTCCGTTCTCCCGCTGTACGAGCGCTCGTCTCAACGACACACAACGGGACTAAGGTTACATGATACCTTCAACTCGCTCGTTCTGTGCGAAACGATGGTCTACTCGAAGTGCGCCATCGCCTCGCCTATGCGTTCCCTGCACCTGAGGACCTGGCGCCCGGTTTGAAAATTATCGTGGAAATACGGTGGCCGGTCAAAGCTCTATCGAATAGTCGGTACTGTAATATGCAACCGTAACGGCCAGCACCCCTCAAGGGCTACACACAGAAGTACCTTCGTCCTTCCCGCCCTCGTCTATGCCCCTCTCCGCGAAACAGGTCTCGTGTATGCCCTATCCGCGAAACAGGTGCGCCTGTATAGCACCAGCTACTCTCCCCGCGTGAAGCTCTCTGTCACGGGGAAGCTCGGACGCAGAGGGTCGGGCTGTGGGGAGCGGTCACGATCATGAGGGAAACACCACTAGGTGTCTTCGTCCTGTACGCCAGGTCGCCGCCAATACCTGTGTCATGAAAGGCCGGGCAAGCGACGAGAATGCGTTGCAATGAACGACATGCGATATCTACTGCCGCAAGCCTGGACGCAGCGCCCGGTACCGGCGCCCTATCTCCCACCTGCAGGAAATCGCAGCAGACGGTGACGAGGGATTTGATGCAGCCGTAGAGGCGAGCGTGCTGCCCAGGAAGGAGGAGGGTTTGCTGAGGGCGTGAGGGAGGGAGGGGGGGCGTGTACGCCAAGACAATACATGGCCAGAGTCTGCTGAACCTGCGTCTTTCGATGATTTAGCGTTGCTGGGCATATATATCATCCGCAGGCGAAATCTCTCAAGCCACCGCTGGTCGATGGTGCGGAGGCAATGGCGACTTCAACAACGAGGACCGTCTTACGGGGAACACCGCAAAGCGAGCAGGTGAGTCATTTGTCGTTTGCTGGAGCTCCTAACCCTAACCCTAAGGATGGCGGCATACGTGTGAATATTCTACTTTTTGCGTATGGTGGAGTCTGACATTTCTGATGAAAGCGAACGATATTGTGTGGCCCATGCGTGTGATTGAGACTTCGGTTTCGCTGTCTTGTTGGCTCATCTGGCGTGGACCGCATAATTTTCCATTTGATCGCCAGGTAACACTGATGATGAAAGTGACGACGCTGCAGGTGGAGCCAGAGCAGGCAACGAGTGGATCGGTCTCACCCTTGGTCAGGACGACAAAGTCGCGGGTCTAATGCGACCAGGCGACAGGGATATACTGGTGAGCGGCGGGTATAGATGCTTGTAAAACTATCCACACAACATGTAGAGGCTTGCAAACTTCAGTGCGTGTGTTGGCAGCCTACTCTAGGTTACGAGTCGTGCGAAGGCATGGAGAGTGCTCTTGCTGGTAGGGAGATGGCTGGTTAGCTTTCTTGAACACATAGGTAGCGGTACTACTGTCGTAATATAACTTCTATAATGTGGTATATAAACTGGGTCAACTGCGCGTACCTTTCGCATGTACAAGAGTGGCTGCTCACTTGAATCTGCGGGCACGCTTCGAAGTCGTCTTCGGGCCACAACCAATCACCGCTGTGGTGGCAACACTATTCTTGCCTTCTTGTTGCGTCCCTCATATTCAGGGCTACCGCCGGTATCTCTGCACTCTCCATTCGTCATTGCCATCAACAGAAAGATAGCCAGCCAACCGCAAAGCTATGCTTCGGTGTCTAGAAACGCGGATAGCTCCCGATCATGAAAGTCGCCGCGGAGTCGTCAGGGGGGTGATGCAGCAAGCACTGACCAAGATTTCAAGCACTGCCGTGGCCACGCCTCGAATTGTTGCTCCCATCCCCTCAATGTGGGATTCGTTGGCGCCTTCCATGGTCGCCGCCAGGACGGTGGGGGCAGGGGCAAATATCTGAGTCCGCACATTGCGGATGGATATCGCCAGGGGGCGGTGAGCGGAGGGGGTGGCGGTCGTACACCGCTGGAGGAATCCGGAAGTTGCCAAGAGTGCACGCACCGCAAGGGTGGGTGGTCTCAGATCGACCCTAGACCCATAATTGGACGAGCAATGGCGCATCGTGCCTGCTGACCCTGGCCCAGGGACGGAAAACGTATTCGACGAAACGCACAGGACAATTGAAATTCCTCCTTGCAAGTTCCCTTTCGTCCGTGGGTCGTACGACGACTCTAAATATGGCTGGCGTGGTCGCAGAGGCGATTGTCTTTAGTTGCCACTGACGTTTAACATGGGCTAACGTGAAGGATTTGGTGTAGCACTGGCTGCTGCTGAATATACATTTTGCGATTGAAACCGTCTTGTTCTTAACACACGTTTTGACGTTTTCCGTGTATTGTATATTTTTTTGGAGAAGACCGAGGGCGATGTAGACTCTGCGTTCTGTGTGTTGTCTAAAATGCAGTGAACTTCGTCATTACACCACCAGACACCTCTTCATGCATCCATATTTAACATAGTAGTATATTATACGAGATACCACTTTCATCGGTCACGTTGCGTAGACTATCTCATGTGTGATCGTTCTGTGTCGTCAGAGATAAAGTTCTAAAACAGCTAGCTGCAGTAGCACAGAATGTATTTTCTAGTTTCTTGTTGCCTATATTTGCGACGACACCCCCGCAGCCCTTCACCTGCAACAAATATACCGGTACTGCCAGCCTTTCCGGAAAGTACCAGGTAATCTAACGTGAAAAACCGCTTCGCAATCGGATTTTAACTCGAACAGATATGCACTATTCCATGAAGTCGAATTTTAACGCTGAAAACAGAATCTTACCTTCTACCAGAACACAGGTAAGGGCCCATCTTATCGAGGACTTTCGGTTATTTCATTTTGACTTGATTTTTTTTGTTTTCTAATTTTATTTAGGGACCCATCGAATCGAGGACTTTCCGTTCTTTCAATTTGACTTGTTTGGTTGCGATCGGGATTAAACCACTACTAATCGACCACTATGTGCTTGTGCTTTCGGGTGGTTCCGTTTCTAACGGCCCGTTCGTACCGGGAACCCACCCCAATTGCTAAACGATTATGTGATGATTTTGTTTCTAACGGCCCGTGCGATCGGGATTATGCCATCACTTAATCGACCACCACTTACGCGTGCTTTCTAGTGGTTCCGTTTCTAACGGCCCGTTCGATCGGGACCCACCACGAAAACCAAACGATTAATATGTAATGATTCCGTTTCAAACGGCCCCTGCGATCGGGATTAATCTATTACTATTCGACCACTGTGCCTCCTTCCCCTCCGTTTGCCCATCCGCCGTGGAAAATTGTTGCGGGAGGGCGGGCGGGGGAAAAAAACAACTAGATGACTCCTTGACGTCCCCTGCCCGGTTCTATTCAGCTCGTGCAGGGCCTTGCCCGTCCGCTATCTATTCTGGATACTCGCTGCCCGACGACCCCGCTTCACACCGCTCTACCGCTGCTTGCTCTCATCTGAACTGCGTTGGTCTTTCTTCATCGATCATCCGGAACTTCTATTATTTTTCATTCTTACCCCCGTACTAAACATCGCTTGTTATTATATGGGAAACCCTCCGAAACCGTCTCATTCCTTCACTGGTTTATCTTCTCTACCCGTTACCCCCAAACACCAGGTTGCCCCTACGACAACCTTCCTCTTTGGTTGTCCACTTCCACGAACAAATGCTTGATATTAATTGAAGAAGCCGAAATGGGGGGGGGGGGGGGGGGTGCCCTGGCCCGTCCCCCCCCCCGCATGCGTACGCCTTCCTTACCCCTATATTAAATAGCCGGAGGGAAGAGAGAAAGGGGGGTTGCCTCGTCCCTTTCGCTGGCTTTCGCCTTCCACCCCCTTCCACACTAACGAAACGCGGTCAACATCTTTACCGGTCGCGCTCCGCTAGTGGAACGCCTCCCCTCACGAGACCGCGGTCCCTTCCTTCTTCGTCCGGATATGTGTAAGGACTGTTTGGGTACGTTTGCAGCCTCCCAAGCGGTCCTTACTATAACGGGCGGAGTAGCACCTATATTATTCAACCCCATCTCGTCCCTTGTCCTGGCTGTCTCTCAAACTCCCCCCCCCCCATGCTCCAACACCTCTGATACCCATACCGGGTCTTCCATATTAGCCCTAACGTACACCATAAACGAGTCCGACGACCACCTTCTTTCTTTATTATTCACTGCCTCTGGCACTCTTCTCGCGGCCAGTCTGGTTGCCCCCCCTATTCTCCCCGAATGCAACGCGAATTCTTCCGGAATCAGACTTGCCCCCGCTCCTCTCCCCTCTTCCTTCCACCTCCTCCCTACACTGGCGAGACCTTTCCTCAAGCACTGAGTTGCCTTCCCCCTGGACCAGACCTCCAACGGTCCGTTCCTCTATATGTCATCAAAGGGGCTTCCCCTGTCAACTCCCCGTCATTGTACATTTCGAAAAGCTCCACCAATAGCCCCACTGCCCCCCCTTCCTCTCCTCCACCCCGGCCTGGTCTTGTCCCGACTAGTACCGCCCCTTTTCTTCCTTGATCTCCCTTCGATCCCCTGAACCTCACCTCTACCTTATTTGCTTCCCGAATGCTACCCTCCGCCAGTTGATCGTTATCTCTGAAAAACGCAACATCCCCCCTCCTTAAGCAGTATACCTTATGATACACCCCTCTCTCCTTGGCAAACAATTCTGACGCTCGTAACATCAAAAAATATAACAGTGCCAGACCTATCCATAACACCCTCCCCCCTTCCCCCCATGATGCAGTGCTTCCTTGCATCCCCCTCAGCATCCCCCACGTCAATGGTCTTGATACCCTCTGCTGACTACCCGTCTCTACGTGTGCCCTCTTGATACCTTGCCTCACCGATCTGATCAATTCCTTGCCTCACCGATCTGATCAATGGGTCACTCATGGGTACCGAAAGTCCCACGAACTGCTCATGGTAGAAGTTAATCACCACTAACTTGCCTACTAAGGTCGACTCCTTGTTCACTTTTTCTGCGCAGCAGTACCCTATGAATTCGACCAACTCCCCCACTAACTCCATCTCCCCCATGTCTTTCTGCAGCCAACACCCCTTCCCGACCAACGATCGCCAGCTCACCCACATCCTCCAATTCGCCTCGTACGTTTTTCGAGACGAAGCTGCAACTCTTCCAAACGCGTACTCTCTCGCAATATCTCCTAACACATTAGCTGCTCCCCCGATCCCAGTTCCTGCACCTGCCAAGCGATTTCGGGACATTCTGCGTTCAGTTTCTCGGGAATCGGTTCCTCCCGCCACCTAGTCAGACCATCTGCCAACCTGTTATTGACCCCCCGTACGTGCCTTGCCTGAAAACACCACCTTCCCCTTGCTTCCAACGCCCCCATCATTCTCATCAATGCCCCTACTCTCGCTTGTTTCTTAACCCCCCCACGACACCTCTTTACCCAGGTTACGGCTGCTTTGTCATCTGCCCTCATCAAAACTGCCTCCCCCTTCCTACCCGGTCTCTCACCCCTCATGTCTACCATTACGAACGCCGTCACCACCATGGCCATGACCTCCAGCAGGTTGATGGAAATTAAATCAGCTACCGCCTGCCCCCCCCTTATCGTACGTTTCTGCACCTCGTCTGGCAGGGCGAATCTCCAGTACACCCCCGTTTCCATGCACAACCCCCCTATCGCTGTCAATGAAGCGTCCGAAAAACAGGTTCTACTGGGCCGTTGCTTCACGAAGCTGAAAGACGGTGCTGTTATGCTCGCTCCCCCGTACCCCCCCCCCGTCTCCAAAAACCATCTCCACCATCCCACGTCTGCCATGAACTCCCGCGACAACCGTAAAACTCGTCTCGCTTCCTTCTGCGTTCTGAACCTAGCCCACGCCCCCTCCCCCCCGGCCCGCTCCACCCCATCAAGATGCAGATTAGATAACTGCAGAAGCCGACGGACGAAGTACCGTCCGGGCCGGATTACAAAAGATGCGTGGGGCAACTTCCCTGCTAACACTAGCACCTCCCTCACCGTTGCCGTCTGCCGCCCTGCTGGCCACTGTGCCAATCGCGCGCGTAATTCGTCCACCTTTCGTTTCGGGAGGGCAATAGTCATGCTCTCTGTGTCAACATCGTACCCCAACACCTTATGTTGCGTTGCCCAGCCTGTCACCTTTTTCCCCGACTGTGCCAATCGCGCGCGTAATCCGTCCACCTTTCGTTTCGGGAGAGCAATAGTCATGCTCTCTGTGTCACCATCGTACCCCAACACCTCTTGTTGCGTTGCCCAACCTGTCACCTTTTTCCCCGACAAAGGATGCGTGGTGAAACTTCCCTGCTAACACTAGCACCTCCCTCACCGTTGCCGTCTGCCGCCCCGCTGGCGACTGTGCCAATCGCGCGCGTAATTCGTCCACCTTCCGTTTCGCGAGGGCAATAGTCATGCTCTCTGTGTCAACATCGTACCCCAACACCTTATGTTGCGTTGCCCAGCCTGTCACCGTTTTCCCCGAAAGTAACGGCTCCTCCCCTTCTGACCTCTCGCCCATAGCCTGCTCGTGGATTCCCGCTAGCGATCGGGACAAGTCCAAACACCGCGCCCCTTCCAGATCCCACTGAACCTCTACTGACATGGCATCATCCATAAAAAAAAACACAAAGGCTGGGTCGTCCGGTCCTCCCCCGTGCGCTGGCCGCACTACGCACTCTGCCGGCCACTGTGCTATCGGACACCCCGTTGCCTGCGCATCGGTCACGTGCTCTACCGCGCGGTCTCCCGCCCTCGAGAACGACGCGGATGCTCTCGTGGTGTTACGTTGCGCATGCTGCATCGCAGCTGATATCACGCCCCACCCCCCCGGACTACCCCTCCACCCAAACTGCAAGCGCAAATCGACGAAAAGGTACTCCCCCAGTACGTACCCGAAAGCCGCTGCACCGTCAGGGTCTACTGGGATCTGTCTGAACGCATTTTTGACGTCCATTTTCTTAATAAGAATTCGCGCTCGATCCCCGAACTTAACCATCAACCCCAGTACCCTTTGTAAAACCTCATGCATCACCCCCGCCAGCGCACATGCCGGAATCCCATC
The DNA here is from genome assembly GCA_031763025.1 of Macrocystis pyrifera. Taxonomy (NCBI): domain Eukaryota; class Phaeophyceae; order Laminariales; family Laminariaceae; genus Macrocystis; species Macrocystis pyrifera. The sequence continues at coordinate 5,032,007 of JASSKH010000009.1, read as the reverse complement.
CCAATCCGTCGTCGAGTTCACCGACCCGCGTCCATGTTCGTGCTCGAATGTCATGGCGTGGATTATCCTTATCTTTTCGCGCTCTTCTACTACCCCAACTGGGGACACCCGCAGTCCCGGAACCTTCTCTGCTTGCTTCTTTTGGAAAGCAATCGCCCTGCCCCCCGCCACGTCCGCAACCGCTTTTTCCCACACTGCGTCGCTAAATTTCTGCGCGCTTGAATGGTTTCCATATGCCAGTTCCTGTGCAAGGTCCCCCCCTGGCCCAACGTCTACCGGTACCCCCACGCTCGCTATGTGTGCCTCAACTGGTCGATTTCCGGGAATTGGTGCTTGTCCCCGAAGAACGCTTGTACGCGCTCTGGATCCATGTGGGGTGCTGTCAACGAACCCCCCAACCATTGCACCACCCTCCCTACCCCCCCTTCCCCCGCCTCGGTTACTCGCAACAAAACTGCCCCAGCCGTCGTAGCTAAACCTCGCACTAAGCTTGCCGCCTTCACCGATTTCCCCGACACCTTCCCCAACAACCCCTGTGCAACCTCCCAATGCTTCTGATCTTCAACGCGCCGGCCGGATATCGCACCTGTTTCTGACAAAACCCCCCCTTTGGCCAAGCGCCCAACCCGAACCCCCCGCCGTCGCCCTCGTCACCGTCGCCCCAGAGCTCGTGACGATTGCTCGCTTGGTTGGCTCCGCTGTGCCGCGGAGCCCGTGTCCTCATTTCTTCGCCGGCCCGTCGTCCCCCTCCCTTCCTTCTCCGTCTCCCCTCCTCCTCCTCCCCCCCCCCTCCCCCGTCCCCCTCCCTCTTACGCTTCCCCAAACCGCCTCCGCGCCTCGGCAGATACGCACCCTTCGGGGTTTTGTAGCTTCCTTCGTGCCTGTACCTGCACGGCAGCCCCTTCTTAGGCTCGTGGAGGCACGCACAGAGTTCCTCATAATCCCGGCAGGGTCGGTCGTACGCTCCTTACCTCCCCCCCCCCCCGTCCCCCCCCCGTCCCCCCCCCCCTCCGCCCCCCCTCCCCGCCACACCCCCACTGCTCCCCGTCCCACTCCTCGCTCGTTCCCCCCCCCTCCCCCCCCCCCTCCTGCTGCCCCCCGCTTCCGCTCCCCCCCCCCCCCCCCTGCTCCCCCCCCCCCCCCCCCCCCCTCCCCCGTCCTCACTTATACCCCCCCGCGGCGTGCTCCTCGGCGTGTCCTACATCCCCCAGGTGGATGGGCGCTGCCGTGACCCACGTATGTGTCCGCGAGAACGGCGGTAGGGGCAACGGGTAAACGTCGCTCGGCCCTGGAAACGTGCCGATTTCCTGTTTCAACATATGTGCTTGCCGGCCCACCTCCTCCGACCACTCCTGGAGGTCTTTGTTAAAACATTACACGAATTTTGCTTTAAACTGCTCCGACAGGGCCACCTGCGTGTTCTGCGCGTGGAACGTCCTCACCCCTTGCGCGACCACCCGGAAACGATCCACCAGCTTATTCGTCCTACGCAGCGACGCTTGGCCAAAGGCTTTGTTCCCGTCCACCACGTACTGCATGAGGTGCGTCAACAAACGAAACACTGCCTCCACCCTGTGGTCCAGCGACACCTGCGCGTTCCCTCCCCCGAAGCCAAAATGGTCCCTCCGCGCGAAATTCCGCACATCAATGTTGCTCAGCCTTTGCTACCTGCTGTGCCCCTTCCCCCTTGACGATGAAAGTCCCTGTGATCATGCCCAAAGCATCCGCCGAATCAAAGGGTGGGGGTTTCCCATCCCCGCGCAGTGATGACCAGACTACCGATGTGCGGTTGCTCTTGCGCCACATCGTCTCCGCTACTGATGGCTTGCTTCTCCGCTCCCCGCCTCCCCCCCCCCATCCCTCCCCCCCCCCCCAACCTTGCAACCCGGACGAAAAATTCGATGCTCCCCCCTCCCCCCACTGCGGCCTGGTGCGGAGTAATGAACTGATGCCGTCTCCCCCCACCCCGGAGCTGCTTCGTGCTGTGACTGCCGGTGCAACCTCCGTGCTCCCCTCTCCCACGGACTTGTCCTCTCCCCCGCCCACCCCCACTGTCCTTCGAGTGCCCCCATCTGCCGCTGTCGCGACCCCGACACGTCTATCTCCCACTCGCTTACATCCCCGAACCCCTCCAGGCCTGACTGCTGCTGCTGCTGTAGCTGCATGCTTGGCAGCTGTTGCTGTTGTCGCGGGTTCGGTACTCCCCCGCCCCAACCTACCTTTCCCCCCCCCCCCCCCCCCCCCCCCCCCCGCGTTTTCCCTGCCGCATTGGTCTGATGCCCATCCTTGCTGCTGCTGCTGCTGTGATCCCCCCCCCCCCCCCCCCCCTGTATGCCCCCCCTTCTTGCTGTGGTGCCCACTCTTGCGGTAGTTGCTGTGGTGTGCCCCGTGCATGCGGCTGCTGCAGTGCCCACCCCTGCTGCTGCTGCTGCGGCGGGCCTCCCGGGCCCCAGGGTGCCTGTGAGGGCCCGTTAAAGGTCGTGAGCTGATGGCTAGCCCGCCTCCCCCCCGCCTCCTGCTGATACGAACTCCCTCCACCCGACCATGGGGGGCCCTGAAACTCGTTTCCGGGGAAAACTTGGTCGTTGCGCTGCGATGGGGCATGTTGCATGGAGTTGGACTGCTCGCCGTTCCCATACGAGGCGTTCCCACGCCCCCTACCCTGCGACGTGTAACCCCCCCTACCCCCCCTACCCGACCGCATATGAGTTCCTTGGTGTACTGTCTGGCTACCCTCAAAGTGCACGTTCCTACTCGTACCCAGGCCACTCAGGGTGTTTGCCCGAACTCTACCGTCGTCGTTGTTGCCCGACCCTCCTGCTGAAGACTGATCGTCCTCCGCGTTACCGGCCGCCCCGTTCCCTTGGGTCGACCCCCGCCTTGGCCCTGGGCCTCCCACAAGATTGTCGTACTCCTCGTCCTGCTGTTGTATCGCGGTAAGAGGTTCCCCCATCCTGCTCGTCGACCCTCCCAACGCACAGGCTCAACGACTGCTGACCACTTGACGACTCCTTGACGTCCCTTGCCCTGTAAAAAAACAACTAGACGACTCCCTGACGTCCCTTGCCCGGTTCTATTCAGCTCGTGCAGGGTCTTGCCCGTCCGCTATCTATTCTGGATACTCGCTGCACCTACGACCCCGCTTCACACCGCTCTACCGCTGCTTGCTCGCATCGGAACTGCGTTGGTCTTTCTTCATCGATCATCAGGAACTTCTATCATTTTGCATTCTTACCCCCGTACTAAACATCGCTTGTTATTATATGGGAAACCCTCCGAAACCGTCTCATGCCTTCAATGGTTTATCTTTTCTACCCGTTCCCCCCAAACACCAGGTTGCCCCTGCGACAACCTTTCTCATTAAACCGTTGTTTCTACCCGTCGACATCCAGCACAACCAGTGTCCGTGCCGATTCTTCAATCCGAGAAGAGAGACAAGTTCTGTGGTCACAAAGCTACGCCACACCGAAGTACTACGTTGCCACGTATGCAGTAAGCGCAACAAAACAGTCAGGCAATGCCATGTCATCATACTGGATACGACTGGAACGACATACACATTCTATGCAATAGAGAAACGAAAGGAAACAAAGAAGAAACAAAAACGAAGACAAATCGAAAGAGAAAAAGAAAAAAAAGAAAAAATAGAAGGAACAAACTGTCGTGCCCCCCCCCCCCGCAGGGGATGTGGCAGACACTTGAAAAGAACAAGCGGTATCACGCGGACAAGCCCCCGACTTCCCGGAGTTGTTGTTGCTGTTGTTGTTGTTGTTCTCACATTAACTTATCGATACAACAATACAATGCATTCTGCCGTCGCAGAACAGGCTCCGATAACTCTAGAGTGGAAGTATCCCACGTCAGGCCACGATGGTTTTTTGACAATATTCTACAAGTATTTTGTGCGTGTTCTTCATATCAACCAACCCTTTCAGGACTGCAGTGCCGTAAACGAAGAAGTACCTCTGAATCTACAGCAATTTCAAGTAGTTTGTCCCCAAAACGGGAGTCCGGTCCGTTGTACCCCCCAACATCCAGCACAACCGGTGCCCGTGCTGATTCTTCACCCAAGAGAGATATTTACCTACCTGTTACAACCTACTTCTCTATAAACAGGTGGCCACAAACCTACGACTCTGCTGAGAGATACTGCTTGCTGTACAAACAATACTACTATGTGTACATTTGGAACAGCAGTCATGAGGCAATACAATTAGAAGAGTAGACTGCAGTGCGTAGTGCAATGTCATGTGTCATCGCACCTTACATCACGTCTTTGAGTATATACCACACACAATACGCGGCTTGGAAATACTATATTCGTAGGTCTGTGGCCACCCATTTATACGTACCCTGGTAGGTTTGTGTCGACGGAATACTTGGTCCCACAGCTATTATTATTAACAGCAGAGGTGTCTAATTAAAATAATAATATTATTATCGATATTATCCTGTTTGTTTGTGTGTTCTTACACTAAATAAACCGTCCTTTCTATCGGTCGACATCCAGCACAACAACCAGTGGTTAATTGTGTCCGTGCCGATTCTTCAATCCTAGAGAGAGGTATAAAAGCTCTGTGGTCACAAAACTACGACACAGATGCTTCATTGTTATGCACACTGCTGTAGTGCGGTAGGCAGAGTAGACAATGCAAGCCCACATGTCCTTCCACTGTTGATATTGGATACGAGAGGCGCGACACACACATTCTATGAAATATATACAAATCGAACGAAAGAAAGGAAAATAAACTGGAAAAATTGGGGAAGGGGGAGAAGAGGCTTTGCTTTGTGACCCCAGCTGTGAGTTACGACTATTACGGGGGACCATAGTAAATAGGACCTACGGCACACACACAAAACCTACATATTTCCGTTTTTTACTGACAATATGTGGTCCTATTCACTATGCCCCCCCGTAATAGAGAACAGGACTACTATTAATAGGACTACTATGGGGGACCATAGTAAATATGACCAAATATTGTCAGAAAAAATAGGAAAATATAAAGGTTTTTGTGTGTACCGTGAGGCCTATTTACTATGGTCCCCCGTGATAGAAGGACCAACATGATATAGGGGATAGAAAAAAATAAAATAAAACAATGTTCCGAAATTTCGTCTCAGTTCGATTTTTCTTTGTAACTTTTGATATCTGCTACCTGTACTCGTGTGTACTTCGAGGTTTATTTCTCCTTTATGGCGCTGACACGGCATCTTTCAGAGTCCCGCAGGGCAAGATGGATACGTTGCACGAAAGCCTGCACACAGCCCTCGAAACGAAGGGGCTGTCCTTCCGCACCAAAACGCGTATACCGGGAAAGTGCATGAGCATGGCGCTCGCCATATGATCGCCGTCGCTCTGAACACACGACAATTTCACAGTGATCTCGAAGCTCGAAAAATCCGGGGTGCGTCAGATCGACCTGTCGAGAGTCGAGCTTGGAGATCTCAGAGGGGAGTTCCGCCAGTGAGTAGGCATCTCGTCCACATCGTACCAGGGTCCCTGGCAGAAGGCCCGCCACTTTACAGTCGCTCTCACCGGCGGTGCAACGGACGCATCTTCCACTGCTACGTGGGGGGGGGTGGTCAATGCGACGCCTGTACCGCTCCACGCGGGGGGGGGGCTCCAGGGGAGTGGTTGAGACGTCACATCAAAAGCAAGGAGATGTTCGCGTTGTACCACGTCCTGCTCCAGTTCTGCACCCGACACCCCGACACCCTACGACGCGCGCAGATCCGGGTAGGTGTGGACAACGAGTCGGTCGTGAGCGCTTTCCGGAAAGGAAGGGCAAACGACCCCGTGATGCGCGCGCTATTGGTAAAGCTGTTTTCGCTGCAGGTCGAGTTTGGTTTTATGTTCGTATCAACATGGGTCCCGACGGCCGACAACGGCGTCGCGGATACCATCTCGCGGCCCTCGCTGGAGTCGCTGATCCGCCTTGAGCCGCTTACTTCCCAAGAGCTGTGGGAGGCACTTGGCCCATTTAACTTTGACTTCGTGGCGTCCTCGGAGTCCGCCCAGAGAGTCCCTGGCAGGAATGATAGATTGCCTTTCTTTTCGCAGTACGATTATAAAGGCTCCTCGGGTACGGACGTGTTGGCCCAAGATGTATCGAGATTGCCGGGAATGGACGAGCAAATGTTCGGTTACTGTGTCCCCTCCCCCCAGTGATGGTAGGCGTTATAGTTCAGCACTTGGCGGAATGGGACGCCCACGCAGTCATCGTCGTGCCGGATATCCGGGCGGTTTGGTTTCCGGTCGTGCAACGAGCAGCTATCCGGTCGATCGTCGTGGCGCCGACCGCCGCGCGTGGGTTCTTCCAGTGGCCTAGCCACCGCGAGGGCTTAAAATATTGGCATTACCCCAAATGGGCGATGCGTGCGTATGAGTTGGACTTCGGTCAAGAATGGTAGGCAGCGCATGCCAACGAGGTCGAGAAGCGAAACCGTAGAAATCTCAAGACTACCAGTCGATGGGTTTCCTCCCCCCATGTCGGCGATGTGTGCGCAGCATAACCCAGGTGGACGGGATGCTGGCGGCCAGCAGGGCGGATCGTCCGCAGGCGAGGCTACTTGCACATGCGCGCGGATCCCAGGCGTACGTTGCGTTACCTGCAGATCGGAAAACTGGGACGCAAGTAACTTCGCGCGCATTGCGGAACACAGCAGTATCGAGGTCCGCCGGTCCTGTGGCACCCTCAGGCAAAACCCATTGAGATTGACCTATACAAATTACAAGCCCGCCGGGTGTCAATCCTCGCTAGGCTGGAAGGCCGACCAGGTCAACAGCGCAAGAGTAAGGTAGCGGACGAATTTGACGCGTTCCTCCTTGCATACTCGAACGGACACCGTGGGTGGGAAACCGCGACGGATAGCGACGTAATTGGCTGGTGCTGCTGCCTAGACTCGCAAGTCCGGGCGACGACGTGGGCACATGAAGCGTCGTGCCCAGGAGTGGGATCCACGGGGGGGGAGGGGGTCGTGTTCTCCCCTGGGCGGGTGCGCAAAGCAGTATGCAGCCGGATCGATCGATAATGGCTTTGTATCGAAGTGGCGGATGGTCATGGAGGAAATGTTGGGCGAGGGGGAGGAATGAGACCCCGTAGAAAAAAGGGGGAACCCCTGTTCTAGCCCCTTGGTGCCAGGTATACGAGTATGTATTACACGTATTTCTGGTGTGAGTATATCCCTTCCAGGCTCACTATCTGATTCCAGAATAGAAAACCGTAAGAGTTCGTACAACACTCATGCGAGGCGTTTGCAGACTAAAACACATGAACGTCTTGAGCTAGTGCCGGCACGTGGGCGGGTGGATGTGTGGATGTGGGTAACATACCGACTGTACTCCTGTACATCGTGAGTGGGTGGGGATAGTAGGCGGGTTATAGTGGGTGGGGTCGTGGGTTAATTACTTGATGGGTTGGTGGGTAGGGGGGTGGATAGGTGGGTAGGTCGGTGGGGTAGATGAGTTGGATGAGTTGGGTGGGTTGTGGGTGGGTGGGTGTTGGTGATTGGGTATCATTCCGGCCCCGCTGATGGTGCAGCATCGGTCGTATCACTGCTATAGCATGCACAATAATGTAAAAGAGGTTATGGGTGGGTGGATTTACTACAGTATTATTTTGCCTTGCCGCCGATCATTCAATGCAAGTATTGGGTTGGATGAGACCTCCTGCCGCGGAGCAGGTGGCCTCGCCCGGGATAAACTCTGCGCTGAGTGCGCACTTCGCGCGGTGTCTCTTGCTGGGATTGAAATGACGGTGCTGGAAAGACTATACTACGCTTGTAGGGAGGGTGGGATGGTCAGTATTCTTACCTGCAACCATTTCCCTGTCCTCGCTGCGAGGCTCGTTTTGGACCGAATGAATCGTTGGGCTCTACTGAAACGCAGACAATCACCCCAAACCCTGGAACCACCTTTTGGTACCCAACTTGAGTTTCCGTTGATTGGTTAGCGATTTTACTACAACGCTCTTTTGCGCTGCCGCCGACCATTCAATGTAAGTATTTGGTTGGATGAGGCCTCCTGCCCCAATCGGTGGGCCTACCCAAACTTCGATGTGTTCCTTAGGTTATCCTTGGCCACCTGCCGGATGCTGTGTGGTCTCACCCACACTTCTTTAAATTACCGTCTTGATCAGGTTTACTTCGGCGGCCACGCGGAAAAATCTGACTCAAATGAATTAGACAGCGGTGGCTCACCCGCTGCCGTATAGTCGCGGTCCCGTTTTCTTTCGGACTCTGAGACCCGTGCACTTGTCGTCGACCCGATGTAGTACTTCGCTCTTCTCTCTGTCTTCCATCGCCCTATCTTCATGATCTCGTCAACCGCCGTACTCGCTAATGACTTGCTCACCGAGCCTCCCACGCGAAAGGAGTGCATCGTGAAGTGGTCGGGCATTTCCGCCGCTCGCAGGTGTCCTTGGAGCGCCGCTGTCATGCGCTGTGTTGTCATAGGTCCTGGTCCTCGGCTCCCTTCCGCAAGGACTGCCAGGAAACGGTGGCCCTTCGTTAAGTCCCACTCAATACTCTGTGCGGCGGGAATGTATTCCGTAACCCCCCGGAACGCGCAGACCTGTGGGCACTCCTTGTCCGTCAACACGACCACCGCTTCGGGCGATCGCCGAAACGTTTTCCCGAACTGACAGTTAAAGATAGCCCGGCTGACTCTGGTAGTCGCAACACCTGGGATCTCATGGTAAAAGGGAGGTCGCACCCTCGCCTCATCGACTCGAACGCCAAGGAAAACAGTGCAATGTCGCGGGTGATCTCGATCTGTGCGGCCGTCGACACTGCGGACTGAGCTCGTTGCCGCATGCCTTGCAGCAACCTGGTAAAGTCGTGCGTCAGCAGTGGGGGGCTGCTTGCCTTACCGGGAACCCTACCTGTTTCTGCGTGTTGCTCACACATGTGAGGTAAGACTCTACCAAGGGGCGAGTACAAGGGTTCCCGCTTTTTTCAACGGGGTCCCATTCCTCCCCCTCGCCCAACATTTCTTCCATGACCATCCGCCACTTCGATACAAAGCCATTATCGATCGATCCGGCTGCATACTGCTTTGCGCACCCGCCCAGGGGAGAACACGACCCCCTCCCCCCCCGTGGATCCCACTCCTGGGCACGACGCTTCATGTGCCCACGTCGTCGCCCGGCCTTGCGAGTCTAGGTAGCAGCACCAGCCAATTACGTCGCTATCCGTCGCGGTTTCCCACCCACGGTGTCCGTTCGAGTATGCAAGGAGGAACGCGTCAAATTCGTCCGCTACCTTACTCTTGCGCTGTTGACCTGGTCGGCCTTCCAGCCTAGCGAGGATTGACACCCGGCGGGCTTGTAATTTGTATAGGTCAATCTCAATGGGTTTTGCCTGAGGGTGCCACAGGACCGGCGGACCTCGATACTGCTGTGTTCCGCAATGCGCGCGAAGTTACTTGCGTCCCAGTTTTCCGATCTGCAGGTAACGCAACGTACGCCTGGGATCCGCGCGCATGTGCAAGTAGCCTCGCCTGCGGACGATCCGCCCTGCTGGCCGCCAGCATCCCGTCCACCTGGGTTATGCTGCGCACACATCGCCGACATGGGGGGAGGAAACCCATCGACTGGTAGTCTTGAGATTTCTACGGTTTCGCTTCTCGACCTCGTTGGCATGCGCTGCCTACCATTCTTGACCGAAGTCCAACTCATACGCACGCATCGCCCATTTGGGGTAATGCCAATATTTTAAGCCCTCGCGGTGGCTAGGCCACTGGAAGAACCCACGCGCGGCGGTCGGCGCCACGACGATCGACCGGATAGCTGCTCGTTGCACGACCGGAAACCAAACCGCCCGGATATCCGGCACGACGATGACTGCGTGGGCGTCCCATTCCGCCAAGTGCTGAACTATAACGCCTACCATCACTGGGGGGAGGGGACACAGTAACCGAACATTTGCTCGTCCATTCCCGGCAATCTCGATACATCTTGGGCCAACACGTCCGTACCCGAGGAGCCTTTATAATCGTACTGCGAAAAGAAAGGCAATCTATCATTCCTGCCAGGGACTCTCTGGGCGGACTCCGAGGACGCCACGAGGTCAAAGTTAAATGGGCCAAGTGCCTCCCACAGCTCTTGGGAAGTAAGCGGCTCAAGGCGGATCAGCGACTCCAGCGAGGGCCGCGAGATGGTATCCGCGACGCCGTTGTCGGCCGTCGGGACCCATGTTGATACGAACATAAAACCAAACTCGACCTGCAGCGAAAACAGCTTTACCAATAGCGCGCGCATCACGGGGTCGTTTGCCCTTCCTTTCCGGAAAGCGCCCACGACCGACTCGTTGTCCACACCTACCCGGATCTGCGCGCGTCGTAGGGTGTCGGGGTGTCGGGTGCAGAACTGGAGCAGGACGTGGTACAACGCGAACATCTCCTTGCTTTTGATGTGACGTCTCAACCACTCCCCTGGAGCCCCCCCCCCGCGTGGAGCGGTACAGGCGTCGCATTGACCACCCCCCCCCACGTAGCAGTGGAAGATGCGTCCGTTGCACCGCCGGTGAGAGCGACTGTAAAGTGGCGGGCCTTCTGCCAGGGACCCTGGTGCGATGTGGACGAGATGCCCATTCACTGGCGGAACTCCCCTCTGAGATCTCCAACTCGACTCTCGACAGGTCGATCTGACGCACCCCGGATTTTTCGAGCTTCGAGATCACTGTGAAATTGTCGTGTGTTCAGAGCGACGGCGGTCGTATGGCGAGCGCCATGCTCATGCACTTTCCCGCTATACGCGTTTTGGTGCGGAAGGACAGCCCCTTCGCTTCGAGGGCTGTGTGCAGGCTTTCGTGCAACGTATCCATCTTGCCCTGCGGGACTCTGAAAGATGCCGTGTCAGCGTCACAAAGGATAACCAAATATCGCTGTCGGGCGTGGGTGGCACCTCACTTCTTTGGCGACAAAAAATAACCGCACATCCATGACACCAGAATTTCTACGTGAATCGCCTCTGCTGCGGCCAGTCACTGCCGCCGTGGTGACTGACCGTGTGTATCCCGCACGTTTGCCAGCCACGAGTCGTCGTTGTACGCTTACGCTAGCGCGGGGATGCCCTTAGACCGCAAAAACGACACCTTAGCCTCGCTCAACGATTGGTACACGTACGGGCTTTCGCACCACCCAAAACGGCAGGACGGTCCATACATAGTCTACGCCCTGATACCGTAACCCAAATAATGGCCACGACGCCGGGTGCAGGAGTACGTGGTGGAAACCCGATGTATCGTCTAGCGAGCCCTGACAACACCCTTCCGACGCCACAAGGGCCACGCGTACCACGGTGTCCATGGAGAACGGGATCCTCCTACATACCTTATTCAGTGCTTTACCGGTGTACCAGGTTCACTTGCGCTGGAACACCCGAAGCGATCATACGCACCGCACCAATACACCTCATTATACCACGAGGATGTCCCACCTGTACGTCGCAGCAGCGTAAGTTGACATACAACAGCGAAGACTCAGCGGAGCAGCGGCCGCCCCAGGCGAGCGAGCAGGCACGTACGTTTACAGGGTACGAGGAGAAACGGAGAGCGTATTCCCAGGTCGGACGGACCCGTATTCGAATATATACATACCTGCAATTTAGAGTTACCTATAAAGGCCATTCCCCGTACCGCATTACAGCTCTATGGTACCCAGGTTACTCGTGCCGTGCGAACGAGTGACGCATGAATGTGGTTGCTTATCGACTGGGGGTGGCTGCGGTATCTATGCGAGGCTCGCTGCTGTTCACAGGCGCTCGGTTGTTGCTCGCTGTGTGTCTTTCTTGAATTGCCACTGCTGAAGCAACTTTCGCTATCGTGGAGTCTATCTACTGCTACAGAAATTCCTCGTTTGCAGATTTTGTCCCTCTGCGCGTGCGTAGAGAGAACAAAGCGTACCGCCACGTGACCACGCTACTATCCCAGACCCCCCCCGCAAACCCATCCTGCCCTGCGCGACATACCTCATGGTTGGCGTGCTGTTGAAGATGCAGTTCCACGAAGGCCTTATCCCCTGCTCCGTTGACCATGCCGCCCATGGTGACCGTCGTTCCTGCGTTCGCTGGAGGGGTGACCGTGCTTCCTGGGGCTCCTGCCGGCGCGGGGAAGGAGGATGTTACGCCCGAGGCGCTCGGTGGCACCGATGGCGGACGTGACGCTCAAATCCTCCGGCGGCGTTGACCCCACCATGTTCGTCATGTAGTTCGCGATATAGCGTGTCGCCGATACCTCCCGGTTACCACCCTCGTGGATTAGCACGCAGTCGTTGGAGGCCCGACGAACCCTCTGGTGGAGCGCCAGGCCGACGACGTGATCGGACAAAATCGCTTTCGCCGCTTTCCGGCGAAACGCCACTGAATCAGCTCCCCGGCGAGAATGCTCTGCTGCCTCGGAGTCCCGCAGGGCCTGCGTCCAACTCAGGGAGCACGGAGCTGGCTCGAACTCCGCCATCAGACGCCCGAGCCTCAGGCCGAGCTCCACCCGGTCTCCCTCGGCGCAACCGAGCCCGTCCCCCGTGAACACGCGAGCCGGGTCACACACGGGAGGGGTGCCCAACTCGGCCCTGACCATACATGCCAGAGAAGCCCGAGGAGTGTCCGATGGAATGGGGTTCGCTGAACCCTTGTCCGGTCGTGGGGCCGCGGCGCCGTTAGTGCAGGCAACGCAACCTGCACTGGAGTCGGCGCACTGTCCGGCGTCGGCGAGTCCGTCGTCAAGGGGCGAGACATAGTGTAGTCCTCTGTATGCTTGCCCAAGCTTCCCTGTCCTCGCTGCGAGGCTCGTTTTGGGCCGAATGAATCGCTGGGCTCTACTGAAACGCAGACAATCACCCCAAACCCTGGAACCACCTTTTGCTACCCAACCTGAGTTTCCGTTGATGGGTTGGCGATTTTACGTAATTAATGACCTGAAATACTGTGATTTCATTAGTTTCCACCATCCGCGGTAGACTACCGGACTACGGATGCACACGTTCGGGATTCCTGTGGGACATCTCATGGGCATGTTTTGTTCCCATGGGACAGCCCATGGGACGTCCCATAATATTTTAGCTCCAGTAGGACGTCGATGAGATAATCCATGAAGTCCATGTGTCGACCTATGGGACGTCCCATGGTTTGTCTCATGGGATATCCCATGGAGATCATAAATCCCACGGGGCGTCCCATGGATTTATGGGCGTCCAATGGGATTTTATATTCCATTGTTCGTCTCATTGTCAATCACGACAATCCCATGGCATGTCCCATGGGATGAACATCCCATAGTTGATCGCATGTGATGACCTATGTGACATCGTGAGCTTCCGAGGGGACGTCATGGGTCACCTCATGGGATGACCCACAGGCCTTACCATGTCATGTCCCATGCGTAACGCATAGGACGCCTCATGGGATATCCCGTGGGACTGCACACAAACCTAACTCTAGCCCTAACCCTCACACCCTGTGGAAACCTATCCCATGTGTCGTCCCATGGGATGTCCCGCGCACAGCATATATTTCCATGAGACGTTCCATGGGTCATCCCATGACTCTGCCATGCGACGAAATGTCGGACATCCCATGGGAAAATGGACAACCCATGGGAATGCGTTTGAGATATCCCATGGGACATACTACGGGACGTTTCATAGATAATCCCACGGGTCCCATAGGTCACCCGATGGAACGCTCCATGGGTCATCCCATGGGTCATCCAATAGGTCATCCCATGGGATGTCCCATAGGTCGTCTCATAGTCCCATAGGACGCCCTATGGGTGGGCCATTTCCCCATGGAATGCTCCATGCGAATTAAAAATACCATGGGATGTCCCGTGGCATTTCCAATGGGGCGTCTTATGGCATGTCTCATGGGACGTCCCATGGGTTCGACAAGAACTTTTGATCATACCCGACCACCGGGGTCACCTTATACATTAAACAAAGTATTACTTACTATCAGTGTTGGATACCGGCAAGTGCGATGGATTTGGCTAGGAAAGCCGTCGCTCGAAAGCAGTCGTTACGGTATTTCCCCGATATTTTCGGATATTCTAGAAATTCGAATACGAGGTTCGTATACCTGTATTTTTTTCGGTATTTCAATGTATTCCAGAAGTCGAAAAACCGGGCACCCGGTACCTGGTACTCGTGTGTCGCGGCAAAAATGGGGAAAATGACTTCGTTAAGTTGGCTGCTACTGCAGCAACAGTAGCTAAATAAATTTGTGCCCTACTTGAAATCCTGGCGCTTCGCCTGCAAACTAAGGTAAAGATAAGTATGCTACGAGATCGAAACGGGCGATGTATCGACGTAGTACGAGAGGTGTATTGCTAGGTGCTTTAGTGCGTTCTATTTAGCTTCATCACCGAGTCTACTCAATGGTCGGTTACACGGAACTCGACGTGACTACGTGCCATCGGGTATCGCTGTACTAATAATGGCTGGGGTTGGTCTAAAGGTCACACAGTATTCAGTCGGGTATCGAAATACTAATGTGCGTGGTCTTGGAATAGTCACCGGGGATGGTAGATACCACCCGCCTCCCGGGTGGTATACAAAGCTAAACGCGAAATAGTTATCATGACGGGGTAATTTACCACGATAAATACGTTACATCCCTGGTGGCTTGGTAGGTGGTCCGCGTGCCTACTAGGATCAATTTCGTGGGCGCAAGTCTCACCGAGTGCATACTCGTAAAGACTTTTTCTGTAATAAAAATTGAATGGCGGAAAGCGCGAAAGCGTGCGTTAGCAACCTTCGATGAAAATCCATGAGCAGTGGGAATGCTGAACCCTATGCGCGACAAAAATGAAGGCAGGTACCGGGGGGAAGAAGGGACGATACCTGTGACCACGACTTGTCCAAAAGAAGACCGCTGAGGGTAAAACCTCCTACGATTTAAGCTGGAAAGTGAGGATGATTATTAAGAAAGCAGTAGAACCAATGTCAGCAACAGGACGTATGGAATGTGTGTATGCTGCCACTTACAAGTGTGAGCGAAAAAGAAGTACCGATTGGTCTGGCGATGCATGACAGTTACGTTAGAGTGTACTGCCGATGTATATATCCCCTGACATTGGGGCGGAGTTGCGTCCTCCAACAACGTACCGTTCAAAAAGCACTGAAGAGGGGGAGGTCGGAATTTAAGCCTCAACCTAGTCGCTTCTCCCCATACACCAAGGCATTAATTGGCTATTAATTGTTTTCGCTCGCGTAGGGACGGAATACGTAGCGGTTTTGCGCAACAGGCGTAGGAAAGCGTGTGCTGCGCAGTGCGACACGGGTTTCGGTGCGCGCAACATATATCACCGCAGGCTAAATATCAATTGCGCGTGGCTTTTTCACCGCAGTCACCTTTGCAAGTTCGGGGCTTCAAAATATAAAAGGCGTCTACACGCACGTTGTGAAGTGGTTTCCAGGCATGTATCCACGCATATTTCGCTTTTGTTTTCAAGACGGGAAAAAAATCAACGCTTCCAGAAGTGAATATCTTACACGAAAATCGCATGTAATTGTCTGATGGTCGTGTAGCCTATCACACGAATCGCCCGGCATTACATTTTGAACATCGTGCCTCGACAGTGGTGTTCTGAGTATTTGGGATTTTTATCTTGATGATAGTGATTTGGGATCCTTACCGAAAATTCTATTTGAAAGATACCACTTTGGATGATGCAAACAAAATAAAACTAAACATCGTAGAAAAATGACAATTCGTTTTTGCTCAAGTGCATCGTTGGAAAAAAACAACAGGTGAGTTGTTGTCTTAGTGTTAACATTCGATGCAACAATTGGCGGCACCACAACCAACAAGACGTTTTCAAATGAATACCCCTGCAACGTTGCAACGACAGATAAAAACCCGACGAAAACCTGACACGTTGTGTGAAGCCCCCAAGTAGACCTATTATAGTCGAGGCGTCTACTCGCACAGTGAGGTACGCTGTGCCCGTCGCCCCGTCGTGCTGAGGTTGCGTACTTGCCACAAAGTCCTGCAACGTACCCATATGGCAACCTGCGTACCGGACACTCCGAACGAACTGAACACAGGTACTCGAAATGTCGGTAAGTTCGGTACGACCTCGATATCAGTAGCGAGCACTTCGGTAAGGTCGGTACGACCTCACTTCCGATACCCGACACTTCGTCAGGTTCGTCACTCCCACCTATACCCCGGGTATACCGGCACTCGTACACACTACCAAACACACCCTTTGCAGGTGCCGGATGTTGTTTAGTCTCATTTTTGTGTCTTGCGAGACGTCGACCACTTTGCAGCACCCCCAAAGTCGCGAGGTAGAGGCCCCTCTCGAGAACGAGTAGACCAACCTGGAGAGCGTCAACAAGCTAAAATCGCGTGAATGAACCACGAGGTTGGTACACCTGCTCGGCGCTAAGTCACGAACCAGCCGGAGGCACAAGCGCAGAATGTCCAAAGCATCTTCGCAAGAGAATGACTGCACCGAACAAAAGTCTAGACATTCGAGTCACCCGGAACCCCGGGTGGATAAGACCCTCCGTGGCCTTAAGGCAGCGGGTCAGAGTAGGGGAGTTCTGAGCTGCCGGGTCGTTTTTCATGTTTCGGAGATTTTTCCGATAGTAAGTGGGTATTCGAGCCACGGGTTTTACTAAAGTGAATGCTATCCCACGCACGATGCGGTGAGACTAGGGAACACACAGGTTTTTTATTAGGTTTCAGGCCATACCGGAAGCGAGGTCGCGTGGCATCTAGGCAAGCTCTTCATGGTCAACGTGTGGCCAGGATGTGATGACGACATGTTGCATCATGACACCAGCCAACGACGCTTCGCTCTTTTTTCGTGTCTATAGGTGCTGCAGGCATCTCGAACTGTGTGCGTCCGTGTATGAATCACCATACGCTTTGTCCACCTCTCATCGTTTTTCCTCGGTCAATCTACCACCGGAATGCCTTCGAAGCATGCCCCAAAAACAACGTATTTTTATCTCTGGTGGAGCTGGAGCGCGTAAAGACGAGCCCCCGGCAGGCCGCCTCCTGCGGTACTCTACGAGGGCGCCTCCGGTGGGCCCACTTCACCAGACGGGGGTGGCGGGTTCGCCGCGACCGGTTCTGGCATCGATCAAGAGTGCACTGTTCGGGTCCAGTACAGCAGTACTGTACATACGTACTGCACTACTGTAGTTGGCGCTACCAAGGCCCAGCCCCAATAGTCCGGTACTTTGCCACACCGCCTTTAAGGCAACGGGGCGGGCCTGTTTTGCCCCGTCTCCTGGTTGCTTTACAATATATATACGTTCTAAAGTAGAGACTAGAGTAGGCCAATTCGGCTCCTTCTCTCTTGCCTTCTTTGTGCTGGCCCTCTTTAGCGTGCAGAATACATTGTTGATATAGGCTAGAATAGAGCAGTTTTGAGTTGACCGTGATGAAACCACTTCACAAGTATTGGAGTGTTTCCCTCCATGTTTCGTACGAGAAATCAACACAGTTCTTTACGTAGTGAACTGGAGCTGTGCGCTCGACGTCGAAAAGGGGCAAATTTGATGAAAATGCAAACTTGTAACAACACAAACTACAATAAAAAGGTTAAGCAGCAGGCGGAGACGGGTGTCTGATCCACAAGCCACAGCAGCGATCAACACCCAGCCGCGAAATCGAGCACCAGCACTCTATGTACAGTATAGTGTGTGAGAGGAGTACCACGCTCAAAAACTCCGCCGGCAGCGGCCAGACATAGTAATATCGCTGGCGGTGTGGTGTGTGGTTGCTGTTTTTCCTACTTTTGTGAGGAAGGAGGGCTGCAGCAAGAAACCAGACGTTGTCCGCGACACGACGACAGTTCGAGAGACCTGCAGCTCCTCGTAGAGATGAGTTGATAAAATTACAATGATGCTATACGACAAAGCAAAATGACAAACCTCACAACAGGTACATGCGACTTGGTTGGCGATGAGGCCTCCCCTCCCTTCCGACATTGTGTGGCGGCTACGTACGAAATAAATTGCTTGTGTTCCGGGGCTGCCGAGACTTTGTGCACCACACCCTGCCAAAGCCTTCACTTGCACAGGTGTGCATGATTTACGCTGTGCAGGGTGTCAACCCTGCGAAGGTAAGACGATTAGACTCTGGCAGGGTGAGGTTTCTGTCCACCTGGCGCAAGATCCCTAGACACGAGACCCTGCCGAGGTCTTGACCTGCAGAGGGTGTGTATGATTGACTCTGTACAGGGTAAAAAAACTTTGCGGGGTTTCTACCCAGTACCTTGCCAAGGTCTTCAACCTGTGCAAGGCCTGTTCACAGTACCCTGTACAGGGTTTTACCCTGACAGGGTGTTACCACATACCACGTCCCCTATACGTACAAGGCTTACGACCCTGAGCAAGGTCGTCACAGGGTCTCCACAGGGTGTCGACACTGGCAGGGTATTCACAGGGCATAGCCGAATGTCCACGTGTGGCCTCTTCGTTTGGCAACCCGTGACTTGAGTGTTAACGTATCAACGTACATAAATACATATGCAGCACGCCTCCTGACTACAAAACTGCTGTGTGAAACACCCCGCTCCCTTACAAAAAGCTTCATACGTATCTCGTTAACAATTAGAAAAGTACCTGCAGCCCGCCACAGCTCACAACAGGTCCTGGCTTCCAGCGTCACCAACTGAAACTGGCATACCGGTAGGATAGTGGTATCCCAGCGAGGACGAACATGGCGTACAAAGGCAGGCGTTACCTGGTGCATAATAGAGCGAACGCGATTATCCGGAATACCGTAAAAGTACAAACCGGAATTGTCTCGGCGTTTTCCCGCAGCCAACCCACGATATCAAAATGAGCAAAATAATACCCTATAGTCCATCCACTACATCGCGTCCCTCTTTAGGCAAAAATTGTAAATCCACAATAATTCGAGCAATTGACCAATTAAGTTCATTCACCGCTGCCTGTAATAGTCGTGTCCCTCTTCACACTCGCTCAAGTTACATCCACGTGATGCATGTTTTCTTGCAAGGCCCTACAGTCAATGCTGGGATTGCGGCTGCGTACTTGCACGGTCGTGCAGTTTTTTCAGGTACCTTCGTGTTCGACGGAATTTGGCACCTAGTTCGTATCCAACAATCCTTGTGTCTCACTGCGCCCGTGCCCAGGTACATGCTCGCGTCAAGATGGTTGCTGCTCTTGGGATATCTACATGGCGTAGGAGCCACAGAGTGTCTGGTGGGGTGCTTGGTACAGGGTATAAGCCCCTTCGATGACGAAAACCTAGCCGTTTGGGACGACCGTAGCGCATGTGATTCTACAACTGTCGGCTGCGAAGTGAGCGCCGTACCGTACCCAGGGAGGTTTTTCCAGGGCATTCTATGGACTTCGAGTGTGGGTGCTGATGGGTCGAGTGGCTGCACGTGTGACATTTGCGACCCATACCTGGGCACTGTTACGACGACTTACATGTCAGAAGAGACATCTCTGTGGTCTCGCATCCACTGCTACCTTGCAGCGTCTGAGGCATCTGGGTACGACGTCAGCCCGTGCGTTGCAGCCATCGTGGACACGGGCACGCTGCCATGTGTGGACGATGAGTACGAGCCGCCTACTGTGAGCCAATTTGATTGCGAGGAGAATACCCTCGATGATCGCAGTGATTCGTCTTCGGTAGAAGAGTGCAATTGGGACGGGGATATTCGGATGGCGCAAGAGATGTTTTCTACCACTTCTACATCGTCCTCAACTACTGCGACCGGTGCGGTCGTGAATACCAACAGGTGTCGTGTGGGGTGCTTGATACAGGGTACCAGCCCCTTTGATAACGACGACCTAGCCGTTTGGGATAACCGCAGGGCGTGTGACCCTGCAACGATCGGCTGCGAATTGAGCGCGGTCACATACCCGGGGACCTTGTTTAAGGGCGCGCTATGAGCTTCGAGTGTGGGTGCGGACGGGTCGAGCGGCTGCACGTGTGATATTTGCGACCCATACCTGGGCACTGTTACGACGACTTACATGTCAGAAGGGACATTCCTGTGGTCTCGCATCCAATGCTACCTTGTGGCATCCGAGACATCCGGATACGACGTCAGCCCGTGCGTGGCAGCCATCATGGATACCGGTGTGCTGCCATGCGTGGACGATGAGTACGAGGCGCCCACTGTAGATCGATTTTCTTGCGAGGGGAATACCCTTGGTGATCTGAGTGATTCGTCTTCGGTAGAAGAGTGCAGTTGGAACGGGGAGTATCGATCGGTGGATGAGTTTTACGGCGGCAGTCGGGTGCCATCTCCCCTGCCCGGCCCGTCTACTGCACCAGTATCTACTACCAGCGACACCGGTGTTCTCGACGGCCTTACCCCCGTTCCATCGAACATAGTCGATGTCACTCCTCAGCCAGAACTTACTCCCACCGATTCCCCCGACCCCACACCGGCAACGCCATCGGCGGCCTCTTCGATGGCGCGTGTGATGACTTCACGGCCTCGTTTCATCAGTATGGTTTCTCCCGAACCGACACCGGTGGCGCCGTCGGTGACCTCTCCACCCAATGCAGACGGTTCGACGCTGCCACTGGAAGTAGAAGGGGGCATAACGTGTGCTGTCGGGAACACGTGCTCGGACGACTTTTGCTGTCATCCTGATACTCGAACGTGCGGTCGAAGTGAGTTACCACCAGCGATGATGCGTGAAAAATTTCAACGCTGTCTAGTAGCTTGATCGCCGTGTGCTGTGTTCTGCGCCATGAAAGGTTGGTATTGGGGCTGATATGTCGTTTCTATGCGCACATGCTTACGGCTCAACAGGACACTCAATTATCGTTCTCGTCGCCCATACCCTTATCTGGCGCTTTCTTTTCCCGTCGTAGAGTACACCTTCTGCCAACCAAGAGACTTTGCGAATGGGCCCAGGTGCTGCTCCGGTGTTGAAGGCGATGCGGATGCGTTAAATGTGTGCAAAGAAGGTAAACTTACAACAAAGATGGCTATAGCTCTTGAATCGAGTATTCGTGGGTCCCACAGCTCGGAAGCCGGTGTGCGACGATTTCCTGCCGTGCTCGCAAGGTAGTTATTCGCGCTCTAGACTTTTGTAATGTGGCAAGACCGCCTCGGAAGGGATTGCCCTAGTAGTGTAACCCCCGTCGTTTTTTCTGAAGGTATAGCTAACCGTTTACGACACCCCTCTTCTGCTCGGCCGTCTCTTGCGTATGCACCCAACTGATGCTCGTACCATGCCGATGTCTTTATACGCTGGGGGCTGAAGACTCAGTTTGTGACGAACCTGAGGGGCTGGCACGTGCAGAATTGGCCGGAATATACATTGGAATTATTACTGGCCTTATCTGCATCGCCGTTGCCGTTTGGAAACTGTATCGGTGTCTCACCGCGAAACAGTAGAGATATCGTCTGACGTCTTCGATGTCAGCAATCCAAACGGGTTTGAGACCGTCGAAGTGACGGCAGGAGGATCGTTGTGCGGGAATATATGGTTAGACTGCAATGCAACACTACCTCGCATATTCCATATAAGGCTTGGTTTTTAGTAATGCAGTGGGGTAGGCACTGGAATGTCACACCTAATGTCACAACGTGAGTTAATTGATGTTCTTTTCGAAAACCTTTGTTTTAAGGCGTTCTTATCTGCGGACGCCGAATACATGGGTATGGTAGATGCAATATTAGGCGTTAGAAATGTACGCGTTCGTGTTATTGTTAACTTCAAAGTCAGCATGGCGTAATGTTTAGCCACAACAACATTCATCAATATCATCCATTGGAGTTCAATGCCGGAGGTACTTTTCTAAGCCTGTCCATGTATTTCGGCGTATGATGTTGCGAATACGGAGCTATACGCAGTATCTCGGAGTGAAGTACTACGAGTACTGGGCTCTACGCACATTGTCGAGGTGGGAAACTACGAGTACTGGTGGACTACACGCGGCATTTTTCGAGGGCTTATTCTGCAAAGGCTTGATATCTACCAAGTGTTTCCAGGCTCTTGGTACAGCGAGCGCTGGGATGCACTAGGTTTTTTGGACGCCGTGGTACTGTGAGTGCTGCCATCCAAAGAGTATACTGGTACCGCCTCGGTGTACTGACCCCACACGTCGTGTACTGTTGCGACCTACCGCACCTGGTGTTGTCTATATGGTTTGGTCTATCCTTCCTTGCAGCTTGCAGTCGTTTAGGTGGGTAGCTCTTTATATGACCAGGTATGCAATCGACACCGCCAGTACTGGGCACGGGGTTCGCGGGGCTTGGGTGAGTATCAGATATCAGTATGAAGTATATCGGCCCAGCCGGTGGGCTCAGCCGGTAGGCTACGTAGGCGGTTAACCCCCGAACCAAGCCCGGCTGGCAGGGGGGAAGAAAACTGTGTGTGCGTTAGCTTCATTTCTCATTGCCACCGGGAGGACAACATTGGCGCGGAAGTTTCCTTCGCAAAGGGCGGCTATTCGACAGAAATGCGACCCATTCATTGACGAAACAAGGAGCATCGACACAAGTATTTACCTTGCACTTAATCATCAGGTGGGCGTTGCAAACAACTCCCGTGCATGCATGATACGCTCCTACTCCCTAGAGCGTCACACTATTTGGGAGCCTCAGGTGAAGGAACGACGTGTGCTACATCGACAGGAACCTATATTCAGATTGATGACAACAGCAGCACGCTATGAAAGAACTGAAGAGAAACGTCACGACTTCCTTTACCAGTATGGACAGCAGTTTGTTGCTTGTCTGTCGAACTTCGAAGCTACTACTTGTCTCTGTGGCTTGGGAGGAACACCTGGTCGGCGGAGGGAGATGCATCGCGGCACCTGCCTGTACGAGCTTTGATGTGTGTCTGGTATACATCCGCAGGCTATAATAAACCGAGATTCCCTGAACGGTCGCGGATTATTTTACTGTTCAAACTCCGAGGTTGTACCTCCTGATATTGCTATTCTTCCGCTCGCAATATCCTTTAGCTCAACCGTCTCTGCCGTCCCTTGCCTGTCACTGCCAGCTTACCGCATGTATCTTCCAAGTTCTTCATAATATGTACATCACCAGTATGTACTAAGAAATTTACTTTCTACGTGTTGGGCTCTCACTTCCCGTCTCACGAGGTCATCCGTTCGCTTCCGGCAGCTGTGGGCTCAGTCGCGGCCGACATATAAAACTGCGCGTAATGTCGTCGGAGTTATTTTCCGCGTTATCGGTTGTTTACATCAGTGCTCCCACAGCTTGACCGAAAACCCATATTCTTCTAGGCCTCCCCATGTCCGTACGAGACTAAAAACGTTCGTCTGGTTAGCGTTGAGTGGTACTCCCTTGGAATTTGGTCCAGAATCTCTTCTTTCAAAACCCAAAACCCGTTCTTGTTTCTCAAGGAATTCAGTCGGGGATTCGTTGCATGGAAAGCACGCGCTATTATAGGGCCGTGTACAGAACGCCGTTTCGTACCGACGATGGTTATGCGCCTGGAAAGGGGGTTGTTGCAGGGGAGTGACGGGGCACCGAGGAAGAACGGGCGACAATTTATATGGAAGACGCACGCAGTGACCGGACCATGAACGGAATGCCTGTTTTGCACCAACGGTATCTATCTATGTATCGGGCAGAGGGGTGTTACAGCGGCGGGGCGCCCAACAACAACGGGAGACCCGAATGGAAGTCGCATGCTGGTGTCAAGCTGTGGCAGAATTCCTGCTTGGTATCGACGATATATATGCTTCCGTAAAGGGATGGTGTTGGAGTGACCGGGCGCCAGGGAAGAACGGGGGAGCTGTTCTTCGGAAGGCGCATGCTATTACCAGGTCATGAGCGGAATCACCGTTTTGTATCGACGATAGTTACGCGTCGAAGAAGACGGGTGTTGCAGGGACGGGGCAACGAACAGGGGATCATTGTAGGTCCACCATCATCCAGCACATACAGTCTCTTGTCGTGACTCTACAAGTAGTAGTGCTATCACTCCAAACGCAGAGATTCAAAAAACCATTGTAGAATTACGCAGCTGCCCCCCTGCTGTGAAAACATCAAACTCATCCAAAATCCTAAACCCCAAATTTGGCAAAAATTTCGAAACCATGCTGACGTAAACAGCAATCTCCCTAATACAGTCATCAGTGCGGTGAAATAGGCCGACACATGTATACTGCAGTAGTTCCAAAGCCTGCGACAGGATCACACGCACAATCGCTTTCCGGCTGTGTACGCACCACCCTTCAAAATCCGAAAGAAGGAAACCCAGGAAACCAAGGAAAGGAAGAAGGAAGGAAAAGGAGCGATCAAGTGCTTCGACTCCTGACCCAAAAGTACCCGTGCATTATCTAAGTACCCGTGCATTATCTCCGCCTCCCCCTCTACGAATGCCTTCGCCGCGACCTTCGTTCTCTGACTAGATATCCGGCCGCGGCTAAGGTCATCTCATCAACCTGAGTGATCGCAATGTTGCTCCCGAAGGATTCAACTCGACGAAAGCATGGAATAGAGCCGTAGGGACAACAGACGTGAAAGCACCATAAACTCGATTTTGCTTCGCGGTGGAGTATACATTCGCATGCCTTTTGTTTCGAGTATGTCACGCTTACAGGAGTATCTGAAATATAACTATTTTTACTACCCTTGCTCCCTACTTGAATCAGCATGTAAGTTCTCGCTTGGGCCAATTCTTATGAAGTCGGAAACGTGGATTAAAAAAGGCGGTTTCCGATCGGTTGCTTTCCCGTCTGGAGTGTGAATAGCTACCCTTCTTACCGTCGGTCGGATCGAATATACAGTGTTGTGTTTGTTCTGGAGACGTTTGATGCACGGGAGTGACTTCCAATAGATTGACTGGCTCCAAGGAAGAAGGGTAGGGCAGGCGGAAGTCGGTTCGAAACTGCTTCGCCGTCGAAATGTTCGTGGGGTCAGAGAAGTCTTCATTTTCCAGCAGCTGCGCCCAACCATACATGCATGCTGTCACCTGCCGTGCCAACCGGGGGCTGGTCAGAGGTACTCTCCAGAGCATGCAGGGATAGGGAAGACAGAGTTAGGGTATCATATATAATATAGTGTCCCGTAGAAGAAAATGGGGGAGGGGTGGACAGACCTTGATAGTAGATTTTTATTGGGGTTTTGTGTTGGACGCCTGAAGCCGACCCTCCGACCCGAACCCTAACCCTAACACTGACCCGAACCCAATGCCAGTGATCAGTGCTGGGATGATGTGCTTGTTAAGACTCTAGGTTGGCTCGGCCGGTGTGGATGGGAAGGCTCTAGGTTGACTCGGGATGACTCGGGATGCTGTGGCTGGGAAAGACTCGAAAGTTGATTAAGCCGCGTAAAACATACCCCTAGCCAATCAGAGTGCCTAATTTTTTACCCCAGGAAGATCTACTCTCAAGGCTTGTCCACCGCTGAAAGGGGGGGGGGGGGGGGGGGGAAGCAGGTGACCACCCAGGAAAGGTAAGGAAGCATTCACATGAAGAATATGGGAACCCCCAAATACCGTTACACAAATATATCTTACTACCGAGCACGAGAGGACCCTCAACACACACCCTGCTCTCATGCTCGATAAGCGGGGTAGGAGAGTATCGTCCACCATACCTTGGTGGTTTAAGCCATATACTCAAATTCATGTCATCTTCCAAAAAAAAAGCACAGATGTTAGAAACCCGGAATTTCAGATTTAAAGTTGAATTTCAAATATCGACCTTAAGTTCAAAACTCAAAAACTTCAAAAATCAATTCTCAAGATAAAAAATCTAATCTCAATCTCAAAAATCAAATCTCAACCTCAAGGTCAAAACTCATTAAAACTTCAACATCGACTCGGTAATCAACACTCAGCCTTTCCATGGCGGTTGGTCCAACGGTCATCAGCAGAGTGCATCAGGGTCGAAACAAATGTTAAACTACTGTAATATAATCTCTAAACTGATTATCCAAGTCAATCTCAGTAGTGGAATCCTGAAATCGATGAATGGTACATCAGAGTCCAAACTCAAATCCACCAGAAACCTGAATCTCAAATACCAAAAATCTAAACCTGTGGTCTCAGATAGAAAAAAATCACACTCCCAGTCCCAAATCTGACTAATAAATATTATTTTGTACCAAATGGTCGTTTTTTCCGGAATATTTCACTTTTTGTTCGGCTGTGCGTCTTTTCTCGTGGTTCCTGCTGCGGGGCCCGCAGGGGGGCGGCGTCGACAGTACGGTGCAAGCGTTGGCTCCGGCCGGGCTCCGTGGCACATGTTTTAGGTGGTCAAAGTCACGTCACCCAGCAAGCAACTCAAGGGATGGGGTCCCACTTCCGAAAAGACATCTAGGGGATTGGAAACCTACCTGGATCTTCGTATTTTAGTGTTTTTAGCTGCAAAGATTTTGTCCTTCTCTCTTCTTGCTGCAACTGCAACTGTTACAGCACACAGCAGTGCTGCTCGAGCTCGTGCTGCTCGAGCTGTAGCAGTAAACAACAGCAACAACAGGCGTACGAGCGCTGCTCGAGTCGAGTGTTGCTCGAGTGTCGCTGGGTGCTGCTGCTCTGCTGCTGAGTGCTCGTGTACCCGTGGCTGCTTGGCCACGTCGAGTGTTCGTCTCGTGCTCGTTGCGCGTGAGCAATCGAGTGATCGTGGTCCCGTGTCTTTCTTTTTTTTTACGGTGCAATAGGCTTCGCAACCTACAAGTGGTCATCATGCTCGAGCGCTCGAGTGCTGCTCGAGCAGTACGCAGCAGTACAAGAACATCAACAACAGGCGTACGAGTGCTGCTCGAATCGAGTGATGCTCGAGTGCTGCTGAGTGTTGTTGTTGTTGCTGCTGCTGCTGCTGCTGCTGAGTGCTCATGTGCTCGTGACTGCTTGGTCACAAGACGTGAGAAAAGGCTGTATCCACCACGTACATACCTGGTAGCATTTTTTTTAGTATCTCGGTGCGATTCATCATTTATCGGATCTTTGTACCACGTATTGCGTTGCGTGTAATACCCGAGTGTTCACTGCCCTTTGTACAAGAATACGCGCGTTCGGCATATTTCAACACTTGTAAAATTCAGTAAAAATGGAATATAGACGAGACGTATTACGCAGCTTACAAAGTTGAGCATCAACTACTTATTCAGTCGAACTCACAGCTGACGTATTGTATAATTTTATAAAATGTTACCGTGCCACACGGTTTGCTTGTTGTGCTGTTACTCCTGTCGTCGCTGCCGCTACTGCTACGCACAATCACGGTATAGCTGCTACTGTTTCTAGCACAGGTTGCTTTTCTCGCTGCTACACTTATTATATTTTGCCCGTGCCTCGCGGTTGCTTATCTTGCTGCTCTTGTTGTTGCTGCCGCTGCTGCCGCACAGTGCTGTGCACAATCACGGTATAGCTGCTACTACTACTGTTGCTGCTGGCGCCTTTTCTTGCTGCTACTGAAATTATTTTTTTTCCCGTGTCACACGGTGGCTTGTCTTGGTGCTCCTGCTGATGACGCTGCGGCTGTACACTGTCACTATATATATAGCTACTGCTGCTATTGTTGCTGGCGCAGGTTGCTTCCCTTGCTGCTACTCTAAGTTTTTTTTGTGTCCGTGCGACTGATGTTTTTTTCACTCCCTGGCTATTTCGTGTACCAGTATAATATCTTCTACCGGGTGTTAGTTGCTTTGCGGGTGTATAGGGTTGTCCATCAACTCATTTTCGAGATTGATTTGTTTTGATTCATTCTTTGATCTTCCGGACGAAACATGTGCAGTTCTTGCAGATTACACAGATCCCACCCGGTGAAGATGTACAGATCACACAGATCAAGTCCCTACTCAGGTACACACGTGTGAATATCTACCTCATACAGACCCCATCCTGGCTAAACATGATGTAAACAATGATGAAGTATCCAGATTTACGAATCCTGTAGATCATACAGAAATCCTGCACGTTCCCACTCAGGTACACACGTGTGAAATATCTTCCTAATCACACAGATACCACCCGTTAAATATGTACATATCACACGCAACAACATCCCCCTCAGGTGCACACCTGCCAAATATTACAGATCCTGCAGATCATACTATTCCTGCAGGTCACGCAAACCCACAAACAAACATGTGCAGATCATTCATGCAGATCATACAGACCCCATCCCGGTCAAGATGAACAGATCGCACAGATCACACATATTCCACTCAGGTAGATCATACAGATCCTGCAGATCGCCCATGTGTAATGATCATACAGGTCCTGCAGATTACACATAGGTACAGACCACACAGATCAAGTTCCCACTCAGGTACAAACGTGTGAAATATCTACCTCACACAGACCCCATCTCGGCTAAGCATGATGTAAACAGGTGTGAGGTATTCAGATTTTACAGATCCCTCACATCGTGAAGAAACCCAGCAAGTTCCCGCTCAAATACACACGTGTGAAATATCGACCTCATACAGACCCCATCCCGGCTAAACATACTGAAAGCAAGTGTGACGTATCCAGATTTTATAGATCCTCCAGATCATACAGAAATCCTGCAGATCATACAGATCCTGCAAATCGTACAGACCCCATTCCCGTCAAGATGTACAGATCATACAGATCACACAGATTCTACTCAGGTAGATCATACAGATCCTGCAGATCACACATGGGTACAGACCACACAGATCAAGTTCCCACAAACGCGTGAAATATCTACCTCACACAGACCCCATTTCGGCTAAACATGATGTAAACAAGTGTGAAATATTCAGATTTTACAGATCCTTCACATCGTGAAGAAACCCAGCAAGTTCCCGCTCAAATACACACGTGTGAAATATCGACCTCATACAGACCCCATCCCGGCTAAACATACTGAAAGCAAGTGTGAAGTATCCAGATCTTATAGATCCTCCAGATCATACAGAAATCCTGCAGATCATACAGATCCTGCAAATCGTGCAGACCGCATCCCGGTCAAGATGTACAGATCATACAGATCACACAGATTCTACTCAGGTAGATCATACACATCCTGCAGATCATACAGATTCTGCAAATTATACATATCCTGGAGATCATACAGATCCCACCCGGTAAAGATGTACATATCACACAGATCCCACTCCGGTACACACCTGTGAAATATCTACCTCACAAAGACCCCATCCCTGCTAAACATACTGTAAACAAGTGTGAAGTATTCATATTTTACAGATCATACAGATCATACAGAAATACCGCAAATCATACAGATCCTGCAGATCATACATATCATGAAGACCCACCGATAAAAATGTGCATATCATGCTGATCGTACATACCCTATCCCGGTGTACAGATCATACAGATCCTGCAGATCACACATGGGTACAGACCACACAGATCAAGTTCCCACAAACGCGTGAAATATCTACCTCACACAGACCCCATCTCGGCTAAACATGATGTAAACAAGTGTGAAATATTCAGATTTTACAGATCCTTCACATCGTGAAGAAACCCAGCAAGTTCCTGCTCAAATACACACGTGTGAAATATCGACCTCATACAGACCCCATCCCGGCTAAACATACTGAAAGCAAGTGTGAAGTATCCAGATCTTATAGATCCTCCAGATCATACAGAAATCCTGCAGATCATACAGATCCTGCAAATCGTGCAGACCGCATCCCGGTCAAGATGTACAGATCATACAGATCACACAGATTCTACTCAGGTAGATCATACACATCCTGCAGATCATACAGATTCTGCAAATCATACATATCCTGGAGATCATACAGATCCCACCCGGTAAAGATGTACATATCACACAGATCCCACTCAGGTACACACCTGTGAAATATCTACCTCACAAAGACCCCATCCCTGCTAAACATACTGTAAACAAGTGTGAAGTATTCATATTTTACAGATCATACAGATCATACAGAAATAACGCAAATCATACAGATCCTGCAGATCATACATATCATGAAGACCCACCGATAAAAATGTGCATATCATGCTGATCGTACATACCCTATCCCGGTGTACAGATCATACAGATCACACAGATTCCACTCGGGTCGATCATACGGATCCTGCAGATTATACAGATCCTGCAGGTCAATGACACCCACTGATAAACATGTGCAGATCATGCAGATCGTACAGACCCTCTATCTTGCTCAAGATGCGCAGACCAGGCAGATCGGACATATCCCATCCCGGTCGAAATATACTGATTGTACAGATCACGCAGATTCTACTCAGGAACACATCTATCCATGAAAATTATAGCCACACAGATCCCCTTCAGGCTAAACATGTGCATATCATTGAGATCAACCAGATCCCACCTGGCACACAAGTGCAAATGATACGGAACGTACATGTCTCTTATGGCCTCTGCCAGATGATATCAGCAAGAGGGCTTCCAGCGAGGGACTCCACCAGTCTCGCTGGCCTCGCACTCAGTAAGTCTTGTTCTTAGAGCTTGTATTATCACGGAGTGATCCTCATCGGACCACGAGCCAGGTGGCTAGGGGACATCACACAGGATCCCGGCCACTGCTCCACTCACACATGCGATTACACTGAA
This sequence comes from Macrocystis pyrifera, assembly GCA_031763025.1. NCBI lineage: Eukaryota > Phaeophyceae > Laminariales > Laminariaceae > Macrocystis > Macrocystis pyrifera. Next base: position 5,001,516 of record JASSKH010000009.1, on the reverse strand, counting down.
ACCTCCACGGCTTGGTATCTTTTGGCTACAGCACCCCCAAAGCGAGTTCACTCGACACGAACGAGCTTGACAAAACCAAAAAACCAAGACGAAATCGCATGCGGCAAATCACAAATCAATGCTGAACTCTGAAGCAATTTTAATCTTGAGCGCACGGGTCATCCGTAATTTGCGCAATTCCTTCACGACGAATTCAGGCGCAGCAGAATAAATCGACCGCAAAGACTCCCACGTGCGCTCCTCTGCTTCGAAACCATCCCAATCGACCAAGACAATCACCTCGTTGGCATCATCTTCGGCCACATGCACCAAAGCATTCATGCGGCATTCACCCTGCGCAAAGGAATGTTGGAAAACATCCTTCAGATCAGCGGTGACGTTCAACGTCGCATCCGCATAAAATCGTAAACGAGCCACGTGAGCTTGATGCACCTTCCCAGAAACGATGTTCTGAACTGAGTACACATGATCATGATCAGCTGCTACCACACGCCACGGACCAGTCCATGTGGACAACAATTTCGGTGTGGCACCCTGCCGACGAACACGAGCATACAACACGAAATCACCAACCGCAAATTTTGGCAACACCACCTGGCCCTGAGCCTGTTTACGTTTGTTGTCGCGAGACACGGCAACAGCTGCGCGAATATCGGCGCAAAATCTCTCCTGCTCTGCAACGACTTCACGGACGTTCGCACGCAACAAGTCAGCATTCATCACGTCAACATTCCACCTGCCATCAGACTCAGAAACGAGCGCCGAGAAATCGGTACGCGGAGCACGCCCAAACATCACGCTGTACGGAGTGCTTCGGTAACGTTCACGAAACGAAGTGTTCAAGGCCCACTGAGCGGCCGGCAAAACATCAACCCACTCCGAAACCTGACGACGCTGTTCTGACAGAATGGAACGCAGAGCACGTACCACCTCTTTTACCATGCGTTCACACGTACCGTTCGACCACGGCGTGTAAGCGACAGCAAAACGATGTTCGATGTGCAACGCGTCGCTCAACAAAGCAAGCACCCTGTTCTTGAAATGCGTGGCGGTATCACTCACCCACACACGCGGCACCCCCAAAGTCTTACACCAGGCTAGCAAATGCTTCGCTGTGACCTCGGCTGTACAAGCCTCGGCCGGTTCCAACGCCACGTAGTTGGACAAATCATCCATGATGACCAAAACATATCGGAAACCATCCTCATCAGGCAGGCCATCGCTACCTTCGGGCCCGCTGTGGCCAACATACAAAAAATCAAAGTGCACCACTTCTCCCGGAGCGGTACCATGCACCGTGTCTCCGTAGGGACGAGGAATGAGTGCACCTGCACGCGTGTCTACACAGTGCAAACACTGGCGAACGAATTCGCGAACCTGAGAATCCATGTGAGGCCAAACACAATATTCCTTCAGGCGAAACAAAGTCGGCGCCACACCACGGTGACCAGCCGAGCGCATGTGCGCGCACACCATCAAACGAGTTTGAAGAGCAAGATCATCCGGCGGAATCCACAAGACGTCACGCACCCCAACACGCACACGAAACAAACCATCATCGGCCAAGGTAGCTTGACCGAAGGTTGTCGAAAATTCATGAACACCAACGCCGATACGAGCGACAGACCTTTGTTGCGAGGCACGAATCACATCCAATGCGGGAAGCGAATCGTCAGCATTACATGGGCTGTGCACGGCAACCGAACGAACAGGCACCGTAGGAACTTTGACCCAACGAGACAACAGATCCCCCCAACAGTTTCGATCGCCAGGGATGTGTTCGATTGCATAGCGGTATTGTCCTAAAACACCCTTCCAATTCTCTAGGCGTTGTGCCATGGTCTTTGTGACCGTCGTGACACACTTCTCCGGATTGAAAATGTACTGCAAGTTTCGATGATCAGTAAAGATATGAACACCACCCCAAAGCAGGTATTCGAGCCTCCGGAACGTATTAACGATCGCAAAACCTTCTTTGTCGACAGTCGCCCAGCGCAACTGCGAACCTGTGAACGAACCACTCAGAAATCCGAGAGGCTCGTGAGACATGCTTTCCAACGCCAATCCACTGCGAAATTCGTGTTCAGGCACTTGGGTGAGAAAACTACCCCAATGGAAATCAGAAGCGTCAGGAAACATCAAAACAACGCACCCGGGACGAGGATGATGAAGCGGCACTGCTTGCGCCACCAAACCCCGTGCGGCATTCCACGCCCGCACCCGATCCTCCGTCCACGCGGTATCCTTGATGACACGATTGCGCGCCACTCGCTTAGTCCGACGTGTAGCCCCAACAAGGAGCTCCTCCAAAAAATCACGTAACGGTGCTACCGTTTCCGCTAAACGTGGTAACGATGTACGCAACCAGTTGACAGCCTGCAAGAATTGCATTAGTTCTCCAGCGTTTTCGGGACGACGCATTTCACTTAAACCTTGCACTCGAGCGGGGTCATGGGACACGACACCATTGGAATACACCTTACCACACCAGACCAGTTCACGAGAGAAGAAGGTACACTTGTGGGCGGCGACAAACAGTCCAACATTCTCCAGGCGTTCAAGAATGTCATCAAGCAGCTGCAGAAGAGCTTCTTCGGTGTCTGCGAAAAAGAAAACGTCATCGACCCAAACTTTGCAATCCAAACCACGCAACACTTCAGTCATGACACCTTGGAAATAAGAAGTCGCATTCAAAACACCTTGGGGAACACGGGTAGGCGTGAACAAACCGTCGCTTGTCGCCATGGTGAAGACGTCTTGCGCCTCCGGAGCCAAAGGCATCTGCCAGTACCCTTGAAGTAGGTCCAGCTTGCCGAAGAAACGCGCCCCCAGCAGATCTCCCATGTCTTCATGGTTGGGCATGACGCCCGGGGACTTCTCCACCTGTGCGTTCACCGCCGAGTAGTCGCTCACCAAACGGAAAGAGTCCTTCTTGGGCACCGCCATCGCCGGACTCGCCCACACCGCCTGGATGTTGTGGTAGACAAAGCCAAAAAACACCAAAGCAGCAATGCACTTCGAGAGCCAGTCCCTTTTCGTCGGTTCGTACCGACGTGGCGTTGCCTTGACAGGCTTCGCCTGTTGCTTCAGCTGCACTCGCATCGGCTCCACTTGCGCTGGCGGATCACCACACAGCGCACGGCGAAAAGCACCCACGCGACGAGCCAAAATTTCGCGCAAACGGGTTGCTCCGCCGACGCTTAATCCACTCTGCTCTGCCTGCTGCACGCTGTCCTCCAACGCCCGTTCTCGGGCCGTCCGCTCCTCCTCCGGATCCATGAACATGTCTGGCCCCCGGTCGACCAAATGTTCCACCGCCTTGTCCTCCGGAGCATCCACCGTAGCCTCGGTCTGAAAAGCACGCACGGAAACCGTCACTCTGCGCGCCGCAAGGTAACTCGGAGTCTCCACACCGGTCGATACCGGCACTGCGCGAGGGCGAAGCTTCTCCAGAGCTTCACGGTAGACGTCGATGCCAAGAGCTTTCATGGTAGCCATGCCAAACAGAACGACGTTATCTGTACCAGGCATGACCGCGAAAGTGATGGGCTCCAATTTCACCGCTCCCCACGGCGTCCGTACACTCACGGCAATCGGCACCGTTTTGTGCGTGACCATCACTGAAACACCCGTAGCGGTTTTCGCCTGCTGCGGGCCATTTTCGAACGGAATTTGCAGATCGGCGCCGCCGAAATGCGAAGACAGCTGCTGAAGTAAGCCGACACCGATGGACGTGAGCGCCGACCCCGAATCAAGGATCACACGCGCCATCAGCGAACCAACCGACCCTGGCAAAGAGAGATCAGCGCGTAAACACTCGGCGCTGCGATCGACAGGCACTTCACCTGCCGTTGAACTCTGGTCGGTACCAAGAGTCACCTGACGCCATGGCTGCCCTCCTACAGCCGGCGCCGAAGAAATAGAATCGGCGGTCCACCCCGACCAAGACGTCGAATATACAGACGGTTCCGGCGCTACCGCCCCTGCAGCAGCACCAGACACTGACTCCGCCCGCTCGGTGGATGGCGAAGTTCTCGCTCCAGCAGCACCCACCGATGTTCCAGCTCCTCCAACGTATACAGCTCGGCCGGCAACAGACGAACCAGATCCCGACCCAGCGGCTCCTGCCGCTGGCGCACCAGAAGTTGAAGAAGCAACAGCAGAAGTTCCACCGCCCGCTGTCAATTGATTGCCACCACGGCCACCGCGCCCGCGTCCATGGTTGAATCTGCCCCGGCCGCCATTGCGGCCCCCGCGATACCCTGACGACCCGCGCCCACCACTGCTGGGAGCTGTGCCGCCACCGCGAGCTTTTGGGCAATCAGAAACATAATGGTTGGGATCACCACACTCGAAACAGACGCGAACAAACGACTTTTTCGCGGACTGCTGCTGTTTCGGTTTCTGCTGCTGTTGGCGTCGCGGTTCAGCTGCCCCTGCAGCATCTTTCCGACCATACGCCTCGATGAATTTCCACTGTTCTGCAGCAGAAAAAATTTGGTCCATGACCAATGCCGGGTCCTTCTTCCACCCTGCAGCGTACGTTAGCTGACCTTTTACGTACTTTTTGAACTCGGACGGCCATAAGCCATCCACCAACGCCATGCTCACAAATTCCGCCGGTCCGGGCAACCACGAACGGTCCTGCGCGCGGTACATGGCATGCACCGCGTGATTCTCCGCAAAATACTTTTCCATAGCGGAGTTTACCATCATCGCGCGGTCTTTGACGGATGTTTCACCGCCCTGCTTTTCATCGCGCCTCATTGAGAGAACGCGACGCAAGTCCGCTGCCGCCCGCGAGGTGTCAAATCTGTTGCTGGTGGTTGTGTAACCGGCGTGCTGCCTAACAGCGTCCAACAACTCCGAGGCGGTCATCGTAGTCTGATGCTTGTAAAATCCCTCAAAACACCGATGAATGTAATTGGGGATAAGCTGGCCCATGCTCACTTTGGAGTGCTGAACCACCCCCTGAGCGTTGGCGAGCTGCAGCCGTTCCTCATAATCGAGGTACGCTGCGTAAAAAACACGAGAGGCCTGCTCGGTCCACACCTCTCCGTATTTCGGTGGAGTCAGAGACTCCCCTACCACCAGCGGCGTGCTTGCCGTGTGCGCCATAATCCACAGCAGTCCACCTGGACTCTACTGTAATAACGGAGAAACTGCCGCCTGACCTGTGCGTCCTCCAGCTCCCGGAGCGTCCTCCCCTGCTGTGCGCTTCAAGCCGTTTCGATCCGTCCAACGGGCCAACTGCCTTCCCAGCTGTGACCCAATACTCCGCAGCCGAAAACTCCTCCAACAGAAGTTCCGCGAATATCTAGATATTATGGCCTCTGCCAGATGATATCAGCAAGAGGGCTTCCAGCGAGGGACTCCACCAGTCTCGCTGGCCTCGCACTCAGTAAGTCTTGTTCTTAGAGCTTGTATTATCACGGAGTGATCCTCATCGGACCACGAGCCAGGTGGCTAGGGGACATCACACAGGATCCCCGGCCACTGCTCCACTCACACATGCGATTACACTGAAACCTCCACGGCTTGGTATCTTTTGGCTACACTCTCCAGGCAAACTATTTGGAGTGTGTCGATAATAGATCCTTCAGATCATGCACACATGGCATTCAGATCATCCCACTCGTCACGCAAGTGCAATAATAAAGACCAAGCAGATCCCACCACCAAAAAAAGGGTGATACATCTACATTATACTAGTCCTGCAGATCGTACAGATCCTTCAGATCATGCAGACCTACCCACGAAAGGCTATTCATCAGTTAATCACGGTACATGTATGTTCGATTAACATCTGTAGTTCATGCAGATCGTACAGACTCCACCCGGTAGAGGTGTTCAGATCATCAAGAATCGCACATCTATCGATGATAGAGATCCCACCCAGGCGATAAATACCTGCATGATACTCATCCCGTCGATTTCCTTCTGAGTGCTACGCTTTCCTTTGAACAATACAGTTGTAGTCCATGCCTCCTATACGCCAAGACATGCGAGAGCATCGAAGACTAGACTACTTCTCTTCGCTTTTAGAAATATTACAGTACTACTGCAACCCATGACTCATTTTACTCCGAGATCACTTTTACTCAAACGAGAGGTGCAAGGGTTTTACTTACGTCTCCCTTTTCAACTTGCGACACCCCCTGGATTTCATGCCACCCACATCCCGAAGGGGAACCTTGTATGTCATTGCAGTATTGAAGTACTACCAAATCCCCCCAAAAAAGACTATTCTCAGAAAACTCTGCCCACTAATGTACTCATCTCCGTCCAGAAAATAACTCATGTATTTTTCATAGGTGTTAAGTGTTACCAAATCCAAGAATATGTATTTATCATACTTGCCAAGTGTTACCGAATCCAGGAAAATGTGTTTATCATACGTGTCAAAAGTGATACCAGCTCCAAGAAAACCTCCACAAAAACAAAATCTCAGTTCAAATATCAACTCAAAGTCATGATGAAATTCCTGCGGAAACGGAAGGCATCCTTGGCAAGGAGTTTCGTCAAGAAATCAGCGTGTTGGTACTTCGACTGCACGTGTGATGTTTTAAACTCTACGTTCTCTACATGCTCTCACAGGAAGTGCTGCCGTACGTTGATATGTTTCGAGTTCGAGTTGGCTACAGGGTTAACCGTCAACTAGATCGTACCGTTGTTGTCCTGAAAAACCTGAAAGCACGAATCCCCAAAGTCAGGCAAGAGAAAACGCCACACGGACCGCAGGAAAAATGCCTCCTTGAAGCTATCTCCCATTGCAACGTACTCGGCCTCGCTCGAGGAGAGTGTGGTGCACTTCGGTGTCCTAGAAATCCATTGGATGGCCGCACCCCCACACATTACGGCTCCCCCCCGATACATATTTCCCCTTGGTTTCTTTGGGGGCATAAGCTGCGTCTGCATAAACCACCAGCTCTAAGCCACTGCCCCTCTTGAAAGTCTCACCGTAGCTGCTCGTGGCGTTCAGGTACTCCAGAATGCCTCTTACGGCCTTCCAGTGTTTGTGTTTGGGGTTTTGCGAAAACCTAGATGCCGCCCGCACGGCATTCGAGATGTCGGGTCTCGTCTGATGCGCAAGCCGCATCAAACTCCCTCTCGAAATGGCCACACCCCGTCGGCCTCGTCTTCGTCATACTCTTCAAGGAAAACGTCAGTCGAAAGTGGGATGTTCCTAACTGTGGTCACTCCGTATTGCTTGATCAGCTTTTCCGTTTGCGACTTCTGTGAAATCGTCAATAGACCCGCGTCCTTGTTCTGAGAATAGTGACTACCAGCGTAACATCGGAGCTCGCTAAGGTTTTGATGGGTACTAGGTGGCCGAAGTCCTCGCAAAACCGATCACACCTCACTTTACGGCCTACCGCAAAGATGTCGTCTAAGTGTACCACAGCAAACGATGGAGACAGACCCCGCCTCGATCAATCGGAAAACGCACGCATCTGCGAGGCTCTGTTCAAAACCAAGACGCTTCAGGCGGGTGACAAGGTGACTATGCCAAGACCTGGATGCTTGTTTCAAGCGGTATAGGCTACAATTCAAGCGCACCACTTTACCGGACAGAGTTCCGCAGTCTCGTGGCATCCGCATCAAAACCACCTCCTTTAGTTCGGCCTGAACAAAAGCCTGTTGTACATCGAAATGACACAAGTCCAACTGCAACTCGCAAACTATAGTAGCCATCAAGTGGATACAATGCGCGGCGGGGGTGGGAGCAAACGTCTCATGAAAATGAACTCCCGGGCGCTGGCGAAATCATCTCGCTACTAGTCGCGCTTTCGCCTTCACTACCTTACCGTGCTCATTCGCCTTCCACGTGTACACCCACTTGGCCGAGAGCACGTTTTCCGCCCTTTTGCTGCTAGGCATCCCCAAAATCCCAGCCTCTTCCATCCCGGAAACCTCCCTCTCCATGGCGTGGGACCAGTTGGGACTGTATGGCGACTGCATCGCCCCGAGGTATGTAGCGGGCTCCTCCAGCTCGCTTGCGTCGAAGGTGGGCAGGGAAGGGGCTGGTTCGTTGGGCGGGGGCTGGTGGCAGAGTGCGTGGTCTGCTGAGTGGGGTGTGTCAGCTGGCGGTGCCGAAGTGGACGCCTGGTGGTACGCCTTCGTTCTCGAGCGTGTCCGCCCCGGCTGCAGGAGCTGGTTATCCGAGAGACCCTCGTCGACCTGGGGGTTTTCGGTCTCCGGTGGAGATGACGGCGACATCACCCCCGTCGGCCGTGGCACCATCGGTGGCGCCGGTGTCATCACCGGCGTCATCACAAGGACGGAGGGCAGTATCGACGTCACCGGCGGCACCGGCGTCATCACAGGGGGGGAGGACACAGCCGGCTTCCTCACCGGGTGCATCGCCGCAGGTACCGACGCACGGGACGGGGAGAGGGGGGGGGGGGGGTTAGCCACTATCAAAAGGCCTAGTCCTTCTACGCCCATCATCACCCCCGGTAACGGCGTCGTTGAGGACACAGCCGGCTTCCTCACCGGGTGCATCGCCGCAGGCACCGACGCTCGGGGGGGGGGGGGGGGGGGTGTACTCGATATGAGAGATGTACTTCTATCCTATGCATGGCCGTAGTCGTATGACCATATACCCTCGCATCCCTACAATGCCGGGACGGAGCATGTCGGGTTTTCACTGACCAGGTAGACATTGCTTGCACCAAGCACGAAGCGCCGTGAGGTGTCCGGCGAGTCGCATGAAGGATGAGCTGCATCCTACTACGAACCGCTTGTGAGGCGGCGGCGGGGGGGGGGGTTAGCCACTATCAAATAGCCTAGTCCTTCTACACCTACCATCAGCCCCGGTGACGGCGTCGTTGAGGACACAGTCGGCGTCCTCCCCGGGTGCATCGCCGCAGGCACTGACGCACGGGCGGGAAGGGGGGGGGGGGGGGGGTTAGTCACTATCGAAGGGCCTAGTCCTTCTATACCTACCATCGCCCCCGGTGACGGCGTCATTGAGGACACAGCCGGCTTCCTCACCGGGTGCATCGCCGCAGGTACCGACGTACTGGACGGGGGAGAGGGGGAGGGGGGGGGTTAGCCACTATCAAAATGCCTACCCCCGCCGTCAATGCCGGCGCAACAGAAAGGGGGGGAACACCGGCACAGGGGGGAAAAGGGCGGCGGGTTGAATTCAGGCGTGAACCAGCGCGGTCTCGGCGGAAAGTTGATCTACCACCCATTAGGTGGGCGCCTTGGCTGTCAAATCGGTTCCTTTGCCTGGATAGTATGTAAGGACAGGACATTAACCTTCAGCTGTGGAAGGAAGGACACGCTTTCGAGCGTCACTTGCACGTCTCTCGTTGCGCTGTGGAAAGTCAAATCCAAACTCCCCACGTATTCGACGGTCAACATGGTACCGTCTCCTATATACACCTGGGAATTCTCGGGGGAGGGGGGGCGTCGGTTATACAGGTCATTGGGGTTCAAGGTCATGTGCTGTGACGCGCCGTTGTCGGCGACCCAGCTCTCTACCTTCCCATCTAGGGTGCTACACTGACCAACTAAGCCGCTCATCGGCAAAGACTGCGCCGTCAGGAGATGTGAGGGCCAGTGTGACGGCTCGCCGGGAGTCGGCTACAGGGCCGGCTGCTGCTGCTGTTGATGATACTGTGCTTGCTGCTGCTGTTGCTGTTGCTGCTGTTGATGGTACTGTGCTTGCTGCTTCTGTTGCTGTTGCTGTTGCTGCTGCTGCTGCTGCTGTTGTTGCTGAAGCTGCTGCTGCTGCTGCCGCTGCTGCTGGTACTGCGGCTGCTGCTCCTGCTGCTGCTGAAGCTGGTGGTATTGCGGCTGCTGTTCCTGCTGCTGCTGCTGAAGCTGGTGGTACTGCGGCTGCTGGTCCTCCTGCTGCTGCTGGTACTGTGACTGTTGCATCGGTGGTGGCGCCTCCGGTTGTGGCGTAGTGGTGGGGTTGGGGAGTAGTGGTGCTGCAGTTGTTGCCAGGTGTGGTTGATGTACGCGTTGCGTGGTGGGTTGGGGTTTGGGTACATAGTGCGGGGTTGAAGGAATGCGTGACAATCAGCTGCAAAGTGGCCCGGCCGATCGCACCTGAAACAACGTCGGCGGGGGTCGGCTTCGTGTATGGCTTGTTCGGCGTCTTGACGTCGACGTAGGTCGGGGAGGTACCAAGCAGCGGCGTAGATACCGTCTGTACCTGGGTGGCGCCCTTCGGGCCCTATGAACATAGTTGCGTCGCGCCTTTGTGGCAGCAGCCAGCCGCCGCCGCCGCCGTCGACGCGTGCGTCCTTCCTCGACTTGTTCCTGGACTTTCCGCGGTTGTATCCGCGATTACCTCCGCCTTAGCCATGGTGCTACTGTTGCCCGGCAGCCCAATTTTGGCCATGTTGCTGTTGCTGTTGCTGTTGCTGCTGCTGCTGCTGCTGCTGCTGCTGCTGCTGCTGCTGCTGCTGCTGCTGTTGCCCGGTTCCCCATTGTCCAACTCCACCTCTCCCGGCACTACCCCTGCCGCCCGTGTGATGTCCGGGGGTAGGGAAAGCCCCGTGTGGACCAGGCCCACCGCCCCCAGTCGCGACCAAAACCTGCGCCGTGCTACCTGCTCCCGTCTTCTTGCGCTCTAGCTCCCGGAACGTCGCTCGTGCCCGGTCCTTGATCATGGTCATGGTCAGAGTGCGATCATGCTGCAACATTTTATTGTCGATTTCATAGTCCGACGAACGGCATTGTAGCGTGTGTAAGTTGATCTCGCGCTCTGTTGTAACAATCCCTACTTCCGCCAACTTCTCGCAGATTATGCTCACCCGCTCGAGGTACAATACAGGCTGTTCGCCCTAGATCATCTCTGTGTTGAAGTATTCACGGGTATATGCGCGCTTGTCGAGTTCATTGCTAGGGACGTAAGTTTTGTGTATCATGGCCATGAAGAGGCTTGGGCTACCAAGATCCCATTTTTTTCACTGCAGCGAGCGGTCGGTGATTGCTTGGGTTACGCCGTCGTAGGCTCTGCGGGCCGTGTCTACCTCATTGCACCCGTGGAGGTTGATCAATTCCTCCTCGCTTTTTTCGTTGGGGCCCTGTAAAATAATAGGGTTAGACGTCTCTTTCAGGGTGTCCGTGCCCCTGTTGCTAACTGCCCATGACGTGAATTGCTTTTTCGATGTAAAGAATTCCACGTCTCCCGTCTTGGTGTCTAGCTTTGGGGCAGGCTTATTATGACTCACCATGAACGTCCCTTTGTGAGCAAGCTCCTCCGGTGCTCCTGTTGCCCTTCCGCCTTGCCGGGGCCTCTGCACTCGTTGTTCCTCCATCTGGGCTTTCGCCCGATTTTTCTCCTCCTCCTGTACCTCTATCTTAACTTGCATTCTGAGCAGTTCGTGTTTCAGACGTACGGCTTCCCCTCTCAGTCCGCCGCTCTCTGGCGGGGTCTGGCTCTGCGCTCCTGCGCTGTGAGTCAGCCCCGCGGCTCCTGCTGCAGCATTGTCTGCCGCCATTCCTCAGGCGGCGCTGTTTGTGCCGTCCTCGGTCTGGGCCGTGTCGACCCTCCTCGGGTCCCGTCCGGAGTCATCCATAAAATCATAATCGCGCACACGCCCTCGCGTGAGACTCCCCGGCTAAACCCGAATCAGCTTTAAAGCAGACAGAAAGCCTCTAGCGTGTCACCTGCCGTGCCAACCGGGGGCTGGTCAGAGGTACTCTCCAGAGCATGCAGGGATAGGGAAAAAATATTGTAGGGTATGGTATATATATTATAGTGTCCCGTAGAAGAAGGGGGGGGGGGGGGGGGGGCAAGCAGGTGGTCACACAGGGAAGGCAAGGAAGCACCCCCATGAAGAATATGTAAATCCCCAAATACCGTTCCATAAATGTGTCTGACTACCGAGTACGAGAGCACCCTCAACACATGCTGATGTCTCGCTTCTTCCTCGAGCAGCGTGTGAGCTTCACACGCGGAGCATTCTCCTCCATCTCGTCCTCGAGCCCATCCCTTCGCTGGATCTCTTCGAGAGTCGCCAAAGCCACAGCCAGCGCAGCAGTAGTTGGCCAAAAGCCATCGATACCGCGCACTGCGGCCATCGGGTGCTGTCACGTGCTGCTGACGGGCGTAGACAAGGATGTACCACGCTGACTCGCGGCGAGCAGCAGCAGAGGTGACAGCAGCCAAGCCAGCGTCGCCGACGTTGTGGTGTAGGGTCGTGTCGTATATCGTGTTGTTGTGTGGGTGTGTGATACCCGTACGAGTATGCGGCGACACTTTCTCGATGCATGAATCCGACTGGCGTGTTGGATCGAAAGTCTCAGTTTTCTCGACTGTCTGGTCCTGTTGGAAATAATAATCGAAAAACGTAGATTGAAAAGGCGCATTTTCAACTGCATAAGAAATTCATTTTTTGTCTCCGATCGGAAACCGGCTTTTTCAATCCATGTTTCCGACTGCATAAGAACTGGCCTTACCAATTATTACTATGTTACAATGTATTGTTGTTGTTATTGTTCTCATTCTTGTTCTTGTTCTTGTTCGTGTTGTCGTTCTTCTTGTTGTTCTTGTTGTCGCTCTTCTTCTTGTTCTTTTTCTTATTGTTATATATTTTTTAAATACCTTTACTTTCCAGTTTAACTCGTAAGAGGTTTTCACCCTCAGCGATCTTCTGGACAAGCAGTGGTAGAGGTGTCGTCCCTTTTCGCCCCCGGTGCTTGTCTTCATTTTCATCTAGCAAAGGGTTCAGCATTCCCACTGTTCGTCTACTGTAATCGAATGCTGTTAATTCGTGCTCTCGCGCTTTCCGCTAATCACCTTATATGCAGGAAACAATCCCTATGAGTATGCACTCGGTGATACCCGAACCCACGAAAATTGATCTTACAGTAGTAGGTATACCTCCGTTCCCCTCGCTGCCTCGGCAAAGCATGCTGCGAGGCATGGCCTATCAGGTTTATAGCGTGTGAGGTAGGCCTTTTCGGCGGGTGTAAGGTCAGACTCACCCCCAAGGGGTGATACCTTCTTGCTGCTGCGTGTGGCCGCGAGGCTCAGGCGTGTCAATAGAGTTGGGTCAAACGTGGTGCTTCAGGCACTGGTATCCACGATTCGCGTGTATTGTATGCAGCCGCAGAGCAGCAATGCTCAATCGGAATGTCCGTGGTGCAGGCAGGCGCCACCACAGGACAAACTACGCCACAATCTAAGTGCGCCGGCAGGGGGCTGCATTCGACGACGAAGGAGGAGGGAGACAGAGCGTCGACGAGCGGGGAAGAGACGGACTGAACTCTCCCTGCGCGAGATTTTTTTTTTGTGTCTCAGATCCGAACCACTTGCGCGAGGAGCATTTTGTTTGGGGGCGGGGGGGGAGAAGGGAATCCGACTAAATGGGAGTGACAACGAGAGCACTTGCGAAGGAGCGGGCTGATTGAGCTAAGGCGATGAGGCGGCCATCGAAAACAGCAGCAGGACGGTAAACGGGGATCCAGGACCGGCGCGGACACCATCACGAGAGCAGCAAACATCGTTTTTTGGAGGCAGCATGTACGTGTTACTTTCGTCGCTGTTGTTTGTAGTGTTGGCGAGTTGTATACCTTTCATGCCGCTATTGTTAACGACGTCGTACCATAGCTGCGCTGCACCCTATTTTGTCAGACAGTTCAGGAAGACATGGCGATCGTTGATATTTGCATGGTGTTTTTTAGGTTCGGTTGCGCTTTTTCACTGCGTGTCCGCGAGTTGTCACTCTGACAGTACCCCAGATATCAGGGGTATTCCTCTCTGTGTTCACGACTAGGTGCAGGCAGCACTTCAGACCGCAAGCGCAGTAGTCAGTAGCCACGAGGTGGTCAGTTGTGGGAAAGGGGGGGGAACTGTGTGCTGTAGTTGAATGGATACACGTGGCCATGTTAGTCCAGTTTACACATTGAAACCTAGCTACCGTCGACGCCGTTGATTGTATCAATGTTACCTGAAGCAGTAACAAACAATCGAAACTGCCAAATAGTCTCTCATTCATTATTGCCTACGACGGTCCCCCGGTGGTCATACGAGCCCCAGCCGCTGTAAAGAGAAACCCAGTGCGATCTGGTAGAGGACCTACAGACGGCGCGGTGGTGGCGACGATTTTCATTTTCAACCCCGATACTTGGGAGTTCGTTCCAATGGCAGAGAAGGAGCATCGTCACGGCGGGGAGAGTAATAGGTACTGGTTGGGGGAAGGAGAAGCTGGGCATCGCGTTAGTAAACAGACACCCCGGTAGCGAGGACGAGAGTGTCGGGGTTGGGATGGGCTGGGACGGCTGAACCCAGCCTGTCGAAACGAAGGCACACACCGGGCTAGGAAACAGAGAGCCTATGATGTAATAAAAGGGAAACCACGGAGACAAAGACAAAAAAGACGGAGGGGTCGGACCATGCGTCGGCTAGCAACGTTTGGTGGCGATAGCGACCTACAATGTGCGCACCCTGGTTGTGAAAGGGGAAAATGGGTACGGGCATGCCGAGCGCGTCCTGGCAAAGGTCCGACAACTGGGTTGTGATTTCATTGGCCTGGAGGAAATAAGGGGACCTGGCCAAATCGAGTTTTCTGCAGCAGGGTTTTCTGCTCTGAGCTAGACGAAACGGATGGCAGGCAAGGTATGTAGTGGTAGGTTTGGCATTGAAGGAAGCGATAAGCCGCAAGTCTGTTTTTACCCACCAGGTCATTGACCTACACCATATATCTATGCGCTTCGAGCCGTCTGGCGAATGTATTGCGGTCAACCTAGTTGTTTCGTATGCCCCACGGGAAGCCAACCTCAACAATCAGATGAAAAAGGAGTTTTGAACGAAATTGGGGCACATGGTAAAGCAAACTCTAACGGAGGAATGTCTGTTCGTGCTGGTAAACGAAGACGCTCGGACTGGAAATAGGTTGTAAGGGTGTGGTGACGGTAGGGTGCTTGGAGCGCAAGGGTGTGATCAACGGTAACGGCATCAGCAGCCGCAACGACCAAAAACAGAGTAACTACATACATCTTTACCCGCCAAGCACACCTATCTTGCGTGTATGATGTTAAGGTTCACCCCCAGCCATGCACCCCCAGCTAAGGCGGATTCAGACCATATCATCGTATGCGCGGCCGTTTTGCACCCAACATACACGTACGAACGAAAAAACAAAATTCGGCCTTTCGACCGGAAGAATTTTCGATCCGACGGAGACTGCAGGCAGCGAGTAGTGGCGCGGATCCCCTCTCCAAGCGACCTTTCCTCCCCTCGCAACCGAACAATATCTCTGAGATGGTCGAATCCTTTGCCGATGCTGTTCTTGAGGCAGTAGCGAAAGAAACACCCCCCCCCCCACCACGGCACTCACACAAACTCGGGTGGTGGGAGACCGCAGAAACCTCAGGCGCCATAAAACCAGCATGGGATACGAAGGAGAAGGCCTGACGACTCATTCGCATTAAGAAGGACAAAACCGCGTCGACGACAGCGAGGACGGCGTGCGCGGATCTGCGAAGGGCGATTGATGCAGTGTTGCATTCTTACTTCGAAGAGCACCATGCTAAAACGGAGCAACTCCTCGTCGACAGTGACCATCGGGGTTCTACAAGCACTTGATGGGCACGGCGGGGTTGGGCGGTCGAAAGGCGAGAAGCGAGCAGGTTATGAGACACGAGGATGGCACGCTTCTAATGGACAAGATGGGCATTCTTGAACGGTGGGCGGGGGTTTTCGGTACCCTACTGACCACGAAATGGTCTACGCTTGACCCAACCATCAGCGCCCTATTTCCGCAACGGCAGTTGGCACCATCGCTTGGAGAATAGCCAAACTCGGATGACATGATGGCGGTGATACGGAGTACGCCGAACTGGAAAGCGGTGGGACAAAGCTCCCTTCCGGCCGAGTTGCAGAAACTCGACCTCCTCGAATTCATCCGGTACTTTCCCAACTTTCTCGTCAACGTGTCGAGAATGTGTGGTGTCGCCAGGCAAAATAAATGTGCGGTCATTAAGGTCCTATGAAGGTGGTACAGATATATAAGCTGGTAAGAGACACAGGGATGTCGGTGCTGGAATGGACATGCTGCTTGTAGTTCACGATCTTCTTATTCCTGCTCCTCAAGTTTGCAGAAAGGAAGAGAGCTCGAGTGAGCGAGTGTGGGCTTCGTCGGGAATACAACTCAGCCCAGACGTTGACCGAAACTAACCTCCATGCAAGTACGGGTCTACCGGGACGTTTATATGAAGAATATTCCCGAAACATTACGCGTAACCATATAAGATTCGCATACGAGTGTATTCACAAAGCGCTACTTGCAATCATACGAGATTTGCACTCGGGGTTATTCCCAAAGGGCTACGTGCAATCATATGAGATTCGCATACGGGTTTATTCCCAAGGCGCTACGTGGAACCATATGAGATTTTTATACGGGTTTGCACGTTCCTATACGGTAGATGTGCTACTCCATCACATTCGCCCACCCTGAATGGTCGTAGATGCAGATCACACGACGATCAAAGGATGATCATATCATCTCAAAATCGGATAGAGAGAACGAAGATTCGGCCACTCAACAAAAAAATGAGGCTATGGATCTAACCCACAACCTCGTAGTGAGGCTTTCGACGCCTCAATCGAGAAAAAATCGATGAGTTCGGCCAGCGAGCAAAGGTTGCCGTACCTTCAAGGTCAGCGCCAACCCGCCCCGCGCACCCGCGCCTCCAACCCGAGTCCTTCCGATCCAACAGCCCCCCAGGCCGTGCCGCCCGCACAACCAGCGCAGTTCGCGCTGCGAGCGGCCACGAGCTCAAGCTCGGCAGTCTCCTTCTCCAACTCGGCCCTAAACCCCCCAGTCTGCCGTCGCGTCCGACGTCGGTCTTCCGAAACCGGCTTCAGCACTGCCTCTTCCACCTCCGGTGTTGCCCTTGCTTCTCCTGCCGGAGTGTGGCGAAAGTAGCGGTGGTGCTAATATGCGAATATGTCGTCTACACAACATACACGGCAAAACATCCACCGGGGGGGCTCGATTATAGAGATGGTCGGCGTTGCTCATGTTCAGATTGTTTCCGGCAGTCCAGCAGGGGTGGTGTCGATCGTTTACTCCCGTAGTAGGCCCAGAGAATCGTCAACACGGATGATGCACGGGCTGTGTGATGGAGTAGGAGTAGCACATCCACCATACAAGAACGTACACAACCGTATGCGAAGCTTATAAGGTTGCAAGTAGCACCTTGGGAATGGACCCGTATGCGAATATCTTATTGTTACACGTAGCGCCTTGTGAATAGACTCAAATGCGAATCGTATATGATTACCCGTAGAGTTTTGGGAATCTTCTTCATGAAACCGTCCCGGTAGGCTCGTACCTGTGCGCAGGATAGGTTTGGTCAACGTTTGGGCTGAATTAGGTTCCCGACGAAGCCCACCGTCGTTTACTTGAGCTCTGCTCCCTTCTACTCACTTGAGGAGCAGAATTAAGAAGTTCGAGAAACTATGAACAGTGTGCTCTATACCGACATCCCTGTGTTTCTCACCAGCTTGTTATCTCTGCACTACCTTCACATTTAGCGTCGCAGACAGGACATGGGTTCGAATCTCACTTTGGAGGTTCCTTTGGTAGAAGCGCTTGCGCGTGTTTTATTGAACACATGCATCTCCCTGGTTCCCGAGGCAATGAAACGGAGCGGGTAGGTCAGCGTACGGCCGTATACTGTACCGACGCCACAATTATCCCGTGGTTCAGAGGGAGGGAGGATGTTATAGAGATTACTGTGGGCTGGGTAACTGATCGGTCATTTACTCTATACCTCAGTAGGTAACACCTTCGCAATCCTTCATATAAAGAAGGATATATTTGAATACAACAATTTCTGAGGGATTTCGCTTGTTGCCCATCCAGGCAAGATGTTGCTGACATGGTGGCGTCCCGCCTCATTAACTACTGCGAGGCCAGAGGGATTTCTTCCAGGAACTGGGCGACTTTTACCCAGCGCGATCAACCGTCGACGTGTTATTCCTAGTGCGCCGACTGCAAGAACTCGAACGAGCTCGATTTTTCCCCCTGTACATGCACTTTATCGACCTGCAGAAAACATACACCTCCGTCGACCGAGAGCTGTTGTGGGTGGTGTTCGGCCGCTTTAGCGTACCAGAGAAGATGCTAACCGTTATCCGCCAGGTCCACGAAGGCATGTGACCTCGCACGCGTACGGATGACAGTGGACACTCGGAATGGTTTGACGTCACTCACGAGCTGCGGCAAGGATGTGTGCTGTCACTGCTTCTGTTAAATGTCTTCTTCGCTGCTATGGTACATGCCGTGCTGGTACGCTTCAGTGAACTCCCAAATATTGTGAGGGACTTGGTTCACCTGAGGGAGGACCTCGGGGAGGACGGGGTATAGATTGACCCACTAACATGCGTACGGAAGGAAATATGGGGTATGCTGTACGTGGACGATGAAGACGTCGTGTCTAAGTCGACGAAGCGCCTCGCGAAGATGACGGCCGTCATTGTGACCTTTCTCGAAGCAGCGGGCCTCACCATTTCTGAAAAGAAAATGGAGACCATGCTGGTGCGGACACCGAATGAGGCACCCCAGACCTCACTGCTTGTCATCGAAGCAGCGGGACAGTCGTATAGACAGACGATGCAGGCTTTGTACCTGGGCGGTCTTGTCGTCGAAAGCGCTGACAATATGCCAGGAATCATACGACGGATCCGATTTGCATGGGCATGCTACAACCGGTTCAAAGGGGAGCTGTACGGCATGGACGATGCCCCTTTCACTCTAAACGTGCGCATGCTAAATGCCAAGGTGATGAAGCCTCTGCTGTACGGGTGTGTGACGCGTACGCTTGGCCAGGAGCACTTCGCTGAGCTCCGAACGGCACACCAAAATTCATTCCTCATACGGGTCATTGGCTTCCAGCGCCGACAACGCACCGACCACCTTATGTCGTACGCCAAAGCCCTCGTAGAGACACAATGCAGGAGCGTTGAGACGATCATCCGCAAGCGACGCCTCTTCTTTGCGGGGGCCGTACAGCGGACGACCAATGGGCGGCTGACCCGTCGGGTGATGATTGGGACGATGGCTGGTGGGGAAAACTCGGGACCAGGCCGACCAGAACATATCTGGGCCCAATGTCTAGCAAACGACCTAAGGGTTTTTCAAACCACCGAGGGAATCACTGAAAGCTCCCGTTTGCTGTTCGGAGTGGAAACGGTGTTATGACCGAGGGCAGCTACACGAAAATCCGGAAGTGGTACCGGGGGGTCGTCGAAACTGCGGACTGCTTCGTGGCCAGACGGCACAGGGAAGAGGCGCAGAGAAGTCGGCGGCGCCACGAAGCTGAAGGCGCCAAGAGCGGCGACAAGGGGTGGGAGGGAGGGGGGGGGGAGGGTGTATGTGTTGATACAGCTGTCGACGAACTCGAAAACGAAATGTTACATTGGGTGGCTAGGTAT
Organism: Macrocystis pyrifera; assembly: GCA_031763025.1. NCBI lineage: Eukaryota > Phaeophyceae > Laminariales > Laminariaceae > Macrocystis > Macrocystis pyrifera. The sequence goes on along the minus strand of JASSKH010000009.1, from coordinate 4,982,102 downwards.
CGATTCGGCCAGCCCTTGAAGTTTAGCAGTTTTTGTTTATTCCTTCTTGAGTTGTTCAATGGGGGGGGGGTGCGACAGCGGCAGTACGGACACTTGACACCGCTGTTGATGGGAGTAGGAAAAATACGGCAGAGAGTGTGGCTAGGTTCCCGAATCGGGTTTCCAGCAGAGACAGGCATCCGTGTTTTTATCACCGCCTGGAGTACAACTTTCCTCTCTTCTTTCCCCCCCTCTCTTCCTTTTTGCATCTCCCTTTGCTCCTTTCCCCTTCCCGGCGTCCCTATGCCGGAATCTTCTTCTCCTTCGTGTTGCTTCGTCCGTGCAGCAATCTGTTTTTCTTGAGTACGTATGCTTTCCTTCTAACAGTCTTTCTGATCTCCTTGCGTCAGTTGTGTTCTGTTTCATTTCAGCATTCGTCTTGTTTCATTGTCCTTTTGTTCTTATTTTCTTGTCTTGCTTGTGCTGTTGTGTTCTCGTACCCGGTACGCTGGCGTCTCATGTGCTTTACCCACGATGTTTTGATTCTATTTTTGGTTCACTTTCGGACTTTTTCTGCCTCGGAGTCTGTGACAAAATAATTAGTATCTCTCTGGGAAAATGAATCAGGACGGACACTGGATGTAGTTGATCAAGCTGGGTAGAAATGACGATTTAACGTGAATACAGCACAAAGGCGAACCCCCCCGTGAAGTCCCTGCGGTCGTCGCCACTTTCTACTTCTACTTTTCAGCTCACCTCGCCTGAGATTTTACCCTCAGCCACCTGAACAAGTCTTGGTCACCTGTGGTAGAGAGTACTAACTATAGTACTAAGGGTCGTTGCTAGCGTCCGAATGAAATAGCAAACAAATGCTATTTTGGGACAACATTTCCATAAAGTTGCCAAAACCTTATATCGTGAAACACTGCATATGTGGCAATATTTGGCAAATGTTCGCATCATAACGCCCTCAGATGTTATTCAAACCCTTTACAGGAGCAGCAGCAGGTAGCCGACGGCACGCCGACGCTCTCTGTGGAGTAAATGCTGCCGCAGAAAGGATTCCAGGCACAGCCCACGTACCTCAGAGGTCGACAGTGCTTCCAGCCCGGCCCAAATCCCTGTGAAAAGCTGGGACGGCTGCTGTTTGTGATTCTGTTTTAACCCTCGTACAAAACGACACCCATGTCTCATCCACACGGGGCTCACGGCCAGTGTCGCCAGTCCGATCATCGCTGTGATTACTGACACCGAGTATCCTTGACATCTCCCTGTACTACACAAGTTGGGGCCAATCTAGCGTGGAGCGTCGTGCGGTGGTCTGGTTTGTACAACTTTGCGTTGGCATTATTGGGCTAAAATAGAAAAAAAAATAGCAAATATCACTTTCTATATGCTTGCCAAAGAAGCAGAACGGAAATATCTTAAAAAGAACTTTGACATTTGTTTTGATATTTTTGCAAGTCCAAATTTCCATAGACTTGCTATTTTGGTGAAAAACTTACCAAATATATATATGTGTCGTTATTAGAAATTTATTCTAACAGTACTACTGCTGTAGGTGTCTTCCCTTCTTCCCCCCCAATAAGTAATATTCCAGGTTACGCCACCGGACAGAGGGCAGGATTAAGAATGGCTAAGTAATAACGCCTTTCTACCTGATGTAAAGGCGCAAAATTAGAAACCTGACCCCCCCCCCGCTATATTTTAACGGCCGAAAACAAAGTTGGCAGTGTGATGTCGGGAAAGTTCTTTTTCGTCCACCCCTATCCTCTGTTGCAATAGTAGATATAAATCATAGAAGCTGGCACAATACATGCAAAAATATCTGCAGGCCTGCAGGGCCTTCACCGGGATTTATCCCGCGGGCCGTGGAATCGCGGTGAATCAACCATACATAACAGATTGACGAATGAGGGAGGTCCCATTACAAGGTACGGGCGAAGGCCCAACGCAACCCCCAACCCCTGACCCTAACCCTGATCCTAACCCTGACCCCAAACCGCAGCTAAAACGGGCCAAAACAAGTCATAAACGCGGCTGCGCCGCGTTTACATCTATCCAGGGATTTTCTCAATTTCGGGCGACGCTTCCAACGTGCAGACCACGCTCTACAATTTTCAAGTCAAAAACACCCCTAAAGGTCCTAGCTCACAGATTGCAAAACCTACTCGAATGAGGAGTACGTAAACAATGACAAATCGCCATAAGGAAGACAGAATCACAGCGAATCGAACGACGGTGTTGTTGTTTGTTTTTTACGAAGCAGGAAGCGTGGTATTACGACGGGATTTTAGCAGAAGAATAGAAGCAATTTGGGACAAGGTAAACTTCTCGTCAAGGGCTCCAAGTGTGAAGGACATATCACTGGCTACGTTTTACAAGTTAGTTGAAAAATCAGTTATTTGGCATGCAGAGGTTGGACGTTCCAGGTGCTTGTCGGCCACCACTGTAGTTTGCCGACGTACTGCCGTCCAGGATGTAATGCCCATCCGTGCCAGACCGCCTCCTACGTGCGATCAGGTGCAGATTCCACGACAACGCGCATTATCCTCTTGTACGACTCCTCGCGTGACGTCAATAGCCAGCGGAGACACTGGGCGCGCTGCTATAATCTGTTCGGAGTGCTGACGTACTTGGTGTATGGATTCATGTGTAACGGTATTTGGGAGTTCCACACAGGAAATATGCGTGTTTCTGTGTGGAACGGTTAGCGGGTTGGGACGTCTCTTATCCGCCGCTTTCTCACTTCTTCTTCTTCTTCTTCTTCTTGTTCTACTTCTTCTTGTGTATGTACTTCATGTTCTCCCCCTTTCTTCCTTGTCTTGTGTATTTTAAGCGATAATATATATATACCCTGGAGGGGCTTCTATGAACTGACTCAGGCTTGGCCTATCATATCAGTGAGTGCATCGAACACGCTAGCGACTGTTCCAATGGGACGCGCTCGCTGATTGGGGCTTGCTGGGAGAGATATATGTTTCGGCTCTGAGTGGAAGCGAGATGGCCACAATCGGCACAGGCTAGATCCGATGCAAAAGGTGCGAGCGGACTGGTCACACCCTACCGCAGTGTAGGGCGGTGGTGCAACTCATGGACGCTCCGGCCCCACCTCTCCATACCTACTTCGACGCTGGAATGCTGCCTCCTGGCTACCACTACATCGATTACAGTCGTGTCCTCACCAGTGCCGAGCTGGCATCCCTGCACCGCAGCAGTGGGTCGCAGAGAGGAGACAACGACAACTGGTGCAGCAACACCAGCAGCAGCAGCAACACCAGCAGCAACAGCAGGAGCAGCAGTGGCTCGAGCAACAGTTTCAACAACAACAGCAGCAATACAAGCAGCAGCTCGAGAAGCAACGGCAGCAACCCGAGCAGCAGAGGCTCGACCAGGAGCAGCAACGGCAGCAGTTCCTCCAGCGCGTGCAGCAACAGCAGCAGCAACACCAGCGGCAACAGCAGGAGCTGCAGTGGCTTAAGCAACAGTTTCAACAACAGCAGCAATACAAGCAGCTGCTCGAGAAGCAACGGCAGCAGTCCCTCCAGTGAATGCAGCAGCAGCAACAGCAACACCAGCAGCAACAGGAGGAGCAGCAGTGGCTCGAGCAACAGTTTCAACAACAACAGCAATACAAGAAGCAGCTCGAGAAGCAATGGCAGCAACTCGAGCAGCGGAGGCTCGACCGGGAGCAGCAACGGCAGCAGTTCCTCCAGCGCGTGCAGCAGCAGCGGCAGCCTTTTGGGGCGACTGGTGTGGCCGCAGGAGGCGCAAACGGGCAGTTTGCATGCCAGTATATTTCTGCTTCTTTTACGCCTCCTGCGGAACGCCGGGCAAATTGTTTTTCGAAGAGTACGTGTGGAAATGAGAGCGAGGGAGAGAGAGAGAGAGGGGGGGAGGAGGTTGGTGAGAGGCTGGAGTACAACACGCGCGCGATGCAGGGGCAGTTGCCCGGTGAGACAGAGAGGAATGCTCTTCCAAGCCGGCCGACTATCGCGGCGGGAGGGATTTCCCCGAACGCGAGAAAATATGTGCCCGATGGTACACACGGCGAGGACGCAATGGAGTACAACACGCGGGCGATGCACAGGCAGTTGCCCGACGAGGCTGGGCTGAATGCTCCTCCAACCTTGCCGATCATCGACGACGCGGGAGGGACTTCCCCGCGCGCGAGAGAGAGCGTACCAGAGGGTACGCGTGAGCAAGGACGCCTGCTTGACCGGCAGGAGCCGTCGCCTACGAAAATAGGCGAGACATCACGAGGGGTTGTAAGCGATACGCATCGGAGCAAGTACGGCATCGCTGTTGTGCTTGCACCCGAAGAGGAGCCGTCCGACGAACCCGGTACAGAAAACAGCGTGGAGGAAATGAGGATCCCCGAGGTGATGGAGGGGTGTCCGGAGCCGAGGACGGCCACCGTGAGGCGGAGAGCAAGGCGGGAGAGGGGCAATGGAGTGAGAGCCCGCATGGCTGACCGAGGGTGGCAAAGCAGGCTGCGTCGGAGGACGAGAACGAAGCGGACACGAGTTAAAGAGAAGATGAAGGAGATCGAGAGTTGGAAGCTGGGAGCTTGATGGAAATTACAGGTTGTACTTTATTTTTCTTGGTTCGTTCCGTTTGGTTGAATGATTTGGTTTTACTGTACCGCACGCGTATTGTTTTTGGGCTGAAATTTTGAGATACAATGGATTTGTTTTTTTGTCAGCGGTATGTTTTTGATGACTGCTGTATCTTGCCCTCCCCCTGACGCCAACCCCCCCCCCCCCCCCCCCCCCCCTTGCGCGTTGTTGAGGTTGACCTGTTTATGAGTGAATCAGCGTTTGGTAGGGTGTGCGATGAGCGTCAGAGGTAGCTTTGCGGTAGCCTACAGCCGTGCCCGGACGAGTGTAGCTATATTACTGTGCTGTTTCTTTGCGTTGATATTTTGAGCAGGACACGAGTGACGAGGAGACTTATTTTTTTGGTCGTGTGATTGATCCCTATTTGATGATCCTCGAAATTAGGATATTTAGCACTAAGTCATTTGTGGTAAAATACGAGTACATCTAAATTACGGGTATTTCTATTCAAGTGATTTACGTGTAGATTAATGGTTGATGACATGATAGTTGATAGCTGAGTGCGCCATTCTGGAATTCTGTTTTTTTTTGTAGTATATGATACTGGTACGTACATGTACGGCCGCAGCAAGAGGCGGCAGTACGGAGTGTTTCGTGCGTATGTGATCGATAACAATCTGGCGTACTCCGTCCCGACATTGTAGCGATGCGAGGGCCCACAGTCATGATAGAAGAGTGGCCATGCATGACATCGAGTACCGAATCCCCTTCCGCTCCCCCAGCTGTTTGCATGGCCAAGTACGGGCACAAGGGGGACCATACAGTGTTACACTATACCCGTACTGGGTTTCTCAAGTTTAGGGATTTCCTGCATGGCCAAGTACGGGCACAAGGGGGACCACACAGTGTTACACTATACCCGTACTGGGTTTCTCAAGTTTATGGATTTCCTGAGTTGAGGAATCGATCGTGATTCATGAGTGATGCTTTTTATCCCGTTCCGTTGGGGCTGGAAGACTGCTGTAGCAGGAAAGCTGAAACATTTGGAACTACTATACAACATTATTATACTGAATACGTATCTACGTACGTAACGCGGAATTGAAATCTGTAGTATACTAAGTCGACCGCACTAAACTGGGGCGTTATTTCAGAGACGAAATTCTGGGTTTTTGTTGCCATTTGACTGGATTTAGTGTGTCCCCTGCAGAGAGGCTATACCAGATTGGTGTTTGATTCAGATGGAGAGATGAAAAAGGGGGGACTGCAGTACAATATAAATGATGCAAGGATTCGATTGATTGTTTTCTGAGATTGATTATTTTCTGAGATTTTGAGGAGTTGCTTTGTGGGCTTTTCTGGGCTTGGCGGGCTTGATCTTTCTGTACAGTCGAGATTTGAGGAGTTGATTTCTGTTTTTTCTCCGATTAATTATTTTTCGGGTTTTGAGCAGCTGTTCTTGTGGTACTATTTTCTGAGATATGAAGATCAAGTTTCTTTCTTTGTGAGATTTGAGACTTTGATATTTGTATTTGTGATATTCTGATTTGAGGCATTGGTGGTCTTGACATATACTTATCTTTGAGTACAATACCTTGGATTTGGATTTTAGGTGATCGTGGTTTATCATCATGGCATGGTTTTCATGAGCGATGTTTGGTTATCCCATTAACCAAGCAGCCAAGTAGAGAGCAGAGGGGCTGTTCGGAGTGCTCACGTACTTGGTGTATGGATTCATGTGTAACGGTATTTCGGAGTTCCACACAGGAAATATGCCTGTTTCTATGTGGAACGGTTAGCGGGTTGGGACGTATCTTATCCGCCGCTTTCTCACTTCTTCTTCTTCTTCTTCTTCTTCCTGTTCTACTTCTTCTTGTGTGTGTGTACTTCATGTTCTCCCCCTCTCTTCCTCGTCTTGTGCATTCTAAGCGATAATACATATATATATATACCTTGGAGGGGCTTCTATGAACTGACTCAGGCTTGGCCTATAATATCAGTGAGTGCATCGAACATAATCCGACGGCAATGACGCTGGGTATGACAGCCTCTTCGCGCGTGGAGGGGTCTTTCAGCGTCACCAAGAGCGGGCATTACGTCAACAAGCGCTCGTGCCTCCTTGCGGTAATGAACGAGGTGGATAAGTGGGTGGAGAACCTCGCTCTATCATCTCGATGGTGAGTCGCTAGGGAAAGGAAGATGTTGAAATAGGTTGTTTCGAAACCGTGGCTTGGTGCCGCGTGCCCTACCCTCTAGTTCTCGTTGTGAGTGTTCTGGTTACGTTTTTGTCTGAGATATATTTTGGTGGTGCACGAGAATCCACATAACGATGTCCTTTCTCGTGGACGCGTGCCATTGTTCCCGTGCGCCCCATAGATGCCGACGCATGCCACATATAGAGTCTGACCAATGGTTTCAATTCAACGTTGCCCTGTACAGGGTTGGCACGACAAAAACCTCTCCAGGGAAAGACCACGAGGATGCCAACGTCAAGCACAACGCGGAACATTTCTTCAAGGAGCCAACTTCGCACAAAGCTAGCAGATACACCGAAGATGTGAGTTCAACAACTATGTTTTACCCTACTATCTACTAGCATTCGTTTTGGCGCTTGTACGCCCTGATATTTAAAAGGGGCGTCGTTATGGCCGCTTGCCGCTTCTTGACCGTCCTCACATGTGGGAATTGTTCTTTTTGGAATGCCTCGTGCCTGACGTTGCGCAGGAGACGCGCGCCGAGGCGTGCGCGACTCCGGCCTACTCCGCTACAGCCTTGAAAGAAGGAGTTGACGCAGGGAAATTCCTGATGGATTTGGCTATCGGCCTGGAGGACGGCCGACCCAGAGACGTGTCGTGACGTGCCAGGGAGAGCCTTTGCCGGCGATGCAGACGACAAAGTAGTGGATCTGTCCATGTTCGGCACGACGTCCTTGCTTTGTTTCCCTAAGCTCGTTGAGGATGTCGAAATCGGCACGGTCGTTAAGGTGTTGTACATGCAGAAGGTTCTACCGGTTGGTCACATTGTTGTTCTCGGGCCTCATAACTTCCAGCTGTGCACGTGTTTGCATATACTAAGAACTGGGTTGCCATGTGGCCACGTGTTGGCCGTTCTCTTTCCATTAAAGTGCAGCAAAGAGTTCAGAGGGGCGTGCCTTCACCCCCGTTGGCGACACAGCTAAGAGGAATGGAGTATCGCGAATGCGGGGCTGCGCGCGTTTGACGGGCAAGGTTTGGGACCGGCTCGTGGTGGGTTCACCGACGATACGCAGGATATGGAGTTTGGGGACGTTCAGGATGATGTTGCACCCAAAGCTGCACTATCTGTATTTCGTGGGAGGGCCTTCGCGAAATTGACGGAACAGTGCACAAGGGCCGTCAAATTGTGTGTAGATAAATGTGCAAGCGGATGATTCGTCTATGCTTAGGCGGGGCCAAGAGATCGTTGAGAAGATGCACCGCGACATGCTCACCTTGGTGGAGGCGGGTGCTGGCCCTGCCGACCCACACCACAATGCGGCGAGGGTTTTCGCTCCGTGTGATGCGGAGACCGCTCTAGGGTAGTGGTAAGGGTAGTGGTAAGGGACGCAGGTTGTTCTGGCAGCTGGAAAGCAGTGCTTCGCTTCTTCTAATTTAGATCTTCTTATTGATGGCGAGAGCTGAGGAGGCGCTCTGGTAGAGAAGTGAGAGGTAGGGGGGCGGGACTCGACGCCCAGATATACTCGTCCCACCCCACGCCATAAGCTCTCCTAAATCCCTTTTATCTGATGTACGCCTACAGAACTTTCCTATGGCTACCAATCGTTCTTCTGCTAATATAAGAATATCTCACTTCGTGGTCCTATCTGCGCTAAGGAACATTACTCTCGTCTAAGGGGTTTTCTGCCCTAGGGAACATTCCTAAGAGAACGTTACTCTCAACTAACGGAATATCCGCCGGGTTAATCCATTCTTTGGATTATTCTCGTATTCGTGAGATTACAAGACTGCAACGTATTATCTATATCTATAGCCCATGAGTGCTCTACTCATATCACATTAGCCCACCCTGAATAGTCGTATCTGCAGACCACAAGATGGTCGGAGGGTGATGACAAAGTTCATCCCAAACGGCCAGGAAAAAGGTGGTCAAAGATGCGGCTATTCGAAACAAACGAAATGAGGCTATAGATCCCCCCACACCTCGTAATATAACCCAAACACTACGAAGAGGGGGTGTTCGCTGAGAACAACCACTGAAAGGGAGACTAAAGGAGAGAGAGACACAGAACTCAAAGCAGAGGCGAAAGAGAAATCACCCAAAATGAAAACAAAGAAAGACGAACGCAAAATGAGACAGAAACCGAAGCGAAAGCTGAAGAAGAAAACGAAGACCCAAATGAAGGCAAAAGAAGGACGTACAAGTGTTTCACTGGAGCCATTGTTTGGGGCCCAAGGAGGTACGAAAGGGTTGTTCGCTGAACCGGGTTGGTTAACGAGGAAACTCTAAAAAGGAGACAGCGATCACAATTCAAAAACATATATATATATCCGCTAGGCCCCATGCCTTGTCTTGTGGCGAAGGTCCTAACATGGTAGACATCACGCGAGACAGAAGGGACACAGCTAGAGTGCTATGAGGGCTGCGTGTACTAGGGACTACTAAAACCGAGAGACGCAACAAACAACGCGGCGTCTCGGAGACCTGTCCGTGGTGTGAACAAAACCAGCAAACGTAGCAAGGTAGCCAACTCAACAAAAACAACCTCAAAGACGGTGGCGGCAAGAAAATCGCAAGAAAATCCCCAAGAAAATCGGCCTAATGCGTGCAGTTCGAAGTTGTAGATAGCGCGGGGCCCAAAAACTAGCGTGTGCAACTCGGTCAACCGGGGCGACATCAAACGTGGCGTCGTTTGCCAGAGGACAGAGGGGTGTGCGGAATACCGGACAAGAAAGAAAGAAGAAGAAAACGGAAAGAGAAAACGAAATACCATCGGGACCAGAAAACAGACAAAAAGCTGGACATAGGTCAGGAGAAATCGATCGTGTCCGAACCGCTTATGTATGGCCGATAACTCAGCGGCCTTCCGGGGCGGCAATGCTATCGGGACCCTACTTGTCAAACATGGAAGGAACACGGGTGAGCTGGAAGCTCGATATAGTCTTAGTTCGAGGACCGTCTGAAACACAGGTCGGCGGAAGTCGACTAAGGTCAGAGTACAGCTCAGGCTACAACACGATTTTACCTCGGCGTGATATCGCCGATAATTGGCTGTAGGCTATTGGAGTACGAACACAAATGCAAATGAAGGTTTCGCTACGAGTCGGTGGCCTGAACGTAAGGAGGTTACACGGAGCCGTAGGAGATAAGAAGATAAAACAAACGGGGGGGGGGGGGGGGGGGGGGGGACGATGATACTCCCAAACACACCCGAAAAGGAAACATACACGGCCTCGGATCGGTAGCCAACACGGGGTCGGTCAAGCTATACCGGTGGCGGTAGATGGAAACAAACACTCCCAAGAAGATGACTGCTGATGACTATTGAAGACTAACCCTGAAGAACTACTCTTAAGATATTGTAGACTAACCAGAACCAAATACCCAGAACTAACAAAATACTAAACTAAGGCTAACCAGGGGGGGGAGTGGAAACGGTGGGGGTTCCGCGGGACACATCAGAGTTCCGCGGCACCCCACGTGCTAGGCTCCCATTCCCATGGCGTTGAAGACACCACGATCCGTATACGGCGTTCCGTGCTGTAGTGTAGCGGGCGGGTTGGAGGTCGATCTTGATCGGGCCGGGGTCGTCCAGGAACCGGACGATGTAGGAGCTTCCCGGTGAAGACTCCGGCGGAGTTCCCGAAGAGGCGTCAGGGGGTGAGCTGTGAGCGACCTTGCCCAGCCACCAAAGGCCGTCGCGCGCCTTGTACCATATGTGTGCTCCGGAGGGTAGGATGGTGGTGCTGAAGTTGTGGAGCCAAAGGCTGCGGGAGACCAAGGCGTAGCCTGGGGCGAGGAAGATTTGTCCTTGAGATCGGGCCAGTTCGCGGTGAGCGGCGCCGATGCGCATCTGGCGGTAGAGGCGGTTCGTCTGGCGGTGCTGGGTTGGTGATCGTGACCAGTAAAGTAGGATGTGGCGCCGGAAGTGTTGAAGGTCCAGCTCGCGTTCCCAAGAGGGGCTGAGAAGTCCAGTCCAGTGAGTCTCGTACAGAACGGCGATGACCCCGCCGTGGCCGCGTACGAGTTGATGGCCAGCGATCTACTCGACCTCGAGGCGTTCCGGTGGAGGAGTGACGTTGTCGACGGTGACGTGGTAAGGGGGGGGGACTTGGCGGCAGAAGCTATGAGCACGTATGTAGTAAGGTCCGCGGGCAGATGCTTGGGGATGTCGCTGGTGTCGTCGGGGTTCCGGCAAGGTTTGCATCGTTGGACGGAGACGCGTGGCTTGGAGTCCCGTCCCGGGAGGTCGGATGGAAGGTCGAGGAAAAGTAGCTTGTCGTGAAGGGGGCGATTGTCGGGGGTGTTTGAGGCGGGCGTCGGCCCTACGGCGAGGACCTTGAAGGGGCCATTCCAGTTCAGGGAAAGCTTCGTCTTGAGGACGGTTGCGTCGGTGCCCTTTTTGACGCCTTGGCGGATGGTTGAGGCGGATTTGTAGACCCAAACCCAGCCGCCTACGGTGAAGGGGGGGGATGCTAGGAGGGCGGCCATGATGGGCGCGTTGCGGCGCTGTAGACGCGAGACGGTGAGTCGGTGTGGTTCGCGGACGAGGGAATAGGCGCGTCGTTGTCGGTCGGTGGCGAAGTTGATGTAAACCAGGTGATCGCGGTCCAAGCTTTGGTGACCGCCGATGCTGTCGGGTTCGAAGACCGAGAGCGGGAGGCGAGAAGGCGGCCTATGTGGATTTCGTTAGGTGCAAGCCCTGTGGCGGCGTTCACGGAATTGTTGTAGGCCGACGACACGTGTGGGAGCAGCACGTCCCAGTTGGTCTGCTGTTCGTTGCGAACCATAGAGATCATTTGGGCCAGCACGTGGTTGACGCGCTCGACGACGCCGTTGGTGCAGGGGTGGTAGGAGCTGGTGTTGACCTTGTGGACGTCAAGGCGTTCGTAGACGATGTTCGCAAGCTTGGAGGTGAAGTGTAGTCCGTTGCCGGAGAGAAGTGTAACCGGTCACCCCCAGAGAGGGATGTACTCGTTCAGGAAGATGTCGGCAGTGCCGGCGGCCGTGAACTGCGCCGCTGAAACGGCATACATATCGGCGCGGCGGCTGAAGCGGTCTGTGAAGAGGAGGATGTGGACGTTCCCGCGCGGCGTGAGCGGCAGGGGCCCGAAGTAGTCGACGCCGACGGTGATGCCAGGCCCGTTGGGCAAAGGAAGAGAAAGGATGGGCCAACGAATGGTGTGCCGGGAGGTCTTCCGCGCCTGGCATTGAAGGCAACGGCGGATCCACCAGCGGACGGAAGCGTCCATGCCAATCCACCAAAAGAAACGTGCCAACATGCGGACCGTTCGGGTGACTCCCAGGTGTAGAGAGGTGGTGGCGTGGCATGTGTTCAGCACCCAAGGGCCCATTAACATTGGCACGTAGACGCGTGGGGTAGAGGGGGCGGGTGGTGGTAGGCTGTTCCCGGATGAGGTTGTGGGTGGTCGTTGGACCAGGAGGGCGGTTTCGTCGTCGGTACGGTGTAGCTTGCTTTTGGAGGCAAGAGTGAGGACGTCCGAAAGTTGTGGGCGCCGGGCCGGGGGGATGAAGTCCAGGAGGTCGTGCGGCGTGGGGCTGGGGGAGTCCAACGACAGGAAGCGGATGGTGGCGCAGCACAGGGGCTCCGCGCGTTTTTCTCGCGCCCAGTCTTTGTAGGTGTAATGCCCGACGTAGGCGAGGAGGTAGGGGTCGTCATCGGGTTCGACGACGGGCTCAAGAAGGGGCACTACCGGTGGTGTTGGTGCCGGCGGAGAGGGCGTTGTTGAGGGGGTCGATCTTTGCGTAGTGGGCGCCAATGGCCTGGGTGGCGGTCGGCGTCCAAACCGGTAGTCGGCTGTAGGCCGAGGGGTTCCCGCGGCAGCGGCGACGCGATGGCGGGTCCGAGAAGATGTCAGACCTGGAAGGGCTGGTGTCGTGGCGCCAATGGTGGGCGGCGGAGAGACGACGGACGGCATGGAAGCCGAGTCTGGAGGAGCTCCGGTGTTCACGGCGGCATTCTCGGTGCCGGCAAGCTGTCCGGTGGTGGAGTCGCGGGTCGCAATAGGCCTGAGGAAGGTGTGGGTTGCGGGGGAAAGGGTGGGGTGCTCCATACGTGGTCCGAGTAGGCGAAAGTCGCGGAAGTCGTCGTCGGTGAAGGGGAGCGGCTGGACGGTTGGGATGGGTCCGGAAGGGGGGGACACGAGCCCACCCAAGCCGATACCCGGGGTGGAAGGGTCGTTCGGCGCGAAGCCGCAGGGGCGGATGAGGTAGATGCCGACGGTGTCGGGGCCAGTGCGGCGGTTGCGTCCGGTGCGGTCGGCGTCGGTGGCTGGTTGGGGAAACCGGGAGAGGAAGTCGGCGTTGCCGTTGGCCGTGCCCTTCCGGTACTCCAGCGTGTAGGTGTACGCTGAAAGGAGCTCGAGCCGTTGGGCTGTCCGGGGGTACGGTGATCTTGAACGGCATGAGCGGGCACGAGCCGAAGTCAGTCTTGGTGGTGGAGAAGACGTCCTGGAATTCGCAGAGGACGTCTCCCAGGTTGTTGATCACCGACGGGGTTCATCTAGAACCATGCAGGTCGAAGTTGACGTCGCGTAGGTGTAACGGCAGACGTTCCCAGAGGTCGAGGAAGCTTTCCCGTTGGTCGGCGTTGAGGCGTGCAAGAAGTTGTGGGCACGGGGCTTTTGGTGCGGTAGGAGAGAGTCGTCTGTCGATGGGCTCTGGTTGGCCACGGGGATGTTGTCGTGGAGGGCATGTACATCCGGAATCGGAGGGGGATAGGGAGGGGACAAGGAAGGGTGTCCAAGGGTGGAAAGTGGTACCTGTGCCAGTGGGGAGTAGGAGGTTCCGAGGAGGTCGCCCGGCTCGAGATCGGTAGATCCAGATAGTGGGACTGTTTGGCATCCGTCGGAGACGAAAATGGCCGTGTCGGAAAGTGGGTTCTCGTGGGGGAGCATGTTCACCATGTAGTTCCCGGTAAATGCAGGAGCGCCTGACTGACGCGCCAGGTTGACCTTAACGAGCTTGGGGGTGGAGGAAAGCGAAAAAGCTTTGTTGCCGGCGAATCGGAGGTGGTAGACGTCGTCAGTGGAACGGTCGTCGGGAATGAATGCTGAGGCTCCGTTGGGGTCATGGTGGTTCAAGGAGAGCTCACCGCGGGTTCGCCGGGGAGGTTGGTGGGGGGGGGGTGGCCTGTTGCTGGAGCGTGGTATACGAGCGTTGCTCGAAGCGCATCCAGCTGTCTCGTCCCAGAAGGATGGGGGGCTGCATGGTTCCTGCAGGAACTACGCAGGCCCATACTGCCAGGGCAGCAGTGGGGGACTGGAGGCGCATAAACTGGATGCTTAAGCGGATGGAGACGGAGGTGGAGAGGGGGGCTGAAGTGCCGAAACCTCCCCATGAACGGGGGGAACTGTGCCGTTCGCACGCATCGGTGGCTGCCTGGGAAGCCTTCAGTTGTTCCACCGCGGTTGCGGGGATAAACGACTGGGGCGAGCCGGTATCGAGCAGTGCCACGAGTTCGCGGCGCGTAGTGGCGGTGGGGCCGCTGTACACGAGTACTTTCGTCGTGAACGACGCGTCGTCGACGGTAATGATGCCGCTTGTAAGGGATGGTCCGTGTTCCGGTATCGGCGGGCGGCGGGTAGGGAGGTGGCTGTGAGTTGCGGTGTTGATGGTGGACACTTGGGCAAAGTGGCTGCTGGAGTAGGCGTCGGGGGTAGACGGCGGTAGGAGTGGCCCAAGTGGAGAGGTAGGCGGTTGTCATGGAGGGGTCGGGCTTGTTTCGTGGATGCCGTCGGCTGTGGGGGAGACCCGAGTGGAGTCGGTGGGGGCGGGTGTTGGCTCCGGGTCGTGAAGATGGGGAGGAAATGGAGGCTGGGCAGAGCAATTGGCGCCGAGGCTTTCTCGAACGTCCATCAGTATCCTGCCCAGCAGATTCCGACCACGCCAACGCGTCGGGTCACAGGCGTCCGGATGGTCGGCCTTGAAGCCTATGCCCCAGATGAGGTCGTGTGGGCTGTCCTCGGCGATATGCTTGTCTCCGGTTGCTATTAGCTCCTCCCGTAGCTCCGGGTGTTGCCGGAACTTGGAGAAGTTAATGTGGAGGACGATGGTGTAGCGGTGTCGCTCCCAGACCATTTCGTCGAAGTCGGAAACGGTTCGACCAAGTGCTTTTTGGCGGGCCGGGTCGCGGGTCGCTTTGATGCGGCGCTCAGTTGTGATGTCCCCGAAGAGCGCGGCTTTCTGCGCCATCATCGTCTGCCCAGCGCAGTTGTATGTGACGCCATCGTGTTCGATGTCGCACAGGTACCACTGCGAAAAGACCGAAGAGGAGTCCCAGAAGAAGTGGAAAGATGAGGCGGCCTCTGCGGTGACGTGTGCAGTTGATGGCGTCTTTTGTGTTGGGGGTGGGGGGGCGTGGGGGCGACGATAATCTTTCCTTTCGCCGCCTGGCGTCGACGGAGGTAGAGTCAGCAACGATCGAGCGGTGCTGACCGGAACCCTCGTGTTCGCGGGGGAATTGCTCGGCAAAGCCGAGGTCCCGGGGCGGTCCTCGCCGGGGCTTATAAGCCGGGCGGGACGACCCTCAAGCGCCCTATCGTCCAACTTTTGGACAACAGGGGCATACTCGCTAGGGGATGCCACACCTGGGGTCCGTGTCCACGCTTTGCGCGAAGCAGGCGAGGAGGACGGGTCAGGGGGCTCAGGGCAGACCCTGGTCGACGTTGGTCGCGAGTCTTCCGTATTTAAAACGGGACTGTCCCTCGAGCTCAGGGACAGCGGTGGTGTCAACACCGTGGCAGCTGGAGGAAGCCCGTCGTTCGCGGGTTCAACGCTGTCACAAGAAATACGCGCATGCTGGAACATGCGCGTATGGAGCGGCCAATATGAGGCAGGCTCAGGGAGCGGTGGCCCGGTAGACGAAACAGTAGTTTCGTGTCAACCGGAACCGCTGGTAGCCGAAATCGTCGAGACGTTTCCCAGGGTAGCAATGTCTGGGGTCTCGGCAATAGTCGGCAAGCAGCGTTGCTCACCGCCAGAAGACGTCGAGTGGAGCATCCCGGTGGGGCTCGGCGTGTTGGCCTCCTCCCGCCTACACCTCAAGGCAATCACTTGGGCAAGATGATCAGTGCTTGAACAAGTGACTGTGAAATGGGCTGGGGTAGGGGGGGGGCATTGGAGGGCAGGGGTCGGGGAGGCGTGATGCACGTAATTTACTCGTGCGTCCTGGGAGCCTCGGGTGCTCGCAGTAGATGCTGTTGGTGGAGATGCGGCAGTTGCTCCACCATCGGCTTGTCAGTTGGTGCGGAAGGTTCCCGGCTGCCGTTGGTTCGGGTGGGTACCCGAGTTGGTGCTGCCCATCCGCATGTTCGCGGGGGGCGGCAGGTGCGGAAGTATGGGTCGCAGGGGTATGCACCGTCAACGCGGAAGACGAGGGGGGCAGGCTCGATGCGTTGTTGTTGGAACTGTTGCCCTGGCGACTGTCGGTTGCCGTTGTCGTATGACCGGCCGTTGTTGTGGCGCCAGTTGTCGGAGCGCCCGTTGTTGCCGCGGTAGTTGCGGGAGTGGTTCTGGTTGGAGCGGTTGCTGTTGTAGTTTCCGCTGCGGTTGTTGTTGTTGTTGCCTCGACGGTTGTTGTTGTCGTAGCGGTTGGAGTTTCGCTCCAGGTTGTGCTCGTAGTGTCCACGGCGATATAAGAGCATCCTCTGCTGCCATTGGCGCTAGGCGTGTCCGACTACCGGGCTGAGGATGCCGAATGTGTTGCGAAGCGCACGGGGCAGGTCTTCATACTATGTCCGTGCCATTGCAGTTGGGGCAGTGGTCACCGTGAGCCCGTAGGGCTTGGGCGTGGGACACCACGACGTTCCGCCTCCGTCGTGGGCTCCGTATTGGCTCTCGTCATCAGGCTGCGCGCTCGTGAGGAGCGGGGCGCTGTCGTCGTAGGGGGCGGCGCTGTCGAGGTGGGAAGGGGCGGTGTCGCCGGCGATGGCATGTCCGTCGTGGGGCGGGTGGTTGAGGGTGTCGGGGGAGCGGGTCGAGACGGTTGGGTTCCACACGTAGCCGCGGCCGGCGTTCGAGGGAAAATACCATGGCTCGAGTAAACGGGTATGGGCGGCCCCGATGAACTCGGAAGAAACACCCTCGGTGGCGGCGCGGGCCAGAACGAAAGTGATCGACGGGTTACAGTCGGGTGTGAAGAGCCGCCATACACGGTGTACCTCTAGCGAGACATCCGAGGCCGTCGCGTCGCGTGTACTCTGCATCCAGCGGAGCTTAGCGTCGAGGAAGACCCAGTCATTGGGCTCAAAGCCGAACGTCTGCGGGTGCCGGTGCCCAGTGGGTATGGGGGCTGGCAAGGGTTGGGCCGGTAGTGGTGCTTGGGACATTATGGTCCCAGTTTGGTTTTTGGGAGGCTGGGAGGTGGTGGTCCTAGACATCGCGGCGGACGTATAGGGTGCCCATGGCGAGGAGCGAACGGCTGCGATTGGGCCGTGGTGGCCGCGGTCGCAGCTGTAGTCCCATAGGTGGAGTCGAAAGGGTTCGAGGAAGGGGTGGGGAACGGCGGTAACACGAGTAGGAGGTCAGCGCCCTCTTTCGCGAGAAGGAGGAGCTGCTCGTGGTGGGCTTTGAGGGCCGCACGGCGCTCACGGAGGGCCGTGGGATCGCCTTGGTAACGCCCCGGAATGAGAGCCAGGGTGGAGGTTTCCTGTGCAGAGACCTCCGGGTTGATGGTAGGCCCGGCACTGGTCGTGCCTGCTCCCATTGGAGAAGATCCCGGTGTGGTGGGGTGTAGCGTGAAGTCGCTCAGAATGGTTTCGAAGCCAGGGGTGTCGTCGTCGGTAGCGCGAAAGGCCCTTGCGGCATACCTCGCCTCGCGGGGGTTGGTGGCGTCGGGAGAGTGGGCGCCGGGAATGTTGGTGGAGGAAGCTTTCTCGGCCATGTTTAGGCGGGTGGAACGCTTGTACTGGGGCGGGAAAAGGTTTGGTGGAAGATGGAGAGGGCGGGTGGATCCAGGCTTGGATCAGGGTAGGCGGCTACAATACCAACAAACCGATCTAGGAGAGAGAAAGGAGTGACGGTAAGGACGTACGATAGGGGGTGTTAAGGTTGTGCGTACCACGATTTTAGTGCCCGTCGAAGGATATTTTTATAGTTGAGGGCATCTAACTAGCGCCAGGCGCCTCGCGTTTGATTGACGGTAATCGCGCCGGGGTCACTCAAGTGATATCAGTTGAACAGAATGGAACATAACTCCGTCTGAAATGCCCGACGTTCGTAATGATAACAGGGCGTGACGCTTACTGGGCGTGGGCAGTGCAAGACCTTTCGTTGGGATACAAATAAGAGTACCCGTAAAGAAAATGTGAAGGTCGAGTCGAGGAAAAAAAAATGCAGCATGCCGGCACTATTTAGTAGCTGCACAGAGTATCGGGCGATTCCCTAAACGGTGGGCAGCTTGTCGCTCCGTGGCAAAACAGACAGCAACCGGTGCATTTCGGGGCGTCGCGAGGTCCGACACGATGTGAGATACGTAGGGTATCGTAGAGGTAACACAAGTGGAAAACAAAAAATAAATAAATAGACCCCGGCACGTAAACATGTGGAAAAGGGTATCATTCGGCTCCTGTGGGGAGGTCCAATACTCTAATCCGCCGCGAAAAATTGTATATTATTTTGTTTAATTTGGCCAGCATTTAGTTCATCTCTTTGGAACTGGTCACTGCCCGGGCCACAGTTATTATGTTCCATATATGAGCAGCAGGCAGCTGCTGTTTTTTGTGAGAAGCTGGACAAACAAGGGATAAACAGATGATATGTTACTCGTTTGTGTAGCCTTTGTAGTGTTACAGTTCTAGGCAGCGTGTACCCTGCATATTTGTAAAAGCGGGTGGGGATGGGATACGCTGGAAAATAACACTTGTTACAAACTCGAACAGTGTCTACCCTGCTTTGGCTCAAAAGTCTGGAAAAAAAAGAAAAAACAAAAAACAAAAGTCGAAAGCGAAACGGGAAAGGGAGGGAAAACAAACACGACCAAACAGAATATTCGGACCAGATCAGGTGTCGTACATTCTGTTAATGTAGTACAGCTGGGGGGGGGGGGGGTAGACGTAAACAGCAGTAGTCAGACCAGGTTGTGGGCGCCATGAAGCCTCGTTGTGTCGTTAACGCGGAAGATCGTGCACGTGGGGAGCTGTAGCCGGACTTATTTGTGCGGCATATACCATATTTCTGGCGTCAAACTGGGAAAATTAGGCATACACAGGCAGCCGTGGGCCGAGGTTCAGCAACATAAAGCCGTGTTATTATGTCGTCAACGCTGGAAAACGTGCACGTAAAGAGCAGCAGCAAAAAAAAAAAAAAAAAAATAAAATAAAATGGAAATAATGGCCGTTGTTTGTATCCTACAGGCTGTGGGGGTGGGGCAAAAAAGGTAGCAGAAATCTGGTCAATTTCGGCAACATGCGCCCTGTTTATATAGTAAAGGATCCGCAGGAGGTGCATCATATTGCTTGTTCTGTACCTCGTAGGGTAGAAGCAGCGTAGCGATGGGCCAATCTGAAGAGGAGTGCAGATATGTACGCTGGTCCCAAACGATGTACGTATAACCACGTGAGATTCGCCTATAGATATATCCCTAAAGAGCTACGTGCAACCATATAAGATTCGTCTGCGAGTATATGCGTTCCTATACGATGTATGTGCGACTCCATCACATCGAGACGAGGGGGGGGGGGGGGGGACCTACCCAATTGTGTATCGTTTGGCTACCTAAAAATATGGCAGGGAACGAGGGGGGGGGGGGTCACGGGAAAATTTGGTACTATATTCGTAATAGCCGTACTACGTACGATCGTACCACTATTCACTATTTGTACCTCGATCGTATACCAGTCTCTGTAGGCCAGTATGTGGTTTGAAATCCAGTAACCAAAGGGCATGAGAAAAAAAAGGGCATGAAAAAAAATAATAAAACAATATATGTGGCTCTTCTCGCTATCAGGGGGTCGCAAGTAAGGTCAGTCAATACGTATACCATTGCTCGTATCAGGTAATAATAAATAAATAATAATAATGGCCTCTCAAGAACTCGCAGGCGAATATTCCATGCGATGGATACAAGCGGATACAATTCGCAATTATGGTCGAGCCGTTTGTACGCTGCATACAGATGCGTATACTAGTAAGTCACACCACCGGCATACATATCACGTACCAAAGAATAAGGTGTCGGTACTGCTGCGTGTTCGTCCTATCAGTATGATAGCAGCTTCTTTGTAGTCGTGGTAAGGGTCAAATCCCATACAACACGGGTATAAACCGGAAGATGCAGACAAAATATCTGCGGGCAAGAATGTGCCAGTAGTTCCACCTACAGTAGTACTTACTACGTGCATTCCCTGTGAAAGGGCGGGCATATCGAGGCGGAGGGGTACAAAGGAAAACGCTGCTTGGTTTGTGCGATGAGCACGAGGTCATTTGGGGGGTCTCCAGGTTCATTCAACCACGTGGTGTCACGTATCGTGGAGGATATCGACCTCGTCATTCCACGGCGGAGACGGGGTATAGGGAGCGGAAAAACAAACCTCGATCATACTGCTAATAGCACTGTTAATAGCACCAATCAATACTTACGAACAACAGAGCTTGTTGCACGTACTTGCACGTGCGATTTGACGGTGCCTGACAAGAGGGAAGAAGCGTCTACTCACCTATACTGGTATACTGGGGGGGGAGAAGCGTCTACTTGTGCCATTAGGCAGCTTGTCACGCTCTACACTATAAACGCACTCAGTAACGCGGGTTCGTAAAATATAAAGAAGAAAAAACGAAAGAAAAGAGAGAGCAAGAAGAACGAAAGAAACGAGAAACATGGAACATAAACAAAAATAAATAAATAAAAAGTTGACTTCAAAACCATATGCCTCCCGGATAGGGATGGCTCACATGATCGTGAGAAGATCTAGAAGAAGCGCTGCAGTCCCAAGCTTGGCCAGAACATTCGTTGGATGCGACGACGTCAGATGTGATGCGGAGACCGCTCTAGGGTAGTGGTAAGGGTAGTGGTAAGGGACGCAGGTTGTTCTGGCAGCTGGAAAGCAGTGCTTCGCTTCTTCTGATTTAGATCTTCTTATTGATGGCGAGAGCTGAGGAGGTGCTCTGGTAGAGAAGTGAGAGGTAGGGGGGCGGGACTCGACGCCCAGAGATACTCGTCCCACCCCACGCCACAAGCTCTCCTAAATTCCTCTTATCTGATGTACGCCTACAGAACTTTCCTATGGCTACCAATCGTTCTTCTGCTAATATAAGAATATCTCACTTCGTGGTCCTATCTGCGCTAAGGAACACTACTCTCGTCTAAGGGGTTTTCTGCCCTAGGGAACATTCCTAAGAGAACGTTACTCTCAACTAACGGAATATCCGCCGGGTTAATCCATTCTTTGGATTATTCTCGTATTCGTGAGACTACAAGACTGCAACGTATTATCTATATCTATAGCCCATGAGTGCTCTACTCATTTCACATCCGCCCATTACAGGCCTTCGAATAACAGAAAGGAAAGTAGGACTAGGGACTGTTTAAAGAGTGGTCAAAAAAGAAAGGGAAACATGCCCCGGAGTAGGGTAGCGGGTAGTCTATACACTTGTTTGTATTTCGTGTGCCGTTTATAGGACATCGGCCGCTGGTTGCATGCGGTTCCCAGCTTCGAAAAGGTCACCTGCCAAAGAGCCAACCAATATATACAAGTTCATGCACGAGAGAGCTCGGAGGAGCAACATTTCTGGATATCAGTAACCTGACCGCTCGAGAGTCGCGCTACTTTAGAGGGTGTGCTCTGGGAGTCGATTGTTGTGTTTATCGCGAATGGTGCTCAACTGAAGAACTACCCGCAATACAGAGGTAGCATTAGCAATCCCCGTCTTGTGCTGGCAATTTTGTAATGCTTTTCGCGAAGTGCCTTCATCAGTTCATGAGATGTTATCTGGGGGGACATTGTGGTGCGCGTGCACATTTTGAGCAGGACGAATATCACATCATACTCGTACTTGGCAACTTTGTACATATACTGCTGTAGTACCTGTAACTCTGTAACCTTACTACTGCAAGTATACTGCTGATGTACGATGCAGCCCGTCCTTTGTACTTTGTGTCGGTCTTGAGGGCTGTGTGGGCTGCAGCAACAGGACTTGACGGTTCTATGGCGTGATCTACACCACAAGGGACGCTGAGGGGCTTCGCTGTCGTCACCTGCTGGTCCCTGGGAGCCGTCTGGAGTGCTGGAGAGGATGGATACTACACGCGTTGATCGTGGATGCGGCGGGTTTGAATATGAGAAACGCAAGGCCGGAAACCCGGGGATGGAGCTTAAATGTTCCCATAGTAGTGATTTAAACCTCGACTACGTAGTAGCGACCATCGGTCCCCCCTAAAGATGCCAGGATCGACACACTGTATCTCAGTCATCATTCCACGCTTCTGCGATATTTTATTTCTCGGTTGTAATAAAAAAAAGAAACTATTACGGGGGTCCAGCGTCGCCGGTGGCTTGGCAGGTGGTCCGCGTGCCTATCAAGATCAATTTCGTGGGTTCAAATATCACCGAGTGCATGCTCGTAGGGACTTTTTCTTGCATAAAAAAATGATAAGTAAGCGGAAAGCGCGAGAGCGTGAGTTAGCTACATTCGATGAAAATCGACGAGCAGTGGGAATGCTGAACCCTATGCGCGATAAAAATGAAGGCACGTACCGGGGGGGAGAAGGGACGACACCTGTGACCACGGCTTGTCCAGAAGATTGTCGAGGGTAAAACCTCCTACGAGTGGGCTGGAAAGTAAAAGTGATGATGAAAAAAAAAAAAAATTAAAAAAGTTTATAGGACCAAATATTGTTAGCAAAAACAGGTAAATATATAGGTTTTTGTATGTACCGTAGGTCCTATTAACTAGCCCCCCCCCGTAATATTACGGGGGGGGACCATGTTAATAGTAAATAAGACCAAATATTGCGGCGAAAATAGGGAAATATATGGGTTTTGTGTGTACGGCAGATCCTATTTACTATGGTCCCCCGTAACAATAAACCCCGTCCAGAAGCTCTGGAGTGCAAGTGGAAGAATACCACACTTTAGATATACCAGGTCTGCCAGTTATGGCGTTATATACGCGTAAACACGCGTTAACACATTTTCCCGCCATTCGTAATCAGTCTGTTTGCCGCGACACAGCGGTCAGCTACTCAGGCCCTAAAGATGCCAGGACCCGGACAGTCAAGGGTAAAATTGCACCGGTCCAGGGTGTGGATCCCAGTGTTCCAAATTTAAACCTACGATAATTTTGACTTCAGTCAAGGATAGCAAATAAAAAACTGACGTCAGTCAAAGGGTGAAAGTGCCGTCTCTTTAGAGTGTTTTTGCAGCGACACACAGCAGTCGACAGCAGTGTTAATAGTAGTTCCTCCTCTGCTCAAAAAAATGAGAGGTGTTGCCGCATGTATGAAGCCATTTGGAACCACAATGGAAACCCCTCTGTCGGTACTCGGTACTTCGATATACTGTATGTTGGGAGCTCCGGGTATTTGCTCAAAGTCTCTTCTATCATAGTGATCCATCTTGGATTCCTTGTCGGTGCGGCTCAAAGCTAGCTTGGGCTACTACGTGTAGAGGGCTGCTATATTCATCACGAGGTGAGCACGCAGTATATACGGACTGCGTAACAATGCCCCCTTGCCTGTCGAAGTGTAGAGATCAACTACAACAAACACTGATTGCTGTACCCACAATCGGGATGCTGCTTGCTTGCTGTTGCGCATGAGCCTCCTCAACCGCCAGAAACAGCGCACAGCACGCCGTGTGCACGTACAGGGTAGTCGTTTCGCGAGCATAGAGCCACCGCTATTCTGATGGAAACACGCACGAGGCTACGCGTCTTGGATCGGCCGTAGCTGCGCCAATTGTTTTCGAAGTTAATTAACATTTTTGTGATGCCCTTGCCAAATGCCACAGAAGAGTTGCTCAAACCATTTTTCGATCGGAACTCGTGATATTAGGGTCACTGTTATCGGAGAGTGTTTGTTTCCAGATTTTCCTGATTTTTTTTCCAAATAAGTGAAATTTAACTTTCCTGACTTTTTTGCTTCTGCAGAATTTCACGAATAGTGACAGATCGCCTCCGTATGTTGATACGTATCTCCAATGATTTCCAAACTTTGGAAATTCTGGAAAAAAAGCTCTCCAATAAAAATGAGCCTGAGTAGACGTTTGAGTTTTCGGTATGGACCTTCGTTGGAATGGATATTAATCGACCTTGTATTGTTTTATTTTTTTATCCAATATCTTCTTTCAACTCGCCGACCTTCTAAAGGATATCAAACCCTGTTGCTCGTATACCCCCACGAGTAGAGTACTGCGGTAGATGGTCTTCTTCCTCACTGGTCTTCTTCCTCACCGCGTCAATCCTTCCCAGCCTGTCTCCCTACTTCCACCAACTGCACCCGTCATCAACTGTATGCACATCTTGCCCATCCCCTCTGTCCAAGCATGCCAACGATTCAATACCTCTCCACAAACCTCAGATTTCCTCCGTTCAATAGTCTACATTGTCACCTTCCAGCTGAACTCGTAAGAGGCTTTTACCCTCAGCGATCTTCTGCACAAAGCCGTGGTCACAGGTATTAACTTTTTATTATTATAGGTGTCGTCCCTTCTTCCCCCGGTGCGTGCCTTCATTTTTATGTCGCATAAGATTCAGTCTTCTCACTGCTCGTCGATTTCCATCGAATGTTGCCAACTCATTCTCTCGCGTTTCCCACTACTTTTTGTTTTTTGAAAGAAATTGTCCTTGTTTCACGAGTATGCACTCGGTCAGTTTCGAACGCACGAATTTGATCTCAGTAGGCACGCGGACCATCTGTACATCAAGCCACCAGGGACGCCGGCAAAAGTTACGACAAGCAAACTGATTACGTATGGCGGAAAAATGTGTTAACGCGTGTTTACGCGTATACAACACCACAGCTGGCAGACTTGGTATATATAAAGTGTGGTATTCTTCCACTTGCACTCCAGAGCTTCTTTTTTTTTTTTTTTTTTTGTTTCATCATCACTTTTACTTTCCAGCCCACTCGTAGGAGGTTTTACTCTCGACGATCTTCTGGACAAGCCGTGGTCACAGGTGTCGTCCCTTCTCCCCCCCGGTACGTGCCTTTAGTTTTTATCGCGCATAGGGTTCAGCATTCCCACTGCTCGTCGATTTTCATCGAATGTACAGCTAACTCACGCTCTCGCGCTTTCCGCTAATCAATTTTATGCAAGAAAAAGTCCCTATGCATGAGCATGCACTCGGTGAGACTCGAACTCACGAAATTGATCTTGATAGGCTCGCGGACCACCTACCAAGCCACCTGGGACGCCTTCTGGACGGGGTATATTATTACGGGGGACTATACCGGCGTCCCCGGTGGCTTGGTAGGTGGTCCGCGTGCCTGTCAAGATCAATTTCGTGGGTTCAAGCCGAGTGCATGCTCATTGGGACTTTTTCTTGCATAAAAAATTGATAAGCGGAAAGCGCGAAAGCGTGAGTTGGCTACTTTCGATGAAGATCGACGAGCAGTGGGAATGCTGAACCCATTGCGCGACAAAAAATAAAGGCACGTACCGGGGGGGAGAAGGGACGACACCTGTGACCACGGCTTGTCCAGAAGATCGTCGAGGGTAAAACCTCCTACGAGTGGGCTGGGAAGTAAAAGTGATGGATAAAAAAAAAAAAAAAAAAAAAAAAAATAGTAAATACGAGCTGGTTCCAGCGACAGCCGAGACTTAAAAAAATCTTCGCACTTTGACAATTTGGTTTTTGAGAGTTCGAAAATGAAATTTGGCATGGTAGTGCGTCATGACAAGATGAAACGACTGACGACTGGTCTTTTTTACTTTTTTTATTTCGGTTCTTGATATATATACATTTTTCTGTTTTTCATAATTTTTTCATTTTTTTCGGCAACTTTTACCCTCCCTAATTCACGAAAAAAATAAAACTCATAAAAGACCAGGGGTCAGTTTTTTCATCTTGTCCTGACGCACAACCATGCTAAATTTCATTTTCCAACTCTCAAAAACCAAAGTGCAAAAGTTATTCCCGTGAAGAGTAAATTTATCCCTAGGGTTGCTATAATAAAAAGCTCAAAAAGTTCAATACATTGTTCTAGTGCTTTGGAAGGCGTTAAATATAACATTAGCCTTGTTGCATGTTTCGCAGAACAAAACAAGTGTCACAGACGACGTCCTCCCCTTGTTGATACGATCATGTAAACACTTCTATTAATAGTAGTGTCGAATTATTCGACGTATTGGCCGATTTGTGGCCTAAATAAGAATTTATATGAGTTTTACTACGTTGAAATCCCTACGCAACAACGCCTCCGCAAGTAATACGAACAATGTCCATATCTCGCGAACTACAACTCGCACGACAAAAAATCTCTTCAGCGATGTGTTCCCCTCGTTCAAGCGGGCATGGGGATATCTTTAGTGTTGAAAATTTCGACGTATTCCGATTTTTATTGCCCGAAGGCGGACTTTGATGTATGTCTCTGGGACCAGGTCGTATAGGACCTACGGTACATACAAAAACCTATATATTTCCCTAATTTTACCCACAATATTTGGTCCTATTTACTTTTAATATGGCCCCGCCGAACTAGTTTCTTTTCGTATTACAATCTAAAAATAAAAAATCGCAGATCGGCTATTATCGAAACGACGTGTGAATAACTCTGGTAGCGTTTGTCAAGGGCATCACAGAAATATATGCAGCGGCATGGACAAATTTAAATATATTGAGAATTTGGCGAAGTTGTCGCCATTTCGTCAACCTGTATTTTTGAAACCCATTCTACTGAAATGAAATGGACCAAAATGAACAAACTTGATTGAGTAGTAGGGTTTATTTCGGCGGCATGTCTACGAGGTTAAGAGAGATTGTTTCGATATGATCAAATAACCGTGGAACTCAGCGTTACAAAGCTGCAACCAGTTATTTTCGTAGCGCCATACTTAGTTGCTGAGTTATGTCGATTCTTGTTGAGCAAGGTGCCTTGCCGAAGTGCTCACCACTCACCACCCCTCACCCAAGAGCTTCGTAGCGAGTTGCGAAACGTTCTGATAGGCTCATTCGAAAGATATCTTCAAGAATTTTCTGACAATACTTTAGATCAGCACAATTCGATTTTTTCAAATCTTCCGAAAACAGGCCTTCGGTTGTGCTACCACCATATATATACATGCATGCCCCATGTCTGGACATCACGGGGTACTAAAACACGGTGTCTACATATTTTGCGCTCATCTGTGCCGTACGCGGCCAGTGTAACATCGCAAATGTCGTGTGGCGCCCTCCAGGATCGTGTGCACCTCTCCATACGTGTACCTCGTGGAGTTTCCGTCGGTTGGGATAACGAAGAACGGTTCTACTGCTACTACTACTGTAGGTCGCAATTGGTCCGTAGACACCGCCTGGAGAACGATTTCTTCTCTTTTTTTTCCCTTCTCT
This sequence comes from Macrocystis pyrifera, assembly GCA_031763025.1. NCBI lineage: Eukaryota > Phaeophyceae > Laminariales > Laminariaceae > Macrocystis > Macrocystis pyrifera. Next base: position 4,954,860 of record JASSKH010000009.1, on the reverse strand, counting down.
CTTTCCTCTTGCTGTTTGGCCTTTTTCTCTCCCTTTGCTTCTCCTTTCCCCTCCCCGCCGACCTTATTATGCCGGTATCTTCCTCTCCCTGGAGTTGCTTCGTCCGTGCTGCCCTTCTTGAGTACGCATGCTTTCCTTCTATCGATAGCAGCCTTTACCGCCTTGCGTCAGTTCTATTCTGCCTCATTCTTGGGTTTTATTGTTTTTTTGTCCTCTACTCCTGGTCTTGCTAGTGTCATGTTCTCGTCCCGGTACGCTGGCCTTTCACTTGCTCTACCCATGATGAGTTATCGTTTGTTTTCTTCTGGACTTTCTCTGTCTCACAGTTCGTGACCACAGAATTATTAATAGTATATTGGAGATGTTACTTGACAGTAGCTATCATTTTGTCGTCACTGTTGTTGTTGTTGTTGTTGTTGTTGTTGTTTTCTTCACATTAAACCGTTCTTTCTACGCTTCGACATCCAGCACAACCAGTGTCCGTGCCGATTCTTTAAACCTAGAGAGATACAAGTTATTTGGTCACAAAGCTACGCCACAGAGATACTACGTTGCCACGTATGTAATGCAATGCCATGTCATCATACTGCGTACGACAGGCACGACATACCCATTCCATGACCTAGGGAAACAAAAACGAAACAAAGACAAAAAACAAAAACAAAAACAAAGACAATTCGAAAGAGAAAAGAAACAAAAAAAAGAAACACAAATATACCTGGTATATGTATATACTTCAGTATAGCAACAAACCATCGTACCCCCCCGTAGGGGACGTGGCAGACACTTGAAAAGAACGAGCTGGAAAAAAAAGAAAAAGAAGAAAACACCACTAGTCGTCAACAGAGCAAGACTAAGAACCAAGGGAAAAATAACAGGCAAACCAAACAAAGCACAAGGCATGCTCCAGGTAGCGGCAGCAGTTCATGGTACGAGTAGCACAGCCAGGGTCTCCCTGCTGGCCCGCCTGGTAGCTTGCTACCCTGTCTGCCACCATCGTCCAGCGTTCGTCAACTATGCCCGGCCCCTCGGCGTCAGACAGTACGAAGCAAAGCAGGCTCGTCATCCACCCACGCCACACGACTCCTTCAATAAGGCTTATCAATCGGAGAAAGGAAGAGAAATGAAAATCACATAGGGCCACCGCAAAGATAACAATAAAATGAAATAAAAACAAACAAAAACAACAGGAAGACAAAGGAAGACCACGTTCGAACCAGCTGCACCAGTTGGTGGTACGAGTAGTATAGGCATGTTCTACTTCTTAGTCTTCCCGGTACCTGGCTACCTTATCTGTCATCTCCTTCCTACTTTCGTCCACTGGAGTTTCCCTTCTACTCCTCTCCCCCCCCCTCTCCGCATGCCCTTGGTCGGGTTTTCTGCTACTCCTCTTGTTGCCCATTCCCTTGGACACCACCCGCGGCGGATGCGCGGCGCTGACTGCTCAGCTCAGCCTCAGCCTCGTGCCACCTCACCATGAACCGTTCGGCTGCTTCCAGGATCCCCCGGTAACACTTCCCCGCGTTTTTTGAGGCAGTGGGTCACAGTGCGGTCTCAACTCCAAACACCAAGGGAGCAAGTTCCGTTGACCCTTCGGTGGCGCGGAACTCCCTAAGGTCTTCGACTACGCATCTATGCCAAGTCTTAACCTGTCCGCCAGGTCTCGGGTTCTCCCCACCAGCAATCGTCCCGAACATCACCCGGCTGGGTAATCGATCCTTGCTTTGCCGTGCCACCCCCCCCGCGAAGAAGAGGCACCGTTTGCGGATGGTCGTTTCGATACTCTCGCAGCGTGTCAACTTGAGGGCCTTCGCGTACGAGAGGGTGGCATGGTCAGTACGAAGTCGGCTTCGGAAGCCAATGACTCGCGACAGGACTTGGTGGTGAGCCGTTCGAAGCTTGGCAAAGTGTTCCGCTCTGAGGGTCCACGTCACACACCCGTAGAGCAGGGTCTCAATCACCTCGGCCTTCAGCATTCGGACTTTCAGGCTAAGCGGGGCGGTCGTTCTATCATACAGCTCCGGGCCGAACCGTCATGCTCGCATGAGACGGATCCGTCGGTCGAGTTCGAGCGAGAGGTCAGCATTTTCGTGGATAACGCCGCCTAGGTACAAGAACTGGGCCGTCTCCTTATACCTCTGGATAACGCGGAAATATCTGGTAATATACGGTATAAGGAATCCATAAAAGATCTATTTTGGGTGTGTCATTACCTGACGGACGTTGTCATAGGCCGTAATCGGGTACGGGTGTGTCATCACCTGACGAACGTCGTCGTAGGAGATATACGTATCTGTCGAAGATCATCTAGACTGGAACAACAAACAGGAGCGTTTGCACGCCCACTTGTTTACTCTACTTTGCTCACCATCATCAGCTTCCAGCTGAGCAAATGAATCAACACTGTGGCTTGGGGTCACCACATCATCTTTTTCTCTTCCAATGAAGCTTCTCGTACAAGTCACCTAACAGTGGCTATACGTTTGCCTCGAACATTTTGACTGTGTATTGACCGGCCATCGGCAATCGAGTCTAGGCGTACACACCAGCTACGAGCTGGTACACACGCCAACCGCCATACCCAATAGGTCAATTAGCCTCGGAACGCGTAAACGCGGCAAGCTACTAGCAACGGTGGCCCAAGACCGCCATCCTGAACTGCTACTGGTTCGCTATACAGCAGGAGGAGGACTAGATTTTTCTAGATCAAGAAACCTGCTGCTACATACGAAAAAGAGATCTTCTTCCACGACGAGAGGAACCAAACATCGAAGGTCTACGTACACCAATAGAGACCCTTTTCGGGTCTCGCAGGAGGAAAACTGGGTGATCGAATCCCCACCAAAACACTACGATGCCATTCATTCCCCGGAGCAGCATCACCCGGGATCATCGGATCATCGACATCTGGGGTCATCAGAGCATCAGTATCCATCTGGGATAAACGTGGCATCATCATCTGGGATCATCGGGGCATCAGCGTCTGGGATCACCGGAGCATCCACGTCTGGGATCACTGGAACATCATCACTTGGCATCACCGGATCATCAGCTGGATCATCATCGTCTGGCATCACCGGAGTATCAGCTGAGACATCACCGCCTGCTTCACCAGGGGTCGTGTCAGCTGCTCGAGAGCTGTGTCTGACTCGTGCCTCCACACGAGCCGAGCCCAAAACAGAGAACACAGAGACAAACCGTCAGCTGAAGGAGGTCCACACGCTCACGATAGCGGAGGGACAACCACGGGCATACCCCGGGACAGGATCTGTGGCATCGGCACAGGACGATCAAGAGCCACCGGCGACTACGGCCTTCGTGTACGACTGCAAGCTAACTTCAGGAATCCTCTTCTTGCTGGACGGAGAGCCCATCATAATCGGGACCAAGAAGCAGACACTGACTGCTTAATTAACAGTGGAGGCGGAGCTGAGACGACCATCAGTTTTGAGGGAAAGGAAAAGACTACCTCTCCAACTTCAACATAAGTTGAGCCTCAAGCCACTGGAAGCGTGAACTGTATTGTCTCCCTTACCGAAGCTGTGGGTTGTCGCATGTTCAATTTGCACGGGGGGGATAATGAAATCTTTTCCTTGGGTCAACGAACTGATCACTGGATTTTTTGCATTCGTTGGTAGCGTATCCCGTCCATCTTCCCTACAGTGCAGTACAATGACCGGTGTTGTGCAAGATTAAAAAGATAAACCGCAGTCAGTACCAAGCAAGGGTGCATTGTAACCAAGTCGAATCATTAGGTTCGAATGTGTTGAAAAGAGTACGTCATCTCCGAAACTTCAGGATGTATTGCTACGGCAAGCTTCCCGGGGTGAGCTGTCAACGCTCACCTGACTCGCCTCCTCATTTCGTACGTTGGACCCTTCGGCAGTCCCAGTGGCTCCACGGCTTCGCTCAGGCGAGAGCGAAGCAAACGATGACCAAAACCCTCGATTGCGAGCGATGCAGATTCTCGATTATGCCCGTTATCACGCGGAATGATGCGTATATGCGAGCGAACAGTCAATTTAGCCTTTAATCCTTTAATCCTTTTAGTGTTTAGTCCTTTAATCCACTTTTTACGTTTTGCACGTGTTCTCTTCCTTGCTTGGGTAGCGTCTGAAGACACTCGGTGTTGGCCACAACGCGGCATGCGTTGTACACCTTGGTCAGGTGTTTGACATTCAGCAGACTGAAACTGTCTGCTAAATGAAACGCAAGTCCCACACCCACAGAGTGGTCCGCCACTACTCTGCGCCCGACGACTCGTGGCTGCATGCCTCGACCCGTCGTACTTTAGATTGCTCCCACGTCCCTCCGCCGCAACACCCCCCCAAGTCTGGTGCTATCTTCCAAGAATTAAGAAAGCGCGGCCCCGGATGACGGAGCTCCTATATTTTCTCCCCCCCTGCCCATTCCATCCCCGCCAGACCCGCCGTATTGACCAACGGTTTAGGCCGGGGTGGTCGCCAGCGCCCTCCCTTGCTCCCCTTTCTTCCCCCCCTGCCCATTTCATCCCCGCCAGACCCGCCGTTTGGACCAACGGTTTAGGCTTTCCTCCGCTGTAGCTCCGGCGATTCCACTCCTCCATATCTTCTTCCCATTTCCAGCCAGACCCACCGCTTGAACAAACGGTTCAGACTGAAGTCGTCGCCAGCTGCTTCCTTTGATTTAGACTTGACGCTTGAACTGCTATCTGAACACCCCACTCGCCGCTATTAATGGCTGACGTCGTACACTTATTCGATGGACGTTTGCCGCCTTCGAAGGCCTGGAAACTCCCTCCGGGCCTTGGTATCTAGCCGGTGTGCCTCGCTCGCTACTCTGGAAGCTATTTCTCGCTCTTTCCTTTTTGGTATCTCCGGCGGGCGAGAACGGCAGTCTGAACCCTGGTACAGTCCATACAAAGCGTGAAATCTATACAGCTGCCTGGTAGTGAAACCTGTACTCACCTCATCCGGATCCCAGTGGGAACTACTCCCATACTTACGTGTCTCCACAAGGAAAACGTGCAGCTGCAGCTGAGTAATACTCTCGAAGATTCCCGTCAATCCAGTTAAAGCGTACTCGCATACTCACGTGTTTGCGACGTCCCCCGAGAGCTTGCGATTGGTCATCGTGTACAACGGTTTTCGCCAAAGTGTATTTCTCGGCAAGTCTTCAATCCGATCCCCCGACCAGGTGCACGAGCTATATCGACGGCATTTTCCAGGTCGGAGCATTCATGAAATGTCTCGATGCCCACTGCGAAGACCGTCGTCCTCAGTTTGGCAATGCACCCGTCCACGTAAATTTTGTCAAACGCGATGACAGGCATCACAATAACAATGACAGGCATGGCAAACGTTTAGCCTCGGCCTGATACCCATCAGTGACAGGCCTGACTAACGTCAACACAACGCATGGTGGGTGAAGATCTGGGGTGAAACGCCGAATCCATCACTCGGAGAGTACTTCTTCGTTTCACTGAAGAGGCGAAGACTTGCAGAGTCCCGACAATGTTTTCTGTAGCCACTCTCGCATAGTTCGACGGATCCCTGCCCATGGGTGTGGTTGACGAGACCGTAGCACACTGACACTCTTAGTGACTGGCACAGGGGACTCACGGCTGTGAACTCCCCCCCTGCATCGCCCCGGACCAACAATAGCAATTCCGAAACGCACATCGCTCAGTGTGAGGTTTTACCGCGAGTCCTCCTTCGACGGCACAGGACACGTGAGCAAAAGATGTGCTCGCTTCTTCCACCAAGGACAGCACATACTCGAACCTATTACCTGCTTGCAGCCCCTGCTTAAGGTCTGATATGTACATCTCAGGGACCTTCCATGATTGTAGGGTGCTAGTGAGTGATACTGTCACTTGCGTGGTCACCCATTTGCTACTCCTACGCTTATATAAGAGCACATACATTGCGTTGAGTCCTCGCTATCAAGAGTCTGCCGGTGTATACCTTCGTGGTATTGCAAGTACCATCCATCTTCATATTTGCCTCTTCACCAGACCCACAGGCCCGACTAAGAGTATTCGTGTTTCCGTGGTAGCACTACACCATGGAAGAACCTCTTCCATGATCTCCCTCTAACAGACGCGAATTCTGCACTGTATCAATTACTTGTGTTGATAGGGCAGACGGTGGACTTACGGGCCCCTCGTACCGTCTCGTCGCCCTTGGAGATAATCCACAGTAAGGCAGTAGTGACTCGGCAACACCAAGAATGTCACGAGTTTCCGTAATTCCAGTCGTCTTAACAACCATCGACGTTGATTGATCAGGCATGTTATAGGGGTCACAACGCGGTTGTTCATCTGGTTTCGAGCGCGTTTATAGGTTGTATGCATGCATAACAGGTGGCACCTGATTTGTACACAAAGCGTTTGTCTCTAATTCGTGTATCACTCTCTGTTGCCGGTGCAATCCCTTCGTCTGCAACAAGCTCCGCAAGGATAAGTCCCTCCGATGCTAGTCCCTCCGGACCTCAGTACGTTTGACAACAAGGTGCATCGTCTGGAAAAGCCTCCCTGAACCCATCACCTCAATGCAGGACGCGCCAGCCTTGACAGGGGATTCGGGAGCAGGTGACGAGCTCAGGGTGACTACTACAGGTCCGTGGCGCCTTCGATAAATCGCAGATCGCTTCTGCGCCGCATGCAGGAAAGTCTCTGACTTTCGAACAGCCGCGTCGACGACGGGCAACTCCCTTCTCCAGGCATATGGTCCAAGTTAGTTTACCGACCACAACACCGCATTCACCTCCTGTGGCGCGAACGACCGCCCAGCATTGCCTGATTGACTCAAAGCGACAGTACACTCGATTACCCGCTCGGAGTTTGTGTGTACCTGGCGAGACCCATTCTTTGTTTTCAATCACTTGCATGTGTTGGACGTTTCTGTCTGGCCGGGACAGGTTCGTTCGTTATGCTAGTGGCCGGTATGGAGGCAAGTGTTCACCGGCACCAAGCCACGCTAACCAAGGGGCTCACCTTTCTCAGTACGTCGGCCTGAGCAAGTTGAGCATAGCGTTGATCTTGGAGTGCTATGGACTTACCCCTGAATTGACCACTCTCACTCGTGCAAATAGTTGTCGAGACACGCCGGTCCATTCTTAGCGTTGAGCGCCGTTTACCAGCCAGTTACCGTTCTCTCTGACTTCGTTGGGCGTGACTCTGTTACCTCCTTGGTAGTACCCGTGGTAGCTCTGGGGCCGGTTACCTTCAACTCCGGTTTCGTTGGGCTTGACTCTACTTACCTTCTTTGCCGTGGTAATTCCGGAACCAGTAGCCTTTCTGTCTCACTGATGACCCTCCTAGTTTGCCTCAAGAGTGGCACACAGTTAAACAGCCTTCGGCTTACGCGACATTGATCACACTCCCGTATTTCTCTAGGGTTGTGGCACTGAATTAACTCATAGAGCCGCCTTCCATGATTTTTACCTTCTTTCGAGCACTCGATCTTCGAGGACGGTCGCCAGGACAATAGGAACTCCACTCTCGGCTGCTTCGCGTTTCGGAGCGATCCCTATATATATGCTTTTGGAGTCGATTGTTTTATTAATTCCAACGTCTTCACCTTGAGGTCGGTTGTCCGCTTCCTGAATCACCCATTTACCTTGGTGTTGATTAACCTATTAACCTCTTCCTCGTAGGGGAACTCCACGACCGCTCACAGAAATCCTTACCTTGGATATCCTTCAAGTATATCCGCGTTTTCATCGTAGGTAGGGGCGACTCAACCCCGTGTTGGGTTTACCGCCTAAAGTACAGTAGTCCCCTTATCTAAGACATCCTCTGCCAAGGGTTGGGTTGACAGGAGTAATCCCCTTACCTTGGATGTGCTCTCCCCCCCCCCCCCCCCTTGCGTTTCACTCGGCTGAGCGAACGCAAGACATCGAAGAATAACTTCATCCACTCTGTCCTGTGTCTATCACTGTGACACATCAACTGGAAAAATGACAACTTTTTTCGGTGGAACGCTAAACTGTTGCTTTGGCTGATTACTGGTGTCGTGGATACGGTTCGGATTCTTTGTCAGGCATACATTCTGCATCCTACACTCATTGCCGTCTCGACTAGTGTATTCAACCATTTCGTTCCGGCCACATATTATCGTTGCTACACCCGGTAACGCGGTTTATTTCCTGGCCTGAAGCGCGTACCAGATGGTCTGCATAGGTTTTTAAGACGTTGTTCCAAATAATATGCGCAGGTGTGTATGTACGTAGAGGGTTTAACTTTAACGTGTAGATAAACTTAGATATATCCCCTTTATGTTTCGTTTTTCTTTCCGTCGTTCATCCTCCTGAAAACTGCAGCAATCAGGATACGGTGGTACTTGAGAGCGTGCTTGGAACAATGAAAAATTCATCTGACACCAAGTCAAACACACCACCGCACAAGTGCATGTTTATGGTATTAAGTCTTCGATGTTCGTGCATGAACAAAGATTGACTCTGCAAAAACATCAATCACGTGCAGATATTATTGTTTGGTGCACACCTGAACGACGGTGCAGCATTTCTTTGTACCGTTACGTTGCATGTATGGACACTCCAAGTACAATTAATACACACTGTACCGAAAGAGGACTTGCAGTTCCTTATTTCATCGTGGGTAACGTCCAAACGGCTGTAGTGTCAAGCTACGCGACCGCACCCGGATACGGCGCGCGCACGTGCATGCTTGCTCGTCAATGCCATGCACAGAGCTGTGTCAAATTACGAGCCGGCTCAATAGGCCAACCAGGTGCCCTTCACAGGGCATACAGAGCTCTTTGCGCGTCTGATATCGGAGCACCCAGGCCAAATACTCGTGGAAAACAGATTCCACATACATACACACTGCTACAGGGCAGGTCATCCTCTGCCATCCACTGCCCGCCTTTGACGACAGCACCCAACCTCACGTCGTTTGCGCTAACGTGGCAAATCCTTTGCCGCAGCGACGGCGCTAAACCTCACGCCGTCCAGGCCAAAACGACAGCCGTTTGCCAAAGCGACGGCATAACACTACCTCACGTCGGCTGGGCGAACGTGGTACAGCGTTCGGAAAATGAATTGGGTGTAGCACACTGCCACGGCGCCGGGTGCGATCTTCTGCCTCCCACCGCCTTCCTTTACTGTGACGGCGGCACACAATATCACGTCGGCTAAGCAAACAAGGCAATTCCTTTGGCGTAGCGGCGGCCCAAACCTTCACGTCGCCTTGGCCAAATTGGCAGAGTCGTTTGCCAAAATGACGGAATAGCACCTCACGTCGTCTGGGAATAAGTGGCACAGCCTCAGCCCTAACGACGGCACATAACCTCACGTCGTCTGAGCACAAGTGACACAGCCTTTGCCACAACGACGGCACATAACTGCTGTGAATGTAAGTGGTACGGTGCTGTAGTATCCGATACCATGAGTAGCACAGCCTTTGCACTGACGCCGGCACATAACTCCTGTGGGTGTACCTAAGTGGTAAGTGGTACGGTGCTATAGTATTCAATACCATGAGTAGCACAGCCTTTGCCCTGACGACGGCATATAACCTCACGTCGTCTGAGCATAAGTGACATAGACTTTTCCATAACGACGGCACACAACCTCACGTCGTCTGAGCGAAAGTGGATGCATCAAGGTGTAAGTGGTACGGTGCTGTCGTATCCATTACCCGTTATGTAACCACAGGGAGTGCATTCAAGTTGTAAGTGGTACGATGCTATGCTACCTATTACTGATTATGTAACGGAGTAAACACAAACCAAAACCCCCACACGCCCACCAAAACTCACGTCTCAGGGGAGAGTTCACCATGATCTGCGCCTATAATGACAAGTGCTCACCTTCACTGTCAAAATGCTATGCCCTCAGTGCTTACCTTCACCGAGCTCAACCCACGGGGGCGCTCACCTCGCCACAAAACCAGACCCCATGACACTTAACAGCACACAAACCTACCGAACTCCTGGAATCCCCACAGCATACAATCCTGAGGGAGGGGCTCACCTTCACCTCCCCTCTCAGCGATAGCACAATGACAAGTGCTTACCTCCACTTGCAAGGTGCTACGCTCATCAGTGCTCACCTTCACTGAGGTCAATCCGCGGGGGCGCTCACCTCGCCATCCTGCCCGCTAGTAATGACAAGTTCTCACTCCCCAGCATGTTACCATCCCAAGAGTACCAAGCATATACTGTCGTACAACTCCAACAACAGCCGTTATGCGAACATCTCAGGCATGCTACCATTTTAAGAAGGCCAAGAGCACCATCCATCATGCAACCCAAACAACAGCCGAAATGCACATCCCACGATTCCTATTGTACCAACAATACCAGACGTACTAGCATACGACCCTTCTCGTTGATACATGGAAATCAGGCTGTGAACAACATAAACACGTGCAAAGATGGCAACTCACTCCCAAACAACAGGTGCAGAATACCGGTATATTGCCACGGTTGTGCTGATCTTACGCTGCTGCTGTGGTATCATCGTTGTCAGTCCGTTCCAGGTATATGTACTGTGTGTGTGGCTTTGGTTCATCCCTGCTCCACAGCGTAAACCACGGACTAACAAAAGTTGTCAGATCATACCATGAGTAACAGCCAGTACGTGGATCACTGCTATGTCTATACCTAGTGAGGACGTTGGCGTGGGAGCATACCGGGTGTGGTCCTTTCTGTATCACTCCTATCTTTTGCATGCACCAAGGTTGTTTCTGACGGACACGCAACGGACACGCAAAATAACAACAACAATAGTGTGCCACCAAGAACTACAGCAATGAACTTACACGACTATACTCGTGTCATCATCAGCAAAGCACTCTTCCTGCGACTTGTAGCCAAAAGATACCAAGCCGTGGAGGTTTCAGTGTAATCGCATGTGTGAGTGGAGCAGTGGCCGGGGATCCTGTGTGATGTCCCCTAGCCACCTGGCTCGTGGTCCGATGAGGATCACTCCGTGATAATACAAGCTCTAAGAACAAGACTTACTGAGTGCGAGGCCAGCGAGACTGGTGGAGTCCCTCGCTGGAAGCCCTCTTGCTGATATCATCTGACAGAGGCCATAATATCTAGATATTCGCGGAACTTCTGTTGGAGGAGTTTTCGGCTGCGGAGTATTGGGTCACAGCTGGGAAGGCAGTTGGCCCGTTGGACGGATCGAAACGGCTTGAAGCGCACAGCAGGGGAGGACGCTCCGGGAGCTGGAGGACGCACAGGTCAGGCGGCAGTTTCTCCGTTATTACAGTAGAGTCCAGGTGGACTGCTGTGGATTATGGCGCACACGGCAAGCACGCCGCTGGTGGTAGGGGAGTCTCTGACTCCACCGAAATACGGAGAGGTGTGGACCGAGCAGGCCTCTCGTGTTTTTTACGCAGCGTACCTCGATTATGAGGAACGGCTGCAGCTCGCCAACGCTCAGGGGGTGGTTCAGCACTCCAAAGTGAGCATGGGCCAGCTTATCCCCAATTACATTCATCGGTGTTTTGAGGGATTTTACAAGCATCAGACTACGATGACCGCCTCGGAGTTGTTGGACGCTGTTAGGCAGCACGCCGGTTACACAACCACCAGCAACAGATTTGACACCTCGCGGGCGGCAGCGGACTTGCGTCGCGTTCTCTCAATGAGGCGCGATGAAAAGCAGGGCGGTGAAACATCCGTCAAAGACCGCGCGATGATGGTAAACTCCGCTATGGAAAAGTATTTTGCGGAGAATCACGCGGTGCATGCCATGTACCGCGCGCAGGACCGTTCGTGGTTGCCCGGACCGGCGGAATTTGTGAGCATGGCGTTGGTGGATGGCTTATGGCCGTCCGAGTTCAAAAAGTACGTAAAAGGTCAGCTAACGTACGCTGCAGGGTGGAAGAAGGACCCGGCATTGGTCATGGACCAAATTTTTTCTGCTGCAGAACAGTGGAAATTCATCGAGGCGTATGGTCGGAAAGATGCTGCAGGGGCAGCTGAACCGCGACGCCAACAGCAGCAGAAACCGAAACAGCAGCAGTCCGCGAAAAAGTCGTTTGTTCGCGTCTGTTTCGAGTGTGGTGATCCCAACCATTATGTTTCTGATTGCCCAAAAGCTCGCGGTGGCGGCACAGCTCCCAGCAGTGGTGGGCGCGGGTCGTCAGGGTATCGCGGGGGCCGCAATGGCGGCCGGGGCAGATTCAACCATGGACGCGGGCGCGCGGTGGCCGTGGTGGCAATCAATTGACAGCGGGCGGTGGAACTTCTGCTGTTGCTTCTTCAACTTCTGGTGCGCCAGCGGCAGGAGCCGCTGGGTCGGGATCTGGTTCGTCTGTTGCCGGCCGAGCTGTATACGTTGGAGGAGCTGGAACATCGGTGGGTGCTGCTGGAGCGAGAACTTCGCCATCCACCGAGCGGGCGGAGTCAGTGTCTGGTGCTGCTGCAGGGGCGGTAGCGCCGGAACCGTCTGTATATTCGACGTCTTGGTCGGGGTGGACCGCCGATTCTATTTCTTCGGCGCCGGCTGTAGGAGGGCAGCCATGGCGTCAGGTGACTCTTGGTACCGACCAGAGTTCAACGGCAGGTGAAGTGCCTGTCGATCGCAGCGCTGAGTGTTTACGCGCTGATCTCTCTTTGCCAGGGTCGGTTGGTTCGCTGATGGCGCGTGTGATCCTTGATTCGGGGTCGGCGCTCACGTCCATCGGTGTCGGCTTACTTCAGCAGCTGTCTTCGCATTTCGGCGGCGCCGATCTGCAAATTCCGTTCGAAAATGGCCCGCAGCAGGCGAAAACCGCTACGGGTGTTTCAGTGATGGTCACGCACAAAACGGTGCCGATTGCCGTGAGTGTACGGACGCCGTGGGGAGCGGTGAAATTGGAGCCCATCACTTTCGCGGTCATGCCTGGTACAGATAACGTCGTTCTGTTTGGCATGGCTACCATGAAAGCTCTTGGCATCGACGTCTACCGTGAAGCTCTGGAGAAGCTTCGCCCTCGCGCAGTGCCGGTATCGACCGGTGTGGAGACTCCGAGTTACCTTGCGGCGCGCAGAGTGACGGTTTCCGTGCGTGCTTTTCAGACCGAGGCTACGGTGGATGCTCCGGAGGACAAGGCGGTGGAACATTTGGTCGACCGGGGGCCAGACATGTTCATGGATCCGGAGGAGGAGCGGACGGCCCGAGAACGGGCGTTGGAGGACAGCGTGCAGCAGGCAGAGCAGAGTGGATTAAGCGTCGGCGGAGCAACCCGTTTGCGCGAAATTTTGGCTCGTCGCGTGGGTGCTTTTCGCCGTGCGCTGTGTGGTGATCCGCCAGCGCAAGTGGAGCCGATGCGAGTGCAGCTGAAGCAACAGGCGAAGCCTGTCAAGGCAACGCCACGTCGGTACGAACCGACGAAAAGGGACTGGCTCTCGAAGTGCATTGCTGCTTTGGTGTTTTTTGGCTTTGTCTACCACAACATCCAGGCGGTGTGGGCGAGTCCGGCGATGGCGGTGCCCAAGAAGGACTCTTTCCGTTTGGTGAGCGACTACTCGGCGGTGAACGCACAGGTGGAGAAGTCCCCGGGCGTCATGCCCAACCATGAAGACATGGGAGATCTGCTGGGGGCGCGTTTCTTCGGCAAGCTGGACCTACTTCAAGGGTACTGGCAGATGCCTTTGGCTCCGGAGGCGCAAGACGTCTTCACCATGGCGACAAGCGACGGTTTGTTCACGCCTACCCGTGTTCCCCAAGGTGTTTTGAATGCGACTTCTTATTTCCAAGGTGTCATGACTGAAGTGTTGCGTGGTTTGGATTGCAAAGTTTGGGTCGATGACGTTTTCTTTTTCGCAGACACCGAAGAAGCTCTTCTGCAGCTGCTTGATGACATTCTTGAACGCCTGGAGAATGTTGGACTGTTTGTCGCCGCCCACAAGTGTACCTTCTTCTCTCGTGAACTGGTCTGGTGTGGTAAGGTGTATTCCAATGGTGTCGTGTCCCATGACCCCGCTCGAGTGCAAGGTTTAAGTGAAATGCGTCGTCCCGAAAACGCTGGAGAACTAATGCAATTCTTGCAGGCTGTCAACTGGTTGCGTACATCGTTACCACGTTTAGCGGAAACGGTAGCACCGTTACGTGATTTTTTGGGGGAGCTCCTTGTTGGGGCTACACGTCGGACTAAGCGAGTGGCGCGCAATCGTGTCATCAAGGATACCGCGTGGACGGAGGATCGGGTGCGGGCGTGGAATGCCGCACGGGGTTTGGTGGCGCAAGCAGTGCCGCTTCATCATCCTCGTCCCGGGTGCGTTGTTTTGATGTTTCCTGACGCTTCTGATTTCCATTGGGGTAGTTTTCTCACCCAAGTGCCTGAACACGAATTTCGCAGTGGATTGGCGTTGGAAAGCATGTCTCACGAGCCTCTCGGATTTCTGAGTGGTTCGTTCACAGGTTCGCAGTTGCGCTGGGCGACTGTCGACAAAGAAGGTTTTGCGATCGTTAATACGTTCCGGAGGCTCGAATACCTGCTTTGGGGTGGTGTTCATATCTTTACTGATCATCGAAACTTGCAGTACATTTTCAATCCGGAGAAGTGTGTCACGACGGTCACAAAGACCATGGCACAACGCCTAGAGAATTGGAAGGGTGTTTTAGGACAATACCGCTATGCAATCGAACACATCCCTGGCGATCGAAACTGTTGGGGGGATCTGTTGTCTCGTTGGGTCAACGTTCCTACGGTGCCTGTTCGTTCGGTTGCCGTGCACAGCCCATGTAATGCTGACGATTCGCTTCCCGCATTGGATGTGATTCGTGCCTCGCAACAAAGGTCTGTCGCTCGTATCGGCGTTGGTGTTCATGAATTTTCGACAACCTTCGGTCAAGCTACCTTGGCCGATGATGGTTTGTTTCGTGTGCGTGTTGGGGTGCGTGACGTCTTGTGGATTCCGCCGGATGATCTTGCTCTTCAAACTCGTTTGATGGTGTGCGCGCACATGCGCTCGGCTGGTCACCGTGGTGTGGCGCCGACTTTGTTTCGCCTGAAGGAATATTGTGTTTGGCCTCACATGGATTCTCAGGTTCGCGAATTCGTTCGCCAGTGTTTGCACTGTGTAGACACGCGTGCAGGTGCACTCATTCCTCGTCCCTACGGAGACACGGTGCATGGTACCGCTCCGGGAGAAGTGGTGCACTTTGATTTTTTGTATGTTGGCCACAGCGGGCCCGAAGGTAGCGATGGCCTGCCTGATGAGGATGGTTTCGAAGCAGAGGAGCGCACGTGGGAGTCTTTGCGGTCGATTTATTCTGCTGCGCCTGAATTCGTCGTGAAGGAATTGCGCAAATTACGGATGACCCGTGCGCTCAAGATTAAAATTGCTTCAGAGTTCAGCATTGATTTGTGATTTGCCGCATGCGATTTCGTCTTGGTTTTTTGGTTTTGTCAAGCTCGTTCGTGTCGAGTGAACTCGCTTTGGGGGTGCTGTAGCCAAAAGATACCAAGCCGTGGAGGTTTCAGTGTAATCGCATGTGTGAGTGGAGCAGTGGCCGGGGATCCTGTGTGATGTCCCCTAGCCACCTGGCTCGTGGTCCGATGAGGATCACTCCGTGATAATACAAGCTCTAAGAACAAGACTTACTGAGTGGTCTGGCAGGTAGTGCTATATAATTCCCTAGGGTGGGTCGGGAGTTGAAGTCTCGCCGAATTCGTAAGTTGATCTTTTCGAGCGTGCGCGCTGGAGACAATACGAATGATTATGATAGTGTCCCGTAGACACCAGTAGCGTTTGGCGAGGGGAGGGCCCCGGAGATCACTGTACGAAGTTGACGAGATTCCACTGAATATCTAGATATTATGGCCTCTGCCAGATGATATCAGCAAGAGGGCTTCCAGCGAGGGACTCCACCAGTCTCGCTGGCCTCGCACTCAGTAAGTCTTGTTCTTAGAGCTTGTATTATCACGGAGTGATCCTCATCGGACCACGAGCCAGGTGGCTAGGGGACATCACACAGGATCCCCGGCCACTGCTCCACTCACACATGCGATTACACTGAAACCTCCACGGCTTGGTATCTTTTGGCTACAGACTCGTTGTATTTGTGATGGGCTACCTTTTTTTCTTAGGTTTTCGAGGTTCCTGCGTACCAGTACTCAATTTTGTACGAGGTCCATCGCTATCGCTACCCTTGCAGCATTCAACATTTACCCCCACGTATGCGATTATGTATACCTCATACCCACCCAAACAAAGCAATCCATCAACCCCCTCCTTGTTTTGTGTGCTTATGACACCGCATTGACAAAACAGGTGCGTTTGTAGGCTGGCCCAGTTCGTAGTGGTAGTACTGTACGAAATTTGTCATAGTATCGTTACACGGTCCGTCCAGCAGGGCGACATGTCCGCTCATACCTGGTACCCGTTTAGGTGTTAACTGTAGGTTTTAGTGTGGCGCTCGAAGCACGTTTTCTTATTCGTAGGTGAATATTGCTGCACTTCATACATACCGATAATTGATAACTTTTTGCCACTGTTTATTAATAATCGTAGGCATAAACTGCCGTAGTTCGTGCTGCTACAACATTCCTAAGGTGCAAGTTTGATGACTAAATAGTAAAGCTAGGGAGTTTACCTTTTTCAGGTCCCATTACTCCGGGGCCAGAGCTGTGTGGGTGATTCAAGGTTATGCGATCCGAGTAGAAGCGAAATATGGTTGTCGAGACCGAATAGGTCAACGTAATAAAACGGCTCTCTTTCGTACGCATGTGGAAATATATACCCGGTATAGTATATAATACCTGGCGTACGGCCCCCCAGGAGATGTGGCAGATAACACAAGAACCAGCTAAATAGACAATATCACAACATGTGCTATACTAAACAGAGTATGACCAATGAAAGAGTAGGCAAAAACCGAAGCACAACAATCGCAGCAGTTTGTGGTACGAGTTGCATAGACAGGTTTTTATATACTATTCATCGATCTGATACCTACAGTAGATATCCTGTCTACAGTCTCCTCCCTGTTTTCGTCAACCGCGCTCCCCCCCCCCCGAGCTGTTTTGGGCTAGCCAGCGCAAAACAAACATAACAGGCTCGCTGTCCATATGCTGCCCGTGGGCGTGTACTATTAACATTATATACTTGAGGTCGCCAGACTTGCGGTTTTCTTCACTCGGTCTTTGACCTTTCAAGATTGTCCAGCATAGACATTAAAAACACGCCCTGACAATTCGCCATCCTGGCATAGGCTATGCTCTTACCACACTTTGTATCTCGCTTACTTCATGTCCCTATTAATAGTCCTATCTCGGTGGCACAGCGGTAGTACATTGCCGTATGTGCTGTACGAGGAAACCTGGTGAGATATGACCGAGGGTGTAACACTACCAAACAGTACAATCATATTATTATCAGAATGTCCAAATAGTAAAATCATACCAGGTACCTGGTAGGTATTCACCCCCGACGAAAACACACATTTTCTTGTAGAATATTATTACAATCATGGACATTTACATTGGTTGTTACGCA
This sequence comes from Macrocystis pyrifera, assembly GCA_031763025.1. Taxonomy (NCBI): domain Eukaryota; class Phaeophyceae; order Laminariales; family Laminariaceae; genus Macrocystis; species Macrocystis pyrifera. The sequence goes on along the minus strand of JASSKH010000009.1, from coordinate 4,937,413 downwards.
CGGAATCTTCCACATCTTTTCGTTCAGAATAAGAACGACGACTCCTTTTTCGAAGGTGATCATATCACTGCAGGTCGCCAGTTTGCGATTTTTCCCATCATCAGACATAAACCGCCTACTCCTTATTAGTGTTGATACTAGAACTACTAATAATATAGCAGCAGCAGTGCCTGGAGATACGAGTGTTCGTTGCGCTGCTCGATGCCTTGGATACTACTGCTGTGACCAGTACCAGTTGACTGCTCCCTTGGCAATGCAGGGAGCCAGCCCAGACACTTTTTGTTTGCCTTGCCAGGACTTTACATGAGTTTGGTGGCACCGCCCTACTGTTGACAGGACAAACGTACCTATGCAACCCACCGCAGGTAGTACAGCTACCAGCTGTCTGTCTGGCTTAGTCCGTACTGCTCAACCACATTTCGTGTCCGTATATGCAACCTCTTGTGCAGCCTCTTACAACACCGTCTTCGTATGACCGATCCGCGATGAGCTTAATTTCCAAGTTCATTTCGTTTTTTTCCACGTAGTGGCTTATCATTATTATACGACATACCAGTAATAGTATACCAGCTGTAGGTCATCACTAGATGTGGTGAGTAGTACGGCCCAAGTAGTACAATAAAAGCTTCTTGCCGGGTCGTTAGTGCTCACCGTCACCCTGAGCACTACCCCCGAGAAGTGCTCACCCCGCGACTCGTCTACTGCCACAGTGGCTGTCGGGCGCTCACCTTCGCCTTCCAGCTGCGTACGACGACTTACAAATGTTCATCAGATTCCACCAGTTCGCCAGGCCCAAGCTTTACCGAACCAATCGCATTATCAGATTCTATCAAGTCCGCAAACAAACATTACAGAACAGCATTAGATTCCATCAGTTCGCCGAACCCCCCAATTTTGTTTTTGCGGAAACCAGCCCTCGAGCAGCTGGCACAGTGGCTGTCGGGCGCTCACCTTCGCCTTCCAGCTGCGTACGACGACTTACAAATGTTCATCAGATTCCACCAGTTCGCCAGGCCCAAGCTTTACCGAACCAATCGCATTATCAGATTCTATCAAGTCCGCAAAACAAACATTACAGAACAGCATTAGATTCCATCAGTTCGCCGAACCCCCCAATTTTGTTTTTGCGGAAACCAGCCCTCGAGCAGCTGGTGCTCGTGTGACTTGCTCTCGCCGTCGTGCATGGTGCTCGTAACCCTATCACCACTTCATGATCCTGCGTGGGTCGATCTCCGGGTTCACTATGTTACGGCAAGCTTCCCGGGGTGAGCTGTCAACGCCCACCTGACTCGCCTCCTCAGTTCGTACGTTGGACCCTTCGGCAGTCCCAGTGGCTCCACGGCTTCGCTCAGGCGAGAGCGAAGCAAACGATGACCAAAACCCTCGATTGCGAGCGATGCAGATTCTCGATTATGCCCGTTATCACGCGGAATGACGCGTATATGCGAGCGAACAGTCAATTTAGCCTTTAATCCTTTAATCCTTTAATCCACTTTTTACGTTTTGCACGTATTTTCTTCCTTGCGTGGGTAGCGTCTAAAGACACTCGGTGTTGGCCACAACGCGGCATGCGTTGTACACCTTGGTCAGGCGTTTGACATTCAACAGACTGAAACTGTCTGCTAAATGAAAAGCAAGTCCCACACCCACAGAGTGGTCCGCCACTACTCTGCGCCCGACGACTCGTGGCTGCATGCCTCGACCCGTCGTACTTTAGATTGCTCCCACGTCCCTCCGCCGCAACAGTATAGCAGGAGAACTTTCCACCTAGATGAGTCCAAACAGGAGATTAGCACACACGAGGGGGATGTCTCTCTGATAACAGCATGTCTTGTTACAGCGTTAAGCTGGCAGTATAAAAACAAACATGTTCCTTTGTTTTGTGGGCGGCAGGAACGTTAATAGATTGTTCACTCCTATTCTTGTTGCGGAATGATGAACAAATTCACTGTTTTAGACTACTGCACACATTTAGTATTCCTTTGTCGTTTAACTGACTGGAATGTAGTTCACGGTTTGATAATTCTTGGACTGATAGCTAAAGCTTGCATAACATGTGCAGAAAAGTAGAAGAGCTGGATATTTTACAGCTGCTTGTTTTGTGTAACCCATCGGGTATTCTAGCAGAATGAGTTAGCTCTCAGTAGTTTAAGTTGAATACTTTCACCGCAACAATTATGGCCTTGTTGCGTGTATTTTTCGTAGAAGCAACGAGTACATTGTTCCTGAGTTGAATTTCAAAATCCAATTCGGTTTAATGTGTTAACGCATCGAGGGGTCGTATTAGGGATGAGACCTAATACAGCAGAAGCCAGTATCGTCTAATAGCTGCTGCATAACACAGGGCTATCAGGTACTCCTGTAGCAACCATAATTTAGGTACACACTCATCTCATACAAGCAGGTGTTACAACAGTAGAAGAACAGAACGATTCTATGTTCGGATATTTTGTTGTCCTGTACGTGTTGAATTCACTCCTTGGATCTCATGCGGTAGGTACATCATGTACAACTGATTATCCTTGGAACTCATGTAGGTACATTACGTACAAGTGTTTGTTCCCAATAGCAACATCACCACTTGATGTTGCATGTGTTTCTTTTGAAGAAGTTTCAGCATGTAGCGCAGAAGTAGCGTTACCTCAATATGAGGTCGTACTAATTGGTTTGTTTGCCTGGGACTACCAGCATGAAACGAGTTATCGTAACGAGATGTCGTATTGGAGATGTTACTTGACAGTAGCTGTCATTTTGTCGTCACTGGATAACACGGAATAATCTGGTAATATACGGTATAAGGAATCCATAAAAGATCGATTTTGGGTGTGTCATTACCTGACGAACGTTGTCATGGGCCGTATCGGGTACGGGTGTGTCATCACCTGACGAACGTCGTCGTAGGAGATATATGTATCTGTTGAAGATCATCAAGATTGGAACAACAAACAGGAGCGTTTGCACGCCCACTTGTTTACTCTACTTTGCTCACCATCATCAGCTTCCAGCTGAGCAAATGAATCAACACTGTGGCTTGGGGTCACCACATCATCTTCTTCTTCTCTTCCAATGAAGCTTCTCGTACAAGTCACCTAACAGTGGCTATACGTTTGCCTCGAACATTTTGACTGTGTATTGACCGGCCATGGGCAATCGAGTCTAGGCGTAAACACTAGCTACGAGCTGGTACACACGCCATCCGCCATACCTAATATAGTATCTCGCTAAAATATGGAATCAGGACGGACACTGGGTGTGTACTGATGAAGCTGGGAAAAAATGACGATATAAAGTGAAGAAAACAGACCGCTTTTTCTGAAGGAAATATCAATGTTCAAACAAATATTTCCGACACGTCCTTTTAGAGAACAACGTCGTGGCGGAACCGATGTCACATCTTCGATTGGACCTATCCCTTGCCTCAATCGACTCAAGTTCTGCGTCGATTCATGACTCATACATAGATTCAAACGATTTTTCTTCTCTGCTTGTCCGACATGTTCCCCACGAGAAATGATACGTATACGACGGCTGTGTTTAGTACGAGTTTTTCTGGCTGAGCGTTGCCGCACAAAGCCATGTCGCGGCTTCAAACACACACTAAATCCAACGGACTGAGCTCTGAAAAATTGGCTGTGCTACGTACAATGGTAATAATACTAACCTCCGCTGGATGTAAAGGTGTACGTAGACACGCACACGATTGTGCTTGTCGGGTTATATGTCCGGGATAGGAAAAGTTGGGTTTCAGCCATTGTACGTTCTTTATACGACTTAAGGGGACGCTGGCACCCAAGCGTCCCCTGGTTCCCGGGTTTCCAGTCACAATATGTGGATGTTTTATCGGAACAGAAAAGCACATCGCTAGTTTAACACGCTGCGTTTTCAACTTAGGCTGGTACGTGATTACGAGCGAGCGACGGCGACTTGGAAGAGGTTCATTACAGCAGCTTGAGTTTTTCTCGAGCTTGATCTCCCGCCCGTTCTCAACAGAGGCGTACATCTCAACTTTAAAAGTGCTGCAGTGGTCGAAATCGGTCGAAAATTGGGGTACACAATTTTTTTAATGAGACAATAACCAACCCGCAACTGAACGTTTGCACTTCACTTGCGGTCAGCTACAGCTCCTCACAGGATACTGCAGCAAGCTAAATTGTGGGAAGCTCTTGTTGGGTGTGTGAGGGTGTCGGGTGCGCCAGACGGCAGTCGTAGGCACCCAAAACCGACTACGAGGTGTTTTCGTGTACTCGAAGTTACGAGCGAGTACGAGCACGAAAAACTCGAAAGAACGCTCAAATGTTTCATTTTACGCAAGCGAGCATAACACAATGGCTACATCACCGATAAAGCAATTATCTTCACTATGGTGTTGCTGTTCTCCAGGCGGATGATATATCGCTTAGAGAGTCGTCGTCGAAGATGGGGCGGGAGGAAAAACTTCGTTACCATGATGGGTAGTTATTTCTTGGGCCAAAAAAGGGCTAACTAGCTTAAACTTAGGATTCTTGTACTTTTGCATCAACTATTCTACAACTACGAAATACGGATCTTGGTTGCAAATCCCTTACTCTAATTCCAAGTCGTATGTATATATGTATATGCTGCCGAAACGCCTACGAGTATGCGCGGGTACTTGATGCATTCCCGAGGGGTGCCAGCGTCCCTTTAATTGGATCAGTAGAAAATATTTTATCAATAGTTGCTATTTCGGGATTTTTCCATCCCCCATTTCACGTGCCAAGCGCTTGTCGTTTAGAGTCTCCTGGCAACTCTATTATAAGCATTTCATAGTCTCTACCTGGTATATGTTTTTATCGGAATAAAAAGAAACATCGCTATTTTAACACGCTACATTTAGAGCTTCGGCTGGGTTGTGCGTACCGGAGGGCGACGCTGACTCGAAAAAGTGCCATCACAGCAGCTTGTGCTCTTGAGATCGCTCTCCCGCAAGTTCTCAACAGAGGCTTACACCTCGACTTGGAATTGGTCGAAATTTGAGGAGCACACAATGAGATACAGAACAACCCCCAACTGAACGTTGGCACTTCGCTTTGCGGACAGCTACATACAGCTCCTCACAGGAAATTGCAGCCCGCGAAATTGAGAGATGCTCCTGATGGGGTGTGTGGGGGCGTCGGGTGCGCCAGACGGCAGTGACTGTCGTAGGCAGCCAGAAACGACTCACTTCTTACAGATGTTTTCGTGCACTCGAAGTTTTTGCGGGCGAGTAGCGCAACAAACTCGTGTAAACGCTATTACGGGGGACCATAGTAAATAGGACCAAATATTGTTAGTAAAAATAAGTAAATATATAGGTTTTTATGTTTAGGTCCTATTTACTATTTTTTTTTTTTTTTTTTTTAATATCATCACTTTTACTTTCCAGCCCACTCGTATGAGGTTTTACCCTCGACGATCTTCTGGACAAGCCGTGGTCACAGGTGTCGTCCCTTCTCCCCCCCGGTACGTGCCTTTAGTTTTTATCGCGCATAGGGTTCAGCATTCCCATTGCTCGTCGATTTTCATCGAAGGTACAGCTAACTCACGCTCTCGCGCTTTCCGCTAATCAATTTTATGCAAGAAAAAATCCCTATGAGCATGCACTCGGTGAGACTCGAACTCACGAAATTGATCTTGATAGGCTCGCGGACCACCTACCAAGCCACCGGGGATGGTCCCCCATAATAGAATGTTTCATTTCAAGCCCCCGGAAGAATAGTACAAAAATCGCTAGATTACTGATCGAGGATTGTCCTCGACTAGAAGATTACAGTTCTCCGGGCGGGTGTCGTACCTCTTTTCAAGTCGTCGTCGAACATGCGGCGGGAGGCAAAACTACGTTCCCCTTATGATAGATATCAATTAAAAATTGTTGGGCCCCCGCAAAAAAAATGGCGTAAAAGGGCTAAAAAGCTCAGGGTACTTGTATATTCCATCCATTATTCTAAAGTTTGCCTGGCATTGTATGTTTCCGAAAAAAAAAAAAAAAAAAAAAAAAAAAAAATAAAAAAAAAGTGCGAAATACGAATCTTGGTTGCAAATCCCTCGGTCCAATTCAAAGTCGTATGCATATGTTGGCGAAACGCCTACGCGCGAGTGCTTGACGACGCATTCCTGAGTTCTGAGGGTGCTAGCGTCCCCTGGCGTCACATACCTGATACAAAACTCTTGAGATGGCTCAAACCCGATCGACCAGCCCGCCCCCGGGGGGCAACAATCTGACCAAGCGCAAAAATAATTGGTGTTGTTGTTGTCGTTGTTATCACATTAACTCATCGCCACAATATAATGAAGTCCGTGGTCGCAGCACAAGCTCCAATAACTCTGGAGAGGAAGAATACCTCGAGAAATTATATATATATGTAAAGAATAGTACTCATGATATCTGAAGCACATGAACACCTCAGACAAAAATAAAAAGAGAGGTCCGCGCACGTACGTAATATATACATGCGGCACGCTGTACAAGTCGCCACAGAAACCGAGAAGACCGCATACTGCCCACAAGGAAAAGACAGGATGAAAACACAAAACTCGACGTCGAGAAATCGAAATCGAAATCGAAATATTAAAGGGAAGAGAGAGCAAAAAGAAACAAATTCAAGCAAAGAAAGCAAAAAAGAAGGAAAAAAGGAAACACACCAGGTAATACGCAGATTTTCGCAGAGCGCAGGCTCGCAAGCTACGCGAGGGGTGTTGAACATGATAAAAACCAAAAACAAACATATTTCCTCTCCTTTACCAAGAACACCAGGGAATCAAATAAAAACTAGCAGACAAAAACCGAAAAGGAAGACGACGACGCAAAGCAAAAGCAAAAGCAAAAGCAGAAAGTCAAAAAGCATAAAGGAAGATACATAGACACAAAGACACAAAGAGGGGCATACGGAAAGCAAGAAAGGAGGAAAAAATAAGGAAAGAAAAAAAAAAAACAGAAAAAAAAGGGCAAAGAGGGACAAGAAGGGGCGGGGGGGGACATGTACGACGACAGGCAGGCACTGGTGCATACAGACTAGCAAAATTGCCCGGGGGGTACCATTTGGCATGGTAGTTACTTGGGTCCCAAAGAAGGGAGCGCATCATGACGATGATGACCAAACCCAGGAGTCAGTCTGTTGGGCAGACCGCCTTCCCCACTCCCCCTCCTCCCTCCCCCCCCCCTCTCCCCTCGTCCCCCTTTCGCATGCATTGGCGCTGACGGTTGTAGTCGCAGCTGCAGCCATATTGTGCCGTTCTGCCGATGCCTCCTTCTCATCCTTATGCCATTCCCGCATGAAGACCTCCGCCCCTTCCTCGACCCGTCGGAACCAATGAGGTCGTTGCCTGCCGCTTGCAAACAGCCGGACAAGGGCGCTTCTGGCTGCAAGGTCTTGACCCCACGGGGCTTTCAATATATTCTGTAGCGTTGTTCGACAGGGTCGCTTCCTGCTCTACAGTAAATCGGAGTAAATAGTAAGAATCAAACAGGCAACAACGGCAACTGTCACAGCGGCAGCAAACAGATCGAGCCATGCGCTTTCCTCGTCTGGTCGACTCGCACGAGTGTCGAATTGTTGTATATGCAATTCGTTGTGTTCATTTCGCGCGGTAAATTAATATCAGGCTGCCTGGCACCGTACACCGCCGGGTATACGGTGTGCGTCTGTGGGTCCTTCACACTAAACCGCTTTTCTACCCGTGAACATCCAGGACATCCAGTGTTCATTCCTTATCCTAGACATATAATCCGGAGACTTGGATGATAAGCTTTTCGTACCGAAAAATGGCAAGCTCTCTGAATTCAACATGTTCTCCACGACGACAAACAGCAGAAGAGCGATCGATGAGTTGGATGGTGTTGATTTATCTCTAAAGGTATAGGCGAAGCTGGCACGGCAACGCGTGGTTGACTCCAGACAGTAACACGGAACTCCTCTTGTATTATATCGGAGCTGTCGAGTGACAGCTCATGCATCGTATGCAGGTTTTAAGCCAACAGGTTGCGGGAATAAACCTCCCGTTTATCCCGCCGAATATCCGTCTAAATATCCCTCTCCTATAATCCCATATCAATATATAGAACTCCCTAATGTTAGATGGGACATCTCCGTCGTGTTTCTGAGCACAATCAATATCCTCCCTGCTCATTTTACACGACCATATTCCAATATCCCCCCCAGCTCTGTACACGACAATGTACGACTCCGCTGGGTTGAAACGTCTCAATAATATGACCAACTCATATGAAATTCAGAAACACAATTTTTCAATAACTAAAAATCAAACTCTCAATTTCCAAATACTATCCAAACCCTCCAAGTCAGAAAACATTTTATATGGATCGCACACACCCCCAGGCGCTTCATAGCCTCTCTTCAGCCTTATCCAAAACTTCTCCCTCTATTTCATGAGAAATTAATGCAAATCATAGAAAATATCACAGTAGCCATACTCATCAAAATTGAAATTAAGCCAAGAAATTAAATGCCAGAGATCGCAAGGAACCCCGTTCCTCCGGACAAGAGTCTCCCCTTATCCCCTACTCCCGCCATAGATACACAGATCGCGACGGTAATGCGAGATATCATACATTCTTTCACTTGAACTTTATTTGACGTTGAAACTACTCGAAAACACCAAAAACTCTCGAAATCCATTACCAGGAACGAAACGGTATCATCCTCGGAATTAGCCAGGGAAAAACGGCAGCATCTTCGGATTTATACGTAGTTCAGACAAATACTTAACTTTAAAATAAAATAAAAACTTCTACCTAGGAAAAACCGCGTCAAATATCCATCAGAAAATCCCGGTGGTAACGAAACATCGTGTTATTGAGCGGTTTTGTCAAGATTTCTGCATGCGGTTCCTCCGACTCTACATGGGTAATACCAAACTCCCCCTTAAAAATAAGCTCCCGCAAAAAGTGGTGTCGTACGTCGATGTGCTTCGAATTCGACGTGTGCACTGGATTTTGTGCCAGGTGCCTTGCCCCCTCGTTATCCTTGAAAACCGTAGTGCATCTCTCCCCAAACCCCGAAAAAATAAAACTCCATACATAGCGCATGAGCATTGCCTCCTTGATAGTGTCTGCCAGTGCTACATATTCGGCCTCGGTGGTTGAGAGTGTGATGCATTTCTGCGTCCTAGAAAACCAGCACACACACGATAGCCCCACCGGAAACTGACCTCCTGTCAGTGGCTTTGCTGGCATAGTCTGCATCTGCAAACGCTACCAGCGCAAGCCCGCTACCCTTCTGGAACGTAATGTCGAAATCACTCGTAGAAAATACATACTCTAAAATACCGACTGCTGTCCTCCAGTGTACTTCCCTCGGCTTTTTCGTGTACCTCGCTATCGCCCTCACCGCGTTCGCAATATCCGGTCGTGGTTGGTTCGCAAGCCACATCAAGCACCCCACCAACTCGCGGAAAGGCCAATCACCCACGGGTTCATTCTCGTCGAACTCCTTGGGCTTCACACCAGTCGAAAGCGGGTTATTCCTCCCAGAACTAACACCAAACCTCGCCGCGGTCTTTTCAGCGAACGCCTGCTGCGAAATCGTCAAAGTACCAGCATCCCAATCCCTCGAAAAACAACAACCAGCACACCACCGCAACTCGCCCAGATTGTTGATCGGAACAAGGCTGTTCAGGTCTTCACAGAACTGACCGCATCTAGCCTTAAGTCCTACGGCAAACATATATTCCACATGAACTACCGTTACAACGGAGACAGAGCCCGACTCGACCAACCGCTCAAATCCTAAACTCTTCATGTGAGTGAGAATGTGGTTGTGCCACGACCTCGACGCTTGCTTCAAGCCGTAGAGACTGGGATTCAACCTGGCTACCTTACCAGATATTTCGCCGCAGCCAGGGGGTAGTCGCATGAATACATCCTCATCCAAACTCGACTGCACGAACGCCTGCTCAGCATCAAAATGACACAAACCCGAACCCAACTAGCACGCAATAACACCCAACAAACGAAAACGAGACGCTGCAGGCGTCGGAGCAAAAGTCTCAAGAAATCAATAAACTCACGCTGCTTGAAACCTCGTGCTACCAGCCTTGCTTTCGCCCGCACCACATCACCATGCTCGTTAGACATCCAGGCGAACACTCACTTCACCGAGATGACGTTGAGCCCCTCTGGTTGCTACGTCGCTCCAAACGTCCCCGCGTCCGCCAGACCATGATATTCCTTGTCCATCGCCTGCCTCCAGATGGCCGAATACTCGTCCGCACACGCTTCAGCATACAAGTTCGGCGTCGAAAGCTCGCTCGCCGGGCGTGTGGGAAGGGGAGGGTTCTCGCGCGGTGGGACTTGGTGGAAAAATACATGGCCTATACCTCCCGCGCTGCCATCAACGACAGCAGCCCATGCCACATAGCCTCGCGGTTCCGCGCAGTCTCCTCTCTTATCCACCCCCTCAGCACATCTCCATCTTCCGGTTGTGTCGCCCAGCTTCCCCCCTGGCCCGACCACCCTGCACACCGCCACCACCCTCTTGGTGTCGTGCGGTCTCCCCCCTAGTCTGCCCTCTCAGCACATCGTCATCCTCCGGGTCCGGGATATAAGAACCCAGTACCCGGGCAGCACGCTGCGAAAGCTGTGGCTGCGGTGACTGCTGCGGCAGCGACGGCGATGACAACAGCGGTGGCGGCGGCGGTGACGGTGGCTGCAGCGCCGGCGGTGACGATGACAGCGGCAGCGACGGCGACGGCGACGGCAGCGGTGGCGGTAGCGGTGGTGATGACGGCGGTTGCGGTGGCAGCAGTGGGGATGGGGACGGTGGCTTGGGCCATACGTCGGGGCCCCTCAGAGGCTCCGGCGCACCCGGCGGCGGTGGCGACGGCGACAGCGGCGGCGGGGAGCTCTCCTCCTCCGAAGGCAGTAACCCCACAAACGGTTTCCTCGGGTGTTCCCAAGTGACGTCACGGGAAAACGACTTCCGGCTAGACACCAGCAGGATCTTGCTGCAGTCAGCTGCGTGGTGGTTCCCGCCGTTGATGTAGAAGCAAGCCTCCGCCTTCGGCTCGGTCTTCAATGCCCTCGTGACGTGGTGGAAGCCCGGTTTCAGAAAAGGGAGCAACCGCGCAAACGGTGAGTGCATTTCCGGCTTGTCCCTTACCCTCGTCGTCATGTTGATCACATCGCTCTCGTACACGCATGACTCGGCCCAGAGGGGCTGCGTCACAGGCACTCTTGCATCGCCGAACAGGCGGGTGGCCTCCAGGCGAAACGCAATTGCAAGCTCCAGCGTCATGGCGATCCGTCGCTCGACCACGCCGTCATGCTTCGGAGAATCGACGGGCGTGTGCTCGCGGCGGATGTCATGACGGGGCAGTTCCGGCCGAAGTGTACCCACCACTGCCGTAGGGCGTCTCCTGCAGCCAGCCACCTCCGTAGTACATCTGTTGAGCGGGTTGAGGAACAGCAGCACCCGGGATGGCGACGTTCAGCTGCGCGGGAGCAACCTGGCATTCCGCGACGTGGTGGCCCGGTCTGTCGCACCGGAAGCAGAGCCCCTTGCGCCTCCATGACGTGTTGTTCGGTGGGGGACCCCAGCCTGCCGTAGTCGCTACGGGCAACGGGGGCATCGGCGGCAACGTCCCTGGTTGTGGGTCGGTAGGTACCCAACCCATGAAGGGGACTACTCCACCTGTACCGAAGGGGTCTGGGCCTGAGTCATCCCAACGGTACCTGCAGGCCACGTCATTCCAACGCTATTTGGGGCCGGTTATCCCTCTCGACGAAGCTCCTCCCCGGTTGCTACGTTGCTGATGGGGACGGTGCTGCTGCTGCTGCTGCTGCGGGGGCTGCTGCTGCTGCCGTTGATGCTGCTGCTGCTGCTGAGGCTGCTGCTGCTGATACTGCTGCTGCTGCTGCTGGGGGGCTGCTGCTGCTGCTGCTGCTGCTGCTTCTGCTGCTGATACTGCCGCCGCTGCTGCTGTTGCCGCCCATCCTTGAACCTCCCGCCTCTTCTGTTCCTCTTTCTCCCTCCTGGACCCGCACCTCCACCACTGGCAGGCTGCGCACCTCCGGCGTACAAGGCATGCTGATCTACCACTCCCTGCACACCCAACGCCTGAGAAACCACCTCCTTGTCTACCTTGTCGTTGGCATACGCGTCACGGATGATCTCATCGATGTCGGAACGGGGGATGGAAGGACGGGAAATAATTCACTTGCTTTGTATAGTGTACAAAGACGAGAGGTTGGTAACTATGTGACGTTTCACTTCCTCTGCACTCTTAACACATCCCAACATTGCCAGCTCATCTGCTGCCTTGTCTACCCTTCCTAGAAACAGCAAGGGGTTCTCGTCCTCTGTCATACGGATGGAATCTAACTCTCTCTTCAACCTATGTGCTGCAGCTATCGTCTTTGGCATATAATTGTCCTCCAACTCTTTCCAAGCACCACTCGGAGACATTGCCTTCTGCATCCGAAATTCAGCCATGTCGTACCCCGTCATTGCTTCCATCATCAATCCATACACCAATCTCGCGTCCCAAATCTCTTGAGGGGAATGCCTGGAGGCTATTTCCTCCGGCGATACCCTCATATCGCCTAACATAACTGGGTTCGCTGTGTTACTGAGTACATGCAGGCACCCAAGCGATGATAGGTATGCTAAAAACTTACTACGCCACATACTAAAGCGGGCCTCTACATTATCGAACTTCGGAGGTCTCGACCGGGTTAAACTTGGGCGGTAGAAAGAAGGTAATGACATGCCTGATTGGGCCTCCAGCCCAGGCGTCAGCACAGTCGACGTTGCTTATTGTTTAGCAGCTGCTTCTCCTCTCGTCCCCCCCCCCCCCCCCCCCCCCCTCCGTTCCTGCTCGCTGCGCGTCCCTCTCGGTGCGCAGCGTCTGCTCCTCCATCGTCCTTTCGAGGACCTCTATCTTCTTCCTCATCTCTTCCATCATCTTTTCACTTGCCACGCTGGCTTCTTGACCAGGCACATCTTTGAAACTAGGCATGCCGGAAGCAGGTTCCCACCTCTCTAGGTTGGCCTTGACTACGCTTGCCAATAGAAGATCACCGGTCCACTAGTGTATTGATTGATCTCTAAAGGTATAGGCGCAGCTGGCACGGGAACGCGTGGTTGACTCCAGACAGTAACACGGAACTCCTCTTATATTATATCCGAGCTGTCGAGTGACAGCTCATGCATCGTATGCAGTATATTATCCAACAGGTTGCGGGAATAAACCTCCCGTTTATCCCGCCGAATATCCGTCTAAATATCCCTCTCCTATAATCCCACATCAATATATAGAACTCCCTAATGTTAGATGGGGCATCTCCGTCGTGTTTCTGAGCACAATAAAAACAAAACAAAAAAAAAACGCGCCTCCAAAGTTTTTTTTGTAAAATAGATGCGTTGGATGGATCAGACAATATTATGGTAATGCTGAACCAGATGTGAATTGTGGATCCTTGTCAAGTTGAGCTGTACGCCGTGTACCATGGTAATAACATGAAGATACGATGTAGTTTTGACTGGAATTTTAGTTGACGTTCCTTAAATGCCTGGCCATTTACTGCTGTACCACCACTGCCGTTGTCCGTCTAATTAAGGACTGCTGTGCATTTCATACTAAAAATTTTCGCCCCTGACCATTTACTACTGCTGTACGACTACCAGGTATGTGTCGGTGAAAGTGAGGACCGGAACGATTTAATACCTGACAATTTACTGTTCTACGACTATGACCAACTCCGACTGCGACCGACTTCACAATGAAAAAGACTATCAAACTTAGCGCTCGAATGCATTTCATCGAGGGCAATAACAATTTGTAGATCGCCCTCCGGAACTAACCCTTCCTGACACCCTTCCCCTGATTGGCCAGCGTCTGCGATCCCTTCCTTGTTGCCTGAAAAAGCCACAAGGTATATATATATATACCCCAGTAGTACCTGACCTGATCCGGGCTACTCAATCGAGATGGTGATGTCTTCCGTTCTGCTCGTCGATCAAGTGTACTTTCATCCTATTTGTTGTGCGTGCTGGTCCTGCTTGGATCGGGACGACGATCGTTACAGTCTTTTTTTTTTTTTTTTTTTTTTTTTTAATCATCACTTTTACTTTCCGTCCTAACTCGTAGGAGGTTTTACCCTCAGCGATCTTCTGGGCAAGCCGTGGTCACAGGTGTCGTCCCTTCTCCACCCCGGTACGTGCCTTGATTTTTTGTCGCGCATAGGGTTCAGCATGCCCACTGCTCGTCGATTTTCATCGAATGTAGCTAACTCACGCTCTCACGCTTTCCGCTAATCAATTTTTTATGCAAGAAAAAGTCCCCTACGAGCATGCACTCGGTGAGACTTGAACCCACGAAATTGATCTTGATAGGCACGCGGACCACCTACCAGGCCACCGGGGACGCCGGCAATCTACAGCAGTACCACCAGCGATGCATATATATATATATAAACCATAGCACACAAACACAAAGAAAGCGGAATTCGTCCATTGCGGATGCCGCGAACAACCGTGTATATGCTTACCAGTTACGTGATTTCCTCCCCGTCATCGAGTCAGCTTGCACCAATAATGTCGAGTTATCATTTTTTAGTCAGTCGAACTCACAGGTGACGTGTTTCATTTTTTTTTTTTTTGATAATGTCATGAAATCGAAAAATATAGAGAACGACAGAACAAACACGTCAACCCAACTAACGAACTGTTGACACAAGAAAAAAAAAGTCGACCCTCTCTGGTACCGTCACCTAGGCTTGGAAGTGACGACCAACTGTTCACCAGGTCATGTACACAGGCAATTTGCCAAAAGAAATATGAGTTTCGATAAAATTTCGATCAGAGCCGAGTGACTTGTGTCTTCCTTTTTTTTTACCAGGGCATATATCAAGGACGCGTCCTTAAAAGCTATCCGATAAGATTGAGCCTTAGACACGAGAGGTACCGTATTGTATGTAGCACATTTTAGGTGAATGTTTTTTGCATGGCGGGGGAGCTTTGGTATTAGGGATGGCACCTATTACAGCAGCAGTCAGTATCATCTAGTTAGTCGCTGCTGCGTGACACAAGGTTTCTTGGTACAACGTAGCTCGTACCACCGTAGGCAGTACCTATCTAGAAGTAGTGATCTGTTCCGTAGGACGGTTTTCATGCGATACACTGCCAGTACGCAACGACGGGTATTAAAGAGTGTACTCGTACACGTAGTAAAATAAGTTTCAGCAACTAACTGTATGTAGTATCGCACATGTAGCACGTATGTACTGCGAGAAGACATATTTTGAGTATCTACAGAATCTACAGCAGCACATCTAGTACGTGCACAGTGTGAAATCATAGAAAATCAAGATAATATATCTCCAGTATCCCTCCGAAACCAGCAGCATATTAATAGTTCTGTCTGGTTGAAGAAACAACATGGGCTACCCGGGGTCCTAAGTACGTATCCCGTAATATATCGGTTGTCGGTTGTTGCATTCAAACTAGGGGTCTTCCTGTTGCTTTTGTTTTTCGAACGAATTGTAAGGGTCGTCCTTTGTTTCTAGCCGTGAGCGCACACGCGCACCGCTCCCCTTTGAACCCATTCTACTTTTTTTGCTCACTATCAGCTTCCGGCTGAGCAAATCAACCAACACATCGGCCTGGGGTCGCGACCATCTTTTTCGTCTTCTTTTCTATTTGAAGCTTCTCGTACAAGTCACCTGACAGTGATTACGCGCTTGCCTCAAACATCGACTGTGTATTGACCGACCATCGGCAATCGAGCCTAGTGGTACACACCAGCTACGGACGATTACACACGCCAATCGCCATACCTAATACTTAACCCAAAATCGTCGGAATACCGGCGTTTTTTTTTTGCTAATGACATTTTTGTATAATTCGCATTATCAATAATAGTAGGGTTTGAGATTCTTCATCGGGTTGAATTTTCATTTTTCTTCAAAGTCAATTTTTGGGTGACTTGACCACCACAGTAGTACAGAGCTGCTCCAAGTGAGGAGAGCCTCAAACAAAAATGGCGCACCTCTATTGCTGTAGCATGCGTCCAAAATGGCATGGCTGCTCTTGCTGACCACACTCTCATCATCCCACGGCACATGGGGATTGCAGTTTTTGGCTCAATGTTTTCTGGCCGGCTGAACTCTTCATGTGAGCAGCAACCAGAATAATACCGGTTAATATGATACGCTTCCTATAAAGGATAGATACCATGCTACCCAGCAGTAGCCAGTATTCGATATGCCGAGTCGCTGATCGGTAACATTTCAGACTGTAACGAGAAGGCCACAGCAGCAGTACAAAGTGCCTCGGCAGTACAAGCAGCACGGTGTGTCCAATGCCGATTAAGGTTGTGTGTGCGGTGGAACTCTTATGGATTAGTTATCTCGGGTGCAGAACCCCGAAATACCGTTTCGAGTTTAGCCGACGTTTTTGGTTCGAGTTTTAGTTTTCACCGCATGCTGGGGGTCTTGGGACTTGTGAGCTCCGTGATCGATCGACCGTGCACACGCACACGCCTTCGCTTCATTTTCACTTCACTTCTCTTGTCTCCTCCTCTTCCTCACGCTATCCTCCTGTTGAAGAAGTCTGATAATCGACACTGGCCATGAGCGCCATTTCCTTCATATGTCCTTCTGAGAGCTGAAGTGTGAACAACAACCAGCCGGCTGAAGTGCTCTGCGGCGGGCTGCCTGATCAAACTCAGGAGCCGCGCACACATGCCTACCACGGGATTCCGTCAAGCCTTCCTTAGTATGTTTGGTTGAGGACTACGTAGAGGATGATGACGTGTTCTACGATACGTGTAGAGGGAAACAATGTTCTGACTGCTGGGGCTCCTCGACCCTTTTTTAATACACCGCAGTCCTGTCTCGGGGACCAAGTACTCAGAATTTGAGTGGTTTGTACTCACAACGGGACTGACTGCGGTTCTCAAAGGGCGCGTTCTACGATGGAGGTATTAATAGCACACTTCCGCTATTTCTGGATGACGGGGCTCCGTCACCCAAATCGTCGGATTGCTGATCTTGTTTACAAAAAGGACGTTTCTACATACTTGGGCCATGGGATTATTCATCGGGACGCTATTTGCATTTGGTTTTGCAGAGTCAGATTTCGGGTGAGGTATGGAGCTCCTTAAGTGAAGAGCCTTAGAAAATTTAGCATGAACCTCTATCGTAGCGCGCCTCAAAGGGTCAACCCAATATTGTTTAAATCTCGTTTGTTTGTCGTTTCACCAATGTTTGTTTTGTACATAGGCCATACGATATTTCATCGGGCTCAAGAAACTTACCTGGTACGCGTTTTCTCGAGATCCGATTTTGACCGAGTGATGGGGCTCCTCAACTATGTAGCCTCAGAAAATGTTGGGTGTTTTCCCAATTGAGCATGCGTCGCGCATATACTTATCGAAATCTTGGTCGGGTTGCCCGAACAAAAGTTGTTCGAAGCCATCTGTTTCGGGTGAGATACTGAGCTCCTCATGTGAAGAGCTCAGCGAGCCCAGAAAAAGATCCGCCACCCCTGCCAGGCACCACTGCGGTATACCGTGGCATGATTGGCACGACACTCATGTTGTTCGGAGTATGTCATTTTTCGCTGACCAAGACAAACCACTTACTGTATGGGCGGCTTTGTAAACGGGGAAAACAAGAAAACCCCGAGGGAAACACATGCCAGATATATAGACTTACATACAGATATATTTTTTACTGAGCGTGCTCGGTCGCTACATCCCTGGCCTCTCAGATATATATATATACTTACTCACAGATATATTTTTACCTGGGCGTGCTCGGTCGCTACATCTCTGGCCTCTCAGAGCTCCCACTTTTTCTTGGACACCACCTCTTTATATTACTTGCCGGCGAGAGCCTTTCCTTCCATTTGTCTTTGGTTTTTTGTGCGTGCGTGTACCCAGAGCACGGCACCGCGGGCGAACCGGGCGCCGTCGCCGGTGTCAGCGGGCGCTGGCGGGTAGAGGAGGGGGTGGAGAGAGCGCGGTTGCTGTTTTCGTGGCAAGGCGTCGCGTGTGCCTCGAGACACAAGGGAAGCACGAATGGGCTCTGTCTGGCCTCCTGTTGTGGGTTGGGATATAATATGTACGAGTCTTTAGGGTCGTTCGGAATTGCCAAAGAACATTCAAGCAGTGCTTATTTTTGCGACCAAGATGAATTTCAATGAGAGAACTCTGCAGTCTGAGCACCAACATTGTCGAGTTGGCGAACGAGGGCCACGGTGAGCACCGGGCTTCAGGCGAGGCGCGTGACGGGGCTCACTGGGGCAGAGAGGGGGGGAAGCTTTACCCGGACCGAATCGGTGACGAGGTGGTCGCGAGAGGGACCGGCAGCGTACGAGGCTGAGAGAAGGCCTGCTGCTCCATTTTCTCTTTTGGCCGACGCAAGGTGTTCCAATCAGGTGGAAGATAATCACATCAGAGAGGTAGGGATATTTTTTTTCCTTTCGAAATTTCCCGTTTCCGTGGTCATTTTCTTCATCGTTTTTGCGGTGCTGTGCTGTGCTTTCTCTTTCGCACATGTCAAAAGAAGAAAATAAGTATGTTGTCACGTACACGCGTGCAGCCTTCGGATTGTTTCTCTGGACGGAGCCTGGAGCTCTTGGCATTGGCAAGTCGCTTGTTTGCAAACTAATAATTTGGACCGTCTGTTCCGTTCCATTCTTCCCGAAGTGAGCGAGCGCAGCGAGTGGATCCGCCCGCAACGCGAAGTGCTTGTATATATAAGAAGTAAACTGCAGGCAGCATCAGACAGCAAGACCGCACGGTCTTCTGCGCCTTGGGACATACCCGCTACCGTTGCAAGCGAATCGTTTGTTTTGGACAGCCAGTTGTCTTTCGATGATTCTTCGGGAGTGGTTGGGAGGAGGGTTTGGCCCTTGCACCTTGCACCTACACAGGGAGGAGGTAGGGCTAGGAGAAAGAGAACAGGGATGCACATCTACTGTAGTTTTGGTAGTTTTGGTAGTTTTTGTTCTTTCTCTGTTTTTTTTAATCCTCCAGCGGGATTGGTATAACTAAAGATATTCACGCTCACGCTTTGCGTGGTCTGGATGTTCTGTTCTTTGATCATGTTTTATTGACTTTTGTTTTTGGTTGTTTTTGTTGTTTTAGTTGTTGACACTCACGCTCTACACGTTGTCGGATGACGAACACAAAAATATTATGCCCTACTTTAGTGTATGCTACTGCTGTGGTGGTGGACTGAACTTGTTACAGACACAGTTTCTGTTGCAGCCTACACAACCCTTTTATGTTGCAGTCGTGTGTTCCTACCACTGGTGTATACATCAGAGGTGTGCCTGGTATGCCGTAAGGGTGTTTGGGTAGTTGACTGTTAAGCCTTTATCCAGCAGCCCAACCAGGGGTCCTCGGAAAACAAAATCCCACACTCCAAGTTGTGGTTTTGGCAGACAAAATATAGGGGCGCGGGGGGAGGTCTAAAAGAGTAGGTTTTGCAGTGTGGGAAGTAGGATCTTTAGGGTTGTTTTAGCTTGAAAATTGCGTAGCGCAGTCTGCACTTTGGAATCGTCGTCCGCAATTGAGAAATTTCAAGGTTCGATGCAAACGCGGCGCAGCCGCGTTTATGACCCGTTTTGGCTGCGATTTGGGGTCAGGGTTAGCGTTAGGGTTAGGGTTAGAGTCAGGGGTTGAATTTTCGCCCGTACCTTGATCCCAACAGGGACAAAAATACCTGAACAGCCTACCAACCTGAAGATCCTACCTCCCAGATTGTGACGGGACCTCTTTGTGTTTTGGGCAGACTAAATGTAGGGGCGTTGGGGAGTCAAATTTGATTTGGAGACCCTCCGGCGTATAGGGGGGTACCATACCATACTAATTCCTATACTACTGTAATCGCTGGTGGCAATACGGCGACCTCAGTACATCTGTACTCGTAGTAGTGAATCTGCGATGCATCATGTTGGGCATACTTGAACCCACACGAACGAACATCGACGTACGCGATCGTACGAGCTGGGCCGGGCAAGACGCAACCAGAATGGCTGGACTGGATTGCAGGGACGGTTTTTGCTAATCAGAACGTGAAATTTTGACACGTGCCTTCGATTCCGTAGTATACGAAACAAATTTATTTACGGAAGTACGTTTTTTATTTTTTGTTCGTGAGCTAGCCCGATATTAATAGAAAAGGGATTGTTTGTTTTCCGACAAAGTGATGAAAAAAAAAAATCAAAAACTTACCACACCGTGCATATATTTGTGTTAATAATAAAAATCACGTGTTAAAATTTCAGATACAAGAACGAAAAACTGGGCTGGGAAATCGGGATTTTGTGTCCCTTAAATATCGCAACATCTTGACTTTGTACCATTGCGGATCATAAACACACTGTATCTCTTGACCGACAAATAACTAAGCATGGTAAGGATATCGATCGTTTCGCCATGCCTCAAGGAATGTTCACACCGATCAGCGTCACCCACTGTACAGATTTTTTAGGGTTTCGAATAGGCTTTGGTAAGGAAATATCTACGTGTGTGACGGGATATATTCGATATGGCTTTTCTCGACGAAATCAACTCCGATTCCAAAACTTATAATTTGAAGACGAAAATTCTACAACCCGGCATTTGTCCAAATGAGCCTCTCGCAGCAGGTGCCACCACTACTACTACTTCTGTACGACATCTACAGCAGAGCTTCTCCTGCGCTCCTTTTCTTCATAATCAGTAATAAGGTGGGCTTGACAATACCACCTGCAGCATGTCTTAGGGACACGGCCCGAACTTTGCTGTGGACAGGCACATTCTGCGTACGAGAACTCGTAGAGTTGGGTCTCGTCAGTTAGGTTAAACTAAAAAACCAAAACCGTTGTGGCATTTGCCACCATCACTACTGCTGTACGATATCTACAGCAGAGCTTCTCCTGCTTCTCCGTCCCCGCATCAGTAGGAAAGCTGGCCCGGCAATACCCCTTGCAGCATGTCCTAGGGACACGTCACGAACGTTGCTGTGGACAGGCACATTATGCCTACAAGTACTCGTAGAGTTGGTTTTCGTTAAGAATGGACTAAAAAACAACGACCGTTTCGATATGTTAGGGGGATACGATACTCACTCCAATTCCCACTGCTGTGTATCTCTTGATATACCTTTTGGGCCGATATCAAATAGACTAGCAATATTGGACTCTCGTGTTCTGGATAAACTGTAGCGTGACAACTCAAATACCCCTTCTACATACAGTAGTTTGGGGACAAAGGCTATGGGCACCCACATGCAAGTCCCGCGCGACATACACGGAGGAGAGTCACAAACCAACTGGCTATTCGCTGGAAGCACATTCACTTTGTTCGCATCCAGTGGGTAGCAGCTTGGAGCATAACTGGGTAAAGAGATACTTAAACCGGTTCTGAGGTTGAAACTCTGCGAGCAAGTCGACACCGCAGTCTCCATTTTCGAGTTCTACGCAGCTTGACAACATCGTGTTCGAGGACACCATCCATGGTCATCCCCATATGCAAGTCTCTCGGTACAAACACCGCGGAGAGTCACAAGTCAAGCGAGTACTTGCTGGAAGCCCGTTCACATTGTTCCCATCCTGTGGAGACCAGCTTGACGTAGTTGCGTTCAGAGTTATCAAACCGTACGTGAAGGTACTACTGCGCGAGCAAGTCGAGGTTGCAATCTCGAATGTTCGAGTTCTACGTAGCTTGAAAAACTAGTGTTCGATGACAAAGGCCATGGTCGTCGACACGCAAATTGGTTGAGACGTACACCACGGACACTCACAAATCAAGCTACTGTACTATGCGCTGAACGCACGTCCAAATTGTTCACATCCAGTGGACAGAAGCCTGGAGGAACAGCGTGCAGATACATAAAAAACTATTTGTCAAGGTTTATTTCTTATGATCAAGTCAAGGTTGCCAAACATCTGCTCGAGTTGTACGAAAAAAGCCTGAAATTTCGTTCGAGGACATGGCCGTGGTCATCCGCACGCAAGAGCCTTGTGATATACTGGTGTATGACGGGGGCTCTCAAATGAAAAGCCTATTCGCCAGCAATGTGCAAGACTCACCGCCAATAAACCTTGCTTCATGCGCGCAGCAAATGTCGAGCTGTAGGGACGACGATAGTACCTTGCAGCACGTTGACAGCAGATGCTATCGGAGACCGCAGAACGCCGAAGCAACGCGTCGGGTCTTCAACATATTGAAACCCAAAGTAAACCCTGTGCTAACCGTCTAGCAGTGGGTATCGACACGATCATTGCTGCAGGCCTCAAACGACATCGATTTTGTGGACTCGCGTTTCTTCTCGATTGGCTTCTGTCACACACAAGCAGTGTGCTCGATCGATCTTCGAAAGCGGAACTGGAAGGACAATCCAATGGCCTACGCGTAGCGAATAATATCGTAACACTAATGGGATGATACCGGGTAGTTCCTCATCTTCTGCAGGGGGGCAAGGTAAATCCTTTTGTTTTCGGCTGGCAGTCAAGTTAGATCATTTTTGTGCGGGGAGAACCTCCACTCCGCACAATGGGGATGATCGTGTCACATAGTGTGTGTATGGTGAGGCACCCACGAGGCAGTTACATAGGGACCCCATAGCTGTCTCTGGAAGTGGCCACACCAGAAATTAAATCAATCAATTTATTCTGTCATCCTTATGCAAGAAAATCCGTCTCTAAAGCGTTTCTTAGTAGGATGCAGCTCACCCTTCATGCGACTCGCCCCACCCCGCGGCGCTTCGCGCTTGGTGCAAGCATTGTCTGCCTGGTCGGTGAAAACCCGATGTGCTCCGTCCCGGCAATGTAGGGATGCGAGGGTCTATTGTCGTACGACTACGGCCATGCATGATAATGAGTACCTCCCCCCCCCCCAGACGACGGTGTACGCGCCTTGCATTTGTTTCTCGAGAAGGGTTCAGCACAGTTTTTCCCGTCGACTCGTGTCGAATTGCGCTCACCCCCGCTTGGCGCTCTCGGAAATTGGAGCCTTCCGAGGAACAAAAACTCCATACGGAGAATCAACTGCGCTACATCAACGTTAGTTCTGCAGTATTGGAAGTCCAACCATTACATAGACCGACGGAACGACCGGCTCCATGGGAACTGCCCTAACTGCCTCTATCGAAGAGTACGCTAAAGCCAGCAGCAACGACTAGATGCCATGCGTTGCCCGCGCCGACCAAACATGTTTTTTCATGTGAGGACTGCTCTATCTGCCTCTATCGAACGTTCCTAGGGCGCTGTTCCCGGGTCGTGAGGGTTCACAGGCGAGGGCAATAATACGACCCCTGTCAAGAGGCTCGACCCCTGTCAGCACCTCGACCGAGCCTCTAAAATAGGGCCCACATGTGAGCTTTCCAAACGGGAGATGAGACACTCGCAAAACCATCAGTGATACTGAATCCGACAGGGCGAGGCGATCGTCCGTATCTGGCCGGGATACATCGTTAGCCTTGCCCTCTCACGGTGTAGCTTTTTACGCCCCATCGGCAATCGAGAGAGCTTTTGCACGCCTTTGTCGTGTGCGTGTCTAGGTTCTCTCAGCGACCGGCCGGGCGGAACCCCCCCCCCCCCCCCCCCCCCCTCTATACGACTACGGCCATGCATCATAATGAGTACACCCCCCCCCATATGTTCCGCCTTCGTTTTCATCCCCACAGGACGCACTTCTCTCCTGCCGCTCGGCCCAGACATCAAACAGGTGTTGAGTGTTTGCATACTTGTGCGTCATTCGGGGGGGTTGAACACTTTCTCCGACATACGCAGAAGAGGGCTGATATTTAGTTCCTCCTCTTGGGACGCGCGCTAGTGTGAGGTATATCTCCTACATGTTCTGAGACTCGTTACTTGAGGAGAATAATAGTGACTGGTGCTACGGTAGGGGGGCCCTTTTTCGAGTCCCGGTTTTCCGCCGCTGAGCGCCACTCGGCTGGTAAACGACCCTTTGTCTTGCCAGTCACATGTTTCGAACCGTTTTTTGTTCGGCGTTCTGCGCCGCCCTGGGGATTGGTTCCCAGCTCTGACACCACACAATCTTGTTGGGTCCAAATTCGAGCGACGTAGAGAAAAGGGGTGAAGGTACGTGCGACAATACATTAATGGCAGAATCGAGGTCACAGGACACGAACTGAGGGTGAGCCGGTGGGTTTGACCCGGAGGGCAGGCAACGTTTGAGAGGAGGCGGTACTAATACAGGGGATGTGCGACATGGAATGTACATCTTCCTCAATTTTTTGAGACACGTAACACACTTCCTTACAAATAACAAACCTGGGGGCAGCAGGCTCACTCTCCCGCACAAGGCGCTTCAGGTACGACAACACAAAGCATGACAATTGAATGGTGACGGCATCTCCTACTGAGCTATAGGGGTAAAAGATAGATCGATTTTCCAGCCCAGGGTAATCGTTGTAACACTTCCTCCCCCTCTAAACGGCGGGATCTTTGGGGCGTCGGTACCGTCAATGGGCGTACGCTGACGTACTCGCTTCGTCGCAATGCCAGGGGAACCAGGGAGAAATTTCTTCAGTGACTCACGCGCAAGATTTTCTATGAAAGAAACATTTGTAGTGACATTCGAGCCCGTGTCCTGCCGACGCCGTCAAATGTGAAGGTGTTACCTACTGAGGAAAAGGGGTAAACCATCGACCGATTTCCCAGCCCGCGGTAATCCTTAAAGCAGAATGCATCAAGCAAGTGGGCTATGCACCTGTTCGTACGTTGGCGCCAAGGAAACGTCAACGCATGCACCCTGCTAATCCCACAATGCCAAGCATTTCCACCTCTCCGCGTTGTGGGCCACAGTGCACTTGGAAGCTGGACATCGGGCCGAGGAACTGCATCCAACTAGTGGACAGCCTGATAACTTGATTTCGAAACACACCCGGTTAGTCGGGTACCTATAGACAACCGCAAGCAGAATACTGTTTTTTCGATTGTAAATAGCCGATACCTCCTGCTGTGATAGGAGCGCTATATAACCATCATTTTAGTAGATTCAGAGTATATTCAAACCCACCGAATATCGAAATGCTGGAATACAACTCTTGTACTATTTACTTCGTCACCTGTTTTGCTCGGATTGTACAGTTAGCCTTTTTACATTATTGGCAGGTAAAGAGTCCTGGTTTAAACCATCGAAACTCCTATGTAGAGCTCGTGCTATTGCTGTCGAGTTCCTCTATGGCACCGGTGTAACCAAACACCAAACCATTCCCTTCACGCCATAACCACAACGCACCACACCATATCACACCACAGCGTCGAAACATACAAACAACATCACCGGACCACAATACCCAGGCATGCATCAGACGCCACGACCCTTACCAATGGTTGCATCCTTATTTACGGTTTGTTGATTGCGAGTATGTGCTTGCACTGATCAACAATTTTACAAAAAGAGATATATGCTTGGAACTTGGCATGTATTGTGTAGCTGGCATCCACTATAGTATTCCATAACAATTGTGTCTCACTGTCCCCGCTCCCAGGTAAATGTTTTCGTCAAGATTATACCTGCTGTTGGGCTATCCGTCTGCCGTGGGGGCCACAGCGTGTCTGGTGGGGTGCTTGGTACAGGGTATAAGCCCTTTCGACGACGACAATCTAGCCGTCTGGGATGACCGTGACGCGTGCGACTCCACAACGATCGGCTGCGACGTGAGCGCCGTTCAGTACCCGGGGGTCTTGTTCCAGGGCGCGCTGTGGGCTTCAACTTCGGGTACTGATGGATCGAGTGCCTGCACGTGCAGCCTTTGCGACCCATCCGTGTGGGGCGACACGACGGATTACATGTCAGAAGAGACATCGCTGTGGGCTCGCATTCACTGCTACATAGCGGCGTCTGAGGCATCCGGGTACGATGTCAGTCCGTGTGTGGCGGCCATCGTGGACACGGGTACGCTGCCGTGTGTGGACGACGTGTACGAGACGCCCACCATAGATCAGTTTGATTGTGACCCGAACGCCCTTGACGATCTAGCTGGTTTTTCGTCGGTGGAGGAGTGCGATTGGGACGGGGACATCCGTCTGGCGAGAGAGATGTTTACCGCCACTTCTGCGTCGTCCGCAACCGCGTCGATGAGTGAGGTTGTGAACACCAACAGTTGTCTTGTCGGGTGCTTGGTGCAAGGTATTAGTCCGTTTGACGACGAGAACCTGGCGGTATGGGAAAACCGCGGGACGTGTGACTCGACAACGATCGGCTGCGAAGTGAGCGCCGTTCAGTACCCGGGGGTCTTGTTCCAGGGCGCGCTGTGGGCTTCGAGTTGGGGTACCGAGGGGTCGGATGCTTGTACGTGTAATCTTTGCGACCCATCCGTGTGGGGCGACACGACGGATTACATGTCAGAAGAGACATCGCTGTGGGCTCGCATTCACTGCTACATAGCGGCGTCTGAGGCGTCCGGGTACGATGTCAGTCCGTGTGTGGCGGCCATCGTGGACACGGGCATGCTGCCGTGTGTGGATGACGTGTACGAGACGCCCACCATAGATCAGTTTGATTGTGACCCGAACGCCCTTGACGATCTAGCTGGTTTTTCGTCGGTGGAGGAGTGCGATTGGGACGGGGACATCCGTCTGGCGAGAGAGATGTTTACCGCCACTTCTGCGTCGTCCACAACCGCGTCGATGAGTGAGGTTGTGAACACCAACAGTTGTCTTGTCGGGTGCTTGGTGCAAGGTATTAGTCCGTTTGACGACGAGAACCTAGCTGTATGGGACAACCGCGTGACGTGTGACTCGACAACGATCGGCTGCGCCGTGAGCGCGATTGAATACCCGGGGAGCTTTTTTCAGGGTGCGCTGTGGGCTTCGAGTTGGGGCACTGAGGGGTCGGATGCTTGTACGTGTAATCTTTGCGACCCGTACCTAGGGGGTGAAACGACGAGCTACATGATGGGAGAGACATCGCTGTGGGCTCGCATCCACTGCTACCTGGTGGCATCTGAGGCGTCCGGGTACGACGTCAGTCCGTGCGTGGCGGCCATCGTCGACACGGGCAAGCTGCCATGTGTGGATGATGTGTACGAGACGCCCACCGCAGATCAATTGGATTGCGAGGAAAACGCCCTTGGAGATCTAAGTGATTCGTCTACGGTGGAACAGTGCAGTTGGAACGGGATGCACCGATCGACGGATGAACTATACTACGGCACTCGAGCGCCATCTTCCCTACCGGGATCAACGTCGGCCCCGTCTTCTGTGTCTAGCGACGATGCAGCTCGTGACGTCATCACGCCTGGTCCAGCGCACATGGATGTCGCCACTCCCAAGCCCAGCCCAATCAGCACCCAGTCCCCCATGCTTTCTTTGGCTACGCCACCGGTGACATCCCTGCCCACCGGCGACAGATCCCGGCCCAGCGCTAGTACCTTCCCCCCGACCCAACACCGCACATCGATGTCGCCACTCCCAAGCCCAGCCTAATCAGCACCAAGTCCCCCATGCTGTCTTTGGCTACGCCACCGGTGACATCCCTGCCCACCGGCGACAGACCCCGGCCCAGCAGTAGTACCTTCCCCCCCGACCCAACACCGCACATCGATGTCGCCACTCCCAAGCCCAGCCCAATCAGCACCAAGTCCCCCATGCTGTCTTTGGCTACGCCACCGGTGACATCCCTGCCCACCGGCGACAGACCCCGGCCCAGCAGTAGTACCTTCCCCCCCGACCCAACACCGTCGGGGCCGTCGGCAACTTCCCCACCCAGCGCAGGTGGCGTTACCACCCCTCGGCCAAGCACGATGAGCGCCGTTTCCCCCGAGCCAACACCGGCAGCGCCGTCGGTGACCTCTCCACCTAATCCAAGCGGTCCAACGCCCCCGCCTGAATTCGAAAGGGGAAAGTCGTGTGCTGGTGGGAACACATGCATAGACAACCTGTGCTGCCATCCTGACTACAACCTCTGCGGCCGAAGTGAGTTTATGCCAGCCACACTACGAGGGCAAAATGCATGGTGTGAAGGTCGGGTATGGTTACACGCTCAAGATCTTTACGGAGTCGCGTTTTAGTAGGCCTTGTATTGCTGAGTAATATGCCATCAAGCGTTACAAGGGGTGGTTAGTTTGGCAATCTGTTGTCGGCGTGAACCACTCAACCCACCAGGCCGCAAACTTACGTACGCCGTCACTTTCCCCTGACTATCGCGCTCATCGTACTGTGTTGAAGAACACACCTTCTGTCAGCAAAGGGACTTTTCAGATGGACCAAGATGCTGCTCTGGTGCTAACGGCGACTCGTCTACGTCTAACGTGTGCTCGGAAGGTGATACTGTTCAGTGCAGTTCAATTCGGCAGGACAGCGGTAGGCACGCCTAAATCGCAGGGTGTCAAGATGCTTCTCATCCTTGAATCCAAACGCCATGTCAGACGCTTTACATGGTGCTGAAAAGGCAGATTATTTTTAACGACCCTTGTCCATCACCCTACCGTCGTTTTCCTGCATCCAACTCCTTCCCAAACGCCTCCATGCCTACGCACGCTCGGACGCGAAGACTCCATTTGCGAAAAACCGGACGAATTTACGAAGGGTGAAGTGGCTGGAATATGGATTGCAAATATTGCCGGCCTCATCGGCATCGTCGCTGCCATTTATAGAGGATACGAGAAGTGCAGGGAGAAGCGCACAGGGAAACGGTAGGAGGACCCTCACAGAGAGTTTGGTCGACATCTACGAATACGCCCGTCTCAGGGTGTCAAAGTACGACGGGAGAGGAGGACCAGTGTTCGGTGTAATATGTAGTAGTGTCATTCATTGGTGTCTTGAAATATGGCGTGGAAACGGGCGTGTTTCGAGGGCATGTGTGTACAGTCGAGGGTTGGTCGTATTTTAGGAGGTGCATTATCGATATATACACATGTCGAGGTCAATCTCACTTTCTAGGGAAAAGGCAACTTGGGTCCGTGGACGTCAGCCTGATCAAGGCAATGTGTATTGTGTTGTATTTTCCTGTCGCAATGATATTTGTTGAAAATACGTGCCTGGTATTTTTCATGGTCTAGGACCTATCCAGATGTTGAACCTTAATGCGGAAGTCACGAGGTATGGCGTGCCTTCCTGTGCCGTACCCCGTACAGTGTATGGGAGTTTGAAGACTGTTCATTACGACTATAGTTCCAGCAGGTGTCCTGCTGGGGTTGGTTCTAGAATTATTGTTGTGGTTGTTGCGACGGCAGATGGATCGTTTGAGTTATGACGGTACCTGCAGCATTTGACGCGTGCAGGTGTAGGTTAGAACGACCGCTGGCAATCATGCAGATTTGCAGTGAATTTTGTCGATCTGTCCACCCCCTCTTCCGATGGTCATTCAGCTACAACGCATGACCCGAGCACACCCCTCCAATGTGGTGGGTCTACTGACGCTTTGAAGAATTACTAGCTGGGGTCTTGCTCTTGTTTAGCGTATCGATATGCCGCTCTTGTGAGTTACCCAGTCGGTCGGAAGAAATGGCCACGTTATTCGCCGGTTGTTCGTGCCTGCCTTTTTTGTCTGACGCTGCGTGCCAACTATTATACAGACCACTTCGTTGTGCAAGTCGACGTCGTGATTTCGGTTTTGCATGTATGGTTACGTATTCGTTTGGATTTGTTTCTGTATTGCTTCGATACTATCAGTCTCGGTTTGGGATGTTCGCTAAATGGGAACCATTCTTCAGAGAATATCATCGGTGACGACCAGCATTTGTTCATTTCGGTTGGTGATTCTCACATTAACGCGGGCGGCTTATTAATCCAAAGCGCGCAGAAATCTATCGGTCTCAATCTAGACTCAGTGCAATCCACTTGATGTTAAAGTTTGTCACTATGGGCGACTAGTCGCCAAAACTATCCCAGGTGAGCATTCCGAGATGATACAAAGGGTGCTCTGGGGTTTGGTGGCATCCGATTGGTGCTCTACCTGTTCAAGTACTTGGTTGGTGGAACGTTTCGTAGGTAAGCTTTTGTCATCACCGCATGGGGTCACCATGTCAAACACCCTACATCGCTCGGGCGAGACAGAACGAGACACTTGTGGCGGTAGCGACCTACAATGTGCGCATCCTGGCTGTGAAAGGGAAATAAGGGGTACGGGTATGCCGAGGGCGTCTTGGCGAAGGCCCGACAACTGGACTGCGACTTCATTGGCCTGCGGGAAACAAGGAGACCTGGGAAAACTGGGTTTTCGGCAGCAGGATACCGGGTTTTCTGCTCTTGGCAAGAAGAAGCGGATGGCAGGCAAGGTCTACACGAAGATGGTTAGGCAGTTAAGGGAACGATATGCGGTAAGTCGATTTACACCAATTAATTGATCATGCCTATGCGCTCCGAGATGATTGGTAAAGCGTTGCGGTCAACCTATTGGTTGCGTATGCCCCAACGGAAGCTAGACTCAACACGCAGGTGAGGAGGAATTTTGAAAATAACTTTGGCACACGGTTGAACTGATACCAACGAAGGAATACCTGTTCGTGCAGGTAGACGCAAACGCATGGGCTGGAAAGGGTGGAAGGGTGTGGTGATGGTAGGGTGCTTGGAACGTACGGATGCGATCAGCTCAACAGTAGCGGCAAAAACCTGCTGGCATTCGCTTCAAACAGCAAGCTCGCTCTCACAAATAAGTTTTTTAGCTCACGGAAGTGTGGAATTGTCAGTTTGTAAAACTGACTCTCTATTTTGGAAATTGGTGATCTGTCTGTTTGTCTGTCTATCTGTCTGTCCGCATGTTCGTAGCGACCAAGCCTGGATGCCTGACCACCACGTGGTCTGATGAGATTCTTTATAGTCGTTGTATTAGAGGACAGAGGAGGGGAGAGAGAGCGGAGCCTTGCTCGTAGCTCGGGGCAGAGAACGCAGCAGAGAACGGAGCAGAGAACGGAGTGCTCAAACTCTCCTCGTGAACACCCTGTATAACACATATACTCTTAACCATTGAAACTGAAACAACGGCCGCATTCCAAACTATGACCATGGCCAGAAAATAAAATGCCAAGCGGTGCCCTACTCCCCCATGCCCCTCAAAGTAGCGCAGGGTTGGCGATCTGACAAATTATTCCTCGCATCACTCAAACATGGTACTCATCGAATAATGCTCATACCCCCTTACTCACCCTCCAAAGGCAGATTCAACAAGAACCTACGGTGAGACTTAAAAGGGGTCGCAGCAAATGATTTCGTCAAAATATCCGCGTGCTGCTCTTCTGAAGCTACGAACTGAATGTCGATTTTCTTAGCACGAAGTAGTTTCTCTGACAAAATGAAAACGCACGTCGATATGCTTACTCCGAGCAGAACTAAGAGGGTTTTCAACCAACGCTATGGCCCCCTGGTTATCCTCGAAAATCCGGACACATGATCCGCTTAGCTCTGGACAGATAAACGACAACACCGCGCCCGTAAACAAAGATTCCTCCACCCCTTCACCAAGGGCGACATACTCTGCTTCTGCCGTCGACAACGTAACACACCTCTGCGTGCTACTTGCCCAACTGACGGCCGCACCCCCTAGGGTAATTACCGTCCCCGATACCGAGCGCCTATCGTTCGACTTATCCGCATAATCAGCATCGCTATACGCAGTCAAATCCAAACCCGTGCCCCGTACAAAAGTCAATCCCATAAACCTGGTGCCGTGGAGGTAAGCCATGATCTTCAAAACTGCCTTCCAGTGCCTCTCCGTTGGGTTGTGGGAGTGGCGCGCCACAGCACGCACAGCGTTCGAAATGTCCGGCTTGGTCATGGTCGACAGCCACATCACGCTGCCCACAGCCTCCCTGTACGGCCAGTCTCCTCCAAGTTCGCCCGCCCCCCCTGAGACGAATCCATCGTCTTGGCTGTTTCGGCCCTCCCTGCCGGGACCGAGGAGGCGTCCACGGCGCCCCCTTGAGACGAACCCATCGTCTCGGGTGTTTCGCCGCCGACCTCACCGGCGGCAGGTGCCTGCTGTGCGCGCTCCTGCATAAAAGCGTCCAGGTCAAAACCCCACGTCACGTCGAGGTCGTTCAAGTGAGCCAGACTGTCGTCCAGCTCATCCACCACCCCCGCACCACCTCGATCCGACGTGCTCACGTCGTCTGCCTCTGACCCTCCCTTTTCCGTAGACAGGGAGTCTTTCGCCTGGGCAGGTACAGGTGGTGCAGGCGACACGCGTTGCCGGGTGACATTGTGCGTGAATAGCACAGTGCGGTTCTTTGTCAGCACTCGTACTGCGTCTCCGGGGTAGTTTGTTGCAGGGCCAAGGTAAAAGCACTCTTGTGCTTTCGCCTGTGATTTGTTTTCCCTCTTCACCTTGCAGTAGCCAGGCTTGAGTCAGAGTGTAAGTCAGCGCTGACTGAGTAGCTCAGTGGTCTATCCTTTATAATCGAACAGGGTTTCTTGATACTCATGCTGCGGCGTGTCAGTTGGGGTCGTGATCCCCATTAAGCGGTTCCGCAACAACACAGCAGCATTTCCGACGTATCTTCAGTTTGTTAGACACACTTAAGACTCTACGCTGGTGCGCTATGTCTTCCCAAAAGGAATAATAAGGCCATTGGATATTTGACGTAATGGAGCCGCATGTATCGCAATGTCTCAAAACTCAGCATATTGGTTTATTTTGGACGGTAAAATCGAAAAACAATAGTTAATAGCTTGGAATTCGATTCGGTGGTTTTCTTGATCAACAGAATACTAGAGGGGTAATTTCACACAGCGGGCAGAAGGTCACGCTAGAAACTCGTAGAAAATGCGGTCTTCAAACGGCAGGAAATACGAGTTCCTCGCTCGCATCTTCGGTGTGTGCCTCGGCGCTTAGGGCATGTACAAAAGCGGAACAGCTGCAGGAGAACAGCAGCAGCACAGTAGGGCTTGCCCTGGAGCCAGACCAATTTCCAACGCTCGGATATATTTGTAGGCGTTCGTGCGGGAGGCAGTATGAAGTTATGCACCGCAGTACGCATCTCGGTCCATGTGCCATGAGGGAGGAAACAATATCAGCCATACCGGGTAATCGCATTCTTTAGGCTGCAGGCTGAACAAGAGAGCAGTCACGCGACGAGTGTGTCAGGTCTCTGGGGCCGCAAAGTTCACTGGGCGGATTGCCATCGTGTGAACACTTGCCACCCGGCAGTTGATCGTTGGTTGGGTTAGGCGTTGGAAGTACGGCCTGTAGACGTGGCTCGGGCCATGTGCTACGACGGAGGAAACAATGATAGTAAGCATACCGGGAAAAAATGATACCAGGTTACGGCATTTTTCAGGCTGCAGGCTGAACAAGAGAGCAGTCACGCGACGAGCGTGTCAGGTCTCTGAGGCCGCAGAGTTCACTGGGCGGATATTGCCATCGTGTGAGCGCTTACTACCCGCCAGTTGATCTTCGGTTGGGTTAAATGTTGGAAGTAAGGCCTGTGTACGTAGCTCGGGCCATGGGCGATGACGGAGGAAACAGTGATAACGATCATACTGGGAAAAAAATGATACCAGGTAATCGCATTCTTCATGCTGCAGGCTGAACAAGGGAGCAGTCACGCGACGAGTGTGTCAGGCCTTCGGGTTGCGGGAGGGAGTTCTTCGTAGTACTACTGTTCCGAGGGCCTTATGTGAGGAACTAAAAACGTTCGGCTGCACCACTATACCGTAGGATGCCTCTATCTCACTTTTATTGTCCAGCTTCTAGAAACTGGACAAGCCGTGTTCACAGGTCAGGTGTAGTCCATTCTCCCCCCCGGGTACGTGCCTTCATTTTTATCGCGCAGAGGGTTCAGCGATCCCAACTGCTTGCCGATTTTCACTGAACACAAAGTAAACGACAGACTATTTGACAGAGCAGCAACAATAGGGTGCCTGCGCAAATTTTCTTGTTTATCAAGGACTTCCGTCGGAAAGACTGTCATAATTTTAAAATATCCGACATGCGCATAATCGGAGACGAAAAAACGATACAATACTGGATTTATGTTAGAAAAAAAACACTTGCAGCAGCGACGCAGCACTTTTCTTGCAGTACGAGCAGCAATCGTGCAAGCAGCAGGCGCCGTACTTCGCTAATAGTACGAGCAGCAGTCGTGCAAGCACCAGCGCCTACTTACCTGCAGCGTCAGTAGCAGCAGTAGCAGCAAGCAGCAAGCAGCAAGCAGCAAGCGGCAGCAGCAGCAAGCAGCATGCAGCAGCAGCAAGCAGTAGAAGCAGTGAGCAACAGCAAGTACCAACACGTACAAGTGAGGTCTATCCTACGTTCCTCAACACTCGCTGTGCAAGAAACGCCGCCACAACGAGAAGATCGCCGTCCTTCTACGTTGTCCCCTCCGCCCGAGAAGGGGTCGTGGCGGCGAAGATCAGAATTGTGGCGGCAAGAGTGCACGCGCTTGCAGCAGCAGCAGCCGCAAGTTTGCAACAACGCTTGCAGCAGCGCTTCCTTGAAGCGACTTTCTTGCTTGCAGCAGCGCTTGTTTGCAGCAACTCTTGTTTGCAGCAGCGCTTGCTTACCGCAGTGCTTGCTCGCCGCAGCGGGTGGTGTTCACATATATATATATATGGGTATGGTATGATATGGCATGGTACGTGGTACGGTGGGGGGGTAGGGCATGGTGTGTGGTGTAGCACGGTATGTGATATCGAATGTTGGTATGGTATGTATGATGGTACAATTAGGTATTACGGGGGACCATAGTAGAGAGGACCTACGGTACGCACAAAAGCCTGCATATTTCCCTATTGTTACTCACAACAATTGGTCCTATATACTCTGGTTCCCCGTGATAGATAATATACGACATGGAAAAATTACTGTATGTGATACGGCATGTTGGTGGTATGGTATGATGGTACGGTGTGGTGGATATATTTTATGGGCAAATATTGCCTGGTGTTACGATTTGTTCAGTATATACAGTCTGTAAGGATCGATTACGTCGTACGAATATCAT
This sequence comes from Macrocystis pyrifera, assembly GCA_031763025.1. Classification (NCBI taxonomy): domain Eukaryota; class Phaeophyceae; order Laminariales; family Laminariaceae; genus Macrocystis; species Macrocystis pyrifera. Next base: position 4,902,552 of record JASSKH010000009.1, on the reverse strand, counting down.
CTGTAACGGCCTTATATATCGATCATTGAAATGAACAAGTATAAATTCGCGTGTATAAGGGATGCGGTGTTCGTTTGGATCGTTCCAGCAGCAACGGTTACAAGTTGTAGAGGATTGCGTATATATCGCAGGCGTTATTTTGAAATATGCCGTGTGTTCACGAGGAGAGTTTGAGCACTCCGTTCTCTGCTCCGTTCTCTGCTCCGAGCTACGAGCTAGGCTCCGTTCTCTCTCCCCTCCTCTGTCCTCTAATACAACGACTATAAAGAATCTCATCAGACCACGTCGTGGTCAGGGCATCCAGGCTTGGACTCTACGAACACACTAGTGACTTGAACGTTTCAGGTCTGGTACAAGAAGCCCACGATGCCCTCGAAGGGATCGGCTCAAGAAGAGCACGATTCTCCGAGTGACGTTGAAACGCTGCGACGCGAGATCAAGCTGGCGTTGGAGCAGAGGCAGGCACCGATGATGTAGGCCAGGATCATGATGGCCGAGTTCATGAGGAACAACGGTCGATCGGAGCCAGGCAGCGCTGAAGGCAGCGTTGCTGTAGGAGAGAGTCCAGCAGAGGTAGGAACCACTGCTGTAGGAGAAAGCCCAAGAGGGGCAGTACCCACTGCTGAAGTACGAGAGACTAATGCTGCTGTTGAAGCAGGCATTGGTCGATCGGAGTCCGGCAGCGCTGAGGGTAGCGCTGCTGTAGGGGAGAGCCGACAAGGGGCAGTACCCAATGCTGTGAGAGAGATCCCTGCTGCTGCTGTAGGCATGGCAAGGGATATTGCAGCAGAACAAGAGACAATTTTGCGTGAGGGCGCCTCGCCAGATTTGGGAACAACTGACGCGGAGGAACTGCGTTGCCTGTCGAGGTTGGCCCACCGAGGGGTTAGCCAGACCAGTATGGGAGGACAGGAGGATGGGGTGCACACCCTGGCGCTGAATACGAGGTGGAAGCTCGGAACCTGGCATCATGTGACACCATCATCAAGGCTGTTCGAAAACGGCATCACCGAATTTCTGGAAACAAGAAGAAAGGATCCAACGCTGGCCACGCAGGCCATGCGATGTAAGCCGCCGGCGGCGGCGGTAGCGGTGGTCGCGGGAAAGGTGGAGGAAATGGAAGAGAAAAAGGTGGACGACGGGGTCACGGACGAGGCGGTAGAGGCACCAACGAGGACGGTGGTGGCTCGACCGCGGCTGCTGGTGGCAATGGCAGCAGCGCCAAAGCCGCCAGCGGAAGTACTCCAGTGGACAAGTGTCATAGGTGTGGCAAGAAGGGCCATTGGAAGAGCGAGTGCACGGCGAAGCTATGCAGCCGGTGCCAGGGACGCGGGCACTCTGCCGATGCCTGTCCCACGTCCACGGATCGATGCAATCGATGCAACGGGCGGGGGCACGCTGCTGGTGTCTGCCCCTCATCGAAAGAAGAAGCTGTCATGGCGGTGATGACCGAGGATGGGGCAAGGGACGACGACCAAGAAAAAGGTACGGTCCGAGCCTCAGCTTTCAAGGCCGAAGAGACAGGCAAGTGCAGCGATAATTCGGGGGAAGGGGAGTCTGCTTGGCAGGTAGGAGACGAGGCCTGGATATGCGATAGTGGTGCGTCTACTCACATGACGCCCTCCGCAGACTGCATGATAAACTATAGAGAATGCAACTTGACTCTCCGAATCGCTGACGGATCCACTAGAGCGATCGAAGGTTACGGTGACGCGAGCATTGTCTTCCGGTCCGGCAACGGTCCCGTGCAAGTGCTGCTTACGAAAGTTGCGCACGTGCCGGATCTCCGCTACCACTTATTTTCCCTGCCCACTCTCGTTGAAAATGACCATACTTTCGAAGGGCGCCCCACGGGGGTTGTAGTCAGGCTCAAGTCAGAGCGTTCGATCGTGTTTCCGTTGAGTGGGACCCTCTACAGCCTCTACGGCTACCGAGTCGACCGCAGTTGTGAGGAAGAGGCCTGTGCTGTACTCGCCCCGGGGCAATTGCCCAACAAGCCTGCACCACCTGTACCTGCCGAGGCGAATGGCTCCCTGTCTACGGAAAAGGGGGGGTCAAAGGCAGACGACGTGAGCACGTCGGATCGAGGTGGTGGGGGGGGGGTGGTGGATAAGATGGACGACGGTCTGGCTCACTTGAACGACCTCGACGTGACGTGGGGTTTTGACCTGGACGCGTTTATGCAGGAGCGCGCACAGCAGGCACCTGCCGCCGGCGAGGCCGGAGGAAAAACACCGGAGACGATGTGTTCGTCTCAAGGGGCGCCGTGGACGCCTCCTCGGTCCCGGCAGGGAGGGCCGAAACACTCGAGACGATGAGTTCGTCTCAAGGGGGCGCCGTGGACGCCTCCTCGGTCCCGGCAGGGAGGGCCGAAACAGCCGAGACGATGGATTAGTCTCAAGGGGGCGCCGTGGACGCCTCCTCGGTCCCGGCAGGGAGGGCCGGAAGCGACCCGGATGCAGAATCAGCCTCCGACACCGGCCAAGGGAACGATGAGGATCCCCCAGCGGTCCTGTCGGGGAGTACAGCACACGAGCTCGGCAGCTGGGGTCAGCTCCCCCCGACAGTACGGGGCCGGACCCGGGGTCAAAGCCAACGCCTGGAGGGTTAAACCTGCCGTGCACCAGGAAAGGATGGATGAAGGAGCTGCAGACGCGCTGTTTGCGGCAGCGTAGGAGTCGTGGACGAAGCCTGGGAGTGTGCTGAATCGTACGTCCTGGACGGCGGAGGACCCAGTGGCTTTGATGGCCGGAGGACCTGCTGTGGAGAACAAAGGGGAGTTGAGCGTGTGCATGCCGAGTGGTTTCTCGGAAGACGTAGAACCGCCCCCACAGTCCGTAGCAGATATAGAGCGTTCTCAATACAAAGCAGCGTGGCACGAGGCCATGAATGTTAGGAAAGATCGTCTGCCTAAACAGATCACTGTATGGTCTAAAGCAGAGGGGACGGGAGTGGGCCGGATTATTGGTAGAGACCGTGGTAGAGTACGGAATGGAGCAGTGTAGGTCTGACCCGTGTGTGTTTCGCATGGTTGTGGACGGCAAGGTAGAAATGATCATGGCCGTTCACGTGGATGACAACGTGATCGCAGGATCGGATGAGACATGCAGAGATTTCCATGCCGCGCTAGCTATGAAATTTCCCACGAATAACCTCGGCGAACTGACTTGGTACAGTGGTTGTGCTTTCAAACGCGACTGGGAACTGGGGACATTGGAGACTACGCAGAAGGCGTTCATTGAGAGCATGCTGCATCGTTTTGGTGTTAACTCATCTTCTGATATCCCCGCGACCCCCGACGGCATAATTCATAAGAACGCCTGCGAAGATATACGCAACCCTCTACAAGTTGTAACCGTCGCTGCTGGAACGATCCAAACGAACACCCTCCCTGGCTCTTCACAGCAGTGACGAGACCGAAAAGACACTAAAGACTTGCTAGGACCTAAGAACAGCCAACGACAGTCCCGCAGGAGGAAACCCGGCCACAGGGTCAAAACCCCCTCCTCGGTCCCGGCAGGGAGGGCCGGAAGCGACCCGGATGCAGCATCAGCCCCCGACACCGGCCAAGGGAACGGTGAGGATCCCCCCGCGGTCCTGTCGGGGAGGACAGCACACGAGCTCAGCAGCTGGGGTCAGCTCCCCCCGACAGTACGGGGCTGGACCCGGGGTCAGAGCCAACGCCTGGAGGGTGAACCTGCCGTGCACCAGGAAAGGATGGATGAAGGAGCCGCAGACGCGCTGCTTGCGGCAGCGTAGGAGTCGTGGACGAAGCCTGGGAGTGTGCTGAATCGTACGTCCCGGACGACGGAGGACGCAGTGGCTTTGATGGCCGGAGGACCTGCTGTGGAGAACAAAGGGGAGTTGAACGTGTGCATGCCGAGTGGTTTCCCGGAAGACGTAGAACCGCCCCCACAGTCCGTAGCAGATATAGAGCGTTCTCAATACAAAGCGGCGTGGCACGAGGCCATGAAAATTGAGTTGGACGGTCACAAAACGACCGGTACGTACGAAGCCGCGACACTGCCAAAAGGGCGGAAACCTGTAGGTGCGAAGTGAGTGTTTACCTACAAGACGGATAAGGATGGCTTGCTGGAAAAAAACAAAGGCCAGACTTGTGGCTGAGGGTTATAGCCAGGTGCAGGATGTAGATTATTTTCAAACGTTTGCACCAACTCCCTCGTCAGCGTCACATAAAATTCTGGCGGCTGTTGCAAATGAACATGGTTCAAAGATTTTTCATCTAGACGTCGCACAAGCTTTTGTTCGCGCAAAACTCGACGCCGAGATATACATGAAACTGCCCGGTGGGTAGGGTGACATGTCACGAAAGATCGTCCGCCTAAACAGATCACTGTATGGTCTAAAGCAGAGCGGACGGCAGTGGGCCGGAATATTGGTAGAAACCGTGGTAGATTACGGAATGGAGCAGTGTAGGTCTGACCCGTGTGTGTTTCGCATGGTTGTGGACGGCAAGGTAGAAATGATCATGGCCGTTCGTGTAGATGACATCGTGATCGCAGGATCGGATGAGACATGCAGAGATTTCCATGCCGCGCTAGCTATGAAATTTCCCACCAATAACCTCGGCGAACTGACTTGGTACAGTGGTTGTGCTTTCAAACGCGACTGGGAACTGGGGACTTTGGAGACTACGCAGAAGGCGTTCATTGAGAGCATGCTGAATCGTTAAGGTGTTAAAACAATCCTCTAGTATCCCCGCGACCCCCGGTGTAGAACTAGGTCCAAGAGAGGAGGGCGAACTTGGAGGAGATTGGCCGTACAGGGAGGCTGTGGGCAGCGTGATGTGGCTGTCGACCATGACGAGGCCGGACATTTCGAACGCTGTGCGTGCTGTGGCGCGCCACTCCCACAACCCAACGGAGAGGCACTGGAAGGCAGGTTTGAAGATTATGGCTTACTTCCACGGGATCAGGTTTATGCGATTGACTTTTGTACGGGGCTCGGGTTTGGATTTGACTGCGTATAGTGATGCTGATTATGCGGAGAAGTCGAACGATAGGCGCTCGGTATCGGGGACGGTAATTACCCTAGGGGGTGCGGCCGTCAGTTGGGCAAGTAGCACGCAGAGGTGTGTTACGTTGTCGACGGCAGAAGCAGAGTATGTCGCCCTGGGTGAAGGGGTGAAGGAATCTTTGTTTACGGGCGCGGTGTTGTCGTTTATCTGTCCAGAGCTAAGCGGATCATGTGTCCGGGTTTTCGAGGATAACCAGGGGGGCATGGCGTTGGTTGAAAACCCTCTTAGTTCTGCTCGGAGTAAGCACATCGACGTGCGTTTTCATTTTGTCAGAGAGCTACTTCGTGCTAAGAAGATCGACATTCAGTTCGTAGCTTTGGAAGAGCAGCACGCGGATATTTTGACGAAATCCCTTGCTGCGACCCCTTTTAAGTCTCACCGTAGGTTCTTGTTGAATCTGCCTTTGGAGGGTGAGTAAGGGGGTATGAGCATTATTCGATGAGTACCATGTTTGAGTGATGCGAGGAATAATTTGTCAGGTCGACAACCCTGCGCTACTTTGAGGGGCATGGGGGAGTAGGGCACCGCTTGGCATTTTATTTTCTGGCCATGCTCATAGTTTGGAATGCGGCCGTTGTTTCAATTGCAATGGTTTGGAGTATATGTGTTATACACGGGGTTTTGACCCGGTGGCCGGGTTTCCTCCTGCGGGACTGTCGTTGGCTGTTCTTAGGTCCTAGCAAGTCTTGAATGTCTTGTCGGTCTCGTGACTGCTGTGAAGAGCCAGGGAGGGTGTTCGTTTGGATCGTTCCAGCAGCGACGGTTACAAGTTGTAGAGGGTTGCGTATATCTTCGCAGGCGTTCTTATGAATTATGACGTGTGTTCACGAGACGAGGAGAGTTCGAGCACTCCGTTCTCTGCTCCGAGCTACGAGTTTGGCTCCGCTCTCTCTCCCCTTATCTGTCTTCTAATACAACGACTAAAAAGAAACTCATCAGACCACGTCGTGGTCAGGGCACCCAGGCTTGGATTCTACGAACAGACCCCGCTGTATTGCTGCTGCGCAACCGATTGGGGACCACGACACTTGTATTTCGTTTTTTCGATTCTCTGTGTGGTACAGAGATCTCCTGTCCTCGTCTGTCGATTAGTTTTGTAACCGTCGTGTTTCACATATTTGTCATTGCACAACCGACACCGCAGCCGTAGTATCAACAACAAACAGAAAGTACGACCACGAGTAGTACCGATAGCCAGCACGCAGACGCTCAGTATGAGCCACACCCCGCCTGCTGGGGTTCCGTCTGTGCCGGTGCCGACTGGTCTATCTCGCCACTCTCATCAACTCCAACTGCGACTTCACAAGCAAAAGACAAGCAAAATGAGAACACCCCAATGAATGAATTTCATCGAGGGTAATAACAACATCTCGTGCGTTCAACGGCATCAGCAGCCACAACGGCCAAAAACGGATTGACAACACATTTACTCGCCAAGCACACCCATATCGCGTGTACGATGATTAGGTTCACCCCAAGCCTCCGCCCTCAGCCAAGGCGGATTCAGACCATATCGGCTTATGCGCAATGATCAACCTATAGCGGTCGTTTCGCACCCAGCAGACACGTACAAACGAAAAACAAAATTCGGCCTTGGGACCGGCAGAACTTTCGATCTGACGGAGACTGCAGGCAGGGAGTAGTGGCGCGGACCCTCTCCAAGCTTCCTTTGCTTCCCTCGCAACCGAACAGTATCTCTGAGATGGCCGAATCCTTTGTCGATGCTATTCTTGATGCAGTGACGAAAAAAGTACCCCCCCCACCGCGGCACTCACACAAAACCGAGTGGTTGTTGACCGCGAAAACCTCAGCCGCCAGAAAATCAGCATGGGATGCGAAGGAAGACGCCCGACGAATCATGCGCATTGATACAGGAAAAACCGCGTCGAAGACGCTGAGGACGGCGTGCGCGAATCTGCGAAGGACGATTGACGCAGCGCTCCACATCTCTACTTCGAAGAGCACCTTGCTGAAACGGAGAGACTCCTCGTCGACAACGGCCAGCGGGGCTTCTACAAGCACGCGAAAGGCACCTTGGGGTTGGACGGTCGAAAGACGCGAAACAAACAGGTTGTGAGGGACGAGGATGGCACGCTCCTATGGAACAAGGTGCGCATTCTTGAACGGTGGGCGGGAGTTTTCGGTACCCCCCCCTTACCACGAAATAGTCTAAGCTTGACCCAATCACCAGCGCCCTTTTTCCAAAACGGCCGTTGGTCCCACCGCTTGGAGGTGAACCGACCATGGACGACATAGCGGCGGTAATCAGGGATATGCCAAACTGGAAAGCGGTGGGACCAGACTCCCTTCCAGCCGAGTTAATGAAGCTCGACTTCCCCGAATTCATCTGGTACTTTCACAACTTACTTGTCAACGTTTGCAGAACGGGTGACGTCCCTTACCAATGGAAAGGATGCGACCATTATGGTACCTCATATAAAGGAGGATTATTTTGATTGCATCAACTACCGATGGATTTCGCGTGTAGCCCATTCAAGAAAAGCATTGCTGAAAATGGTCACGTCCGCCCCAGTACCTACTGTGAGGCCAAAGGGAGGCACCGTGCGGCTTCAGCCCAGCACAATTAACAGTCGACATGCTGTTCGTAGTAAACCGACTTCAAAAACTCGGACGAGCTAGAACAAATCCCCTGTACATGTGCTTCATCGACCTGCAGAAAGCATATGGCTCCATCGACCGAGAGCTGTTGGGGGTGGTGATCGCACGCTTCGGCGTACCAGAGAAGATACTTACCGGTATCCGCCAGGTCCACGAAGGCATGCGATCTCGCGTGCGCACGGACGACGGTGAGCACTCGGAATTGTTTCACGTCACTCAGGGGCTGCGGCAAGGATGCATGCTGTCATCGACTCTCTTCAATGTCTTCTTCGCTGCTGTCATACATGCCGTGCTGGTACGCTTCAGGGAACACCCAAATATTTTGAGGGACTTGGTTCACCTTGTGGAGGATGTTGGGGGAGACGTTGTAAAGCTTGATCCACTAACATGCGTACGGAAGGTATTCTGTACGCGGACGATGCGGGCAATTTGTCTAAGTCGACGGAAGGCCGTGCGAAGATGATGTCCGTCATTGTGACCGTTTCTAAGCAACAGGCCTCACCATTTCCGAAAACGAAAGCGGAGACCATGCTGCTGCGGACACCGAACCAGGCACGCCAGACCTCAACGCTCGTCATCGAAGCAGCGGGACAGAGGTATAGATAGACGATTCAGTTTTTGCACCTGGGCGTTCTTGTCGTCGCAAGCGCTGACATTATGACAGATATCATACAACGGATCCAACTCGCATGGGCATGCTACAATCGGTTTAAACGGGAGCTGTACGAAATGGAAGGTGCCCCTTTCACTCTAAACGTGCGCATGCTAATAGCCGAGGTGATGGAGACCTTGCTGTACGGGTGTGTGATGTGGACTCTTAGCCAGGAGCACTCCGCTGAGCTCCGAACGGCATACCACAAACCCCTCCTGCGGATCATTGGCTTCTAGCGACGACAATGCAACCTCAAGTAGTACGACATGACTCTCAAAACGGCACGATGCGAGAGCGTCATAACGTCCGTCCGCAAGCGAAACCCCTTCTTTTACGGGGGCCATACAGCGAACGACCAACGAGCGGCTGACCCGTCGGGTGATGTTTGGGTCCATGGCTGTTGGGGAGAACCCGGGACCATTCCGACCAGAACATAAATGGGCCCAATGTCTAGCAGACAATCTCAGGGTTTTTGAAGCCACCAAAGTGTCCACGGAAAGCTTCCCCTTGCTACTCGAGGTAGTGACGTTATGGCCGAGGGCGGCTACGAAGAGCGGGAAGTGGTACTGTCACAGCAGCGGTTCGGTGCAACAGGGCATTGCTAAGATAGACGTCGAGAGGCCCGGTAGACACTGGATTGAAGCCGAACGAGCGGGGTTGCCTTGAAAAGGATTGCCAGGGAGACTGACATGCGGAGCAAAGACAAGATCTATGCCGAGCTGTCAGTCGATCTAAAAATAGGGGACGATGATGAGAAACACCCAGGGAAACATGCTTCCATGAAGTCAAACCTCAGACGGAATGGAACGCAGATGGACACGCAAGTTTTTCCCTGGCCAAGAGCAATCCAAACACTCTGAGACCCACCTTGTGTCCTCAACATCTGGCCTGTCGAGAAACGGAGACGAACACAGAAGCTAACATGGATCAGCAATACTACGACCAGCATGTGGGGGCCAACATGACCGCAGGTCAGACCAGTTACGTAAAGTTGCGAGTTGTGGTGAGCGCAAGCGAAGAATGGACTCACGAAGGCCACGAGTGGGTATATGGGGGGAGGAGTACCACCATGGGTTGGTATCGAACCACCTCCTAGCCAGAAAGTAAGGACTCCGTCACAGAGAACGCTTTTGAATCAGTCCCGGGTGTCGTTGAGGCTACGGACTATTTCGTCGCGAGGTGGAACAGGGACAAGGCGCAGAGGAGCCGATGACGCCACGCAACTGAGGACGCCAAGAGCGGCGACAAGGGGAGGGAGAGGGCAGGGGGGGGGAGGAGCGGCCGTATTGATACAGCTGCAGACGAATGCAGAAACACAATGATAGATCGGGTGGCTAGGTATCGGTTCGACTACAGTAACCCCTGAAGTTAGCAGTTTTTGTTTGCCTCTTGTTGAGTTGGTCAGGGGAGGAGAGACGACAACGGAAGTACTGACACTTGACACCGCTATTGACGAAAGTAGGAAAAATACGGCAGAGAGTGTGTCTAGGTTCCGAAACAGTTTTCTAGCAGAGACGGGCACCCATGTTACTATCACCGCCTGGAGTACGATTGATCTCTCTTCTTTTGCCTTTCTCTCTTCCTTTTTGCTTTTTTTGCCTTGTCTCTCCCTTTGTTTCTTTTCCCCTCCCGCCGCCCTTATGCCGGAGTATTCCTCTCCTTAGTGTTGTTTCGTCCGTGCAGCAATCTGTTTTTCTTGAGTAGGAATGTTTTCCTTCTAGCAGTCTTTCTGACTCCTTGCGTAAGTTGTATTATGTTTCATTTTACATCTTTTAATTGTCTTTTTCTTCTTATTTCCTGGTCCTTCTTGTGTTGTGTTCTCGTACCCGGTACGCTAACATGTCACGTGCTTTACCCATGATTTTTCTGTTTTTTTTCTTGTTTTAGACTTTCGCTGTCTCACAGTCTGTGACCACTAAAATAGTACCTCTCTAAGACAAAGAAACATGACGGACACTGGGTGTACTGATGAAGCTGGGTAGCTGGATAAAAATGACGATTTGACGTGGAGACAACACATTCTCATCCATGATCTGTACAAAGACGAAACCCCTGAGAAGTCCCTGCTGTTGTCATGAAGTCGCCTGAGATTTTACCCTCGGCCACCTGAACAAGTCTTGGTCACCTAGTACCTTCATTACTAACAGTACTACTACTGTAGGCGCTTTCCCTTCTTCCCCCCTGCTACGGGTAAGATACCAGGTTAATCTATCAAGCAGAGGGTAGGATTCAGAATGGCCGGGTAACGCTCTTCGACCTGCCAAATGGGCCCAAAAATAGAAACCTCACCCCCCCTCACTATATTTCGACGGCCACATATAACTTTGACAGTGTGATGTTGATTCGTGCGCCCCTGTCCTCTGCTGTAACAGTCGGTACAACTCTTAGAAGCTCACATACTACATGGAAATAAAGCTGAAAGAAGCGATGGCTACTTGTTGTGTGCGCATGGTGGAAATGCAAAAATGATCGCGGTGCGTTGCCTGCCGTGCGTCGCCCGACCTTGGCTTCACCCTTCGGATTCGAGCACCATGATGATGGTGGAGACCAAAATGTGGACCCTGCAGGCATTGCACCAGTAGCCCACCGGACTACTAACTATGATATCGTTTAGTTTTGGGTTCTTGCTGTTGCAGCGGTATCTTTATCTAGGACTCAAAATATACGGAAAACAAATTAAAATATATATATTTTTGACATGTACGTCACACACGCCGCGACACAGCTGTCAGCTCGAGCTGCATGACCACGGGTACGATGCAACTACCCAAGCCCAAAATATGCCAGGATCCAGTCAGTCAAGGGGAAAATTGTACCGGTCCAGCGTGTGGCTCCGAGTGTTCCAAATTAAAATCTGCCAGCATTTTGGCGTCAGTCAAGCACAACAAATGAAAACCGCCGTCAGTCAAAAGAGGACGAAAGTGCCGTCTCTTGGCGTCTGTGCCGCGGCATACAGTAGTTTTTTTTTTTATAAGAAACTAAGAAAGCACGTTTTTATAAATTTTGAATTACGTCAGCAAAAGTTCAAGTAGTTCTCCTCTACTGCCCAAACCAATGAGAGGTGTTCCCGCTTGTACGATGCCAATTGGAACTACCTTGGAAGCCCCTCTGTCGGTAGGTATACTTTGATGTATTGGGTGCCCCCCGAGCTCCGAGTACTTGGTTACAGTCCCTTCTATCGCAGCGCTGCATCTTGGATTCCTTGTCGGCGCGGCTCAAAGCTAGCTTGGGCTACTACGTATAGGGCCGCTTATTCATGACGAGGTAAGCACACAGGCAGTATATACGGACTGCATGACAAAGCCCACTTGCCTGTCGAGGTCTAGAGAGGAACGACACCACACACTGATTGCTGCGCCCACACTCGGGATGCTGCTTGCTTGCTGTTGCGCATGAGTCTCTTTCACCGCCAGCAACAGCACACAGCACACCGTGTTGCACGTACTTGTTTTTTGCGAGCATAGAGCCATCGCTATTAGGGTGGAAACACGCCTGAGACTACGACGTCAATCTTGTATCGGCCGTGGCTGCGTCAATTCTTAATACTCGTACAAGTATTGTTGTTCAAGTGTATTATTTTTGTGATGCTCTTGACAAAGACCACAGAAAGAAGAGTTGTTCAGACCATTTTGCGATCGGAGCTCGTGTTTTTTAGACTTTTTGAGTCTTGGGTATAAGATTTCGTTGGAATGGATAATAATCGACATGTGTATTTTTTTTTCCATCCTAATTTTCACTCTCCAGCTTGACTCGTATTTGTAAGAGGTTTTACCCTCAGCGATCTTCTGGACAAGCCAAGGTCACAGGTGTCGTGCCTTTCCCCTCCTTGAACGTGCCTTCATCCTTTTCGCGCACCGGGTGCAGCATTCCCACTGCTCGTCGATTTTCATCGAATGTTGCTATCTCAGGGTTTAGTGTTTTTTTCCGCTAAACGTGTTTTTATTCAAGAAGTCATCTACGAGCCGTATGCACTTGGTGAGACTCGAACCCACGCAATTTATCACCAAGCCACCGGAGACGCTGGCAAAAGTTAAGTCAAACAAACTCATTACGTATGGCGGCAATGTGTTATCACGTGGTTACTAGGTTAATACGCGTAACGCCGTAACGAGCACACCTGGTATAAAGTGGTACTCTTCCACTCCAGAGCTGATGGAGCTTGTCTGGTGGACATGGACGTTTTTTTCTGGGGGGCGGGGGTATTACAATCGAAAAAATAAAATTCGAAGATTGACTGTTGTCGAAACAACGTGTGAATAACTCTGTCTGGTGGCGTTTATCAAGGGCACCACGGGAATATTCAGCATGAACACACCTTGTTGTTGTTCTCACATTAACTCATCGCCACAATGCAATGCGTTCTGTTGTCGCAGGACAGGCTACAATACCTCTGTGATACTTACCAACGCTTGGAACCACGGACTAAAGGGGCTCTGCTAACAGACCACAGGGCTGAACGCCGCAAACCCCGGACCTGCTCAACAGGATGCTACTTTTGTTACTCTTGAACAATAATAGATCACAAACCACCTCTATGTTTACTCCAGATGAGTCACTTTTGGACTATGACCTGGTGTACACCTTTCCTTTAGGGTGTACTAGTCTTCCCGCGGGATGCCTTTACCCCTAACGAGCACAACTCTGCCTCTCGCTAGTTGCTTGGTCTAATATTCAGTCCTGGTTTGCACAGGTTTGGCGTTACTAGCATCAATGGCAATGGTAATTAGCTCTTCTTTCGTGATAGTCTTTTTGATGGGCTTGTATTTTCTCTTATTAAATTTCTCTTGTCGTCACCCAACCAGAAACCAAACCAACTCAATCTTTCACACACAAACTGCTCTTGCCTTTATCCCGCTCTCTCAAGCCCACACTCGTCTGCAGACAGTCCTAGCGTAGTCGATCTTTGCTGGTACAATCTCGGTTGCTGCCCAACGCTGCTCTATCTTGACCCCGACTCGACACTGCTGTAGAATGGCCCTGGTCTCGACACGTTCTGCCCATGGGGGGGGAAACAACCCAAACTCAAAACTAGAACTTCTCAAGCTGTTTTTATATCTTCCTTCGGTATACTCATTATAACTAGCCAATCATACTCCTCACAGGACCTCTCCTAGACTGTCAGATCGGTTATCAACCGTAACTTTGTACGCTGATCCTACGACCTGTCGAACCTCTCAAATATCGTCCAATGATTACATGTTTCCAAATTATTTGGGAAACATTTTCTTTCCCCTTACGTACGTAGCATGACCTCGGCATCGTTTCCCATGCGTATTCATACAACTCCGAACTGAAATCTCCTTGTATGGATTAACCCGCTTCATTCTGTCACCATAAACCTTTTCTTTCCGATATTTATTTGCCGCACATACGTCCAAAATCCACATCCATCAAACCAAGATCCGTATCATATCCGCTAAACGGTTCATATCCATCTACTTTCCGAATCTATTTCCTTCTTACCCAGCGACCATGTACATGAGACGAATCTCGACCGAATCTCTTGTCTAGAACCTACGTACGTATCAACACTGACGACCGGGTTTCAGCATGTTCTTCGTTTCGTTCTTCAACCCCGACCTACTGGCTCTAATGATTTCCAACCTGTTTGTGCACCACTCTCAATTCGAAACCGACTAACTAACTTCTTACCACATTGGCCCGCCTTGCTTTTTAGTAGGGAACCCAATTGTTTGCTACTCAAAAGCATCAACCGCAAGGTAAGAAGTCGTACCAATAAACCACACGTGTTTCCTCCGATAATTGAGTGTTTGCGATTTTTTTTTTTTTTACTTTTACTTCTCTAAAAATTCTCCCGAGGTAAATTTTTGAGGTAAATTTCTGAAAAAACGGCCGGAAAAGACTTCAGCGAAGTAAGGATTTCAGCGAAAGTTACGGTAACTTTTGGCTCTCTGTTTTATTGGCCTACACGCACCGAGCACTATCCCGACGCAGAACGCAACTAAAATCTCGAAGGATCAAAACACCGAGCATCTTCCATGCCACCATGCTGCTTGCCGTACGCATCACGACAACCGCTGGGAGCACAGAGGCTCGAGAGGTGTAGCTTGAGTATAGCGCGCACGAGCGGCGTTGGATCGTGCCAGCGGGTCGCCGCCGCTGCTACGGTACACGCTTTCGCCCGCTTGGTGACGACGTGGAGGATGCGTCGTCCCAAAAAAGGACTCGTATTCACACTCGTACTCGTACTCGTGCTCGTAGAGAGCGCGACAGCATGACAGCTCGTGTATCATTTCGATTTCACCATACTACGGCTGCAGCAGCAGCAGCAGCGGCAGCAGCGGCAGCAGCGGCAGTGGCGGCGGCGGCGGAGCGGAGCGCGCCGGCGCTGTCGCGTGCCTTGGCCGAGCGCAGCAGCACCAGCACCAGCACCAGCAATCCAAAAATGGAAGCTGGTTGGTGCTGGTGCTTGCTGGTGCTGGTGCTGGTGCTGGTGCTGACGCTGTTTATTTTTGTTGCTCACGCTGCCCCTAGCTGCGTCTAGCGCCAGCTAGCTGCTATTGCGGCTTGTAGTCGTGGGATGGCTGTGGTGGCTTCGCGGTCACCTGTGCCGCCGAAACGTTGCTGGGCTGCCGTCGCTACTCGCACGCTGTTTTTTTTTTTTTTTTCCGTTCACAGCATTCGTTATTTTTTTGTTTGCCGCGTTGCCTCACCTCCCCACTTCCCTTCTTATTTTAGGAGGCGTCGCCTGCAGGATTTGATTTACCTCACTCGCAAACACACCGAAATCAGGAAGGGAAGGAAATTCACTTTTTTTAGCGGAAGTAAAGTTTTTTCTTTTTTTACCTCTATCGCAAACACTCTAATACCCAAAGTTAGATATCACTGAAACATTGAACGACTTGTGCCCAAACCAAACTCTTACTTGAAACACCCTAGTTTCTTCTCCAGGTTAACGATTTTTTTTTTTTGTTTTTTATACTATTTTGTAATGAACTCCAATTCCGACTGTATATATCGATCAATTGAAAACGACATAGCAGTCGCGCTTCGAGCGATGATCAGAAACACTAAGACTTACCCGAGCTATACCCTACTCACCCATGCCCCTCAAAATAGCGTGGGGTGGCAACCCGAGTATTCTTTTAGGTTTCGACTAGGATCGATCTCTCGCGCGTAATTAATAAATGAACCCCGAACACACAATCCAATCCTTTTTCTTTTCTCCCATCCCCTTTCCCTGCCGGTGGCTTCAACGAAATCTGGAGGACGGGGGGGTGGGAACGCTGAAGCGACGGTTCCAAACAAATACGGTATAGTAGCTTCAACGAAAACTGGGGGCGTTGATGCAATTTATACTGTTCCAAAAGCAACACAAACTCTCTCGAACGACTGCTTCAACAAAAACTGGCGATGTTGCTGCAATTCGTTCAAATTCCATAATCATTCTCCCGGCCCGCCCAGAATGTAACCCAACAACCAAAACAACCTCTGCCGACCCAACAACACGAGCGCGTTATCATTCATAGTAGTAGCACAAAACGTCCGAACCTTCCCCCACTAAACCATCTTCCGCTTTACGCTCTTCGTCCTGCCGAACACTTGGAAACACCAAGACGAAGGCGCGGCTTCCAAATCTACCGTGTAATTTTCTTCCCATAATGCCACATTAAAACGTTGCTCTAAATCCAAAAAGTTGACGGTGTAGGGTAGCCTGATGTTGTCCCCCGTTGCGACGTCTTGGATGATCCCGATCTGCCACCCTTCTTTTGCCATTTTGAAGTAGATGTGCGAGTCCTTCATGTCCGCTGATAAGAGCTTCGGTCCGTGCCTGATGTTCTCTGCTAGACCGTAACCTTTGGGGCAATATATGGAATTCCGAGCGCGGGCATCGGCACGGAGGGCGGCAAGGCGTTGGTATGATCGAAAACGCCGGTTGTCTGCTCCTACTTGGTTGATTTCATCACTACACCAGTATTTCCTCACTATGTCTCCATCATACTGCGCCATACTCGACTCTTGCTCCCAAGTAGTCGTTTCATGACCTTTCCATACAGTTTCAAACTGAACGTTAAGAGTTCCTCCCGGGCCCGGTTCAAACGATGAGCTTTGATTTTAGTCGGTTCGGCACGCTGTGAATCTAGTTCGATGTCTACATCATCTGTCGTTAAATAAAACGGCGGAGCTAGCTCAGAAAATTTATTCAAAACGTATGAACACAACTGCCACGGCAGGAACCTAGGTTTGTTTCCTTCCTCGTGTGGTTGGAAGCAACGCTTAACGCGGAGAACAGATACTCGGGGGTTTGTCATGTTTTGGAAAGGCAAATCTAAGTACAGCAACTTGGATCCTACTATTCTTTGACCGACCTTACATGGGCCTACTCCTAATATTTTATATGGACCTGTCCACTTATTTACTAACTTGGCTTTAATGCGTTCTTCTATTGCCTCTTTATCTAACGCTTTCTGACCAGTTGCAGTTGCTAAAGTGTGTTGTTCGTCGTATACCCACACCCACTGACCAACCTCGTACACGGGGCGTTTGATCATTATGTCGTCAATCTTTGCGTTATTTTGTCGGTGTTTCTCTTTTGTTATACTATCGCTTTCTACCACTAAACGGAACGCTTCTCGTTGCTTATCTCTCATCAGTTGTAAGTAATCCAACTCGTCTTGCTTTAGGCTCTGTACTCCTCTTATTTGCTTTTGGGAAGCCAACAAAGTCATCGGTAATCGTGGATATCTTCCTATGTGTACTTCGTTCGGTGCAAGTCCCGTTGCTCTGCTAATATGATTGTTATGCGCATACACAGTAAATACTCGTCCCAATCATTCTGCCTCGAGCTTACCACGTGCGATAACATTTGACACACGGTATGATTCAATCTTTGTACGCAACCGTTTGTATGTGGATGGAAAGAACTGGTGAGTCGTTTCTTGGCTCCTAGAATTTCGTATACCTGTTTCGCTACTTGAGCCATAAATTCCGTTCCTCTATCAGACAGCAATAACTTGGGGCATCCCCACCTCGTGACATAGTCGTTAGCTAATTTACTTGCACATCCTTTTGCTGTCTTTTCTTCTGCCGATAGAGCATACGGTTCTGCATGGCGACTAAATAAATCTACTATTAAAAGTATATACTTGTTTCCGTTCTTAGTTTTTGGCAGCGGACCTAAAATATCGAACGATACCATCTCCCCGGGCGAGGATGGAAGCGGGAGTGAAATCAATGGCCAACGCCGTGCTCGGCGCGTCGTTTTTTTCGCGGCTTGACACACAATACAATGACGTATCCACCATTTCACACTCGCGGACATACCGATCCACCAGTAATATCGTTCGACCGATGCCAACGTGACGTTTTCTCCTAAATGGAAGCCTTCTTTGTGTACGGAATCCAAAACCCAAGGACGCAACAAAAACGGGACATACACGCGCTTGGTTTCGTCGCCTAATAGACGCTCAAACTTACCGCTAACTCGCGTAGGACGCGGCTCAGGGTGATGCGTGCTACATTTTATCAACAAAACGTGGTCGTTGGACAACGATAAAAGTGTACCTTGAGTAGCTACACGTTTCACTTGCTGTATACTAAACTCGTTAGCTTCTAACTCTGTAAGCTCAAAAGTTGACGCTGAACCAGCGTTCTCAGTCTCCACATACCGTATGGCGGCGCGGGCGAGTGAATCTTCTTGTTGAGCGGCGGCCCACTCGACGTCGCTACGTTGACACAATTTCTCACCAAAACGATGGGCAACGGCTGAAGGGTCAGCCGTAACGGGGGGCGTGCTTCCTGCACCCTGTTCCGACAGTGGCGCAGACGCTAGGTTAGAATCACTCCCGTCTGGGTGCTGTGGGGAGGGAGGGGTTATAGGCGACAAGTGGCGCGACTCTGTGGTTGTATCAAGCGTGGATCGAACAGACTCGCTCGCATCTATGGGACAAACATCCAGCATTACGCCTGTTTCGAACTGACCGCGCGTCGCCTTACTCGCAGCACAAACACGAGTACTAAAAGAAAAATTCGAACCTGAAGGTGATTGTACGTCACTACGGGTATGCGGACCGACACAACACAGAGTAGAGAAGGGCAATGCGTTTTTTGTGCTGCGGCCCATACATGTTCGGCAATATCATCTGTAGTTGACGGCCGACAACTCGACGATAAAGGGCTCTGTGATGTAGACTGCTTGATGCTAGCAATATGATTCGCAGCGGATGATGTATGCAACGATCGTGTCTCCTGGATACCACTAGCTCCTACAAAATAAACCTCGACATCTCCTGGCTCTATGAGTCGGCATTTATCGAAATCATCCGCGGTTGCCGGAACGGGTAAACGCGACAATGCATCTGCGACTTGGTTGTTTTTACCCGGCCGATATCCCAGAGAAAACTGATCAGCTTTAAGTATGTTGCACATCCGGTGAACGCGGGGCTTCTTTTCGCCCATAGAAATAAAAGACAACAATGGTTGATGATCAGTGTACGTCTCGAACGGAATACCATACAGAAAAACACGCAATTTCTTGATGGCCCAGACCAACGCACCACACTCTAAATCCTAAGTATCCCAATTTTTCTCGTTGGGAAGTGTAGTACGGCTAATATATAGTAAAGGGCGTACTGCACCATCGACTTGCTTTTGCTCTAACACTGCCCCAAAACCTTCTCTCGATGCGTCGGTTACTAGCTGGAATTTTCGGGTGCCATCAATGGCAGCATCGTAATCTGGAAACGCTAATACCTCTGAACTGACTAGTTGCTGTAAGATTTTCTTAGCTATGTCGGTGTGATGAGCAGCGAAATTGAACCGGACATCTTTACATAACAGAGAATGTAAGTCTTTAATCGACGATGATAAACCCGGCAAAATTTTTCGCAGGTACGACACGCTGCCTAAAAAGGAACGCAACTCCCCTTTTGTGGAAGGCATAGGCATTTTTAACATCGCATCAATTTTCTTCGGATCCGGGCTCAAACCAAAAGGTGTTACTAAATGACCGAGAAATTGGACTTCGGGGGCGCCGATGTGCGCTTTTTTCGGAGACAATTTCAAATTGTACTCAGTCAATCGCTGGAGAAAGCCTCTTAAATCATCGACGTGGTGAGACGCAGATTTGGAATGCACCACTATATCATCGATGTACAACTGCACTCGCTGTAAACCTTCACATACTTGAGCCATAAGGCGCTGAAAACAACCAGGGCTACCGCTAGTACCCATAGGCATACGCAACCATTCATACAACCCTGTCTGTGTGCATACGGCAGTCAGAGGAATACTGTCAGGCTCGATGGCTGCCTGGAAAAATCCGCTAGCTAAATCTAAAACGGAAAATACTTTAGAATCGCCCAATGAGTCACGCAGTTCATCTATCGACGGCAACGGTAAAACTGGAATTATTGTTGCGTCATTTGATCGCTGGTAGTTACACGTTAATCTAATGTTACCATCTTTTTTCATAACAACTACTAAAGGCGATGCCCAGTTTGAGTTCGATTTACGCAACACTCGTGCTGCTAACAATTTGTCGATTTCGATTTGTACTTTTGCATTGATAGCGGGGTTTCGTCGGTACGGCCGCTGTTTGATGGGCCGGGTACCCGGTTTCAACTCAATACGAAAAGGGAGAGCCGTGCAGTGACCCAGGTCAGTTTTGTCGCGCGAGAAACGGTGCGCGTACTGGTATAACACGTCAGCTAATTTGGCTATTTCTACAGCACCCCACTCTTTGTGAGCAATACCAAACTTAATATCGTGCATACGGGTTGGAAGTTTTTCCCACAACGCGGTAAAAGAGGCGCGTTGACTTTCTGACATGTTACTTGTGAGGTCTGGGGGTGGAGGATTTCTGGAGTTAGGGGTTTTTTCCTGTGGATGCACTGCGATGTCATCCCACTTAATTTTAACTAAAGAGACAACGCTTTCACTGATGGTGTCTTTCGGGGACACACTGGTATCTACAAGAGGGGTTAGAGGTAGTTGACAGCCACTTGCATCAACTACAATTTCCGACGGACTCCACTCTTCGCGAAGCCGTGCATAGTACAATCCTTTCGTAACTTTTATTTCCTCTGGATGTGACAACGTTAACTTTGATCCAGTATCTAGTGTTAATCTTATACTGCACTTCTTGTTTTTGGTCAACGATAACGCGGTGCTCCTGTCCAGTCTGAAAAGAGCATTCTGTGTACGCCGTCATACGCTGGGCGGCAGACGACATAGAATCAGCACAGCGATCTTCGTGCTGCGTCGTGCGAAGGGTCAAGATGGTTTCGTTTTCGCCTACGTCGACATATTCTCGAACCGGAAAACGTGCCCAGCTATCCGTACCTAAAAGAATAGCATGCGCCATGGCGCCATCGGGGACAATATAAGCGTTGACAGCTAGTTGTACTGTGGCTACCCACGACGCAGCGAAACACTGTACGTTCAACCGGACAATTTTACCGGTGCTTAAAGGGGTACCATTAAAACCAGACCAGTTACGTTCTTTTACACGCTGTACTGCCGACACAGAGGCAGCACCCGATGCTAACATACGCTCAAAAAACGAACACGATACGAATGACTGCGGGGAGCCCGTGTCAATCAAAGCTTTGCCAGGATAAGAGCGACGGGCATGGGGCCCCGCGTGTACTCTGACACGGGACGTTTGGCGGGAGGGATTTATTTTAATTTCCCCCCCTCTAAATTTTTGAAATTCGGACAAGAAATCTGGGACCGTTATCTGAGAATGAGAGGCGTCAACGTCCTCCTGACAAGACACCTGCCACACAGGCAACCATATGGCTGCATCCGAGACTTCAGGTAAGGGAGGGGCGTAGTTATCCTCACCGATGGAGTGTATGTGGGTTCGTTTTTGAAGGAACAACCCTGGTGACACCGGCGTCGCTACAGGCTCGACCGGATTTAAGACTTGTTTGTTTGGCGAGACAGCCTCGTTTGCTGTCGTCGACAAGGTGGTATGAACCGGGATCGAGACTGCCTCTTCTGCAATCGTCGACAGAACGGTATGAACCAACGGCGCAACACTACAGTATTTTGATTTATCTCCGTAACCAACACCTATCTGTAGCTCACCAAAACGAGGCACCTTGCCACGGGCACCTGGTTTCCTACCCTGGAAAAGGGGGGATGCAATGGGCGAACCTCGCCTCGTTTGCTGGCCCGCACTGCCTAAAGCACCCCTAGAAATCGTGTGCGCGCACGACCGGAAATTTTCCACGTTTCCTCCCGAGTCTCTATCATCAGGTAACTGAGAATTAATATGTGGCTGTTCCTCATACATTCGTGAGGCTGGTGGTAAAACTAGGGCATGAAATCTAGTTTCGCCGGCCTCCTGGGGTGTAACTGAACGCGACACTCGTTTAGTCACAGGCGCCCGCGACATACTGGTCTCAGGCGTCTGACATTGTTTGTTACGCTGTTGTGTGGGTGTTGTCGGCGAACCCGACGGAGGGGGGCAAGATAACAACACACCCCGGGAATAATCTACTCTACAAGAATCGTCGTGCCGGCAGCGGGCTACGGTTAACGGATCCGTAGCCACAACGCCGTCAGTATTAGCAGAAGATAATACCACCGAAGTTGCCTCCGGCGTAGGCCGGCAGCCTACGTCGTCGGCCTCCTATGGAGTTGGAGTACTCTTGGAAGGTTTTGCGCGATGAAGCTAATATTTAGCTTTGATTTTATTGCGCGTGTATACCCATCTTTCATGCACTTCGGCTGTAGTCCCTTCCCCAAATTCGTCAGAGAAAAGGCCGAAGTGGTTGATGTAGTCGTGGGTGCAATCACGCAAGAAATGATCGTCACCGGCACAGTTCATGCATGCGTGACCGACGCGCATGCGCCCCTCTCTGGATTCAGGAGAATCAAACTCGAATTTGAAAAGACGCGGTGTTTTCGGACGCGTCGGATTTTGCGCTATAGAGTAAACACGGGTCCACTCGGATTCGTCGTCGAACTCCACCTCATGCGCATTGTCCATGATGGGCAAATAGCGGTTGGAAGAGACCGACATGACGCGAGGCTTCGTGTGTCTGTTGTATCGCTGAAAGGAGGGGGTGGGGGGGGACGTGGACACATGACTGGCTCGTTTTGCACCAGTCATGTTATCTTTGGCCTGGTCGAAAATATTCCAAATTTGTCCAAGAGACGAATAAGACTGATCTAACGCTACTCCAAAGAAAAGCAGCATGGTCGGGTATTGACTGGATAGACAGGCTTTCAAATTACCCAACACTACTGGTAAGCCTGGACTGAACTGCCCCAAATTCATCGACCCCACCACGATCAATTTGATCGCAATGAGCCAATCTTTGAAGGGCGTCCCTTCCTCGACCTGAAATTGGGCGAGCATCCCAGGAACTTGCGCGGGGTCTATTGACGAGAATTGTTGCGCAAATTCGGAGATGAGATACTCGAAGGCGTCCGGGCCAGACATACCAGATGCAAGTTTCGACTCTACCTCGGGGAAACAGTTGAAAACGAAATTGTCGACCCTACTTTTTCCGTCAAAGTCAACCCGTACAGCGGCTTGAACAAGACGCCTCAGTGGCGCGCACCATTTAGGGTGCCACCTAGGATCCGTGTCTCCGGCGAGTTCACGGATGGCCGCCATAGCCGGGCGCAAGCCGTTGATGAGGACAACAAATTGCACGAGACTGTCTTTTTTTATAAGGGGTAGCGGCGGAAGAGGCTCGACAAATTTCAAATCGAGTTTCAAATAGGAGTATTGTATCCGCGCCGGCGTAGGATGCGCTGGAGCGGGCAAAGGAGGGAAATGTGCCCCCGGTCGTAAACCGCACCACCACCGTTAGCACCGACCTGCCCGTGCGGCGCCGGTGGAGGCGGCGGAGGGGGTGGCGCTGCATGCTGAATCTGGTGAGATACAGCCGAAGCCGCGCCGGGGAAGTAGTGTTGCTGTTGCTGTTGTTGCTGTGGCTGCTGTTGCTGTTGTGGTTGTTGCTGCTGCTGATGATGCAGTTGATGCGGCGGCAGATGCTGATGCTGCTGTTGGTGCTGCGGCTGTTGATACTGCTGTTGATGCTGCTGTTGATGCTGCTGTTGATGCTGCTGTTGATGCTGCTGAAGAAGCTGCTGTTGGTGGTGCTGGTGATACGACTGAGACGGCGGTGGCGGTGGCGGTGGTGGAGATGCCGCGCCCGTATGGAATTGCTGCGGCGGCGGTGGAGCGCCACCATAAATGGGCGGCCGCCCGGGCGGCGGCGGCGGCGGCGGCGGCGGCGGCGGCGGCGGCGCCTGCCCGTACGCCCCGTGATGAGAGGGAGGGACCGGCGGCGTATGACGCGCCACCGGACTAGAGGCGATAAAACTGACGCCTGGCTGTGAGCGTCAGAGTGAGAACGTGGAGAAGAGGGGGGTTCTAGAGAGTGCCACTTTTTTTTCGCAGCGCCATAGTTGCTGAGATATTATTTTATCGATTCTTGTTCAGCAAGGTTCCTTTTGCCGACATGCTTGCCACCTCACCCAGGAGCTGCATGGCGCGTCGCGAAAGTTGTGATACGCTCTTTCGAAAGCTCTTATCAAGAACTTCTGACGTATATTTCAGATCAGCACAATTTTGTTGACATCCCCTCTTTTTTTTCAAAACCTCCGAAAACAGGCCCTCGGTTGTTACCACCATACACATTGCATGCCCCATGTCCGGACATCACGGATACTACAACACGGTTTCTATGTATTTTGCGCTTATCTGTGCAGTACGCGGCAAGTACACCGCGAACGCCGTTTGGCACCCTACAGGCTCGTGTGAACATCTCCGTACCTCGTGAATTATCCGTCGGCTGAGAAAACGAAGAACGGTTCTGCTTTATCTAGGTCAGAATTGGCCCGTAGACACCGCCTGGAGTATATACGATTTTGTCCTCTTCATTTTTCCCTCTCTTTTTGTTCGTTGTTTGTTGACTTGTCTCTCCCTATCCATGCGTACTTTCCCCTCCCCGCCAACCAAATGCCGGGAGCTTCCGCTCCTTCGTGTTGCTTCCTACATGCAGCCATCTGTCTTTCTTGTGTACGTGTGGTTTCCTTCAGCTTCATAAATTTTGAAATACGTCAGCTGTGAGTATTTATGTTAATAGCAGCCTTTTTGATCTCCAGGCGTCAGTCGTATTCTGTTTCATTTATTATTTATTATTGTCTTCTGGTTAAAAAAAACTGGTCTGCAAGTGTTAATAGTAGCTTGTTGTGTTGTGTTCTCGTACCGGCTACGCTGGCCTTTCACTAGCTTGTTTACCCATGAGTTTTCGATTACTTTTTTGCTATTGGGCTTTCGCTGTCTCACAGCAGTCTGTTACTACATAAATAGTCTCTCTAAGATAGGGAAAATCAAGAGGAACACTGGATGTCCTGATGAAGCTGGGTAAAAATAGCGATTTAATGTGAAGACAACATACTGCCTGGTTTCGAACGATAATGTCAATGTTCCAACGAATATTTTCGACCTGTCCTTTCAGAGCAAAACGACTATTAATATTAATAGCGGAACCGATTTCACCCCCGACATCTTCGATTCGAAACCTATCCCTTGCCTCAATCGATTCCCCGCGTCGATTTATACGTAGAAACAAAGTACTTCTTTTGTGTGCTTGTCCGACATGTTCCCCCCGAGATAACATACGTATACGCACGGTTGTGTTTAGTTCGAGTCTCTTTATGCTGGGCGTTCCCGCACAAAAGCATGTCGGGGCTTCAGACACACTTCAAAATCAACAAACTAAGCTCTTAGGAATTTGCCGTGCTGTGTGTTCATATTATTGTAACCTCTATTAATAGTGGCTGTATGTGCACGTAGAAACGCATGCATACGATTGCGCTTGTTAGATTGTGTGTCCGGGATCGGAAAGGTAGTGTTTCAGCCATTTTACGTTTTTAAACCAGGAAAAGTAAAAACAAATCTCTTTAGGTCACTTCTTATGCAGTCGGATTTGGAGTCACTTGAAAAAGCCCATTTCAGAACAGCACGTTCGCATGAGCTTTTGCCCCGGAAATGTTGAAAATTGGTCTTTCTCGCCTCAGAATGTGGCGGAGTTCTCTCCAAGATCTATCAGGGGGTGGTTCCCGCTTCTCGAGGGACCCGGTTGCAAGAAATCACCGTCCGCACTTTTCCGATCCAACGGAGGTGAACATGATTGCGATCGATCGTGGATCGGATCGAAAAATACGCTTTTTTCGATCCGATTGATTGAGCGTTTGGATCGTAGTTGACCGAGTTGAATCGAAAAAGTGCGGTCGCAATTTCCTGTATCTGGGTGCCTGGAGAAGCGGGAAACAGCCCCAGATATATCTTGGACAGAGGTCGGACACATTCTGATGCGAGAAAGACCTATTTCCAACATTTACGGGGCAAACGCTCATGCGAACGTGTTGTGCTGAAAGGGACTTTTTTAACTGACTCCAAATCCGACTGCATAAAGCAGTGGCCTTACAGCTGTTTTATTTTTGTTCGTTTTTCCATCTCAGTTTTCGCGTATCACGCATGTTCTTTTAGCATGTTATATCTCCCATAAGAGTTATTAATACGAGCTCCCGGGTTCCGGTGAGTTTAATCTCTTGATGTTTCATTGGAGCAGAAAGAAACATCACTATTTTAACACACTGCGACTAGAACTTCAGCTGGTTTGCGCGTATCGGAGAGCGACTACTACTATTAATACTACTTCTTGCTGTGACTCGAAAAAAAATCATCACAGCAGCTTGTGTTTTTCTTGGCCCCCTGCAGCTTCTCAACAGAGAGAGGCCTACACCTCGACAGAGGTGCTGCAGCGGTCGAATTGTTCGAATTTGGAGTGCACAAAATTCAAAACGGGACAAAGAACACCGCCAACTGAACGTTGCACTTCGCTTGCGGACAGCTATACAGCTCCCCACAAAACACTTCAGCCCGCGAAAACGAGGGACGCGCTCTCGATGGGGCGTGTGAGGGCGTCGGGTGCGCCAGACCGCAGTCGTAGGCAGCCAGAAACGACTCGCGAGGTGTTTTCGTGTGCTCGAAGTTGCGAGCGAGCAGCACAAAAAACTCGCGAAAACGCATAAATTAAAAAATGTTTCATTTCACACGCAGGAGCATAGTACGATAGCTACATCACCGACTAAGAAATGGCCTTCGCTACAGGATTGTTGTGCCCCACGCGGATGATACCTCCACACGTGACCATTTGTCTACCCCAAAAATTCCTGTACGCGCGAAAAAAGCCTGTGGAGGGCAATTTCACCCTCCAGAGGGGGATTTTGCCCTCTGGGGGATTATGTAGAGGATTCTGTGAGTTTCTAAATCCTC
This sequence comes from Macrocystis pyrifera, assembly GCA_031763025.1. Taxonomy (NCBI): domain Eukaryota; class Phaeophyceae; order Laminariales; family Laminariaceae; genus Macrocystis; species Macrocystis pyrifera. The sequence continues at coordinate 4,875,972 of JASSKH010000009.1, read as the reverse complement.
CAGAGGGTATGTTTGTCCTCCAGAGGATTTTGCAGAGGATTGTTTCAACCAGTAAATCCTCCAGAGTGAATGAACACCCTGTGGAGGTTATTGCACAAAATGCTCCGACGGAATCAGGGCATTGTGTTCCCTGTAGAGCTTTTTATCGAATATAACCCCGCAGAGGATTTTGCTCGCACCCCTGCAGAGAGTTTTGCAACCCTATTAAAGCCTGCAGAGGATAATGGGGTGTACTTTCCTGTAGAAGGTAGAACACAATATTCTCCAGAAGATTTATCTACGAACCTAATGCCTGCGGAGGGAGACACTTACGAAATACACGCTGCAGAGGACATTATGCTACAAAATCCTCCAGAGGAAATTGGCGAACAACGTCCAGGGGTTTGGTGATACAGCTAATCCCTCCAGAGGAAATGACGTAGTAACTACACCCTCTAGAGGACAAAATCATGCACAATCCTCTAGAGGAAATAAAGGATACCCTCCAGGGGTTTGGTCGAGCAACATTTTCCTCCAGAGGGAACACCTGCAAAGTAGACCCACTAGAGGAGATACTACTGTATAATCCTGTAGAGGAAAAGGGGACCAACCCCCTCCATGGGATTTCTGGTGAAAAAAAATCCTCAAGGAGGAATGTTGAGGAAATACACCTTCCAAAGGATGTAATGACGCCTAAACCTCTATAGGGAAAAAACAACATCCTCCAGGGGTTTGGTGCACCCATAAAAATACTCCAGAGGGGAAAAGCATGCAGTACACCCTCCAGAGGACATAAGGCTGCATAAATGCTGTAGAGGAAAACGGAACCAACACCCTCCAGATGTTTTCTGACTCACCGCATTCCTCCAGAGGTACAACACTAACACTTATAATACCCCTCCAGAAGATACAATATAAGAATAACCTCCACAGGAAAAGAATCAACACCCTCCAGGTGATATGTGGAGCCATAATTCCGCCAAAAGGAGAACGTACGCAGTACATCGTCCAGAGGACATAATACTGCAGAGTCCTTCAGAGTAAAAAGCAACCAACACCCTCCAGGGAGGGATTGTGTGACCCAAAACATTCATCCAGAGGTAAAACAACGCCCTCACGAAGATGCAATGACGCCTAATGCTCTAGAGGAAAACAATCAACACCCTTCAGGTGTTAGATGGAGCAAAATAACTTCCTCCAGAGAGAATCGTACGCAGAGAGGACTTCATACTGCATAATACTACCAGGTATAAAGTATAAATCAACCAACACTCTCCAGCAGGGGTTTGTGACGTAACACATTCATCCGGACGCAAAACAACACCCTCCAGAGGATATACTAAAATAGCGCAGAGGAAAATAAGCAACACCCTTCAGGGGTTTGGTGAAGCAATAAACCCCTCCCGAGGGAAAGCGCACGTAGTACACCCTCCAGAGGACATACCTAATCCTGTTGTGCGTAAAAAGGAAGCAACAACCTCCAGAGATTTGTTTAGATGCGGGACACTGCCGGCATGTGCGTAATAAATGCGCCTACTACTACTGATGTTTGTGCCTGGAAATACGCGGTCTGCCACCTTACTACGTTTTGGCGATGACGGCGTCCATTCCGAAATCAATTGTCGCGACCCTATACGCCCATGGCCTGGTGGATGTGTGCAAACAATCAATTACCCTACTCTCCTGGTACAGCTGTATGGCCGTCGTGAAATTCAAGGAGTAGCGATACCGAGTGCTAGGCAGCACTGAGCAAAAGCCTCTCTCGGATTAGCAACCTAAAACGTGTTTAGTCCCAGCATCAGCAATCCTTCAGAAGGATGTGGAAAACCAAAATTGATTCTGACGAACCGACCAACCGACTCGCAAAGTGCTCACACTCCACACTTCCAGACAAGTTATCACGAAGGCAGGCAGAAAGGCTAGTTCTCGGGCTAACAACCCCAAACGCACACGTCAAACAACCAGCAGAGGAGATGCACCTCCGAGTGAGGAGGAGAAGATTATTGGAAGTGTCGGCTTCCGTTGGGCGAGCGGCGCGGCTTCTGCTGATCGGATCGGAGAGGCCATACCAGAGACATCGCAGAGCGTACTGTAGGTCTCCCGGAGATTTTCCCAGGGGCGCCCTTCGAGTAGCGGCAAGGGAGAGGGCGGTGCATCTGCCAGTGGTGGCTCTCGCAAGGTGTGTGCTGTACTTTATGTTGGTATCGCGCATGGAGTGAAGCAGGTCGTTGGCGCTCTCGCTCTTCTGCGAGAAGAGGAGGGCTGTTTTTTTTGCGAACAGTTTTTACTTTTTTTGCCGTTGGTCCACGGTTGGCTGTTGGCAGTTCGTGACAAAATTCAAATTATTTCGAGATCATAAAGAGAGGCAATCTTGCGTTTCGAGCGCGTACATCATATGCCTAATCTTGTTGCTGCGCGCGTGTCGTACGACTGCACGTCGAACACATCTTACACCCGGTGAGACTGTTCGACGTGCTCCTTATTTTGGTGTAGCCGATGCAGTTGTCGTCGGTTCCTTTCGCATTTTTTCGAAGCACCAGGTATCACTCTTCATACGCATATACCTGGTATAATACAGGATACCTGGTACTACAGAGTTCTGTATGTGATACTTTACCAAAGAGCTACTGCTGTAAATGTGTCCCCTAAAATAGCCCCTTGGTGTTGGTCGGGACACCCTTGTTTGTGACTAAAAATATACCAGAGATACCAAGTACGATACATTTCTATATGCATAGCCCGAAGACTGATCTTCATGACAGACAGCAGGTTTGCCTTTGACTTCCCTGACTGACATCGAATTACGATTAATAGTTTGTAGTGGGGAACACACCGGCCCACCTGGTACACCTTTGACAGCGCAGTTTTGACTTGCTTGGCATGCCTCCTGACATCTTTGGTAGGGCCTGCATGGTACCGGTGACGAATCTGGGGGTGATGTACTTGTATTCCCTTGGACCTGGTATATAATACGTGTTCAGTATTTCATGTACCTCTCAGCTGCGAAAGATCGCACGTTTCTCAGACTTGTCTTGTGCAAGCTTGCTGTGATAATTTGATTGCGCGCGGGGTGTGTAGCTTTTACAGTTAGCGGTATGCCGGGTACAAAGTATGTATTGACGGTACGTGCTCAATCTGCCGTTTGTTTTTTACCGCAGCAAACTATTGCGGGGGTCCATATTTAACGGGACCAAATTTTGTTAGTAAAAATAGGCAAATATATAGCTTTTTATGTACACCATGGGTCTTGTTAACTATGGACCCCCGTAATAGTTGTGGCAAGCACTGAATATACTACTCTGTAGCTGCTGCTGAGCGTAGTTTTACGGTGTACCCTTCCTGAAGTCGTTGCATTTTTTTTTTTTGCATCCCATTCATTACCCTTGCCCTACTCCCCCGCTCCCTCCCAGTAGTAGCTCAGATCCGAGTTCACATGGCGGGCGCTTCTCCCCCCTCGCCCACTGGTACGTTCCTTCATTTTTTATCGCGAGAATAATGCAGCGTTTTAGACGGTTTCCTATGCGGTTCGATTTTTGAGCTTCAGATTTTGATCCGATCGCATTTTCAGATGTGAACTTGGCAAATTGAAACAGTCGTCCAACGCGGAAAAAACAGATTTATTACGCGTGCTGAGATTCGAGCAAACGCCAAGACCAACTGCTTTTGTTGTGGTCTGGCGCCGCGAAGAGACGCGCTGGGTTCGCTGCCCTTCGCGTAGGACCCAAGCGTCCGAGCCAAGACTGACTGCCTCTGGTCAGGCGGCGAAGAGGCGTGGCGCGTGCGCTAGAGTCAAGCTGTCTTGGTATTTTGTGTTTCATCATGTGTCTGACTGCTGCTGCTGCTGCTGCTGCTGTGCTGGTGTACAGCAGTGTAGTTTACGAGTACGTACGTGTCCACGGAGATTTGCGTGGTCTCTAGGCCCGAGCCCGCGCCAACCGACTCTAGTCTGGCCACGGAGGGACGCGCCGACCGCGCGTATGGCGCGAAGCAACGTCGCTATACAGCTGTATCACCATCCAACTCATCGGCCGTTCTGCTGCTGTTTGCTGTCGTGGATAACATCTTGAATTTAGATGCCATTTTTCGATTTGAAATTCTGATGACCCAAGTCGTCGGATTTTGGCGACTTGGGTCATCGGATTCTCATATCGAAAAATATCCGGTCGGATTTTGCATATTTGGACTGTATAAGCAGGGTCATTCGTTTTTGAGATCGAAAAATATAAATCTGAAGTTCGAAATTGAACCGCATAGGAAACAGCCTGACAAGCTCATGCCACAGCAGCAGTAGACGTTTTCTGCATTTTTTTCATAAGAAAAAAATCCGCCTTGGCCGGGGCTCGAACCCATGACCTTGGCAATTTTAATAGTAACCTCGCGGTCTAACCACTAGTCCACCGGGGGCGCGCGTCAAGTTCGTCCAGCCCAAGTCTCTGCACAGATTCTTCGGGTCCAAGATGCGGTGGGTGCAGCTCGTACATCCACTATTAATCTGGACACGAAACAAACAAAAAATAGGTCCAGCAGTGTTTTTTCTTTCTTTTCTTCCCATCTATCATCGTCTTGCCCTAAATCTCTTTTTCCCTCCCTTTAGTAACTCAGATCCGGAGTTACAACGCAGGCTCCTCTCCTTCGTCTCCACTGTGGTGGGCGCCTTGATTTTTTTTCGCGAGCAGATTTCAGCAGTTTCTTCCCTCGTCGACTTGCGTCGAATTTTGCTTGCCCACGCTATTAACCTTTTTAGAGGCCCAAAACCCATCCTTGCACTGATTACAAGTAATTATGTCTCCAGTTGTAAAGGGGTTAAGCGCTCTCGGCAGTTGTTGGTTTCCCTCAACGAAAAACCGTGTGCTCGCACCAGAATCCGGACTCGGGACTATCCGACGTATACGAAGTAGTATTCTAGGCTATCTCCTACTCCGCAGAAGCGACCTGTTTTATTATCCGAGCGAAAATATCACTTGCATACGATATATCACACTTCCCTCGTCGTAATTCACTGTTTGGGATCCTTCGATAGTGCCGATGTTTGCCGGCACTTTTGAAGAATCATTGCGTTTTAGACTACCGGCATTGTCGCGGGCACCGGCATTGTTCGGGTACAATGCCATTATTCGCGATTTTGAGACTCTGCTATTATAATGCCAAGCACAGTTGAAGAATCAATGCACCATACACCACCGTTTGCAACAAGCAGCCGAGAATACGCTGCTGTTATGCGGGGGTAGAATGAGGGACACAGGGAGGGACCCCTGCAACGTATGACATGTATTCGCAGTGAGGGAGCAGCAGAGGCGTGTATGGTACGGTGCACTGTCCACCACCACCAGCAGTATACTCCAGAAAGTTCTGCTTGTACTAAAAATACCACTGCTGTGCACTACTGTAACATGTTGTACTGCTGTGTTCTGATATTAATATTATACCTGGAACGTACTCTGACAAAAGTCGTAAAGTATGCAACACTATTCTGCACCACATCAGGTAGGTGCAGAATTGACCCGTCTTGTTCCTGTACTACTGTACATGTCTTGTGTACTCGTATCATACAAATGGTAATAACGCCGAGTTTCAGAGCCCAAGTTTTTGGTGCCGTGCCGTGTTCATGCATTTTTGTCTGTTTGTCACGTCTGCCCAGTGTGGCCCCATACATCCCATACCACTGTACGTCTTGCTCAAAGAGAAGAGATTCCCAAAAAAACACGATACGCTGTCATCTCTTCAACAAACCAGCCCAACCCGGAATCGAACAGACACCAAAACGGTTGCACCACCTGCTGTTTCTCTGGTGTTTGTGGGTGTATGCATATGTATACACATCAAAAGTAGGATATCGGGATAAACACTGGCCCGGCATTATTGAAGGACACCCTGAGCGGCGGAACTGGCATTATACAGGGTGCGTCCTTTACAACGCAGATTCGGCATTATATAGGGCACTCACATTATTGAGCCGACATTATAGAGGGACCACTAGTACTGTACCATGATATTGCCGTCACTTGTCTAGCCAAGTACCTGACCCGTGAGGTTGTGAACGCCTCCTGACCCGACGCGACTCGCTAGGCTCCGCATGATCTGTGAGATGTATATATGTTTGGTTTTATTGGTTGGTGCGCTTTTTAGATGGCCGTTCGAATTTTTATTCTTGTTATTTCTGTTAATTACCATGTTGCTTGTTTCCACGTACGCTTCCCTTGCTGCGACCCTCCAAGGGATTCATGCCTACGTCAGGTATATATTTGTTCTGTGTTCTCAGTGGCCACGCGTGTCCTTCGCGCTTCCCTCTGGCTCTGCTGTGCTTACATTTTTAACTGCCGACCAGGAAGGCGAGGGCGACCAAGATAAGAGCGACCCTGACGAGAAGGACGACGATGACGACAACAACGGCGACAAAGACAACGTCGAGCCCAGTACGGATGGATCCAGCGCTTAGAACGGCAGCGACGAGGGGGCAGGCTACGCCGACAATGGCAACGTCCCCGGCAGCATGCGAGGTGGCGGGCATTCCCGATACGGACAGCGCTAGACTGGGCCCCACTCTGGAATTCAGTACGCGTAATATTGCCCACTGAGCACGTTTTTTGTTGTCACGAATGTCGATGGTAAATTGACGTCTCCACGTAGGTCGCGTTAGTGCGTCTGTATATCTTACCTATGTGTTGAAGGTCTCTTTCAGTCGTTGTACTCGTAGAATAGTAGTAGTGGTTTAATGGCATGATAGACGTGAATATTTTTACGTGGAATATTACATCTAGAAACCTGGAGAGGCATGATGCACACCAGTAGAGAGAGCGAAATAGGACTGCTATTGAAGCTTTAAATTTAAGAGAGACAGCAAGGCCAGACAGGTGTACGCTTGAGCGTACAGAAATCTGGTTGGGAACCGAACGGCCGGCAACAGTCATAAACTGCTGCTGTTATCTGTGGCTAAATGTTTGTTTTATGTTTTTCTTCCCGCCCGCCTTAGAGCTTTGAACAAAGATGACAGCCTGTAAGCGTCGGCGAGGTATGGAGGCAGATTGTCAACATTAAGAGTCTTTACGAGTATAATAGTCTAGTGAGGCCGCCAAAGGAGCAGAGTGACCAAATTCTGCAGAGGGATAATATTTTTAACAATTTGGTTTGCTCTGCAGGGTTTCGAAGATACGAAATCCTGAAAAGGGATATTGAGGCCATGCCATATTGGGGTGTTTGTGCTGATTTAAATCCCCGAGAGGGTATTCGAGTATTGAAATACCCTTCACAGGATAGTCTGCCGAAACCCTCTAGGGGGTCGAGTTAATATTTGTGTCCTGTACAGCAGGGTTTCGGTGGGTACAAAATCCTGCACATGCTTTTCTCATTCCATGCTGGGGGATTATTGCCATCGCGACACCCCCCAGAGGGCCGTCGATTATTTGAATACCCTCCACAGGATTGTTCTCAAAAACCGTCCAGGGGGTAGAGTTACGATTTATGTCCTGTGCAGGGTTTCATAGATACAAAATCCTGCGCAGGCTTTTTACATTACCATGCTGGGGGATTATTTTCATCGCGACACCCCCGAGAGGGCCGTCGATTTTTTTAATACCCTCCACAGGAATGTCATAAAAAAACGTCCATGGGGACGAGTTCACTTTTGTTTCCTGTACAGGGTTTCATGGGGACGAAACCCTGCACAGCATTTTCTCATTACCATGCTGGGGGATTATTTCCATCACGGCACCCCCCAGAGGGCCGTCGATAATTCCCTAGGTTTACCCTAGGGTAATCTAGAAACAAATTTAATTTCCTGTCCTAACGGACAAAATGACAAAAAACAGTGCACCAGCGCTTTTTTGCCAGTTTACGGTACGAAAAACTCAAACCAGGCCATCAGGGTACATCACACCCAAGTTAGGTGGCATTTTCTGTCAAAGTATACCGTTTTGTTGCGAAACATCCATGTCCGTCCGTCTCACTTGCGAAAATGCCAAAAAAAAAACGGTATACCATCGTACTTTCGCCAGTTTACGGTACGAAAAGTAAAACGAGGTGATCAGGGCACACCAAACCCAAGTCATGTGACATTTTCTGTCAAGGTATACCGTTTTCTGGCAAATAAACAATGTCCCGGTACAGCTTATATTTTCGAACAAACACTACAGAAGCGCCTTCTTGTACTGTGTACTCGTGTTCAAACGAACGTACCAGGTACGAGTCAAGCGTTGCATATATATAATCTGAAGCCATTTTATTTCGTTTCGTGCGCGTGTGCGTAGTCAGAACACGGTATCGCGGGCGAGCCCGGCGCCGCCGCGGGTGTCAGCGGGTGCTAGCAGGCAGAGGGGGTGTTGCAAGGGGCGCCGTTGCCGTTGGCATGGCTAGGCGTCGCGTGTGTCGCGAGACACGCAGGAAGCACGAATAGGCTCTGTCTGGCCTCCTTGTTAGGCTCCGCTGGCACCATATACGAGATGTAAGGGTCGTTTTGATATGCGAAATAATATTTAAGCGGTGCTTATTTTTGCGACCAAACTTAACTTCGAAGAGACTTCAATGCAGTTTGAGCACCAACTTTGTCGAAGTGGATGAAGAAGGGCCACGGTGAGCACCGGGCTTCACGCGAGGCGGGCGACGACGCTCACTGTGGCAGAGAGGGAGGAAAACTTTATCCGGACCCAATCGGTGGTGAGGTGGTCGCGAGACGGGCGGGCGGCGTACAAGGCCAAGAGGGAAGCTCTGCTGCTCGTTTTTCTTCTTTTTGACCGGTGGGAACGTGTTTCAATCAGGCAGAAAATTATCACACATGAGAGGAGACAGGCACTGGGCCAAGGGATATTATATAAGAAACTAAGAAAGCACGTCAGCTGTGAGTTCAAGCAAAATCAACGTAAAAACAGACTAGACTTTTCGAGCTTGCACCAATCAAAGCAGAGCTATGACTTACCGTATGACTTGCAAAATGGCCGTGATTGGCCAACAGTGCCGTTACAACTGCTGCTGAGCACAGATATCGTATTGAGCGTGCTACGAGTACAACAAGCAGGCTGTTGTACATCGCTGCGGCCATGCCGCCCAGCAGCAGCAGCAGCAGGCAAAACCATGCGCGTGAGGTGGCACATCCGCAGTATACTCTATGGATGGCTAGTATCGGGGCCTGCGATATGCATCACGGAGGATGGATAGGTAGAGTTTGGGGTGCGGGCGCATGTATGTATCCCGACTCCCGACCACACCCACCAGGACGACGACGAACAACGACCGCCACCCGTTGTTGCCCAGCAGGATAGTAACAGGCCAAACCAGCGCGTGTGAGGTGCACACCCGCAGTGTATTCTTGGCCACTGTACCTGTAGTTGCAAGTGTTGGAGCCTACGACGAGTCATCGAGGATAGATAGGCAGAACTTGGTGTGCGGGGGCATGGGTGTAACCCGACTCCCGAACACGCCCACCGATCAACAACCAACTAACTGCCACCGGGCAAAACTGCGTGAGGTGACACATCCAGGGTGTACTCTTGGCTACTGTTGTACCTGTAGTAGTTGCAAGTGCCGGAGCCTACGATGCATCATCGAGGATAAATGGGAAGAGCTTGGGGTGCGGGCGTATGTATGTATCTATGCACCCATATATGTATCCTGACTCCCGACCACGCCCACCACAACGATCAACGACCAACTGCCACCAGACAAAACTACTCATCATCCTCCAGCAGCAGCAGGCGCCCAGCAGCACACCAGCAGCAGGCAAAATCATGCGCGCACGGTGGCATATGCGGGGTGTAATGTATGACTAGTTGCATGTATCGGAGCCTACGATGCAGCACCGAGGACGGATAGTAGGCAGAGCTGGGGGCACGGGCGCATGTACAGCATGAATGACATCCCGACTCCAAACCACACCGACCGCAACGATCAACAACCGCCACCAGAAAAAAAAAAACTGCTGTACTCCTCTGCTGTTGTTCAGAGCAGCAGTTCAATTCTCACAGCCAATCGAGAGGACAGCAGTACGCATGTGCCTGCTGCCGCCACCGTTAGCCTGCTCCACCACCACGCACCGCCGTCTCTGCTGTTGTTCGAGCTGCGCGGTTGGTATTTTGGATCGACAAGCTCGTCATAATTTCATTCACGTATATAGTGGACCCAAAAGCTGCGTCACAGTAGCAGGGTGTCCCCTGCAATCACTTGAGAGCACAGCAGTAGTAGTAGCAGTATAGTTCCTGCGGTCGTCCTTTGCCTCCACACCATACACACCGCCTATATCTTGCTGTGCATACGTTGCTCGACCGGCATTGAGGCGGACGAAAAACGACTGAAACGCCTCAAAATCGTTGGACGACAGACAACCTATCCTTTTCTAACACCCTACAAGCAGCTGAACAGTTCATGGGCAGGTGGCACGAGGCTGAGGTAAAGCCGAGTAGACAGCGCCGTGACCCGCTGCGGTAGTGTTAGAGGGAATGGGGGGGGGAGGGGTAACAACAGGAGGGGTAGAAGGAACACCGTACAAGTGTATGGGGGCAGGGGGGGGAACAGGAGGAGTAGAAGGGAAACCGAGGTAGAAGAGAGTAGCAGAGAGACCGCAGATAGGGTAGCAAGGTACCAGGCCGACTAATAGGTTGGACTTTTCTTTGCTACTCGTACCGCCAACTGCTGCGGCCGTTCGGTATGTATTGGCTTGGTGCTTTGACTTTTTTTTCCATGACTTAACTTTTTCCTATATTTTCCCCTTCTTATCCTTATGAAAGAAGTACTGCATAGTGGGTGGGTGACGAGCGTATTTTGGCCCACTCATTATTTCTCTTTTTACTTAGTTACGTGTTCACCGGGATGCATAGTCCCCTTTTTCCTTCTCGTTTCTTCCCCTTTGCACGTCGCTTTTGGCTAATGCTCGGGGTAAGTATGTGTCTGAGCTTTGGCTTCCCATTTTATTTATTTATTTGGGATTCTTCTCCTTTTCTTCTTCTTTTTCGGTTTGGTTTCTTCGTTGCTTCTCTTTCTTTATGGCGTATTTTGGTTTCTGGCGTATGTATGTATGTTGTGTCGGCCGCACCTAGTGCGAAGGCATGGTAGTGCGTAGGCTATTAATGCATTACGGTGTGTTATCTCTGTGTCGTAGTCTGTGACCACAGAGCTCGTATCTGTCTAGGGTGAAGAATCAGCACGGACACTGGGCTTGCTGGATGTCGACTCGTAGAAGAACGGTTTAATGTGAAGAACACACACACACTCGTACCCAGAACAATAATTAGACAGGACGAAAAAAAAAAACAAATCAACGTCGAAAAATCGAAATCGAAATCGAAAAAATCTAAAATAAAAATGGGAAGAGAGATGAAAAAGTTCAATTCAAGCAAGCAAGCAAGAAAGCAAAAAGGGAAGCACACAAGACTTTTTGGCGAATATTTTGTGTACCGGGCCACTTTAAAATAATTTAAATCCGCGGGCGAAGCGGAGGGAAATTCATGGAAACCCTGTGGAGCAACTTACTTTCGCTGGGGACAACTCGAGGAATTAGGGGACTGACTGGCAGTATTTCGGGAAAGTGTACCTCGAGGGCTACGTACTGCGAGTACTCTCAGTATCTCGAGGTTCTGTATTGCATATATTGCGCGTATTCCTCCTTTCAATAGTATTTATTTCGTGTTTCGATACTGCAGGTAAATATTTGCCTGTGCTCTCGTGGTTCCGTACCGCTCACACTCTCAGTACTTTCAGTAGTTGGGCTTTCTCAGTACTGACAATATTTTGGCCGCCAGCACTCCAACACTTTCAGTGTACTCGGACCACGAATTGTTCTCGAGCATCTACTTACTGTAAAATAAAGTATCTGTGCAACTTTTGTTTTACCCTGAGCGCCAAGAAACTTTTTTTTTGCGGGAAAATATCTTGCATGTATGTGCTGGATTTTACCCAGCCGGTCACAAAATATTACCAGGTATGTCGGAATCTCGACCTCACGCAACGTTTTGTACGTTTACGCCGCAAGCGTTGAACTGATCGCTGCGAGTCATACGTTCAGGATCAACATCCACTTACCGCTACCCTCTTTTTTATTATTGTACGTAGTAGCAATGACCCCACACTATTTTTTTCCAGAAGAGCATTATTATAGTCTGTCCTCAAAATATGCGTGTGTGTGTTCTTTACGTCAATAAAATGATGGGTGGATGCAGTTATTAGTAGTTCTAAACAGTGGTGCAAGTATTCACAGTCGTCCGAGTATTATCTCGTTCTTGCGCCACTCCCCCATTGATAGGCACCTCTCCGTGAGGGGAACCTTGCACCAGGTATATATATATGTATATGATATATTACCAGACAGCAAGACGGTACAAGCCTTGCGCGTTGGGACATACGCGCAGCAGTTATAGTTACAAACCTGCCGTTTGTTATGGACAGCGGATTGTTATTATATAGTATATGCTTCTTCGGGGGGAGTGGTTTGGGAGGAGGCGGGCTTGGCCCTTGCGGCTGCACAGAAAGGGATGGGGTAGGGTCAGAAGGAGAACAGGGAGGCACACGTGGTTTTGGTATTAATAGTTTGATAGTTTTTGTTTTTTTCTTGCTTGTTGTCAGTTTTCTTATCCTCCGGCGGCTTGGTAACATTGAAGGTTTTCACGCTTTCGTGCTTTTCGTTGTTCGTATTGTCTGTTCTTCCATCATCCATCATGTATTTGTTGTTGTTTTTGTTGTTTACACTCACTCACGCTCTACACGTTGTCGGATGGCAAATTTGAAAGTAATACTCTTACTTATAAATTGGGGTATACTGCTGCTGTGGTGACTCCTTGGACTGAGCTTGTTACAGAGGGGGCCACACTCTGGACAATGGACACAACAATAACAATAGTCTATTGCTTCGACACTAATAGAGGAGGGGGGAAATATATCGATACATATATTGTCTGTGACAATAGATTGTGGAGGGTATCTATCGATAGATATTGTCGGCGACAATAGATTGGTGAGTGATACTTTCGATCGATAGGCACATTGTCGAACACAATAATAACTAGATGATGGTGAACCGCGTCCATCGATGACCATTGTAGGCCACAATAGATTGTGCAAGATGTCTATCGATGGCCATTGCTAGCCACAATAGAGCATGTGAGAGAGAGGTCTATCGACGGACATTGCCAACCACAATAGAATGTGCGAGATGTCAATCGATGACCATTGCCGGCCACAATAGATTGTACAAGCTACCCACCCATAGCGGTCTGGAGGATATTTTGCATGCATCCCACGATATACGCGTGGCAATAGTCTATTTTAGAAGAACATCCATTATTGAGAAGTAGATTTTTTATTTGAGAGCACTGTGTGTGTGTGTGTGTGTTCTTCACATTAAACCGTTCTTCTACGAGTCGACATCCAGCAAGCCCAGTGTCCGTGCTGATTCTTCACCCTAGAAAGATACGAGCTCTGTGGTCACAGACTACGACACAGAGATAACACACCGTAATGCATTAATAGCCTACGCAATACCATGACTTCGCACTAGGTGCGGCCGACACAACATACATACATACGCCAGAAACCAAAATACACCATAAAGAAAGAGAAGCAACGAAAAAAACCAAACCGAAAAAAAAAAACAAGAAAAAGAAAAGGAGAAGGAGAAGAATCCCAAATAAATAAATAAAATGGGAAGCCAAAGCTCAGACACGTACATACTTACCCCGAGCATGAGACAAAAGGGACGTGCAAGGGGAAAGATACGAGAAGGAAAAAGGGGACTATGCATCCCGGTGAACACTTAACTAAGTAAACAAGGAAATAGTGAGTGGGCCAAAATACGCTCGTCACCCACCCACTATGTAGTACTTCTTTCATAAGGATAAGAAGGGAAGAAAATCAAAATGCATACCGAACGGCCGCGGCAGTTGGCGGTACGAGTAGCAAAGAAAAGTCCAACCTATTAGTCGGCCTGGTACCTTGCTACCCTATCTGCGGTCTCTCTGCCACTCTCTTCTACCGCGGTTTCCCTTCTACTCCTCCTGTTCCCCCCCCTGCCCCCATACACTTGTACGGTGTTCCTTCTACCCCTCCTGCTGTTACTCCTCCCCCCATTCCCTCTAACAATACCTGCAGCGGATGCACGGCGCTGTCTACTCAGCTTTGCCTCAGCCTCGTGCCACCTGCCCATGAACTGTTCAGCTGCTTCGAGGATTCCCCCGTACCACTTTCCCGTCTGTTTTGCTGCAGTGGGCCACAGTGCGGTCCCAACTCCAAAGACTAAGGGGGAGTCTGCCGTTGATCCCTCGGTGGCTTTGAACACTCTAAGGTCCTCAGCAATGGCCCTAGGCTAAGTCTTGGGCTGCCCGCCTGGTTTCGGGCTCCCCCCACCAGCGATCGTCCCGAACATCAACCGACTGGGCAATCGCCCCTCGTGTTGCCGCACCACAGCCCCCGCAAAGAAGAGTCGCCGTTTACGGATGGTCGTTTCGATACTTTCGCATCGTGTTATCCTGAGCGCCTTCGCATACGAGAGGGTGGTGCGTAGTCGGCGCTGGAAACCAATGACTCGCAGAAGGACTTCGTGGTGGGCTGATCGAAGCTTGGCGAAGTGGTCCGCATTGAGGGTCCACGTCACGCAACCGTACAGCAAGGTCTCAATCACCTCGGCCTTCAGCATCCGGACTTTCAGACTAAGCGGTGCGTTCGTCCTATCGTATAGTTCCGGACCATACCGTTTGAGGCATGCCCGCATCAGACGGATTCGTCGCTCGATTTCGAAGGAGAGGTCAGCGTTCTCGTGGATAATGCCTCCTAGGTACAAAAACTGGGTCGTCTGTTTATACTTTTGGCCTGCAGCTTCGATCGCGAGCGGTGAGGTGGTAAACGTCTGATCCGCTACATGTTGCCAAATACGTACCAGGTATGTCATGTTCTAGAGTCATGTGGTAATATGAACCGACGTCATCATGTTGTGGCGACCATATGCTCTCACACTCATTTGAAGAAGACATTATATATGGTATACTCGTAGTAATATATGTCACTATTAATAGGAACTCACGCACCAGGATGATATTGGTCCGAACTACTGTCGTCCACTTGTGGGCACTGGTAGTTTCGGAACATGATTCGATTAAATACCCTTACTTTGTCCTGTATAAACTCCTCTTTGAATGAAACGAGGATCATTAAACTGAAACCACCTCACTACTATGCTGATAATTATCAGCTTTCCGTTTCTCCCCTCGAGTTTTTGTCCTTACTGAAACCAAGTAAGAGTTGTTTTCTGGGATGCTGGTCCTCTCTGTTTTCGATCGTTTTTTTTTTTCGGAAATAAATTCGATTTATTACCCTTGCGTTGTCTTTGTATTAACTGCACTTTCAAAAATAATCTGGATATTGAACATATGACCACCTTGAAAAAATTATCAGCTTTCCGTTTCGTACCTCGATTTTTTTTTGTCCTATAGTGAAATCAAGAAATTCAGATTATTTTTTCGGATGCCGGCCAACTTTACAAGCAAGTTCTCAGGTTTCCGTTTCTTAACTCGATTTTTTTGTCTTATTATACTGAAATCAAGTAAGTCAGATTCATATTTGTTCGGAGCCCGGCCAACAATCTATTTTGGGTGGCGATGGCTGATTATTGTTGGACACAATCGCGTACCATGGTACCTATTATTATTGTTGGCCGCAATAGAAGCTTCGGCGGTCGTCAAGAAGGGTCATGGACATGCATCATTGCGCGGTATACAATAATAGGTTTAGGCACTACATAGTCTATTGCGAAAAAACGCTCAACAGTCTGTTGTGGGTGAGGCCGTTTCCTATGCGGTTGGATTTTTGAGCTTCAGATTTTGACCCGATCGCATTTTCAGATGTGAACTTGGCAAATCGAAACAGTCGTCCTATGCGGAAAAATCAGGTTTATTACGCACGCTGAGATTCGAGCAAACGCCAAAACCAACTGCTTTTGTTGTGGTCTGGCGCCGCGAAGAGACGCGCTGGGTTCGCTGCCCTTCGCGTAGGACCCAAGCGTCCGAGCCAAGGCTGACTGCCTCTGGTCTGGCGACGAAGAGACGTGGCGCGTGCGCTAGAGTCAAGTTGTCTTGGTATTTTGTGTTTCATAATGTGTCTGACTGCTGCTGCTGCTGCTGTGCTCCTGTACAGGAGTGTAGTCTACGACTACGTATCCACGGAGAGGTGCGCGCCGAGTGCGCTTGTCTTGGTCTCTAGGTCCGAGCCCGTGCCAACCGACTGTAGTCTGGCCACGGAGGGACACGCCGCCCGCCGACCGCGCGTATGGCGCGAAGCAACGTCGCTATACAGCTGTGTCACCATCCAACTCATCGATCGTTCTGCTGCTGTTTGTTGTCGTGTATAACATTTTGAATTTAGAGAGCATGCCGTTTTTCGATTTGAAAATCTATGACCCAAGTCGTCGGATTTTGGGCCAAAATTTTGGGCCAAAATTCGACGACTTGGGTCATCGGATTTTTAATCGAAAAATTTCCGGTCGGATTTTGCATATTTGGACTGCATAATAAGCAGGGTCATTCAATTTTGAGATCGAAAAATGTAAATCTGAAGCTCGAAATGGAACCGAATAGGAAACAGCCTGACAACGGCTATTGATGGATACAACTGCGAGTATATTGTTGGCGGCAACAGCCATCGATAGGCAAGTTTTGGTCTATTGTTTAAACAATGTCTATCGCGGTTGCGTCCCCAACATCAGATCTATTTTGGAGGACAATGGCCATCTATGGACAACCTTGTGACTCTATTGTTGGGGCAAACGAATAATATGGTGTCCATTGCCAAAAATACATTGTTCCCTGACAATATCTATCGATAGACAGCGTTGCCAGTCTATTGTCGTTAGCAACATCCATCGACAGACATCGTTGCCAGTCTATTCCGGTTAACAGCAGTGTCTATCGATAGACAGTGTTGCCAGTCTACTGTGGTTCACAATGTCTATCGTTAGCCAGCGTTGCCAGTCTATTGGCGTTAACAATATCCATTGATACACGCTTTTTCGGGGCTGTTGTAGCGAAAATGTTCTGTTTCCTTTCTGTTGTCCAGGGTATAAGCAACATATTTACCTCATATATCCCATGATACTCACGGCCCATTGCCCAAAATACCAAAAACTAATATTATTGCCGACAATGGCTATCGACAGACAGCGTGGCCAGTCTATTGTGATCGACAATGGTCATTGCCAAGCACGTTTGTTTTCGGGGTCATTGTGTGGCGGCAATGATCTATCTCTTATTATACGTGCAGAGTGTAACCGACCAGGAATCCCTATTTAATTTATTAACACAGAGTACTAACCACGACAACACAGCCGACAATGCAACACATATTTAACCCCCATGATGCCCACTGCCTTGTTTAGACACAGAACGTTGCAGCCCTCCTTCACGCTATGCCATGCACCCACATTGCTGCTCATCACGATACACCATGCACTCGTTCCATACTGGTGGTGATCACAAGATGAAAAGTAAGACATTGCTGCGGCACAAAATATCGCATTGCCCAATAAATCAGAGTACATTGTATGCGTGGAAATAGGCGGGTGATGGTGTCCACCTATAGACATTGTCCACCACAATGTGGATTCTCAACGGTGTTCATCGATAGCAATTGCCGGCCACAATAGATTAGAACATATATCTATCGATTGCCATTGCCGGTCACAACAGATCGTGAAATGCATCTACTAGTAGTATCGATAGCCATTGCCGGCCACAATCTTTCGAACTGTCTTCCTTGTTTTTGGTTTGTTTGTTTGTTTTTTCTCTTTGTTTCGTTTCGTGGTCATGGAATGTGTATGTCGTGCCTGTCGTATGTAGTACGATGACATGGCATTGCATACGTGGCAACGTAGTATCTCTGTGGCGTAGCTTTGTGACCACAGAAGAACTCCCATCTCTGCTCTAGGATTGAAGAATCGGCACGGACACTGGTTGTGCTGGATGTCGACGGGTAGAAAGAACGGTTTAATGTGAAGAAAACAACAACAACAACATAGATCAAGAAATGTGTTCATCGATATATACACAGTCGACCGCAATAATAGATTCTGCAAGCTATCCGTCGATAGCCATTCATTGTCGGTGACAATAGCTTTCAACCCAGGTACTGTAGCACACTCCTGCCTGAACATTATGTTGGGGACGTAACCTATCGATAGACATTATCGACGACAATGGATCGAGGAACGTGCCGATCGATAGACTTCGCCGACGACCATAGACCCGTCCATTGCACCATACTCAATTTCTATTGCAGGAGGCTTTGTCTATTGTCCAGGGTACATTGCGAATATAAAAAACAGACACAGCAGTTGCTGCTGCAGCCTACACAACCTATTTAAATTGCAGTCGTGCGCTTGTACCACTGGTGGTGTATACATGAGAGGTGTACGTTATCGGGCTTTTTTGGGAATGTAACTTGTACCTACCCTGGTAAACTTTTTCCAGCAGAGGCGGAGTGCATACACACACCCCGGCCATGCCTGTCACATATAGGCAAATACAGCAGCACAATCAGCAATCATTAGTAAAAGAGTACCGGTAGTAGAATTAATTGTGTCGTCTGGTACTAATAGTACATTTTCGGCAAGTTTCTGGGAGATTTTCAGTCACAAATACAAGTAGTGTGAGGAGGTCTTCGGAAAGCAAAATCCGACGCCACATTCCAATTTTTGTTGAGGTGTTTTTGGCAGACAAGATATAGGGGAGTGGGGGAGTCGAATGTTTTTATTTGGAGACCCTCCGGCGTATAGGGGGGTACCATACCATACTATTTGCTATACTACTGCTGTAATCGCTGGTGGTCATGAGGCGACCTCAGTGCATCTGTACTCGTAGTGGTCAATCTGCGATCACATCATGCTTGACGAATACGCATTGTTGCGCTGAACCCACACGAACGAACATCGACGTACGCGATCGTACGAGCTGGGCCGGGCAAGACGCAAACATTATGGCTGGACTGGACTTCAGGGACGGTTTTTGCGAATCAAAACGTGAAATTTTGACACGTGCTTTCGATTAGTATAACAAATTTATTTTCGGAAGTACGTTTTTTCTTTTTCGTGAGCTAGCCCGATATTAATAGAATGGGGATTTTTGTTTTCCGACAAAGTGATTCAACATATAATTTAAAACGTACCACCGTGCATATATTTGTAATATTAGTCGAAATCACGTGTATAAAAATTTCAGACACAATCACGAAAAACCGGACTGGGAACTCGGGAGTTTGTGTCCCTTATCGTAACATCTTGACTTTGTATTGCGGATGATGAACACACTGTATCTCTTGACAGACAAACAAACTAGGCGATAGTGAGGATGTGTCGATCGTTTCGCCATGCCTCAAGGAATGTTCACACCGAGAATCAGCGTCACCCACTGTACAGATTTTTCGCGGTTTCGTATAGGCTTTGGTAAGGAAAAATATCTACGTGTGTGACAGGATTTATTCGATATGGCTTTTTCTCGACGAAATCAACTCCGATTCCAAATGTCAGGGTGTCTACAAGTGCACTGTAGGCTCAGGAACACGGTTCTCAATTTTTGAGTCAAAATATTTCCAAATGACTGCAAAACCACCGATCGAATGACCGATCGAATGAAAATCTGTTTGTATCCGTGACGTTTGGGTTCCTACCTGTAAGAACAAGGAAAAACGTCAGCAGTACCCGCAGACATGGCGGCGGCGGCAGCAGCAGCAGTTGTAGAACACACGAGGCCAGGGTCAGCGTCTGTACGCTCCGCTTGTCGGTCTAGCCCTTGAACCATTCGTACGTGTACTCGATTTTGTTGTGTGTTCGGAATTCGGCATATTTTGAAGACGAAAATTCTACAACCCGGCATGTGTTCAACAGAGCCTCTCGCAGCAGGTGCCACCACTACTACTCCTGTTGTACGACATCTACAGCAGAGCTTCTCCTGCTACTCCTTCCGCTCATCAATAGTAGGGTGGGCTTGACAATACCACCTGCAGCATGTCTTAGGGACACGGCCCGAACTTTGCTGTGGACAGGCACATTCTGCCCACCAGAGCTCGTAGAATTGGGTCTCGTTACTTATAGTTAGGTTAAACTCACAAAACAAACCGTTGTGGCATTTGCCACCATCACTACTGCTGTACGATATCTACAGCAGAGCTTCTCCTGCTTCTCCGTCCCCTCATCAGCAGGAAGATTGGCCTGGCAATACCCCTTGCAGCATGTCCTAGGGACACGGCACGCACGTTGCTGTGGACAGGCACATTATACCTACAAGTACTCGTAGAGTTGGGTTTCGCTAGGAAGAACTAAAAAACAACGACAGTTTCGATATGTTAGGGGGATGCGATACTCACTCTAGTTCCTACTGCTGTGTATCCGTTGGTAAACCTTTTGGGCCAATATCAAGTAA
This sequence comes from Macrocystis pyrifera, assembly GCA_031763025.1. Lineage (NCBI taxonomy): Eukaryota > Phaeophyceae > Laminariales > Laminariaceae > Macrocystis > Macrocystis pyrifera. Next base: position 4,855,618 of record JASSKH010000009.1, on the reverse strand, counting down.
ACTAGCAATATTGGACTCTCGTTTTCTGGATAAAATGTAGAGTGACAACTCAAATACCCATTCTACAATCAGCAGCTTGGGGACAAAGGCTATGGTCACCCACACGCAAGTCCCTCGCGACATACACGGAGGAGAGTCACAACCAACTGGCTATTCGCTGGAAACACATTCACTTTGTTCGCACCCAGTGGGTAGCAGCTTGGAGCATACCTGCGTAAAGAGGCACTTAAACCGGTAACGCAGTCTCCAATTCTCGAGTTCTACTCAGCTTGACAACATCGTGTTCGAGGACACCTTCAATGGTCATCTCCATATGCAAGTCTCTCGTGACAAACACCGCGGAAAGTCACAAGTCAAGCGCGTATTTGCTGGAAACCCGTTCACATTGTTCGCATCCCATGGGGACCAGCTTGACGTGGTTGCGTGCAGAGTTATCAAACCGTTCGTGAAGGTACTGGTGCGCGAGCAAGTGAAATTGCGATCTCGAATGTTCGAGTTCCACGCAGCTTGAAAAACTAGTGTTCAAGGACGAAGGCCATCGTGGTCGACAAGCAAATTAGTTGAGACGTACACCACGGATACTCACAAATCAAGCTACCATGCGCTGAACGCACGTCCAAATTGTTCACATCCAGTGGACAGAAGCCTGGAGCAACAGCGCCCAGATATGTACATCAAAACCTATTTTTCAAGGTTTGTTTTTTATGATCAAGTCAAGGTTGGCAACTCGTCTTCTCCAGTTGTACGACAAAGGCCTGAAAGTCTCGGTTTCGTTCGAGGACATGGCCGAGGTCATCCGCACGCAAGAGCCTTGTGATATACTGGCGTATGACGGGGGCTCTCAATTGAAACGCCTATTCGTCAGCAATGTGCAAGACTCACCGCCAATAAACCTTGCCTCATCCGCGCAGCAAATGTGGAGCTGTTGGGACGACGATGGGAATCTACATGTTCCTCAAATGTTTTTGAGACACGGAACACACTTACGTAAAACGAACAATCCTGGGGGTGACAGGCCCACACCCACACACAAGGAGCCTCAGATACTATAGCACAAAGCATGGCAAGAAAATACGCCAGGCGAGTGGGCAAGGAACCCGTTCGTATGTTGACGCCTATCAAATCTCAAAGCGCGCACCCTCCTAATCCTACAATGTCAAACATTTCCACCGCGTTGTTTGCCACGGTGCACTTGGTGGCTGGACGCCGGGCCGAGGACCTGCATCCGACCAGTGGACAGCCGTACACCTTGATTTCGAAACGCACGCGGTTAGTCGGGTATTTCTCGACAACCCCAAGTAGAATACCGGCTGTTCGATCGTAATAGTCGATACGTATTGCTGCAATACGAGCTCTCTATATAACCGTCATTTGAGTAGATTTGATGTAAATTGTATTCCGCCGAATTACCAAAATACTGGAAATACAACTCTTGCACTATTTGCCTCGCCACCCGTTTTGCTCGCGTTGCATATTTGGCCTTTCTACGTTGTTGGCAGGTAACGTGTCCTGGTTTAAAACACCGAAACTCCTATGTAGAGCTCGTGCCATTGCTGTCGAGTTCCCTTATGGCAGCGGTCGGCGTAAACAAGCACCTAACCATTCCCTTCACGCCATAGCCACACCGCACCACAACACACAACAGCGTCGAAACGCGCAAACAACATAACCCGGTCATAATATCCAGGCATGCATCAGACGTAATTATCCCTACCAATGGTTGCATTCATATTTTTTCGCTTCTTGATTGCGACTGCGTGCTTGCACTCATCAACACTTAAAAAAAAGAGATACATGCTTGGAACTTGGCATGTACTGTGTACCTGGTATCCACTATAACAGTTCATAACAATTGTGTCTCACCGTCCCCGCTCCCAGGTAAATGATCTTGCCAAGACTATACCTGCTGTTGGGTTATCCGTCTGCCCTGAGGGCCACAGAGTGTCTGGTGCGGTGCTTGGTACAGGGTATAAGCCCTTTCGACGACGACAAGCTAGCTGTCTGGGATGACCGTCGCGCGTGCGACTCTACAACTGTCGGCTGCGAAGTGAGTGCGATTCAATACCCGGGAAGCCTGTTCCAGGGCGCGCTGTGGGCTTCAACTTCCGGTACTGATGGATCGAGTGCCTGCACGTGCAGCCTTTGCGACCCAAACCTGCGGGGTGATACAACAGACTACATGTCAGAAGAGACGTCGCTGTGGTCTCGTATTCACTGCTACATCGCCGCGTCGGAGGCATCCGGGTACGACGTTAGCCCGTGCGTGGCGGCCATCGTGGACACGGGTACGCTGCCCTGTGTGGACGACGTGTACGAGGCGCCTACTGTTGCCCAGCTTGATTGCGACGAAAACGCCCTTAGCGAGCTAAGTGATTCTTCTTCGATGGCAGAGTGCAATTGGGACGGGGACATCCGTCTGGCGCGAGAGATGTATCCCGCTACTTCTGCTTCGTCCGCAACTGCCTCGACGGATGAGGTTGTGAACACCAACAGTTGTCTTGTCGGGTGTTTGGTGCTTGGTATTAGTCCGTTTGACGACGAGAACCTGGCGGTATGGGACAACCGCGGAACGTGTGACTCTACAACAATCGGCTGCGACGTTAACACGATTGAATACCCGGGGACGTATTTCCAGGGCGCGTTGTGGGCTTCGAGTTGGGGTGCTGAGGGGTCGGATGCTTGTACGTGTGATCTTTGCGACCCATACCCGGGCAGTGATCCCACGGAATATATGTCGGAAGAGACGTCGCTGTGGTCTCGCATCCATTGCTACATCGCGGCGTCCGAGGCGTCCGGGTACGACGTGAGCCCGTGCGTGGCGGCCATTGTGGACACGGGTACGCTACCGTGTGTAGACGACGTGTACGAGACGCCCACCGTAGATCAATTTGATTGCGAGGGAAACGCGCTTAAGGAATCTAACTGAATCTGTTTTGGTGGAGGAGTGCAATTGGAACGGGGACATCCGTCTGGCACGAGAGATGTATCCCGCCACGTCTACGTTATCCTCAACCGCCACAACGAGTGACGTTACGAACACCAACAGTTGTCTTGTCGGGTGCTTGATTTTTGGTATTAGTCCTTTTGACGACGATAACCTAGCTGTATGGGACAACCGCGGAACGTGTGACCCGACAACGATCGGCTGCGACGTGAGCACGATCGAATACCCGGGAACTTATTTCCAGGGCGCGTTGTGGGCTTCGAGTTGGGGTGCTGAGGGGTCGGGTGCTTGTACGTGTAGTCTTTGTGACCCATATCCGGGCAGTGATCCCACGGCCTACATGTCAGAAGAGACGTCACTGTGGTCTCGTATCCACTGCTACATCGCGGCGTCCGAGGCGTCTGGGCATGACGTTAGCCCGTGCGTGGCGGCCATCTCGGACACGGGTACGCTGCCGTGTGTAGACGACGTGTACGAGACGCCCACCGTAGATCAATTTGATTGTGAGCCGAACGCGCTCAAGGATCTAACTGGTTCTTCCTCGGTGGAGGAGTGCAATTGGGACGGGGACATCCGTCTGGTGCGAGAGATGTATCCCGCCACGTCTGCTTCGTCCGCAACCGCCTCAACGAATGAGTTTGTGAACACCAACAGTTGCCTTGTGGGGTGTTTGGTTCTTGGTATTAGTCCTTTTGACGACAAGGACCTAGCTGTATGGGACAACCGCGGAACGTGTGACCCAGCTACGATCGGCTGCGATGTGAGCACGATCGAATACCCGGGAACGTATTTCAGTGGCGCTTTGTGGGCTTCAAGTTGGGGTACTGAGGGGTCGGATGCTTGTACGTGTGATCTCTGTGACCCATATCCGGGCAGTGATCCCACGGCCTACATGTCAGAAGAGACGTCGCTGTGGTCTCGCATTCACTGCTACCTTGTGGCATCTGAGGCGTCCGGGTACGACGTCAGTCCGTGTGTGGCGGGCCATCGTGGACACGGGCAAGCTGCCATGTGTGGATAGTGTGTACGAGACACCCACCGTAGATCAATCTGATTGCTATGAAAACGCCCTCAAGGCTCTAACTGATTCGTCTTCGGTGGAACAGTGCAGTTGGAACGGAATGCACCGATCGACTGGCGAACTTTACAACAGCACTAGAGCGCCGTCTTTTCTACCGGGATCAACATCCGCCCCGGCATCTGTAACTAGCGACGCTCCAGCTTTCGACGTCGTCACGCCTGGTCCAGCGCGCATCGGTATCGCCACTGCCCAGCCCAGCGCAATCAGTACCAAGTCCCCCATGTTGGCTTTGGCTACGCCGCCAGTGACATCCCCGCCCAGCGCCGACGATCTCCAGCCCAGCACTAGTACCCTCCCCCCCGACCGAACACCGTCGAGGCCGTCAGCAACTTCTGCACCAAGAGCAGGTGGCGTTACCACCCCTCGGCCAAGCACGATGAGCACCGTTTCCCCCGAGACAACACCGGCAGCGCCGTCGGTGACCTCTCCGCCCAATCCAAGCGATCCAACTCCGCCGACTGAAGTTGAAGGGGGAGGGTCGTGTGCCGGTGGGAAAATGTGCAAGGACAACCTATGCTGCCATCCTGACTACAACCTGTGCGGCCAAAGTGAGTTTTTACCAGCGACACCTCAAGTTCACAATGCATGATGTGAAGCTCGAGTATTGTTACACGCTCAAGCACCGCACGAAGTCGCGTTTTAGTAGGCCGTGTACTGCTGAATGACGTGCCATCAAGCGTTACAAGGGGTGGTTAGTGTAGCAATCTGTTGTCGGTGTGAACCACTCAGCCTACCAGGCCGCAAACTTACGTACACCGTCGCTTTCCCCTGACATTCGCGCTCATCGTACTGTGTTGAAGAGCGCACCTTCTGCCAGCAAAGGGACTTTTTGGATGGGCCCAGATGTTGCTCCGGTGCTACCGGAGACTCTTCTACGTCTAACGTCTGCTCGGAAGGTGATACAGTTCAGTGCAGTTCAATTGGGCAGGACGGTCGTATGCCCGCCTACAGCAAATCACCGGGTGTCAAGGTGCTTCTCATCCTTGAATCCAAGCGCCATGTCAGACACTTTACATAGTGCTGAAAAGGCAGATTAGTTTTAAACGACTCTTGTCCGTCACCCTACCGTCGTTTTTCTGCATCCAATTCCTTCCCAAACGCCTCCATGGCTACGCTCGCTCGACTCCATTTGCGACAAACCAGACGAATTGACGAAGACGGAAGTGGCTGGAGTATGGGTTGGAATTATTACCGGCGTCATCGCCATCGTCGTTGCCATTTATCAAGGATACGAGAAGTGCAGGGGGAGGTGCACAGGGAAACGGTAGGAGGATCTCAGAGACTTTGGTCGACATCTACGAAGACGCCCGTCTTAGGGTGTCGAAGTACGACGGGGGAGAAGGACCAGTGTTCGGTGTAATTTATAGTAGTAGGTCGTGTGTGATTCATTGGTGTCTTGTAATAAATATCAAGTGGAAACGGGCCCATCTCGAAGGCATGTGTGTACAGTGGAGGGTTGCGGGCATTTCACGAGGTGCATTGTCGGTATGTGCACATGTCAAGATCAATCTCACTTTCTAGGGAAAAGGTAACCTGGGTCCATGGACGTCAGCCTGATCAAGGCAATCTGTATTGTGAGGTATTTTCCTGTCGCAATGCATTTTGTTGAAAAATTGTGCCTGATATGTGTTATTGGCTAGGACCTATCCAGAAGTAGAACCGAAATGCGGAAGTTACGAGGTATGCCACGATTTACCGGCGTACCTGTCTGTGTGCCGGATCCCGTACAGTGTATGGGAGTTTGAAGACTGTTCACTACGACTATAGTTCCAGCAGGTGTCCTCCTGGGGTTGTTTCTAGATTTTTGTTGTGGTTGTCGCGACGGTAGATGGATCGTTTGAATTATGACGGTACCTGCAGCATTTAGAGGGTGCACGTGTAGGTTAGAACGACCGCTGGTATCGATTCTGATGTGTAGTGATTTTTTTTTTGTGTCCTCCCCCTCACCCCCCCCCGATGGTCATACAACAACGGCCATGCATGACCTGAGTACACCCCTCCAATATGCGGGATCTACTGACGCTTTGAAGACATATTTGCTAGCGCCCTGCTCTTGTTTGATGTATCGATATCCGCTCTTGTGATTTACCCAATCGATCGGAAGAGATACCCACGTTATTTGTCGGTTGTTCGTGCCCGTGTCATTTGTTTGACGCTGTGTGCCAACTAGAATATGGACCGTTTCGATGTGTACGTCGACGTCGTGATTTCGGTTTTGCATGTATGGCTACGTATCCGTTTGGATTTGTTTCTGTATTGCTTGGAATCCCATCAGTCTCGGTTTGGGATGTTCGCTAGATGGAAATCATTCTTCAGAGAATATCATCGGTGACCACCAGCGTTTGTTCATTTAAGGTTGGTGATTCTCGGATTAATGCGGGTGGCTTATTAACCCAAAGCGTGCAGAAATCTATCGGTCTCATTCTAGACTCGGTGCAATCCACTTGATGTTAAAGTTTGTCACTACGGGCGACTAGTCGCCAAAACAATCCCCGGTGAGCATTCCGGGATGATACAAAAGGTGCTCTCGGGTTTGGTGGCATCCGATTGGTGCTCTATCTGTTCAAGCACTAGGCTGGTGCGAAAGTTTCTTACGTAAGCTTTTTTCATCACAGCATGGGGTCACCCTTAAACACCCAACGTCGCTCGGGCGAGGCAGACGGGGGCACTTTTGGCGGTAGCGACCTGCAATGTGCGCATCCTGGCTGTGAAAGGGAATAATGGGCACGGGTATGCCGAGCGCGTCCTGGCGAAGGCCCGACAACTGCGCCGTGACTTCACTGGCCTGCGGGAAACAAGGAGACCGGTGAAAACTGAATTTTCTTCAGCAGGATAGGGGAGTTTCTGCTCTGGGCAAGAACAAACGGATGGGAGGCAAGGTCTATACGGAGTTGGTTTATAATTGAAAGAAACAACATGCAGTGAGTCTGATTCTACCCACCAGTTGATTGACGAGCGCCTTATGTCTATGCGCTTCGGGCTGACTGGTGAAAGTGTTGCAATCAATCTAGTTGTTTTGTATGTTCCAACGGAAGCCACCTCAATATACAGTTGAAATAGGATTTAAAATATAAATCTTTGGCACGTGGTTGAACATATACCAACGAAGGAATGTTCGTTCGTGCTGGTAAACCAAAACACACGGACTGGAAAGAGGATGAAAGGGTGTGGTGACGGTAGGTCGCTTGGAGCGTACGGACGTGATGAACTCAACAATAACGGCAAAAGCCTGCTGGCATTCGCTTCAAATAGCAAGCTCGCTTTCACGAGCACGTTGTTTAGCCCACGGAAACTTCAGCCGCCATAAAATCAGCATGGGATACGAAGGAGGATGCCCTACGAATCATGCGCGTCAAGAAGGATAAAACCGCGTGTAAGGCGCTGAGGACGGCGTGAACGAATCTGCGAAGGCGATTGATACAACGCTGCATGCCTTCTTCGAAGAGTACCTTTCTGAAACGGAGAGACTCCTCGCCGACAACGAACAGCGGGGATGTACAAGCACTTGAAGGGCACGTTTGGGTTGGACGGACGAAAAGCGAAAACCAAGCATTTTTTCAGGGAATAAGATAGCACGCTACCAAGGGACAAAGTGCGCATTCTTAAAAACTGTGGGCGGGGTTTTTCGGTATTTTCCTGACCACGAAGTCGTCTACGTTTGACCCAACCATTTGCGCCCTACTTACACAATGGCCGTTTCCCCCATCGCATGCAGATGGACCGACCATGGATGGCATGACGGCGGTATTCCGGAGTTCGCCGAACTGGAAAGCGGTGGACCAGACTCCCTTCCGGCCGAGTTATTGAAAATCGACTTTCCCGAATTCATCCGGTACTTTCACAACTTACTTGCCAACGTGTGCAGACCGGTGACATCCCTCAGCCATGGAAAGATGCGATCATTAAGAAGGATTCGTCCGATTGCAACAACTGCCGAGGGAGTTCGTTTGTTGCCTGTTCAGGCGAAGTATTGCTGGAAATGGCCTCGTCCCGACTCAGTAACTACTGTGAGGCCAAAGGTATACTCCCCGAGGAACAGTGCCGCTCTCGCCGAGTATGATCAACAGTCGACATGTTGTTCGTATAGCGCCTACTGCAATGATTGGGACGAGCTAGATAAATTCCCTTGTACATGTGTGTCATCGACCTGCAGAAATAATATGACTCCATCGACCGAGAGCTGTTGTGGGTGATGCTCGCACGCTTTGGCGTACCAGAGAAGATGCCAACTGTTTATCCGCCAGGTCGATGAAGGCATGCGACCTCGCGTGCGTATGGCTGACGGTGAGCACTCGGAATGGTGTGGCGTCATTCAGGGGCTGCGGCAAGGATGTGTGCTGCCACCGCTTGCTTCTGTTCAATGTCTTCTCCGCTGCTGTGATACATGCCGTGCTGGTACGCTTCAGTGATTACCCAGATACGTTGAGAGACTTGGTTCACCTCGAGAAAGACCTCACTGGGAACGGTGTAAAGGTCGACCCACTATCATGCGTACGGACGGTGGTATAGGGAATGCTGTACGCCGAAGATGCAGGCATTGTGTCTAAGTCGGCGGATGGCCTTGCGAAGATGATGACCGCCATTGTGAGCGTTTAGGAAGCAGCATGCCTCACTATTTCTGAAAAAGAAAAAAAGAACATGCTGCTGCGGACACAAAACCAGGCACTCCAGACCTCACCCCTCGTCATCGAAGCAGCGGGACAGAGGTATAGATAGACGGTTCAGTTGGTATTCCTGGGCGGTCTTGTCGTCGCAAAAGCTGACACTATGCCGGAGACCATACGACGGATCCGATTCGCATGGGCATGCCACAATCGGTTCAAACGGAAGCTGTACGATATGAAAGATGCCCCTTCATTCTAAACGTGCGTATGCTAAAGGCGGAGGTGCTAGAGACCCTGCTGTACCGGTATGTATTGATTGTGCTCAGAAACACGACGGAGACGTTACATCTAATATTAGGGAGTTCCATATATTGACATAGGATTATAGGAGAGGGATATTTAGTCGGATATTCGGGGGGATAAACGGGAGGTTTATTCCCGCGTCATGTTGAATAATAATCTGTATACGATGCGTGAGCTGTCACTCGACAGCTCGGATATAATACAAGAGGAGTTCCGTGTTACTGTCTGGAGTCAACCACGCGTTCCCGTGCCAGCTGCGCCTATACCTTTAGAGATCAATCAACACACTAGTGAGTCCGGCGATCTTCTATTCGCAAGCGTAGCCAAGGCCAACCTAGAGAGGTGGGAACCTGCTTCGGCATGCCTAGTTTCGAGGACATGCCCAGTCAAGAAGCCAGCGTGGAGAGTGAAAAGACCATGGAGGAGATGAAGAAGAAAATAGAGGTCCTGGAAAGGACGATGGAGGAGCAGAGACTGCGCGCCGAGAGGGACGCGCAGGGAGCAGGAAAGGAAGGGGGGGGCGGTGGGGGGACGAGAGGAGAAGGAACTGCTGGAAGACAACAAGCAGCGTCGACGGTGCCGACACCTGGGCTGGAGGCCCGATCAGGCATGTCACTACCTTCTTTGTACCGCCCAAGTTTGTCCCAGTCGAGACCCCCGAAGTTCGATAACGTAGAGGCCCACTTTAGCATGTGGCGTAGTAAGTTTTTGGCATACCTATCATCGCTTGGGTGCTTGCATGTACTCAGTAGCACAGCAAACCCAGTTATGGTGGGTGACATGAGGGTTTCGCCGGAGGAATTAGCCTCCAGACATTCCCCCCAGGAGATTAGGGACGCGAGATTGGTGTATGGATTGATGATGGAGGCCATGACAGGATACGATATGGCTGAGTTTAGAATGCAAAAGGCAATGTCTCCGAGTGGTGCTTGGAAGGAGTTGGAAGACTATTATATGCCGAAGACGATAGCCGCAACTCATAGATTGAGGGGGGAATTTGATACAATCCGAATGGCCGAGGATGAAAACCCCTTGCTATTCCTAGGAAGGGTGGACAAGGCTGCAGATGAGCTGGCAATGCTAGGATGTGGTAAGAGTACGGAGGAAGTGAACCGCCACATTGTCACCAACCTCTCATCTTTGTATACTATTCAAAGCAAGTCCATTCTTTCCCGCCCTTCCATCCCCCGCTCCGAGATCGATGAGATCATCCGTGACGCGTATGCTAACGACAAGGTAGAGACGGAGATGGTTTCTAGGGCGTTGGGCGTGCAGGGAGTGGTAGATCAGCATGCCTTGTACGCCGGAGGTGCGCAGCCTGCCGGTGGCGGAGGTGCGGGTCCAGGAGGGGGAAGGAGGAACAGGAGAGGTGGGAGGCTCAAGGATGGGCAACAGGAGCAGCAGCAGCAGCCCCAACGACAGCAGCAGCAGCAGCAGCCCCAGCAGCAGCAGCAGCAGCAGCAGCAGCTTCAGCGACAGTATCAGCAGCAGCAGCAGCAATATCAGCAGCAGCAGCCTCAGCAGCAGCAGCAGCAGCAACGGCAGCAGCAGCGTCCTCAACAGCAGCAGCAGCACCGTCCCCATCAGCAACGTGGCAACCGGCGAGGAGCTTCGTCGGGGGGGATAACCGGCCCCAAATGGCGTTGGGATGCCGTGGCCTGCAGGTACCGTTGGGATGACTCAGTCCCAGACCCCTTCGGTACGGGTGGAGTAGTCCCCCCCATGAGTTGGGTACCTACTGACCCACCACCAGGGACGTTGCCGCCGATGCCCCCGCCGCCCGCAGCGACTCCGGCAGGCTGGGGCCCCCCACCGAACAACACATGGAGGCGCAAGGGGCCCTGCTTCCGGTGCGGCAGACCGGGCCACCACGCCGCGGAATGCCAGGCAGCTCCCGCGCAAATGAATATCGCTTTCCCGGGTGCCGCTTCTCCTCAAGGTGGCTGGCTGCAGGAGACGCCCTACGGCAGTGGTGGGTATACCTCGGCCGGAGCTTCCCCGCCACAGCAACCCTCCTTCAGCACTTCCCCCTCTCCTGGCCCAGCGAACAACGGCAACCCTACGCCTACGTTCGATCCGCATCTCCTCACCGCGCAGTTTGCGCACCAAGGCAAGGCGAATGATGATTTGTTTTGGGTTAATGGGAGAGAAGAGTGGGTAGTGGATTCGGGAGCAACTTTTCATGTGACTGGCAACCCTTTTGGTATGGTAAACTGTACTCCCCCTCCCCCTGGTAAGAGCCGTCTGGTGGTCGGTGACATGAGGTCACTGAAGATAGAGTACTTCGGCCAGATTCCAATTGTGACGCACAGCTTTCAGGGTGACGTTCAAGTTGGGCTGATGGACGTAGCATACGTACCCGGTGTTCGCTTCAAATTATTTTCGCTTCATGCAGTAATGTTGAAATGCCCGGTGACACTTGATGCTCAGGGAGCTCACACGTTGAATGGACAGCTGTCTTTCGTGCGTAGGGACGCGGGTTCATTCGTAGACGCCACGCGGATTGTAGAGACCCCGATTGCTGCCGCTGTTTTGGCTCCTGGAAAAATGAGGAGGATCGATATTAACGACCTTCACGTTGCCCTTGCCCACTCCCATGCTGACACTCTCCGTGAGACGGCACGCCAGATGGACATTAAGGTTTTTGGGGAGTTGGTTCCGTGTGCTGGGTGTTCTGAGGCGAAAGGGAGGAGGATGGCGGTGCCGTGGACGACCGAGTGCCGTTCTACCAGGCCTCTGGAGCGTCTGTTCGTGGATCTGTCGGGACAACAGCCTACGTCTGCTGGCGGTGCGTCATACTTGATCATGATCGTCGACGACTACTCGCGACCGGGATGGCCGTATTTCTTGAAGCGGAAGTCCGACGTCCCGAAGGTCTTCGCTGGTTTCCTGGCCGACATCAACGCGAAGGGTGTGCCGTCCATCGTGGAGTGCCTTCGCTCGGACAACGGCACCGAGTTCACCAAGGCGGAGTTCGTGGAGTTGCTCAACCACCACGGCATCCGCCGCGAGTACACGCCCGTCGATTCTCCGAAGCATGACGGGGTGGTCGAGCGACGGATCGCCATGACGCTGGAGCTTGCAATGGCGTCCCGCCTGGAGGCCACCCGCCTGTTCGGCGATGCAAGGATGCCGGCGACGCAGCCCCTCTGGGCTGAGTCATGCGTGTACGCGAGCGATGTGATCAACATGACGGCGAGGGTAAGGGACAAGCCGGAAATACACTCGCCGTACCGAAAATTCTACGGGAGACCACCGTTTGCGCGGCTGCTCCCGTTTCTGAAGCCGGGCTTCCACCACGTCAGGAGGACCCTGAAGACCGAGCCGAAGGCGGAGGCTTGCTTCTACCTCAACGGCGGCAACCACCACGCAGCTGACTGCAGCAAGATCCTGCTGATGTCTGGCCGAAGGTCGTTCTCCCGTGACGTCACTTGGGAACACCCGAGGAAACCGTTTGTGGGATTACTGCCTTCGGAGGAGGAGAGCTCCCCGCCGCCGCCGTCGCCGTCGCCACCACCGCCGGGTGCGCCGGAGCCTCTGAGGGGCCCCGACGTATGGCCCGAGCCACCGTCCCCATCTCCACTGCTGCCGCCGCAACCGCCGCCGTCATCAACGCCGCTACCGCCGCCGCCGCCGCCGCCGTCGCCGTCGCCACCGCCATCGCCGTCACCGTCGCCGTCGCTGCCGCCGTCATCGTCACCGCCGCCGCTACAGCCACCGTCACCGCCGCCGCCGCCGCCGCCGCCGTCGCCGCCGCCGCCGCCGTCGCCGCCGTTATCATCGCCGTCGCCGCCGCAGCAGTCACCGCAGCCACAGCTTTCGCAGCGTGCTGCCCGGGCACTGGGTTATTATATCCCGGACCCGGGGGATGGCGATGTGCTGAGGGGGCGGACAAGGGGGGAGACTGCACGACACCAGGAGAGCGGTGGCGCTGTGCAGAGAGGGCGGACTAGGGGGGAGACCGCACGACACCAGGAGGGTCATGGCGGTGTGCAGGGTGATCGGGCCAGGGGGGAAGCTGGGCGACATCCGGAAGGTGGAGATGTGCTGAGGGGGCAGACAAGAGGGGAGACTGCGCGGAACCGCGAGGCTATGGGGCATGGGCTGCTGTCGTTGATGGCAGCGCGGGAAGGTATAGGCCATGTACTTTTCCACCAAGCCCCACCGCGCGAGAACCCTCCCCTTCCCACACGCCCGGCGAGCGAGCTTTCGACGCCGAACTCGTATGCTGAAGCGTGTGCGGACGAGTATTCGGCCATCTGGAGACAGGCGATGGACAAGGAGTACCATGGGCTGGCGGACGCGGGGATATTTGGAGCGACGTAGCAACCAGAGGGGCTCAACGTCATCTCGGCGAAGTGGGTGTTCGCCTGGAAGTCCAACGAGCATGGTGACGTGGTGCGGGCGAAAGCAAGGCTGGTGGTACGAGGTTTCAAGCAGCGTGAGGGTATTGATTTCTTTGAGACTTTTGCTCCGACGCCTGCAGCGTCTTGTTTCCGTTTGTGTTGGGTGCTATTGCGTGCGAGTTGGGTTTGGATTTGTGTCATTTTGATGCTGAGCAGGCGTTCGTGCAGTCGAGTTTGGATGAGGATGTATTCATGCGACTACCTCCCGGCTGCGGCGAAATGTCTGGTAAGGTGGTCAGGTTGAATCGCAGTCTCTACGGCTTGAAGCAAGCGTCGAGGTCGTGGCACAACCACCTTCTCACTCACATGAAGAGTCTAGGATTTGAGCAGAGCCCCGCTGACGCGTGTGTCATGAGGTTGGTCGAGTCGGGCTCTGTCTCCATTGTAACGGTAGTTCATGTGGATGATATTTTTGCTGTAGGACTCAAGGCTAGATGCGATCAGTTCTGTGACGACCTGAACAACCTTGTTCCGATCAACAATCTGGGCGAGTTGCGGCGGTATGCTGGTTGTTGTTTTACGAGGGATTGGGATGCTGGTACTTTGACGATTTCGCAGCAGGCGTTCGCTGAAAATACCGCGGCGAGGTTTGGTGTTAGTTCTGGGAGGAATAACCCGATTTCGACTGGTGTGAAGCTCGAGGAGTTTGACGAGAATGAACCCGTGGGTGATTGGCCTTTCCGCGAGTTGGTGGGGTGCTTGATGTGGCTTGCGAACCAAACACGACCAGATATTGCGAACGCGGTGAGGGCGGTAGCGAGGTACACGAATAGGCCGAGGGAAGTACACTGGAAGACAGCAGTCGGTATTTTAGAGTATGTATTTTCTACGAGTGATTTCGGCATTACGTTCCAGAAGGGTAGCGGGCTTGAGCTGGTAGCGTTTGCAGATGCAGACTATGCCAACAAAGCCACTGACAGGAGGTCAGTTTCCGGTGGGGCCATCATGTGTGCTGGGGCGTGTGTGTGCTGGTTTTCTAGGACGCAGAAATGCGTCACACTCTCAACCACTGAGGCCGAATATGTAGCACTGGCAGACACCATCAAGGAGGCAATGTTCATGCGCTATGTATGGAGTTTTATTTTTCGGGGGTTGGGGAGAGATGCATTACGGTTTTCGCGGATAACGAGGGGGCAAGGCACCTGGCACAAAATCCAGTGTGCACGTCGAATTCGAAGCACATCGACGTACGACACCACTTTTTGCGCGAGCTTATTTTTAAGGGGGAGTTTGTTATTACCCATGTCGAGTCGGAGAAACAGCATGCAGACTTCTTGACGAAGCCGCTCAACAATACGGTGTTTCGTTACCACCGGGATTTTCTGATGAATATTTGACACGGTTTTTCCGAGGTGGAAGGTTTTATGTTATTTTTGAGTGAAGGATTTGTGTGAACTACGTATAAATCCGAAGATGCTGCCGTTTTTCCCTGGCTAATTCCGAGGATGATACCATTTCGTTCCTGGTGATGGATTTCGAGAGTTTTTGGTGTTTTCGAGTAGTCCCCACGTCAAATAAAATTCAAGTGAAGGAATGTATGCTATCTCGCATTACCGTCGCGATCTGTGTATCTATGGCGGGAGTAGGGGGCAAGGGGAGACCCTTGTCCGAGGGAACGGGGTTCCTTGCGATCTCTGGCATTTATTTTCTTGGCTTAATTTTTATTCTGATGAGTATGACTACTGTGATGTTTTATATGATTTGCATTAATTCCTCATGAAATAGAGGGAGATTTTTTTGGATAAGGTTGAAGAGAGACTATGAAGCGCCTGGGGGCGTGTGCGGTCCATAGAAAATGTTTTCTGATTTGGAGAGTTTGGATAGTATTTTGGAAATTGAGAGTTTGATTTTTGGATAATGGAGTGAAATTATGTTTCTGAATTTCGTTTGAGTTGGTCATAATATTGAGATGTTTCCACCCAGCGGAGCCGTACATTGTAATGTACAGAGCTGGGGGGATATTAAAGTATGGTCGTGTATAATGAGCAGGGGGGATATTGATTGTGCTCAGAAACACGACGGAGACGTTACATCTAATATTAGGGAGTTCCATATATTGACATAGGATTATAGGAGAGGGATATTTAGTCGGATATTCGGGAGGATAAACGGGAGGTTTATTCCCGCGTCATGTTGAATAATAATCTGCATACGATGCATGAGCTGTCACTCGACAGCTCGGATATAATACAAGAGGAGTTCCGTGTTACTGTCTGGAGTCAACCACGCGTTCCCGTGCCAGCTGCGCCTATACCTTTAGAGATCAATCAACAGTATGTGGTGGTGATTCTTGGCCAGGAGAACTTCGCTGAGCTCCGAACAGCACACCACAATGTCCGCCTGCTGATCATTGGCTTCCAGCAGCGACAACGCCACCTCATGTCTGTTGCTAAGACCCTCAAAAGGGCACGATGCGAGAGCGTTCCGCAAGCGACGCTTCCTCTTTGCCGGGGTCGTACATTTGACCACCAACGAGCGGCTGACCGGTCGGATGATGTTTGGGACGGTGGCGGGTGAGGAGAACGCGGGACCAGGCCAACCAGACAATAACTGGGTCCAATGTCTAGCAGACGACCTCAGGGTTATTCGAGCCACCTAGGGGTCCACGGAAAGCACTCCTTTTGCTATTCGGAGTAGAGACGTTGTTATGACCGAGGGCGGCTACGAAGAGCGGGAAGTGGTACCGGAGGGTCGTCGAAGCGGCGGATTGTTCTTAGCGAGGTGGCACAGGGACGAGGTGCAGAGAAACCGACGGTGCTACGCACCTGGGGACGCCAAGAGAAGGGGAGGGGGGGGGGAGGGGGCGGCGTACTGATACAGCTGTCGATGAATGCAGAAACAAAATGTTCGATTGGGTGGCTTGGTGTCGATTCGACTAGCCCCTGAATTCTTACAGCTTTGTTTGTTTTTTGTTGAGTTGGTCCAGGGGAGGAGGCGCGACAGTGGCAGTACGGACACTTGAAACCGCTGTTGACGTGATCTGGAAAAAAAAAGGCGGCAGAGTGTGTGTGTGTGTCTAGGTTCCGAATCGGTTTTCTAGCAGAGACGGCACCCATGTTACTGTCACCGCCTGGAGTACGATTTTTCTCTCTTCTTTTTCGCTTCTCTCTTCCTTTTGCTTTTTTGCCCGGTCTCTTATTTTGTTTCGCCCCCCCTCCCGCCGCCCGTACGCCAGAGTATTCCTCTCCTTCGAGTTGCTTCGTCCGTGCAGCAATCTGTCCTTCCTGAGTACGTACGCTTTCCTTCTAGCAACCGTTCTGATCTCCTTGCGCCCTTTGTATTCTTTTTTATTTCCTCTTTTTTATTGCCTTTTTGTTTTTATTTCCTGGTCTTGCTTGTGTTGTGTTCTCGCACCCGGTACGCTGGCATTTCACGTGCTTTACCCATGATTTTTTTTCTTCTGGCTTTGGAATTTCTCTGGTGCACATTCTGTGACCACAGACTTAGTATCTGTAAGATACGTAATCAAGACGGACACTGGGTGTACTGATGAAGCTGGGTAGAAAGCGCGAATTATTCGGAATACAGCACATTCCCAGCCTTGTCCTGTACCAGGTAGAAAGACAACCCCCCCCGTGAAGTCCCTCCTGTTGTCGTCACCTCTTAGTTCTATTTTTCAGCTCAACTCGCCGATATTTTACCCTCGGCCACCTGAACAAGTCTTGGTCACCTGTGGTAGAGAGTACTACAGTAGATAAACAACAGTACTACTACCGGCTGTGGGTGTCTTCCATTCTTCCCCCCGCTACCAGTACGATACCAGATGAACCAGATGAATCTACCAGAGGGAAGGATTTAGAATGGCCGGGTAACGTCCTTCTACCTGCCAAATGGGCCCAAAAATAGAAACCTGACCCCTCCCCGCACTATATTTCGACGGCCAAAGCCTATCTTAACGGTGTGATGTTGGGACACATATTGTTTGTGCAACCCTACCCTCTGCTGTGATGATGGGTTTAATAAAAGCTCGCAGAATACATGCTAATATAGCTTTAAGAAGCCACGGCTACTTGTATTGGCGAACGGTGGTCATGAAAAAACGATCGCGGCGCGTTGCACGCAGTACGTCGCTCGACTTAGCTCCACCCTTCAGATTGGAGCACCGTGATGATGGTGGAGACCATAATGTGGGCCCTGCACGTATTGCACCAGTAGCCCAACGGGCTACTGTGTTTTTTTTTTTATCCTTGCTGCGGACGCGATATACTCAGACTGAAAAACTGGGTCTCTATTTTGGATATTACAGGTCTGAAAGATACACTCACGACATCACTCTCCTTGTGACAGCAGTAATAGTTATTCGGAGATTTGGTACGGAGATCTGGGGTTGGTACGGAGATATGGCGGAACATTGCATTGGAGGATACGCATGGGAATTGGCTTTGAGCTCTTATACGCCTGCCTGACCGAAGTGGGCCCCTGTTCGTGTTGGTGTGGGCACGCGCCGTGCCCACTCCATGTTCCTCCTCATCTTGCTCTTGATCGTCCCTTCAAGGTGCACAATAATATACATGAACGAACCGGCCGGTCTTGGCCACCTGCCTTTATTGCGAGAGCCCCGTCAACTGGGCCGACAGCACCATTCATGATTTACCTATTACACTAGTGTCTCGTGATCGTGCTGATGACGGTAGAGTTATGGGTATGAGCTGAGACGAAAACAGTTTGCTTGGCACTGCTGTATATGTTCATCAAGTACGTACTGCAGTACATAGTGGTCGTGGAATACATGGGTTTAATGTGGGACCAGGTATTCTCGTCGACAGGTAACCGTTATTTGCAGTAGCATTTGAGAAGTTGAACTATAGTGGTAAGAGGTAGTTTGCACGCTGTGAATGCGTTAAAAGAGCAAAACACCCAATGCAGACCTAATCGCTCCAATGCACGTCCCATTCCTTGTGTGTGCCAGATCAATGCTGCGGAGGCGACGTTTGATTTCCCCCAGGAGGATAAGCTGGATGACCCGAGCGGTGGTGATGCCATGAGACCGGACGGAGAGGCAGCCGCGGCGGAGGCAACAGCAGTAGTGTTCGGGGCATTGGGGTGAGTCTTATTGAAATGTGGTTGCCTGTGAATCTGGATGAATATTTTATTGTTTGTGGTTTTGAATTGTTTTTCTGGTCGATTTGGATTCCGCGAGAGTTATTGTTTTGGAGTAGTTTCAACGCCAAATGAACCTTCAGTGAAAAGGAATGTATGCTATCTCGAATTACCGTCGCGATCTGTGTATCTATTGCGGGAGTAGGGGACAAGGGGAGACTCTTGTCCGGAGGAACGGGGTTCCTTGCGATCTCTGGCATTTAATTTCTTGGCTTAATTATTATTTGTGATGAGTATGGCTACTGCTGTGATATTTTCTATGATTTTCATTGATTTCTCATGAAGTAGAAGGAGAGATATGAACAGTTTTGCAGGGATCTGGGGGAGATGGTGCCTGTTAAAGACTTGGGCCCGCTCAGTTGGTATTCGGGTTGTTTTTATGAGACAGATTGGGAGTCGGGACGTTTGACTATTTCCCAGGAGAAGTACGCGTTGGAGCTAGCGGAGGAGTAAAATATTGAGTGGGGAAAGAGTGTGCCGCTTGGTATTGGAGTTGGAACGAGACTTGGAGAGTTTCGATGAGGAGGATGTGTGTGAGCCTTTTCGTTAACTGATTGGATCGCGGATGTGACTGGCGAGGCCAGGCATAGCAAATGCAGTGCGTGCGATAGCGAGGTACTGTGCCCACCCGAAACTTAGGCATTGGCAAGCAGCGCGAGATGTTTTTGGGATATGTGAAGAGAACGAGTTCGTTGGGGATTTCGTTTGAGAAGGGGAGTGCAATGGGGTTGAGTATGCAGTCGTTAGCATATTGATGTGCGCCACCACGTTCTTAGGGAGTTGATGGAGAGGGACGAGATCAAGGTGATTTATGTGCCGTCGGCGTATCAACATGCTGATTTTCTCACAAAGGTACTAACCAGGGAGGTGTTTGAATTCCACAGGGGCATTGTCATGAATATTTGGAGTGAGGGATAGTGTTTTATGTGTTGTTTTTGTTTTGGACTGTGTTGAAGACTGATTGAACGTGTTTTTGTGGTGATATTTTGGATCATAAAGAGTCTTGAAATGGTGGTATCTAATTGCAAGTAGTGCCATATCGTTTGGGATTCCGACTTAATTGTGTGATGATTTGATTATTGCTGGTGCGGCATGTGCCACCGTATCTAATGTGTTTGGTTTTCAGAGTCTTGGGGATTTCTTGTGTTCTATTTTTATGTGATGATATTCTTGAGGAGGAATTTTAGTGTTGACTTGGGACGCCAGGATAATACAAACGGCTGTATGCATAGCATTTGATATTTGCAAGTTGGTGAGAAAGGTATACAGTAGTGTGGAGAACTAAACAGCGGTAGTAGAGGATTTTATGGGGAGGAATTGTATGTTTGATATTTGACTTGGATTCGTGAGGCGGAAAACTTGTGTCGAGAATACTGTAGTAGTATGTGCTCGACAGTGGATTTTATGGGGAGAAATTAAGAGAGCATAAAGAAGGAAATACGTATAGGGGAGTGTTGGACAGGACACTTTCTCTGTGTGATAACTTGGCGTTACTTTGTGGGTGTGTTTGAAGATTGAATGATTAGTGTTTGAAATTGAGACTGATGGAGACGATGATGAATTGATCACCCGTTATTTGGCGACATTATGTTGAATTTGAATTGAGTTGTTTGTGATTGGAGGATGACCGATATGATAGAGACAGGTTGTGTTGAGAAGTTTAAAATCGTATTATAAAGTGATCGGGGATCTATCTGAGGCTATAGTTTGAGTTTACAATTATCTAGTCTACGGACTATTGTACTTTGTGGTGTGTCTAGCCTGTTGACTATAGTTTCGAGAAGGCATGATTTTATCTGGAGCATAGTACGGAGGATATATTATGGTTATTTTCATGTTATAGCATTAAGATAAAGGAACGTGACGGTACGAGCAGGGGGAGTGAAAGATGTACTCATGACATCACTCTCCTTGTGACAGCAGTAATAGTTATTCGGAGATTTGGTACGGAGATCTGGGGTTGGTACGGAGGTATGGCAGGACATTGCATTGGAGGATACGTGTGGGAATTGGCTTTGAGCTCTTACACCCCTGCCTGACCGAAGTGGGCCCCTGTTCGTGTTGGTGTGGGCACGTGCCGTGCCCACTGCATTTTCCTCTCCATCGTGCTCTTGATCTTCCCTTCAAGGTGCACAATAATATGCATGAACGAACCGGCCGGTCCTGGCCACCTGCTTTATGTTCCGAGAGCCCCGTCAACTGGGCCGACAGCACCATTCATGATTTCCCTATTAAGGTCTGTCTGTCTGTCTCTATCTCTGTCTGTCTATCCGCATCTCTTGTATGTTCGATTATGTATTTGTTCGTTCCGGTGATCGATACATTAGTTCGTTACAGATGATATGCATACGACGTATTCGACTCTTACATACTAAACACTTGAACATACCATACCACCAGACAATGTTCAGCCATATATTAATTCGATCACACCGTACCGTCATACCATACCACCAACATAGCATATCACATACCGTGAGTTTTCCATATCGTCTATCCAACAAACCGTACACCATTATACCACAACAACGCACGATATCACATACCGTGCCACACCACACAGCGTACCGTGCCACGTACCATAACGTACCCATGCTGTACAACACCAAACCATGGGGCTTAACCATACGAGGACACAAGAAGAGTATGCCTCGTGCGGAGAACACTCGTACGCGAAAGAGTATTGATACAATACTGGAAAACCAACACCACAAGTGCGCACGTGAGGAGCAGGAGGTGTGGATAGGAACACGGGAAATGCTGTTGAAAGTGAATAGCGCCACCGCTGTGTGCAAAACTCTTCTTGTCTGAGGACACCCACTCAAACAAGGGTAATGCTGTTGAACCGAGGGGCTTAACCCTACGAGGACACGAGAAGAGCATGCCCGATGTCCTTGTAGATAGTAATAAGCATGCACGAAAGGAGCAGGAGGCGTTGAGAAACGCATGCCCCGCACTCATAGCACCCGAGCACGCGTATGGCACAAGGGGCTCTCGAAACGGGTACCCCACTGATACTCGACCACATCATCACATGATCTAAGCGAAATGCTAGTAGACTCTGGCCCGCCGGACGTTTGGCTCTTGCTGTAATGAAGAATATGCTAATGGACTCTGGCGGGCCAGAAAACAATAACGGGTTGGGGTACTAATATATTTACATCAAAACGTTAGTACATTTATGTTCAGAGTGGTCAGCAGTGTGAGTGGCACCTACGGTAGTAGTAAACCTCTCGTTGGAGCGGAGTCGGCGGGCATGGTTATTTTTAGCCAATAGACTAAATCCAATTGCGCCAAGTTCACAGCAGCACGACAGGAGAGGAACAAGTTGTGTATTAAAGCCAGAGTTTTGCAAAATGGTCTCCACAGCAGTAAGTAGTTAAAATAAGACAGCACGACAAACATGAGAACGAAACAAGACAGATGCCTATTACGGGGGTACATAGTTAACAGGACCTATGGTATACATAAAAACCTATATATTTACATAGTTTTACTAACAAATTTTTGTCCCGTTAACTATGGACCCCCCTAATAGCAACCATTAGTAAAAGCAGATGAAATCTTTCCACCAGCCTGGTGACGTTTTCTTGTTTCAGAGCGTCAGGGTCGGTCCTAACAAAGAAAAAAAAGCGAATATGAAAAAACGAAGAGCAGAACTAGAGAGTACGTGAGTTTCCTTGGTGAATTTCAAGAAATTAGAAGTAGAGATCCCGATTCATCCGTTTTTGTCTTTCGTTGTTTTTCAAGTCCCAGAGGACTTAATTAGTACGAAATGGGTGCCAAATAAACGAAATACGGGTTACCCAGAGTCAAAGAAGAACAAAGGAGGAGCTCGAAGCGTTGGGATGAAGTTCCGATAAAATTGTTACGACCGGTTGGCAAGCGCAATATGGCCGACGCGAGGTAGTGCACGTGGCTCCCACGCGGCTTGTCTGCTGACGGCGCGAGCATATGTGGGTAGGGCATCATTAAAGGGTGCCCTCGCAAGAAATCGGGGGATCAGAAAGTCGCTTTGGCGGTATTTTTTCGACATCAGTTCGACTCAACATTCAAACGTCTGCCATCGAACAGCGATGGCCGATGCACAACTTTTAGATCACTCCGGAGGAAGACGGCTGGACCACGAGAACCGCCTGATGTGGAGGGTGCCTCGCGCGTGCGAGATGTGTCTATCCACCGTCGTTGTCGAGCGCTATCGCCGAGGATCACGTGCTGTGGCGGTTGAGTCATTCTGAAAAATTGCACCGCGTACAAATCCGACTTGGTTTTTCCTTTTAGTTTCGTTTTTTTTTCTTCGTATTTTTTTCTCGTTAGAACTCAACCTGCTGTTTTTACGAAAAAGTGAAAGTCTGTTCGCTTATTTTGTTTTTTTGTTTCGTTATTTTTTGTTCTCGTTAGAACTGGCCGTTAGTTGGCAGAACTTGATGAAAATCGACGAGCAGTCGGGAATGTTGAACCGTCTGGCGATAAAAATACAGCGGAGAAGGGACCACACATGCGACCACCGCTAGTCCAGAAGCTGGAAAGTAAAAGTGAGATAACCCCTAAGAAAAACACAGGCGAGTGGCCTCTTTATATATCAAGTACGCTACTCAAGACTCTCAACTGACACAATGTTCCCTCGTCGACTGGTATCGAATTGTTGTACGGTCATTTTTTTGTTTTTTTTCATCACATATACTTTCCAGCCTAACTCGTACAGTAGGAGGTTTTACCCTCAGCGACCTTCTGGATAAGCCGTGGTCACAGGTGTCGTCCCTTCTCCCCCCCGGTACGTGACTTCATTATTTGTCGCGCATAGGGTTCATTCAGCATTCCCATTGCTCGTCCATTTTCATGGAATTTAGCTAACTCACGCTCTCGCACTTTCCGCTAATCAATTGTTTATGCGAGAAAAAGTCCCTACGAGCATGCATTTGGTGAGACTCGAACCCACGAAATTGATCTTGATAGGCACGCGGACCACCTATTAAGCGACCGGGGACACCGTTCAGCACATTTTTTCCACAATTTCCCTACCACCAAGATACACTTTTCTCGGGGTGGAGGTTGCTCTGTCTCTAGGCGCAGGTCTCCGCGGAGATTGTGTTTTCTTTTATTTTTCTCGAAGCTTGTTTAATCCTACTACTGTAGATAAACCGGAAACACTTGTTTCGTTTTTAGGGTCCGATGCACTTTCATGATCTTCCATATATCAACGGATTTGGAAAACTCTCAACATTTCCTCGACGCTGCGTTTTTGTTGAAAAAAGTCAAATTTGATTAAAATATTCCCAAAAATCTGGATCTGGAAGGTCGACTTTATTCGTTTTACTCGGGATATATCTAGCCATGAGCTTTAAGAAAAAGTGCGGCAAACGATACTTTCATCAATCTCTGAGACGCGTGTTTTTGCTGAGATATTCGATAATCCTTGTGATATTCAAAACATTGTTTTGCCGCCACATTATGTAGACCCAGAGGAACCTACATATTAAAAATAGTATTTATATAAACGATACGCTACAAACTAAGAATTTTATTTACGATACACTACACACTAAAGATATTTGGTGTTGCTTGAGTGAGGCATGCCCCTGGTATACATCATGACTGATTTATCAGCCACATGTAATGATATATGTATGTATCGTATCGTATGTTTAATGTACGCACGTACAACTGTCTGTTGGTTACCATTGCGCCGCACAGCAGTACATGTTGATCTGTGAGCGTGCTGTGTGAAGATGATGGTAATGTTATCACATTAGCACACTTCCCTGAAATCTTGCCTGTGGTCACAACAAATGCTGTAACAAAATGCATGTCGATGGCAGAAAACAAACAAGTACGAAATAGTGCGCACGGCGGTATCATACCAGTCCGTAGGGGAACGGTATTATCGATCTGTAGTATACCATCCCGTATCACGTACGACAAAATAACACCATGAACATATCGATGGTACTATATGTACACTGGCAAAAAGAAAGGAAAAAGAAAAACACGAAATAGGAACAGAAAAAAAGAGAGAAAACAAAGGGCCTTAGCGGCCACTTCGGGGGGTTCCGGGGTAATTTCGGGCCATTCCGGGGTAATGTTGGTCGAAAATATTGCATTTCCCCCCCCAAAAAAAACACACCGCGGCTATCGACGCGGCTCGCGACGGCGGTCACAGCCATTGTTGTTTCACAGCCATTGTTGTTTCACCCTACAGTTATTTTTTATTCAAGAGATACACGCTGAGACGTGAATGGACAAATTATTCTCCATGGACCATATGTGCAATAAATTGTGCTCATTTCAGGCGGTATGCAAAAGTAGTCCTACCTGGCAGCAGACACCGCCTGGTATACGGTGCCTTGGTCTGTGTGTTCTTCATACTACACTGTTTTTTCCACCCGTGAACATCCAAGCCCTGCAGCGTCCATGCCATATTATCCTCGACAGAGACTAGCGCGCGGGAGAGGAGGTTGTAGTTGAACAAGGGTTTTCTACGCTGTGACGCGCATCGCTCAATCAATGCGTTTAGTACCACAAACCCGACTTTCTCAGTGAACTCGATGCTAATGTTGTAGTACTGGTGCAGGTGCTCGTGCCGATGCGGTGCCCTACGGCTGGTAGCACTACACTTGACATCGCAGTGTTGTTCCTGTGTCCCCGGGGTCGTCCCTCGCTTGCTGTGTGCCCAGTAGAGTCGATGCAGGCTGACAGCACCCGTCGCCTGTTCCGGTCCAGCTGACGGGACGCCTTTCGTTGGTACTATATGAATGACGAGGATGAGAACGACAAGAGTACATCCATGACAGTAAAACAACCGCCAACGCAGGAGCTTAATGCAGTTAGGAGCCTGACCACTGTCGCCGTAGATCTGTCGCGTTCGTCATTCCCACTGTTATTCTGGTAACAGTAGGCTGTGGAAGAGTCTGGTGCATCACTACCAACAACAAACCACGACCAATATTCCATATGCCCGCGCAGTACGACCAAGAGTAATAGCGATATACAAGTAGCTAGCCCGAAGACGCTCAGTCTGAACCAACTCCGCCTGCTGGGGTGCCGTTTGTGCCGGTGCTGACCGGTCTCTCTTGTCACTCTAATCGCCTCCCACTGCGACTTCACCAAAAACAGACAAGCAACCCTCGAGAAAACTGAGAACAGCGGTCGAATGCATTTCATTGAGGAAAACAACAATCTTTCATTTATTTAGGACTCCAAAATATACGGACAACAAATCGAAAAGTCAATTTTTGACAGGTGCCTCACATACGTCGCGACACAGCTGTCAGCTCGAGCTGCAAGACCTCGGGTACCATGTTGTTGTTCTCACATTAACTCTCCAATCAAGGAGTCCGTGGTCAGACAAAGGTGCTGGAGCTCTCTTGCGGGGGTCCATAGTTAACAGGACCAAATATTGTTAGTAAAAATAGGTAAATATTTAGGTTTTTATGTATACCATAGGTCCTATTAACTATGGACCCCCGTAATAGGAAGATCCGAAAACCTTTCAAAAAAAAGCATTCCGCTGGGAAGCACGACGCTTCCGGCCTATAATCACACGAGACGAAGAAAGCCCACACTAAACAATCAATTTGCAAACTGACCTAAGAAGGTAGCGGGTATCCACTTATATACAGCGTAGAGTTCCTGTTACAGTCTCGTGGCATGCATGTATCAGTTCTGAGAGAGCAGTCACTATTCCTAGATACAAAGCACTCATGATAGGAGCTACAGCTGCGGGGTCCTTTCGGCCCCATGTAACAAACACCTGTTTTCACACCATGGTTGGTATTATTTCCCAGAGTTATAGCCCGCTCTATGTTGGGCGTACATACCACGCTCACACTCTGCCCAAGTTTATGCACAGACTCACCATTGTACCACGCAGCCTGCGGTCCTTGTTGGTGAGTGATCGAAAGCTCTGTCCTGACCGGTGCTCTTTTGGAGTAGAATAACGCCAAGGGTAATAGACAAGGCTACGTAGGGAACTACGAGAGGTTGTGGGCTGCATCGGCCGCACATCCTTTCGTGCGGGCAGGCGTTTATCTCCGGGTTTAGTCACATCACCCGCCTTCGATTTACTACGCCCATCCACTTCTCTGGAAACCCTCGGATCCATGGAAAAACCGCTGTAACATCCTCCCCAGCTGATTGGCCGGCCAAGGACTGTCATGCCAAATCCAAGCGGTGGATCCGAGATATACTATGCCAACCAAACTGACGAGAGAACACCCAGCCTCTCCCACAGGAACACCCCTCCCCAGCACGAATACCCATGCGCCGCCATACTCACTAACGCGGTGAACGGGACGCCCTTTCAAGATTACGATCTTCCTGGACGCTCCCAACCCGCCTTCTCTACGGAGCCTCCCCGGTTGCGATCGCAAACAGGGGGCTCCCGTCCTCGTGTAGTAACACAACACGAGATCCAGTCAACCCCGATAAACTCCAGAATTGCAAAAACACGCGCAATATAAAAATCCATAAACAAACGAATCTACCGTATACGCCTAGCCACTTCTGTGGAAACCCTTTTATATCCTTCGATAAACCGCTTTTAACATCCTCTCCCGCTTATTGGCCTAACAAGGGCGGTCAAGCGATATCCCAAGCGGTGGATCCGAGATACACTGTGTCAATCAAAGTGAGGAGAGAAAACCCTGCTTTTCTATCTTTTCGATAGAAGAACCCCTCCCCAGGTCGCGATCGTCAACAGGGGGCTCCCGCCTCGTGTACGGACAGACCGCGATATCAAGTCAACCCCGCCAAACTCCGGAATTGCGAAACCTCCCTCAGGATCAAAAAGTGAAAACAAAAGGAATCGAAGTACGCCCTCTTGCGCCGAACCGCGCCTACCCGTCTCCATAAAAACCCTGGCTCCGTGGGAGATCAATTCAACCCTGAAGCCGAACCGCTGAAGCCAGCACGCATAGGTCGATTCCGACGAGCATCTGCACGCCCACCGCAAACCTCGCAGGCACGGCGCCGCTTTGACTATCGACGTTCGGGGAATAAACATGGGACGAGATTGCGTGCTGCTGGCAAGGAGCAACCACTCCCCCCACGCAGCTCGAACTCCTGACCCCGGCGGCGATCACACAAGAGGAGACATAAAAAGAACAAACCGCCGTGAGGCATGCTACTGCTTTCGCGAAACCAACATAAACCACGCTGGGAGGCATACCACGACATCCCTCTGGCGTCTGTTCTCCCCATGCCAGGACGAGTCATCTTCTAAATGAAAACATCCAAAACCGCTAAAAAACAATAAAACAATCTAAAAAAAAAAACTCCCGCGATACGCAGTGAGGCACACCATCGCATGCCCAGTGCAGCGTCTGCCTTCCGTATCCCAGGAAGAATGCCCATCATTTCCACACAAAATACTTCTTAAGGCAATCCGCAACCCAACCGCGTTCGTCCTCCTCCTGCCCGAATTTGTTTTCAAACGAACAACCCGAAACAAACGAAATAACAACAACCAGACGCAAAACAAACCCACGATACAGAACAAAACCTCGCCAGCAACAGAAATAATTTAAACATCGCACAAAAGAAAGACAATCAACATGAGGCACGCTACTCCTTCCGCGAACTACACAAAGAGACACCATCCAAGCACCACCGACAATAAAACCCCGCAAAGACCGCACAGTAAGGCACACACACAACACCCCCCGAACCAAAAACAAACATCAACGAACCACACGGGAAAAACATCTCGAACACACAAGAAAAACATCCAAAAACTCACTCAGTGAGGTGTACCAAAGGACCCCCTCCCCAGCGTCTCTCCCCATTACGTCAGAACAACCACCCAAAACCACCGCAAACAAACATCCCAAAAACTGCGCAGGAGGACGTACCACAACAACCCCACCAGTGTGTGTCCTCCCGACGCCAGAAAAAACCATCCGACAACCACATGAAGAAATGAAAAAATAAACTGAAAACGAAAAACAACATAATCTACGAAGACACTTTAAAATCATCCGGGAATAGCGCTAACAAAACCGTCTAAAACAACACAACCCCCCTCCCCCCCCCGCCAGGGGCTCATCCAAAAACCACGAGCTTGAGCAAACTGTCGACAAGGGGGTCTATTGGCTCCTGTGACGGAGCCAAAAGTTTCCCAAATCCCCTCGCAAAGAAACCACCTGGCCCCGAGAATTCAAGCAAACTGTCGGCAAGGGGGTCTCACGGGAGCTCCCCCCCCACCCCATATCCCCGGCGACAACCAAGGCCAGCGTGTAGGTGGTACGTTCTGCCGTACTCTGATTTCGAAATCTGCGCGGGGGAGAGACAAACGACGAGAGAGTAACTAACGCGCGGGATCGGGTCGCAAGAGAAACGCGCGCCTGTTCATCAGTCACCGGAGTCGGACGAGAGCAGGGGGGAGAGAGAGAGAGAGAGAGAGAGAGAGAGAGAGAGAGAGAGAGAGAGAGAGAGAGAGAGAGAGAGAGAGAGAGAGAGAGAGAGAGAGAGAGAGAGAGAGAGAGAGAGAGAGAGAGAGAGAGAGAGAGAGAGAGAGAGAGAGAGAGAGAGAGAGAGAGAGAGAGAGAGAGAGAGAGAGAGAGAGAGAGAGAGAGAGAGAGAGAGAGAGAGAGAGAGAGAGAGAGAGAGAGAGAGAGAGAGAGAGAGAGAGAGAGAGAGAGAGAGAGAGAGAGAGAGAGAGAGAGAGAGAGAGAGAGAGAGAGAGAGAGAGAGAGAGAGAGAGAGAGAGAGAGAGAGAGAGAGAGAGAGAGAGAGAGAGAGAGAGAGAGAGAGAGAGAGAGAGAGAGAGAGAGAGAGAGAGAGAGAGAGAGAGAGAGAGAGAGAGAGAGAGAGAGAGAGAGAGAGAGAGAGAGAGAGAGAGAGAGAGAGAGAGAGAGAGAGAGAGAGAGAGAGAGAGAGAGAGAGAGAGAGAGAGAGAGAGAGAGAGAGAGAGAGAGAGAGAGAGAGAGATAGAGAGAGAGATAGAGAGAGACAGAGAAAGCAGGAGCACGCGTGGAAGTGCAGGCACGGACACGGCAACCGACGCGGCGCGAACAAAACCGATATCCATCCTCCGCGAGGCGTAGAGGGGGAGGGGCAGAGAGTGAAAAAACTAGAGACCGTGGGCCTCGCAGCTCTGTCACCTAGCAATGAAACGTGCACGCCGATACTCAACGAACACGCATACTCGACGATTCTGTTGACACATATTCAGCGTGTAAAACGGTACTGTATTGCAAATATAATCTGGACGTCTCAGCGTGAAGGTTTGTTCAGTGTGATACCCTTGACGCCATACACGCGACCCCCCACTCTACACTCCCTATACGGTAGGGTGTAAAAATATGTGGTATGGGTGTTAGTATACCTGCACTAAACCGCGCTGAAATTGATATCGTGCGCCGTCTTCTCCACAGTAAAGTGCCGTACCAAATCCGTAGTTGTGACCCGATCTCTTTTTGTTTCCTCCTGATCCGAAATAAATAAGGGAAGCATGCACCACAATGCTGGTCCTCGCGGCTAGGCCAGCCAGTCAATCGTTTGATGGTGCTGCAAGCGACCTTACCGTCTGCCGAAGCGCGAAGAACTGCCGGCGTCGATTGCCAATCGTAAGCGTATGACTAAAGCAGACCATGTACGCTGGCCACGAAGAAGACGTCATTACCACAAATCCTTCATGAAAATAGTAATCCGACCTCATCACCGCACGGCCCTTGCAGCACACAAGCCTAGGGTCGAGCACCCATTAGCATGCCCATGCATGTAATAGTCGAGCACATATCACCCTATCCATACAAAGCATATATGCAAGCGGTCAGGCGAAGCGATGCTGTACGGCGGCCGCGCGGCTGCAAACTAGGCACATGTGAGCAGAGCGCGGTGTTGGTATACACTCTCAGGTATATAACTACATATAATATATGCAAATATATCGTGTCAGCAAGCTTCGAGCATACTTGCCCATATTCCAAATAATTTGGTTATATGAGCATGCAGTCGATTGACCGGGAATCAAACATGCACCCTAATCACGATGAGCAAAGACCAGGTGTAGCATGATCACACGGGATCACGAAATGTGTTTGACCACGGAAAACATAGGCGCGGTCACTACTTGCACAACTCCAGCTTGATCACAAGCAAACATGGAGTTGAATAGACCACGGCTAAACACGGGTGTGGCCACTAGCAAACATGTCCGGTTCAACTACAAGCAACCGTGGAGCTGGTAGCAAAGAGCAGACAAGCCATAAATGTATGGGAACATAGCTTTTATTCGATCACGGGTCAATCGGGATGTACTCACTAACAAGCATGGAGTTGATAGAAACTTGCAGGCATGCGCTATCACATGGGATCACGGATTGGTTTCTGACCTCGAAAAAACGTACGTAGGTGCGCTCACTACTTGAAGGCCTCCAGCTTGATCATTAGCAAGCGTGGAGTCGATTAGACAACGGCAAAACATGCCTGTGGCTAGCAAACACCTCCAGGTTGATCGCAAGCAACTCTGGACTTGATTGTAACGAACCGGCGTGCCATGGTTACGCGGGATCATGGCCACTGTTTTCCTACGAGTAAACATGGGTGTGATGACTAGCGACCGCCTCTAGGCCGATTAGGCATCAAAATAGATTTCTGCACGGACATCGGGCATACCAGGTACATGCATTCGATGTATGTACGCATACTTCGTACCAGTTCTGATGGGCGTCCAACACCCATGATCATCAAACCGCCGCCATTTATATATATCAACGAGTCTTGAGTTATATACCGTACATGAGGTGTACTACTGCTGCAGGTATCTAATACCAATATTACTGTAGACGAGCAGGCACGGTGCATAATTTATCAGGCACTACAAGCGCCGCACCTACATGCATGTCTATCAACACCCCTACCATAGTACTGTAACTCTACCTGCCTGTCTGTATTAGATACAAGCCCTGTGGTCGCGGGACGGCGACATTCTGTATGCACTACACTACATTCAACACAACAGCTAAAGAGTAGACGCCGCAGTACCATTGAATCGTATATGCTTCGATGTGAAAGGCATCACACGCACACCCGCTATTAATAGCAATTTCGATATAAAGGAAAATAAAGATAAACCAGGAAAACGCCACAGACAATTCAAAGCAAACAGTAAAACAACACCACGACATAAACGAGGCCATCAACTGCCACCGAGGAGACTATGCAAGCCTTCTATTAATAGGAAACAATGATACCCAACATGTAGGATTGGGCTGAGGGCAACCGCCCGACGTCCAGGTCGGTCTCTTATATATATATTTTTGTAGGTGACTGTGCAAGCCTCCAATTACGGGGGACCATAGTAAATAGGACCTATGATACACACAAAAACCTATACATTTCCCTACTATTTATATGAGTATTTGTTCCTATATACTATGGTCCCCCGTAATGGGAAACAATAATGCCCGAAATACGCAGGATTGGGTTCGGTCAACCGCATGACTTGCAGGTCCGTTTCTCATTGTTTCTCCTCTTTTATCTCGTTGTTGTGCGTCCGTTCCTCCCTATCTTCATTTACCCCCTTCGCTCTTCTTGCTCCTCCTCCCTTTTCTTATTGGTCTTATTTCAGATCCGGGGTGACTACGACAGTAAGCTCTTCATAGCCCCCCCGCCTACGGTGTGTGTATTGCCTTTTGATTGCGACAAGAGCTTCAACCGTTTCTTCCCTCGTCGATTTGTCCCTAACCCCTTCACAGTATTACTGGGGTCCGTAGTAACTAGGACCTATTATACAGTACACAAAAAAAAAACTATTTTATTTCTCCATTTGTACTGACGGTATTTGGTCCTATTTACTATGGTCCCCCATAATAGGCGCTCAGTTGGTTGGTGTCTTGTTTTGATAATAGAAAAGGTAATTGACGAAAAGAAGAACCATACTCACTCGTCCGGGTTCTCGACCCGTGGACCTTAACCTTTGATAGTATTCGAGATTTAAGTACGATAGACCACCCGGGGCGAATGGGTCATGTGTGGAAGTATTGGTGCAAATATTATTCACTAGTGTTTATATTTTTTAGGGCATACTGGTATTTATTTATTTATTTTCCAGGGACATTTTTATATCCTTCGACATCGAGCACAACCAGTGCTCGAGCCGATTATCCCATCCTAAAAAGATACAAGTTCGGTGATGACAATACTACGTACTGCTGTAGATCCTGTGCTCGTCGTTCGTACCGATATAGTGGCGAAGACGTCGCCGGGAAGAAGTCGCGGAGAAGTCGCCGTGGTGAGGTCGCGAGGCGAGGGGTCCGTTGTAGCCGTCGTTACGGCCGACGTAAGCCGAGCAGAATTCTTCGTTGATATTTAGCAAGGAGATGCTAGACCTAGTCTGACTTGGTGGGGAGGATTTAGTCCGCCCCAGGGTCTTGCGACGGAATATTCTCCGGGTAGCTATCTCCTGGGAACGGATCAACACCGTCATGACGTGAGACCGGAGGTCTACTATTGCTTGACGGGTGACGTGTCCTTCGCGCGTGCGTGTTACGAGATCTACGATAGGTGTCTTCGACCCTGTGTCCCACATCGCCGCCTTCTTTAATCGCCTCAAGTCCATCGTCGCTAGGGATGGTTTTGTGGCGGTCATCGGGTTGACTAGTTTGGGAAGCAGGCGGTGGAAGTGCTGGTTTTTGGTCCCATCTTAAACTTAGTGTTAGGCCTGGGCATGAAGTGTCATGCTTCTTACGGCCCTCTACGGTTGGGTGCAACAAGTTTCTTAGCGTTTCCTTGCCCCGGCTGTTCCCACCGGAACGGCGGTTAGAGTGCCCGTCAGATCATGATAGCCACAAGCATGTTCGCCACGTCTCATGGTGCTACTTTCATCACCGTTGTTAACTCGTCTGCCTACAGCTTAGCCAACTGTGTTTGCCAACTTGTTCTTGGTTTTGACTTCGCCGCGGAGCATTGATCGCTGATTTAGCGCTGTCTTAATTTGTGCTCATCTCTCGCCTGCTTTACGCTTGCTTGCGTTTCCCAGGAACGGGAAGGGGGGACGAAGAAGGCGGGGTTTTCGCGATTTGCAAACCTTTCTGGGTTCGGTTTGTGGCGAATAATTTATGACATTGGGGTATTTTGTCAGCGCGATACTCGAGGTCCGACTCCGGGCTGTACCCTCGGAGCCCCAGGCGATATTTGTAACTGTGTTTTTTTTTCTACCAGGCCCAAGTCTATGGTCTACAACCCTGTCTACGAAGTAGGACTCAATTATAGGTTGAGCCTCGTCTGGATGGTCCAACTCGGGTAAGGGTATTTATTTCCCTAATATCAATTCCGCAAGTTTATCAAATTGAGGTGCTGGCGGTGTTTCCCGTCGAAGGTAGGGCTTTATGTGCGCAAGGTGGACGGACACTTCTCGTGTGTCCTCCGTGTGTCTTATTCAAAACACCACTGGTGATAATTGTGAGCAGACGACATACGGTCCGCGCCATGGTAGCAGCAGTTTGGGTTGGGACCATCCGCGTCCTTGCACGGTTTGTACACAAGTACTTTCTGTCCAGGTTGGAACACGGGGTAAGGTAGAGTTTGCTGTTATTTTCTGCTTGTCTGTCTGTACGCTCGGTTATGTTTCGACGTGTGAGGTCGAAATCGACCTGCAAAATTGTACGGCGTATTTTGTGCGAATTCTTCGGTATCTGCTGTTCCTCCTACATGAGGAATCCCGAGAATTATATCGACTGGACGTCGAGGTTGTCGCCCGAACATACGAAAAATGGCGTCTCATGCATCCTAGCACTAAAACTAGTGTTATGAGCTAATTGGACGAACGGTAAAAGTGGTGCCCAGTTGCTTTGATCTATCGCGCTATGCATGACCAGCATGTTGTGCATGATGGCGTGTACGCGTTCTGGTACTGAATTGCCCTGAGGTCGAGAAGGTGTCGTTCGGGTCTTTTTGTATCCTAGAATCTGCTGTAACTGGTATATTACCTTGCTTTCAAAATCGGGGCCTTGATCTGAGTGCAAGGTCTCTAGTTTGCCCACATGCGAATTATTCGTGCGATGGCAGCCCGGGCTACTGTGTCGGCCGCCTTGTCACGTACCGGCAAAAACACTGCAAAACGTCTCAGGTAGTCCATCATCGAGAGAACATATTTACATTCGATTCCTGCGGCTGGGTTGGAGTTGACACCGGTTTGTACTCTACCAGGTCAACCGACCTTCTTTAAAACGGCCGCTCGACAGGCAATTGGCCCGCTAAGATCTTGAGTCTGATGTGTGCTGTTTTTCGTCCTTGCCAAGCTTGGCATTTTTCGCACCAATCTCGCACGTCACGGCTTACAGTACGCCACCGACGGATTTTATCGTAGGTCGGTCTGGATGCGAGGTGTCGTCCTGACATGACGTGGTCGTGGTAAGCGCGCAGAATTAGACCAACACGGGCTTCTGGTACTTCCAACTGATCGCGAAATGTGCTTCTCTTTCGAAGGTGTCCCGGAAGGTACGACATAAATAACAGTCCGTCTTGTACTGACTAGTACGACATCGTTGTTTTCGTTTTTTTCTTGGGCAAGGGCGCGTCTGCGTGCTGAATGTAGTCAATGTATGGGCCGTACCCTGCTGCTTGAGCTGAGCGGAGGTTTTCTTGATCGACGCACATGGAAACATTGGTCGCGCTCGCGAAAACTGAGTTCACACTAAAAATCTCTCTATCGATGCGTAATGGTTCTAGGTTAGCCAGGTTGTCGGCGGAAATATAATATGGGCGGGGCTATCGCGTTGTTTGTACTTCAGGGTCATCTGGTACTTTCCGGAAAATGAATGCAAGGGACGACACAGCTATTTTTTGCAAATGCTCAAACGAAATCATTCGTGAAAGCGTGTCCGGCACGATTTAGAGCTTACCGCGTTTGTGCTGGACGGTGAAATCATACGACTGCAATGCGATCGCCCGGCGCGTTAACATATTCGATGTGTCTTGCATTGAGTATAGGTACCTTAGTGCCGCATGATCCGTCACACACACAACGTGTCCGCCCCGTAAACAGGGCCGCGAGTGACGTATTGCCAACACAGCAGTGTAACATTCTTTGAGTGCAGCGGAGTAGTGACGTTGCCTGTCGTTGAAGCGTTGACTAAAGTATGCGATTACTGCGAGGTCATCGCCTTTCTGATGGGCGAGGAGTGCTCCCGCGCCTGCCTCTGAAGCGTCAACGTGTACGGCGCAGTCTGAAGAAAAATCGGGAAACTGTAGCACGGACACCTGAGTGAGATTTGTTTTCGCTGTTGCGTACGCCCCGTCATGTTCTAGGCCCCAACCTTTAGCAACCTCTTTGATGGACTCTTTTATTGTGGGGGCTACCAGGGGTGCTATGATGCTAGCCAAGTCAGGTATTAATTTGCGAACAAAGTTGACTATTCCTAGTACTGACCGCAACTCCTTATTGGTTTTAGGCGTCTGCAGGTCAACTATATCTAATATACGCGATCCTCACCGATCCGAATTCCACAGGCGGTAAGTATGTGCCCCAAGTATTTAACCTCCTGGGGCCCAAACAATACCTTCGATGGTTTCTGTGTTAGACCGGCTGCTTGCAATGCTTTGAACATGTTTTCTATCAGTTGTAGGTGGCCTTCCCAGGTTGTTGAACAATATATACAGTCGTCCATATATGCCAAGAGACCACTTTTCGGACCAAAGTGTGCGAAAGCTAATGGCATCACTCGCGAGAATAGAAACGGCGTGTTACTTATACCAAAGAGTAAGCGTTCGAAGACTCTCTTTCCATTCTGCGTGACAAAATCAGTCTTATCTTGTTCGCTGACTTCTACTGGTATTATATGATAAGCATTTAGTACGTCGCACACCGTTGTATAGCGTGCTCCTCCGACCGTGTGAATATGACTTCTAAGTTGGGCATAAACGGGCCATCACTCTTTTAATCAGATTTTTATTTATTGTCGACCTGCAATCTACGCAGAACCGAGGAGTGCCGTCTGTGAGTTTGCGACAACAGTTTCTGCGGAACCCCAGGGACTAGGGCACTGTTCGATGATTCCATTCTTTTCCTTTTGGTTCACGCACTTATCGATAGTCTTGTACGCGTGGGTTTGCCCGATACGGAGTTCTCTGTACAGAACGCGTTCCAGGTTCAAGAGGAAACGTTGCTTCGTCTATGAATATAGGGTGCATTTACTTAGCTCTTGTGGTGACAGATATATACAGCTTCTGTATTTTGTGCATAGGTCCCGTACTTGTGCGTATTCGCGAGGTGTGAACGTGGTCTTAAAAAACGCTTAGTAAGTGTTGCACGGAGTTCGTTGCGCGTACATTCTATTGTCTTGCTGTCGATCTGAATTGCACTGGTCGTGTTGTTCAAGACTACTGATACGGGTGTAATATGTCCTATTAATAGCAATGCGTTCCGTTTCAAGTATACGTATTGATGAGACGGGTTCGCGATTGGGACGAGTGCTGTTTATCAGTGGCCCACCAATGGCACACTACTGTACGAGCAACTACAATAAATTGAAAGGCTTCGGGTACAGCAGACGATTCAATGTCCGCGACCATGACGATCATTGCTTCAAGTAGTGCAGCAGTGGTTGCGGTTGGAGCCTTCACCGACTCTACTTGTACCGCCATCTCACTCTGTGGGGAGAAGCAGCATTTGTGTTTGAAACACGCCGGTACGGGTTCGACACTATTGTAGCATTAACTGAGACGACGGAGTACTGAGCTGTCGCAGTGTTTTCGAGGTGGGCCGTAACATGCGCTCTGCGCGTGAGGTCCGTATCGACCAGAAATCGGTGGCATGTGAAATTTTATGGTTGTTTTCCCAAACGTAACAACCAACAGACTGGACGATTGTCAGCAATTCCGAACTGTCATTGTGCTCCAAAAAAACTTTAATATAGTATACTGGACGGTCAGCCTTGCATCGCTTTGGTAGTCCACTTCCACGAAACAATGCTTGATATTAATTGAAAAAGCCGAAAAGGTGGGAGGGGGGGGGGCTGCCCTGGCCCCCCCCCCCCCCCTGCATACGCACGCCTTCCTTACCCCATAATAAAATAGCCGGAGGGAAGAGAGAAAAGGGGGTTGCCTCGTTCCTTTTCGCTTGATTACGCCTCCCACCCCCTTCCACACAAACAAAACGCGGTCGACCTCCTTACCGGTCGCGCTCCGCTAGTGGAACGCCTCCCCAGACGCTTCCACGCCGGGGACCCACCTCGACTGCCATACGATTATGAATGTAGTGATTCCGTTTCAAACGGCCCGTGCGATCGGGATTAAACCACTACTAATCGACCACTATGTGCTTGTGCTTTCGGGTGGTTCCGTTTCTAACGGCCCGTTCGTACCGGGAAACAACCACGATTGCCAAACGTTTATGTGATGATTCCGTTTCTAACGGCCCGTGCGATCGGCATTATGCCACCACGTAATCGACCACCCACTTACGCGTGCTTTCTAGTGGTTCCGTTTCTAAAGGCCCGTGCGATCGGGAACCCACCACGAAAACCAAACCATTAATATGTAATGTTTCAGACGGCCCGTGAGATCGGGATTAAACCACTACTATTCGACCACTACGTGCTTGCGCTTTCGGGTGGTTCCGTTTCTAACGGCCCGTGCGTACCGGGAAACTACCACGATTGCTAAACGTTTATGTGATGATTCCGTTTCTAACCGCCCGTGCGATCGGGATTATGCCACCACTTAATCGACCACCCACTTACGCAATCTTTCTAGTGGTTCCGTTTCTAACGGCCCGTGCGATCGGGAACCCACCACGAAAACCAAACGATTAATATGTAATGTTTCAAACGGCCCGTGAGATCGGGATTAAACCACTACTATTCGACCACTACGTGCTTGCGCTTTCGGGTGGTTCCGTTTCTAACGGCCCGTGCGTACCGGGAAACTACCACGATTGCTAAACGTTTATGTGATGATTCCATTTCAAACCGCCCGTGCGATCGGCATTATGCCACCACGTAATCGACCACCCACTTACGCAATCTTTCTAGTGGTTCCGTTTCTAACGGCCCGTGCGATCGGGAACCCACCACGAAAACCAAACGATTAATATGTAATGATTCCGTTTCAAACGGCCCGTGCGATCGGGATTAAACCACTACTAATCGACCACTATGTGCTTGTGCTTTCGGGTGGTTCCGTTTCTAACGGCCCGTTCGTACCGGGAACCCACCACGATTGCTAAACGATTATTGAATGTGATTATTCCGTTTGTAACGGCCCGTGCGATCGGGATTATGCCACCACTTAATCGACCACCCACTTACGCAATCTTTCTAGTGGTTCCGTTTCTAACGGCCCGTGCGATCGGGAACCCACCACGAAAACCAAACGATTAACATGTAATGATTCCGTTTCAAACGGCCCGTGCGATCGGGATTAAACCACTACTAATCGACCACTATGTGCTTGTGCTTTCGGGTGGTTCCGTTTCTAACGGCCCGTTCGTACCGGGAACCCACCACGATTGCTAAACGATTATTGAATGTGATTATTCCGTTTTTGTAACGGCCCGTGCGATCGGGATTATGCCACCACTTAATCGACCACCCACTTACGCAATCTTTCTAGTGGTTCCGTTTCTACCGGCCCGTGCGATCGGGAACCCACCACGAAAACCAAACGATTAATATGTAAAGATTCCGTTTCAAACGGCCCGTGCGATCGGGATTAAACCACGACTAATCGCCCACTATGTGCTTGTGCTTTCGGGTGGTTCCGTTTCTAACGGCCCGTTCGTACCGGGAACCCACCACGATTGCTAAACGATTATTGAATGTGATTATTCCGTTTGTAACGGCCCGTGCGATCGGGATTATGCCACCACTTAATCGACCACCCACTTACGCAATCTTTCTAGTGGTTCCGTTTCTAACGGCCCGTGCGATCGGGAACCCACCACGAAAACCAAACGATTAATATGTAATGATTCCGTTTCAAACGGCCCGTGCGATCGGGATTAAACCACTACTAATCGACCACTATGTGCTTGTGCTTTCGGGTGGTTCCGTTTCTAACGGCCCGTTCGTACCGGGAACCCACCACGATTGCTAAACGATTATTGAATGTGATTATTCCGTTTGTAACGGCCCGTGCGATCGGGATTATGCCACCACTTAATCGACCACCCACTTACGCAATCTTTCTAGTGGTTCCGTTTCTACCGGCCCGTGCGATCGGGAACCCACCACGAAAACCAAACGATTAATATGTAAAGATTCCGTTTCAAACGGCCCGTGCGATCGGGATTAAACCACGACTAATCGCCCACTATGTGCTTGTGCTTTCGGGTGGTTCCGTTTCTAACGGCCCGTTCGTACCGCGAACCCACCACGATTGCCAAACGATTATGTGATGATTCCGTTTCTAACCGCCCGTGCAATCTGGATTATACCACCACTTAATCGACCACCCACTTACGCGTGCTTTCTAGTGGTTCCGTTTCTAACGGCCCGTGCGGTCGGAAACCCACCACGAAAACCAAACGATTAAGATGTAATGATTCGGGATTAAACCATTACTAATCGACCACTGTGTCTCCTTCCCCTCCGTTTGCCCATCCGCCGTGGAAATTTGTTGCGGGAGGGTGGGCGGGAAAAAACAACTAGACGACTCCCTGACGTCCCTTGCCCGGTTCTATTCAGCTCGTGCGGGGCCTTGCCCGTCCGCTATCTATTCTGGATACTCGCTGCACCTACGACCCCGCTTCACACCGCTCTACCGCTGCTTGCTCGTATCTGAACTGCGTTGGTCTTTCTTAATCGATCATCCGGAACTTCTATTATTTTTCATTCTTACCCCCGTACTAAACATCCCTTGGTATTATATGGGAAACCCTCCGAAACCGTCTCGTTCCTTCACTGGTTTATCTTTTATATCCGTTACCCCCAAACACCAGGTTGCCCCTACGACAACCTTCCTCTTTGGTTGTCCACTTCCACGAAAAGATGCTTGATATTAATTGAAGAAGCCGAAAAGGTGGGGAGGGGGGGGGCTGCCCTGCCCTGGCCCGTCCCCCCCCCTGCATGCGTACGCCTTCCTTACCCCTATATTAAATAGCCGGAGAGAAGAGAGAAAAGGGGGTTGCCTGGTCCCTTTTCGCTTGCTTACGCCTCCGACCCCCTTCCACACAAACGAAACTCGGTCGACCTCCTTACCGGTCGCGCTCCGTTAGTGAAACGCCTCCCCTCACGAGACCGCAGTTTCTTCCCCCCTTCGTCCGGATACGTGTAAGGACTGTTTGGGTACTTTGCAGCCTCCCAAGCGGTCCTTACTATACCGGGCGGAGTAGCACCTATAGTATTCAACCCCATCTCGTCCCTTGTCCTGGCTGTCTCTCAAACTCCCCCCCCCCATGCTCCAATACCTCTGATACCCATACCGGGTCTTCCATGTTAGCCCTAACGTACACCATAAACGAGTCCGACGACCACCTCCCTTCTTTCTTAATCACTGCCTCTGGCACTCTTCTCGCGGCCAGTCTGGTTGCCCCCCCTATTCTCCCCGAATGCAACGTGAATTCTTTCGGAATCAGACTTGCCCCCGTTCCTCACCCCTCTTGCTTCCACCTCCTCCCTACACTGGCCAGACCTTCCCTCAAGCACTGGGTTGCCTTCTCCCTGGACCAGACCCTCCAACCGTCCGCTCCTCGATATGACATCAAAGGGGCTTCCCCTGTCAACTCCCCGTCATTGTACATTTCGAAAAGCTCCACCAATAGCCCCACTGCCCCCCCTTCCTCTCCTCCACCCCGTCCTGATCTTGTCCTGACTAGTACCGCCCCTTTTCTTCCTTGATCCCCCTTCGATCCCCTGAACCTCACCTCTACCTTATTTGCTTCCCGAATGCTACCCTCCGCCAGTTGATCGTTATCTCTGAAAAACGCCACATCCCCCCTCGTTAAGCAGTACCTGGTATACCTTATGATACACCCCTCTCTCCTTGGCAAACAATTCTGACGCTCGCAACATAAAAATAGGACAGAGCCAGACCTATCCTTAACACCCTCCCCCCTTCCCCCCATGATGCAGTGCTTCCTTGCATCCCCCTCAGCATCCCCCAAGTCATTGGTCTTCTTACCCTCTGCTGACTACCCGTCTCTGCGTGTGCCCTCTTGATAACTTGCCTCACCGATCTGATCAATGGGTTACTCATAGGCACCGAAAGCCCCACGAACTGCTCATGGTAGAAATTAATCGCCACCAACTTGCCTACAACCGTCGACTCCTTGTTCCCCTTTTCTGCGTAGCAGTACCCCATCAATTCGACCAACTCCCCCACTAACTCCATCTCCCCCATGTCTTTCCGCAGCCAACACCCCTTCCCGATCAACGATCTCCAGCTCACCCACATCCTCCAATTCGCTTCGTAAGTTTTTCGAGATGAAGCTGCAACTCTTCCAAATGCGTACTCTCTCACAATATCTCCGAACACATTAGCTGCTTCCCCGATCCCAGTCCCTGCACCTGCCAAGCGATTTCGGGACATTCTGCGTTCAGTTTCTCGGGAATCTGTTCCTCTCGCCACCTAGTCAGACCATCTGCCAACCTGTTATCGACCCCCCGTACGTGCCTTGCCTGAAAACACCACCTTCCCCGTGCTTCCAACGCCCCCATCATTCTCATCAATGCCCCTACTCTCGCTTGTTTCTTACCCCCCCCACGACACCTCTTTACCCAGGTTACGGCTGCTTCGTTATCTGCCCTCATCAAAACTGCCTCCCCCTTCCTGCCCGGTCTCTCCCCCCTCATGTCTACCATTACGAACGCCGTCACCACCATGGCCATGACCTCCAACAGGTTAATGGAAATTAAATCAGCTACCGCCTGCCCCCCCCTTATCGTACGTTTCTGCACCTCTTCTGGCAGGGCGAATCTCCAGTACACCCCCGTTTCCATGCACAACCCCCTATCGCTGTCAATGAAGCGTCCGAAAACCAGGTTCTACTCGGCCTCTGCTTCACGAAGCTGAAAGACGGTGCTGTAATGCTCTCTCCCCCGTACCCTCCCACCGTCTCCAAAAACCATCTCCACCATCCCACGTCTGCCATGAACTCCCGCGACAACCGTAAAACTCGTCTCGCTTCCTTCTGCTTTCTGAACCTACCCCACGCACC
This sequence comes from Macrocystis pyrifera, assembly GCA_031763025.1. NCBI lineage: Eukaryota > Phaeophyceae > Laminariales > Laminariaceae > Macrocystis > Macrocystis pyrifera. The sequence goes on along the minus strand of JASSKH010000009.1, from coordinate 4,813,083 downwards.
CCCCCCCCCGGTCCGCTCCACCCCATCAAGATGCAGATTAGATAACTGCAGAAGCCGACGGACGAAGTACCGTCCGGGCCGGATTACAAAGCATGCGTGGTGCAACTTCCCTGCTAACACTAGCACCTCCCTCACCGTTGCCGTCTGCCGCCCTGCTGGCCAATCTGCCAATCGCGCGCGTAATTCGTCTACCTTTCGTTTCGGGAGGGCAATAGTCATGCTCTCTGTGTCAACATCGTACCCCAACACCTCTTGTTGCGTTGCCCAGCCTGTCACCTTTTCTCCCGAAAGTAACGGTTCCTCCCCTTCTGACCTCTCGCCCATAGCCTGCTCGTGGATTCCCGCTAGCGATCGAGACAAGTCCAAACAACGCGCCCCTTCCGGATCCCACTGAACCTCTACTGAGATGGCTTCATCCATAAAAAAACACACAAAGGCTGGGTCGTCCTGCCCTCCCCTGTTCGCTGGCCGCACTACGCACTCTGCCGGCCACTGTGCTACTGGACGCCCCGTTGCCTGCGCAACCGTCACGTGCTCTACCGCGCGGTCTCCCGCCCTCGAGAACGACGCGGATTCTCTCGTGGTGTTGCGTTGCGCATGCTGCATCGCAACTGATATCACGCCCCACCACCCCGGACTACCCCTCCACCCAAACTGCAAGCGCAAATCGACGAAAAGGTACTCCCCCAATACGGACCCGAAGGCCGCTGCACCGTCAGGGTCTACTGGGATCTGTCTGAACGCATGTTTTCACGTCCATTTTTTTAATAAGAATTCGCGCTCGATCCCCGAACTTAACCCTCAACCCCAGTACCCTTTGTAAAACCTCATGCATCACCCCCGCCAGCGCACATGCCGGAATCTTATCCCAATCCGTCGTCGAGTTCACCGACCCGGCCCATTTTTCGCCCTCGAAGGTCATGTCGTGGATTATCCTTATCTTTTCGCGCTCTTCTACTACCCCAACTGGGGACACCCGCAGTCCCGGAACCTTCTCTGCTTGCTTCGTTGGGAAAACAATTGCTCTGCCCCCCGCCACGTCCGCAACCGCTTTTTTCCACACTGCGTCGCTAAATTTCTGCGCGCTTGAATGGTTTCCATATGCAAGTTCCTGTTTAAGGTCCCCCCCTGGCCCAACGTCTACTGGTACCCCCACGAGCGCTATGTGCTTCAACTTGTCGATTTCCGGGAATTGGTGCTTGTCCCCGAAGAACGCTTGTACGCGCTCTGGGTCCATGTGGGGTGCTGTCAACGAACCCCCCAACCATTGCACAACCCTCCCTACCCCCCCTTCCCCCGCCCCGGTTACTCGTGATAAAACTGCCCCAGCCGTCGTAGCTAAAACTCGCACTAAGCTTGCCGCCTTCACCGATTCCCCCGACACCTTCCCCAACAATCCCTGTGCAACCTCCCAACGCTTCTGATCTTCAACGCGCCGGCCGGATATCGCACCTGTTTCTGACAAAACCACCGACCCCGGAGTCGGACCCCCCCTTTGGCCAAGCGCCCAACCCGAACCCCCCGCCGTCGCCCTCGTCGGCGTCGCCCCAGAGCTCGTGACGATTGCTCGCTTGGTTGGCTCCTCTGTGCCGCGGAGCCCGTGTCCTCATTTCTTCGCCGGCCCGTCGTTCCCCTCCCCTCCTTCTCCGTCCCTCGTCCTCCTCCCCCACCCTCCCCCGTCCCTCTCCCTCTTACGCTTCTCCAAACCGCCTCCGTCCCTCGGCAGATACGCACCCTTCGGGGTTTTGTAGCTACCTTCGTGCCTGTACCTGCACGGCAGCCCCTTCTTAAATTGGTCATTGCGCTGCGATGGGGCTTGTTGCACGGAGTTGGACTGCTCGCGGTTCCCATATGAGCCGTTCCCACGCCCCCTACCCTGCGACGTGTAACCCCCCCTACCCCCCCTACCCGACCGCATGTGAGCTCCTTGGTGCACTGTCGGACTACCCTCAAAGTGCACGTTCCTACTCGTACCCAGGCCACTCAGGGTATTTGCTCACACTCTACCGTCGTCGTTGTTGCCCGACCCTCCTACTGAAGACTGATCGTCCTCGGCGTTACCGGCCACCCCGTTCCCTTGGGTCGACCCCCGCCTTGGCACTGGGCCTCCCACAAGATTGCCGTGCTCCTCGTCCTGCTGCTGTATCGCGGTAAGAGGTTCCCCCATCCTGCTCGTCGACCCTCCCAACGCACAGGCTCAACGACTGCTGACCACGTGACGACTCCTTGACGTCCCTTGCCCTGTAAAAAAAACAACTAGACGACTCCCTGACGTCCCTTGCCCGGTTCTATTCAGCTCGTGCAGGGCCTTGCCCGTCCGCTATCTATTCTGGATACTCGCTGCACCTACGACCCCGCTTCACACCGCTCTACCGCTGCTTGCTCGTATCGGAACTGCGTTGGTCTTTCTTAATCGATCATCCGGAACTTCTACTATTTTTCATTCTTACCCCCGTACTAAACATCCCTTGGTATTATATGGGAAACCCTCCGAAACCGTCTCATTCCTTCACGGGTTTATCTTTTCTACCCGTTACCCCCCAAACACCAGGTTGCCCCTACGACAACCTTCCTCTTTTAAATCTTGATACGTCACGAATTGACTGTCCATAGTGTGCCCAGAGGTATAAAAGCATATGTTCTAGACAAATTTAGCAACCGAAATGTTTTCCCGTCTGATGCTGATCTCAAAAACAAAAACAGTGATAGGTGTGATTTTTAGCGCATCTCGGCATAATGTACCCGGCTGTAGAGCGCATCGACTGATATGAAAAACAGGGGCTACAGAAACCTAGTTCGTGATTTGCCACACACAGATGAACAAAAATCACCCTAATCGTACACTTGAGTAAGAAGTACCACCCCGTCAAAAAATAGTAGTTTCTATATACATCATACAAAGGGAAACGCAACACAAGAAAAAAAAAACAAGAATGAACTACAGGAGGCTTTGAAAAACAAAAAAAGAGGAGTTCTTCGCCCGCACGGGGAAAACAAATGGAAAGGCGGGAGAGACAAGCACCGAGAACACAGCGGAGCCGCGACTATCGTGCGTTGGAGCGACGACATGACGGGGCTCCCCGTGCACGCGATGAGGCTGTGGTCAAATGTGCTGCTGAGACCGAAGCTCGCCAATCGGCCGAGAGTCTAGCCGAGGAGCGAAAATTGTCACTGGAAATCGAGGAGCGGCAGCGACTTGTCACGGCAGCAAACTTTCCGGGGAGCGTCAACACCGACTGCACGCGCAGGCAGAAACGCGTGCAGCACTAGCGGTGCTGGCAACCGAGGAGGGGCGGAGGTGGGCAGAGGTGGCGAGGGTGGCGAGGCTGTCGGAGGAGATGGATGGCCACCTTCCATCTCATCCTCCTCTCGCTGTGGCGCTCTCTGTTGCTGCTGCTCATCCTACCTTCTTATTTTCTATATATGGATTTCCCCTATTTTCTAATTCTTGGTCTCCTGAAATGCTTCTGAGCTATGTTCGTCTCCAATGAAGAACATGTCGACGGCTGCTGTCAATGTTCTTCGTTGTGGTTGGTCGAAAAAAACGAAATTAATCTCTGCGCGCAACGGTCAATGGACACCGATATTGCTGGTACCGGCAATAAAAGGGACCTCACGAGCAGAGCTAGTTTTTAGCTTTACTTGTCCCCGGTGATATGCTTTTATTTCGACTTGAAATGTTTTCAATGACAAATGCTCTGTACGTCGAGGACACCGCCGAAGGCGTTCATGATAGAGTGTGCGAGTAGCATCATGTCTGGCCGTAAAGAGGGCAATACAATCGCCTCAACTGGCAGGGTAAAAATATCTCCTAACGTCAGTTCAAAGCGAACATATCCGAAACAATTGAGATGTGAACCATCAGCACTGCTGAGGTTGATCGCTCCCGCAGCCACACTACAAAAAATTCAGTGTCGTTCATTGTGGGGTGTGTCTGGACGAAGTTCATAGAAATGCGCGGTACATCGGTTGCTGTTTCAATGGTGATATTGTGCGCAGGATGATTGTTGACTCTGGCGTTTACTCGTACGCGTTTCGATGACGAGTTCGGATATTTGGGGTACCCACTCATTGCGAACACGTGGACAGCATCAAAGTGCCTTTCCTGGTTAGCGTCGCATGACATAAAAAAACTGATGATGATTCTTATCGTTTCAAATCGCAGTTCACAGCAGAAACATACAAGGCTAGTGGTACTACGGAAGGTGAAAACAAAACACTCTCACGCTGACCACTTTTCTCGGCCCTGCTTGTTGTTTCTACAGTGTGTCCCACTCCATGCTGTACTGCTAATACGCTCGGAACTTGCTGCTTCGTTGCAAAGTCCATTGCAGTACTCGACTGGTTGTCTGCATGTGCGTGTTTCGCACAGGTGTTCGCCAGAGGAGTGGCGCTCGTTTTTCGGCCACTTTTGTCCCTCCTCTTATCACTAGGTCAACCGACGCTGGCTACGCCCCCCTTAGCCTGAACGTCCGAATGCTGAAGGCCGAGGAAATTGAGACTCTGCTGTACGGGTGTGCCACGTGGACACTCAGAGCGGAACACTTTGCCAAGCTTCGAACAGCTCACCACCAAGTCCTGTTGCGAGTCATTGGCTTCAAGCACCGACTTCGTACTGACCATGCCACCCTCTCGTACGCGAAGGCCCTCAAGATGACACTTTGCGAGAACATTGAAACGACCATTCGTAAACAGCCGCTCTTCTTTGCGGGGGGCGTGGCACGGGAAATCAAGGAGCGATTACCCAGTCGGTTAATGTTCGGGACGATGGCTGGTGGGGAGAACCCGAGACCTTGCGGACAGTTTATGACTCGGCATAGATGCATAGTCGAAGACCTTAGGGAGTTCCGAGACACCGAAGGGTCAACGGAACTTGCCCCATTGGTGTTTAGAGTTGAGACCGCGCTGTGGTCCACTGCAGCAAAAAAGGCGTGGAAGTGGTACCGGGGGATCCTTGCTGCAGCCGAACGGTTCATGGTGAGGTGGAACAAGGCCGAGGCCGAGCTGAGTAGGCAGCGCCGCGCATCCGCCGTGGGTGGTGTCCAAGGGCATGGAGGGGGGGGGGCGAAACAGGAGGAGTGTCAGAAAGCGCGACCAAGGGAATGCGGAGAGGGGAGGAAACAGGAAGAGTAGAAGGGAAACTGCGGTGGACGAACGTAGAAAGGATATCGCAGACAAGGTAGCAAGCACCAGGCCGACTAACAAGTAGAACATGACTATACTACTCGTGCTACCAACTGGTGCAGCTGGTTCGAACGTGGTCTTCCTTTGTCTTCTATTATTATTGTTTATTTTTTTTCTTTCTTGCGCTGATCCTCTGTGATTTTCATTGTATTTCTTTCTCTTCCTTACTTCGATTGATAAACCTTATTTGAAGGAGTCGTGTGGCGTGGGTGGATGACGAGCCTGCTTTGCATGTCTCGTATTGTCTGACGCCGAGGGGCTGGGCATAGTTGACGAATGCAGGACGGAGACGGCAGCCAGGGTAGCAAGGTACCAGGCGGACTAGCAGGGAGAACCTGTCTGTGCTACACGTACCACAAACTGTTGCCGCTACCTAGAGGGCGCTTTGTGCTATGGTTTGCCTGTTATTTTCCTTTGGTTCTTAGTGTTACCCTGTTTACGACGAGTAGTGGTGTTTTTCTTCTTTTTCCTTTTTTTTTCCAGGTCGTTCTTTTCAAGTGTCTGCCACATCCCCTGCGGGGGGGGGCACGACGGTTTTTCTTTTTCTCTTTCGATTTGTCTTTGATTTTGTTTTCCTTTGTTTCCTTTCGTTTCTCTATTTCATAGAATGTGTGTGTCGTGCCTGTCGTATCCAGTATGATGACATGGCATCGCATTGCTCACAGCTGTGTTTACTGCATACATACGTGGCAAAGTAGTATCTCTGCCGTAGCTTTGTGACCACAGAAGTTGGGTCTCTTCTAGGATCGAACAATCGGCACAGACACTGGTTGTGCTGGATGTCGACGGGTAGAAAGAACGGTTTAATGTGAAGAAAACACACACATGGTTACGCTATTAATAGCTGCTTGCGCTATCGTTTGCACCGCGATCTCGGTGGTCCTAGTTAACATATTCCCCGAACCGGTTTGAGCCAACCTGCGCGGGCCACCTCACTTATCAGCCATGCTGACTATCCAAACCTTTTCCTCGTGCGCCTTGGCCAAACGCAGGGCGCTACTGCGTGTTCTGAGATCTTCGATATAGGTATCTCCGACCTTGTCTTCCACAGCAGTACACCTGTTTTCTCTGCGTATGCGTCTGTGGTCCCTCGTTTGAAATTCTTGTACTCGTACGTACGTACGTACGTATTTAACGTACGTATTTATACATACCAGGTACATACTTACGCTGATTATTATTATTACGCTGATTTCTCTTTTTCATTGGGGATGTTGTGATATGTACTCTGTTGTTTTCAATGGTGACACGAGTACGATACGAAGAACCACGAACACACGCGGATTTCGTCTGTTTGTTGTTGTTCTCACATTAACTCTCAAACGAAGGAGTCCGTGGTCACCCAAAGGTGCTGGAACCCTAGGAAAATCCGAAAAACCATAATAAATCGAAATTCGGTTTCCTAAACATTCACGACACGAAGAAGGCGAAGACGCACACAAGATGAAATCAATGTGCAAACTGAACCAAAATGGCCGCGGGTATATCATCTCAACTACAACATAGAGTTCCCCCCGTTCCCACCACTAACCAACTCGTGGCTGCTGACTACAGCGATTGCTGTCTGGAGTGCTGCCTGCACCGTACGAAACGCACGGTAGTCGTGAACACAGAGAGGAACACGCCTGCTGCCTGTGGTGTTGTCAGAGTGACGACTCGCGGACATGCAGTGAAAAAGGAGCAATCGAACCCAAACCCACCCCACGAATATCAACGTTATTCATCTCTTCCCGGACTGTCTGACACTAAAGGTGCAGCACAGCGATGATACCACGTCCCTGATACTTGCGGGGGTCATTCCACATGAAGGGTATATAACTCCCCAGTACAAAGACCAGTGACGTAAATAACACCATACTACTGCCTCGTGAGAAACAAAACACCAGGAAAACCAAACGATGACTGCTTCTCTCGTGATGGTGTGCGCACCGGTCATGGGTCTCCGTGTGCCGTCCTGCTGCCGTTCTTCATGACCGCCTCATTGCCTTAGCCCAATCCGCCCGCTCCTTTGCACGTGCTTTAGTTGCCTCTCCCTTCCAGTCGGTTCCCCTTCTCCCCCGTCCCGAAAAACAAAATGCTCCTCGCACTTGCGGTTCTGATCTAAAAAACAAACAATTCTCGCGCAGGGCGAGTTCAGTCCGTCTCTTCCCCGCCCATCGACGCTCTGTCTCCCTCCTCCTTTGTCGTCGAATTAAGCCTCCTACCTGCGCAATAGACTGCACCGTAGTTTGGCCTGTGGTGGAGCCTGCCTCCTCGCACGGACATCCCGATTGAGCATTGTTGCTATGCCGCTGCTGCCTAAAAAAGACGGGCGAATCGTTGGTCTCCGTGCCTGACGCACCACGTACGACCCAACTCTACTGCCGCCTGAGCCTCGCGGCCACACGCAGCAGTAAGAAGGCATCACTCCTTAAGGGCGAGTCCGGCCTTACACCCGCCAGAAAGACCTACTCCACTCGCTATAAGCCTGGGTCATGCCTCGCAGCATGCCTTTACCACCCCGCGTCGACGAGGTGCTGTCAAGCTTGGTCGTACGGTAAGATAATTGTTTACACCTGACTTTGGCCACAGCCCAAACAGAAAGCACCCTCCAGGCAGCTGCAGCAGTTGGTGGTACCTGTAGCATAGGCCACCGGGCCTACCTACAAACGGTACCCGGTCTGGTACCCTTCCAGGCTGTGTGCCGTCCATTCTTACTGTCGTCAATCGTGTCCTCCCTCGGCGATTCACAACAAAGAACTCTCGTCTTGCACCCAAGAAATCATACTTTTTTCGATAGGACAAGAAAAAAACAAATACCTGATACAGTAGGAATAAAGTAGAGAAATTCACGTACGTACGGAAGGACAAAAACAAAACAAGAGGCGACTCCACCAACCATATGAGTGAAATAAAATAATACCTGTGGTCTACCTATTTGCGGGGTCGTGTCAAACAAATGTTCCCATTTTATGATGTTCAACCCTCTTACTGACATGACCGTTGGGTTGGGGAGATTAGGTAATTATCTTCATATTTCCACGGGTTAATGCAACGGAGAGTATCGCGTGTCTACAAGCCTCCTGCGTCTACTGCTACACCTACACTGTAGCACGACAGGCGTCTGAGCATGTACTGTCGAGCACAGGGACGTTAGAATGAGGGGCAGGCATATTTTATATTTTACAAGTTGGTTTTCTGCTCGTACAAAACGTGATGGACGATATACGAGTCATGCCCACCCAATCCTATCCACGAGTATGTATGTGATCAAATACAGCGGTCTACGTACGAGCGCCCGACGTGCACATTACTTTATTTCGTGTGTTGGTTGCCTGATTGTGCGCACATATATATGCCCGGACGGTTCGCCGTGATATGCCCTGGCGGTTCACCGTGACGTGCAAGCCCACCTATCACTTGAACACTCGAGCTACAAGGAGATATTCCAGACTGGGTATACTGCCAGTATTTCTATTTCCTAGGATGTGTGTGTCGTGCCTGTCGTATCCAGTATGCTATGATGACATGGCATTGCAGTGCTCACTGTGCTTACTGCACACCTGGTACGTGACAACGTATCGTCTCTGTGGCCTAGCGTTGTGACCACATAACTTGTATCTCTTCTAGGATTGAAGAATTGGCACGGACACTGGTTGTGCTAGATGTCGACGGGTAGAGAGAACGGTTTAATGTGATGAAAACACACACACATACTGCCAGTACGCTGGTTACCGGGCACGACAGCCACGCACGACAGGGAGGACCACGTAACGTACGACCAACCTGCTCGCGTATACGGGCGAGCATCGAGCAGGAGTGCGAAAATGAGCGAGAACATGCTCGCGGATGATGGCAAAATGAAGGATTTTTTTGGTAGGGAAGGCTGCGCCATCAGTTCAAAAATGTTATGCTTCCTCTCATTTACCTCCCGCTCTCTCACCTCCACAGACCCCTCGCTGCAAGCGCTGCCTCGCGTCGTTGCCGCCCTGCCTAATACTGCAAACCAAGCGAGGTGCTCGGATATTTTGCATTTTTAATACGTAAAGGAGTGCAACCAAATGTAGATAGGTAGGTTTGCAAATGTATGGTATTTGCTTTGCCGTGCCGCTGATGCCCGCGTTCAGAGCGGTCCGGTTGATGTGCTGCTGTTTTTAACTGTTTCGTATTATACGAGATGTTCCTGCCCTGCTGTACCAGGTATAAGGTATGCTCGTAGTTCAGAAGCTCATGCCCGAGTGCATCTTGTAGAAATCGAGAATAACAAAGACTTAAGATGAGTTTGAATGAGCACAAAGTCTGAAACAAAATAATCCGTTGAACATACAACAACCTATAACTACTTGTTCTTAGATCTCACTCTCTGAGCGTGCTCGGTTGGTACACCCCTGGCCTCTCAGAGCTCCCACTTGGAAATCGCCTCCTTTTATTACTTGTCGGACCTTTTCAGCGGGTCTTTGTTTGCTCAATTTCTCTTCGTACTTCCAGTCCTTCGTTCCTTTTTTCTTCTTTCGTTTCGTGTGCGTGCGTGTACTCCGAGCACGGCGCCGCGGGCGAACCCGGCACCGTCGCGGATGTCAGCGGGTGCTCGCGGGTAGAGAGGGAGTTGAAAGGAGCACGGTCGCCGCTTTCGTGCCTAGGCGTCGCGTGTGCCTCGAGACACGAGGGATGCAACAATAGGCTCTGTCTGGCCTCCCTTTGTGATTTTTGATAGAGTGCGTTCGAGTATTTAAGGGTCGTTCGGGATTGTAAGATAATATTCGAGCCGTGCATATTTTTGCGACCGGGCTGAAAATTAAACCCAGTCTGAGCACCAACATTATCGAGCTGGCGAACGAGGTCCACGGTGAGCACCGGGCTTCACGCGAAGCGGGCGACAGGGCTCACTGTAGAAGAGAGGGAGGAAAGCTTTACCCGGACCGAATCGGTGGCGAGATGGTCGCCAGAGGGGCGGGCGGCGTACGAGGCTGAGAGAGAAGCTCTGCTGTTTGATTTTTTCTGTTTTTCTGTTTTTCTGTTTTTCTTTTTTTCTTTTTGACAGATGTAAGGTGTTCCAATCAGGTAGTAAATTAGTACTCGAAAGGGGATGGGGATAATTTTTTCTTTCAGAATTTTTCGGTTTCATTTTCATGGTTTTGCTGTGTTGCTGTGCCGTGCTGTTCTTTATCTTTCGTGCATACGAGTACAGACACAGAGCATATCGAAAGAAGAAAATAAGTACCCTACCTGGGGTATGTACGTACGTACGAAATGTGAGCGAGCGTAGCGGAAAACCGGATGTACATCGTTGTCTTTTTTCGCGACATGCTGTGGCATGCCGTGGCACCACCTGCGGCTAAACCTTCCACGGCAACTTTCACGGCATACCACGGAACCTTCCACGGAGCTCCACGGCATACCATGCAACCCTAACCCTAACCCTACCCCTAACCCTAACCCTAACCCCAACCCTAACCCTAACCTAGGTGTCGTGGACATTGGGGTGCCGTGGGGGTTGCCATGACATGCCGTGGGGTTGCCATGGAGTGCCGTGGCGGTAGCCGCGAGGGTTGCCATGGTACTACCCATGGTATGCCGGGCACCCCCCACAGCGTGCCATGGAGTCCTATGCCACACCATGTGATGCTTTGGTGTTGCCATGGTATGTCATGGGCGGTACCATGGGAACGCCACGGCATGCCCACAGCAAGATCAAATAGTGTAGAACCTGGGAAAACCGCCCGCGACGCGAAGCGTATGTGGCGTCCGAGCTGTTTTCTCTTGAATCATGGCGGCGGGACTGTTGGCAATGTCAAGTCGACAGTTTGCAGCTACAGTCATGAAAAAAACAATACCACAGGTATTCAATCATGGACCTCTGTCCACTTCCCGTAATTTGATGTACTTTTCCTTCCTGAGCGAGCGTAGCGGGCGGCGTAGGCCGCCCGCGGAGTGAAGCGCCTTGTAAATACTTACAAAGCGCATACAGAAATAACTAAAATAACGAACACACACCCCTCAATGCAAGTGCTTATTTATGCAGATGGCAATGAGGGTCTGTTCAGCTAGGGGCGTGTCAGATATCTGACAGCCTGGACCGTACGAAACGCACGGTAGTTGTGAACACAGAGAACAACACGCCTGCTGTCTGAGGTGCTGTCAGACGGACGACTCGCGGACATGCAGTGAAAAAAGAGCAATTGAGCCAAAAACCACCATACAGGTATCAAAGATCGCCATGTCTTCCCGGACTGTCGAACAGAAGGTGCAACACTGCGATGAAACCACGATTCTGACAAGTTCGGGGGTCCTTCCCCATCAAGGGCATACAACTCGCCAACACTATACACAAACCAGTGACGTATGTATCAGGTACATAATACGAAATGGAGAACCGAAATGGGTGCCAAACAAACGAAATATTGGATACCCAGGGCCGAAGAGTTGGGATGAAGTTCCGATAAATTTTCTACGACCGGTTGGCAAGCGCACGATGCCCGAGGTAGTGCATGTGGCTGCCACGCGGCTTGTCTGCTGACGGCGCGAGCATATATGGGTAGGGAATCACCGGTGCCCTCGCGAGAAACCGGGGGATCAATCAGCAAGTAGCTGTGGCGGTATATTTTTAGACATGAGTCCCACTCAACATTCAAACGTCTCCATCGAACAGCGATGGCCGATACACAAGTTCTAGAGCACTGCGGAAGGAGCGGTAAAACCAGGCGCTGATTAGGGGCTTGATCAACCCCGGAAGATGCTATCGGCGGGAGGCCGTATCGAGCCCAAAGGTACTTCTTTTGTTCGTTTATAAAGGATAAACCACTGAGCTACTCAGTCAGCGCTGACTGAGTAGCTCAGTGGTCTATCCTGCTGACTGAGTAGCTCAGTGGTCTATCCTTTATAAACGAACACGGGTTGGACCACCAGAAGCGTCTGCTGTGGAGGGTGCCTCACGTGTGCGAGGTCTGTCTATCCACCGCCGCTGTCGAGCGCTATCGCCAGGAATCACGTGCTGTGGCGGTTGAGTCATTCTGAAAAATTGCACCGCGTAAAAATTCGATTCGGCTTCTTCCTTTTGTTTCGTTTTTTCCTTGTCTTTTTTTTTCTCGTTAGGACTCAACCTAAACAACAGCGAGAATAAACCTTATTGAGCACTTTCTTATTCGCGGGCCAATACTTTACGACCACGAGTGAACCTCACGGCCACATGCAGCAGCAAGAAGGCATCACTCCTTGAGGGTGAGTCCGGCCTTACACCCGCCCGAAAGACCTACCCCACTCGCTATAGGCTTGATGGGGCATGCCTCACAGCATGCCTTGCCGATGGAGAGAGGGGAACGGAGGGTGTACTATTCAGGCACCAAATATCAAATATGCCAGGATTTAGTCAGTCAATAAAATGGTAAAATTGCACCGTGGATCCAAGTGTTCCAAATTAACACCTACGAGTGAGCATTTTGGCTTAAGTCAAGGACTGCGAAAGAAAAACTGCCGTCAGTCAAAGGGTGAAGGTGCCTATTCTTGGCGTCTTTGCAGCGGCACACAGCAGTCGTGATTATTTGTTCCTCCTTCACCCAAACAAATGAGTTGTGTTCCCCGCGTGTATGAAGCCATTTGGTACCACATTGGAAACCCCCCCTGTCGGTACTTATTCGATGTATTGGGTGCTCCCCGAGCTCCGAGTACTTGGTCGCCGTTCCTTCTATCATAGTGATCGATCTTGGATTCCTTGTCGGTGCGGCTCAACGCTAGCTTGGGCTACTACGTGTAGGGCCGCTTTATTCATGACGAGGTGAGCACACAGGCAGTATATACGGACTGCGTAACAATGCCCCCTTGCCTGTCGAAGTGTAGAGATGAACTACAACAAACACTGATTGCTGTACCCACAATAGGGATGCTGCTTGCTTGCTGTTGCGCATGTGCTTCCTCAACCGCCAGAAACAGCGCACAGCACGCCGTGTGCACGTACAGGGTGGTCGTTTCGCTAGCATAGAACCATCGATATTCCGGTGGAAAAACGCATGAGGCTACGTTTCCTGGATCGGCCGTAGCTGCACCAGTTGTTTTCCAAGTTCAACGTTTTTTGTGATGCCCTTGACAAATGCCCGAGACAGAAGAGTTGCTCGAGAGAAGAGTTGTTCAGACCAATTTGCGATAAGAGCTCGTGTTGACTTTTGAGTTTTCACTATGGACTTTTGTCGCTACAGGTATGGATGATATTTGACCTTGTACTTCGTACCTGTTGTGTTATTTTTTTATTTCATACCTGGTGGTCATTTTCACATGCCAGCTGAACTCGTAGGAAGTTTTTACCTTTAAGTGATCTTCTGGACAAGCCGTGGTCACAGGTGTCGTCCCGTCTTCCCCCTGATACATGCCTTCACTTTTATCGCGCACGGGGTTTATCCCTCTCACTGCTCGTACATTTCCATGGAATTTTGCTAAGGGTCGTTTTTAACGACACGTATTTGGCAAACAAAATGCCAAATTGGCATTTTTTTGGAAACTTGAATTTGCCAAATTAGCAAGTGTTTTGCCTAGCTTTTTTTATGGGTATCCCCCGAGCCCTTCGTTGGCAAGGTTCTGGAAATTTGGACTTGCCATTTCACTTGCAGAAGATTGAACGTGCAAAATCTGGGGTTTGTGGAGAAGTATTGAATTATTGGCATGCTTGAACAGGGGGGATGGGCAAGAGGTTTATAGAGTTGATGACGGGTGCAGTTCAGAGTTGGTTGAGCTAGGAAGCTGGGAAGGGTTGACATAGTGCGGAAGAAGACCATTTACCGTAGCACTCTACCGGTGGGGGTGTACGAGCAGGGGTGGGTGGTTTAATGTCCTTCATATGGTCGGCGAATTGAAGGAAAATGTTTTTTTAGCAAGACTTAAAAACCCAAATTCATTCGTTTGCGTTTCTCGCTACTCACTTTTTCATGCAAGGAAAAGTACTTCACGTACGAGTACGAGTATGCACTCGGTGAGACCAACCAAACCACCAGGGACGCCGGCAAAAATTGCGTCAAACCCACTGACAACGTATGGCGGCAATACGTTCACGGGTGGTTACGCGTCACGCCGTAACGGGGACACTTCGCACAAAGTGAAACTAACGAAGTTATCGCTGTTTCGTCGAAATGTATATGTTTTATTACTCCCATTTTACTGAGTCAAACGGTCCATAATTAATAAAATATGATTTTGATGAATTTTTTAGGCGACACGTCAACGAGGTTATAAGAGATTCGATTTGATAAAACAGCGGTTGAAGTCAGCTGTGATATCAGTGAAGTACTCACGGGCTATGATAGATATAGATAATATGTCGCAGTCAGTCTTGTAGGCTCACGAATACGACAATAATCCGAAGAATGGATTAACCCGGCAGATATTCCGTTAGTCGAGAGTAACGTTCTTTTAGGAATGTTCTCTAGGGCGGACAACGCGTTAGACGAGAGTAATGCAACTCCTTTAGTACCGCATTCCCGATTTGGGGACAAACCACTCTAACTCTGAGTGTTTTAACTCGAATACGGGACTGCAAAACTAAAGTGGTTAATATGGAGGGTGTCTCCGTTGCACGCGACTGGAAAACTAAAGGGGTTAATATGGAGGGTGTCTCCGTTGCAGGTGTCGGCCTTGTCTTCGTCTTGGACGGGGTTGGCCGAGGCCTTGACGTGCACGTTTTCTTTCGTGATATGTGGCAAGGAGGTGCCTCCACAAGCCTCCCTCGCGTCTCGCAAGGAGAGAACATATCGAAATTGTGAGAGTGCGGGTCCTTCTCCGAAGGACCCTTTTCTCCCTGGCGCGTTCGGACTTCATGGCCCGAACGTCAACCATTATGAAGGTCCATCAGTGATGGCGGATCTCATAGACCGGATGTTGGTTAACGTATCTTCATGGTTGGCATTTGTGATCGGAGATTGGTATCTAGGTACCCTGTCCTCCACATTAACGCAAATAGAACCACGAAGTGAGAAGTTCTTATATTAGCAGAATAAGGATCGGTAGCCATACGAAAGCTCTGTAGGAGCACATCAGATAATAGCAATTCAGGAGAGCTTGTGGCGTCGGGAGGGACGAGTATATTTGGGCGTCGAGTCCCTCCCCTTACCTCTCACTTCTCTACCCGAGCACCTCCTCAGCTCTCGCCATCAATAAGATCTAAATCAGCAGAAGGGAAGCACTGCTTCCCAGCTGCCAGAAACACCTGCGTCCTTTATCCTTACCCTATATACCTCGGTCACTGTTTCACACAGCGTTAATAATCTGCACCAGTTTTTTTTTTTTCGCAGCGCCATAGTTTCTGACGTATGTCGATTCTTGTTGAGCAAGGTGCCTTCTTCCAAGATGCTTACCACATCAACCACAGGAGCTTCGTGGCGCGCTGCGACAACTCTTGATGCATTCGTAGATAAGCTCATTCGAAAGCTTTCGTCAAGAATTTTCGATGTATATTTTAGATGGACACATTTCGATTGACATGCCCCATTTTTTTTTTCAAAACTCCCGAAAACAGGCCCTCAGTTGTTACCACCACCAATATATATGCATGCCCCATGTCCGGACATCACGGGATACTACCATACGGTTAATATATAATTTGCGCTCATCTGTGCCGTAAATGTAATATATATCGCAAATATCGTGTGACGCCCTGCAGGGTCGTGTGCACCTCTCCGTACCTCGTGGAGTTTCCGTTTTGAAAACGAAGAACGGTACTGCTGGTGTAGGTCGCAATTGGCCCGTAGACACCGCCTGGAAAGCGAATTTTCTTTTTTGCTCCCTCTCTTTCATGTTTTTTGCCTTGTCTCTCGCTCTACTTCCCTTCTCCTCTCCGCCGACCTTATTATGCCGATATCTTCTTCTCCTGCGTGTGGCTTCGTCCGTGCAGCCATCTGCCCTGCTTGAGCACACGTACGTGTATGCTTTACTACTAGTGTTAATGGCAGCCTCTTTGATATCCTTGCGTCAGTTGTGCTTTGTTCCATTCACGATTTATTATTGTTTCTCTTTATTTTCTGGTCTTGCTTGGGATATGTTCTCCTACCCGGTACGTTGGCCTTTCACTTCTTTAGTAGAATTTCCGTTTTGTTGTTTTAGCTTTCGCACTTTCTCCGTCTCACAGCAGTTTGTGGCCACCTTATACAATATTGTGTAATAGTGAGTGTCTCTTTAGGATAAGGAATCAGGACGGTATGAGTGAAGTATGCATGGGCTATATATATAGCTAATATAGCCTGGATATTCTCCATGGCGGTTACGTAGCCATCTCGTCACGCACCATTTATTGGCACTGACAATGTGTGTGTTCTTCATATTAAACCGTTCTTCTAGTCGTCGACATCCAGCAGGCCCAGTGTCCGTGCTGATTCTTCACCCTAGGAAGATACGAGCTCTGTGGTCACAGACTACGACACAGAGATAACACACCGTAATGCATAAATAGCCTACGCAATACCATGCATTCGCACTAGGTGCGGCCGACACAACATACATACATACGCCAGCAACCTAAATACACCATAAAGAAAGAGAAGCAACGAAGAAACCAAACGGAAAAAAAAAAAAGAAAAAGAAAAGGAGAACAATCCCAAATAAATAAATAAAATGGGAAGCCAAAGCTCAGACACATACGTACCCCGAGCATGAGCCAAAAGGGACGTGCAAGGGGGAAGAAACGAGAAGGAAAAAGGGAACTATGCATCCCGGTGAACACTTAACTAAGTAAAAAGAGAAATAATGAGTGGGCCAAAATACGCTCGTCACCCACCCACTATGTAGTACTTCTTTCATAAGGAAAAGAAGGGGAAAATGTAGGAAAAAGTAAAGTCATGGAAAAAAATCATAGCACCAAGCCAATACATACCAAACGGCCGCAGCAGTTGGCGGCACGAGTAGCAAAGAAAAGTCCAACCTATTGCCCTATCAGCGGTCTCTCTGCTACCCTCTTCTACCGCGGGTGCCCTTCTACTCCTCCTGCTCCCCCCCCTGCCCCGATACACCTATACGGTGTTCCTTCTACCCCTCCTGCTGTTACCTCTCCCCCCATTGCCTCTAACACTACCCGAAGCGGATGCACTGCGCTGTCTACTCAGCTTTGCCTCAGCCTCGTGCCACCTGCCAATTAACTGTTCAGCTGCTTCGAGGACTCCCCGGTACCACAATGACGAAGCTGGGTAGAGCGACGATTTCAAGTGAAAACAACACACCACCTTTTTCTGAAGGAAAATATCAATGTTCTAACAAATATTTTCGATCCGCCCCTTCAGAGAACTACGACTGAGCGGAATCGATTTCACCCACGATATCGTCTGTTCGAAATCCATCCTTTCTTTGCCTCAATCGACTTAGTTCTTCGTAGGTACAAAATACTTTTCTTCTGTGCTCGTCCAACATGTTCCCCACCAGGTAACATACGTACCTGTTACACAATAGTTTTGAGTCTCCGGCTGGGCGTTGCCGAACAAAACCGTGTCGAGGTTTCAAACGCACACTAAATTCAGCAAACTAAGCTCTGAAATATGAAATATTGGTCATGCTGTCGTAGTAACCTCTAATGGTTGTACGTGTACGTAGACACGCACACGATTGTGATTTTGCTGTTTTGTGCTTGCCAGGTTATGTTGTTGTTTTCTTCGCATTAAACCGTTCTTTCTACCCGTCGACATCAAGCACAACCCGTGTCCGTGCCGATTCTTCAACCCTGGACAGTAGAGAGATACAAGTTCTGTGGTCACAAAGCTACACCACAGAGATACTACGTTGCCACGTACATGCAATGCAATGCCATGTCATAATACTGTGTACGACAGGCACGACATACACATTCCATGACCTAGAGAAACGAAACGAAACAAAGAGGAAAAAAAAAACAAAAACAAGGACAATTCGAAAGAGAAAAAGAAACAAGAAAAAAGAAGCAAATATATCCCTGGTATATGTATATATAGCAACAAACCATCGTACCCCCCCCGCAGGGGATCTGGCAGACACTTGAAAAGGAGCTAGAAAAAAAAGGAAAAAGAAGAAAAACATCACTAGTCGTCAACAAAGTAAGACTAAGAACCAAGAGAAAATAACAGGCAAACCAAACAAAGCACAAGGCATGTTCCAGGTAGCGGCAGCAGTTTATGGTACGAGTAGCACAGCCAGGGTCTCCCTGCTGGCCCGCCTGGTACCTTGCTACCCTGTCTGTCACCATCGTCCAGCGTTCGTCAACTATGCCTGGCCCCTCGGCGTCAGACAATACGAAACAAGCAAAGCAGGCTCGTCATCCACCCACGCCACACGACTCCTTCAATAAGGCTTCTCAATCGGAGAAAGGAAGAGAAATAAAATGAAATGAAAATCACATAGGGTCAGCGCAAAGAAGAAAATAAAATGAAACAAAAGTAAACTAAAACAACAGGAAGACAAAGGAAGACCACGTTCGAACCAGCTGCACCAGTTGGTGGTTCGAGTAGTATAAGCATGTTCTTCTTCCTAGTCCGGCCGGTACCTGGCTGCCTTATCTGCCATCTCCTTCCTACTGCCGTCCACAGCAGTTTCTCTTCTACTCCTCTTCCCCCCCCCCTCTCCGCATTCCCTTGGCCGGGTTTTCTGCTACTCCTATTGTTGCCCCTCCTCCCCCCATTCCCTCGGACGCCCACGGCGGATGCGCGGCGCTGCCTTCTCAGCTCAGCCTCAGCCTCGTGCCACCTCATCATGAACCGTTCGGCTGCTTCCAGGATCCCCCGGTACCACTTCCCCGCCTGCTATGCCATCATACTGCGTGCTACAGGCACTACATACACATTCCATGACCTGGAGAAACGAAACGAAACAAAGAGGAAAAAAACAAAAAACAAAGACAATTCGAAAGAGAAAAAAAAACAAGAAAAAGAAACAAATATATATACCTGGGTATATGTATATAGCAACAAACCATCGGACCCCCCCGCAGGGGATCTGGCAGACACTTGAAGAGAAGGAGCTAGAAAAAAAAGGTGTCGGGGATTGGAAAGGCTGGGTTTGAGCAATATTATGTTTTACCAACTGGAAAAGTACAAAATAGTGTTATGATTTTTTTTTTCCATCACCCATTTCCTGTACCACACTTTTCGTTTCGCATCTTCTGGTTCATGGGTTTCCGGTGACTATTATCTAGATGTTTTATCTGAACAGAAAAACACCTCAATTTTAACACACTGCATTTGTAACTTGGGATGGTTTGTGCGTACCGAAGAGCGACCGTTATTCGAAAAACTTCCATCACAACAGCTTGTTATGCTCCTCTCGAGATAGCTCCGGCGCAGGTTCTCAAGATATGCCTACACGTCGACTTGGACGTGCCGCACTGGTCAAAAGTGGTCGAAATTTGAGGTGCACTAAATGAGATAGAAAACAACCCCAAACTGGACATTTGCACTTCGCTCGCGGACAGCTACATCTCACACGAAACAACAGCCTGCGAAATTGAGGAATGCTGCTGATGGAGTGTGTGGGGGTGTCGGGTTCACCAGACGGCAGCCGTAGGCAGCCAAAAACAACTCACGAGATATATATTTTTGTGCACTCGAAGTTGCGAGCGAATAGCACAAAAATCTCGTGAAAACGCTAGAATATTTCATTTCTGTCTAAACGCACATAGTAAGGCCTTAACTAGACGAAAATTCTGTTCCCCGGGTGGATGGTGTAAGACAGTGCAGTTGCTCACAGTCGCGCAAATGCCGTATGACGCATTTTTACAGGCTGATTGGCGTGATTTATGTAGCAGCGATTGACATGTTATTCGTCGTGCGCCGGTTTCAAGAGCTTGGAAGACGGAGGAAAATCCCCCTGTACGTGTGCTTCATCGATCTGCAGAACGCCTACGACTCTGTCAACCGAGAGCTGTTATGAGAAGTACTCCCACGTTTTGGCGTACCAGCCAAGATGCAAAGAATTATCCGTCATTTCCACGATAGCATGCGGGCTCGCGTGCGTACGGATGACGGCGAGCACTCGGGATGGTTTGGTTTCACGCAGGGGCTGCGGCAAGGCTTTGTGCTGTCACCGTTACTGTTCAACGTGTTCTTCGCTGCTGCGTTGCACGTCGTACTATCACGCTTTAGCCATGACGAAGCCATCGTAAGGGATTCGGTCCAACTCAGTGATGCTGGGGTAGTCGGAACGGAGGAGCAGGGGCCGTTGGCGTGCGTGCGAAGGGCCGTGTGGGGCATGTTGTACGCTGGCGACGCAGGGATTGTCTCGAAGTCAGCTGAAAGGCTCGCGAAAATGATGACAGTCATCGTGACTGTCTTCGAAGCAGCAGGCCTTACGGTGTCGGAAACGAAGACAGAGACTATGCTTATACAAACGCCAGACCAGAAAACCCTCGCACCGCCGCTCGTCATCGAAGGAGCAGGCCAGAGGCATAGGCAGACGGCCCAGGTCTTATATCTAGGCCGCATTATCCACGAAAACGCTGACCTCTCACTCGAAATCGACCGACGGATCCATCTCATGCTAGCATGCCTCAAACGGTTCGGCCCGGAGCTGTATGATAGGACGACCGCCCCCCCTAGCCTGAAAGTCCGAATGCTGAAGGCCGAGGTGATTGAGACCCTGCTGTACGGGTGTGTGACGTGGACCCTCAGAGCGGAACACTTTGCCAAGCTTCGAACGGCTCACCACCACGTCCTGTTGCGAGTCATTGGCTACCAGCGCCGAATTCGTACTGACCATGCCACCCTCTCGTACGCGAAGGCCCTCAAGATGATACGTTGCGAGAGCATCGAAACGACCATCTGCAAACGGCGTCTCTTCTTCGCGGGGGGGTGCCACGGCATAGCAAGGATCGATTACCCAGTCGGGTAATGTTCTGGACGATTGCTGGTGGGGATAACCCGAGACTTGGCGGACAGGTTAAGACTTGGCGTAGAGGCATAATCGAAGCCCTTAGGGACTTCCGAGCCACCGAAGGGTCAACGGAACTTGTTCCCTTGGTGTTTGGAGTTGAGACCGCGCTGTGGCCCACTGCTGCAAAAAAGGCAGGGAAATGGTACCGGGGTTCCTCGAAGCAGCCGAACGGTTCATGGTGAGGTGGCACGAGGCTGAGGCTGAGCCGAGAAGGCAGCGCCGCGCATCCGCTGTGGGTGGTGTCCAAAGGAATGTGGGGAGGAGGGGCAAGAGTAGGAGTAGCCGAAAACCCGACCAAGGGAATGCGGAGAGGGAGGGGGAGAGGAGTAGAAGGGAAACTCCAGTGGACGAAAGTAAGAAGGAGATGGCAGACAGGGTAGCCAGGTACCGGGCAGACTAAGAAGAAGAACATGTCTGTACTACTCGAACCACCAACTGGTGCAGCTGGTTCGAACGTGGTCTTCCTTTGTCTTCCTGTTGTTTTAGTCTACTTTTGTTTCATTTTATTTTCTTCTTTTGCGCTGACCCTACGTATGTGATTTTCATTTTACTTTATTTCTCTTCCTTTCTCCGATTGGTAAGCCTTATTGAAGGAGTCGTGTGGCGTGGGTGGATGACGAGCCTGCTTTGCTTGTTTCGTATTGTCTGACGCCGAGGGGCCGGGCATAGTTGACGAACGCTGGACGATGGTGGCAGACAAGGTAGCAAGGTACCAGGCGGGCCAGCAGGGAGACCCTGGCTGTGCTATTCGTACCATAAACTGCTGCCGCTACCTGAAGGATGCTTTGTGCTTTGTTTGGTTTGCCTGTTATTTTCCCTTGGTTCTTGGTCCGGCTCTGTTGACGACGACTATTAATAGTGGTGTTTTCTTTTTTTTTTTTCCTTTTTTTTCCAGCTCCTTCCCAGCTCCTTCTTTTCAAGTGTCATCCAGACCCCCTGCGGCGGGGGCACGATGGTTTGTTGTTATATATACCAGGTATATATTTGTTTTTTTTCTTATTTTGCTGTTTTGAATTGTCTTCTTTATTTTTGTTTTTTTCTATTTCTTTCGTTTCGTTTCTCTAGGTAATGGAATGTGTATGTCGTGCCTGTCGTACATAGTAGGATGACACGGCATTGCATTGCATACGTGGCAACGTAGTATCTCTGTGGCGTAGCTTTGTGACCACAGAATTTGTATCTCTCTAGGACTGAAGAATCGGCACAGACACTGGTTGTGCTGGATGTCGACGGGTAGAAAGAACGGTTTGATGTGAAGAAAACAACAGCAGGTAGCTGAAAATTGTCCTGATAATGGGGGGAGGCGGGGCAACAGGAGGAGTGGCAGAAAACCCGACCAAGGGAATGCGGAGGGGGCGGGGAACAGGAGGAGTAGGAGGGAAACTATAGTGGACAAAAGTAGGAAGGAGATGGCAGACAGGGTAGCAAAGCCTGGGTATGCTACTCGTACCACAAACTGCTGCCACTGCCTGGAAGATGCTCTGTGCTTTGGTCTCTCTGTTTTTTGCCATTCGTAGTCTTGGTCTGTTGACGACAAGTAGAGGTGTTTTTCTTCTTTTTCCTTTTTTTTTTCGACGTGGTTCTTTTCAAATGTCTGCGACATCTCCTGCGGGGGGGGGCACGACATTTTGTTTCTCACATATATATATTTTTCTCTTTCGATTTGTCTTCTTTGTTTATGTCGTTTTTTCTTTGTTTCCTTTCGTTTCTCTAATTCGTGGAATGTGATGTCGTGCCTGTCTTGTCCAGTATGACGACATGGCATAGCATGGCCCACTGCTGTGCTTCCTTCTACGTGGCGTAGCTATGTGACCACATAACTTGTATCTCCTCTACTGCTGTAGGATTGAAGAATCGGCATCGACACTGGTTGTGCTGGATGTCGACGGGTAGAAGGAACGGTTTAAGGTGAAGAACACACACACTCCTGAGACAAACTGACAACTGAAGTATACGTCGTACTTCGTACACGGCAGAGAAGAAAAAGTGAAACCACCGTACGTATGTATGCATAAATGCGTACGTATTACGTACAAGTACAGAGCGTACGTTTGTATTGTATGCATAAATGCACACTTTCGTACGAGTACAGAGTTGATAGACAAAAATTGTGCAACCGAGGTACCGCAGAGACGCACACGCGGAGATGAAACAGAGTGTACGCATGCATATGGCCTCTCTGATTCGCTCAAAATTAGCCAACATCAGTTGAAAGCTATTATATAGACAGAGTAGGCCAAATCAGGTATACCGCGGCCGATTCGAGCCAAAATCAAATCCGATGTCGGTCTGGCCAATAGCGTTGCTCCTGGCCTGTGATTTTGTTTTTTTTTTGTATGTAACTGATGTTGGCCAAAAAGTGGCCAGGCATAACTGATTTTGTGGTTTTCGGATCTTCCTAGGGCTCCAGCACCTCTGTGTGACCACAGACTTAATTTTAGCGTTAATATGTGTTTGTGTTCTTCGCATTAAACTGTTCTTCTACCCGTCTACATCCAGAACAGTCCGTGCCGATTCTTCAATCCTATTACGGGGGACCTTAGTAAATAGGACTTAATATTGTTGGTAAAAACAGCGAAGTATATACCAATACCAGGTAGGTTTTTGTGACTACCGTAGGTCCTATAGAATATGGACCCCCGTAATAGAGGGGATACAAGTTCTGTGGTCACAAAGATACGCGACAGAGATACTTTTTGCCACGTATGTAGCAAGCACAGCAGTGGGCAACGCAATGATATGTCGTCATCCTGGATACGACAGGCACGACACACACATTCCATGAAATAGAGAAACGAAATGAAGCAAAGAAAAATCGACAAAAACAAAGAAGACAAATCGAAAAAGAAAAAAAAGAAGACAAAATACAAGAAACAAACTGTCGTGCCCCCTCCGCAAGGGATGCCGCAGACACTTGAAAATAACGACACGGAAAAAAAAGGAAAAAGAAGAAAATACCACTACTGGTCGTAAACAGGGTAAGACTAAGAACCAAGGAAAACTAACAGGCAAACAAAAGCACAAAGCATCCTCCAGGTAGCGGCAGCAGTTTGTGGTACGAGTATCATAAGCGGGTTCTCCCTGCTTGTCCGCTTGGTACCTTGCTACCTTGCCTGCCACCTCCGTCCTACGTTCGTCCACCATGCCCGGCCCCTCGGCGGCAAGCACGTAACAAGCAAAGCAGGCTCGCCATCCACCCACGCCACACGACTCCAATAAGGAACAACAAAAGTAGCGTGTACATTGGTGCTGCTGTAGTCGAGTGCCCTCCGAGCCCCAGGTCTCCTCCCCACGCCACCTGCGCGAACTCATCCTCCATGGGGAGCCGACGATCGGATGGCCTCGTGTAGAATGGCTTCAGCGATGCGGTGGAGACCGTCCTGGAATGCGTTGCTCCGCCCTCCATCTCGATGACGACGCTCAGGCCCTAAATCACCACCTCCACCACCTTCCACGGACCAGTCCACTTCTCCTGGACCAGTTTAGGCGCCATACCCTCCCGGTGGAGCGAGCTGTCGCTCTCCCTCGTGAGGACGACGTCGCCTGTCACAACCTGGGTGCCCGCCAACGACCGCTGAATCGATACGTTGCGGTCTTGCCGCGCCTTCTCCCTGGCCTCGTGTATCCTCACGAGTGCCTCCCGGACCTCTCGTAGACTGTGCCGGTGCTCCTCGATGAAATTGTCGAAGCCCTCCGTGGCCTCCGTGCCATTCATCTGAGGCACGAACAGATCGAGGGACGTACGCGGGCTGCGGCCAAACAAGAGATGGAAGGGTGTCATTGCTGAAGGCAGGGACGGGCCTGCCATGGTACGTTTACATGCTCGTCCCAGCAGGTGAGTCATGCCTTATACAGCTCGGACAGCACATCGGCGATACACGCCCCTACTCGCTGTACACTACCCTGACCCCGTGGGTGTTCGGCAGGGCCGAAACCTATCTGAACCGTTAGCCAACGGTAGAGGTTCTCCTTCACGGTTGCTGTGAACTCGCTTTCCACGTCGACACGAATAAACGAGGGCACTCCGAACTTTAGACGCAGGTCCAAGAGAAAGCGTGCGATCCCTTCGGCCACCTTCAAGGGGAGAAGGTATGCGAACAGGAACCGAGGTGCCCTGTCCACCACAAACAATTACTCGTTACCTGTCTCAGACATGTTGGGAATCCTCAGCAAGTCTACCTCTAAACCTTCCCACAGCTCAAGGTACCTGGCAGGGAGCATACGTAGCTGTACGCTGGCTACGCGTTCGCTTCCTATGCCGGCACCCCCACGACAAGACGTACTCCCTCGCGTTCCTGCACATCCCTGGTTAACGGAGGCGCAGTAGTGAAAGCGTCCTGCCGACTCCTGGGTGTCCGTGCTGGCAGTGTACTAACACGAGCAGGTCGGCTACCAGAACGCCTGGAACGGCTAGGGCCGACGTGCGCTTTTCTAGGATCCCGGTTTGCTCTACCTTGTGTCATGATGTCTCGACCGAATACTAATTTTTCGACCCTTAAGCTCACCCTTCAACCGGAGTCAATCAGCCCGCATGAGCACGAGAACATCATAACAATACCGAAAACTAAATCTGGGTCGGTACATCTGGAAAGATATGATGCACATCATGCAGGTACCGTGTTGAAAATAGTATTTAAAAGTACTTAGCGTGCTACAGGGGAAAATTACGACTACCGCGCATTGGGTAGTTCCGGCGGGGGTGAGGCGACACTGTATTGCAAAAAATGACTGCCACGGTTCCAAGCCGCGGCCCCAAACGGGGAGGCACAGCGGACACAATAACACTGCGAACGGGTAGTGCTGGGTGTTGGTGAAAATGTGTGCAGCGTGTGGGTACATTGTTGACTTTGGGAGCAGAATGCCGGTACTTTGCGGCAATATTTCTGTTACACTGGGAACGGGAAATACTGGACGCTGTTAAAAAATGGTGAAGTACGCCGGTGCGTAGTTGAATGTTCGTGCAGAATGCCGGTGCAATTGAAGCAGTGCAGCCCTACGAGGTCGTAATTTCGTGCAGTATGCCGGTGTGGGTCAGAGGAACGTACAGCACTGGATGTTGTGGAACAATTACGCAGCATGCCGGTACCTTGTAAAGAAAAGTGAACAACCAGATCACACACGCGGCTAACGAGTTATCCACGCGTGAGTACACCGTTGAATGTTCCTTAGCAGCCGTAACCAGTTGGTGAAATTTCGTGCAGCATGCCGGTGTATATTAGCGGAAACATGCAACACTGGACGTTTTTGCAAAATTGCGCAGCATGCCGGTAAATTTCTAATCGAGTGAAAGACTAGACCGCACACGCGGCTAACAAGTTCTGACAACGAAAGCTAAGAAAACACGCCGAGCCCTATTAATTCTACTGCTGCACGGTCGATGCGTACACGGACGAACCCCGAGCATGACGGCATGCCTGTCTACATTACAGTGAAAGTCAAGAAACGAAAACGAGCAAGCGACAGGAACCCGTATTTGAGGCAGTATGATACCTACTTACTGAGATAGGTATCTCGCATGCTGCGGGTTCCTGTACGACTGCAAGCCATTCAGTATACGAGCGAGCATCAAGCATGGATAAGAAATATGCAGCTTGTGGACGGATCTAGCGAAGTTCGTGCGGTAGGTAGTGCCGTCAGCACAATCGTCTCTTCTCGCCCAGGTGCTTTCCTCTGGGGACGGTACGGCCTTTCACCGATTCCTCTTATCTCCTTGCCCTTCCCCCCTCTCCCCCCCGCTACCGTACGAAGAGGGCTGGTATCATGCCTCGTGCGCGAGGAATGCCTCGCTTTGTTGCTGGCTAGCACAACAGGTATTTCGATGGATAAACTGCTGTTGAATTTATTACGATGCCTGCATCATTAATGAGCGTGTGGTCCACTGCTCGGGTGCTGTCTTTTCCTTTTGCTTTATACCCGGTATGTATGATTTGTTGTGACTCATACGGGACATTATTTCAACTAGCGGCCCGTCGCTACTAGCTCCCCCTCCCTCGTCTAAGTTTGCGAAGCTCCAATGTGGCGAGAGGGGGACGCTGCGCAATAAAATGTGACTATGTGCCACGGCAGACTGCAGGATACCTTCATCCACTAAACAGACCTGCGTTAAACGCATGAAAGGAGTGAGTGTAGTAGTTTGTGTGGGGCACTACACTCACGCATACCAAAGCGAAAGCAGATTCCGGGCTCTGCTAAACGAGGTGTAAGCCACCCCCCCTCGCGGAGGGACGGAGTCAGCTCTCGTTCACCCACGCGAAACCTCCCACGGCGTCCAGCCGCAAGACCCACACGGTGTCCGCCCGCGGTCCCGCTTGGGGACCGTGGTGCAAACCGAGTGTGGCCGACGGAAGGTTCCTCTGAACACACGCAGTCACGACCTCCCCACTGCACCTACTGTGGGAATCTTTGCTCAAAGCTTGGGTTCACGGCTGCTACTTACGCCGATTATACCCTCCGCGTCTATACGCGTATTAGTCTAGAACTCAGGCGTATGGAACCAAGAGCAACCTTGCCTCCCTGTGAATCAACCCGAGAGGCCTTGGTGCCAAATCACGGCGCCGAAATTTGATTCGATACACGGGCTGCATGATAAATCCATCGAACAGCACCCCGTCGGACGCCTGTGAAGTGCGGGGGAGACCACTACACTCGTGCATACCGAATCTCTGAGAGCCCGGACTCTGCTGAACGGCTTCCACCACGCAGCCCGCTCTCGTTGAGGGTGGACCCAGCCCTCGCTCACTCGTGCTACCCCTCTCACAGCACAGCCTACAGATTCGGGGCTAGTCATCGCCTCTGCGATGGCCACCCTCCGTCGGTACTGACTGTGCTATCATATCTTCTGTTACAACTCGGCAGCCACGGCGACACACGCGGAGGGGGAGCAAGCCCGCCGCATGCCGGAGGAGGAGGAAGCCGTGGCCGATTGCCCGCTCTACCATGTCATTTCCATGAGTGTAGTGTTTGACTAGTGGCGTCGCTACTTATCTGCTGTGGTGTATTGAGAGATACCAATGTACGAATCTACCCAGTAAGAACCAAATAAAAATAAATCGAAAGTCCCTAAGAACCCCCTCACACTGAAGGAGAAACGTCGACCAGCAGGAGCAACATACATTAGAAAGCCTGCACAGCGGGTTCTCTTTTAGGCGCTCCACGGTCGTTCGCCAGGCAGAGACTATGCTATCGGATTGTAAACAACATCATAGAGTCTAGCGGTGCACGTGTCATGCATGATGGCGTACAATCACCGGGCTCTCCGGCCGATATAGTGTATGCCCTTCAAAGGGCCGCTCAGATGGGCTCACACTCTAAAACATCATCATGCATTATTTCGTTCTCAGAACAAACGGGCCCAGAAAGCCTTCTGGCACTCATTCACACGCTCAAACTCTTTCAGTTCATTGCAATAACTGCAACCTGCACTAACGTTGTTCCATCGGAACGTACGCCTGAGCCATCTCTTAGTTGTCTCAGTCAGTACTCTCGCTATGTAGGGGAACACTGCCGGACATGGGACGAGCTATAAGAAGCTAAGGGGGTGGAGAAGGGTTGTGACCGTCTGCCTGCTGCTCACATCTCAACAGTCTCCTGGTTAAATTCTCATTATCCCCTTTGCCTACATGTCATGTCCACTTCTGGAAATCCCCCGAATCCTTGGATTATATATATATATATCTCTTTCGGCCACGTTTGTCGATCGCGCACAACGTGCACGGCACTAATTCCATACGTGGCGGGCTCTGTGCACGCACACACAAACGAAACCTTGTCGTGCTGGTGCGGTGGTAACTCGTTCAAAGTTGGTCGATCTTGGTACGGCAACGTGTGTAGGCACATAGCTAGGCCATGGGGTCACAAGAAAATGACGGAGAACGGTGAACGCGAAGTGTCATGTCACAGCCCTTTGGTGGCTCGCTTTGACGAGGAGATGGGTTTCGGGATTCGTGTGGTGGTGGGAGCGAAGTCAGGGTGTTTTGGTCGCTCGCTTCGGCGTGAAATTGGTTTTCGGGAGTCGTGCGTAGGTGGGAGCGAAGTCACATTGTTTCGGTGGCTCGCTTCGGCGAGAAATTGGTTTTCGAGAGTGGTGCGTTCGTGGGAGCAACGTCACAGCGTTTTGGTGGCTCGCTTTGGCGAGAACATAGTTCTCGGGTGCGTGTGCTGGTGGGAGCGAAGTTCACAGTGTTTTGGCGAACGCATAGCCAGCACGCTGTTGTTGATAATTACGTCAACGTGGGAAATCTCGAGATTAGTCCGTTCTCGAATATATTGACGACCGAATGTTTTTTATGAGTTATACGCGTACGTGCCCTGGGGTTGTGTAATGGTTGTCCATACTCCAGTCCAGAGTACAGGACTCAAGTAAGGCTTGCTAGAACTCCACAATGTGGCATACTTTACAATTCTTCCGCCCGTGTCTACTTCGACGGTCGCCGGGAGCTCAGGCCCACGTGTCGTCCAGAGCCTTGATGGCATCTAGCGGTGGCTGGAACGCATCCTTGAGGAATGTTTCCGCGTCCTCCCTTTTCTGCACGACAGTATCAGAGAGTATTAGGAACAGCCCCTTTAAGCTTTGCGCTCTCGGCACAGCGGTGTGCACTTATCCCTGCGCGAAGAACTCTCTACGCGGTATCCACAGGGCTAGTCGTTCGAACCCTACGCCCTGAACCCTGTGTACGGTCATGCATGCTGCTACACAATCGGCCATTGACGTGCGGTATAAGCCCCACTTGCGGCCGGACCCCCGACCACGACAGGCAGACACCCACACGTTTCGCGCTTGAAATCGTTGACCCTTTTCTATGGTGCCTGTTCCCTTTCTAGTATTACGTTGTATGATAACCCACGCCGGTCGTTTGCACGTGAAATCTTTTTCATCTCTTTGCGCATTCAAGGATGCGTCGGTGTCTTCCCAGCCCCGGCGAATCCCGCACGTAGCGTTGCTGATGCCTCGTCCTTGGTCCACGTTCGTTCTTGGTTATGCCGACCTGAAAGAGGGAATGTGAACGAAGGTGGTTGGTAGTGACTACCCGCAGCATTACAGAGTATGTAGTAAGAGGTCCCATCTTCAGTGTTATGTCCCTGTTTTAGGTGATCTTACCTTGAGACCTCATCGCAGCACGAGTACGTCCGGTAGGTCGGCGTACTTCATGACTATCTTTAGACGGCCGTTGTCTCCTTTGAGCTTGGCGCCGTTTAGCTTGACGAACGCCTGCGCGTGCACCGTCCTGGTTTCCGTGGAAGAGGCTCCAAAGGCAACCAGATGGTCCTCGAAGGAGCGCTGAAGCTGCGAGTCGAACACCGTTAAGGGTTTCCTGTTGTTGTATCCATCTGAAGTATCGAATTCAATGGTCCGAGCCCTTGCCTCTCCTCCATAAGATGAAGGCGACATTAAGGCTGGTTGGATATCGCGCCGAGGTGAGCAACAGTCTTGACACGACCCACGGTGACGTGTTTGACGACGGCGTTGGCGATGCTGTCCTTAAGCCGTCGAACATACGGGAGAGTGTACGCGAATTGGATAGCCTGCAGGTACATCACGTTGGAGCATCAACAGCAATGGCTATTACGGGGGTCCATAGTTAACAGGACCTATGGTACACATAAAAACCTATATATTTACCTATTTTTGCTAACAAAATTTGATCCCGTTAACTATGGACCCCCGTAATAGTATATCACCACACCTGCAATGTTGCTTGGATGGTGTATAACGATAGAAGGCGCAGTCCACACGTGCAGCGGTACAACAGCAGTAGTAGTCGGATCGGAAGTCGAAAAATTGTACAAGATTTGAAATATTATACAAGTGTTCGCAAGCTACCTACAAGAACGTATGGGTTTGTACGGTGCGTATACGAGTACCCGCAACTCGTACTTCGTTGTTTGAGAGGTACCTCGTATGAAGGGTAAAAATTGCGATTATACGACTATACCTGTACCACGTCCTTCCCTTATGTCTAGATACGTAGGGAACCTCATTTTGGTTGATCGAGTACTTGTATCTCGTACTTGCGACTTCATCTGTACTAGAGGTTGATTATCTGTACTAGAGGTTGTTGGAGAAGTATTCATACCTGCAGTACTCGTGGTTTTGTTGCGATGCAAAACGCACGAGGTCAAGGAATGCAATTACCGTTCAAGGTTTTGAATATTTAAATTATCATGTGGAAAGTACATTGCAGTACTTGTACAGAATCTGCAGACTATCGTACCTTGTTGGCGTTGAGGTTCATTCATCCCGTTGAGGATCGAGTAGAAGCCGCAGTTCCCACCTCCTTGTCACTCAACCTTCCCTGAGCTATCAACAAGTAAAGTAGTAGTGGAGGACGCTGTACACATATATTCTGGATGTCCTGCTTTTGTTGCCCTCGCAAGGTGGTCGGGTGTACCAGGACGCCCAGATGGTCGATGCCAGACGTGCAGTGCTGATAGAGGTTGTCGTTCAGGTACATGCCGCAATCAAGCATAGCCATAACGTCGAACAGCGCCAAGACAGCCGGCTGCTTCCTCGGAGCGGAGAGCACCAGCGAACGCAGTACAACAAGCAGCGATGATGGCAGGAAGCGACATGGCTGTACGACAAAAAGACTACACAGCAAGCAGCAGTAGGTCGCTGATCGCTGAATCAAAATTTTCAATTTCACAGGTCGGAGTTTCGATAAACGTCGTAAAGCGGAAGTGTGAGGGGCACTATGATCATCCCGGGGTACAAGAAACGGTAAGAAAAGAAGGCGACGATTTTTATTTAAAAGTAGTTTGCGGTAGAGGTTATAAAGAAAAAAAAAACTTTTCTTCCACTCAAAAAAGTGGATTTCCTTCCCTTCCTGATTTCGGTGTGTTTGCGAGTGAGGGAAACCAAAAATCCTGCAGGCGACGCCTCCGAAAATAAGACGCCTCCGAAAATAAGACGCCTCCGAAAATAAGAAGGGAAGTGGGGAGGTGAGGCAACGCGGCAAACAAACAAAAAAAAAAAGAACGAAAAAAAACCTGCGGCAGCCCAGCAACGTTTCATCGGCAGAGTTGACCGCGAAGCCACCATTGCCACCCCACGACTACAACAAGCAGCAGCACAGCAAGCGGCAGCTAGGTGGCCATAGCCGCAGCTAGGGGCAGCCTGAGCGACAAAAATAAACAGCGTCAGCACCAGCACCATCACTTACCAGATTCCGTTTTTGGATTGCCTGCTGTTGCTGCTGCTTATGTGTTACAGCAGGGTACAGCTCTCAGACCCTAAGAAGGACCTGCGTTCGTTAGATCTCAGAGGCCGGCTCACCTGTTGTTTGAGAGTTCGAGGAAGTGCCTTCAAGCAGTAATGATCGGGTCACGCAGAACGTGGAAAGATGCAATGCGGTAGATGCAAGCAGCCAGCGTGAACACTCAACGAAGTACCACAGACACTATCATAGTAGTATGATGGGCACGACGGGCAAGGCAGGGCCCAAGGGGCTGGGGGTCGATAGGACACGTATCACAGATCACTTGGATTTGACTTTCTTTCTTCACTTGGTGTTTAGTAAACACCGGGTAGTCACGGAACCTCGTTACCGGCTCTGTACCCGAGACCGAAGGCGTTCCCACACCGGGGATCCCGCCTGCCCCTATAAGATCCGCCCAGAGGATGCTAACCAAAGCTTGCCCTCTGCCCATCGAATAGACCCGACGCGTGACCCTGATCAGGACAGTGGTCTCGCGCCGTGTTATCCTCCCCATAGCGCCGGTCACGACAGTCGCAGCGCTAGGAACCTCCCTCCCGGGCGCCACCCGCTGTATCAGCTGCTGCTGTTGCTGTTGCTGCTGCTGCTGCTGCTGCTGCTGCGCTAGGCCTACGCTCGCCACAGCGCCGGCGCGCTCCGCTCCGCCGCCGCTGCAGCCGCCGCGGCTGCTGCTGCTGAAGGCGCAGTATG
The DNA here is from genome assembly GCA_031763025.1 of Macrocystis pyrifera. Taxonomy (NCBI): domain Eukaryota; class Phaeophyceae; order Laminariales; family Laminariaceae; genus Macrocystis; species Macrocystis pyrifera. The sequence continues at coordinate 4,780,159 of JASSKH010000009.1, read as the reverse complement.
GTGAAATCGAAATGATACACGAGCTGTCATGCTCTGTACGAGCACGCCGAGTACGAGTACGAGTGAGTACGAGTCTATTTTTGGGACAACGCATCCTCCACGTCGTCACCGAGCGGGCGAAAGCGTATACCGTAGCAGCGGCGGCGGCCCGCTGGAGCAATCCAACGCCGCTCGTGCGCGCTATACCCAAGCTACACCTCTCGAGCCTCTTTGCTCCCAGCGGTTGTCTTGATGCGTATGGCAAGCAGCATGGTGGCGTGGAAGATGCTCAGTGTTTGATCCTTCGAGATTTGAGTTGCGTTCTGCGTCGGGATAATGCTCGGTGCGTGTAGGCCAATGAAACAGAGAGCCAAGAGTTACCGTAACTTACGCTGAAATCCTTACGTCGCTAAAGTATTTTTCAACCGTTTTTTTCAGAAATTTGCCTCACAAATCTACCTCTGGAATTGTTTTGACAAGTAAAAGTAAAAAGAAAAAAATCGCACTCTATTTATTTATGAAATACCTCAGCTGTGAGTTCAACTTTGCAAGCTTCGTAATACGTCTCGTGCATATTCCATCTTCACTGATTTTTACAAGTGCGGAGTTATGGCCACTCCTAACGAACAAACAAAATCACGATTCGTGAGATTTTTGTCGTGAATCGTGATTTTTTTGTCGTCACGACCAAAAACTCACCGTTCATGACGCGATTTTTTTTTAGCTTTTCCCTAAAAATATCAAAATTTCGTGACATTTGTCGTGTCTCAAAATACGCCTGGTTAAGGCACTACGCAGCCCACGCGCACCAACGGTATCTGAAGGCCGGTTTTGGGGCATGGCAGACTCTGCTTCGTACGCCGCTTGTGGGCAACGGGCGGCTACCCAAACACACCGCTGGGCACGGGCTAACGAGGAGGTTGTGGCCTCAACAATTCGAGGAGGAGGAGCCACCACTGCTGGAAGACAAACGCGAAAATGACCTGAGGATGTCACAGGCCAGGCTGGGCAGAATGCCTGCTAAATGGAATCTCGCGAAACGAGCTTGGCCGACGGTCGGTGAAGTTGGAATCTCGCAGGCTGGGCCATGGCCCGTGATTCGACTATGTCACGGGCTGGGCCAGATGCATCTGGCCCAGCCCGGCCTGGCCGTGCCGCACTCTCCAGAGTTGGCTTTGCCCCCCAAAAAACGTTGGGTTTGAAATATCAAATTTTTAACTATTTGAAAATACCACGAAACGCGACGTTTTTCGGCTTTTTTCGTCAGAACTGAAATGTCACGGATCGTGATCTTTTGGCATGCCAAAAAGTCACGAATCGTTTTTCTTTTTCGGTTCCTTAGGAGTGGCCCTTCTGATAAGCCGAACGCGCGTATTGTGAAACTAATTGCATCGTATACGTGTGGCCGGGGGCTTCCATAAACGTTGTAAAATGGGAGTGCGAGGGGGACTGTGTAATCAGCCCCGGGGGCACAAGAAAAGGGACGAAAAGGAGACGAGTTGTATCGTATACGTACGAACCCGTGGAGGGAGTTTCTGTGTGAAATGAAGGCAGAGCAGGTGCGAGACTGCGTGACACTGTAATGACACGCAGCAGGACCCACGCAGCACAGCACACAGCGCACAGCAAACACACACAGCACGCACCAAATACCCAGAGCGTACGGCACACACAGCACGCACACAGAACGCACAGCATAATAATACAGCGCAAACACTGGACACACAGCAGCAGGCACATATAAGACGGGAAATAGCACGCAGCACAGAGGGCACACACCCAACGCAGACGACACAGAGCCACAGCGCTGGTAAACTGGTGGGTCGCTCCCGCTCCAAATCAGCTTAGGTAATCCTTGGTTGGTGGGGCTGCGCTGGGATACTGGTGGGTCGCTACAGCTCCAGATCAGTGAAGGGGATCCTAGGTTGGTGGGACTGCGCTGGTGTATATTGGTGGAAGCAAACCCGAAAGTGTTGCGTAAGATTTTATAAAAAAGCAGAACCAACCGCCGTAAAATATCGCAACGGTTTTTGCTTTTTGAGTTATACCTAACGAAAACCAACTCCACGGGTACGCGTAGGCAAACCGCCAATCTGTTCACAGCAACGTTTGGGCCATGCCCTCAAGACATGCTGCAGGTGGTATTGTCAGGGCCCCACTCCTAGGGATGGGGGGACGGAGAAGCAGGTGAAGACCTGCCGTAGATATTGTACAGCAGTAGTGGTGGTGGCACCTGCTACGAGATTCTCCGTTGGACAAAGTCAGGTTGTAGATTTTTTGTCTTCGAATTATGAGTGCGGAACCAGGAAACACACAACTAAATCGAGTACGTGTACAGAGGGTTCAAGGGTTAAACCGACACAAGCCGAGCGTACAGCGACGCTGATCCAGGCCATGTGTGTCCTACTGCTGCTGCTGCTTCTTCAGTTTTGCTGCCGGAGAAGCTCTGCTGTAGATGTCGTACATCAGTAGTAATGGTGGTACCTGCTACGAGAAGCACTCTCTGTTGGACAATACATGTCAGGTGCAGATTTTTCGTTTTCAAATTATGTCGAAGTTCGAGTTTGGAACCAGGAAATGCACGACAAAATCGAGTACGTGTACAAAGTGTTGAAGGGTTAGACCGACAAGCCCAGCGTACAGTATCATCATTAATTAACGGCGGCACCTGCTATTAACACGAAAAGCTCTTTTTTTTTACAAAACATGTCAGGTGCAGATTTTTCGTCGTCCAATTATTATGCCGAATTCTGAAGTGGGAACCAGGAAACACTCAGCAATGCCGAGTATGTGTACGACAAAGGGTTCAAGGGTTGAGTTCGACCGACAAGCTGAGCGTATAGCGACGCTGACCCTGGCCTTGTGTGCCCAACTGCTGCTGCTCCTGCTGTTGCCACCGCCAGTTCTGCTGCTGCTGCTGCTGCTGACGTTTTTTCATTTCTCAAAAATAATGAACCCCAACGTCATCGATACATACAACCACGTACGTACGCACGTAGATGTTCGTTCGTGTTGGTTCAACGCAAAACATAATGATAAGTGTTCGCCAGCATGATGCATCGCAGATATGACTACAGCAGGCATTGTTGAGTTCGCGCCTCATTGACACCCCTTACTACTAAAAGGTTGTTATTATTGTTGTTGTTGTTGTCACATTTTCTCATCGCCACAATACAATGCAGTCCGTGGTCGCAGGACAGGTTCCAATAACTCTGGAGTGGAAGAATACCCCCGTAAAAAATAAAAACAAGCGAAAAATAATACACATGATAACTCAAGCACGTCTACACCCCAGGCAGAAATAAAAAAGTGAGGTTCGCGCACGGACGTATCAGGTGCATGAGGTACGGTGCACAAGTCGCCACAGAAACCGAGAAGACCGCATGCTATCCAGAAGAAATACACAGGATCTATAAAACAACTGAACGTCGACAAATCGAAATCGAAATCGAAAAGATCACAAACCGAAAATCTAAAGGGGAAGAGAGCAAAAACAAAGTCAATTGGAGCAAGAAAGCGAGAAAGCAATAATTGAAACACATAAGTTACGCGAGAGGTGTAGAACGGAGATTAGAACAAAAAAACAAGCATACTTACTCCGGTACTAAGAACATCAGGCAAGGAAAAACGAAACCATTATGATAAAACAAAAAACGAAAAGGAAGACGACGAAGCAAAGCCAAGTAAAAAAGTAGATAGTTAAAAGCAAAAAGGAAGATACAGACAGAGACACAAAGAGGGGCAAACGGGAAAAAAAGGAAGAAGCAAAAAAAAATAGAAAAGGAAAAAGAGGGATAAAAAGGGAGAAAAAGGGGGCCGGGGGAAAAGAAAATACGGAAGGCAGGCACTGGTGCATGGGCAGACGCAACGCTGCCCGGGTGGCACCATGCTAGCTACCTTGGTCATAAAAAAGGGCGCGCATCATGACGTTGATGTCCACATCCAGGTGTCAGTCCGTTGGGTAGACCCCCCCCCCCCCTCTTCACTACTCCCCCCCCCCCCTCCTCTCCCCCCTTGTCCACCTTTCGCCCCCCCCCTCTTCCTTGCCATTCGGCGCACGTGCATTGGTGTCAACGGTTGTGGTCGCGATTGCAGCCATCCTGTGCTGTTCTGCCGATGCCTCCTCCATTTTCCTATGCCATTTCCGCATGCAGACCCCCGCCCTTTCCTCGACCCGTCGCAACCATCTGCCGGCTTTCTGTGCTGCTTCGCGTCACCCATCGAGCTTGATGCTATCCTCCTTGGAATATTCCTCAAGGTGCTTCATCCAGTCCCACTCCTGTCCTCCAGAGTAGCCCTTACCTCCGACCATCTCCCCAAACATCACCCTCTTCGGCAGACGCTCCTCTCCCATGAGTGTCACAAAGTCCGCAAACAATAGCATATGCCTGCGAACGGTCGTCTCAGCGCTCTCGGAGGTTGTCCCGAGAAGCGCGCTGGCATAGAATAGAATGCGGTCTTCGCGCTTTCGTTTTCGCTAGCCGATGCATCGGAGGATATTGTGGGGGACCTTCCGCAGCCTGCCGTAACCAGTACTGCTTGATAGCTGTTAATGCCGACTTCGCACCTACTGCGCCTGCTGGCTCCAGCTAACGCATCCGTGGAGCAACGTTTCGATCACTTCAGCTCTCAGCATCGACACCTTCAGGCGCAGGCGCACACCCGGACGGTTCATAGATTTCCACGTTATACCGCCCGACGCACGCCCATGCCCTCTGGAGTCGACGCGTTATCTCCACACTTCTGCTCGTCCAATCTGCCCTGATAGCCCCACCCAAATACACAGACTCGAGTCTTTCTCGGTACACTTGGCCGACTGCGGTGACGGTGAACGGCGCGTTCCCCCCATCATTCGTTTGCAGACACATTATTTTTGTCTCCGTCTTCGACTCCGAGACCGTCATTCCGAACGCGGCACATGCAGGCACGATCACCGCCATCATCCTCTTCAGACTTTTAGGTGATCGCGATACAATGCCCGCATCGTCAGCATACAGCATTGCCCACAATGTCTGGGCCTCTTTATCATTTCGCTGTCCGTCGGCTTGTCCGGCCCGTGCCTTCCCCTCCTTCAGTATTCAGTAACAGCCTAAACTACTGCTGTACCACAGTAGGTGTACGTACCACTTTGAGACATCTGAATAGTCAACATACGCGAAGTCTATATACAGTATCCCGGGGACGCCGGTGGCCTAATATTGGTGGTCCACGTGCGTACTAAGATCAATTTCATGGGTTCGAGTTTCACCGAATACGTAGTCGCAGGGACGTTTTCTCGCATACAAACTGATTCGCGGAAAGCGCGTGCGCGTGAGTTCGCAACCTTTGATGAAGATCGACGACCTGTGGGCGTGCTGGACCTTATGCGCGATAAAAACGAATGTACCCACCGGGAAGGAGAAGGAATCAGGCATGTGACCACGACGTGTCCAGAAGGTAAACACCTCGTACGAGTTAGACTGGAGAGTAAAAGTGATCATCAAAGAGGAACATATGCATATATATTGCTCTCTAGCAAAAACAGTTGCTGAGACCCATACCCTGATTGACCACACAGCGCCCGCGATCGTACCGTTTGTTCACTGAAATATAATTAAGGTATATATATATATATCAGTACCTGTTTACCTGTTATGTGCTGCTCTATCGAGATGGTGACGTCTTCCATTCTGCTCGTCGATCGAGTGCACCTCCATCCTTGTTTTGTGCGTATTGGTCCTGCCTGGATGGGATGACGTCCGTTACAAACTACCACTACCGTAGCTAGGTATGTATACAAACTGCAACACACAAAACTAATGCAAGCAAACGAAACTTGTGATGTGCATTGGGGATGCCATGAACAACCATATATGTACATGCTTACTTTACTCCCCATCATTGAGTCAACACGCGAAAATAATGTCAAGCATGAACTATTTATGGCCGCTCCTAACGGACCGAAAACATATCACGATTCGTGACTTTTTGGCATATGCCAAAAGATCACGATCCGTGACATTTCAGTTGAAACGAAAAAAAAAACGCGTTTCGTGAAATTTTCAACTTGTAAAAATTCCGATGTTTCAAGCCCAACGTTTTTTGGGCGTGGAGCCAACTCTCGAGAGTGGGGCACGGCCAGGCCGGGCTGGACCGTCCGCACCTGGCCCAGCCCGTGATACATTCGAATCGCGGGCGGAAGCCTGACCCAGCCTCGAGATTCCAATGTCAATGACCTGCGCCCGAGCTCGGTTTGCGAGATTCCACTTCGCAGGCCGTCTGCCCGGCCTGGCCTGTGACATCCTAAGGTCATTTTCGCGTTCGTCTTCCACCAGTGGCTCCTCCTTCTGGAAATTTCGAGGCCACCGCCACGTCGTTAGCCGGCGCCCGGCGGTGTCTTTGGGTAACCGCCCGTTGTCAGCAAGCGGGGTACGAAGCAGAGTCTGCCGTGCCACTACGCTGACCTTCGGATGCCGTTGGTGCGTGGTTTGCGTAGTGCTTTGATCAAGCGTATTTTGAGACACGACAAAGGTCATGAATCGTGATTTTGTATTTTTTAGGGAAAAGCTAAACAAATTGGCGTCATGTATCGTGATTTTTTTACCGTGATTCACGAAAATAAACACGATTCACGACGAAAATCTCACGAATCGTGCTTTTTTTGTTCGTTAGGAGTGGCCCTTATTCAGTAGAACTCACAGGTGACGTATTTAACGATGATTAAATTAAATAATAAAGAATGACATAAAACGACAAACCAACGAACGTCAAATAACTGTCGAGACAAGAAATAAAACCGTTTTCCCTCTAGGGCACCGTCACCCGGGCGAGGGATTCATGAATCTAACGTTGACGAGGTCATGTACATCCCGCGGTAACCGCGATGGAATTATAGTAGGCAAACCATCTGCACAAAGACTAGTGAGTTTCAACAAAACCTTCGATCTCAGCACCGAGTGAATTGTGTCTGTTTAACGTTTGTACCAGGGTATATACCAAGGACGCGTGCCAGGACACGAGAGGTATTTCAGCATAGTTTCGGTAAAATGTTTTTTACATTAATCGTCGGAATACCATCGTTTTTATTTTCGAAATGACTTTTTTTATATCTACTAGTAGGCCTTGATATTGCTCATGGGGTTGAACTTTCACTATTGTAAAAGGTCGGTTTTGGGTGACTTAACTACTAGCACAGAGCTACTCCAAGTGGGAGAGCCTCAGACAAAAAATGATGCACCTCTCCTGCTGTAGCATGCGTCTACAATGGCATGCCTGCTCTTGCTGACCAGCCTCATCATCACACGATACACAGGGGTTGCAGTTTTTGACTCAATGGTTTCCGGCCGGCTGAGCTTTTCAAGTGACCAAGCAATTAGTAGAATACCGTTTACTATTATAGGCTTGCTATTCAGGATAGCTCCCGTGCTTCCCAGCAGTAGCCAGTAGTCTGTGGGCCGATTCGCTTATAAGTAGCACGGAAACCTGTAGCGAGAAGGCCGCAGCAGCAGTACAACGTGCTTCTCCAGTACAGGCAGTGCGGCATGTCCGATGTCGATTCAGTAGTGTGTGGTGGGACTCCGTTGGATCAGTTATCTCGAACATGGGGCAGAACCCCGAAATATCGTTTCGAGTGTAGCCGAGGTTTTTCGTTCGAGTTTTTGTTTTCACCGCATGCTGGGGGTCTTGAGACTTAAAAGCTCCGTGATCGATCGACTGTGCACACGCACACTCGTCCACTTCTCTTTACTTCTCTTCTCTCGGCCTCTTCCTCATCCTGTCCTCCTGTTGAAGAAGTCTGATAATCGACGCTGGCCTTGAGCGCCATTTCTTTCATATATTCTTCTGAGAGCTGAGGCTAGAACAACAATCAGCACTTCATTTCATTTGCGGCGGGCTGCGTGATCGAACTCAGGAGCTGCACAAACCCGCCTTATACGGGGATTCCCTCAATAATTCCTAGTACATTTGATTGAGGACAACGTAGAAGATGATGACGTGTGCTACGATACATGTAGAACGAAGTAACGTTTTTGACTGCGGGGGCTCCTCAATCCCCTTAGTACTGCAGTCCCGTTTGGGGACAAAGTACTCGGAATTTGAGTGATTTGTCTTCACAACGTGTGTGTGAGAGATAACCTAGTATTGTTTAATCCTCGTTCGCTCGTCTCGTTTCGGCAATATTCGTTCTGAAGATAGGCCATGCAAAAATTTCATCGGATTTTCAAAGCATACCTGGTACGCTTTTTCTCAAGATCCGATTTTAGACGAGCTATGGAGCTCTTCAAGTGAGTAGCCTCAGACAATGTTAGGTGCATATGTCGCGCATACTCCTAAAATCTTGATCGGGTTGCGTGAACAAAGTTGCTCGAAGCCATGTGTTTCGGTTGAGACACTGAGCTCCTCATTGTGAACCCCTTGTCGCTCACAAAAAAAGCCGTCACACCTACAAAACACTGTTGACCGCTTCTGATGGCCTGCTTGTAGCTAAACACAGGCGACCGAAGAGCATAAAAGACAGCCGAGAGCATGAGTACCGTCGATGAAGAGAAAGCAGACGCATATTTGAAGACCCTCTGACGTTCAGGGGGTTGAGATGCCGTGCTGATTCCTATATAAACCTATTCAGAAACCGCAGTATCAAACAATTCCTGAAGAAACCAGGAGGCTGATAACCCAAGATTAGGGGATACTGGGTATCACCCCCGAATCCCCTAATTGTAGGTGTGACCTTCCGGACAATACAACATCATTGAACGCTTCTAATTGCCTGCTTGGCTGAACACTGACCACCACGAGCATGAAGACCGCCGACAGCATCAACACCGTCGATGCTAAGGTTGCAGACGAATGAACACCCTCCCGCGTATGGGGGTATACAACACCACTCAAATTTCTAAATCCGATGGTGAACCGTTTAGGCCGATATCAAGATGAGGTCGCAATCTTGAACTTTTCGTGTTCTGGATAGAATGTAGCTTAAAAGTATACCCCTTCCACAAACAGCAGTTTGAGGACAATGCCATGGTCGCTGACACGCACGGCTCTCGTGACATTCACCGATGAGAGTCACAAACCAAGTGGCCATTCGTTGGAAGCACGTTCACTTTGTTCGCGTCCAGTGGGCAGCAGCTTGGGGCATCATTGCATGAAGAGATAGTCAAACCGGTTTTGTAGTTTTGATTGGCGTGCAAGTCGACACCGCAATCTCCAATTCTCGAATTCAACGCAGCTTGAAAACATTGTGTTCGAGGACAAAGGCCGTTGTCATCAACATATGCAACGTCCCCGCGATAAACACTGCGGAGAGTCAAAAGTCAAGCTGTAATTCGCGGGAAACCCGTTCATGTTGTTGCATCCTGTGGACACGAGCTTGAAGAACTTGCATGCAGAGTTGTCAACTGTTCGCTAGCAGTGTGCAAAACGCACCGCCAATAAACCTTGCCTCATCCGCAAAGAAAAAAGCACGTTGACAACAGATGTTATCGGAGACACGCCGCACGCAGAAAACCCAAGTAACGCGTCGGATGCTCAGGATTGTGAAACCAATCGTAGACCCTATGAATATCGTCGAGTGATGTGCGTCGACACGATTATTGCTGTAGGTCTGGAACACAATGGAATTTGTCGACTCTCTTCTCTTCCCGACTAGAGTCTGCCATACACAAGCAGTGTGCTCGATCGGTCTTCCTTGGCGGCACTAGAAGGACAACCCCATGTCCTACGTGTGAAGCATAATAATGTTCAACAAAGAGAGGATGATACCCGGTAGCGTTTTGTCCTCGTCTGAGGGGGTGGGGGAATCAATAGTTTTTGTTGGCCGAAACCTGCTGTAGTACTGCTATCGATAGCGCGTGTCCTCCGTCGCTGCCAGTTCGGGAACAGAACTTCGTTGAGGCTGTCAACACCGCTGGAACAATCGGGCTCCACGCATGGGTGAATTAGATAGGCCACTGTGTCGGTCTCCACACGTGTGGCTGGTGGTGTCGCTCCGTCGTGCATGAACGCGCAACTGGCCGAGGACTAGGCGCGTCGCGTTTGCCGAGCTTTGTTGTGCGACAGAGTTTTGTTTTGTTTATTTCCCATGCCATTGAGTATCTTGGCCCTTCTTTGCCGTGCTCCCTTCTTTGCTGTAAACGTAAATCCGGGGTCACGCTGCCGGCTCTTCTCCACCTTCCTCCAGTCATTAGTTATATACCTGGTATATATCCATAGGTTGGCTTTGCGTTGGTTGGCGACGACTCTGTAAAACACGCCTCCAACCACGTGAGCTAGACAGGGTTTTTATGTTTTTGGTTTCCTCGGTCATCACAGCTGGCGGTGGAGTTAGATCATGCTTGTGCGGGGAGAACCTTTCCTCAACACAAGGGGTATGATCGTATCACGTAATGTGTATTTGGTAAGGCACTCATGAGGCAGTTTCGTAGTCAATATATTGCTGTAGGGGGGGGGGGGGGACGGGAGGGATAAAAGGGAAACCGCGGTAGAAGAGAGTAACAAAGAGACCGCAAACAGGGTAGCAAGGTACCAAGCCGACTATTAGGTTGGACTTTTCTTTGCTACTCGTACCGCCAACTGCTGCGGCCGATCGGTATGTATTGGCTTGGTGCTTTGATTTTTTTCCATGACTTGACTTTTTCCTATCTTCTCCCCTTCTGATCCTCATGAAAGAAGTACTACATAGTGGGTGGGTGACGAGCGTGTTTATTTTTGTTTTTATATTTTTCGGCGCACTCATTCTTTCTCTTTGTACTTAGTTAAGGGTTCCCCGGGATGCATATTTCCCTTTTTCCTTTTTCCTTCCCGTTTCTTCCCCCTTGCACGTCCATCTTGGCTCATGCTCGGGGTATGTGTCTGAGCTTTGGCTTCCCATTTTTATATATATATTTTTTGGGATTCTTCTCCTTTTCTTTTTCGGTTTGGTTTCTTCGTTGCTTCTCTTTCTTTATGGTGTATTTTGGTTGCTGGCGTATGTATGTATGTTGTGTCGGCCGCACCTAGTAGCTTTGGCTTCCCATTTATATATATAATTTTTTTGGGATTCTTCTCCTTTTCTTTTTCGTTTTGGTTTCTCGTTTCTTCTCCTTTCTTATGGTGTATTTTGGATCTGGCGTATGTATGTATGTTTTGTCGCCGCACCTTAGTGCGAAGGCAATGTATTTCGTAGGATATTAATGCATTACGGGGTGTTATATCTGTGTCATAGTCTGTGACCACAGAGCTCGCATCTTTCGAAGGTGAACAATCAGCACGGACACTCGGCTTGCTAGATGTCGACGAGTAGAAGAACGGTATAAGGTGAAGAACACACACACACTCCAGACATTAATCTATTCACGGACGCTGTAATTCATATGCAAGAAACGCCGCCTCAAAAGCGGTTATTAGCAGGATGCAGCTTACCCATCATGCGACTCGCTCATCTTCACGGCGCTTTGCGTTTGGTTCAAGCCATGTTTGCCTGGTCGGTGAACACCCCACGTGCTCCGTCCCGGCATTGCAGGGACGCCAGGGTCTATGGTCATACCACTACGGCCATGCATGATAATGAGTACACCCCCCCTCCCCTACGATGAACGCGCTTTGCATTTGTTTCTGGACAACGTCGCCCCGCGTCGAGTTTTCTATACTTCCGCTTGGCGCTCTCGGAAGTCTGTAGCTTTTGAGAAAACTGAAACTCCCTAACGAGAATCGAACGCGAGACATCAACGCTACTGCTGCTTAGCATTGGAGGGTTATCCGTTGCATAGACCAACGGGGCGACTGGCTCAATCAGAACTACTCTAACCGGGTCTATCAAAGAGTACGCTGAGTCCAGGAGCAACGATTAGACGTCATGTGTTGTCCGCGCCTGACAAATATTTTCTTTCATTTGAGGGCTGCTATAGCTGCCTCTATGGAACGTTTTTAGGACCGCTGTTCCCGGGGCGAGGGTTCATACGCCAGGGCGTTGATACGAAACTTGTCGAAAATGGCCACCCCCTGTTAGCACGTCGACTAAGCGACTATAACAGGCCCCTGAAGTTGAGACACCGGTAAAACCATCAGTGATGACGAATATGACACGGCAAGGTGATCGTCCGCAACTGGCGTCGCGCCTTCCCCAGGACAAGGCGATCGTCCGTACCTGACGTCGTGCCTTCCCAGGATATTTTGTTAGCCTTGCCCTCTTACGCGTAGCTCTTCTCTCCATCGGCGCCCGAGAGAACCTTTGCACGCATTTGTCGAGTGCCTGTCAAGGTTCTCTCAGCGACCGCCTGGGCGGACCCCCCCCTCCCCGTCATTGTCTGCATCACCACAGCACACACCTCTCTCCAGGCCCTCGGCCCAGACATTAAATTCGTCTTGAGTGTTTGGATGCTGGTGCGTCGTCGTTTCGGGTGAACCACTTCCTCTGACATACCCAAAACAAGGTTGCTATTTAATTCCTGCTCTTGGGACGCGCGCAACGGTGAGGTATATCACCTGCATTTCTGAGACTCGTTACTTGAGGAGCTCCACACTAATAGTAACTGGTGCTACGGTAGGGGGTCCCTTTTTGAGTCCCTGATTTTTCGCCGATGAGCTCCACTCGGCTGATGAACCGCACTTTGTCTTGCAAGTCACAAGTCTCCAACAAATTTTGTTTCGGCGATCTGACCCGCCCTGGGGATTGTTTCCAACTGTGCGACAACAAAAGCTTGTCTTGTTCAAAATTCGAGCGAAATACCGAGCGCTCGGCCGAGTGGCATGAGCTCGGTTGTAAAAAGGAAGTTACCCCCCGTACCGTAGCCCCTGTCTACTACTCCTTGTATGTCAAAGAGGATTTCTGGAACAAAAGGTCACCCACGACCGTTTGGGACAAACCACTCGGAGTCAGTGCGGATGCCTTTTGTAGAAGGAAAACCTCATGCATTAAGCTATGTTTTGATGGCCGCACGGGGCAGGAGACCCTACGAATAAGCTTTAGTTTCCTTCAGAGGCACCGGCCCGGACTGTGGTAGTGAGCATGGCATTCCCTTTACCGCGCTTGTTATCTCGAGCAATGCCACGGTACGTGTGGTGGCTTAGAGGGACGGTCTCTTATATAGGGGTGTTGTATATAGGGGTGGGTATAGGGATCGTGCTTTTTATAGGGGTGATGGTCTATGGAGCGGTGCCTTATATAGGAGTGGTGCATTTCTTTCCGGGCCCCTCTCTGAAGGAGCTCAATGTTTCACCCGAAACGTGACTCCGAAGAAAGGTTGTTTTCGTAATCAGACCAACGGTTCTATGTGCTACTAATACTGTAGTCCTGACAAATATATGTTGCAATAGTCATTTTTTCATCATAACCGGTATACTAATAGTTGCCTACCTGAGGAGCTCAACCGGCCTGAGAAGATTGCCTGAGAAGGCAAAAATTGCCCTTCTACCGTGGGATGAGTCCTGTGGGGTATAGGCGTGTCTGTTCTTGGTGTTTTAGAATCGACGTGGTTGTGAAAATCAAGATTCCAAGAGACTAGACTATATCACATCACACAGCCATGGACGGGAGTCTGCCGCAGCGGCGACTATCGTAGCAAATTGTGCATTCCAGGTCGGCCACTGGCCCTATCTATGATTCATGTCACGGGTTGGGTGGCAGTACCGAGGAAAGGGGTGCGGGCACGTACGACAAGACATTTAATGGCGGGATTGCGGGCGCGGGGAACAAACTTATGATGAGCCGCTGCGTTTGATCCGGAGGGCAGATAACGTGTGGGACGAGGCGATCTTTTTCAGTGGATGTGCTATATTCAATGGTATTCCCTTTCCTTCAATTGTTTGCGACACAAAACGCCCTTACCTATGAACGAAACCCTGGGGGGCGCCAGGCCCACCTTTTCTTTCAAGCCGCCTCTAATACGATTACACAAAGCATGGCGAGCGAATACACCAGGGCAGTCGGCAATGCCCCTGTTAGTGGGTTAACGCCGAGAAAACATGAAAGCGCGCACCCTCCTAATCCTACAACGTCCACCATTTCCAACAGTCGACGTTGTTGGCCACGGTGAACTTGGTGTCTAGACACCGAGCCGATGAACTGCCTCTAATCAGTGGACAGCCTCATACCTTGATTTCGAGACACGCAGTTTGCCGGGTGCCTATAGACAACCCCAAGTAATACCGGCAAGTTGTGGATACTTATTGCTGTAATACGAACTCTATACGACCGGCACTTAGGTAGATTCGTTGTATGTCCAAACCCGCCAAATTACCAAATACTGGAAATAGAACTCTCGTACTCGGTACCATGGCGCCCGTTCTTCCCGGGTTGCATATACTTCCTTTCTACGTTGTTGGCAGGTCAAACAGTCCTGGTTTCTAGTTCGGCCCAAAATCCCGTATAGAGTTCGTACCATTGTTGTCAAAATCCTATATGGTACCGGTATAAACAAGTATCAAAGCTTCCCCTTCACGCCAAGACACACCCCACCACATCGCACCACAGCGTCGAAACGGGCAAAATACGTCAACCGGCCACAAAATCCAGGCATGCATCAGATCCACCAACCCCTAATGGTTGTATATTTTTTCTCTTCTTTATTGCGGCTGCGTGCTTGCACTCAACATCACTTGTCTTTCAAGGGGACGCGAGCACGCTCGAGAATGCGTCAGGTACCCGCGCGTAGGCGGTTTGACAACATATACATACAACTTGGGGTTAGATTAAGCATTTTGCAACCAAGGCCCGTATTTCGTGGTTGTAGAATGATTGATGCAAATATACGAGAATCCTGGCCTTTTTAGCTCATTGTTGTCACTTTTTGGTCCCAATAACTTGCTAACCATCATGGGAACGTAGTTTTGCGCCCCGCAGCATTTTTGACGACGATTCCCCAAGAGATATATCACTGCCTGGACAACATTAATCTTCTAGTGAAGACTATATCTTCATCGGTGATGTAGCCATTGTGCAATGGTCCCCTGCGTAAAATGAAACATTGTAACGTTTTTTCAGTATTGTGTGATACTCGCCCGAATCTCCAATACACACAAAAACACCTCGTGAGTCTTTTCTCGCTGCCTACGGCTGCCGTCTGGCGCACCCGATGCCCTCACAGACCCCATCAGGATCATCCGTCAATTTCGCGGGCTGTAGTTTCCTGTGAGGAGCTGTAGGTGTCCGCAAGCGAAGTGCAAACGTTCAGTTGGGGATTGGTGTTTGTATCATTTTGTGCACCACAAATTCGACCAATTTCGACCGCTGGAGGACCTCCTAGTCAAGGTGCAGGCCTCTGTTGAGAACCTGGAGAGGAACACAGATTGCTGTGACAACTCCCTAACAAGTCATCGTCGCTGTCCGGTAAGCATGAACCAGCCGAATTTCGAAACACAACGTGTTAATATTTAGCGATTAGACTGACCGGAAACTGGGGGACCAGGATACGCTTGGGTGCCAGGGCGGCCTGAAACATTATATATCTTTGGAATATGGTATATATTGTGTACCTGGTATCCACTATAACATTCAAGAACAATTGTTTCTCATTGTCCCCGCTCCCAGGTAAATGATCTTGTCAAGCCTACACCTGCTGTTGGGTTATCCGTCTACCGTGGGGGCCACGGAATGTCTGGTGGGGTGCTTGGTACAGGGTATAAGCCCTTTCGACGACAAGCTAGCTGTGTGGGATGACCGTAGCGCGTGCGACTCTACAACTGTCGGCTGCGAAGTGAGTACGATTGAATACCCGGGGACATTGTTCCAGGGCGCACTGTGGGCTTCAACTTCGGGTACAGATGGATCGAGTGCCTGCACGTGTATCCTTTGCGACCCATACCTGCGGGGTGATACGACGGATTACATGTCAGAGGAGACGTCGCTGTGGTCTCGCATTCACTGCTACATCGCGGCGTCGGAGGCATCCGGGTACGACATGAGCCCGTGCGTGGCGGCCATCGTGGACACGGGCACGCTGCCGTGTGTGGACGACGTGTACGAGGCGCCTACTGTCGCCCAACTCAATTGCGACGAAAACGCCCTTAGCGATCTCGGTGATTCTTCTTCGGTGGAAGAGTGCAACTGGGACGGGGCCGTCCGTAAGGCGCAGGAGATGTATCCCACCACGTCTGCGTCGTCGTCGTCCGCAACCGCCTCGACGGGTGAGCTTTTCAACACCACCAGTTGTCTCGTCGGGTGCTTGGTACAGGGAATCAGTCCTTTCGACGACGAGAACCTAGCGGTCTGGGACAACCGCGGGACGTGTGACTCGACGACGATCGGCTGCGAAGTAAACACGATCGAATACCCGGGGAGCTTGTTTCAGGGCGCGCTGTGGGCTTCGAGTTGGGGTACCGAGGGGTCGGATGTTTGTACGTGCAATCTTTGCGACCCATACCCGGAGGGTGATACAACAGAGTACATGTCAGAGGAGACATCGCTGTGGTCTCGCATTCACTGCTACATCGCGGCGTCGGAGGCATCCGGGTACGACGTGAGCCCGTGCGTGGCCGCCATCGTGGACACGGGCACGCTGCCGTGTGTGGACGACGTGTACGAGGCGCCTACTGTTGCCGAACTTGATTGCGACGAGAATGCCCTCGAAGATCTAAGCGATTCTTCCTCGGTGGCAGAGTGCAACTGGGACGGGGACATCCGTAAGGCGCGAGAGATGTATGCCTCCACGTCTGCGTCGTCGTCGTCCGCAATAACGTCGACGGGTGAGCTTGTCAACACCAACAGCTGTCTTGTCGGGTGCTTGTTGCAAGGTATTAGTCCTTTCGACGATGAGAACCTAGCGGTCTGGGACAACCGCGGGACGTGTGACTCGACGACGATCGGCTGCGAAGTGAACACGATCGAATACCCGGGGAGGTCATTCGAAGGCGCGCTTTGGGCTTCGAGTTGGGGTACCGAGGGGTCGGATGTTTGTACGTGCAATCTCTGTGACCCTGATCTGCGGGGTGATACAACAGAGTACATGTCAGAAGAGACGTCGCTGTGGTCTCGCATTCACTGCTACATCGCGGCGTCGGAGGCGTCGGGGTACGACATGAGCCCGTGCGTGGCGGCCATCGTGGACACGGGCACGCTGCCGTGTGTGGACGACGTGTACGAGGAGCCTACTGTCGCCCAACTCAATTGCGACGAAAACGCCCTTAGCGATCTCAGTGATTCTTCTTCGGTGGAAGAGTGCAACTGGGACGGGGCCGTCCGTAAGGCGCAGGAGATGTATCCCACCACGTCTTCGTCGTCGTCGTCCGCAACCGCCTCGACGGGTGAGCTTTTCAACACTACCAATTGTCTCGTCGGGTGCTTGGTACAGGGAATCAGTCCTTTCGACGACGAGAACCTAGCGGTCTGGGACAACCGCGGGACGTGTGACTCGACGACGATCGGCTGCGAAGTAAACACGATTGAATACCCGGGGAGCTTGTTTCAGGGCGCGCTGTGGGCTTCGAGTTGGGGTACCGAGGGTTCGGATGCTTGTACGTGCAATCTTTGCGACCCATACCTACGGGGTGATACAACAGAGTACATGTCAGAGGAGACGTCGCTGTGGTCTCGCATTCACTGCTACATTGCGGCGTCGGAGGCATCCGGGTACGACATGAGCCCGTGCGTGGCGGCCATCGTGAACACTGGTACGCTGCCGTGTGTGGACGACGTGTACGAGGCGCCTACTGTCGCCCAGCTTGATTGCGACGAAAACGCCCTTAGCGATCTCAGTGATTCTTCTTCGGTGGAAGAGTGCAACTGGGACGGGGCCGTCCGTAAGGCGCAGGAGATGTATCCCACCACGTCTGCGTCGTCGTCGTCCTCAACCGCCTCGACGGGTGAGCTTGTCAACACCACCAGTTGTCTCGTCGGGTGCTTGGTACAGGGAATCAGTCCTTTCGACGACGAGAACCTAGCGGTCTGGGACAACCGCGGGACTTGTGATTCGACGACGATCGGCTGCGAAGTAAACACGATTGAATACCCGGGGAGCTTGTTTCAGGGTGCGCTGTGGGCTTCGAGTTGGGGTACCAAGGGGTCGGATGCTTGCACGTGTAATCTTTGCGACCCATACCTGCGGGGTGATACAACAGAGTACATGTCAGAGAAGACATCGCTGTGGTCTCGCATTCACTGCTACATCGCGGCGTCGGAGGCATCCGGGTACGACGTGAGCCCGTGCGTGGCGGCCATCGTGGACACGGGCACGCTGCCGTGTGTGGACATCGTGTATGAGGCGCCTACTATTGCCCAACTCGATTGCGACGAGAATGCCCTTGAAGATCTAAGCGATTCTTCCTCGGTGGCAGAGTGCAACTGGGACGGGGACATCCGTAAGGCGCGAGAGATGTATGCCTCCACGTCTGCGTCGTCGTCGTCCGCAACAACGTCGACGGGTGAGCTTGTCAACACCAACAGCTGTCTTGTCGGGTGCTTGTTGCAAGGTATTAGTCCTTTCGACGACGAGAACCTAGCGGTCTGGGACAACCGCGGGACGTGTGACTTGACGACGATCGGCTGCGAAGTGAACACGATTGAATACCCGGGGAGGTCATTCGAAGGCGCGCTGTGGGCTTCGAGTTGGGGTACCGAGGGGTCGGATGCTTGCACGTGCAATCTCTGCGACCCTGATCTGCGGGGTGATACAACAGAGTACATGTCAGAAGAGACGTCGCTGTGGTCTCGTATCCATTGCTACCTCGTGGCATCTGAGGCGTCCGGGTACGACGTGAGCCCATGCGTGGCGGCAATCGTGGACATGGGCACGCTGCCATGTGTGGATGATGTGTACGAGACGCCGACTGTTGATCGATTTGATTGCGAGGGAAACGCCCTTGAAGACCTAAGTGATTCGTCTTCGGTGGCACAGTGTACCTGGGACGGGATGCACCGATCGACGGCCGAACTATACGGCGGCACTCGAGCACCATCCCCCCTACTGGTATCAATGTCGACCCCAGCGCCTGTTACCAGTGACGCCGCAATTGGCAACTCTATCACGCCTGCCCCAACGGACATTGATATCGCCATCGCCCAGCCCAGCGCAACCAGCACCAAGTCCCCCACAAATTCTGCGGCAACGCCGTCGGTGACACCTCTGCCTAGCGGTGACGGACCTCGGTCCAGCACTAGCACCCTTTCTCCCGGCCAAAAACCGACAGCGCCGTCGGGGACCTCCCCGCCCACTCCAAGCGGTTTAACTCCACCGCTTGAAGTTGAAGGGGGAGAGTCGTGTGCCGATGGGAACACGTGCGCGGAAAACCTGTGCTGCCATCCTGACTACAACCTGTGCGGGCGAAGTGAGTTTTTACCAGCGACGCTACGCGGGCACAATGCATGGTAAAGGTCGAGTATGGTTACACGCTCAAGAGCTCTAGGGAGTCGCGTTTGAGTAGGCCGTGTGCCCCTGAATGGTATGCCATCACGAATTTCGAGGGGTGCCTTCTGTTGTCGGCGTGAACCACTCAACCTACCAGACCGCGGACTAACGTACGCCGTCGCTTTCCCCTGTCTATCACGCTCATCGTAATGTGTTGAAGAGTACACTTTCTGCCAGCGAAGGGACTTTCTGGATGGACCCAGATGCTGCTCTGGTGCTAGCGGTGACTCGTCTACGTCTAACGTCTGTTCCGAAGGTGATACACTTCAGTGTAGTTCAATTAAGCGGGACGGTCATCGGGGCGCATAAATCGCCGGGCACCAATACGCTTATAATCCTTGAGTCCAGACTTCATACCAGACACTTTACATGGTGCTGAAAAGGCTGATTTTTTCTCACGATACTTTTCCTCCGCACTACGTCGTTTATATGCTTCCAACTCCTTCACAAACGCCTCCATTTTTCCGGACGCTTGGACCCGAAGACTCCATCTGCGACAAACCGGACGAAATGGGCAAGGCTGAACTGGCTGGAGTGTGGATTGGAATTACTACCGGTATCATCGCCATCGTCGCAGCCATTTATGAAGGATACAAGAAGTGCAGAGTGAAGTGAACAAGTAAATGGTAGGGGGATCTTTGAAGAGATTTGGTTGACAGCTGCGAAAATACCCGTCTCGGGGGAACGGGAGAGGAGGAGCAACACTCTATATAACTTATAGTAACAGACCGTATGTGATTCATTGGAATCTTGTAATATCACGTAGATATGGCTGGGCCTGTCTCGAGGGCGTGTGTGGACAGTAGAGGGTGGCGCACATTTTACGAGGTGCGTCGATCTAAGTACATTTCGAGAGCCAATATCACTTTTTAGGGAAAAGGCAACATGGGCCCGTGGTTGTCAGCCTGCTCCAGGCATTTCATATCACCAGGCATGTCGCATTTCCCTATCGCACCGTATCTTGTTGAAAATTATGTGGGTGGTGTGTCTTCGGCTAGGACCTATAACCGGTTGTACCAGATAGGACGGCGATGCAAAATTCACGAGGTTTGATAGCGATCCACGAAAGTGTCTTTTTGTGCCGTACCCCTCGCATTGCATGGGATTGTGAAGACAATTCCTTACGACCATAGTGTATACTGTGTATACCCAGCAACACGTTTACTCAGCCCCGACATGCTTTACGTATAGGAGTACCAGGTATGTGTGACGTGTACGAGTAGTGCATGAAGCAAAGTGGACTCCAAGTACACAGTAGTAGTATTGTAGTTCGCATCGATAATGGTGATGATTATTTCGAGTTTCGATTCGGGAGGCGATAGGTTTTATGGCATGGTCGGGGGCGGAGAGGAAGGAGCTCGGGGGGGGGGGGCGCGGAGAGGCGGGGCCCGGAGATAGCAACATTTGTGCACGCCGAGGATCTTCCTTCCCGCGCTGCCGGCATTCCTGAATATTCTTGAAACGATAGCTGGGCTTTCGTGTTTGCTTGCAAGAAACCACAACACAGACACGATTCAGGGTGGATCGCTCAGCTATTTCTACCGGCAATAGCAGGAAAGAGTTTATGTACCGCATGCATTTGGCACTGCTGTAGAGCTCAACTGTAGGAGTGTATACATACGAGTAAGATGTATAAACTCTACAGGCAGTCACGCCTTCTTCTTGAATATTTTGAATGCATCCTGTTTCATGGTTTGGGCAAAATAAGGAGCAACAAAGGTACATACTGCACAAATCGCAGGCCGGCGCAGATTTCGAGAGGGATGGTCCTTGGCACGGGAGTTGTGGCCTGAGAAGGAGCAAGTAATTAGTAGTAATTTACTATTAATACTAGAGTGTCTGCCCAGAAGAAAACTATTACGAATTTTGCGTGTCTATTCCCCCGTTACCGACGACAAATCAAATATCCTAATCAAATTTGTATAAAAATGACGAAGATATGCATTTTTGGATAGCATATAATTCTAGAGCCATATTTGTGTGATACGAGATTCGACCGCTGCATTCTGTTGGCCGAAAACGCTCCGGACGCTTTGGATTGGCCAAGCTTGCCCCGAGAGTGGCCTCGGACCCTCGGACCATGTCTGCTACCGCGGAGTTTTGCGAGAAGAATTGCTGCCGCTGATGCTTCATGCCTTTCTTTGCTGCCTGCTGCTTCCACAGAAGATAGTTAGGTGCTGCTACAGCTGCTGCTGCTGCTGCTGTACGTCACCAACTACTGCTACTACTATGGTGTGCTGCTTCTGCTGCTGCTGCTGCAAGTAAGTGCTGTTGTTGCTGGAAGCACTGCGGCAATATGCAAGCACTGCTTGCCGTGAGCAGGCGCTGCTGCAAACAAAAGCGCTGCTGCACACAAGCAAGGTCTGCTGCGAGCAAGCGCTGCTGGAAGCGAGAGAGCTGCCTCAAGCGAGCGCTGCTGCAAGAGCTGTCGCAGGCGATGCTGGTGCTGCAAGCACGTGCACTCTTGCTGCCACGCCCCTAATCTTCGCATCTACGAGCCCTTTTCGGGAAAAGAGGACGACAAAGGAGGGCGATCTTCTCGTTGTGGCGGCGTTGCTTGCACAGCGAGTGAGTGTCGAGGAGTGCAAGATAAATCGCACTTCTGCCTGTGCTTGCTGCAGCTTACTGCTCCTCCTGCTGCTGCTGCTGCTGCTGCTGCTGCTGCTGCTGCTGCTGCTGCTGCTGCTGCTGCAGCTAGGTACTGCTGCTTGCACGACTTCTTGTGTTCGGGCTCGTTTGGTGCAAAAGTGCTGCCGCTGGCGCAAGTGTTTTTTTTTAAACTTAAGAATCCAATATTTAGCTATTTTTCGTCTACGATCATGCGCATGCCGAAAGGCTTTCGATTATGATTACCTTTCCGACGGAAATCCTCGATAAACAAAAATAATAGTATGCGCAGACACTACCAAACAAAAGTAGTGTTGGTACCACGACTGTAATAGCTACCGGGTACCTGCTTCTTTGTTTGTGACAGAGTTGAAGCAGGCCGCCGTTGGTTGCGAATCCTTCCTATGCGCCACTATAGTACTTGCAACCACTCGTGGACCACTGCTTGCTCATAGTCGGAGGATGGGTCAACGTCAAGCCGAGAGTGGGGTTCTGCAGTATTAATAGTAGGTATAGAACAGGAGTCCCTCTTAAGTGCCCTTCGAGTGGTGCGGCCTGCCCGCCATAGTGCCTGTGGATCGCTTGGCACAGATGGGATTGAGCAGTGTTGCAGTGTTCAGAGTAGAGCCGGATACCGCTGTGCTGCCGGTATTATCCACTGGCGTAACCCCGCACTATAGATATACGGCTACTGCACTGAACTACTGCAGACGTGTCCACAATGTTTCTGGGGGAAGGCGCCTTCTGCTGTTGTGAAACGTGTCCATAGCGTGGATGATGACAAGAGGGGCGACACACGCCACAAGAAGAGGTGTCGGGCACATAGCAACATAGGAAGCAAGGCGATGGGGACTCCTTCCTAGGTGCGACGGACAAGGCAGCGTTAGGTAGCACTACAGGAACAGACGTCGTGGGTTCGAGAGCAGTCACAAACCAGCCATGTGTGTGGACAGCGGGGTGTCGTTCGATATTGTTTTCGGACGTGTATGTGGCGGACTCCCTGACATCCCTTGCCCGGTTCTATTCAGCTCGTACAGGGCCTTGCCCTTTTGCTATCTATTCTGGATACTCGCCGCACCGACGCCCCGCTTCACACCGCTCTATCGCTGCTTGCTCGCATCTGAACTGCGTTGATCTTTCTTCGTCAATCATCCGGAACTTCTACTATTTTTCTATTCCCCGTACCATACATCCCTTCTTATTGTATGGACACGCTCCGAAATAGTCTCGTTCCTTCACCGGTTTTTATTTTCTACCACTTACACCCCAAACACCAGGTTGCCCCTACCACAACCTTCCTCTTGCCTGTACGTGTTTTGCATAGATGTTCGCCAGAGACGTGTTGCTCGTTTTTCGGCAACTTTTATCCCCCAGGTCTACTGAGGCTGGCTACAGTTACGCTACTAGTAAAGGTAGAAGCAGCATGCACGCAACAACCTACCTGAAATTATACTACCACTACTGTACTGATGGTTTTGTAAAATGTACAGGGTACGTATATACGGTTGGGGGCATATATCTGCCACTGCTTTTACCTGGTCAATAGAAGCAGTATGGCGAGGTAGACGGACCGAAGAAGCCGGTTTCGTGTTCCCGTACGTGCTCGGTATGAGGTGTTTGGTGTACGTCAAAGGGCTCAGGTGAAACATGTATGGCGCTCGACAGCTCGACAGACGTGTATTGCTGCTGCTGTATCTGCTGCTGCTGAATGAGGTTGATAAAAAAACGGGCGATCTCAAAATTATTGAGATTTTCAACGCAGAGAACATTCAGCAGAGGAAATTCTCGTGCTCGTTCGGGATTGATTGATGTTGACTGCTCGTCACGACCGGGTAGGTTTCCCAGTCTATTGTACCGAAAAAAAAGAACGTGAGACCACGATCACTCGGTTGTTCGACTTGGTGAACACTGCACACATACTATACGAACACTGCTGCTGTACTGCGCACCGTGGCTGGGCATTGTTTTGAAATACGGAAGAAGTTCGTACAAATCGTTGTCCTGCCCCTGCTCAGCATCCATTTAGTTGCACCTTTCTAAGATTCGTAGTCGATACCGCCGGTGGGGCGTGATCCCACGTCTCTCTGCGTTAGCAGAGTGTTCTTACTGTTGAACTACGACGGTTAGAGTGTAGGACAGCTCGGGCTGAGACAGCAGACCGTTGACAAGATCAGACAGGGAGATATGAGGAGTGAGAGCCGAGGGGCGAGCAATCATCGTTGCTCTCGCGGCACTCGGGTCAAAGGACAGTTCAGCGGGGCCTTGCTATGTCCCGCTGCGGAGAATCCGCTAGGCAGAATAGCCGCCGCTGAGGATCCGCGTGAAGGAGAAGGCTCCGTGGCGAGATCCAGACATGAAAATCTCCCGAGTTCCCCGAGCAAAGCTTCTGGAAGAGCTTTCTCGAAGGATGCGGGGATTTCGACTATTTGGGTAGGCGTGTTGTTTCCGGGGACATGGTATCCACGTCACCCCCCAGTTTTAGTGGTGATAGAGCTCGAACTCTACCAAAACTCGAAAGCAATGGAACCAGAGAAAAAGGGTGACAACACGTCTACTAGTCGACATTGTATTCCTCAAAAGGCGATTCGTTTATAAGCCTAGAGTTATACACACTCATTTTGACAAGGCAACATAATATATAATTGCCAGACATATCATAGTAAATGATGACATAGCAGCAGGACAGACAAATCTGCTGCAGTACCGTAGACAGTCGGATGTATATCCGGACATAGGATCGGACAGAAAAATGGTAAGCGATGACAAACGAGTAATCCGTTTTCACAGACGATATGTTCAATACACATCGCACTGTGGCTGGCCAGCTGGTGGATTACGACAAGAGACAATGAAATATTGATCCTGGACAAAAACGTGCGTGAGCAACGACAGTAGAGTATCCCGGGATTTATTAACACAGTACGCTAATAAGACGCATGTTACACGGCTGAGTATTTACTCGTCGTGTGGACAACATGGCTGAAGGCTCGACAGGCGTAACAGGGTCGCGAGTGCTGAAAAGCAATCTGACGTCATACCTGGCGGAGACAGTATCAAGTATTTTGTTGTGTCCTTCGAATTGTCATGTTATTATTATTCTCTGCGACGTCGGGGGGGAATCCACTGGCGTGGTACGAGAGCCGCGACACCGGCCGCTGACTCTCGTTGCCTATCGTACTGCCAGTACCCGGGGAACCACATAGTCCCTCACCATCGGCCGCCTTTGAGTGCAACGGCACAGCGTCGTTGGAACATCAGGAGTACATTGTGTCTCGCAACTCGCAACGTATATGATATGTATTGTTAGTGAGATACGGGCCACAGGCCGACGCGTTGGCGCCGGCCCCGAGACCTGCACCGGCATATCTTCTCTCACCATCGACCGCGTTTTAGTGCACCGGCACAGCGTTGTTGGTACGTAGAGCAGTACTTTGTGTCTCGCGACGTGAATGATAAATATCGCTATACTCGACGCGACGCGTATGAGAATAATCGCTATTGAGGGGCAAGGCCAAGGGTCGACGCGTCGGCGCCGGCCCCGTGCCGTGTATCGGCACGTAGTCCCTCATCATCGACCGCCTTTTAGTGCGCCGGCACAGCGGTGTTGTTACATACATCGTTCGTTGTGTACCGCTACCTTCATTATATGTGTCGCTAGTGAGGAAAAGCCAAGGGCCGACGCGATGGCACCGGCCATAAGGCCTGCGCCGGCACATAGTCCCTCAGCATCGACCGCCTTCTAGTGCATCGGCACGGCGTCGTTGGAATATACAGCAATACATTGTGTCTCGCAACGTGTATGATATGTATCGTTAATGAGGGACGGGCCACAGGCCGACGCGTTGGTGCCGGCCACGAGACCTGCACCGGCATATATTCCCTCACTATCGACCGCCTTTTAGTGCACCGGCACAGCGTTGTTGGTACGTACAGGAGTACATTGTGTCTCACGACGTGTATGATATATGTCGCTACAGTCGTCGCGACGCGTAGCACAAGTATCGTTAGTGAGGGGCAGGACCGAGGGTCGACGCATCGGCGCCGGCCCCCAAGCGTACACCGGCACACACAGTAGTCCTTCACCATCGACCGCCTTCTAGTGCGCCGGCACAGCGGTGTTGTTACATACATCGTTCGTTGTGTACCGCGACGTTTATTATATGGATCGTTCGTCAGGGACCGGCCAACGGCCGACGCGTTGGCGCTGGCCACGAGGCCTACGCCGGCAACATGGTTCCTCGCCATCGACCGCTTTTTAGTGCTCCGGCACAGCGTCTTAGGAACATACAGCAATACATTGTGTCCCGCAACGTGTACGGTATGTATCATTAGTTAGAGGCGGGCCACAGGCCGACGCGTTGGCGCCGGCCACGAGACCTGCACCGGCATATCTTCCCTCACCATCGACAGCCATTTTAGTGCACCGGCACAGCGTTGTTGGGGCGTACAGCAGTACATTGTGTCTCACGACGTGTATGACATAGATCGCCACCAGGTATATATTTATCGCGACGCGTATGATAGGTATCGTTAGTGAGGGGCAGGGCCGAGGGTCGACGCATCGGCGCCGCCCCCATGCCGTGCACCGGCACATAGTCCCTGACCGTCGACCGCCTTCTAGTGCGCCGGCACAGCGGTGTTTTACATACATCGTTCGTTGTGTACCGCGACGTTTATTATATGTATCGTTAGTGAGGGACGGGCCTAGGGCCGACGCGTTGGCGCCGGTCGCGAGGCCTGCACCGGCATATCGTCCTTCACCATCGACCGCCTTTTTGTGCATCGGCAGAGCGTCATAGGAACATACAGCAATACATTGTGTCTCGCAACGTGTATGATAGTATCGTTAGTGAGGGACGGGCCGCAGGTCGACGCGTTAGCGCCGGCCACGAGACCTGCACCGGCATATAGTCCCTCACCATCGACCGCCTTTTAGTGCACCCGCCCAGCGGTGTTGGTACATAAAGTCGTGCATTGTGCCTCACGACGTGTATGATATCGCTATTCATAGTGAGGGATGGGCCGAGGGCCGACGCATTGGCGCCGGCCACGCGACCTGCACCGGCCCAAAGTCCCTCACCATCGACAGCCTTTAAGCGCACCGGCACAGTATTGTTGGTACATACAGCAGTACGTTGTGTCCCGCGACGTGTACGTATGATCTGTATCGTTAGTGACGGACAAGGCCAAGGGCCGACGGCACTGGCAAAGTAGCGTCGTTCATACATATCAGCGAAATAACAACGTCAGCTGTGAGATCGAGGATACCCGGTATACGTCAAGTATATGTCGGTACGTGCGAGTATGTATCCCCATTCCTGGGTGCGGCACGTCTGCGAGGAGAAAAAGAAACCTGGTACGTGCTCGTACAGCACAGTGCTCGTACAGCACATATGCGTTCCGTTCAGGTGCCATCAGTATTCCCTATTAAAGCCAAATACTCTGTGTGCGGGTAGCTATCTCCATTCTGGGCATGGATATATCATGATATCTGGTACAGACTTTGTGCTCTTTGCCCCGTTGCAGCGGTGGTGCGTCTCGATCGAATGTCCCTACTGATGTTCGAGTCCTGTCTACGCTGTTGCGAATATCATCAGTTGTTCCCTCCTGTGAACGGCCGATTCGCGAATTCGCGGATTTAGGAAGGACACCCAAAGTTTATACGAGTGTCTGCCCGTATTACCCTTCATGCGTGTGCAAGCAACTCTTACCCAACCAAGACACACCGGAGCGAACCGGCCAAGAAAAAAGAAACCTCGTGGGAAAAATCATGGCTGGCGGCCCCAAGCGATCGAGGTAACGATGCTTACAGGCGCATCAGGCACGCTCGTGAGTCATTGTGCATCAGAGTAGACAGCCCCACGCCTAATTAATTATTGCGCTCGAGTTCAAGGTCTAAATAAGAGCCCCGAACATTCCCGGACCCTCGCTTCTTTCGCACGCCTCTCGCACACGTACCGGGAAAGCGTGCGTCGCCCCTGCTCATCCTCCTCCCTTTCCATGATGCTGCAGCTCGCCAACCGCCGCTGCTGCTGCTGCCTGTTGCTGACGTGAAGAGGAACCGCAACAGAGAAACCACCACAGAAACCACAACAGTAGGCCTAGCCTCTAGGCCTATCAATCGGCAGCGAGCAGTGCCGTGCTCTACTCGTGCACCTATCACGAGAAGCTAGGAGGGGGCACGGGGCGAGTATGGTTGTTCTTCTGTCCTCTCTGCCTCTGAACAAATTAAGCCATTTAGTTTCCGTCGGTAGAGCCCATGACTATAAATAATGAATTCCGTCGGTTGTGAACAAAACATGCATCTCACGTGAACTTAGAGATACTACGCATAATACTGTGACAACGACGCTTTGGATATTTAAGCTGTGCTTGTCATCTGATGGGTGTTCGAGACCGAATCAGAATTCAAGTGTAGTTTAAAATCACTTGGGCGGTGACAAAAGTACAACAAAGTAAACCGCTTTCCACAGTATTAAGCTACTTGAGGGTCGCATCCAAACACATCAGATATTGTTAAAGACAAAACAATGTGTTGGACTGCAAGCGACGAGTTGACTGACATAAGTGTCACAGATAGACATGGAGAAGCAATGCTTCGATCATGCGACACTATAAGAGTGTGCAGTGGATGACAAGACAAGCGTGCAGCAAGCGGACACATGATGTATGCCATGATTCGTTCATATCTGTATTGAGACAGAGTGTAACAAAACGAGGCATATCTTCTCAATGACAAATGGCGTGCGCGAACGCTGGGTATATTATTATCAAATCCCTCCACTGGTGTGCGATGGTGCCGACTACCTTTTGCAGTAGTACGAAAGACAAGTGCCCTACAGTTGAAAACACATATATATCTATGTAATCAAAACCTGAGAACGACCCCCCATGAAGCGATGGGAGTCGGGATTCAATACGACTAATGAAGGACATCGCGCCACTGGGTATTAACCTCAATTGGTACGATAGTTACACATGTATGTGGAAGACATTTCAAAAATTTGTACGTACATCGTCTTGAATAAATAAGAGACGTAAAAAACAAAAAAGACGATTATTACAAAAAAAAAAGAAATCTGCAAAGGGCACAGCGGTCGGCAACTTGAAAAACAACACGAGTAGCCTCGCGATAAAAAAGTACACCGAAAACCGCTGACAGGTTGGCACGCACATTAAAACACAAACTCTTCTTGGCTCCACTAGACCTATGGATCACCCCCCCTTGCCAACGAGGTGAGTAGGTGATTACATTATTAGTAGATCTACAGTACTAGATAACCTAGTACTTGAAAACAAACTCAGTCTTGGGATCAGATGACGACATGGTCTCCCACTGAGTTGGATGCCGAAAAAATAAAAGACAACTATACTACGGTACACAGCAGTGTGCACCGTATAGATCTCACCACGGAGGGTGAAGACAACACAGAAAGTGCGCGGTACTCGCACTGGACAAATGACAAGCCATGCAGTGATAACACCGAAACATAATCTACTCCTGTAGGAGGAGGATTAGACAAATGATGGAACCAGTAGCACAGGGCAAACATCAGTTGTTGCTCAAACTGATGGACAAAATTAAGCCCAGTAAAGTGCTACGGTACATCCGCGGGGATAGTACGAGATTTCCGCGGAGGGGGGTTAAATGCTGAGGAGTCCGTCGACAGTACTGCAGCACGGTAGGAAGCAATCATTTCTCTGCATTGAGGAAGGGCGTTAACATGACGCCATATACCCATCTGGGTAGGATAATCTTCAAACTTGAGATGGTACTGAAAGTTAGTCAGAGATGCTGCTCCTACTCCCCTTTTGTGTCCATCAATACTCTCAACTGTGAACGCATCGATCGTAACTTTTGACAAGGAGCCTCCAAGATCGGGCGCTGGGAGAGTGGTCCCCAAAACTAAATCGTCGAGCGCATCAAGGTCGGGGATAGGGGAAGACAGAGGGACAAAGTACTTTTTCATCCGACCTAGATGGACAGTAATCTCGGTTGGGTTGCCATCTTTAGTGACACGATAGATGACGGGGGACATATGCGCTCGTACGGTATACGGTCCACGCCAAGGGCTGATCAATTTGGGATTGGGACCATCAGCTTCGTTGTATGGGCGGTGGATCAGTACTTGATGACCAGTGTTGAAACTGGGAAATGACAGGGTCTCAGTGACAGCCGCTTGCTTATCCGCTCGTTCTTCAAGATTACGGCGGGCTAGCTCGTATGCAAATTGCAAGTTTTCGGCAGTTTGTTTCGAGTATTCGAGCTGAGTTTGCGGTGCGGAGGTGGACGGTACTCCTAGAATGAGATCGACAGGCAGTACAGCTGCGCGTCCAAACATGAGGAAATGAGGAGTTTCCTGGAGCGTGGTCGAGTAAGCGGTGTTGTGCGCTAATTGGACAAAGGGTAACAGCTCTGCCCAGTTATCGAACAACAAGTACCTATACATAGCCAACATATTATGGACAGTGCTGTGAACACGCTCTAAGCCAGAGTTGCCCTGAGGGCGAAAAGCTGCTGTACGCGTTTTCTTATAGCCGAAAACTGACTACATTTCCTTGACAAGTTGATTATCAAATTCCGTCCCCTGATCGGAATGCAGAGTTTCTGGGGAACCAAACACCGAGAACACGCGTTCGATCAAATGACGAACTATCGTGCGAGCCGCTTTATCTTTGATCGCTATCAAAATGACAAATCGAGTTAGATGGTCAATAACCGAAAGGATGAAACGATTTCCTTGTGACAAACTCTTATACTCGACAAGATCAACTGCGACGCATTGGAATGCACGCGTGACAGGGCGGTGTCCGACAGGCAACTTTGGCGAGCGGTGGGATGACTTACGGTGTTGGCAAGACAGACAAGTTTCGTTATGAGTACGGACATCCGTGGGCATTGTCGGCCACCAGAATCTATCTCGAATAGTATCGAACGTTGCTTTAAAAGCTAAGTGACCTCCGGACGCTGGTGAGTCATGACACGAATTGATGACAATTTTTCGGAGAGATGTAGGCACTACCAATTGATCTCGGAAAGTGCTACGCTTCCTTAGATTACCAGGAAGATAAGACCGAAATAGCAATCCTTCATTCAAAAAGAAGTAGCTCATCGTGTACTTAGATTCTGTAAGAGGGAGTGGGGCCGATGTGGGCGCATGAAGATACTCAAGTATTGACAAAATTCCTCTTTCTGTAGATCGACAAGTTTCGCGGGATCTATAGTAGGGAAGACAGACACTGCGCTCATGAACAATTCACGATCGCTTTCGACAGGTGCTACATCGTGCAAATTAGAAGCTGACAATTCATATTCGCGGGGTCCCGGTGGATAGTAAGGTCCGTCTATTGGAACGTTACGACAAATTTCGGCCAATCTGGGCTCGGATGGGATGGGTTCCCCGTTCACTTCACTAAAAGCACGAGACAGCATGTCAGGCACAACATTTAATTTGCCTGCGACATGTTTGACAGTGAAATCGTAATTCTGAAGTGCTATTGCCCATCGGGTCAACATGTTAGAGGTATCCTGCATTTTGTAGAGGTACGTAAGTGCTTGGTGGTCGGTACAACAAGTGAAATGCTTACCTCATAGGTAAGAACGCCAGTGGGTGACAGCCCAGACCACAGCACAACACTCTCTCATGGTCTCACTATAGTGACGTTGGCTTTTTGAGAAGCGGTGACTGTAATACGCGATGATGTCAAGATCAGATTTGGAGCTACCGTCGAGTGAGGGTTGAGCGAGAAATGTTCCTACTCCTGCTTCTGAAGCATCGGTATGGACAACGAACTCTCGAGTAAAGTCCGGGTGTTTAAGAACCGGCGCAGAGGTTAGGGCGCGTTTAGCGCGAGCAAAAGCTTCACGTTGCGCGGGCCCAAAAGCCTTCTTGAAAGCGGTCTTTCTGACAAAATCCTTACGAGTGAGTTCAACCAGCGGCGCTGTGATTTCAGCGTAACCGTCTATGAAACAGCGGACATAATTGAGTGTACCTAATAATCCGCGATTATCTTTGATACACTCAGGCTCAGGCAGGGCGAGAATGGCTTTGATACGGTCGGCACTGATTGAGATGCCTTTTTGCGAAATAACGTGGCCAAGGTACTCGATTTCTTTCTGACCGAACTGAAGTTTACTCGGTTTCAAAGTTAGGCCTGCTGCCTGTAACGCTGAGAACATTTGCTCAAGGGATTTCAGGTGAGCTTCGAACGTAGAATTAAGACAACTAATATCATCCATATACGTAAGAATACCTGATTCTGGACCAAGGTCGCCAAAAGTGACAGACATCATGTGTTGAAACAACCACGGGGCATTACAAACTCCAAACGTCATACGTTTGAAACAGAACTTGCCAGTAGGAGTGACGAATGCTGTCCGGTCGATGTGCTCTTCTGCAACGGGCAGTTGCCAGAACGCGCTGAGGACATCGGCAGTAGAGATGAACTAGACGCCTCCTACTTCATCCAGACAGGAATCCAGGTTCGGAAGGGGCCAGCTCTTGCGGACAATATGACGGTTGAGGGTATGCCGATAATCAACACAGAAACGAGGGCTACCGTTCTTCTTTGCGACTAGAGTACACGGGCTACCCCACGGGCTAGGACGTTCTTCAATTATGTCCCATTCTAGCGTGTCATGGACACATTTATCAATGACAGCTGTAGCACGAGGGTTGGCACGGTACGGAGCACGGTCTACAGGACGGGTGTCAGGGGGCAAGGGAAACGTTGCCTCGGCATTGATGCAACGACCAAGCTCTGACATAGACAAGGCAAATAGAGGACGGTACCGGGCGCACAAATCAATGACAGCAGCTTTTTGGTCAGGTAAAAGCTTAGTATCGGTGAATGCTTTGGACAAGGGACCTTCAAGCTCTGATTTGGCTTGAGCGAGTTCATTGATTGATTTAGGAGTTTTCGCAACAGCGTTCACATGTAATTGATCAGGCGTCACTACTGACACAGTGAATAACTGCCCAAGGCATAAACCAATTGGAAGTGCAACACCATCAGAGGACGGGTTTGCAAGTTGCACTGCTACTCAGCCGTCAGCAGCATACCGACAATGATTTTCTCAAACACCGACGAACTACCTGATTCTAAGAACTCAAGCTCAGACATTATTCGAGGTTCTACGACAACAGTAGAATCCTGGACAGGGGGACAATCAGTAAAAGCTACGACAAGAGCCTCGTGTCGAGGTTTAAGATCGACACGTTCGCGCAAGCTTACGTCTACTCCTACTGCATCATGGTGGGCAGCAGCGACGGACAGATTTGGGTCGCGGGAAGAGGCAGTGGAGGCGTTAGCGGGGCGATAGGCAGGGTTGCTAGTACGATGTACTGCTGGGATAGATTTACCTGCAGATGCAAATGACATAGTTTGGTTTTCCCAATCAAGGACGGCTCCGAAATTAGACATGACATTGTTGTCAAGGAGTATTGAATCGGGACCAAGAGAAGGTACGACCAACGCTTCGACTTCGTGCGTGATCGTACTGAGGGTAAGTGAAAAAATCGAACCCTAAAATATCCAACGGCGAACCATTCGCTGCTCGCAAGGCAACAGCGGTTGGTGGGACAGGTTGAATAGTGACAGAACGCAAGGTTGGGTGGGACATCAACCAAGCTTGAGAGACAACGGAAATATCAGTAGCAGTATCAACAGTGATTGCGGGCACTGGATAGTTGTCTACAGAGCCAGATCTCTGCACTCTGCGAGACGAGAAAGACAAAGAAAAAGGATGGGGTCTGTGCGCTAGCATTGAGCTATGCCACGCAGTTGTCTTATTGTTTTTCTCTGGGTAAACATTACCCGGGACAGCCAGGACATGACTAGAGTGGCGTGACCGGCGTGCACTACGGACACTTTCGGACACACACGCAGACACACGGGTGTCATCAGCAAACGTCACCCGCTTGAGCGGACGATGCGAGCTGGACACGCCACTACACCGACCTGAGACAAGGACCCTCTTGACAGACAACAAACCACGATCAATTCGCTGGTTACTCCCATCATTGACAAAGACATTCGGTACGACAGACTTAGTACCTACTGCTACAGCGGAGAGTTTCCTCTTCGCGCTAACCTTGCCTACCGTATCAGTAGCAAAGTGTGTCCCTACTGCTGCAAGCGCTACAGCAGCTGGGCCACGTCAGTTGCCGTCCCCCGTTGCGTTGCTCGCCTGGCTCTTGCGGTCCTCATCGTCATCGTCGTCGTCGTCACGGTCACGATCGTTGCGGCGGCTGCGGTGGCGAAGGTTGACGCGAGGAGAGGGGGGGGGGACGGTCGCGCTTGGATGATCCTGACCATCGTTGGTGACGTCCACTGGTGTCGCGTGCCTTTTGAAGGCAGGTTGACTCCCAGTGGCCCACCGGTTTCTCACACCTATCGCAGGTGCAGTGCGGACGAGGCTTCCTCTGGTGGGTCGTCGGGTGCTGCTTCCGCCCGTTGCGGCCTCCTTGCTGGCGGTGATGCTGACGTTGCTGGCGTTGGTTTCTGGGAGACTGAAACTGGTGGACAGCAGCACGGTTCGGGACAGGCGTGAATGACATGGCACTGACAGTAGCTGCACCAGTGAGGCGTGCAGCCTCATGGCGACGGGCGCGCTCGACAGCCTCTTTGAAAGAGGTTACAGGTTTTTCACCACCCTGCAACAGTTGCAGAGCGGGGGGCAGACTGTGCTGCCGCAAAGTGACAGTGATCGCGGACCAAGGTGTACAACCTTTGGCATGGTGTTCGACAGCCGATTCAAATCGGGACATGAGGGCGCGGAAACGAAGGGCAGAGGCGGATACAGTCTCACCTTTGTCCGACTTAAAAGTGGCTAGTTTAATAGTACACTCTTCGACACTGTTGCGGGCATGAGGATATCTAGAAGTGCGAGTTTTAGTTCTTCCCAAGTGGACGGAGGGGAAAACGAGCCGGGGTTGTTGACATCCTCGGCATTGACAACGTTCGCACTCCAGTCTATCCTACCAGACATAAGTTGCTGATACAGCGTCAGACAGGGTCCATCACAGATGAGCGACAAGTGCTCGAAAGCAAGATTATCAGCAAATTTGTCGTCATCTGGTGCGACAGATTTGGCTCGAAAGCCGACGACCAGACGAAACTGGGACAATACTTCCGCAACATCTACGTCAGCACTACCGTTCAAGCGGGGCAGACTGCGTACGTCGTTGGGCGTTAAACTGACATTCTTCGGTGCGGACAGCACTCCTGCGTATGTACGAGCAGATTGGACAGGGTCAGATTGGACAGCAGTAGTTGAGTTGTTTCTCTCGGACAGGGACACCGCAGGACTACTAGCAACAGATAGACTTGCCAGTTGTTGGAGCATGCCGTTGTGCTGCTCACTTAGGACCTCTATTTCTCCGTTCTCCATCCTTTCCAGCTCGCGGTTGACGATGCGGGTGAGGCGAGTCCGTATCGTGGATATGGAGACCTCGGGGCCAGAGGCGTCGGAGGGTTCCAGGTTGTCCTCCTTGGTTTCTTCTGTGCCAGAAGAACGTTGTGCTCCGCTGTGTGACATACTCCCTGTTGTTTTTTCAACTCTTCAACTCGAATCGACTTTTGCTGTTGGTAATCAACTGCCGTCAGACGCCAATAAGATTCGTAGTCGATACCGCCGGTGGGGCGTGATCCCACGTCTCTCTGCGTTAGCAGAGTGTTCTTACTGTTGAACTACGACGGTTAGAGTGTAGGACAGCTCGGGGTGAGACAGAAGACCGATGACAAGATCAGACAGGGAGATATGAGGAGTGAGAGCCAAGAGGCGAGCAATCATCGTTGCTCTCGCGGCACTCGGGGCAAAGGACAGTTCAGCGGGGCCTTGCTATGTCCCGCTGCGGAGCATCCGCTAGGCAGAATAGCCGCCGCTGAGGATCCGTCAGCGGAACGTGAAGGAGAAGGCTCCGTGGCGAGATCCAGACATGAAAATCTCCCGAGTTCCCCGAGCAAAGCGTCTGGAAGAGCTTTCTCGAAGGATGCGGGGATTTCGACTATTTGGGTAGGCGTGTTGGTTCCGGGGGCATGGTATCCACATTTCTCGAGATCATTATGTATGTGTTCGTTCCCACTTCATAGGTCGTCAGGAATAACGGCCCCCACACACAAAAAAAATGTGCCGCCACAAAAGGGAGAGCTTGATGAACGAGTGTAATATGTTGCTGTGCCGTGGCTGCCTCTGTAGAGAGCTCAAGGGACGGTGTGATCAGACATGATACAGCAGCAGCCAGCAGCAGACAAAAATCCCAAAGCTTGTGGGGTCTCCATTATGCTGCTTGGCTCTAGCAGGTCGAAATGACCCCCCGTAGTTATTTTCCAGAATTGTCGACTTCGGAGGTCCAGAGCACGCGCCACGGACCTCGGCCGGGGCTCGCATTTGCGCCGTGGTGTACACGCGGGCTCCTTGTGTGCCACGCAGCCTAGAGTGCGAGAGAAGACCCGCGGCCGGACTTGAAAACTAAAGTATTCCGGTAAAATAAGCACATTTGAAACAAAGTAATACTAGTGGTGGCACCTTTTTTTAACACGAAAAGCTCTTTCTGTTGGACAAAACATGTCAGGCGGAGATTTTTCGTCTTGAATAATTATGCCGAATTTCGATATGGAAACCAGGAAACACTCAACAAAATCGAGCATGTGTACGACAAAGGGTTCAAGGGTTGAGTTAGACCGCCAAGCCGAGCGTATAGCGACGCTGACCCTGGCCTCGTGTGCCCAACTGCTGCTGATGCTGCCGCCGCCATTTCTGTTGCTTCTGCTGCTGACGATTTCTTGTTTCTTAAAAGCAATGAACCCAAACGTCACGGATACATACGACCGCGTACGTACGTGGATGTTCGTTCGTGTTGGTTCAATACAATTCAGAATAAACATTAATTGCTAAGCATGATGATCGCAGATATGATTACTGCAGGTATTATTGAGGTCACGGCTCATTACAGCCTATTCCTACTAAAATGCTGTTGTTCTTCTTACGCTATCTCATCGCCACAATACAATGGAGTCCGTGGCCGCAGGACCGCCTCCAATAACTCTGAAGTGGAAGAATAATACCTCCGTAAAAAAGTAACACAGGCAAATAATGGTACACATGATAACTGACGTCTACACCTCACACATAAATAAAAAAGTGAGGTCCGCGCACGTACGTACCCGGTAAATGAGGTACGCTATACAAGCCGCCACAGAAACCGAGAAGACCTTATACTATCCAGAAGAAATACACGGGATGAGAAAAACAACTCGACGTCGAAAAATCTCAATCGAAATCTAAAAGATTACAAATAAAAAAACGAAAAGGGAAGACAGCAAAAAAAATCCAATTCAAGGAAGAAAGCAAGCAAGAAAGAACACACACAAGCTACGCGAGAGGTGTAGAGCAGAGATAAGAACCAGAAAACAAGCATACTTACTCCGCTACTAGGAACACCAGGTAATTGAAAATGAACTATCTTAAGAATCCAAAAATCGACAAGGAAGACGGCGATGCAAAGCCAAACGTAGAAGTAGATAGCAAAAGGCAAAATGGAAGATACAGAGACACAAAGAGGGGCAAACCGGAAAAAGAGGAAAGAGAAAAAAAAAAGGAAAAGAAAAAGAGGGACAAAAGGACAAAAAGGGGGCCCGGGGGAAAGATAATACTGAAGGCAGGAACTGGACCATGGATACACGCAAATCTTCCCGGGTGTCACCATGCCAGCAACTTGGGTCCCGAAGAGGGGAGCGCATCATGACGACGATGGCCACATTTAGGTGTCAGACCGTTGGGCAGACCGCCTTCCCACCCCCCCCCCCCCCCCCCCCCCCCCCCGTCCTCCCTTCACCCGCCCCTGCCCCCCCCCATATTATATACCTGGTATATATAGGTTGGGTTGGCGTCGGTTGGCGACGACGCTATAAAACACGCCTCTCACTGCGTGAGCTAGACAGCCAGGGTATCGTTGTTTTTTTGCTTTTTTTTCGGCGGTTACCACGGCTGGCGGTGACGTTAGATCATTTTTGTGCGGGAGAACCTTCACTCCGCACAAGGGGGATGAATGTATCGCGTAGTGTGTATATGGTGAGGCGCCCACGAGTCAGTTACCAGGTACATAGTAACCCCATTACTGTCTCTGGAAGTGGCCACACCAGAAATTGAATCAATTCATTGATGCTGTCATCCATATGCAAGAATCCGCTTCTAAAGCGGTTCTTTTTAGGATGCAGCTCACCCTTCATGCGACTCGCCCAGCACCTCACGGCGCTTCGCGCTTGGTGCAAGCAACGTCTGCCTGGTTGGTGAAAACCCGACGTGCTCCGTCCGGCATTGAAGGGATGCGAGGGTCTATGGTCATATGATTACGGCCTTGCACGATAATGAGTACACCCCCCCCCCTTCTTTCCTGCCATTCGGCGCACGGTCATTGGCGTCTGCGGTTGTAGTCGCGGTTGCAGCCATCGTGTGCCGTTCGGCCGATGCCTCCTTCTTATCCTTATGCCATTGCCGCATGAAGACCCTCGCCCTTTCCTCTACCCGTCGGAACCATCTGCCGGCGTTCTGTGCTGCCTCGCGCCACCATTCGAGCATGATGTCAAACCCCTTGAGATCCTCCTCAAGGTACCTCATCCAGTCCCACTCCTGCCCTCCGGAGTAGCCCATGCCCCCGACCATCTGCCCGAACATCGCCCTCTTCGGCAGACACTCATCTCCCAAACGTGTCACAAAGGCCGCAAACAATAGCCTACGCCTGAGTACCATCGTCTCAACGCTCACGGAGTTTGTCCTTAGAAGCGCACTGGCATAAGGTATAATGCGGTCGTCGCGCTTTCGTTTTCGGCAGCCGATGAATCGGAGGAGCATCTTGTGGTGGACCTCCCGTAGCCTGCCATAATCAGTGTCGCTTGACAGCTGCTAATGCCGACTACCGCACCTACTGCGCCTGCTGGCTCCAACTAACCCATCCGTAGAGCAACGTTTCGATCACCTCGGCTCTCAGCATCCACACCTTCAGGCGTAGACGCGCACCCGGGCGTTCATAGATTTCTATCCTATACCGCCCGAAGCACGTCCATGCCCTCTGCAGTCGACGCGTTACCTTCACACTTCTGCTCGTCCAATCTGCTCTGGTAGCCCCGCTCAAATACACAAACTCAGGTGTTTATCTGTACACTTGGCCGGCTGCGGCGACGGTGAACGGAACGTTCCCCCCATCGTTCGCTTGCAGACACATCATTGTCTCCGTCTTCGCCTCCGAGACCGTCACGCTCAACGCGGCACATGCAGTCACGATCACCGCCATCATCCTCTTCAGGCCGTTAGGAGGCCGCTATAAAATGCCCGCATCTTCAGTATACAGCATTCCCACGATGTCCGGGCCTCCTTGTCCTTCCCCTGTCCGTTGGCGGCTCCGGCCCGCGCCTTTCTCCTCTTCGGTATCAAGTAGTAGCCTAAACTACTGCTGTACTATACAGCAGGTGTACGTACGACTTTGAGTCATCTCAATAGTCAATATGTGCGAAGTGTGTATACAATACACCGGGGACGCCGGTGGCTTGGTAGGTGGTCCGCGTGCGTACTAAGATCAAATTCGTGGGTTCGAGTGCCATTGGATACTCGTAGGGACGTTTTCTCGCAAAGAGACTGATTAGCAAAGCGCGTGAGCGTGAGTTTGCAACGTTTGATGAAAATCGACGAGGTGTGGGAATACTGGACCCTATGCGCGATAAAAATGAAGGTACGTACCGGAAGGGAAAAGGGACCACACCTGTGACCACAACGTGTCCAGAAGTTTGCTGGGGGTAAACCCTGCCACGAGTTGGGCTGGGGAGTAAAAGTGATTATCCAAAAGAAATAAATGTATGCATATTTAGATTGCTCTCTGGAAAAACACCTTCTTGGGACCCTTACCCTGATTGGCCACACAGCGTCCGCGATCGTACCCCTTGTTGACTGAAAAAACTACAAGGTATATATATATATATATATATCAGTACTCTTTTACTTGTTTACCTGTTCTGGGCTACTCTATCGAGATGGTGATGTATTCCATTCTGCTCGTCGATCGAGTGTAGCTCCTTCCTCGTTTTGTGCGTACTGATCCTGCCTGGATGGGATGACGCCCGTCACAAACTACCACTACTGTAGCCAGGTATATATACAAACAGTAACACATGAAAAAATGCAATCAAACGAAATTGGTGCATCAAGGATGCCTTGAACAACCATGTATATGCTTACTGAATTTAGTCCCCATCATTAAGTCAGCACGCACAAATAATGTTGAGCAGCAACTATTTAATCAGCAGAACTCACACATATTTAATGATGATATATAAAAAAGTACTTTAAATCGAAGTAAAGAACAACAAAAAGCGCCAACCCAACGAACGTCGACAGTCGAGACAAGAAATAAAAAACGTTTTCCCTCTCTGGTACCGTCACCCGGGCGAGGAATCTAACGTCGACGGGGTCATGTACATCCCGCGGTACACGAGATTGAATTATCGTAGGCAAACCATTTGCACCGAGGGTAATAGTGAGTTTCGACCAAAACTTCGATCTCACCACCGAGCGAAGTGTGTCTGTTGAACGTTTGTACCAGGGTATATACCAAGGACGCGTGCTAGGACACGAGAGGCATCTCAGCATACTTTAGGTAAAACGTTTTTTGTATGGCGGGGGCTCCTTAACCCGAAATTGTCGGAATACCATCGTTTTTATTTGTGAAATGACTTTGTTGCATATCTACTAGTAGGCCTTGAGATTACTTTTGGGGTTGAACTTTCATTTTTGTGAAAGGTCGGCTTTGAATGGCTTAACTTCTACTTAGCACAGAGCTCCTCCAAGTGAGGGGAGTCTCAGACAAAAATTACGCACTTCTACTGATGTGGCATGCGTCTACAGTGACATGCCTGCTCTTGCTGGCCAGCCTCATCATCACACGATACGCGGGGACTGCAGTTTTTGGCTCAATGGTTTCCGGCCGGATGAGCTTCTCAAGTGAGCAAGCAATTAGTAAAATACTGTTTACTATTATAGGCT
Source organism: Macrocystis pyrifera (assembly GCA_031763025.1). Classification (NCBI taxonomy): domain Eukaryota; class Phaeophyceae; order Laminariales; family Laminariaceae; genus Macrocystis; species Macrocystis pyrifera. The sequence continues at coordinate 4,739,242 of JASSKH010000009.1, read as the reverse complement.
TCCTATTAAGGATAGCTCCCGTGCTTCCCAGCAGTAGCCAGTCGTCTATGGGTCGAGTCGTTGATAGGTAGCACGGAAACCTGTAGCGCGAAGGCCGCAGCAGCTGTACAAAGTGCTTCTCCAGTACCGTCAGTGCGGCATATCCGATGTCGATTCAATAGTGTGTGGTGGGACTCCGTTGGATCAGTTATCTCGAACATGAGGCAGAACCCCGAAATATCGATTCGAGTTCAGCCGAGGTTTTTGGTTCGAATTTTTGTTTTCACCGCATGCTGGGGGTCTTGAGACTTGAGAGCTCCGTGATCGTTCGACTGTGCACACGCACACTCGTCCACTTCTCTTTACTTCTCTTATCTCGTCCTGTTCCTCATCCTGTCCTCCTGTCGAAGAAGTCTGATAATCGACGCTGGCCTTGAGCGCCATTTCTTTCATATGTTCTTCTGAGAGCTGAAGCTGGAACAACAATGAGCACTTCATTTCATATGCGGCGGGCTGCCTGATCAAACTCAGCAGCTGCACAAACCCGCCTTATACGGGGATTCCGCCGAGAATTCCTAGTACATTTGATCGAGGACCACGTAGAAGATGATGACGTGTGCTACGATACATGTAGAAGGAAGTAACGTTTATGACTGCGGGGGCTCCTCAATCCTCTTAGTACTGCAGTCCCGTTTGGGCACAAAGTACTCGAAATTTGAGTCGTTTGTCTTCACAACGGGACGCTGGCTCTGTGAGAGATAACCCAGTATTGTTTAATCCTCGTTCGCTCGTCTCGTTTTAGCAATATTCGTTTTGAAAATAGGCCATGCAACATTTCATCGGATTTTCAAAGCATACCTGGTACGCGTTTCGTCAAGACCCGATTTTGGACTAGCTAAGATCCGATTTGGGACGAGCTATGGAGCTCTTCAAATGAGTAGCCTCAGACAATGTTTTGTGCATATGTCGCGCATACTCCTCAAATTTTGATCGGGTCGCGAGAACAGAGTTGTTCGAAGCCATGTGTTTCGGTTGAGACACTGAGCTCCACATTGTGAACCCCTTTTAGCTCACAAAATAGGCCGTCACCCCTGCTAAGCACTATTGAACGCTGCTGATAGCCTGCTTGTATCTAAACACTGGCGACCGAAGAGCATGAAGACAGCCGAGAGCATGAATGCCATCGATGAAGAGAAAGCAGACGCATATTTAAAGACCTTCTGACGTACAAGGGATTGAGATATCATACTTATTCATAAACAAACCTATCCAGAAACCACAGCATCAAATAATTCCTGCAGAAACCAGGACGCTGATAACCCAACATCAGGGGATACTGGGAAATCACCCCCGAACCCCCAAACTTTAGATATGACCTTTCAGACAATACAGCAGCATTGAACGCCTCTGGTTACCTGCTTGTAGCTTAAAACTGGCAACCAAGAGCATGAAGACCGCCGACAGCATCAACACCATCGATGCTAAGGTTGCAGACAAATCAACCCCCTGGGGATACAATACCACTCTAATTCCTATATCCGATGGTGAACCGTTCAGGCGGATATCAAGATGAGGTCGAAATATTAAACGTTCGTGTACTGGGTAGAATATAGCTTACAAGGGAACCCCTTCCACAAACAGCAGTTTGACGACAAATTCCATGGTCACCGACACGCACGGCTCTCGCGACATACACCAATGACAGTCACACACCAAGTGGCTACTCGTTGGAAGCACGTTCAATATGTTCGCGTCCAGTGGGCAGCAGTTTGGAGCATCACGGCATGAAGAGAGAGTCAAACCGGTTCTGTAGGTTTGATTCGCGTGCAAGTCGACACCGCAATCTCCAATTCTTGAATCCTACGCAGCTTGAAAACATTATGTTCGAGGACACAGACCGTGGTCATCAACATATGCAAGTTTCTCGCGACAAACACTGCGGAGAGTCAAAAGTCAAGCGGGTATTCGCGGGAAACCCGTTCATGTTGTTAGCATCCTCTGGACACCAGCTTGAAGTACTTGCATGAGGTATCAAACGGTCGCTAGCAATGTGCAAGACTCACCGCCAATAAACCTTGCGTCATCCCCAAAGCAAATACCCAGCTGTTGGAACGACTACAGTTCCTCGCAGCACGTTGACAGCAAATATTATCGGAGACACGCCGCACGCAGAAAGCCGAAGCAACCCGTCGGATTCAATGGTAAAACCCAAAGTAGATCCTATGAATATCATCAAGTGATGGGCGTCGACACGATCATTGCTGTAGGTCTGGAACAAAATCGATTCTGTCGACTGGCTTCTCTTCCCGTCTTGCGTCTGGCACACACACGAGCAGTGGGCTCGATCGGTGTCCCTTAGCGGCACTTGAAGGACAATATCATGGCCTACGTGTGAAGCGAACCAAAGTTCAACAAAGCGAGGATGGTACCCGGTAGTTCCTCGCCCTCAGCTGGGGGAGTGAAGGAATCAGTGATTTAGTTCGCCGAAACGTGCAGTAGTACCTCTATCGTTGGCACGCGCCCTCAATCGCTACCAGTTCGGGAACAGAACACTGTTGAGGCTGTCAACACCGCTTGAACGATCGGGCTCCACCCATGGGTGTAGTATTTAAGCCACTATTTCGGTCTCCAAACGTGTGGCTCGTGATGTCGCTCCCCGTCGCGCACGAACGCGCAACTGGCCGAGGTCTAGGCGCGTCGCGTTTGCCGAGGTCGTGCGACAGAATTTTGCTTCGTTTATCTCCCATTCCATTGAGTATATTGGCCCTTTTTTGTCCTGCTCCTTCCCTTGCTGTTGACTAAGATCCGGGGTCACGTTGCCGGCTCTTCTCCCCCCTCCTCCCACCCCAACGTTTATACCTGGTATATATATGTTAGGTTCGCGTCAGTTGGCGACGACGCTGTAAAAAACACCCCTCTACCTACGTCGGCTAGACAGCCAGTGTACCGTTTTTTTGTGTTTTTTTTCGTCGGTTATCACGGCTGGCAGTCGACTTTATTCATGTTTGTGCGGGGAGAACCTTTCCTCCGCACAAGAGGGATGATCGTATCACGTAGTATGTATATGGTAAGGCACCCACGAGGCATTTCATAGTCTATCAATTTCTGTCTCTGGAATTGGCCACAGCAGAATTCAAATCAATTGACGGACGCTGTCATCCTTTTGCAAGAATCTCCGCCTCAAAAGCGGTTCTTAGCAGGATGCAGCTCACCCTTCATGCGACTCGCCCATCACTTCACGGCGCTTCGCGCCTGGTGCAAGCAATGTCTACCTGGTGGATGAAAACCCGACGTTCTCCGTCCCGGCATTGCTGGGATGCAAGGGTCTATGATCATACGACTACGGCCATGCATGATAATGAGTACACCCCCCCTCTCCCACGGTGAACGCGCAATACATTTGTTTCTTGACAACGTCGCCTAGCGTCGAGTTGTCCTTACCCCCGCTTGACGCTCTCGGAAGTCGGTATCTTTTGATAAAATTGAAACTCCCTAACGAGAATCGAACGCGAGACATCAACGCTACTACTGCTTAGTATTGTAGGGTAAACCATTGCATAGACCACCAGGGCGACTGGCTCAATCGAATCTGCTCGAACCGGGTCTATCAAAGAGTACGCTGAAGACAGCAGCAACGACTAGACGCCATGCGTACCCCGCGCCGGAAAAATATTTTCTTTCCATTGAGGGCTGCTCTATCTGCCTCCACCTGACATTCTTAGGACCGCTATTCCCGGGCGAGGGTTAATTCGCCAGGGCGTTGATGCGAAACATGTCGAAAAGGGTCATCCCCTGTCAGCACGTCCACTAAGCGCCCCTGAAGATGAGACACTGGTAAAACCATTAGTGATGACGAATCTGACACGGCAAGGTGATCGTCCGCAACTGGCGTCGCGCCTTCCCCAGGACAAGGCGATCGTCCGCAGCTGACGTCGTGTCTTCCCCAGGATATTTCGTTAGCCTTGCCCTCTTACGCGCAGCTTTTTTCCCCATCGGCGTACGAGAGAGGCTTTGCACGCCTTTGTCGAGTGCCTGTCTAGGTTCTCTCAGCGACCACCTGGGCGGACCCCCCCCTCCCCGTCATTGTTTGCATCACCACAGCACACACGTCTCTCCAGACCCTCGGCCCAGACATAAAATTCGTGTTGAGTGTTTGGATGCTGGTGCGTCGTCGTTTCGGGTGAACCACTTCCTCTGACATACGCACAACAAGGTTGCTATTTATTTCCTCCTCTTGGGACGCGCGCTACGGTGAGGTATATTACCTGCATGTTCTGAGACTCGTTACTTGAGGAGCTCCACACTAATAGTAACTGGTGCTACGGTAGGGGGTCCCTTTTTGAGTCCCTGATTTTCCGCCGATGACCACTCGGCTGATGAGCCACCTTTTGGCTTGCAAGTCGCAAGTCTTCAACAATTTTTATTTTGGCGATCTGACCCGCCCTGGGGATTGTTTCCAACTGTGTGACAACAAAATCTTGTCTGGTTCGAAATTCGAGAGAAATACCGAGCCGCTCGCCCGAGTGGCACGAGCTCGGTTGTGCAATGGGGGTTACCCTCCGTACCGTGGCACCAGTCTAGTACTCTTTGTATGTCAAAGAGGATTTCTGGAACAAAAGGTCACCCCCGACCGTTTGGAACAAATCACTCGGAGTCAGTGCGGATGCCTTTTCTAGAAGTAAAACCACATACATTAAGCTATGTTTTGACGGCCGCACGAGGCAGGAGACCCTACGATTGAGCTTTTGTTCCCCTCAGAGGCGCCGGCCCGGACTGTGGTAGTGAGCATGGCATATGCGCGTCTGCGCTTGTTGTCTCGAGCAATGCCACGGTACGTGTGGTGGCTTAGAGTGACGGTCTCTTATATAGGGGTGTTTTACATAAGGATGTCTTACATAGGGGTGGTACTTTACATAGTGGTGGGTGTAGGGATGGTGCCCTTATAGGGGTAGTGTCTTATAAAGAGGTAGTGCCATGTGTTTCGCGGGTGCGATAGTGAGCTCGTCAATGCCGGGAGCTCGGAGCTCGGAAAATATGGCATCACCCCTACCGGGCGCCACACCTACAAGGCAATACCCCTAAAAGGCACCACACTCCCAATGCACGTTCCCTACGAGGCACCACATCTACCGTGATATTGCGCGACACGCCATACATATTGTTCGATGTACATCGTTCTTCGATGACCCAAGACAACCACTTACTGTATGGGCGGCTCCGGAAGACGAGGAAGCCTCCAGGGAAACATGTACCATGTACTGGTACATGAGTAGTAGGAAATCCTGAAGCAGTAAGCTATGTTTTGACGGCCGCACGCGGCGAGAGCTTCGGAGATAGCGCTTTGTTTCCCTCAGGGGCGCCGGCACGGACTGTGGTTTGTGGCGAGCATGGTTTACGCGCGTCCATGTTTGGTATCTTGAGCGATACCACGGTACGGGTGGTGCCTTGTAGGGATGGTGCCTTATATAGAGGCGGTGCCTTGTATAGAGGTGGTTCCTTACAGCGATGGAGTCATATATAGAGATGGTGTGACGCCATATATTGGGATGGTGCGTTACTTCCCGAGCCTCTCGCTGGAAGAGGTCAATATTTCACCCCAAACATAACTCCGAAGAAAGGTTGTTCTCGTAATCAGACCAACATTTATATGTCCTGTTATTTGCCCTGACACACATATGCAGCAGTAGTCATTTTTTCATCATGACCGGTATACAAATAATTGCCCACCTGAGGAGCTCAACCGGCCCGAAACGATTGCTTGAGAAGGCGAAAATTGCGCTTCTACCGTGGGATGAGTCATATAGGATATACGCGTGTCTCTCGCTTGGTATTCTGAAATTGACCTGGTTTTGAATATCAACTTTCCAGGAGACAAGCCTATATAACACCACATAGCCGTGTAAAGGAGTTTGCCGTGGAGGCGACTATCGTAGCTAATCGTGCATTCTAGGTCGGCCATTGGCCATGTTTAGGATGTATCTCACGTGTTGGGCGGCACATCTGAGGAAAGGGGGTGAAGTAACGTCTATTAGACATTAATGGCAGGATCGTGGTCCCAGGGCACAAACTGGGAGTGAACCAGAGGATTTGACCAAGAGGGCAGATAGCGTATGGGAGGAGGCGGTACTTTTCAGAGGATGTGCGATATACAATGTTCACTTTCCGTCATTTTTTTAGGGAACAAAAACCCCTACTTACGAACGAAAAGCCTGGGGGCGCCAGACCCTCCTTTCCACTCAAGGCACCTTTGGTACGATTACACAAAACATGGCGAGCGAATACACCAGGCGAGTCGGCAATGCACCTGTTCGTACTTTAGCACCCAGCAAATCTGAAAGCGCGCACCGTCCTAATCCTACGATGTCAAGCATTCCAACCCTCCGCGTTGTTTGCCACGGTGCACTTGGTTGCTGGACACCGAGTCGAGCAACTGCATCCAACCAGTGGGCAGCCACATACCTTGCCTTCGAGACACACCCGGTTAGCCGGGTGCCTAGAGACAACCCCAAGTGCAACACCGGTTTTTGGTGGTAAATTGTGGATAAGTACTGCTGTAATACGAACTCTACATGACCGGAACTTGGGTAGATTCGTTGTATATCCAAACCCGCCAAATTACAAATGCTGGAAATATACTCTCTTACTCTTTACCTTGCTACCCGTTTTGCCCGGGTTGCATGTACTACCTTTCTAAGTTGTTGGCAGTTGGAAGAGTCCTGGGTTCTACTACGGCCGAAAGTCCCATATAGAACTCGTACCACTGTTGTCAAGGTCCTACATGGCACCAGTATAAACAAGCATCTAAGCTATCCCTTCACGCCATAGACACACCGTACCCCACCACACCACAGCGTTGAAACACGCAAAAATCATCGCCCGGCCACGAAATCCGGGCATACAGTAGATACATTAATCCCTAATGGTTGTATATTTTTTCCTTTCTTGATATTCCAACTGCGTGCTTGCGCTCAACAGCACTTGTCTTTCAACGGGACGCTATCGCCCTGGGGAATGCGTCAATTACCGGCGCGTAGGCATTTTGGCAACATACTTACGACTTGGAATTAAAGTGAGGTATTTGCAACCAAAATCCGTACTTCGTGGTTGTAGAATGCCTGCGTCCCCGGTGGCTTGGTAGGTGGTCCGCGTGCCTATCAAGATCAATTTCGTGGATTCAAATATCACCAAGTGCATGCTCGTAGGGACGTTTTCTTGCATAAAAAATTGATAAGCGGAAAGCTCGAGAGCGTGAGTTGGCTACATTCGATGAAAATCGACGAGCAGTGGGAATGCTGGACCCTATGCGCGACAAAAAAATCAAATAAAGGCACGTACAGGGGGGGCGAAGGAACGACGCCTGTGACCACGGCTTGTCCAAAAGATCGTCGAGGGTAAAACCTCCTACGAGTGCCCTGGAAAGTAAAAGTGATGAAAAATAAATAAATAAATAAACAATAATAATAATAGTATTATTAATGGTTGATGCAAGTAAACGAGAATCCTGCCCTTTTTAGCTCATTGCTTCACTTTTAGGTCCCAATAACGTACTACCCATCATGGAAACGTAGTTTCGTGCCCAGCAGCATCTTGAACGACGACTCCCTAAAAGATATATCATTGCCTGGAGAACAGTGATCGTCTAGTGAAGACCATTTCTTCATCGGTGATGTAGCCATTGTGCAATGGTCCCTTGCGTGAAATGAAGCAATAATATTTTTTGTTTTTGTTTTTTGTGCTACTCGCTCGAATCTCGAATACACACAAAAACACCTCGTGAGTCTTTTCTCGCTGCCTATGGCTTCCGTTTGGCGTACCCGATGCCTTCACAGACCTCATCAGGGGCATCCTTCAAGTTCGAGGGCTGCAGTTTCCTGTGCGGAGCAGTAGCTGTCCGCCAGCGAAGTGAAACGTTCAGTTGGGGGTTGTTTTTTATATCATTTTGTGCATCCGAAATTTTGAACAATTTCGACTATAGGAGCACCTCCTAGTCAAGGTTTGGGCCTCTGTTGAGAACCTGCGGGGGGTCAATTTCGAGAGGAACACAAGTCGTTGTGACGACCCCCTAGCACGTCACCGTCGCTGTCCGGTAAGCACGGACCAGCCCAATTCCTAAACGCGGCGTGTTACGATAGCGATTGTTATTCTGTTCAGAGGAGATATTTAGAGATTAGAGTGACCGGAACCGCGGGGACTTGGGTGCCAGCGTGGCCTTAAACACCCTACATACTTGAAATTTAATATATGATGTGTACCTGGTATCCACTCTAACATTCAAGAACTATTGTGTCTCACTGTCCCCGCTCCCAGGTAAATGATCTCGTCAAGCCTATACCTGCTGTTGAAATATCCGTCAGCCCTTTCGACGACGACAATCTAGCCGTCTGGGATGACCGTGGCGCGTGCGACTCTACAATGTTGTCTCTGACAACGCCGCCGGTGACACCTATGCCTAGCGGTGACGGACCTCAGCCCAGCACTAGCACCCTTCCCCTCGAACCAACACTGTCGGTGCCGTCTGCAGCATCCCCACCCAGCTCAGGTGGCGTTGACACCCCTCAGCCAAACACTGTCAGCGCCGGTTCCCCCGAGCCAACACTGGCAGCGCCGTAGGTGACTTCCCCGCCCACTCCAAGCGGTTTAACGCCACTGCTTGAAGTTGAAAGGGGGGGATCGTGTGCTGGTGGGAACACGTGCGCGGACAACCTGTGCTGCCGTCCTGACTACAACCTGTGCGGCCGAAGTGAGTTTTTACCAGCGACGCTACAAGGGCGCAATACATCATGTAAACACCGAGTATTATTGCACGCTCAAGAGCTCTACGAAGTCGCGTTTAGTAGGCTGTGTACTGCTAAATGGTGCGCCTTGAAGCGTTTGAAAGGGTGGTTATTGCGCCCTTCCGTTGTCCGCGTGAACCACTCAACCCACCAGACCGCAGACCAACATACGCCGTTGCCTTCCCTGGTCTACCACGCTCATCGTACTGTGTAGGAGAGTATACCTTTGCCAGCCAAGGTACTTTTTGAATGGGCCCAGATGCTGCTCTGGTGCTAGCAGTGACTCTTCTACGTCTAACGTCTGCTCGGAAGGTGATACCACTCAGTGAAGATCGGTTCGGCAGGACGGCAGGACGGTCGTTAGCGCGCACAAATCGCCGGGTACCAATACGCCTCTCAACCTTTGATCCAAACGCTATGACAAACACTTTACATGGTACTGAAAATGCGTTCTATTCTACCCGACCCTTGCCCACCACCCATCGTTTTTATGCATCCAACTCCTTCCCAAATATCTCCATGGCTACGCACGCTCGGACGCGAAGACTCCATTTGCGACAAACCTGACGAATTGACGAAGGCAAAAGTGGCTGGAGTATGGATTGGGATCATTACCGGTGTCATCGCGATCGTCGCTGCCATTTGGAAAGGATACAACGAGTACAGAGAGAGAAGTGGACAGGGAAATGGTAGGGGGGGCCTTGATAATATTTGGACAACACCTTCGAAGACGCCCGTATCGGAATAATTTATAGCAACAGGTTGTGTGCGATCGGTATCTTGTAATACCGTGTAGAACCTGGCCCGTCTCGAGAGCATGTACGTAGAGTAGAGGGTGTCGCGCATTTCACGAGGTGCATCAATCTAAGCTCATGTCCAGAGTCAACCGCAGTTTAGAAGACAAAGGCAACTTGGGTCCGTGGTCGTCAGCCTGATCCAGGTATTCTGTATTACCAGGCATGTGATACTTCCCTATCGCACCGTATTTTGATGGAAAGTATGTGTGTGGTATGTGTGTTTGGCTAGGACCTAACCTGTGGTAGGACCGAAATGCGGAAGTAACGAGGTTTTCAGCGAATCACGAGAATGTCTGTTTGTGCCGTACCTCATGCATTGTATGAGATTGTGTAGGCATTTCATTACGACCATAGTAGATGCCCAGTAGGTGTCCTCGGGGGTTGTTGCCAGAAATGTTGTTCCGACGGCAGATAGATCGTTTGGGTGGCGACGATAGCTGCAGCATTTGGCGAGTGCACGTGTAGGTTAGAACGACCGCTGGCATCCATGCAGATGTGTAATCAAGTTCATCGATCTCTGAACCCCTCCCCCCTCTGGTCATACGAGTACTGCCATGCATGGCCTGAGTACACTCCTTCAATACGCTGCATCTACGGACGCTTTGAGCACATATTTGCTAGCGTCCTGTTGCTTGAATATTGTTACGATGTGCCGCTCTTGCGATTCACTCAGTCCATCGGAAGCGATAGCCACGTTGTTCGACGGTTGTCCGTGGGATGTTATGTGCCTGACACTGCATGCTAATTTTTATATAAACCGTTTCGATGTGCAAATCGACGTTGTGAATTCGATTTTAATAATATGGTTATGGAAATGCGGCAGTGTGGCTCTTTTGTGTTGCTTCGTCACCATCATTTTCGTTTGTGAGTTGTTGCTAGATAAAAACTGTTTTCCAGATAATATGGTCGGTGACCACCAGCGGTTGATCGTCGAAGGTTGGTGATTCTCGGATTGACGCGGATGGCTTAGGAACCCAAAACATGCTAAAATATATCGGTTTCAGCCTAAACTCGTGTAATCCACCTGATGTAAGTGTTTACCACTCTAGGCGACTAATATCCAACACGATACAAAGGGTGCTCTCCCGTTTGGAAGTCGGGGTGACATCCGACTGGCGCCCTACCCGTTCAAGTATTCGTTGCTGGTGCCAACGATTCTTAGGTAAGCTGTTTCCAACACCGCGAGGGGTCACCACGTCAAAAACCCATCACCATGTGATTTTTCATTCCGCCTTGGAATTTGGGGATGATGACGTGGCCGAATATACGTCACGACGCGCCACTGTGCGTCATGATATCTACAGAGTCGTCGGTGTAGCTGGTCCGCGGCACTGCGGCGGGACCGGCCACGAGTGCTGGCTGGTCCTCCCTCCACACGCGTGATGCCTTTCAACACGTCGGGCTGTCATCTGGTGTTTTACGAGGTCACTCGGGCATTAAGGGAGTTGCCAAGCGAGAGTCATATATAGTGGTGCACGGCCACCATAACTACGCCTGTACCGACGCTTCTGCTGCGGTAAACAGTCTAAGGTGCTTGGCGTTGTAACAGTCGGCGTATTTAGCGCTTCAGCCTTTCATGCTGTGCTGTTGGTCCGTTGGATACGGCAATCCACGTCGCTATGTGTGGTTAACGTAAGGACATAACCATGATTTCCACGCCCCCCTGTCCTCAATTCCCCTGGTCCTGCTAGTGCGATGCAAGGAACATGCTTTTTCGTTGATTTTGTTGCCCCCACTGATTGGGCATACGCCGGTGCTACTTCGCCTTCAGAATAGTGCTATCGCGTGACGGCGAATTTTCACATTTGGCTCATCAGAGTGGGCAAGTGTTACGGTATTACCCCGAAAGGCCGGCCATCTGGCAGAATTTGGCTTCAGAATAGTGCTATCGCGTGGCGGCGAATTTTCACATTGGGCTCATCAGAGTAGGCCAGTGTTATGGTATTACCCCGAAAGGCCGGTCATCTGGCAGAATTTAGACACGGAGGCGTATTTTTACCTGCTGGCAAGCGTATCTTAGATAGAAAACAGCGCTAGAACAGGTGGGGATATTGAATATTGCATCGCCACCTGTGTCAGAGTCGCCAAGGACATTAGCTACCTTCCTTCAATGTCAAGTAGCACTCATCACACGTGAAAAACAACGAACATATGCTCAATAAACAAACCCCGGCAGAGGGGTGCCACAAGTCCTTTTCACAGTCACCACAAAATTGGGGAAGAGCCTGCCACATACAGCACCTGACACCAGCAGCGCTCAGAGTGGCCGATGCACAACTCGCTGTAGATTGGTAGAATCCGACATGCAAGAAAGATAGTCTGTGTACGGTAAGACTGCGACGTTTGTTGTGCCTCGAGCTGCGGGGAGAAGGTGCGGTGATTCGTGTGGCGCACTATCCCCTGAATAACTTCAACTGTCTCGAAATACGCCCGTAACATCGTTTTCTGCTCGTTGGCTCGTTGGACAAATGTGGACGTTTCGGTTTGCGTTTAACATTGTTACCCCAGACATTCAACAGCAAGCGGTAATAGGAGGACACGCGTGAACTATTCTCCCTCCAGCAGCATGGGTCAAATATGTACGACACTTCCAAAGAAGCATCGAACGGTAACCCGCTGCCCATATAATCGGTAAATGGGTGGTGTTCGAGAGGGCCGCGCGCAATCGTCTAAGCGGGGAAGGCTGTGAGGTTTTGCCGTCTAGTACTGCTATCGCTCGTACCACGGGGAACGTCCCCGCCATCTGGCTGCCACCCAAGCTCTTGCCTCTTCATCCCCACCTCCCCAGCACTACTGCACGCACACTCAACCTTGTCACACCTCCCACCGCAAGGGCCAAGTTCTCCCCAAACCCGTCCGAAGACACATCGAACAACAACGCGGCGTCGACACAAATGACTGGTTTGTGACTGCTGCGCGTGAGTTTCAATCTGCAGGAAGCGGTACGGTATTGCTTGCCTCAACCCGCTATCGGTCGCAACAAGGAACGACTACCGGCCGCCCCAGCCTCAAAATAAATATGTGGTAAACTCTCTCTTGTACATAAGATTATGCCCGCTCCCTTAGCCTTGCCATCTCCAATCGTAGAAGGACCAAGTCCTCGCAGCCAAACACTTACCAAATATCATTGAAGGTCGACACGCTGAAGGCTGCGTTGCAACGACAGTCCTGTGCGTCTTGTGCAGCGCTCAGAAGACTGGGTGGAAATGCTACCTAACATTATGATAGTTCGTACCGTGGAAATAGTACTCGCCGTCTCGGCCTCTCTGTAGCACTGCTTTCTTCGCCCCCTTCCCTCAACCAGTGCTGCGGCTACCCTATACCTTGCGACCTTCGCCTGTTTGGGCCGAGTCATCCGCCACATACACTTCCGAAAAGAATATCGAACGACACCCCACTGTCCATACACATGGCTACTTTGTGACTGCTGCGCACACCCCAGAAGGCTATGTAGTACTGCTACCTAACGCTGTCTTATCCGTTGCATCAAGAAATGGGCCCCCGCCGTCTGGCTCGCTCTGTGGCTTTGTGCCCTTAGCAACCCTTCCGTTCTCCGCAACCTCTCCGTGCCTCCGTGCACGACACCTCGTCTTGTGGCGTGTGTCACCTCTCTTGTTATCAACCAAGCAGTGGCCACATTTAACAGTAGGAGGAGGCGCCTTCTTGCAGAAATATATTTTATACGCCAACATTGCTTCAGTGCAGTAGTGGCAAATATTTTGTGCGAGTATGCGCCAGCCAACAATACTCGCGGTAGAGTAGCAACCGGCACTACTTGGCACACTGCCACACTATTCAATCCCATAAGTGCCATGCGATTCACAGCCATTAGAGCTGGCAGCCGGCACCACCGAAACGGCACTACAGAGGGACTCGTGTTAAGTGCCTACTCCTGCAGAACCCCACTCGCGGCTGAATGTTTACCCATCCTCGGACTATGAGCGAGCAGTATTCCACGAGTGACTGCAAGCACTATCGTGGAGCGAAAAGGGGATTTACAACTAACGGTGGTGTGGTCCAGCTCTCGCACAAAGAAGCAGGTACCATGTAGCAGTTACAGCTGTGGTACCAACACTACATTTGTTTTTCTTTCAGTAGTACAACACTAATTATATTGCTCTCTCTCAGGCCCCAACTCCCGTGCTGAACAGAATCCCTTTCAAATCTGCGCTAGCCTGCGATTCGTGCAGTATGAACCTTTATTGCTCCTTATTTTGCATAGACCAAAGCGGTAGGCACGCAATTTATTCAAGAAGGAGGCGTGCCATTAGAGTCCGTGCCACACTATGCTCATATGCATGCCAGATACGTTGCTACCGTAGAGCTCTGTAGGTATAAAAACTTTTTCCTGTTGCCACTGCAAACAGGAATGGCCGAGAAGTCCACCCTGAATCGTGTCTGTGTTGTGGCTTCGTGTAGCGAACGAAGAAGCTCAGCTATCCTTTCAATATTAATTCAGAAGGCCCGAACCGCGAGAGGGAGCATCCTCGACATGCACACATGTGGCATGTCTCCGGCGTGGGGCTTCACCTCGCCTCTCAGGCCCGAGCCCTGCCCTCTCCGCGAACCATGCAATATAGCCTATCGCCTCGAAAACTGAAACTCGAAAAAATCAACACCGTCTTAGATGCCCTTCAAACTATAATACCACTGATGTGCGCTTGGAGTTCACTTGGTATCATGCATTGCTGGTACGCGTCATGCATACCTGGTACTCCTATACGAACAAGAATGCCTGGGATGGGTATACACAGTATTTTTTTTCGTATTTTCCATGGTACCTGGTACTGCTGTGTTCTGATTAGTAGCTTAAACGAGCTCTCGGTTTTCGTCACGGTCCAGTCGCATGTAATCCACACCCTGGACAATAGACAATAGTCCAATAGTCTATTAATAGCTTCCTATTGCAATTGACTGTCTATTGTGGTCCCTAATTCCAGTTAATTGAAAGGCGTCGAGCTCTATTATCCAGATATTTCTATTAAGTGACCCCTACCTGACCCTGTTGTCCAGACAATTTCACTTTATAGGTAGTCTCCGTAATCAATGGTCCAGACAATTCCACTTAATAGACCTTCTCCTAAATAAAATGTCCGGCCATTTCCATTTGACAGACTGTCTCCTGAATCAATTGTCTCGACAATTCCAGTTGATAGTCGGCCCCCCGAAATAGTTGTCCGGACAATTTCCATTAGTAGACTGACGCCAAAAGTATTAGTCCCGACAACTGCAATTAATAGACAGTCTCCGAGATCAATTGCCCCGATAATTTCTATTTATACAGTCTCCAAAATCAATTGTCCGGACAATTTCAATTAGCAGACCGATTTCTAAATCAATTGTCCGGGCAATTCCAATTAATAGACGGTATGCAAAATCAATTATCCCGACAATTTCGACTAATACGAAATCTCCAAAACTACTTCAGACAATGCCATCAATGGTGGGCAGTCTCCTAAGTTAACTGCTCGTACAATTCAAAACAACAGTGCATACGGATTACTTTGTTTCGCGAAAACTTTTAAAAATGATTTACATCTGAGCACATGGACTAAGCGGTATCAAAACTTCCTACTTGCGGACATAAAATACAAAGCTAACGTTGAGGTGTCCCGCCCTTTTCTGCTCATGCCTTGGACAATAGACATATCAATGGACTATTGCCCCTACAGCAGAGCCACGAAGATGTCTATTAATTGGAATTGTCCGGGCAAGTGAAGTCATAGATTGTCTAGCAATTGATATTGTTCAGACAATTGATCTTGGATACTGTCTAACAATTGGATTTGTTCGTACAATTGATATCGGGCACTGTTTAACAATTGGAATTGTCCGGACAAATAATATTGGAGACTCTCTTTCAATTGAAGTTGCCCTGACAATTGATTTCAGAGACTGTCCATTAATTGGAATTGTCTGAACAATTGATGTTTGGTGCTTTTCAATAATTGGAATTGTCCAGACAAAGACTCGGAGACTGCCTATCAATTGAAATTGTGCTGGCAAATGATTTCACAGGCTGCCTATTAATTGGAATTGCTTGAACCATTGATTTCGGATGGTTTACATGAATTGGACTGCGTTGAGATACCGTCTATTAATTGGAATTGTCCGGACAATGGGATTCGGAAGCGCTCTACTAATTGGAATTGCCATGACTATCGAGTTTAAGAGGGCTCTGTTATTTGAACGCTGGCAACTGCTTGTAGAACTACATTTGCTTTGGTCAGTACACAACAATACCACCATGCTAGTATTGCCTCTGCAACAGGATCGGGACTTCCCTCAATACGCAATCTTTTGCAAGGTCCTTTATTGTGCCGTATCACAAGTAGCATCAATTCAATGGGGAGTGTCTATCATAATACAATTAACTACTGTAGGTACACGGCCATGACATTTATCGAGCAATTGATTTCTTGTGCGGCATCTGAAGTGAATTGTGCGGACAGTTCTAACTACTTTCCAGTCGCCGAAGTCCGTTTGGGCAATTGCATTTAATTGACAGCACCCGAAATCAATTGTGCGGACAATTTGAGTTAAGCAGCAACCGAAATCAAATGTTCTGACAAATCCAATTAATAGACAGCTCCCGAATCAATTGTCTGAACAATTTCAGTTAGTGGACAACACCCGAAATCAGTTGAGCGGACAATTCAAATTATTGGATAGCACCCGAAATCAATTTGCTGAATAATTCCAATTAATTGGCAGTCTCCGCAACCAATTGTTTGGACAATTCCAATTCATAGACAACACTCGAAACCTATTGCTCACACAATTCCAATTAGTAGATGGTATTCGAAACCAATTGCCTGGACAATTCCAATTCAGAGAAAATCGCCGAAAACAATTGCCTGGCCAATTCCAATTAATGGGCAATCGCCGAAATCAATTGTATTGAAAATTTTAATTAATAGACAGTCACGAGAAACAATTGTCAAGACAAATCCAATTCAAACACACCTCCTGAATCTATTGTAGACACAATAGACTATTGAAATAGTAATTGCCCAGGGTGTGATTTTTAATTTTTTTATTTATAATCACACTTCGAACTACCATAATATGACATTCTACGTAGGCAAGAAGAACAGGGGGGTATTGGCACAGGACAGGGAGGCATATCTGCAGTGGCAAATATTTGTAAGTTTCGGCTGTTGGGATCACGCTTCAACTTCGTGGTCTGGAGTCGTCGCGGTGATTATATCATGTCTCCTTGGTTGAGACTCACCCTGCGCATCGTTGGGGGGGAAATGAAATACGAATGAACCGTTATGGTATACAGTACTGCAGTGTATTTCGTCACCACAATAGTTGTTCCTACTATGAATGCCATTGCTCCGCCCCTTCCTCGGCCAGATAGACGATCCCATACTGGTACACCACAACACTACTCTACTGCTGTACGACACCGCAATAATAATCGATGCAAGCTCGGCAAAGGCGCCCGTCGCACCCGCGTGTGGAGCAACCTCTTTGCGCTCAGATGTATTGCTTACACCGTTCTTCTGCTAATCAGGATTCTGATGGGGATGGTGGGTCCTTTTCTCCCGCTTCGATTGCGAGCTTCTTCTGTCGGAAACCCCTGTTTTTGTGTTTATTGCTCTAGAATTTGCTTTCGCTGTTCATCATGTATATTACATGGATTACTCAGTGCTTCATTTCAGATCCGCGGGTGGTGCGACACAAAACGACGAGTAACCTGGGCTATCGGGCCCTGAGGTGAGCACCCAGTAATCAGCACACACAGCGCGGGTTGGAATGCCCCCTTGCGCGTAGAGTTGTAGAGACACTGCTGTGTCCACAGCAGCAGTAGAGAGCTTGCTATGTTCGCCTCGCCCCAAGCTTAGTACCTACTGTACTACTGCACACATGTGTACTAGCGGTTGTTGTATACCTGGTATACGAGTGGTCGATGCGGTACTGGGTAGGTATAGTTGATGTTTGACAGCACCGTTGGTGTATATATCGCTCGTGCCCGGACAGTAGACGAAAATTTAGTGTCTGTTTCTCTCGCTCGTATTTGGGCAGCACGAGGAGAGGGCAAATATTACAGCGCTCATTTTACGACTCTGGGCATCGTGCCTCTCCATGTATGTGTTATGTGTGTTCTTGCCGCTACGAGTGCAATACGTATCTCCTATCTCCTACCGCCTGTAGCTTTCACATGAAAAACATATACCAGTAAAAAACAGGATCTATCTACATGACGAAATTCGTGTGGTCTCGTGTCGGCTCGGTCGCAAAACAGTACCGCCGGTGCTACTCATATTCTTCTTAGGCTTCTGCGAGATAAACATGAACGCTCGCATAATACAGGGGGCGAGAAGGATTACACAGCCGTGATCACGTCTCGTTGTTGAGAAGGCTACTTGCCGACGAGCGTAACGCTCTTCCCGTTGGATGAGAGGGAGTGAGGTTAAAAAAGTGACGGACAATTACAAGAAATTTAATATTTATCGAACTTTGGAGCAGAAGCCACCTCCAAACGGCTAATCGGGAGCACAAAGACGATCGAAGCTCTTTCCTCGTAGTCTATTCATACACCAAGACTCCTGATACAATACCCGGTGCCGTACTGCTGTACGCCCAATCTCCCATTTTGTCAGTCCAGTTCATTGACAGTAGTCGTGGTGTGTCGCGTTCTGATATTACGGTGGTCCATAGTTAATAGGACCTAAGGTACAGACAAAACCCCATATATTTCCCTTTTTTTACTAACAATATTTGGTCCTGTTAACTATGGCCCCCCGCAATACGATTAAAAGTATTATGTTGCTGGATTCCAACGTATTAACATAAATATGACATGTACATGTACTATTACGGGAGTCCATTTGTTAACGGAACCAAATTTTGTTAGTAAAAATATCTAAATATATAGGTTTTTATGTATACCATAGGTCCTATTAACTATGGACCCCCGTAATACACTTCGCCGTGCGTGGTCACAACGGCAACTTTACAATCACATGACCAACTCGAACAGAAACGATATTTCGGAACATAATTTACACCTACCGGCTACCACTACTAAAAATAGAATATGCATACCTGGTAGATCGGTACTGCTATTTCGACCGCCGGTGGTGTCATTTTCATTAGGTACACCATTCGTGGGTTGCCCTGCTCCGGTAAAACAAAAGGAGTGCGAAACCATGTTATTGTCGGCTTCTTTTTCAGCTGCACCACAATGCTGTTTGTGGTATGTACCTGGTACATAATTAATTGGGATATTTCACGACTCCTCACCAAAACCATTTATGTGCGCACCAGGTGCCTGGTAGCTGCTAGATTCCTGGAACCACCAGATAAAACATGCTTGATTTTTTTTTTTTTTGTTCTTCATCACTTTTACTTCCCAACTCACTCGTAGGAGGTTTTACCCTCGACGATCTTCTGGACAAGCCGTGGTCACAGGTGTCGTCCCTTCTCCCCCCCGATACATGCCTTTAATTTTTGTCGCGCATAGGGTTCAGCATTGCCACTGCTCGTCGATTTTCATCGAATGTAGCCAACTCACGCTTTCGCGCTTTCCGCTTATCATTTTTTTATGCAAGAAAAAGTCCCTATGAGCATGCACTCGGTGAGACTTGAACCCGCGAAATTGATCTTGACAGGCCCGCGGACCACCTACCAAGCCACCGGGGACGCCGGATAGATTGGATTACGTCGAATGCGTTTCGAAAGATGTGTCATTTATATCACGAATCACGACTATAAAATTAGGTAGCTATTGCGTATGGAGTTTAGTGCGGCGTAGTATCACCTATCCGCAATTTTTTCACGGCATTTTATGAATAGTGGAAATAAAACCAATACGATTTATTTGCACACTATGAATACATTAAAAAACATTTGTTCTACGTTTTGTGATGGAGCAGCACATCCATTGTTGTATTTTTTTTTTATTTTTTTTTTTTAATCATCACTTTTACTTTCCAGCCCACTCGTAGGAGGTTATACCCTCAACGATCTTCTTCTGGACAAGCCGTGGTCACAGGTGTCGTCCGTTCTCCCCCCCGGTACGTGCCTTTATTTTTTGTCGCGCATAGGGTTCAGCATTCCCACTGCTCGTCGATTTTCATCGAATGTAGCTAACTCACGCTCTCGCGCTTTCCGCTTATCAATGCAAGAAAAAGTCCTTACGAGCATGCACTCGGTGAGATTTGAACCCACGAAATTCATTGGCGCGCGGACCACCTGCCAAGCCACCGGGGACGCCGGCCGCTACATATACCCATATTCGGATCCTTGTATGGTTGCACATCACACTCTGGACAATGGACACAACAATAGTCTATTGCTTCGACAATAGACGAGGAGGGGGATCTATCGATGTACATTATCTGCGACAATAGGTTGTGGAAGGTACCTATCGATAGGTATTGTCGGCGACAATGGACTAGTGATATTGTCGATCGATAGACATTGTCTAACACAATAGATGGTAAACTTCGCCCATCGATGGCCACTGCAGGCCACAATAGAATGTGCGAGATGTCTATCGATGGCCATTGCCGGCCACGATTGATTGTGCGAGATGTCTATCGATAGCCATCGGTGACCACAATAGATTGTGCGAGAGGTATATCGATGGCCATTGCGTGCCACAATAGATTGTGCGAGAGGTCTATCGACGGCCATTGTCGACCACAATAGATTGTGCGGTATGTCTATCGATGGCCGTTGCCGGCCACAATTGATTGTACGAGATGTCTATCGATGGCCATTGCCGGCGAACGGCGTCCCCGGTGGCTTGGTAGGTGGTCCGCGTGCCTGTCAAGATTAATTTCGTGGGTTCAAGTCCCACCGAGTGCATGCTCATAGGGACTTTTTCTTGCATAAAAAAATGATAAGCGGAAAGCGCGAAAGCGTGAGTTGGCTACATTCGATGAAAATCGACGAGCAGTGGGAATGCTGAACCCTATGCGCGACAAAAAATAAAGGCACGTACCGGGGGGGAGAAGGGACGACACCTGTGACCACGGCTTGTCCAGAAAATCGTCGAGGGTAAAACCTCCTACGAGTGGGCTGGGAAGTAAAAGTGATGGATAAAAAAAAAAAATATATATATATATAGATTGTACAAGCTACCCATCGATAGCCATCTCGAGGATATTTAGCACTCATCCCCGTATACGAGGTATGTCATGTTCTGTATGTATGTGGTAATTTGAACCGACGTCATCATGTTGTGTGTGTGTGTGTTCTTCACATTAAACCGTTCTTCTACTCGTAGACATCCAGCAAGCCCAGTGTCCGTGCTGATTCTTCACCCTAGAAAGATACGAGCTCTGTGGTCACAGACTACGACACAGAGTTGTGGACGCCATACGCTCTCACACTCATTTGAAGAATACATTATATACAGATGTCGCCATTAATAGAAACTCGCGCACCAAGATATTGGTAACTGTCATCAACTTGTGTGCGCTCTTAGTTTCGGAAATTGACTCGATTTAATACCCTTGCTTTGTCCTACAAGTCTATAAACTCCACTTTGAATAAAACGTGGATCATTAAACTCAAACCACCTTACGCTGAAAATTATATTCTTTCCGTTTCTCATCTCGAGTTTTTTTGTCCCATACTGAAACCAAGTAAGAGTTATTTTTTCGGATTCTCGTCATCTATAATTTTGATTATTTTTTTTAGGAAATAAATTCGATTTGTTACCCTTACATTGTCCTCGATTAACTGCACTTTCAAAATAATCTGGATACTAAAAATAAAACCAGCTTGACTAGAAAATTATCAGCTTTCCGTTTCTTAACTCGAGATTTTTGTCTCGTACTGAAATGAAGTAAGTCAGATTCATATTTTTCGCAGCCCGGCCAACAATCTATTGTGGGTGGCGATGGCTATTGTTGGACACAATCGCGTACCTATTGTTGGCGGCAATAGAAGCTTCGGCGGTCGTCAAGAATGGCCATCGACATACATCATTCCACGGTATACAATAGGTTTATGTAATACTCTATTACGAAAACACGCCCGACAGTCTATTGTGGGTGACGGTGGCTATTGATGGATACAATTGCGTGTATACTGTTGGCGGCAATAGCCATCGATAGGCAAACGTTTTGGTCTATTGTTCGAACAATATCTATCACGGTTGCTTCCCCAACATCTATTGTGCAGGACAATGGCCATCTATGGACAACCTTGTGATTCCATTGTTAGGGCAAAGGCATATTGTCTCCATTGCCGAAAAAGTATTGTTCCCTGACAATATCTATCGATAGACAGCGTTGCCAGTCTATTGTCGTTAACAACATCTATCGATAGACAGCGTTGCCAGTCCATTGTGGTTAGCAGTGTCTATCGATAGAGAGTGTTGTCAGTCTATTGTGGTTCACAATGTCTATCGTTAGCCAGCGTTGCCAGTCTATTGTCGTTAACAATATCCATTGACACACGCTTTTTCGGAGCTACTGTAGCGGCAATGTTCTATTTCCTTTCTATTGTCCAGGGTATATGCACATCTTACCTCATCTATCTTATCCGTACAGAGTGTAACCGAATTGGAATCACCTTTAATAACACAGAGTACTAACCACAACAACACAGCCGGCAATGCAACACACTTAACCCCCATGATGCCCACTGCCTTGTTCAGACACACAACGTTGCAGCCCTCCTTCACGCTATGCCATGCACCGACATTGCTGCTCATCACGATACACCATACACGCATTCCATGCTGGTGGTGATCACAAGATGAAAATATGACATTGCTGCGGAAAAAAATATTGCGCTGCTTAGTAAATCAGAGTGCATTGTAGGTGTGGAAATAGGCTGGTGAGATGGTGTCCATCGATAGACATTGTCCACCACAATCGATTCTCAACGGTGTCCATCGATAGCAATTGCCGGCCACAATAGATTAGAAACGTATCTATCGATAGCCATTGCTGGTCACAAGAGATTCAGAAACATATATATCGATAGCCATTACCGGTCACAATAGATCAAGAAATGCATCTATCGATAGTCATTGCCAGCCACAATAGATCAAGAAATGTGTTCATCGATAGCCACCGTGGACCGCAGTAGATTTTGCAAGCTATCCGTCGATAGTCATTGTCGGTGACAACGGCTTCCAACCCAGGTACTTCAGCACACTCCTGCCTGAACAATATGTTGGGGACGCAACCTATCGATAGGCATTACCGAAGACAATGGATGAGGAACGTTCCAATCGATAGCCTTTGCCGACGACAACAGACCCGTCCATTGCACCATATTCCATTGTTATTGCAGGGGCCATTGTCTATTGTCCAAGGTTTGCAAGCACATAGCTCTTTGCAGACACCAGACATATCTATAGACGCATATATTATGGTTGTGTGTAGTATCGTAGGAATAATACATCTGCAGGAGAAAGTTGTATGGTTATAGTTATATATGGAGAAAGTTGTATGGTTATAGTTATACATAGCTCTTAGGGAATATTCAGTGGAGCAGTTCAGACATCCCCTTTGCCCGCAGGACATTATGTCATATATGTCTGGGAACTTTCTGTATGACAACGTCCCGGTAGAGAATATTCTGTTACAGCTGGGAATCTTCGGTTTTGACAACGTCCCGATAGAGTGTATCTGCATACAGGTTGGTTTTGGTCGACGTCTGGGATGAGCTGTGTTCCTGGCGAAGCCCATTATAGCTCACTCGAGTTCCCTCCCTTTTTTTCTCTAAACTCACTTGAAGACACAGGTGCCGCTGGAGTACCTTGAGAGCGTACTCTGGTGAACCGTAAGTGAAAATACCTTGAACCCCAAATCTCAAGATCGATCATTGCCCAAGAACCTCCACAAACCTAACGACACCGTCACACGTTGATATTCAAACATCACGACAGGACGTGTCACAAGCGAGGTGCATTTGGTACGGTACGCAAGCGTTGCGGTATTCGTTTTTACTACTGTCTCCGCAACGTGCTAAGGTTGTGGTTTCGCCACAACGTCCCGCAACGTACTCAAGTGGTCACCTGTGGAGCACTAATAAGAGGTCTGTGAGCTACACGCAGCGTGCTCTACTCAGCACCGACATTCATGCGCCCCTTACCAGCTATGTCTGCACCCCGCTTCACTGTTTGTCGTCGTCGGCAGGACACGAACATGCGCGTAAACTCACAGCGGGTTTGTGAAGTGGGGTACAGAGATATAAGCTGGGAAGGGGCACAGCAATATCATCTTTGCTGAGTAGAGCACGCTGCTTGTCGTTCACGAACGAACCTCTTATTAATGCTCCACAAGTGAGTTGAGAGAAAGGGAGAGAAGTCGAGTGAGTGATAATGGGCTTCGCCAGGAACACAATAAATTCAGCGCAGACGTCGACCAAAACCAACCTGTATGCAGATGGTGTCTATCGGGACGCTCTCAAAACAGCATATTCTCAACTATAACAGAATGTTCTCTACCGGAACGTTGTCATTTAGAAGGTTCCCAGACTTATAACATAATGTTCTGCGGGCAAAGGGGATGTCTGAACTACTCCACTGAATATTCCCTAAGAGCTATGTATAATCACACAAGATTCGCCTGCAGATATATTTCTCCGGGACTACACACAACCATATAATATGGGTCTATAGGTATGTCTAGTGCCTGCAAAGAGCTACATATAATGATCCGCATACGAGTATATGCGTTCCTATGCAATGGATGCGCTACTCCATCCCAAGAGGCTCTGCGCGTGAGGGCCGTATCGACCAGAAATCGGTGGCATGGTCAATATTATGATTTTTTTCGCAAATAAACGCAACAACCAACAGACTGGACAATTGTCGGGAATTCCGAACATTCATGGCGCTCCAAAACAACTTGAATACGGTACACCGGAAGGTCAGCATTCCATCGCTTTTAACTCCTGATACGTGACGAATTGGCTGTCCATAGTTGTTGTTGTTGTTTTCTTCACATTAAACCGTTCTTTCTACGCGTCGACATCCAGCACAACCAGTGTCCGTGCCGATTCTTCAAACCTAGAGAGATCCACCGCCCCGCCCTTTGGCCGTGGCCGGCGCTTGCCCAGGTCCTCCTTTGGAGTTTTCGACCTATTTTTCTGACGCGCCGGCTGATCACAGCCCGGAGATTTTGGCTGTCGCACCTAGTGTTGACCCCTCCCTCGCGCTGCCAGAACACGGCCCCTGCCTCGTCGGGGGCACCATTACCCTCGACGACGCCTCTTTTACAACGAAAATCGCGATTCTGTGGTCACAAAGCTACGCCACAGAGATAGTACGTTGCCACGTATGCAATGCAATGCCATGTCCTCATACTGCGTACGACAGGCACGACATACCCATTCCATGACCTAGAGAAACAAAAAGTGTGCCCAAACGTATAAAAACATACGTTCTAAACAAATTTAGCAACCGGAATGTTTTCCCGTTTGATGCTGATCTCAAAAACAGCGATAGGCGTATTTCGGAATAATGTTAGAGCGCATCCACTGATATTTGTGTGTGTGTTCTTCACATGAAACCGTTCTTCTACTCGTCGACATCCAGCAAGCGCAGTGTCCGTGTTGATTCTTCACTCTTCACCCTAGAAAGATACCTGGTACGAGCTATGTGGTCACAGACTACGACACAGCGATAACACACCGTCATTCATTAATAGCCTACGCAATACCGTGCCTTCGCACTTTTTTTTTTTTTTTTTTTTTTTTTCATCATCACTTTTACTTTCCAGCCCACTCGTCGGAGGTTTTACCCTCGACGATCTTCTGGACAAGCCGTGGTCACAGGTGTCGTCCCTTCTCCCCCCCGGTACGTGCCTTTAGTTTTTATCGCGCATAGGGTTCAGCATTCCCACTGCTCGTCGATTTTCATCGAATGTACAGCTAACTCACGCTCTCGCGCTTTCCGCTAATCAATTTTATGCAAGAAAAAGTCCCTATGAGCATGCACTCGGTGAGACTCGAACTCACGAAATTGATCTTGATAGGCTCGCGGACCACCTACCAAGCCACCGGGGACGCCGGTCGCACTACGTGCAGCCGACACAACATACATACATACGCCAGCAACCAAAATACACCATAAAAAAAGAGAAGCAACGAAGAAACCAAACCGAAAAAGAGAAAAAGAAAAGGAGAAGAATCCCAAATAAATATATAAAATGGGAAGCCAAAGCTCAGACACATACCCCGAGCATGAGCCAAGATGGACGTGCAAGGGGGAAGAAACGGGAAGGAAAAAAGAAAAAGGGAAATTTGCATCCCGAGGAACACTTAACTAACTAAGTAAAAAGAGAAAGAATGAGTGAACCAAAAAAATATAAAAACAAAAAAAAAAACACGCTCGTCACCCACCCACTATGCAGTACTTCTTTCATAAGGATAAGGAGGGGAAAAGATAGGAAAAAGTTAAGTCATGGAAAAATAAGAGCACCAAGCCAATACATAATGAACGGCCGCAGCAGTTGGCAGTACGAGTAGCAAAGAAAATCCCAACCTATTAGTCGGCCTGGTACCTTGCCACCCTTTCTGTGGTCTCTTTGTTACTCTCTTTTACCACGGTTTCTCTGCTACTCCCCCCCCCCCCCCCCCTGCCCCCATACACTTGTACGGTGTTCCTTTTACCCCTCCTGCTGTTACCCCTCCTGCTGTTACCCCTCCCCGCGTTCCCTTTAACACTACCTATGAAGAATCGAGGCTATACAGAAACCTAGTTCGTGGTGTGCCGCGCACACAGATAAACAAAAATCATCCCAATCGTACACTTGAGTAAAAAGTACACAGAGAGTATCACCCCGTCAAAAAAGAGTATTAATAGTTCTTTATGTACATCATACAACACAATCGAAAACACGACACAACACAAACAAAAAACAAGAAGGAACTACAGGAGGCTTTGAAAAAAAGAACGAGGAGTTCTTCGCCCGCACGGGGATAACCAACTGAGAACCGGGAGAGACAAGCGCGCCGACAACGCAGCCGAGCGCCGCGACTATCGTGCGTTGGAGCGACGCCATGACGGTGCTGCCCGTGCACGCGACGAGGCTGTGGTCAAATGTGCTGCTGAGACCGAAGCTCGCCAATCGGCGGACAGTCTTGCCGAGGAGCGAAAATTTCAGGGTGGTGCTCAGAAACGATATTTCACACGGAACTCAGACGGGGCGGTAATGCTTTTGGCGGTGATTTTGCTGGCGGTAGACGGTATTTCGTCAATTGACGGTAACCTATTTGACGGAAACGGAAAATCCAAACTATGCCGGTAATATCTCGGCGGAAATAGGACACGACGGAAATTTCGTCGACGGTAGACCGTAGTTCGTTTTTTGACGGTAGCCAATTTTGACGGAAACGGAAAATCCAAAATATGCCGGCAATATCTCGGCGGTAATAGGACACGACGGAAATTCGTTGACGGTAGACGGTAGTTCGTTTTTTTACGGTAACCAATTTGATGGAAACGGAAAATCCAAAATATGCCGGTAGTATCTCGGCGGTAATAGGACACGACGGAAATTCGTTGACGGTACACGGTAGTTCGTTTTTTTCGGCGGTAAAGCCCTCGGCGGAAAACGGAAAATCCAACTTCGTCGGTATTTGGCATGTGTTGAATATGTGCGTGCCTCGCAAGCGGGCAGGTTCTCTTTTCTCTTTTCATTACATCGAAATTGAGCAGTCTCATGCAAAGAAAAACAACAAACACCGGAGAAAATATAAAAAAAGAAAATCAGGGGATAGGCCCGACCGAGCCTCGTCTAACTTCACCCCTCTCATCTGCCATTTTCCATTTGAAACCCAAACTATCATGATGTGGTTTTCGCGGGTTGGGGTGGTTGCAACGCCCCATCACCCTCACCATCCACCACCGACCCCGAACCAAGGGCTGGCGAAGCAGCAGACTCAGCCTCTGCGCGTGAAGAAGCAGCAGACTCACCCGCATCACTACTAGCACTGCCTACACGGCTCATACTTCTGATCGACCACGCCGAGCGTGATGTGGGCCTGGTAGGCAGGTGTGTGTGGGCGTGTTGGCGTGGTGGCAGGCACTCTCTGTCCACGTCCACATGCACAGGTTCTCCCGAAAGGGAACCAGTGGAACCTTCTGACCAGAAATGAAAAAAGAAAAAATAACATCCGCTACCTTGCGCGGTATCCAGTACTGACGGTGTATTTTGGGCGGTATCCGTGTCTTTTGGGCGGTATCCAGTGTTGCCGGACCTTTTCTGCCGGTAGCCAGGGTTGCCGGAATTTTTCTGGCGGTGTCTACAGTTGACGGTACTTGTTTGCCGGTAGACGGAAATAGTGAATCTGACGGAAATTTATTGCCGGTAGACGGGAATAGGTAACCTTGACGGATTTGTTTTACGGTGATGCAATACGACGACGGTTGTTTGCTGACGGTAGACGGTATTTCTTTTTCAGGCGGTACTGCCCTTGGCGGTAGACGGTAACACGAAATGTGCCGGAAAACCGCCGGAATTCCGGGACCGTCCACCAGGGCGGAAAAACAACGACGGGAAAAATTCCGAGCACCACCCTGGAAAATTGTCACTGGAAGCCGAGGAGCAGCTTCGACTTGTCACGGCAGCAAACTATCCAGGGAGCATCAACGCCGGCTGCACGCGGAGACAGAAACGCATGCAGCACTAGCGACGCTGGCAGCCAAGGAGGGGCGGAGGTAAGCAGAGGTGGCGAGGGTGGCGAGGCTGTTGGAGGAGATGGATCGCCACCTTCCATCTCCTCCTCTCGCTGCTGTGCTCTCTGTTGCTGCTGCTCGTCCTACCTTGTTGTATTCTGTACGAAGGTTTTTCCCTATTCCTTAATTCTTGGTCTCCTGAAATGCTTCTGAGCTTTATTGAGTAGGTTTAGCAATAGAATGTTTCCCAATGTGGGAGAAGGGATATTGCGGGGTGTTTAGACTTGAAAATCAATCAAACATTGCGTAGCGCGGTCTGCACTTCGGAATCGTCGTCCATAATTGTGATTTTTTCTATTTTGATGCAAACGCGGCGCAGCCGCGTTTATGGCCTGTTTTGGCACGTTTGGGCTGCGGTTTGGGGTCAGGGCTAGGGTCAGGGTTCTAGGGATAGGGTTAGAGTCAGGGGTTGGGTTTGGATTGTAAGGGGACCTCGCTTTATTGGTCCCCAACGAAAAACATGATGACGGCTGCTATCAATTTTCTTCGTTGTGGATGGTAGAAAAAATCGAAATTCATCTCTGAGCACAACGAACTGTCAATTGACACCGATATTGCTGGTACCGGCTATAAAAGGAACCTCACGCACAGAGCTAACTAGTTTTTATAAAAATTGTAAAAAATTAGATAGGCATTCTAAAACCCATGCATGAGCGGTGCTGCACGATATAGGGGTAAACAGTCAAGCTCGATACCTCGTTAAAAAAATGTTTCTCTTTTGTTGTAAGCGCCCCGCGAACAACGAAAATCACCGTACAAAACAAAATAGGATGATTAAAAAATGTATTCTTGGGCGATAGTAGATTCCGGAGATTTTTTTTTTTTCCATAATTCCCATACTTTTTCCGCGCAATTTTTATATCTCCCGGGTTTCCCTTGTATCTGTATTTCCAAATCAGTGAAATCTAACGTTCCTATTTTGTTTTGCTTCTGAAAAAATTCACAAATTGTGACAGAACGCCTACGTATATTCATACACGTTTCCAATTATTTCCAAATTTGGGAAATTCTGTGGAGAATGGGCCTCAGCTGATGAGCCAGAAATGCTTTCACCCAAAAACATCCGCTACCGCCTTCTCGGACTGTCAGAAATCGTTCACAAATAAAACACATGTCATTTGATGATTCTGGCGCGACAGAAGTATGTCCGGGATTTCCGAGGTGAACGACAGCTGCATGAATCACACCAATCAGCCAATCAAAATGCATAAGACATTCGTGCGAATATGAGCAACTGCTATATCTTACGCAATTCCTAACGTCTAAGATCTGGTACTTGGATAGATGCATAGTCAAAGATCTTAGGGAGTTCCTTGCCACCGGAGGGTCAACGGAACTTTCTCCCTTGGTGCTTGGAGTTGAGACCGCACTGTGGCCCACTGCCGCAATGAAGGCGGGGTAGGTCCTCGAAGCAGCCGAACGGTTCGTGGCGCGGTGGCACGAAGATGAGGCACACAACCGAGTACACGGCCGTGCAGATATATCTCCTACACAGGCGCACCATGAAACTATGACGGCACAAGATGTTTTTGTTTTTGTTGGACCTATCATATGTGAGATAGCCGCGCATCCGCCGTGGGTGGTGTCCAAGGCAATGGCGGGAGGGGGGGCAACAGGAGGAGTGGAAGGAAACCCGACCAAGGGTAGGCGGAGAGGGGGGTGAACAGGAGGAGTAGAAGGTATTCCGCGGTGGACTAAAGTAGGAAGGATATGGCAGACAGGGTAGCAAGGCACCAGGCCGACTAGGAAGAAGAACATGCCTATGCTACTCGTGCCGCCGATTGGTGCACCTGATTCGAACGCGGTCTTCTTTTGTCTTCAGTTTTTTTCTTTTTTACGTTTGATCCTTTGTGACTTTCATTTTCTTTCTTTCTCTTCATTTCTGCTGTTGATACGCTTCGAGCAAAGAGTCGTGTGGCGTGAGTGGATGACGAGCCTGCTTTGCTTCTGTCGTATTGTCTGACGTCGAAGGGCGGCGCCTAGTTGACGAACGCAGGACGGAAAAGGTAGATACGGTAGTAAGGTCCCAAGTGGACTAGTAGAGAGAATCTGCCTATGCTACACGTACCACAAAACTGCTGGGGCTACTTGGAGGGTGCTTTGAGCTTCCTTCGGTTTGTAGTACTGGGCCCTGGTAGCTCCAGCCAGCCAGTATTGTACTGGCTGCGTCATATACTAGTACACTGGACCCGACCAGTCATATGCCAGTACCCTGGACCAGAACCGACCCCTGCCCCCCCCCCGGCTGGTGAGGAGGCCCCGCAGGAGGCGCCCTGCCGGAGGCACGGTTTTTACGCGTTTGGGCTTCGCTAGATCTAAAGAATATCAGGTTCGTCGTTTTTAGACCATTTTAAATGCAATTTGGTGGTAGATTGACCAGGAAATATAAAAGAGCAAAATCGAGCGAATTGTATGATGGATAGGAATATGCAGCACGCAGCCTACATACCGAAAAGGTGGGACACGGGTCCAAAACATGTTTGAAGTGTGCAATACCGAATCGCTACAATTTGCGAAATCACGCCCTCAGAGACGTAAATATTCACGCACATCTACAATTATGTTGTTCCAAACATGAGGTTTACTGATATTCTCCTTTGCGATGTCTTAAGCATATAAGTGTGCTTCGCCTCCCGCTGCAGCTGCTTCAGCTGGTCCCGGTTCTCGTCTCGATTGGGAGCCCATACAACCTCCACACCAGCAGTAGCAGCAGCAGCAGCAGCGGTGATGGCATCAATGGCTCGGCTCCAAGTGCATCGTCAGGATCCACACAACCCAAGCCATCAGTGGTTGAGGCGGCGTGCTGACGGTCTCCCTCCCCGTCTCCCTCTCTCCCCTCTCCATCAATACCTGTTCTGCATGCTCTCTCAGATCTTTACGCCGTGACGTTTGATGGGTTTCCGCTTTTTAATGAGGCGTCATTGTAGGACGTGCGTAAATAGTCGAAGTAGTGGCACCCTGGCAGCCCCCTCAGCCAGTACAGTAGTACCGGCAGTACATACTGGACCAGGGCCCAGCCCTATCGGTTTGCCTGTTGTTTTCCCTTGGCGCATAGTCTTTTTACTGTCTGTTCAGAATTAGTGCTGTTTTTCTTTAGGCTGACTCGTATGGAACCATAAACCAGAAAACAAAACAGGATTGTCCATTCATCGTATACAAATCTCAGGGTAGGGCCGTCGGTAGACATGAGCCATCTCCGATCACTGCCCAAAAATGAAAACCTGTGCTTTCAGCACACAGCACCCGCTATCATCGCCGATTTCTAGCCTCACGGGACACGAGATGGAATCAAACCTTCGAGGTCGTATGCCCCACTGCTCTGAGAGCGCTCGCTACCAAGTTTGAGGGTCGTTGAAGCTGTGTGACCGGACTTCTTGCTCGAAACATCGGAGCCTGATCCATTACAGGCTGTTTTTTTTTCCTGACGGGAATGGGACCCAGTTTTGTGTAAACAAAACGGGCCAGAAAGGGGCCAAGCTCTCAAGGTTCGAGCGAGAACTCCGGCCATACAGCATCAAAGACCCTCGAACTTGGTAGCGAGCGCTCTCAGAGCAGTGGAGCATATAGCCTCGAAGGTTTGACGTTATCTCGTGCCCTGTGAGGCAAGAAATCATCGTCGGTGGTAGGTGTTGTGTGTTGAAAGCGCAGCTTTTCCTGCTGCGGCATACCAAATTATGTCTCCCATCGGCTGTGTGGGTTTCAACACCTTAACTGGGAAATCCTGCTTTGGTTTCTGGTTTCTGGCCCCATAAGACTCAGGTTTAGCTCGTTCTGTTCAAGTGTCTGCCACATCCCCTGCGGGGAGGCACGACAGTCGTTTCTTTCATTTTTTCTTCTTTTATTTCCTTTTCATTTTTCTCTTTCAATTTGCTATCTTTGTTTTCTCTGTAGTTTTTTTCATTGTCTTCTTTCGTTCTTTCTCTTTCCTTGAATGTGTATGTCGTGCCTGTCATATCCACTATGATGGCATGGCATTGCATTGTCTGCTGTGCTTACTGCATACTATTACTGTAGTATCTCTGTGGCGTAGTTTTGTGGCCACAGAGCTTGTATCTCTCTAGAATTGAGGAATCGACAGGGACACTGGTTGTGCTAGATGCCGACGGTAGAAAGAACGGTTCATTGTGAAGAAACACACGCACCCTAAATTCTGAGATGGCTCAAACTCGGTCGACCAGCCCGACCCGATGGGCACACAATCTGCCCACCGCAATCGTCGTGTCTGTGCACGAAGAGGTGACTGTACCATACTTTTCAGAGCATACTTGATACGCCAACATCACCAACCGCGACCCTGTGCACACGATCTTGGAGGTTGCCTCCAAGTTGGACGATTACCTGCATCATATCGGAAGGGTATGGAAATGTGTTTGCTCTCCACACCGTGCATTATACCCGTCGGCATCCAGCACAACCAGTGTCCGTGCCGATTCTTCAATCCTAGAGATATACAAGTTGCGTGGTCAGAAAACTACGCCACAGAGAAACTTGATTGTTGCGTATGCAGTGTACAGTAAGCACAGTAGACAATGCAAAGCCATGCCATCGTACTGGATATGACAGGACATTCTATGAAATATACCAAACGAAACAAAACATAGAAAACAAAACACAAAGAAAACAAATCGAAAAATAAAAGGGAAAGCAAAAAAAGAAAAAGCTGTCGTGCCTCCCCGCGGGAGGTGCGGCAGACACTTGAAAAAAACAAGCAAAAGAGAAAACACAACTACTCATAAACTGAGTAAGACCAAGAACCAATGGATAATACCCGGCACCGAAGCACAAAGCACCCGCAGCAGTGTGTGGTACGAGTAAGGTTAGTCAGGTCCTCTCTACTAGTCCGCTGGATACGTCGGTACCCTGTGTGCCACCTCTGTCTTGCGTTCGTCAACTATGCCCCGCCCCTCGGCGTCAAACAACACGAAACAAGCAAAGCAGACTCGTCTTCAAGCCACGCTACACGACTCCTTTCTTCAGGCTTATCAATAGAAGAAAGGAAGAGAAATAAATAACTTGAAAATCACGGAGGATCAAACGCGGAAAAGAAAAAAAGAGGACAAAGGAAGCCTAGTTGGCGGCACGAGTAGCATAGGCATGTTCTACTTCCTAGTCGGCCTGGTGCTTTGCGACCTTGTCTGCCATCTCCTTCCTACTTCCGTCCACCGTGGTTTTCCTTCTACTCCTCATGTTCCCCCCCCTCCCCGCATTCTCTTGGCTGGAATTCCTTCCACTCCTCTTGTTGCCCCCCCTCCCCCCATTGCCTTGGACAGCACCCACGGCGGATGCACGGCGCTGCCTACTCAGCTGTGCCTCATCCTAGTACCACCTCACCAGGAACCGTTCAGCTGCTTCGAGGACTCCCCAGTACCACTTCCCTGCCTTTTTTGCTGCAATAGACCACAGTGCAGTCTCAACTCCAAACACCAAGGGGGCATGTGCCGTGGACCCTCCGGTGGCTCGGAGCTGCCTACGGTTTTCGATTATGCATCTATGCCAAGTCTTAAACTGTCCCCCAGGTCTCGGGTTCTCCCCACCAGCCATGGTCCCGAACATTACGCCACTGGGGAATCGCTCCTTGCTTTGCCATGCCACGGCTCCCGCGAAGAAGAGCCGCCGTTTACAGACGGTCGTTTCAATGCCTTCGCGTACGAGGGCCTTCGCGTACGAGAGGGTGGTGCGGTCAGTACAAAGTCGGCGCTGGAACCCAACGACTCGCAAAAGGACTTGGTGGTGAGCCATTCGAAGCTTGGCAAAGTGTTCCGATATCAGGGTCTACGTCACACACCCGTGCAGCAGGGTCTCAATCACCTCGCCGACGGCCTTTAGCATTCGGACTTTCTGGCTAAGGGGGACAGTCGTCCTATCATACATTCGGGGCCCAACAATTTGAGGCATGCCCGCATGAGACGGATCCGTTGGTCGATTTCGGGCTAGAGGCCATCGTTTTCGTCGACATTGCCGCCTAGGTATATGAATTGGGACGTCTGTTTATACACCCCTGGCCAGCTGCTTCCATGACGAGCAGTGGTGCGAGGGTTGTCTGGTCTGGTGTTCGTAGAAGCATTGTCTCCGTCTTTATTTTCCGATACCGTGATGTCTGCTGCTTCGAAGACAGTCACAATGACTGTTATCATTTTCACGAGCCTTTCAGCCGACTTCCAGACAATTCCTGCGTCATCGGCGTACAGCATGCCCCATACAGCCCGTCGCATGCATGCCAACGGCCCCTGTTCCTTTGTTCCGACTACCCCAGCTTAACCGAGTTGAACCAAATCCCTTACGGTGGCTTCGTCTTGGCTGACACGTACTTGTACGACGAGAAACGCAGCAGCGAAGAAAACGTTGAACAGAAACGGTGATAGCATGCAGCCTTACCGCAGCCCCTGCGTGACATCAAACCATTTCGAGTGCTCGCCGTCGCCTTCGTGGAAATTACGGATAATTGTCAGCATCTTGGTTGGTACGCCAAAGCGTGTGAATACCTCCCATAACAGCTCTCGGTCGACAGAGTCGTACGCGTTCTGCCGATCGATGAAGCACACGTAGAGCGGTGTTTTCCTCTGTCGTCTGAGCTCTTGCAACCGGCGCACGGCAAATAACATATCAATCGTTGATCGTGCGGGGTGTACCCGCACTGTCCCTCCGGTACCAATCCCTCGGTCCCGCAGTACTTGCAGAGGTGGGACGCGACGAATAATATGATGACATGGCATTGCGTTGTCTACTCTGCGTTTTGCATAAAAAACTATTATCTCTGTGGCGTAGTTTTCTGACCACATAACTGGTATCTCTCAGGGATTGAAGAATCGGCACGGACACTGGTTGTGCTGGATGTGGACGGGTAGAGATAACGGTTTAATGACTTTTTTTTACATATTCCCTATATCCGAGAGTATGCAGCACACAGGTTGTAGTACATATTGCCCTCGGAAAAAAACTTTCTGGGGCCATTTCCCTGATTGGCCAGCGTCCGCGATCGTACCTCTTGTTGGCCGAAAAAACTATAAAGCATACACGTATACGCCCCAGTACCTGTTCACCTGTTCCGGCCACTCAACCAAGTTGGTGAATTCTTCCGTTCTGCTCGTCGATCGAGCGTACCTCCATCCAATTTTTGGGCGTACTGGTTCTGCTCGGATGGGGACGACATCCGGTACAAGCTACCACCAGCGAGGTGTTTACATACTAACCGCAACACACAGATTTTACAAGCAATAGTATTTTCTGCGTTGGAGATACCACGAACAACAATGTATATACGTAAACGGGGGGCTTCGCCGCGGCGGGACGCCCGCCTGCGGCTCCGCGCATGCCCGTAATGACGAAGGGCGTACCGGTGTGCAACTCGAGGCTGTTAGTGCGACAGTACTGCCAAGGAAGTGAGTTAATCAAAAGACTTTGAGTGAAGAGAAAGAAACCGCTGCAAACACGCGAAAAACAAGCATTGCCATCCGCCATCCGAACGAACAACGCATTAATCGTTCGTATTCAGCAGCAAGCAACAGTACAAAGTACTACGCATGAGACGCTCGGTGTTCGTACTGTATACGTACTGTACATATAAATACTACACAATTGGTTGAGCAGCAGTTGATCAAGTTAATCGACAGTACGAAGCGGCAGCGGTTACGTTGGTGCAGGAATTTTAGCAGCAGCAAGCAGCA
Organism: Macrocystis pyrifera; assembly: GCA_031763025.1. Taxonomy (NCBI): domain Eukaryota; class Phaeophyceae; order Laminariales; family Laminariaceae; genus Macrocystis; species Macrocystis pyrifera. Next base: position 4,703,364 of record JASSKH010000009.1, on the reverse strand, counting down.
GCATAGCGTACAGGTACATATCATACGAAAATTACGCTGGCACGAGACCTCCGCCGAGACGCCATATATATTTAAAATGCGAGACGACGCTGGTACATCTTCCAAAGCAGATGGACCCGTCTTTCAGCTTCGAGATGCGGAGATACATCACCAAGAGGAGTTGACTTGCACAACAACCTTGCTCACACGGGGGTCAGCAGCAAAAGCATATCGCAGACAAAGCAGCAGCACTAGCAGAAGAACAGAACAGCAGCAGAACGTGCATGGCAGTAGCACCAGGGCAGCGGATGAACAAGTGGCAGTAGCAGCAGCAGTAGCATATTATGCACGCCCGAGGCTGCCCCTGGCACAACAGTCGGGGCAGGGGAGCCCGGTGGCGGAGGAAAGACGCAAAAATATATATGAGGTGGACCTACTCCGTGAGGGGGCCTGTGTGAGCAGCAGCAGAAACAGCAGAAACAGAACAACACAGCAGCTGCCGCTAGCATCCGCGGCAGAGCAGCAGCAGACACACGGCAGTAGCAACAGCAGTAGCACATCACGCACGCCCGAGGCCGCCCATGACACAGCAGTCGAGGCAGGTGAGCACGGTGGGGAACAACGAGGAAGCTTATAATGGCCAACCTTGTGCCCACTAAAGTCAAGTTGTGGGATGGAGTCTCATCGAGTGTATGCTCGTGCTTGAAGGAACTTTTTCTTGCGTAAACACTTGACGAGCGGCAAGCGTGAGAGCGTGACGTGCCCTGGCTGCCAGCTGACCAGGTGTGCTGTTGCTCGGTTTCTACAGAAACATTTCAAATAGGTCAGCTGTGCGTAATACCAGTTGAGTGGTCGAAAATCAATTCAACACAGTCTCGTGGCCAAAGAGTTTGGTTGACGGCCTGCCTTTGACCCGTCAGGCTTACCTTTGGGCCGTCAAACATTCTTCTGATATGTATATCTTAGGCCGACCTTCTCCGCGAGGGGGACTGCGTGAGCAGTAACAGCACAACAATACAGCCGCTGCACGTATCGGCAGCAGCAGAGCAGTAGCACCATCAGCAGCGCCAGCACCAGTACCAAACCGCGCACACCCGAGGCCGCCCACGGCACAGACGACGAGGCAGGGGAGCACGGTGGGGAACCACGAATAAAGGTTCACTGGCGTCCCCGATGGAGTTGCTTTGTAGTTGGCGAAACTCGTCCCCACTAATGTCAAGTTGTGGAATGGAGTCTCATCGAGTGCGTGCTCGTGCTCGTAGGAACGTTTTCTTGCGTAAACACTTGACGAGCGGCAAGCGTAAGAGCGTGACGTGCCCTGACTGCCAGCTGACCAGGTGTGCTGTTGCTCGGTTTCCACAGAAACGTTTCAAATAGGTCAGCTGTGCGTAAGACCAGTTGAGTGGTCGAAAACTGATTCAACACAATCTCGTGGCCAAAGAGTTTGGTTGACAACCAACCTTTAACCCGTCAGGCTTACCTTTAGGCCGTTAAACCTTCTTCTGATATATATATATATCTTAGGCCGACTTACTCCGCGAAGGGGACTGCGTGAACAGCAACAGCACAACAATACAGAAGCTGTACGTATCGGCAGCTGCAGAGCAGCAGCAGAGCAGCGGCAGAGCGGCGATAGTAGCAGCAGCAGCAGCAGCAGCAGCAGCAGCAGCAACGGCACACCACGCACGCCCGAGACCTGATGCTGCTGCTGCCGCTTGACCTTTTTGTCTTTTCTCGTGTACACGCCCGCGCAGTGCCCAGACGAGGCGCGAAAAGCATTTCAAAGGGTCAGCACGGGACGGGGCACGGATTTCACGGGATTGGTTTGGACGCGATCGGGATTTAAAAGAAGAAACACGGGACGGGATCGGGATCGCGAACATTTCGACCGATCAGTTTGGACAGGAACGGGATGTTCGAAATTCTATGGGATCACGGGATTATCCCGTAGCCCGCGGAATCCCTCGGTATGTTCTCAACCGGAAAAATTCGAGGAAAGCCCTGCAAATTTCAAGTCGTAATTCGCGGTGGTTCACGAGATACGACCTTCGGATGGTTTATCTATTTTGCTGGCCCAGCTCGTACTACGAGACGCTCGGCGCCCGTACTGTATATTCCGTATGCAGATAGATACAAAACAATTAGTCGGGCAGCAGTCGATAGAGTTTAATCGACAGTACGAAGCGCCGGTGACCACGTTGGTGCAGCAAGCTCACAGCAGCAACCACCAGCAAGCACCAGCAGCATAGGGTACAGGTACGTATCAAAGAAAACTACGCTGGCACGAGACCTCCGCCGAGACACCAAATAAATGTAAATCGCGAGACGGTACTCGTACAGCTTCCGAAGCAGATGGGTCCGTATTTCAGCTTTATTGCGTAGACACATCACCGAGAGGGGTTGAATTGCATATTTACCATGCTCACGGGGGCTAGCAGCAAAAATATATTCCAGGCATAGCAGCAGCAAGAGCAGCAGCAGCAGCAGCAGCAGTAGCAGCAGAACAGGACAGTAGTCGCACATACATAGTAGTAGCAGAACCAGAGCAGCAGCAGTAGCAGCACACCATGTTGCCCCTGGCACAACAGTCGGGGCAGGGGAGCCCGGTGGCGCACGAGGAGGAAGAAGCTCGACGTTGTCGTCGTACCTCGTCGTATCCTGTACATGTTCATGACTTTCCGTTTTGCTTGGCGGTTACACGATAAAAAATAAAAACGCGTTCACAATACAACCGAAACTCCACGCCTCATGTGATATTGATGCCCTGCAATGGCAATGACGAGTACTCGTCATTGCCATTGCCGGTGCCTAAAGTCATTGCCATTGATGGCAATCATTGCCATTGCTGCTGCCTGCTGCGTGTATACAAAAACCAAAATCGTAGACACTATTTGAACCTTCACCACCGTACCGCTCCTCCCGCGGCGTAGACTTATCCGATTCGGTCGAAACCAAAGACCCCGTCTTCTCTGCCTCACGGACGCTGGTCGCCAGGCGTGCACAGCGGCTGAAAGGCTCGTGACGCTCGTTTCCCGACCATATGCTGGCCTACAAATCTCAACATTTTTGCGCAAAACTCGTGCTTTCACACGTAGAATAGCCCGAATCGGAATTTCGACACTCGTTTCTGGAACGCCTAACCCTCATCGCACAAGCAACGGCGGAGCATGAGACCGGCCACCCCAGCCCATATTCCTCACACTCTTGCCGTCATGAGCTGTCGAAAGCCGCGGAGGATTCGGCCTCTCCTGTTTCGGCCAAAGGAAAAAAAAGTCTAATCTGGGTGCTGGCATCGCAAACAGAATATGTTTACCGTCAGGAGCGAGCATAGATGTCGGTTGACGGCTCATGTTCCCTTTGACAGGCATCCGTCAAGGACATTCCAATACTCAAAACTCTTAGTTTTTAGGAGAGGAGGGTTTGACGGGTCAAAGGTAGGCCTGACGGGGCAAAGGTAGGCCGTCAACCGAAATCTTTATCCACGAGACTGGTGTGATGAATCAAGTATTGACCACTCAACTCCCCCAACTCACATCTGACGTTTTGATAAATAGCTTCTGCAAGAAACGCGCACAGCACACCCGGCCACAGATATCAAGGACATCCTAATGGTAAAAATTATGATATTTTGGAAGAGGGTTTAACGCGCCAAGAGTAGTCCTGACGTGGCAAAGGTAGGCCGACTACCAAATTCTTTGGCCACGAGACTGTCATAAATCGAGTATCGACCACTCAACTGGTCCACCTCACAGCTGACGTATTCACACCCGACAAGCCGGCAACCAGGGCACGGCGCAAGCACGCCCGAGGCCGCCCCTGACGCAGTCGGGATCGGGGATCAAGATGAGGCAGTTTCGTCCCGTGAGGTGAACCTCATCTCGCGCTAGCACGAACAACGCAAACAAATACGTCTAAGAAACGCTGAGGGGCGCTGAGAGCACAGGACCAACAATATCGTATATGTATTTATTTTCCTCCCAATTGAGTCCACCCCCACAAAATATAACATAAAAAATCGAAAAAGAGAAGGACAGAAGAAAACGGAATAACCGTCGACCCAACGAACATTAACGGTCGACACAAGGAAAAAAACGTTGACCCTCTCTGTGGTAATGTCACCCGGGCGGGGGAGTCACAAACCTAAATCTTTGACGAGGTCATATACACCCCGCGGTACACGCGTTCGAAGTATCACAGGCAACGTGCACAAAAAAGGCGAGTTTCTACAAAACGTATATCTCACAGCCGAGTGAGGCGTGCCTTTTAAACGTTTTCACATATCAACGACGCGTGCCAGGATACGAGAGGTAAATATACCTCAGCACATTTATATGGCATAAAATGGTTTCTGAAGACGGGAGGGGCTTTTTAAGGGGACGCTATTCAAAGCGCCCTCGGGGACGGGGAATGCGTCGTCAAGTACCCGCACGTATTAATAGCCGTTTCGGCAACATACACATACGACCTGGAATTAGAGAAAGGGATTTGCAATCAGGATCCGTATTTCGCACAGTAGTGTTTTAGACTAGTTGATGCTAATATACAAGAATCCTTAGCTTTTTAGCTTTTTTTGCCCTTTTTTGGGCTCCGTGACTTACTATCCATCGTTGGAATATAGTTTGGCCTCCCGCAGCATCTTCGAGGGCGACTATTAATACTATTAATAAATATATATACGTTATCTACCTGGAGAGCACCAATCTTTTAGTGAAGGCCATTTGTTCATCGATGATGTAGCCATTGTGTTATGCTCGCTTGCATGAAATTTAACATTTTGGCGATTTTGCTAGTTTTTTTATGCTACTGTACTCGCTCGCAACTTGTACCGTGGTACACAAAAACACTTCGTGAGTCGTTTCTGGTTGCCTACGGCTGCCGTCTGGCGCACCCGGCGCCTTCACCCCCCCCATCAAATGCCCCCCTCAATTTTTCGGGCTGTAATTTGCTGTGAGGAGCTGCCGCTGTCCGCTACAGTAGTGACGCGCAAACGTTCAGTTGGGGGTTGATGTTTGTCTCATTTCGTGCACACCAAATTTCGGTCAATAGCAACCACTGCAGAAGCCCCTCTAAGTCGAGGTGTAGGCCTCTGTTGAGAACCTGCGGGAAATCAATCTCGAGAGACGCACAACTTGTTGTGATGAACCTCTTGTAATCACGAATCAGCTGAAGTTCTACATGTAACGTGTTCAAATAGCGATGTATTTTTCTGTTGCGAAGAAACGTCTTAGAGCGACCGGAAACTCGGCGACCAGAAGAAGCTCGGGTGCCGGCGTGGCCTCAACCCAAATTCGTCGGAATACCACCCTTCTTTTGCAACCTGACCGTTGTGTATACCTGTTAAGGTAGGCCTTGCGGGTATTTATCGGGTTGTACTTTCATTGTTGTTTTAGTCGGTCTTTCGGTACCTGCTGATAAAAAGCTCCTCACGCATGGAGAAATGGCGCACCTCTGCTAACCGTGTTAAACAGCAGGCTCATCACCCCACGGTATATAGGGGTTGCAAGTTTTGGCTCAATGCTTTCTGGCCGGCTGAACTCATTATCCCTTTTAGTACAGCAGCCCCGTTTCGGGGACAAACTACTTGGAAACTAAGTGGTTTGTCCCGAAAACGGGACTGCAGCTCTAAAGGGGCAACTATTAGTAGACCGATAACTGTGATACGATAGAGGTAGAATATTTTCAAATGGAATGAATAGTAGAAAATCCTGAAGCCGTAAGCTATGTTTTGACGGCCGCACGCGGCGGGAGATCCTGAGATTGAGCTTTGTTTCCCTCAGGGAGGACAACACGGGCTGTGGTTTGTGGCGAGCATGGTTTATGCGCGTCCACGTTTGGTATCTCGAGCAATGCCACGGTACGGGTGGTGCCTTATATAGGGGCAGTGCCTTATATAGGGGTGGTTCCTTGCAGGATGGCGTCATATATTGAGGCAGTGTCTTATAGGGGTGATGCCATATATAGGGGTGGTGCGTTACTTTCCGAGCCCCTCACTGGAGGAGCTCAATGTTTCACCCAAAACATGAGTCCGAAGAAAGGTTGTTCTCGTAATCAGACCAACATTTCCAGAGGTAGTCCTGAACCACATATGCTGCAGTGGTAGTTTTTTCATCATAACCGATGTACTGATAGTTGCCCACTTGAGGGGCTCAACCGGCCTGAGAAGATTGCATCACATGGCAAAAATTGCGCCCATACCGTGGGATGAGTCCTTTAGGGTATACGCGTGTCCGCGCTTGGTTTTTCACATCGGCGTGGCTTAATAAATCACGTTTCCAAGGGACGATTATATACAAGGTCACACAGCCGTGTACGGGAGTCTGCCGCAGCGGCGATTATCGTAGCAGATCGTGCATTCTACGTTGGCCATTGGCCCTATCTTAGATGTATCTCACGGGTTGGGTGGCAGTCCCGAGGAAAGAGGTGGAGGCACGTACAACAAGATGTTGATGGCAGGGTCGCGGTCGCAGGACACAAACTGAGGGTGAGCCGCTGGATTTGATCCGGAGGGCAGATAACGTGTGAGAGGAGGCGGTACTATACAGGGGATGTGCGATGTAGAATATTCACTTTCTTTCAATTCTTTGCGACACCAAACACCCTTACTTACGAATGAAAACCCTGGGGGCGACAGGTCCACCTTTCCACACAAGGCGCCTCTGGCACGATTACATAAAGCATGGCAAGCGAATACACCAACCGAGTGGGCGAAGCACTTGTTCGTATATTCTCAAAGCGCGCACCCTGTTAATCCCACATTGTCAAGCATTTCCAATCCTCCGCGTGGTAGGCTACGGCGCACTTTGTAGCTGGACACCGGGCCGAGGAACGGCACCCATAAAATGGACAGCCTCATACTTTGATTTCGAAACACACCCGGTGAGTCGGGGGCTTATAGACAACCCTAAGCACAATACCGGCTTTTCGAGTGTAAATAGTCGATACTTATTTCTGTAATACGAGCTCAATATGACCGGCATTTGGGTAGGATTATTGAATACCCGAACGCCGCCAAACGTTTAAATGCTGGACATATAACGTTCGTACTCTTTACCTTGCCACCCGTTTTGCGCGGGTTGCATATATTACCTATCTACGTTGGTGGCAGGTGGAAGAGTCCTAGTTTTTAATACGGTCGAAAATCCCATATGAAGCCCGTACCTTTGCTGTCAAGAGCCCTTCTGGCACCGGTATAAGCAAGCATCTAATTATTCTCTGCACGCCCTAGCCACACCGCACCACACCACACCACAGCGTCGAAACGCTCGAAACCATCACCCTTCCACGGATCAGACGTATTAACGCCTAATGGGTTACATTTATATTCATTCTTCCTGATTGCGACTGCGTGCTTGCACTCAACAACACTTGTTTTTCAAACACCTTATATGGCTCGAATTTGGCATATAATGTATACCTGGTATCCAATCTAGCATTCGAAAACGATTGTGTCTCACTGTCCCCGTTCCCAGGTAAATGATATCTTCAAGGCTATACCTGCTATTGGGCTATCCGTCTGCTGTGGGGGCCACAGCGTGTTTGGTGGGGTGCTTGATACAGGGTATAAGCCCCTTCGACGACGACAATCTAGCCGTCTGGGATGACCGTAGCGCGTGCGACTCTACAACTGTCGGCTGCGAATTGAATACGATTCACTACCCGGGGATCTTGTTTCAGGGTGCGCTGTGGGCTTCAACTTCAAGTACCGATGGATCGAGTGCCTGCACGTGTAGCCTTTGCGACCCATTCCTGTTCGATGACGCGTGGGGTGACGCAACAAATTACATGTCAGAAGAGACTTCACTGTGGTCGCGCATTCACTGCTACCTCGCGGCATATGAGGCGTCCGGGTACGACGTCAGCCCGTGCGTGGCGGCGATCGTGGACACGGGCACGCTGCCGTGTGTAGACGACGTGTATGAAGCGCCTACTGTTGCCCAATCCGATTGCGCCGAGAACGCCCTTAGTGACCTAAGTGATCCTCCTTCTGTGGCGCAGTGCAAATGGAACGGGGACATCCGTAGGGCGCAAGAGATGTACGTCTCCACTTCTGCGTCGTCGTCGTCCGCAACCACCTCGCCGGGTGAGCTTGTAAACACCAACAGCTGTCTTGTAGGGTGCTTGGTTAAAGGTATGAGTCCTTTTGACGACGAGAACCTAGCAGTATGGGACAACCGCGAGACGTGTGACTCGACAACGATCGGCTGCGAAGTGAGCTCTCTTCAAGGCCGCGGGATCTTGTTTCAGGGCGCGCTGTGGGCTTCGAGTTGGGGTACTGAGGGGTCGGATGCTTGTACGTGTAATCTCTGCGACCCGTACGTAGTCAGTGGTACGACGAGCTACATGATGGGAGAGACATCACTGTGGTCTCGTATCCACTGCTACCTTGCGGCATCTGAGGCCTCCGGGTACGACGTCAGCCCGTGCGTTGCGGCTATCGTGGACACGGGTACGCTGCCATGTGTGGATGATGTGTACGAGACGCCCACTGTACATAAAGTTGATTGTGAGGTTAATGAGTTTTTACATCTGTCTTCGGTGGAACAGTGTAGCTGGGACGGGAAGCACCGATCGACGGACGAACTATACGCCGACACTCGAGCATCATCTCTATCAGGATCAACATCCGCCCCGGGGTCTGCGACCAGTGACGCTGCAGTCGACGAAGCCATCACGCCTGCTCCGGCGCACATCAATATCACTACCGTCGAGCCCAGCGCGACCAGCCACATTTCCCCCATATTTTCTTTAACAACGCCACCGGCGGCATCTCTGCCCAGCGGTGACGGACTCCAACCGAGCACTAGCACCCTTTCCCCCGAACCCACACCGTCGGTGCCGTCGGCAACTTCCCCACCCAGCGCAGGCGGCGTTAGCACCCCGCGGACAAACCCAATCAGCACCGTTTCCCCCGAGCCAACACAGGCAGCGCTTGAAGTTGAAGGGGGGGAGTCGTGTGCTGGTGGGAACACATGCTCGGACAACCTGTGTTGCCATCCAGACTACAACCTGTGCGGCCGAAGTGAGTTTGTACCAGCGACCCTACGAGGGCACAATGCATGGAGTAACGGTCGAGTATGGTTACACGCTCAGGAGATCTACGAAGTCGCGTTCTAGTAGGCAGTGTGCCCCTGAATAGTGTGCCATCAAGCGTTTCAGGGGGTGGTCAGCTTGCCCGTCTGTCGCCAGCGTGAACCCCTCTACCCACCAGACCGCAGACTAACCTACGCCGTGGCTTTCCCCTGTTTACCACGCTCATCGTACGCCGTTAAAGAGTACACCTTCTGCCAGCCAAGGGATTTTTTGGATGGGCCCAGATGCTGCTCTGGTGCTAGCAGTGACTCTTCTGCGTATAATGTCTGTTCAGAAGGTGAGACGATTCAGTGCAGTTCAATTCGGCAGTACGGTCACAAGCGCGCCCAAATCGCCGGGTACCAATCTGCCTCTCATCCTTGAAGCCAGACACTGTACATGGTGTTTAAAATGCATATTTTTGTTCACGATATTTGTCCATCGCCCTATCGTCATTTGTCTGCAACCAACTCTTTCCCGAACGCCTGCATGTTTACGAACGCTCGGACGCAAAGACTCCATCTGCGACAAACCGGGCGAATTGACGAAGGCTGAAGTCGCTGGAATATGGATTGGAATGATTACCAGTGTCATCGGCATCGTCGTTGCCATTTGGCAAGGATACGAGAAGTGCAGAGGAAAGTGGGCAGTAAAACGGTCGACAGCTACGAAGACGCCCGTCTGAGGGTAGCGGGAAAAGAGCACCAGTGCTCGGAATAATGTTCAATAATGGGTCGTGTGTGATTCATTAGTATTTTGCAATATCGCGTAGAACCGGGCCCGTCTCGAGGGTATATGTGTGAAGTCGCGCGCATGTCGAGAATCAATACCACTTTATAGAGAAAGGGAAACTTGGGTGCGTGGCCGTCAGCTTGATGAAGGCAATGTGTAATACCAGGTATAAGGTATTTTCTGATCGCACCTTCTATTTGTTTAGAATGTTTCGTTGACTAGGGCCTAACCAGTTGTAGGACCGTAGTGCGGAAGTCACGAAGTTCGTCAGCGATTTGCGAGAGCGCCTGTCTGTACCGTACCGTACGTACGATGTTTGGGATTGTGTAGACAACTCATTACGACTATAGTATATACCCAGTAGGTGTCCTCCCGGGTTGTTTCCAGACCAATTGTGACCATGGCCGATATATCGTGTGGGTTGTGAAGATAGCTGCAGCATTTGGCGAGTGCACTTGTACGTTAGAATGATCGCTGTCATCCATGCAGATGTTTAATGAAGCTAATCGATCTCTTCACCTGTCCCCCCGATGGTTATATGACTACAGCCACGCATGGACTGAGTACACCCCTTCCATATGCTGCAGCTACCGGCGCTTTGAAGACGTATTTGCTAGCGTCCTGATTTTGTATACTGTAACGATATACGGCTCTTGCGATTCACCCAGTCTATCGGAAGCGATAGCCACGTTATTCGCCGGTTGTCCGTGAGGTGTTATGTGCCTGACGCTGCATGCCAACTATAATGTAGACCGTTTCGATGTGCAAGTCGACGTTATGAGTTCGATTTCACCTGTATGGTTATGTAGCAGCTCGGCGTTTTGTGTGTTTCTTCGATACCATCAGTCTCGGTTTTGGGTTGCTCGCTGGATAAAAGCCATTTTGCAGAAAAGATAATCGGTGACCACAAGCGCGTGTTCATCGAAGTCTGGTGATTCTCAGATTGACGCGGATGGGTTAGAAACCCAAAGCGTGCAGAGGTATGTATGTTTCAGCCAAGACTCTCTGATGTAAACGTTTACTACTCTGGGCGACTAATATCCAGCACGATACAAAGGGGTGCTCTCGGGTTTGGAAGTTGGAGTGACACTCGACTGGCGCCCTACCCGTTCAAGGGTTCGGTGCTGGTGCCAACAGTTCTTAAGTAAGCTGTTTCCAACACCGCATGGGGTTGGGGTTACCACGCCAAACACCCAAACTCGTGTGATTTTTCATTCTGCCTCGCAATTTTGGGATGATGGCTTGACGGAATAAATGCCCTGACGCGCCACTGTGCGGCATGATATCTACGGAGTGGTCGGTGTAGCTGGTCTGTCACACCGCGGCGGGACCGGCCACGAGAGCCGGTCCGTCCTCTGGGCTCGTGATGCATTTCATCACGTCGGGCTGTCTGTTGGTGTTCGTTTACTTTGTGCTCCCGCCATTTACGCTCTGCTATTGTTCTGTTGGATACGGCTATCCGAGTGGCTGTGTGTGGACAACGTATGGAGACAACACTGATGATTTCCACGCACACCTGTCCTCAATCCTCATGGTCATGCTTGTGCGATGCGAGGGGCATGCTATTTCGTTGAGTTCGCTGCCCCCGCTGATTGGGCACACGCCGGTGCCCCTTCGCCTTCAGAAGAGTGCTATCGTCTATGACGTGCCCGACGCCTTCGCATGGGGTGCCCTCAACGTCGATGCCATTATTTCCCACTACCCGCATGACGATACCACGGTCTATGACCATCTTAGTATTGAGAGGATACGAAAGGTTACCGACGTACATGATGGACAGTTCGGCCGCTGGTAGTTCGCATTTTACACTCTACAAGAAATCGGATGATGATTTCCTCGTGCTGCTCGTCATGCATTGTTTTGCGCCGTTTTCCTCAGGAAGTCACGGCGTTTTTCAAGAACGAAAAATGTAAACGTCGGGAACTTGACCAGCCTTCATTCTTGTGTTGGCGAGTTTTTCAGGGTACGTCGTTCCGACCTCCTTAGTTTGGCCATCGTATGTTTCATTAGTAGCCTTTCATGCCGCCTATCCGTCTCCCGCTACATATCCTGGAGCTTGCCCTCAAACATCATGATGGCGTTGTTTGTGGAGTCGAATATTGTGAGGGGTATGAAGGACACCACATACGTCTGCTAATAGGCATAAGAACCATTAATACTAGTCTACTGTATCGATGGACGAAAGCAGAGTCTGCAGCTCATACGTTGGTATGTCAACCCAACCAACTATACTACCACACACGACTATAGGTGATTTCAACACAATGCACAATTTTGGGCATTGTTGTATACATTTCCTTGGGAACCCCGGTGATTTCAGGCCGGCCCGTGAGGTAAGTCAAAGGCCAGCAATAAACGAAGTCATTCTCCGTCATGGTCCTAATCGTGGTGCCCCTGCAGCAATTGAGAGCAGGCAGAGGTTCGTGTCTATCCTCCAACGTGTGCTGATGACCGATAGCCACGATCAGCACATTGTCAAGATTCTAGCGCTTACGACAAGTGCTGGTGATCGTTAGCCATGATCGGCACTTTGACCAAGTTTCTGTCGATTCTCGGAGTGCTCACGTACTTGGTGTATGGATTCATGTGTAACGGTATTTGGGAGTTCCACACAGGAAATATGCGTGTTTCTATCCGCCGCTTTCTCCCTTCTTCTTGTAGCTGTGGTTACTTCATGTTCCCCCCCCTTTCTTCCTTGTCTTGTGTTTTCTAAGCGATAATATATATATACCCTGGAGGGGCTTCTACGAACTGACTCAGGCTTGGCCTATCATATCAGTGAGTGCATCGAACACGCTAGCGTCTGTTCCAATTGGACGCACTTGCTGGTTGGGGCTACGCCGGGAGAGCAACTCCCCGTTCGAGGACGAGCGAGAGATTTTCAGTTTTTCGGATGCAGAGGCCAGAGGGTCCTCAACCGAGCAGAGGCACTGGCGACAACGAGGTTGACAGAGCCAGGAGAGCTACAGGAGTGGCGATAACAGCGGCAGCAGAGGCAGTCAGCAACGCCGCGGCAGAGGCCGCGGAAATGGCTAGTAGCGCAGGAGCGCGAAACCCTGTTCCGCCAGAGGGCGGAACTGCTCCGCCAGAGGGCGGAGCAGAAACGAGTAGAAAGAACGAGGCTTCGCGGGAGGACGGAGCCGCAGGCCGCGATGATGAGATCGCCCGCCTGAAACGAGAGATGGCCGAGATGTCGCTCCGGCTGGAGATCAGAGAGGAGGAACGAACTAGGATGGAGAGGCTACAGCAGGGGGCTGGAGGAGGAATGCGTCCACCGGAGCCACATGGTCAGCCAGGCACGTTTCTAGTTGGTTTTGGTAAGCCTTCACCGAAACTTGACGGTAGCAACGAGGGAAATTATTTTAGATGGTCGAAGCAATTTCTATCATGGGCTGTTACGAACACTTGCGACGATGTTTTGAAGGAAACAAGCGACCCGATAGTCTTGCAGGGCCCAAATAGAAGGAGCCAACAAGACCTCGATTACCGTTTCGGAACGGCAAGGGTAGCCGCTGCTCGCAGGGCATACGAGGGTATCATCAACGCACTGACTAATTCACCTCTGTTATACAAGATCTATGACATAGGCAGCCCTAGTCTTGCGATGGCCGAGGTACGTCGGCACTACGTCCCAAGCGACGACCTCGACAAGCAGGCATACCAGAGAGAATACATCAATGCTCATATGAAAGAGGGGGAGGACCCCACCCTTTATTTCGAGAGGATGAGCATCATCCGAGAAAAGCTCTCCGAAGTAGGGATCCCAAAAACGGATCAGGAAGCCAACCTCCACCTACTGCAATGCCTGACGTCCGAATACGAGGTGGACAAGAAAATCCTGCAATACGCCCAGAACTTGACCCTCAACATGATCGAGGACCGGGTTCGCATAACGTACCGGGAGTTGGAAGCGAGTAAGAGGAAAATGATCGATGGCTCAGCACAGGTCTTGATAGCCACAGGTGGAGGTGGAGCAGGTGGACAGGGGAGTTTCCCCGGTCCCAGCCCTGGCCACTACACGGGCGGCAGAGGTGGCACGGCGAGTGGTGGCGCCACTGGGCACTGGGGGCAGCAACAGCAGCAACAGCAGCAGCAACAGCAGCAACCACACTATCAACATCAGCCACCGCGTCAACACCAACAACAACACCAGCATGGTCAAGGCTGGGCAGGCCAGGACTGGGGAGGGGCACGCTCGGGGAACAAGAACGGGAAGCCGAAAAAAAAATCGGCAGAGGCAGGATTCGCACGCCAGCGGCGGCGGCGGACATCAACCATGGCCGCCATACGCCGGCCGCGGCGGGGTGGGAACCAGTCGTGGCCGCAGGTACGCGACGCACGTTTCATCGGGCCCGGAGGACACCCACCAGGTACCGACCGAATGTACGACGCCGCCCGGTACCCCCCTAACCTACATCGGCCACAAGGCACCGAGCCGGGAATCCACGCCGCTGACCCCCGCCCAAGATGTTACAGGTGCGGCCGGATAGGCCATTTTGTTGCGAACTGCCGCGCTATCGTGACGTTGGTAGATGACCCGAACCCACCTCGTGAAGTTTACCCGAGCCACTTCGCGGCGAATACCGCGAATACCGCCCAGTCTACAACACCGCTCCTCCCCACCCCAGACCCCATTCCGCAGCAGCAGCCGCAGTACAACAGCAGCCACAGCAACAGTCCCACCATCAATCACAGTACCAAGCACAGTATCAACAGCAGCAGCTCCAACAGCAGTCACAGTACCACGAACCTCAACAGCAGCCACATCTTCAGCAACCACCGCAGTACCAACGTGAGCAACAGCAGTACTACCAACGTGAGCAGCAGCAGTACTACCAACATTCACAGCAGCAGGCTCAACAGGCGCAGCAGGCCCAGCAGGCGCAGCAGGCGCAGCAGGCACAGCAGGCGCAGCAGGCGCAGCAGGCGCAGCAGGCACAGCAGGCACAGCAAGCGCAGCAAGCGCAGCAAGCGCAGCAGGCGCAGCAGGCGCAGCAGGCGCAGCAGGCGCAGCAGGCGCAGCAGGCGCAGCAGCCACCGCAGCACTACTTGGCTCCTGAAGAGCCATCACATCTACTCACAGCACAGTCTGCTTTGGTCGGTCAGTACGATGTTTTGGGAAGGGGGATAGAGAGTTGGATTGCGGACAACGGGGCGACAACGCACATGACCCCGAACCCGGACCACTTGTATAACAAGCGCCCCCCCTCCCCTGAGAACGCCAAAATATTTATCGGTGACGGAACAGAATTAGCAGTGGAGTACGTAGGCAGCGTGGATTTAATTTTTCACAGCACGGAAGACGTACGCGTAACCTTAGAGAGTGTTTCATTTATCCCTAGCCTAAAGGTAAACTTGCTGTCGCTGCACACTGTCCAGGCCAAAGAGGCGATCACTCTAGATGCTGCTGGTGTCCACCTAATGGGTGGCCGCTTATTTTTCCCCAAAGACAGAGCCGGATCAAGGCTGAACGCCACGCGTCCCCCCCCCCCCCCCCCCCCCCCCCCCCCCCCCCCCCCCCCCCCCCCCCCCCCCCCCCCCCCCCCCCCCCCCCCCCCCCCCCCCCCCCCCCCCCCCCCCCCCCCCCCCCCCCCCCCCCCCGTACAGGGTACACCAGCTTTGATGGCCTTGTTGCAACCCCCCCCCCCCCCCCCCCCCCCCCATGCGCCGGTGCCTGTGACGTTACAACCGGTGAGGACGCCGGGAGTATCTGCTATGCCGCTGTCGCCGGGGGTGATGGTAGCGGTAGACCCGCCGGTAGCGATGGATGGTACAACGGTTTTGCAACCCCCCCCCCCCCCCCCCCCATGCGCCGGTGCCTGTGACGTTACAACCGGTGAGGACGCCGGGAGTATCTGCTATGCCGCTGTCGCCGGGGGTGATGGTAGCGGTAGACCCGCCGGTAGCGATGGATGGTACAACGGTTTTGCACCCCCCCCCCCCCCCCTCCCCCCCATGCGCCGGTGCCTGTGACGTTACAACCGGTGAGGACGCCGGGAGTATCTGCTATGCCGCTGTCGCCGGGGGTGATGGTAGCGGTAGACCCGCCGGTAGCGATGGATGGTACAACGGTTTTGCAACCCCCCCCCCCCCCCCCCCCCCCCCTCCCCCCCATGCGCCGGTGCCTGTGACGTTACAACCGGTGAGGACGCCGGGAGTATCTGCTATGCCGCTGTCGCCGGGGGTGATGGTAGCGGTAGACCCGCCGGTAGCGATGGATGGTACAACGGTTTTGCAACCCCCCCCCCCCCCCCCCCCCTCCCCCCCATGCGCCGGTGCCTGTGACGTTACAACCGGTGAGGACGCCGGGAGTATCTGCTATGCCGCTGTCGCCGGGGGTGATGGTAGCGGTAGACCCGCCGGTAGCGATGGATGGTACAACGGTTTTGCAACCCCCCCCCCCCCCCCTCCCCCCCATGCGCCGGTGCCTGTGACGTTACAACCGGTGAGGACGCCGGGAATATCTGCTATGCCGCCGTCGCCGGGGGTGATGGTAGTGATAGACCCCCCAGTAGCGATAGAACCAATGACAGCGGTAGCAACCCCTCACACACACCCTGCGACAGTGCCGGAACGTAGTGAGCCAGCGCCATCGTCAGCTAATCCCCCGGAAGAATGCCTTCCCCCGCTCCCCCCCGCGTTCCGCCCGGCGATTGCTGCTGCCGTACTCGTCCCCGGCACTAGACGTTTCAAGGAGATGGATATCAACGTCTTTCACGTGTGCAACGCCCACGCCCACGAGGGCCTTTTGCGCGAGACGGCCAAGCAGCAAGGCGTCAAGCTCACTGGTACTCTGGTCACTTGCAGTGGATGTGTGCAGGCGAAAGGCAGGCGTGCGTCTATACCTACGACTACATCGTCTCGGAAGACACTCCCCCTGCAGCGCGTTTTTGTTGACCTTGCCGGCCCCAGGAAAATCGCGTCTGCTGGGGGGGCTCTGTACCTGATCCTGTTCAAGGATGACGCGACACGCATGGGATGGCTATACCCCCTCAAGAGCAAAGAGCGCCGCCGACGTGACCGCGGCGACCCGAAAATTCCTGGCTGACGTCGGCGGAGACGTCAAGTGTTTCCGGACGGACAACGGCACAGAGTTCGTGAACGCACTCTTCGCAAACTTATGCGCCAATGAGAAAATCCGACACGAGCACACCGGGGTCGACGGACCGAAACACAACGGTGTGGTTGAACGTGGACTCGGCCTCATCCAGGAAGGCGGTATGGCCGCTTGCCTTGAGGCCCCCCGGCTGTTCCCCGGGCAGCTCCCGAACCTGGACCGTTACTGGGTGGAAGCAGCCATCTACATGAACGACTGCCTGAACACCACGGCGACGTCGGCGAACGCCCATTTCAAGTCGCCGCACGAGGCATTTTTTGGGACACTGCCACCGCCCAACACACTCGCCTTCATGCAGCCCGGATTCCACCGTATCCACCGCACCCACAAGTCTGACCCCAAGGCCGAACGGTGTTTCTACCTCAACAGGGGGAGAAACCATCCGCGCGACTGCGTCAAGGTGGTCACGGCATGCGGGCGTACGAGCAACTCGCGGGACGTCACCTGGGAGGTGGAGCGCAAGCCGATCATCGAGGCTGCGCCTCAGGTGAGGAAGGACTCGGTGGCGGAGCCGTGGGAGGCCGATCTGCACATCAGGTATTTACCACCGGAGCTGGCGACTGTGCAACCGGGGATACCACTGATGATGTCACCGGCACCACCGGCGGTACCGCCGACGCCGGCGATGACGCCAGCGCCAACGGAGGTGCCGCCACCGCCGACGCCAACGGAGGTGCCGCCACCGCCGACGCCGACGCCGGGGTGCCGCCGCCGCCGCCGGGGGTGACGTCACCGTCATGCCCACCGGGGGCCGAGAACCATCACGTCGAGGACGACGAGGGCCCCCGGGATAACGAGCTCTTCCAACTGGGGCGGACGCGCGCTAGGACACGGGCGATGACGATGGCGCCGCTTCAAGTGGGGATGCCACCGGTGATGACGCCGGCGCCACCGGAGATGCCGCCGACGCCGGGGGTGATGTCACCGTCATCCCCACCGGGGGCCGAGAACCCTCAGTTCGAGGACGACGAGGGTCCCCCGGACAACGAGCTTCTCCAACCGGGGCGGACGCGCGCGAGGACGAGGGCGTACCACCAGGCGTCTACTGGTACATCGCAGCCAGCTGACCACGCACTTTTCAACCAGCGCCCGCCCAACCAACCCGCCCCTGCTCTGCCAACATGTGACGCGGGTCAACTCTCGGAACCCGCGACCTACCAGGAGGCGATGCTCTCGCAATACCATGCGAACTGGTCCCATGCAATGGAGACGGAGATTGCCGGACTCGAGGGAGCTGGGACTTTCGGGGATGCTTAGCAGCAAAAGGGAGGGAACGTGGTATCGGCCAAATGGGTGTTCACTTGGAAGGCAGATGAGCATGGTAAGGTAGTGAAGGCGAAAGCGCGACTAGTGGCGAGAGGATTTAGCCAACGCCCCGGAGTTGATTACTACGAGACTTTTGCCCCCACCCCCGCCGCGTCATGTATCCGTATGATGGCTGCGATAGCCTGCGAGTTACAGTTAGATTTATGCCATTTCGATGTACAACAAGCGTTTGTCCAGGCCGAACTACAGGAACTCGTTTTGATGCGAATGCCACAGGGATGTGGTGATCTGAGCGGCAAAGTAATGCGCTTGAATCGTAGCCTATACGGCTTGAAACAGGCGTCGAGATCCTGGCATAGACACTTGGTCACCCGCCTGAAGAGTCTTAGTTTTGAACAGAGCCTCGCAGATCCGTGTGTTTTTCGATTAATCGAGGCGGGGTCTGTTTCCATCATTGCTGTGGTTCACGTCGACGACATTTTTGCGGTAGGCCGTAAGGAGAGATGTGACCGTTTCTGCGAGGACCTGAACCGCGTAGTCCCCATTAATAACCTTGGTGAGCTGCGATGGTATGCCGGTTGCCACTATTCCAGAGACAAGGTCGCGGGTCTACTGACAATTTCGCAAAAATCTTTCGCGGAGAAGACGGTCAAGCAATTTGGCGTGACCACTGGTAGGAACACCCCACTTTCCCCTGATCTTTTCCTGGAGGTGTTTGACGAGGAGGAGCCCACTGGTGACTGGCCGTATCGTGAACTAGTAGGCAGTTTGCTGTGGCTTTCTAACCAGACGAGACCTGATATCTCAAATGCCGTAAGGGCGGTCGCGAGGTATATGCATGCCCCCAAACTCAAACACTGGTTGGCTGCGAGAGGGATTTTGGAGTATCTGAAGGTGACGAGTAGCTACGGTATTACTTTCCAGAGGGGCAGTGGATTAGAGTTGGTGGTTTATGCAGACGCAGCCTATGCCCCCCGAGACACTAGGAGGAAGTCTGTCTCGGGTGCAGCCGTGATGTGTGGGGGTGCGGCGATTCAATGGATTTCTAGGACGCAGAAGACTTCCACACTCTCCACGAGTGAAGCAGAGTACGTTGCGATGGCAGAGGGTTTCAAGGAGGCTCTTTTTCTAAGGTCAGTGTGGCGTTTCCTGTTGCCTGATTTTGGGGATCCGTGCATCCAGGTTTTTGAGGACAACAAGGGTGCGATCCAAATAGCGGTCAACCCTGTGACGAACTCTAACTCGAAGCACATAGATGTCCGCCACCACTTCCTGCGAGAACTTGTCGAAAAGGGAGAGTTTGAAATCACGCATGTGAGGTCGGAATACGAACATGCGGACTTCTTGACGAAACCCCTTCCGAAAGACGCTTTCCGTTTCCACAGGAACTTCATCATGAACATGAGTTAATTTGTTTGTTTTGCTTTGTTTTGTTCTTGAGTCAATGTTTTATGTCTGACGAGGCCGATTTTTGTATCTTTCTGTGATTTGAGGGAATTCGAGGAAGTTATCACAAATCTCATGAGATTTGAGAAGATAGTTTATGGATTTTATTGAGCTTGGAGGTCATGATATTTTATTGCTGAGATCTGAAGAGTTATTTTTTTTTTGGGCGATTTGACTTCATGCGGTCCTATGATTTGTGATTTAATTTTTTTTGGAAGGGGGGGGGGGGGACGAGGGAATGAATCCGACATGCCACTATGTACCATTCTGGTTTGAGTTGAGGAGTCGATCGTGATTCATTAGTGGTGCTTTTTATCCCGTTCCGTTGGGGCTGGAAGACTGCTGTGCGTAGCAGGAAAACTGAAATATTTGGAACTACTGTATAACATTATTATATTGAATACGTATCTACGTACGTAACGCGAAATTGAAATCTGTAGTATACTACGGCGACCGCACTAAACTGGGGCGTTATTTCAGAGACGAAATTCTGGGTTTTTGTTGCCATTTGACTGGATTTAGTGTGTCCCCTGTAGAGAGGCTATGTCGGATTGGTGTTTGATTCAGATGGAAAGGGAGGACTGCAGTACTATATAAATGATGCAAGGACTCGATTGATTGTTTTCTGAGATTTTGAGGAGTTGCTTTGTGGGCTTTTCTGGGCTTGGCGGGCTTGATCTTGCTGTACAGTCGAGATTTGAGGAGTTGATTTCTTTTTTTTTTTTTTTTCGATTTATTATTTTTCGGGTTTTGAGCAGCTGTTCTTGTGGTACTATTTCTTGAGATATGAAGATCAAGTTTGTTTCTTTGTGAGATTTGAGACTTTGATATTTGTATTTGTGATATTCTGATTGGAGGCATTGGTGGTCTTGACATATACTTATCTTTGAGTACAATACCTTGGATTTGGATTTTGGGTGATCGTGGTCTATAATCATGGCATGGTACTTTATCATGAGCGATGTGTGGTGATCCCATTCACCAAGTAGAGAGCAGAGGGGCTGTTCGGAGTGCTCACGTACTTGGTGTATGGATTCATGTGTAACGGTATTTGGGAGTTCCACACAGGAAATATGCGTGTGTTTCTATCCGCCGCTTTCTCCCTTCTCTAAGCGATAATATATATATTGTAGCTGTGGTTACTTCATGTGGCGGAATCTGGGACGGGGACATCCCCTTTCTTCCTTGTCTTGTGTTTTCTAAGCGATAATATTTATATACAACCTGGACGGGGCTTCTACGAACTGACTCATTCCCGGGCGGCTTGGCCTATCATATCAGTGAGTGCATCGACCGGAATCAACGTCCGCCCCGGCGTCTGGGACCAGTGGCGCTGCAGTTGGCGACGCCATCACGCCTGCTCCAACGCACATCGATATCCCCACTCCCCAGCCCATCGTGATCAGCACCAAGTCAACCATGTTGTCTCTGACAACGCCGTTGGTGACACCTTTGCCTAGCGGTGACGGACCTCAGCCCAGCACTAGCACCCTTCCGCCCGAATCAACACAGTCGGTGCCGAACATCCCCAACCAGCGCAGGCGGCGTTAATACCCCTCGGCCAAACACTATCAGCGCCGTCTCCTCTGAGCCAACCCCGGCAGCACCGTCTGTGACCTCCCCGCCCGCTCCAAGCGGTTTAACGCCACCGCGTGAAGTTTAAAGGGGAGGATCATGTGCTGGTGGCAACACGTGCGCGGACGACCTGTGCTGCCATC
The DNA here is from genome assembly GCA_031763025.1 of Macrocystis pyrifera. NCBI lineage: Eukaryota > Phaeophyceae > Laminariales > Laminariaceae > Macrocystis > Macrocystis pyrifera. The sequence goes on along the minus strand of JASSKH010000009.1, from coordinate 4,682,037 downwards.
CTGACTACAACGTGTGCGACCGAAGTGAGTTTTTACCAGCGACGCTACGAGGGCGCAATGCATGATGTAAAGATCGAGTATTATTGCACGCTCAAGAGCTCCACAAAGTCGCGTTTAGTAGGGCATGTACCGCTAAATGGTGCGCCATGAAGCGTTTCAAAGGGTGGTTATTGCGCCCTTCCGTTGTCCGCGTGAACCACTCAACCCGCCAGCCCGCAGACTAACCTACGCCGTCGCCTCCCCTTGTCTACCACGCTCATCGTACTGTGTAGGAGAGTATACCTTCGCCAGCCAAGGGACTTTTTGGATGGGCCCAGATGCTGCTCTGGTGCTAACGGTGGCTCTTCTACGTCTAATGTCTTCTCGGAAGGTGATACGATTCAGTGCAGTTCGATTCGGCAGTACGGTCGTAAGCGCGCCGAAATCGCCGGGTACCAATACGCCTCTCATCCTTTGATCCAAACGCTATGACAGACACGTTACATGGTGCAGAAAATGCATATTTGTTTCCACGACCCTTGTCCACCACCATGCCGTCGTTTTTTCTGCATCCAACTCCTTCCCAAATGCCTCCATGCCTACGCACGCTCGGACGCGAAGACTCCATTTGCAACAAACTGGACGAATTGACGAAGGCGGAAGTGGCTGGAGTTTCGAGTGAAATCATTACCGGTGCCATCGCCATCGTCGCTGCAATTTGGAACGGATACAAAGAGTGCAGAGAGAGAAGTGATCAGGGAAATGGTAGGGAAACCCTTGAAAATATATGGTCAACAGCTACGAAGACGCCCGTATCGGAATAATTTATAGTAACAGGTCATGTGTGATTGGTGTCTTTTAACATCGCGTAGACCCGGGCCCGTCTCGAGGGCATGTGTGTACAGGAGAGGGTGTCATATATTTTACGAGGTGCATCCATCTAAGCTCATGTCCAGAGTCAACCGCAGTTTAGAGGGAAAAGACAACTTGGGTCCGTGGTCGTCAGCCTGATCCAGGCATTCTGTAGTACCAGGCATGTGGTATTTCCCTATCGCACCGTATTTTGATGGAAATTATGTGTGTGTGGTATGTGTCTTAGGCTAGGACCTAACCGGTGGTAGGACCGAAATGCGGAAGTCACGAGGTTTGTCAGCGAATCACGAGAATGTCTGTTTGTGCCGTACCTCGTGCATTCTATGAGATTGTGAAGGCATTTCATTACGACCATAGTAGATGCCCAGTAGGTGTCCTCCGGGGTTGTTGCCAGAAATGTTGTGCCGACGGCAGATAGATCGGTTGGGTTGTGAGGATAGCTGCAGCATTTGGCGAGTGCACATGTAGGTCAGAACGACCGCTGTCATCCATACAGATGTGTAATCAAGCTCATCGATCTCTGAACCCCTCCCCCCTCTGGTCGTGCGACTACGGCCATGCATGACCTGAGTACACCGCTTCAATACGCTGCATCTACTGACGCTTTGAACATGTGTTTGCCAGCGCCCTGTTTCTTGAATATTGTAACGATGTGCTGCTCTTGCGATTTAACCAGTCGATCGGAAGCGATAGCCACGTTGTTCGCCGGTTGTCCATGAGGTGTTATGTGCCTCACGCTGCATGTCAATTTTTATTTAAAACCGTTTCGATGTGCAAATCGACGTTGTGAATTCGATTTCGTCCGCATGGTAATGGTTACGTAGCAGTGTGGCTTTTTTATGTTGCTTCGACACCATCCGTTTCGGTGTAGAGTTATTTGCTAGATAAACTCGATTTTCAGACAATATAATGGGTGACCACCAGCGCTTGTTCGTCGAAGGTTGGTGATTCTCGGATTGACGCGGATAGCTTAGGAACCCAAAGCGCGCAGAAATATATCCGTTTCAGTTTCAAGTCGGTGTAATCCACCTGATGTAAGTGTTTACCACTCTGGGCGACTTATATCCAACACGATGCGAACGGTGCTCTCGCGTTTGGAGGTTGGGATGACATCCGACTGGCGTCTTACCCGTTCAAGTATTCGGTGCTGGTGCCAACGATTCTTAGGTAAGCTTTTTCCAACACCGCATGGGGTCACCACGTCGAACACCCAACACCGTGTGATGCTTCATTCAGTCTTGGAATTTGGGGATGGTGACGTGGTCAAATAAACGTCCCGACGCGGAACTGTGCGTCATGATATCCACGGAGTCGTCGGTGTGGTTGGTCCACGGCACTGCGGCGGGACCGGCATTAGATGTTGAAGCACCATTCGGCGACCCAAGTTGCGTTATGCTACGTTCCTGAGGCTCGATGAGTATTTGCTTTGCCTATGGGTATAGGACGAACGACAATGTAGCGATTCATCCACCGTAGGAGTTGTACTTACTGGAGCGATATTTTCTAACCGATTACGCTGCTCGAGCGAAGATCTATTAGTATACCGGTTAGTCCGACGCTTTAAGCAGTAGACATGTAGCTACGGGTACTCATGAAAGTATCGGTCGCTTGTTCCGCGATCAGACTGTTTTGAAGTCAAGTTTCGGGTGAGATATCGATTAGCTCTTCATGTGAGGAGCCCAGACGATAAGGCACACATCTGCAAGGCACCGACACTATAAGGCACTACCCCTGCCGTGGAGTCGCTCTAGCATGCAACGGTTGGTTTACCGCGATGCTGGGTACTTTGGTCAGTTTAGAGACCCGTCAACGATAAAGTTTTCCCTGCCTTGTGGGGCTAACCATTGTCGTGTACATGGCTGAACCATGTGTCAAAAGAGCCATAATACCGTAGGGTATCATGCGGTTATCGTAGGGCATACAGCGTGCACCCCCCCCATGAATAATGTACATCGCTGTGAATTTTGTATGTTATCCCCCTCTTGGCTCCCCCAGGATGCCGCGGTGATACAGTAGTGAAACAGCCCATGGGAAGTGTTTCTGCGATTTTTTATGTTATGCATGGTTCATCAGAGTAGGCCAGCGTTATGGTAGTGCCCCGAAAGGTCGGCTATCTGGCAGGATTTAGACACGGGGGCGTATTTGTATCTGCTGGCAGGCGCATCTTGGGTTGGACAACAGCGCTCGAACAGCTGGGGATATTGCATACTGCATCACCACCCGAGTCAGAGTCATCAATCGTGACCCGGTTGGAGTATAGCTGCTTGCCCTTTACATCAAACAGCAACTAACACACGTAACAAACAACGAGAACCTGCTCCATAGACAAAGCCTGGCAGTGGGATGGCACGTGTCCTGCTCACAGTCACCTCCAAATCGGGAAAGTCCGCCACACACAGCACCTCACACCAGCAGCGCTCAATGTGGCCGAGGTACCCTTCGCTGTAAAACGGTCAGACTCTACCTGCAAGTAAGATGGTGTAGTCTGCGTACCGTACGACCGATGTTTTTGTTGTGCCCAGATTTGCCGGGTGAAGGTGCGGTGTTTGTGTGGCGCACTTTCCCTTTGATACCTTCAGGTGTCTCGAGACACTTCCGAAATACTATTTGCAGCTTGTTCGCCCATTGGACACATTTTGACGTTTCGGTTTGTTTTAACATTGTTGCCCCAGCCAGTAAGCAGTAAGCAGTTACTGGAGGAAACGCGTGAAGTACTGCTTGCTGCATAACGTATAACGCCACACCATGGAACTTCGAAGTGTGATTTTTATACGACTAGATTGTGATCAAACCCCAGAACTCCTTCTATGTACAAAACAATATATAGTACCAGACATCATGCTAAACACGACAACAAATACTGTATATCCCCAGCAACACGTTCACTCAACCCAGACATTCATATACCTATAGGAGTATCGGGTATGTATGACGTGTACGAGTATTGCATGATGCCAAGTGGACTCCAAGTACACAGTAGTACTGTATTTCGAAGGACATCAAAAACGGTGACTTTTTCGAGTTTCAATTCTGGAGGCGAAAGTCTATATGGCATGGTCCGGGGGTGGAGAGGACGGAGCTCGGGGAGGGGGGGGCTGGGTGGAGCCCCACCCCGGCATAGCCACATGTGTGCACGCCGAGGATGTTCCCTCCCGCGCTAAAGGCATTTTGCATTATTCTTGAAAGGATAGCTGGGTTTTCTCGTTTGCTTGCAAGAAACCACAACACAGACGCGATTCAGCGTGGATCGCTCAGCCATTTCTATCGGCAATGGCAGCAGGAAAGCGTTTATGTACCTCATGCATTTGGTACCGCTGTAGAGCTCTACGGTAAGAGTGTATAGACATGAGCATGATGTTGTATGGACTCTACGGGCAGCCACGCCTCCTTCTTGAACATTTTGAATGCATCACGTTTCTTGGTTCAGGCAGGACAAGGAGCAACAAAGGTACGTACTGCACAAATCGCAGGCCGGCGCAGATTCAAGAGGGGTGCTGTTTGGCCCGGGAGTTGGGACCTGAGTGGGAGCAACATAATTCGCGCTACACAAATACGGGGGACCATATTATACAGGACCAAATTTGTTTAGTAAAAACAGGGAAATATTTAGTTTTTTAGTATACCTCAGGTCGTACTTACTATGGCCCCCCGTACTAAGAAAAAATAGTGCTGGTACCACGACTGTAACTGATACATAGTACCTGCTTCTTTGTTTGTGATAGAGCCAGAGCAGACCACCGTTCGTTATAAATTCTTGCTCTGCGCCACGAGAGCATATTGATTGTGCTCAGGAACACGACAGAGGAGTTGCATTTAACATTAGGGAGTTCCGTATATTGATGTGGGATTATAGGAGAGAGATGCTTAGATATTTAGGCAGCTATTTTGCGGGACAAACGGGAGGTTTATTGTGCTGTCAACTTGCTGGATAATAACCTGCATGCGTTGACATGTGCTGTCACTCGACAGCTCTTATATTTTATAAAAGGAGTTCGGTGTCATTGTCTGGAGTCAAGCACGCCTTCCCGTGCCAGCTGCGTCTATACGTTTAGAGATCAATCAACCCACTAGTGAGCCGATGATCTTCTAGTGGCAAGGGTAGCGAAGGCCAACATAGAGAGGTGGGAACCTGCTTCCGGCATGCCTGGTTTAGAAGATGTACCTAGTCAGGAAACCAGCGTGGAAAGAGATGAGAAGATAGATGGGATGAGAAAGAAGATCGAGATTCTGGAAAGGACGATGGAGGAGCAGAGTCTGCGCGCCGAGAGGGACGCGCAGCGAGCAGAAACGGAGGGGGGGGGGGGGGCGGGTGGGGGGACGAGAGGAGAAGCAGCTGCAAGACAAGAAGCAACGTCGACTGTGCCGACACCTGGGCTGGAAGGTCAATCGGGCATGTCATTACCTACTTTTTACCGCGCTAGTTTAACTCCAAAGTTTGGTAATATAGAGTCCCACTTTAGTATCCGGCGCAGAAAGGTTTTAGCCTACCTATCATTGCTCGGGTGCCTGCATGTACTCAGTAACATAGCTATCCCAGTTATCGTAGGTGATATGAGGGTGTCGCCGGAGGAACTAGCCTCCAGGCATTCTCCTCAAGAGATCAGAGATACGCGATTGTATACGGAATGACGACGGAGTCAATGGCGGGATATGATATGGCTGAATTCCGCATGCAGAAGGCAATGTCGCCGAGTGGTGCTTGCAACGAGTTAGAGGACTACTACATGCCAAACATGATAGCTGCGACTCATAGGTTGAAGAGAGAGCGTGATACCATCCGGACGACCGAGGACGAGAAGCTCCCTGCTGTTTCTAGGAAGGGTAGACAAGGCAGCACATTAGCCTGCTATGTAGGGCTGTGGTAAGAGTGTAGATGAAGTGACTCGCCACATAGTTCCCAACCTCTCGTCTTTCTACACGATACCAAGTAAGCCAATTATTTCCCGCCCTTCCATCCCCCGTTCCGAGATCAATGAGATCATTCGTGCAGCGCATGCAAACGACAAGGTAGAGACGGATATGGTTTCTAAGGTGTTGAGGGCGTGCAGGGAGTGGTAGATCAGCATGCTTTGTACGCCGGAGGTACGCAGCCTGCCGGTGGTGGAGATGCGGGTGCAGGAGGGGAAATGAGGAACAGGAGAGGCGGGAGGTTCAAGGGTGGGCAGAAGCATCAGCAGCCCCAGCAGCGGGGGCAGAAGCAGCAGCAGCTCCAGCGACAGCATCAGCAGCAGCGACAGCATCAGCAGCAGCAGCACCACCACCACCAGCAATATCAGCAGCAGCAGCCCCAGCACCAACGGCAGCACCAGCAGTTCCAGCAACAGCAACAACAACACCGTCTCTATCAGCAAGGTGGCAACCGGCGAGGACCTTCGTCGGGGAAGATAACCGGCCCCAAATGGCGTTGGGACGCCGTGGCTTGCAGGTACCGTTGGGATGACTTTGGTCCTGACATCTTGAAGCAGTCCCCTCCATGGGTTGGGTACCTACCGACCCACTACCAGGGACAATGCCGCCGATGCCCTCGCCGCCTGTAACGACTCCGGCCGGCTGGGGTCCCCCACCCAACAACACGCCATGGAGGCGCAAGGGGCTCTGCTTCCGGTGCGACAGACCGGGCCAACACGTCGCTGAATGCCAGGTAGCACCCGCGCAGATGAACGTCGCCATCCCGGGTGCTACCGCTCCTCAACCCCCTCAACAGATGTACTACGGAGGTGGCTTGCTGCAGGAGACGCCCCACGGCAGTGGTGGGTATTCGTCGGCCGGAGCTTCCCCGTCACACCAGCCCTCCTCGAGCACATCTCCTTCCCCTGGCCCAGCGAACAACGGCAACCCTACGCCTACGTTCGATCCTCACCTCCTCACCGCACAGTTTGCGCACCAAGGCAAGGCGACTGATGATTAGTGTTGGATTAGTAGAAGAGAAGAGTGGGTGGCGGAATCGGGAGCAATCTTTCATGTGACTGGTAACCCCGTTGGTATGGTAGACTGTACCCCCTCTCCCCCCGATAAGAACAGTTTGGTGGTGGGTGACATGAGGTCACTGGGAATAGAGTACTTCGGCCAGATTCCAATGGTAATGCACAGCTCTCAGTGTGGTGTTCAAGCTAGGCTGTTGGACGTAGCATACGTACCCGGTGTTCGCTTCAACCTGTTTTCGCTTCATGCAGTAATATTAAAATGCCCAGTGACACTTGATGCTCAGTGAGCTCACATGTTGAATGGGCAATTGTCTTTCATGCGTAGAGACGCCGGTTCATACGTAGACGCCGCGCGGATTGTAGAGACCCCGATTCCTGCAGCCCTGGAAAAATGCGGAAAATTGATATTGACGACCTTCACGTTTCCCTTGCCCACTCCCATGCTGACACCCTCCGTGAGACGGCACGCCAGATGGGCACTAAATGTTTGGGGAGTTTGTTACGTGTGCTGGGCGTTCTGAGGCGAAAAGGAGGAGGATGGCGGTGCCGTGGACGACCGAGTGTCGTTCCACCAGGCCTCTGGAGCGTCTGCGCGTGGATTAGTCAGGACAGCATTCTTCGACTGCTGGCGGTGCGCAGTACTTCATGATGATCGTCGACGACTGCTCGCGACTAGGGTGGCCGTATTTGTTTAAGCAGAAGTCCGACGTCCCGAAGGTCTTCGCTGATTGTCCGGCCTACATCAACGCAAAGGGTGTGCCGTCCATCGGGAAGTGCCTTCGTTCAGACAACGGCACCGAGTTCACCAAGGCGGAGTTTGTGGAGTTGCTCAACCATCATGGCATCCGCCGCGAGCACATGCCCTTCGATTCTTCGAAGCATGACGGCGTGGTCGAGCGACGGATCGCCACGACGCTGGAGCCGGCAAGGGCGTCCAGCCTGGAGGTCCCCCGCAAGTCGGCGATGCAAGGATACCAGCGACGCAGCCTCTCTGGGCTGAGTCATGCGTGTACGCGAGCCATGTGATCAACACGACGGCGAGCGTAAGAGACAAGCCGGAAAGGCCGTAAATTCTACGGGAGACCACCGTTTGCGCGGTTGCCCCCGTCTTTGAAGCCGGGCTTCCACCACGTCAGAAGGACCCTGAAGATCGAGCCGTAGGCGAGACCTTGCTTCTGCCTCAACGGCGGCAACCACCACGCAGCTGACGGCAGCAAGATTCTGCTGGAGTCTTACGGAGATCGTTCTCCTGCGACGTCACTTGGGAAAACCCGAGGGAATCATTTGTGGGGTTACTGCCTTCGGAGAAAGAGAGCTCCCCTCCGCCACCGTCGCCGTCGCCATGTGCCGGAGCCTCTGAGGGGCCCCGACGTATGGCCCGAGGCACCGTCCCCGTCCCCACTGGTGCCGCCGCAACCGCGGTCATCACTGCCGCTACCGACGCCGCCACCTCCGTCACCGTCTCCGTCGCTGCCGCCGTCATCGTCACCGCTGCCGCTACAGCCACCGTCGCCGCCGCTGCCGCCGCCGTCGTCACCGCCGTCCCCGCAGCCGCAGTCACTGCAGCCACAGCGTTGGAGCGCACTAAATTTCGTATATCCCGGACCCGGAGGACGGCGATGTGCTGAGGAGGCGGACAAGGGGGGAGACTGCACGACACCAGGAGGGTGGTGACAATGGACAGGGTGGTCGGGCCAGGGGGGAAGCTGGGCGGCACCCGGAAGATGGAGATGTGCTGAGGGGGTGGACAAGAGGGGAGACTGCGCGGAACCGCGATGCTATTGGGCATGGGCTGCCGTCGTTGATGGCAGCGCGGCAAGGAATAGGCCATGTACGTTTCCACCAAGCCCCACCTCGCGAGAACCCTCCCTTTGCCACACGCCCGTTTTGCGAGCTTTCGACGCCGAAATCGTATGCTGAAACGCGTGCGGAGAGTATTCGACCATCTGGAGGCAGGCGATGGACAAGGATTATCATGGACTGGCGGACGCGGGGACGTTTGGAGCGACGTGGCAGCCAGAGGGGCTCAACGTCCTCTCGGCGAGATGGGTGCTCGCCTGGAAGTCCAACGAGCATGGTGATGTGGTGCCGGCGAAGGCAAGGCTGGTGGCACGAGGTTTCAAGTAGCGTGAGGATGTTGATTTCTTTGAAACCTTGCTCCGGCGTCTACAGCGTCTTGTTTTCGTTCGTTGGGTGCTATTGCGTGCGAGTTGGGTTTGGATTTGTGTCATTTAGATGCTGAGCAAGCGTTCGTGTAGTCGAGTTTGGATGAGGATGTTTTCATGCGACTATGTACTGGCTGCGGCGAAGTGTCTGGCAAGGTAGCCAGGTCGAATCACAGTCTCTACGGCTGGAGGCAAGCGACGAGGTCGTGGCGCAACCACCTTCTCACTCTCATCAAGAGTCTACGATTTGCGCAGAGCCCCGCTGATGCGTGTGTCATGAGGTTGGTCGAGTCGGGTTCTGTCTCCATTGTAGAGGTAGTTCATGTGGACGATAGCTTTCTGTAGGACTTAAGGCTAGATGCGATCAGTTATGGGAAGACCTGAAGAACTTTGTTCCGATCAATAATCTGCGTGAGTTGCGGTGGTGTTCTGGTTGTTGTTTTTCGAGGGATTGGGATGCTAGTACTAGAACGAGTTCGCAGCACGCGTTCACTGAAAAGACAGGGGCGAGATTTGATGTTTGTTCTAGGAGGAATAACCCGTTTTCGACTGGTGTGAAGCTCGAGGAGTTCGACGAGAATGAACCCGCAGGTGATTGGTCTTGCCGCGAGTTGGTGAGGTGCTTGATGTGGCTTTCGAACCAAACACGACCGGATATTGCAAACGCGGTGAGGGCGGCAGCGATGTACACGAATAAGCCTAGGGAAGTACACTGGACGACGGCAGTCGGTATTTTAGAGTATGTTTGTTGTACGAGTGATTTCGGCATTACGTTCTAGAAGGGTAGCGGGCTTGAGATGGTAGCGTTTGCAGATGCAGACTATGCCAACAAAGTCACTGACAGGAGGTCAGTTTCCGGGGGAGCTATCATGTGTACTGGGGCGTGTGTCCTGGTTTTCTAGGACGCAGAAATGCGTCACACTCTCAACCACTTAGGCCGAATACGTAGTAGCACTGGCAGATATTATCAAGTAGGCCATGTTCATGCGCTTTGTATGATGTTTCATGTTTCCGGGGTTTTGGGGGGTGATGCACTACGGGTTTCGAGGATAACGAGGGCGCAAGACGCCTGGCACAAAATCCAGTCTGCACGTCGAATTCAAAGCACATCGACGTACGACACCACTTTTTGCGGGAGCTTCTTTTAAGGGGGAGTTTGTTATTACCCATGTAGAGACGGAGGAACAGCATGCAGACTTCTTGACAAAACCGCTCAACAACACCGTGTTTCGTTACCACCAGAATTTTCTAATGAATAGTTGACACGGTTTTCCCGAGGTAGAATGTTTCATGTTATGATTTGAGAGTGAAGGATTTGTTTGAACTACGTATAAATCCGACGATGCTGCCTTTTTTTATCTGGCAAATTCCAAGGATGATACCATTTTGTTCCTGGTGATGGACTTCGAGAGTTTTCGATATTTTCCAGTAGCTTTAACGTCAAATATAATTTAAGTGAAAGAATGTATGCTATATCGCATTACCGTTGCGATATGTGTATCTATGGCTTGAGTAGGGGACAAAGAGAGACACTTGGCCCGAGGAACGGGGTTCCTTGCGATCACTAGCATTAAATTTCTTGGCTTAGTTTGAATTTAGATGAGCGTGACTACTGCTGTGATATTTTCCATGATTTGCATTAATTTCCTATAAAATGGAGGGAGATGATTTCGATGAGGCTGAAGAGAGACTATGAAGCGCCTGAGGGCGTGTGCGGTCCATATTGATTTTTTTCTCACTTGGAAGGTTTGGGTAGTACTTTGGAAATTAAGGGTTTGCTTTTTGGTTAATGAAAATTCGTGTTTCTGGGTTTTTCATGAGTTGGTCGTGATGTTGAGATATTTCAACCCAGCGGAGTCGTACATTGCCGTGTACAGACGTGGGGGGATATTGAACTATGGTCGTGTATCATGAGCAGGGGGATATTGGTTGTGCTCAGAAACACGACAGAGATGTTGCATCTACCACTAGGGAGTTCAATATATTGATGTGGGATTATAGGAGAGGGATATTTAGGCGGGCATTCTGCGGGACAAGCGGGAGGTTTATAGTCCTGGCAAGTTGTTGGCAAATAACCTGCATGCGTTGCCATCTGCTGTCATTCAAAAGCTCAGATATATTATAAGAGGAGTTCCGTGTTATTATCTGGAGTCAAGCACGCCTTCCCATGCCAGCTGCGTCTATCTATACGTTTAGATATCAGTCAACATAGCTCTTGCGATCACTCGTAGAATACTGCTCGCTTATGTTCCGAGGATGAGTCAACGTGTAGCCGCGTGTGGGGTTCCGCAGTAGCAAGTATAGAACAAGAGTCCCGCAGTAGTGCCTTTCGTGTGGTGGCGGCTGCCCGCCATGGTGCCTGTGAATCGCTCGGCACAGATGGGATTGAGCAGTGTTGCAGTTGTGCAGAGTAGTACCGGATACCGCTGTCCTGCCGGTATTGTCCCTGGCGCATACGCGCACTATAGATATGCAGCTACTGCATTGAAGTAATGTAGGCGTGTCGAAATTCTGTTAGAAAGAGCCTCCTGCTATGGGTAAACGTGGCCACAGCGTGGATGGCAACAAGAGAGGCGACACACGCCACAGGAAGAGGTGCCGTGCACGGAGGCACGACGAGGTTGAGGAGAGGGAAGGGGTTGCTGAGGGCACAAAACTGCAGAGGGAGCAAGACGATAGGGACTCTTTCCTCGGTGTGATGAACAAGGCGGCGTTAAGTAGCACCACCACACAGACGTCGTGGGTTCGAGGGCAGTAAAAAACTATTAATAGTCATGCGTACGGACAGCAGGGTGTCGTTCGATATTGTGTTCGGGAGTGTATGTGGTGGACGACTCGGCCCATGCAGTTGAAAGGGCTCACGTTATAGGACAACATCATGGCTTGGGGGGAGGGGACGAAAGAAGAAGTGCTAGAGAAAGGTGGCGCCGGCTGAAGCGCTTTCCTCTGTACGAACCATAGTAATGTTGGGTGGCATTTCCGCACATTCTCCTGTGCGCTAAACAAGACGCACAGGACTGTCGTTGCAAGGCAGCCTTCAGTGTGTTGACCGTCAACGATATTTGAGAAGTATTCGGCGGCGAGGACTTGGCCTCTCTACGGTTGGAGATGGCATGGCTGAGGGAGTGCTCGTAGTGTTATGGAGAAGGGAGTGATTAGGACAGATTATCTGGGGGGTTGGGGCGGCGGGGAATCGTTCCTTGTTGCGACCGATAGCGGGTGAGGCAAGCAATGTCGCCATGCTTCCTGAGCGCCGAAACGCGCGCGCAGCAGTGACAAAACCAGCCATTGGTGTCGACACCGAGTTGTTGGTCGATGCGTCTTTGAAAGGATTTGAGGAGCATTTAGCCCTTGCGGTGGGAGGCATGGCAAGGTTAAGCGTTCGTGCAGTAGTGTTCGGGAGGAGGGGGTCAAGAGGGCAGAGCTGAAGTGAGAGCAAGATCGCGGGGACGTTCCCCGTACTACGACCGATAGCGGTACTAGGCGGCAATACATGTTGATTGATCTCTAACGGTATAGGCGCAGCTGGCACGGGAACGCGTGGCTGACTCCAGACATGAAACGGAACTCTTCTCATATAACATCCTCACATGCAGTATAGGGTTACACCCGACGAGTGGCATTGGTGGGCATACATTACCCCGATAACCCAACACCCTACTGCCGGAATCCCTTTCCAGCATGGAACTCCCCACTATACCATAGATCTTATAGGTTGTGTTTCTGAGTACAATCAACACCCCCCCTACTCATTATACACGACCATACTAATATCCCCCCTGCTCCTGTCCATGATCAATATTCCCCTCAGCTCTATACATGAAAATGTACGACATCGCAACGCTGATATAGCTCAATATTAATATCAACTCGAATCAAACCAAGAAAGTCAAAAATCCAATCTGAAACTCAAAAATAAAAATTGTTGAATAAACACTCAAATCCTCAAATCAGTATCCAAAAACTCAAATCCCCAGCCTCTCTGTTGCAAACACATAAAACTCTCGTAGCCCAATGCCAGGTAAAACGTCATTCTTCTCAAATTCAGTCAGGTAAAACGGCATTTTCCGCGGAAATGGTCCAAAGATATTCAGTGGAATCTCGTCTACTTCGTACAGTGATCTCCGGGGACCTCCCCTCGCCAAACGCTACTGGTGTCTACAGGCACACTATCATGATCATTTGTAGTATCCAGCGCGCACGCTCGAAAAGATTAACTTACGAATTCGGCGCGACTTCAACCACCTACTCACCCTAGGGAATTATATAGCACCACCTGCTAGACCATTCAGTCAGTACTGACGCTGAAGAAAAGCAAAAAAATCAAGAACCAAAAAAATCTAACTCTCAATTTCCGAAAAACTACCCAAACCTTCCAAATCAGAAAACATTTCATATGGACCGCACACGCCCCCAGGCGCTTCATAGTTTCTCTTTAGTCTCGTCAAAAACCGCTCCCTCTATTTTATACGAAATTAATGCAAATCATGGAAAAATATCACGGTAGCCATACTCATCAAAAATAAAAATAAAGCTAAGAAATTAAATGCCAGAGATCGCAAGGAACTCCGTTCCTCCGGACAAGAGTCTCCCCTTACCCCTTACTCCCGCCATAGACACACAGACCGCGACGGTAATGCGAGATAGCATACATTCTATCGCTTGAATTTTATTTGACGTTTAAAACTACTCGAAAACTTCAATAACTTTGGCGGAATCCAAATCGACCAGAAAAACAGGTCCAGAACACAAACAATGAAAATATTCATCCAGATTCACAGGCAACCACATTTCAGTAAGAATCACCCCGATGCCCCGAACACTATTGTTGCTGCTTCCGCCGCGGCTGCCTCTCCGTCGGGGCTCATGGCGTCACCGAAGCTTGGGTCATCCAGCTATCCCTCCTGGGTAAAATCAAACCCCGCCTCCACAGCATTGACCCGGCATACACAAGAGATGGGACGTGCATTCGAGCGATTAGGTCTGCATTGGGTGCTTCGCTCTTTTCACGCATTCACTGCTTCTGCTGTTGCTGTACTCGTATAGTATATTACTCCATCCACAAATATCTTGCCTTTTTGGCACGTAACAAGTGGCGCGGGTCGTGCTACACAGCTGCACATCAACCCAACAAATCAAACACGAGATACCCGCATACAAATATTAAATATGTGAAGTGCCGCAAACAGACGTGTTGCTGTAGTTGGGCACAGGGGTTCAACACATACACCTCTTTCTGCTGTACTTGCTCGGTTCTGCCAGCATCAGACCAACGCAATGCCAAACTCAGCAATAGGGTGGGCATATCAATCCTCTTACTGTATATGATGCGTAATGGCGTCAAAAGGGTGCACATCGGCAAAGGGTCTTCGTGCAGTCACTGAGCTCACATCATTCGCACGTATTCCAACTAAATTCTAGACTACCCTTACCCTGTTCATTTCCTACTCGTACTCATGTCGATGCCCAACAAGAGCCCTCGGCCAGTCAACCATAAAACAGAGAGACGTCATAGTCCTGCAGTGCGTCTACAGGAAAACTTCAGTGAGGGAAGCTATACTTATACACGTCTGTGCATCTTCATTTCATTTCCAACATTCCCAAATAAATCTCAATCTCCAATGTTCGCAGATTCTCTACCATTCTTAAATCGATACACAATCAATCTGAAAACGGAAATCACCACAGCAATCAATCAACCAAGTCAAAGGTGACTGGTGCGGACTAAGTCCTTGCTGGGGGCGCCTCGATCCCTTCTCTTTCATCCTCTCTCTTGGGACAGCGCATCCCGAACATATGATGCAGACTCCTCCCCCTGCGCCCATCTTCACTCTCTCCCTCGACTCCTTCCTCGGGGGCAACGTCCCCCGCCATCAACCACCTGCGGGCGTGGTGCTTCAGTAGTCCAGGCAGATTCTGCCAGAACACTTTCAGCGTCGCTCCCGCGGTCTCCACCTTCCCTCCCGGCTCCTGCCGGCCAAACTCCCTCTTTCATATAATAATATACGTTCTACGTTTACGTCGCCAGCGCGCAGCGAATCCACAGATTCAGGCAGATTCCTGGCTATCCCGGGGTGTTGCAGCAGCGACGGTTACGCGGCGGTCGAGACGACGGCGGCGGTAACGGTGCTTACTACTTGCGCTTCATCGTCGCAACAAAAGTGCAGCAATCCTCTGACTGCTGACGGTGCTGCTGGAGCTGTTACTGCCCCTGCAACTACTACTCTACAGCGCCTTCGCCACCAGTACCAAGCGATTCTACCAGGTCCGGCTCAAACTTGACCCTGCTGGAATCGCTGCCGCTTCTGGTGCGGCATCTCCTGACTCTTCTTCTCACACACACGGCCTTTCCTCCAGGACCTCGATCTCATCTTCAAAATACACACACGCTGGCTCCCTCATGAAGCACATCATCTAAAAAGAACAGACATGCTGGAAGCAGGTTCCCACCTCTTTGGGTTGGCCTGGGCTACGCTTGCCAATCGAAGATCACCGGTACTCACTAGTGTGTTGATTGATCCCTAAAGGTATAGGCGCAGCTGGCACGGGAACGCGTGACTGACTCCAGACATGAAACGGAACTCCTCTTATATTACATCCTCGCTGTTGAGTTGACTCGCCTCACATGCAGTATAGGGTTACACCTGACGAGTGGTACTGGCGGGCACACATTACCCCGATATCTCAATACCCTACTGCCGGAGTCCATTTCCAGCATGGAACTCCCCAATCCACCATAGAGATATATCGTGTTTCTGAGCACAATCAACAACACCTTACAGCCTTCCCCGCTTAGAAAACTACGTGCGGCCCTTGAACGCCAGACATTTCCCAAGTTATATGGATAGCGAGATACCGTTCGATGCTTCTTCGAAAGTGTCGTGAAGACTTCACCCTTGGCGCTGGAGGTGGCAGGGCCAGGAGAGCAGGGAGGTACTGATCACCGACAGGGAGGCACATATAGTGGTAAACATTCATAGGTTTCGGCTGTTGGGATCACGCTTTAAAGGTTCGTGATCTAGAGTCGTCGTGGAGACTTGTTTCATGTCTCTTTTATTGACACTCACGCTGCGCATTGCCGGAAGGAAAATACAAAACTGGATGCAATTGTATAGTCTACATCAGTGCAACGCATTTCGTTATCACAATTGTCGTTACTGTGAACGCCATTGGAATCCTCCCCTGGCTGCTGTACTGATATACCACAACACTTATCCACTGTCCACCGCAATAGTAAGCATTGCAAGCTCGACGCAGGCGCCCCTCGCACCCGAGTGTGGAGCAACCTCTCTGCGCTCAGAGATGTTGTTACTGCACAACGAGTACTGCTTACACCGTTTCTCTGCCGATCAGGAATATGACGGGGATGGTTGGTCCTTCTCTGCCGATTTCCATAAGATTTTTCTCAGTCGGAAACCCCTTTTGCTGTGTCGATTGCTCTAGCGTTTACCTTCTCATTATGTATATCACTCGTATACTTAATTACTCCTTTTCAGATCCGCGGGCGGTACGGCACAAAACGACGAGTAACCTGGGCTATCGGGGTCCGAGAGGAGCACGCAGTATTCAGCTCACCCAGCACGTACGTAGCGGGTTGGAATGGCCACTTGTGTGTAGAACTGTAGACGCACTGCTGTGCCCACATCAGTAGATAGCTCCCCACGCTCATTATCTAATTTTTCAACTGCACATACACTTGAGCAATGTACGTAGCGATTGTTGTATACCTGGTATACGAGTCGTAGATGCGGTACTGGGTAGGTATAGTAGAGATTGTACGGTACCGGTGGTGTGTATCGCGCTAGCGCCTGGACAGCAGACAAAAACATGGTGTCTGTTTCTCTCGTCTACAACCGGACAGCACGAAGAGAGGGCAGATAATACAGGGCTCATTTATCAAAGCTGGGCGTACATCTCCATGTAGTACGTACTCATGCCGCGACGAGTACAATACGCAACAGCTACCGCCTGTAGCGTTGACATGAAAATCATGTAAATTACATCATCTACAAAGCGCAGTTCACGTAAACTTGTGTGGGCTCGCTCGCAAGAAAGTACTGCCCGTATCATTTATATTATTTTTTCGCTTCTGCGCGATAAAATATGAACGCACGCGTAATACAGGGGGCGAGGAGGATAACACAGCAGAAACCACGGCTTGGTTGAAAAGGCTGCTTGCCGACGAGCTTATCGCCTTTCCCTTGAGATGAGAGGTAGGTGAAAAAATGTGACGAACTTTAGAGCAGAAGTGCAGCAAGTACCCATGGGGTGTGCAGTATTGTTCAAGTTATATATTACAGATATCGGGATCTACTGCCGTAAGGTACTGCAAGGTTCCCGAAGCAGTGAGTATTGGTAGATACAAGTACCGGATGTCTTGGGCGTCGTCGTACTTCGAGTATTGCCGTAGTAAGACTATAGGCTGGTACATCCACATTGTGCTGGACCCATCCGGAGTAAACAATTACGTCCTGCGAGATATGCCGTACCTTTTACGGTTATCTATTTTGTTCGGTCTGTCCTTTCAGGCTGCGATTGTGTAGGCGGGTAGCTCGTAGGTTCTGTGCGAAACACGTCGCTAGTAGGACGACGGCGTTCGACGGGTTTCGGTTTATTTCAGTGACCCCTCGTGATTGCATGCCGTACGTCGGTACATCCGATAGATGGCGCGGGCGGTGAAGCCTCGAACCAAGCCCGTGGGCCGGGGGGACGAAAAACAGTGCCTTTAGCTTCACTTCCCAATGCAACTGGGCGGACGCATTGGCAGGGAAGATACTTGCGAAAGGGGCGATGAATCGACACAAATGTTACGCCTTCATTTGACGAAATATGAACCATCGCATATAATTTGCTAACAATCATAATGTGAAACACATCTGAACATGCATGAAACGCAACACGACTACTGCGTCAAACCTTGCTATGTTTTATTTATTGTATGGGAGACTGAAGCAAAAGGAGGATGAGTGTGGAAACTGAGATGAACCTATATATAGACTGGTCACCGGCGACAAGTGATAGCGACATTGAGGAAAAACTGCTTCTACAAGTACATGTGGTGGTTTGCTGCCAGCGGTTGGAATGTTGATATTGATAGTTCTCTCTGTGGCGTGGGGGCGTCAGTTAGTCGACGAAAGAAGATGTACCGAGGCACCTGCCTGCGAGATTCCTAACATGTACCTGCTGTACATCTACATATATTCGTTGCATAAAATTACCGATATTCCCTAGTTGGTGACCACTCGTTCAACTCTTTCAACTCCGCGACAATACCTACTAAGATTGCTGTATTTCTACCCACAACGAGTGAGACTTTCATCCCAGGCATTATTGCCGCCCCTTATCCGCCACCGCCAGCTCAACCCGTACAATCTCTGAGTTTCTTATACTATGCAATAAAGCACTACGGATTGCTCTACTGATTTTCTTCGTGCATCACGAGGTTCACGTCCGTCCCACTAGATCACCTTTGCTGAGATGACATCACTTCCTGAAGCTATAGCGTCCAGTGGCCGTGGACGCACAGGAAATTGAGTACGAATGACCGTGTTCTTTCTAATATTCTCAGCTATGTGTATCAACGTTCGAACAGCTTGACCTTAAACACATCACCTTTCAAGCCCCTCCGCGGGACCGTACGAGAAAAGAGACGCTGATTTCGATACCATCGAGTGACATTCTGTGCCGTATACTGTAGCGTGTCTGCCGGCCAGACCCCATATCCGTTCTACTGAAGAAATCTAGCGGGAGGATCCGTTGTATGGAAGGCGCAAGCTGTTACATGGTCGTGACCACAATGTCCGTTTTGCACCAACCATCGGTGTGCGTCGGGAACGGGGAGAGTTGCAGGGAGGCGACCCGGCGGTGAGAAAAACGGGCGATCCGTAACATAGATGACGCACGCCACGACAGGCACGCCGCTTTTGCCCTGACGATAACTATCTCGGGCAAGGGAGTGTTGCAGCGAAGGGGTGCCGCTGAGAAGTGGGACATCCGTCATATAGAAGGCGCCGGCTATTTCCTCTGAGCCAAGACCATAATTATCGTTTTGAAACGACGACAGATATGCGTCGGACATGAGGGATATTGCAGTGACGGGGCACTGGAGAAGAGCGGAGGACCCTTGATATGGACGGCGCACGCTGATACGGGACCAGGATCGGAACACGCGTTTTTCAATGACGATAGCTACGCGTCGGGCAGGAAGAGTGTCGCACACCTGTGTGCCAGGGTGTAGTACAGTAAAGCAGAGCGCCGAGTTCGGAAGCTCTGTGCTGAGACCGCTGAAGCAATAGGGGCAAGGAGAATTGTCTCTGGTAAGGAAAGCCTTCTTATGCTGTCAAAAACCCTAAGCTTAGTCGAGCCGTCAGACTTCAATGACCACGATCATTACGCCTGAAGCGTCGCACCTTGATGTTTAAGTTCAAACTAATCCTATCAAAGGTATGGTAATCGCGTCCTCGAAATCCTCAGATCTTCAGCTCATCAGCTAGATGTCCTCCTTTTCTCGTTGTCCGTATACTGTTCTCGTAGATCGGGCGGCTGGAATATCTACTTCTTTGAATGTGGACGTTCTGAGATCCAGGCGAGAACAACGCGAGTAATCGAGCATGCACTAAGCATGCAACATGCGTTTGATGCGTGTGATATACAAGCGCATCATCAGTGATGCGCGCGACATCGGTTCATTTCTCGGTTCTTCGTGGCAGTGTCGGATAGGAACGACGGGCGACGGGCGACGTCCGACGACCAATGCCCGACAACCGGACACTGACCCCGTGTCTGTGCCATCATAATCCCGGTAAGTTTCGAGAACGGCAGACTGCTGTCCCCCTTCAACTAGGCTGCAATGGAGGGCGTCCGACCGATGGACCTTAGGCCCTCTGCGCATACGGGTATCTAGGACACGTACTTGTAGAGAAAACCTCGCCCCCGTAACACAACACGGTTAATTGACGAGGCATGCAACGCGTTCGCGGGTGATATGGATGTATCATGCGAGGCCCTTTGTTATTGCCTTCCTTGGGTGACGCTTTAATGTTGCAGAGGGCCACCGAACTTGGATGTTTCCTGGGACGAAGAACCAGGGGCGACACTTACTGTCCTGCTGGAGGAGACGTCGTTGGAAAAATATGAGCAGTTTCCTATGAAGACAACACACAACGAGTGTTCACCATCCGACAATATGCACCTGGTATGCGTTCTAGACAGTGCAGTTGTCGCGAGGAACTCGCACAGCATGCTTGCAAGTGCCGTCAACTTGTGCGCGTTGATGAGAGGTATCAATCAACAGAAACAACCCCAACCTCCATTGTCATTGGATGTTTTGGGGGGGAAAAAGCAAAACTTGGCACCTGCCTTGTATCCGTTTTTTCTTTTTGTGTAAGACACCTGGTACGGCGTACACGGGACGCTTCAAGGATCATTCGAAGAGAGTCCCTATTTGTTTTGGTACCATCATTTTCGGAAACTCGCATGCGCTTGAAATGCAAGGTAAGGTGCACAGTGTGCAACTTAACTTCAGCACCAATACGCACGGACAGCACAAGAACGACAACAGTAAAACTCTGGGAAACCTCATGCACATATACAGTTGGTTCAGAGGCCAGGTGTCATTATTTGTACAATAATAAAAACTAACAGGTATCGCACAACAAGTTTACAACACTTCGTATGACCAGGTACCAGGTAGGTAAGTAAGCAGTTAAACGTATAGTCCACCCAGCTCGAAAATTCCGAACCCCCGCCAACCCCCGGCACCAAGGTCCAAACCTCTCGGGGTGGGGTGGGCTGCTCGAAATACCGTTCGTTCGATTTGGTGAAATGTCATGGTATGAATGGTTTCTCCGTTTCCCCTCCGATATCCCGGAGGCGTATTGTATCATAAACACGCCTCTCCGACAAAATAGGAGAAACGGGGCTACCACGAATGAATATCATGACATAAGTCCACTTTGAAAATGCTCTATGTGCAGACGCTAATATATCAGGAGGATATATATATATAATATATCAAGGAAACCCTGCGAAATCGATCGGGATACAGCGTTTCGCCAAACCGGGAAAAGCCCAGCCGCAACTAACAGCAGCACGTAGCCCCCGAAAGCTGGTGTATAAATCGTTGTTGTGTGGGAAAACAATATCAAAGTAAACTGGAACCAGTAATTTTCGTGTTTCTCAATAAAACGCTAGGCGAAGTGATATACGAGTAACAAAATACACATGAGATGTGTCACTACCTGCGCCCTGATATGGATGTTTTGACGGATAATGTGAAAACAAAATCCAGGTAAACTTGAACCAGTATTTCACGTTTTTCGCAAACGCGAGGCGAAATGTTCAAACACCAACTACCGAGGAGCGATGTATTGGTGTTCGCGACTGACTTTTTTGTTCGATTTCGCGAAACCGACAAATTGACTGAGATCCAGGGGAAAACTATGTACGATCGTATCTGGTATGGACGTTGTCCAGTACATACGTTACCTTAAATATACGAGATTTTCAAACTAAAGTACGAGGTACGACAAACGCTGCAGTCTGTCCGCGCGCTCAGGTAGTGTGCTGGAAATGGGCATACATTCATTCTTGTATTTAATAACGCTTAAATGCTAGAGAGATTCATCGTTTACACTAAAGGACTGATTTTGGTCCCTTTGTGTTCTTCGAGTTATTTTTTATTGCTGCATACCTGGTAGTTACATAGCTGCTCGAACATAGGGTTGCAGTACGTTTTACTGTCTCGCGCTCGGCATCGGTGCTTTTTCTCGTTGAGGTCACGAATTTGGCTGGATCATGTTGTGGAGACGTTCGAACACCTCCACGAGGATGTTTTACGCCCATTTTTTGTTCCGGCCATGTGTGTTGTAGTTACTCGTGGTCATCGACAATAAACGTTACTCGTACGTAGGGCAGTATTGGTATTAGGAGAAATGCACCGGATGGACCCTATACGTACGTACTGTTATTCATAGGGTAGGTGTCCTTTCTAACCCTCATTCCGGGACGGTAAACAGTCGCAATTAATACGAAAATAATACGCATACATGTGACTGGAACGGGTCACCGCGGTCACCACAGCCAAAAATCTCCTGGTAGCTCCTATATATGCACATATGTCAGGGGACATGTCTGGCAACGCAAAACGTGCGTTGTCAAGGGTGTAGGGCCGAGTGTTCCACACTAAGACCTAGTGATTCGGTGTCAGTCAAGGCATGTCAAGGCAAAGTTGCTGTCTGTCAAGGGGGGAAAGTGCAGTCTCCTGACACATTTTGTATAAATGTAAACCTGGCAAAAGCCTGTCTCTCTGTGTAAACCCTTATCGGGGTAATGAGTGAAAACGAGTGAGTTCCCCAACTTTCGTCATTTATTTTCTCCCTGCTGACATTAGGGTGGGGTTAATCTTCGCGCATACGCGTACTGCAGCAGTTCAGCAGTACATGTGTATAGAGCTCCGCACACAAGAGGAGAACAGGTCCACCGGGGACATCGCGCGAAGCTAGGTTGGCTCACTGGACTCCCGATCTATGTACAGCACGAGGTGGGCAAGAAGACGCAGTGCGGTGCTATGTTGACACGTGTTTGCGGAGGGTTAGGGGCATTGCTGAATACAAAATCTCATCCGTCGTTCCGGTGCGCTCTCAGTCGTGGTTCCGCTTCGTTCGTCATATGTACCAGGTATCCTATAACATACCGATATACCCTTGATAAGGCACAAACATATAGTACATACTTTGCCTCGGGCCTCGGTAGTCTAGCACGACAGTGCTCAGATTTATGAGTATACGGGCACAGGCACTGATACGCAACAGCAGTTTGTCCACAGCTCGGCGAGTATACGGGTTGTTCTTGTCTTTTTTTTTACGTCGCTCACATGTTCTAAAGGCACGTTGCGAAAGCGAGCGAGGGGCGCATTAAAATACCTGCGTACACAGGAGGGGATGAGACGCTGATACATCACGCTGGAGTCAACACGAAGTAGCAGCAGGCACAAGGAGGATTGACCAATATACAGTACCAGATACTTTATAGTGGCCTGTGAAGATGTAGACTGCCGTGCATTATGATTCTTCGCCAGGAGCATAAAATCGCCGACATGATAATAATCGGAATACTTGTTGAAAAACCACCGTTCGTTTGCACCGAGGACGGTCCTTTGGACCACCACCAGTGCTCGTGCTAAGACGCACTTAGTATCACACGGAGCATGATACAAAAAGAAGCTCCGCATGAGCCGATTAATCTATCAACACGATTGCTCCTAGCGAGGCCGGTTGGTCATGAAGGCACCGCCACGACGCAAGCACGTTCTTGGTGAAGCCATGGGCTTGAATGGTTCGGAGCATTTCTTCAGTGAGAAAAAGAAGCAACAATGAAACAACGGGACAATTCCTTGCACCGTTCTGTGATACGATCCTAGATGGCAGCAGAATTTTCACCCATCTCGAAAGGAGTCCTTGGGGCTTTGCGCTGTCAGCATCAATTTAGAGTTGGACCATTTCAGCATTTTGACATCAGCCCCCCCCCAAAAAATAGGGAAATTCCATACGGCGGAATATTGTTTCGCGCGACTGGGGGGGGGGGGTGCTACAAACGAAACCAAGTGAAAATATTTAAAAATGAAGACCAACAAAAAAGTGCTTCTTTTTCAACCCATCCTGTGATTTCAACGGTTACAACAGTAGTTGTCCATTCTGACCTCTGGGGGGGTGTGGAGTGTCGTTTTCTATTTTTCACGGGCGTCCATAATGGCAGCAGAATAACACTTTTACGGAGCAGCATTAAAAAGAAAAAGTGCCGATGAAAAAATCCAGAAGAAACGATAAAGTTAGCTAGCTCCAGATTATGACGGTTTACCAGGGGATATCGGTATAGTAGTATCGAACCGGAAACAATTCCCGACAATGTACATGAACTACAGTAACACTGTTGTCGGTATTCTGTTGTTATTTACAGCAGCGGTAAGAGTTAGTGTGTCCATCCATGCCCAATTTTACCTCATGCCTCGAGAGAACAAACGCGGGTTGGCGGGACAAACTCATCACCATGCTTTATTTACCGTATAGGTACAGTAAGCAGCATCCACGGCCTACGAGGTATTGAGTCTTCCCGATATTAGCGCGCTTCCCGTGAGTTATGTATGGCTTTTCCCCAGTCCGTGTGTCCAGTCCACCTCAGACAAGTAGTATCTCTCTACGTGCAGTGTGTGCGATCGTAACGTAATATAATACCAACAATTGTAACAAATACGATACACCCGTTCTTTCTTTGCTTTCTCAGTTTATATCTCCGCCTTCTTTTCTCTCTCCCTCCTACAGTATATAGTCGTTACTTAGAAACGGGGTGACATAGCAGGCTTTTCCCCCCGCCTCCCCACACTACGATACGTGTCGTTCACTTACACCTCGAGAAAGTACTTCAGCCCTCTCTCCCGATCAGCAATGACACCTGGTAGAGAAGCAAGCATTACGTCAAAAACAGTCGTTTCGGTGCAACTTTGTGATTCGCCGACGGGCAGCAAAATACTCGGTATCCGAACGTTTTAAACCACAGTTTGCCGTCGGCACGCTCCCCGGTATTTGTACCAAAGGGTCAACAGCCACTATATAACATGAGCTACTGCAGGGTTTTGCCCACGACGGAGAAAGAACCAACACGATGCGGGGACGCTAAGGAAATTATAGTAAACCCTTCCAGGGCAAACTGCGGTCCCCTTCTGGGTACAAATAGCGTAGTATCTGGGCGGGTTGTCCCCAACACGTGATTGCAGTTTGTCGCATAACGCTGAGAAAATCGTGCAGGGGTGCCCTCTGCTCCAGCTTGGTATTCGAACCCCGCGTTGGGCCCTGGTCCCGCAGCGGCTCCTTCGGCACCCCTGCTCCTACCCTACCCACAAGGGGCAGAAGTGTGGTAATCCATCCTGCGGAACAGCCGCCAGAAGCTCACCGACCACCCTGCGGCCAGGCACCCCTCGCCCTTCAGGGTGCCAAACGCAGCTCGCCTGCACACGATTTTTTCATCACGCGCCTGAAAATATTTCAGCCTTGTGTGTTCCCTAGGCGATGGACATCGACCTTCGGGTTGCACAATCAGTTTCCCCGTAGATCAGGTTTGGGACGAAGTATACGCAGAGATCTCCTCCATGGAGAGGGTTTTTGAAAAAATAGGCGTTCCCCCCTGTTGTAGCATGCACCCGTCTTTAACCTTTCAGAACTTCATATCATGTCATGGGGGCAGTTAGAAATGGCAGTATTAACTTACTGTGAGACTGGAAGATTGTCATGCTCGCTGTCTCCGGTAATGTGTACACTATGTCGGGGGGGGGGTTGTTTGGTAACTACAGCTTCTCTTGCCTCTCTGATTCTCCTGCCAAAAAACGGTGAGTGGATATATTTAACGAGAGCTGGGAAACGTGTACCAGGCGTACCGGGCGAGCAGACACCACCGTGTTGGTGCATGCATAAGACATATTACAAATTCGTGTTTGCATGTACAGCATTTAGGTTTTACGCTGGGGTTGCGCTACCTGCTTGCACGACATTGATTGTTTTATATCCAAACTGATAATACAACTGTATCCATGTAGCACCTAAGGCTCATTCTTATCGGAGGGCATTTTCTCCAGAGTTTCCAAACTTTGGAAATAATTGGAGATGTGTGTCAAGATACGGAGGCATTCTCTCAGTTGTTCGTGAAATTATCCAGAAGCAAAACAATAAGGAAAGTTAAGTTTAATATATTTGAAAACAAAATCAGAAAAAATCTGAAAGACTGAAAAATTGCGCGAAAAATATATGGAAAATATGGAAAAAAAGCTCTCCGATAAGAATGAATCTAACATGACGCGTGTCTCACTCCGTCGGTCCCCAGGTAAATGCTTGGCGCGAGATGGTTCTTGCTTTGGGTCTATCCACATGCCGTGGGAGCCACAGAGTGCTTGGTGGGATGCTTGGTACAGGGTATAAGCCCTTTCGATGACGACAACCTAGCCGTGTGGGATGACCGCGGCGCTTGCGATTCCTCAACTGTGGGCTGCACAGTGACCGCGATAAACTACCCCGCGACTTCGTACCAGGGCGCTCTGTGGGCTGCAACTTCGGGTAGCGATGGATCGACTCACTGCACGTGCGACATTTGTGATCCATACCCGTACAGCGATACGACGAGCTACATGTCAGAAGAGAAATCGCTGTGGTCTCGGATTCACTGCTTTATCGCGGCGTCTGAGGCGTCTGGGTACGACATCAGCCCGTGCGTGGCAGCCATTTTGGACAGGGGCACGCTCCCGTGTGTGGATGACGTGTTCGAGACGCCCACCATAGATCAGTTTGATTGCCAGGAGAATGCCATGAGAGACTTGACTGAATCATCTTCATGGGAGGAATGCCAATGGGATGGGGATCCTCGTAAGGCACAAGAGTTGTTTTCTACTACTTCCGCAGCGTCCTCGGCTACTGTCACGGGTGTTGACGTGAACACCAATGCCTGTCTGGTGGGGTGCTTGGTCCAGGGTATAAGCCCTTTCGACGACAACAAATTAGCCGTTTGGGACAACCGCGGCGCGTGCGATTCAGAAACGATCGGTTGCGAAGTCAGCGCGCTTAACTACCCTTCGTCTTCGTACCAGGGCGCTCTCTGGGCCTCGAGCTGGGGTGCAGAAGGGTTAGATGGCTGCACGTGCAATATTTGCGACCCATACCCGTACAGTGATACGACGAGCTACATGTCATATGACAAGTCACCGTGGTCTCGGATTCACTGCTACCTCGCGGCGTCAGAAGCATCTGGATATGACGTCAGCCCGTGCGTGGCGGCCATCGTAGACACAGGCACGCTCCCGTGCGTGGATGACGTTTATGAGTCGCCTACTGTGGACCAGTTTGATTGCGAGGAGAACGCCATGCGAGACTTGGCCGATTCGTCTTCACGGGAGGAGTGCAATTGGCATGGCGACATTCGCACGGTGCAAGAAATGTTTACCTCCACCCCTGCATCGTCTTCGGCTAGTATTTCCGTGAACACCAATGCTTGTCTGGTGGGGTGCTTGGTGCAAGGCATAAGCCCTTTCGACGACGACAAATTAGCCGTTTGGGATAACCGCGGTGCATGCGATTCAGATACAATTGGCTGCGAAGTGAGCGCGCTTAACTACCCTTCGTCTTCGTACCAAGGCGCCCTCTGGGCCTCGAGCTGGGGTGCAGAGGGGTTAGATAGCTGCACGTGCAACATTTGCGACCCATACCCGTACAGTGATACGACGAGCTATATGTCACATGACAAGTCGCTGTGGTCTCGCATTCACTGCTACCTCGCGGCGTCGGAAGCATCTGGGTACGACGTTAGCCCGTGCGTGGCGGCCATCGTGGACACAGGCACGCTGCCGTGCGTGGACGACGTTTATGAGTCGCCTACCGTGGACCAGTTTGATTGCGAGGAGAACGCCATGCGAGACTTGGCCGATTCGTCTTCATGGGAGGAGTGCAATTGGGATGGCAACGTTCGTATGGTGCAAGAAATGTTTGCCTCCACCCCTGCGTCGTCTTCGGCCAGTATTTCCGTGAACACCGACGCTTGTCTGGTGGGGTGCTTGGTGCAAGGCATAAGCCCTTTCGACGACGACAATTTAGCCGTTTGGGAAAACCGCGGTGCATGCGATTCAGATACAATTGGCTGCGAAGTGAGCGCGCTTAACTACCCTTCGTCTTCGTACCAAGGCGCCCTGTGGGCCTCGAGTTGGGGCAGCGATGGATCATCAAGCTGCACGTGCAACATTTGCGATCCATACCCGTACAGTGAGACGACGAACTACATGGCAGAAGAAAAGTCGCTGTGGTCGCGCATTCACTGCTACCTCGTGGCGTCAGAGGCATCTGGATATGACGTCAGCCCGTGCGTGGCGGCCATCGTGGACACAGGCACGCTGCCATGTGTGGATGACGAATACGAGCCGCCTACCGTGGACCAGTTCGATTGCGAGGAGAACGCCATTAAGGACTTAACATCGTCTGACTCCTACGAGGAGTGCAATTGGGCCGGGGTGCCACGCTCAACAGACGAGCTATACGGCAGCACTCGGGCCCCATCTTCCCTACTACCCCCAACAGCTGCACCTACCACTGATGAACCCGCTGTGTTCGATAAGCCTACTCGTGTTCCCTCGAGCACTCGCGAGGAAACTCCCCATCCAAGTACTTCTCGCACGGATTCCCCCGATCCCACGCCCGCAGCAGCATCGGTGGCCCCGCTGCCCAGCACTAACGGTCCGCAGCCTACCACCGTCCGCACAACTTCCCCCGACTCCAAACCAGCGGCACCGCCAGACACGTCCGCACCCATCGAAGGCGGTTCAACATCGCCGATTGGAGTGGAAGGTGTATCGTGCGCGTCTGGGAGCACGTGTCGAGACAACCTTTGCTGCCATCCTGGTACCGGCACGTGCGGCCGAAGTGAGTCAAACGTACCACCAGCGGTGATGTATGACGCCAGAAAAACGTGAACACGGTTGAGGAGCCCTAAACCGTGCAAGACCACTATATAGAGCTCAATTACTCGACTGATTCTCCCCTGTTTCATGTCGCGCCTCTTCTTGTGTCATAGAATACACTTACTGCCAGCAGCGAGATTTTCCGGGTGGGCCGAGGTGCTGCTCCGGTGTGGATGGCGACCCCTCGACGTCAAATGTGTGCTCCGAAGGCAAGTGGTTTACGCGTTCTACCACGATAGAAGTGACACACTTCCGCTCGAATGGACTCTGAATGACGGGGCTCCTCAACCCAAACTCGTTGGAATGCCAGTCTTGTTTCGAAAGATGACGTTTTCGTTTAGTTTGCTTATGCCATGGAAATTTTCATCGGGATGCAATTTGGTTTTTGCTGCGGTTAGGTTCGGGTGGGGGTATGGTGCTCTCAAAGTGAGGAGACTCAGAAAATGTAGCGTGAACCTTTATCGTAGACCGCCTCGCTTCGCTTTGTAAGAATAGCATGTGCCACCGTAGGGATAGACTTTTTCTATTTGCTCTATACGGTCGCGCCGTTCGAGGTGCTCACGAGTGGGCAACAACCGGTTAGTAGGGTTGTCAGCTCACTACAGCAGTTCAACTGTCCAAGGACTACTCGTGCCCAGCGCATATTCATGTTGGCCGGGTGGCGCGAACAAAATTTCTTCGAAATCCCGTGTTTCGGTGAGATATTAATTTCACTCATGTGAAATGAATCGAAACTAAGGCATCACTTGTACCGTAGCATTGTTCATGCTTGGGTATACCGTGTCAGGGTGCCGGGCTACAGACTACTCCATGCCAGGCACTATGTGGCCGATCTCTCTAGCGCAACTGCCATGGTTTTCGCCGTGGCTCAAGACACGTCTCCCCGTTCACGACCGTTTCTGACATCCCTCCGATGCTCTGCCGTATTTTGTGTATGCACAATTTATCCCCATAACGTGTCAAATGACGACACACGATGGCGCTTGCAGACTCCATCTGTGACGAACCTGAGAGGCTGACGCGGGCGGAAGTGGCCGGAGTCTGGGTTGGGATTGCCGCTGGGGTCATCAGCATTGCCGTCGCCGTTTGGAAAGGATACCGGTGGTGTAACGGCAGACGATAGGAAACTTCTCAAACACTTTGACAGCAACAATAAAATGGGTTATCGGGCGTCAATTCGTTAGGGAGGAGAGACCAGTGTGCGAAACATATAGTTGTGTTGCTGCTGTAGTTCTGTCCTGTGCAGGCGTGCGGGGTTCGGGTTGGTTGTGTTGTATTAAAATTCCTGCGGGCTGGTTAAAGCGGTACTTGTAATTGCCTGTTTGGTGGTGCATTCGTCACAAACGTGCGGTGATGCATGGTGTTTTGTAAAGCTTGTGTTGCTCGTGCAAGTGCTTCCGTTCGGTGGACGATACCAGCACAGCTGGTTTAATCATAAACGGATGAACCAGGTGTGGTTCAACGTTCAGCGTTGACCCTGGGGAGAACTGCTTTATATATTGCCCGGATGTATCATGCCACTCTGTTCAGAAATAGCGAGACCGTTTCGATTAGATATAAATACAAACCGTCCTCATATGTCCGGAACTGTGGTACCGGATACCGGGTCTTATCTGTAGGTTCAGGTCTGATCATTGAGCTTTCGACTGCTTGACAGAGTAGCTTTCTTATCCTGTTGACTACCTGGTAGTGTCTAGCTGGCTGACCGTTGCCAAGCGGGCGGCGGCGCTGGATTTTCCCTAGAGTGACTGTTTCACAAAGTGTTTTCCCTAATTTTTTTCTGTTCTGGAAATGTTTTGAGAGGGGGAGTTTACACGAATTGGTGGAAAACGACAAGCAGTGAGTTACTTAACGATCCGAGCAATTCAATCAATGGAAGGTTTGGCGGGGTGGGGGAGGGGAAGACATCTGTGATTAAGATTACAGTAGTCCAGAAGGACACCGAGGGTATATTCTCTGATAGGATGAGCTGGAAAACAGATGTGATAGTTAAAATAAAGTGTCTAAAACTCCCGTTACTAGCTACGTACCTCGCATGCAGTTTGCTTCGGCTTTTTCAGTATCTCATGCAGAGAATTAGCGTAGCCGGCGCTCGATGTATGCCCAAGCACTCGTGACTATAGCGCCCCCACTTCCGCCAAGGGTCAGAAAAGTGTTTCTTCCCTTCTTCTCCACAGGGGTCGGCATATTGGGCAGCGAGGAAGGGTAGTTTCGTGTAGGATGGAAAATAAACACGCATTCGCGTGGAAAAACCGTGACCATGGAACGCAGTTATATTGGTTAAAGCTGGCTGCAAAGTGAGCGCTGCAAGCATCCTCCGTCCGCGTGTTGTTTGGAGCCACGAAATCCGAAAAGCGCGTGTTGTGTTTGGTCGTATCCAGTTTGTACCTCGGTCCTTGGCTTAGCAGAATCAGTCGCGGACTGTCTCTTGTGCATATTGGGCAAGACCGCAACAAGGTAAACAGGTGTCATGTGATTCAAAGCCCACGGCATTGAAGCATAGGTTGATGAGACCACATCAACCCACTGTGCTTCAAAGGGATTGTTATAACAACGGGATATATTGTATCCTTCTCTCTGTGGGAGCCAAACCGCTGACACCGACCACGGTGTTTCAAACCGATTGCTACAGCAATAGTATCTTGTATTGAGCTTGGGGTGCGTGCAAACCCGATGACACTGGCGAGGCGATTGGGGCAGTGCAATTTCCTTCTAGAAGGTGTATTGAGCTTGGTATGCCTGCAAACCCGACGACACCGGCGAGGCGATTGGGGCAACGCAATTTTCTTCTAGACGGTCCAGTAAACCAAATGTTGCATGGACATCGTGCTAACCGTTAGCTTCACAAGTCGGTATGACACACAACGTCATCGCACACTTGGGGCGGTATCCATCCACCCTGATCATGCCAGGCGCTGAGCGTTGGGACGTGGCCTTTTGCACCTTGCGAGGGTGTCCGGAGGGTACGGTCGGGTAACCCCGCCTCGCGGCATGGCCGGGGGGGGGTCCGCCTAATCATTTCGGATGGTAGTAAAACCAGCGAACAACACCACTCACAGTTCATCGCTGTGTTAGCCTGTCAGTGCACGGTGAGACTTGTTTCAGTGACACGAGAGTCCCCCAACGCAGTCTAGACCGGCGCGATACGCGTGAACACAGCCTGGCCTGGTGCGTCACGCTCCTACGGGCGGGCCCGTGTATCATGGTTTCCCTGGGATTTCTCACGGCACGTCTGGGGCTTTCCATGGGATGCCCCACGGGACGAGTTGGTATTTTTCTGTGGGAAGCATCGCCCCCTCCCGAGGCTTCGCGTGGGGTATATCATGCTATCTACACGACGTCCCGTAGGACATCCCTTGGGATTTCGTCTTGCCCTGGGACTTGGCATCTGACATTCCGTGGAATGCGTGGGACCGCTTTTAAAATTCTCGTAGGACGTCCCATAAGACTGCCACGGGAAGTTGTATTTCTCACGGCAATTCCAATATGGGAACGTCTACCCCCCATGGGACTTGCCGTAGGGACGTTTACCTCTCATGAGATGCATCCCGTTTCCCATAAGTTCCGTCGGGACATCCCGCGGTTCCCATGTGATCTAAATATGCCCTTAACGAAAAATTTGGGATTCCAGTGGGTCCAATGATAATTGCCACGCGATCTCCTAAGAAGCTTGAGTCCATGCCTAGGAGATTTTTTTATTATTTGTTTCTTCTTGAGTTGTTCGATGGGGTGGGGGGGGGGGTCAGCGGTAGTACTGACACTTGACACCGCTATTGGCGAGAGTAGGAAGGAGGCAGCAAAGGGTCTGGCTAGGTTCCCAAATCGATTTTCTGGGTCAGAGCGGCACTAATGTTACTATCATCGCCTCCTGGAGTACGATGATCTCTTTTGCCCTTTCTTTCCTCCTTCATGCTTTTCGTCTATTGGTAGTCTCTCCCTTTGTTTCCGTTTCCGTCTCCGCCGTCCTTATGCCGGTATCCTCCTCCCGTTCGGATTGATTCGTCCGTGCAGCGGCTATCTGTCCTTCCTGGGTGCGCATGCTTTCC
Organism: Macrocystis pyrifera; assembly: GCA_031763025.1. Lineage (NCBI taxonomy): Eukaryota > Phaeophyceae > Laminariales > Laminariaceae > Macrocystis > Macrocystis pyrifera. The sequence goes on along the minus strand of JASSKH010000009.1, from coordinate 4,649,567 downwards.
GTCTTCAAAAGCAGCCTTTCTGATCTCCTTGCGGCATTTGTATTTTGTTTGATTTAAGGTTTATTTATCGTCTTGTAGTTATTGTCTTCTGGTTTCGGTTGTGTCGTTGTGATATCGTACCGGGAACTCTGGCATTTCACTTGCTTGACCCATGAATTTCCGATTTTTTTTGCTTTGTTTTTGGTCTTGCTCTGTCTCGCAGTCTGTGAACACATCATTTAATATATCTCTACGATGAGGAATGAGGGCGTTAATACATCTCTAGGATGAGGAATCAGGAAAAACACTAGGTGTACTGATATCACCGGGTAGAAAAGACAATGTAGTGTGAAGACAACACGCATATATGCCGAAGCAAACTAAGTAAGTAAGTGCGAGGTGGGGTGCCTCGCATCGCCTTCTCGGACCCTCAGAAAGAAGTCGTTATTAGATATAATATATCCTACCAGGTATCTGGAGAGGCATAACTAACTGCTGTCTCCGAGATTTCCCTAAATGAATTGCAGTTACATGGATCACACCAATTAGCCAATCAAAATGCATCGGATATTTGCGCGACTATGAGCAACTACTAAAAGGGCTCATTCCTATCGGAGAGCTTTCTTTCCATATTCTCATAGTTTTTTCGCGCAATTTCTCAGGGTTCCAGATTTTCCTGATTTTTTTGCTGCGTCCCCAGTCGCTTGGTAGGTGATACGCGTGCCTACCAAGCAAAAATATCTATTTCGTGGTTTCAGTCATCACCGAGTGCATACTCGTTAGGACTTCTTCATGCGTACAAATCGATTAATACGGGGGGCCATATTAAATAGGACCTACGGTAAACACAAAAACCTATATGTTTTGCTATTTTTACTAACAATATTTGGTCCAATTTGTCCCCCGTATTAGCGGAAAGCGCGAAAGCTTGAGGTAGCTACATTCGACGAAAATCGACGAGCAGTGGCAATGCTGAGCCCTATGCGCGATAAAAATGAGGGCACGTATATACCGGGGGGGAGAAGGGACGACACTTGTGACCACGGCTTTCAGAAGAGGTCCGCTGAGGGTAAGTACCGAAAGTGAAAGTGATGATTAAAATTTTAAATACATCAAATATGTATATTAACTTTTTCCTATATTTTCCCCTTCTCATCCTTATGAAAGAAGTACTACGTAGTGGGTGGGTGACGAGCGTATTTTGGCCCACTCATTATTTCTCTTATTACTTAGTTAGTTAAGTGCTCACCAGGATGCATATTATAGTTCCCTTTTTCCTTCTCGTTTCTTCCCCCTTGCACGTCCCTATTGGCTCATGCTCGGGGTAAGTATGTGTCTGAGCTTCGGCTTCCCATTTTATTTATTTATTTGGGATTCTTCTCCTTTTCTTTTTCGTTTTGGTTTTTTCGTTGCTTCTCTTTCTTTATGGTGTATTCTGGTTGCTGGCGTATGTATGTATGTTGTGTCGGCAGCACCTAGTGCGAAGGCATGTTATTGCGTAGGTAGACTATTAATGCATTACGGTGTGTTATCTCTGTGTCGTAGTCTGTGATCACAGAGCTCGTATCTTTCTAGGGTGAAGAATCAGCACGGACACTGGGCTTGCTGGATGTCGACGAGTAGAAGAACGGTTTAATGTGAAGAACACACACACATATGTGAAATTGATCTTCCCGTACATTTTGCTTCTTTCTGGAGAATTCACGAACAGTGACATAACGTCTCTGTATGTTGAAAAAAATCTCCACGTGTTTCCAAGCCTTGGAAATTCTGGAATAAAAGCTCTCCGAAAATATTGTAAGGCTGTTTCATATGCGGTTCGATTTCGAGCTTCAGATTTGTATTTATCGATCTCAAAAACGAGTGACCCTGCTTATGCAGTCAAAATATGCAAAATCCGACCGGAAATTTTTCGATTTGAGAATCCGATGACCCAAGTCGTCGGATTTTGGGCCAAAATCCGACGACTTGGGTCATCGGATTCTCAAATCGAAAAATGGCATGCTCTCTAAATTCAAGATGTTATCAATGACAGCAAACAGCACAGCAGAACGATCGATGAGTTGGATGGTGATACAGCTGTATAGAGACGTTGCTTAGCGCCCGACGCGCGGACGGCGCGTCCCTCCGTGGCCAGACTAGAGTCGACTGGCGCGGGCTCGGGCCTAGAAACCAAGAGAAGAGCACTCGGCACGCGCCTCTTATGGATACGTACTCGTAGACTACACTGCAGCTGTACAGCAGCAGCTGCAGCAGTCACAAAATGAAACACGAAATACCAAGACAGGTTGACTCTAGCGCACTCGCCACGTCTCTTCGCCACCAGACTAGAGACAGTCAGCGTGGGCTCGGACGTTTGGGTCCTACGCGCAGGGCAGCGCACCCAGCGCATCTCTTCGCGGCGCCAAATCACAAAAACAGCAGTTGGTCTCGGCGTTTGCTCGAATCTCTACACGCACAATAAATGTGATTTTTCCGTATAGGAAGACCCTTTCGATTTGTCAAGCTCACATCTGAAAATGCCATCGGGTCAAAATCTGAAGCTCAAAAATCGAACCGCATAGGAAACGGCCTAAGCCTTACTCGAAGTCCTACAACGTTTGCCACGGGGTGTATAATGCTTCATCTCCCGGGGGACCCCCCATTGAGATCCCTATGGGACATCCGATGGGATTTTCGGTGCGGCTCATCGTACTGGCCGAAAGAGAAGCCCCACGGCAGTTGGCGCTTGCCATGGGACAGGATACGGAACACCTAACTACGGTTCCCATTGGAGGTCCCATAGGATGGAAAAATGTCCTATAAGGGAAGGCCTGTGAGACCCCAGGGGATCCCATGAAAAATTACGTGGGACGCCCTGTGGGACTTCCCATGAGGTCAATGGGACCCATGAGATATCGCACAACAGTGTAATGGGAGTACTAATTGGGATTTCCACATGATCCCATGGAACTTCCGACGGGACTTCATTGTACCTGGTAAGTCCCATGGGATATCCCAACATCGTGTACAACGTGGTGTTTCTAGAGATTCACCCGACGGCGTATAGTATAGAACATATATATGACGTGTGATCCTGTTGGAACCCGTGAGATCCCATTGGATATCCCATGGGGGACCCTCGGGATACCCCATGAAAAACAAATGTTTCCACGGGATCCCCTATGCCCTAGAATCCATGAGAGGTTGGATTGTGGTGCTGCAGAAGGGGGGGGTACCCCCATTTTCATTACCTCTCGTTCGGACGAGTGGCTCTGTGTCTCACTCAAAATTGGACGCAAGTAGTTCATTGTCGTCGCAGAGCAACAAACACTCCTTCCTTCCGTCGGTGAACATCGCGAAAACGAAAGAGCTTGAGGAATAGAAAACATGCCAAGACATAATTAGATGGTCGCTCAATCGAGTGTTTCTCGTCGACCGTGAACACAGGACCTGAAAGCGGCCCGCCTACCATAAGAAGCACCAGCCCATCCTAGACGCCTCATAAGGGCATGCTTGAAGGGCACTCACCTGTGCTGCATTGCCAACCTGCCACGAAAAGAACTCATTTTGCCCAATAAGTAATTGTACATTCAAATAAATGCCTGGAAGCACCTCTACTTCGGTTTTTTTCGTCACCGATATTTGGTTATTCTGCTCTAGCTCAAAACTTTTCCATTGATCCAATATTTGGCAAGGCCGATACGGGCTCTTTGGTGCACTCCTGTGGTGGTGGCAAAGCGGCAGCAGTTTCTGCGACCTGCTTCCAGTCGGACCTCGTCGCTAAAGTTTGAAATTGGGAAAAAAATATGGTTCCAGGCGTTTGAATTTGATTTTCTTGTACTGGAGTCAAGTATATTTTCGCCGTAGAAAAATATGTTCGTATCATACTCGTACGTACGTGCCAGCAATTTTTTAGTAACGGTTTTTTTTAATATGATCTTATTGGGGTAAGCCCGGCAGCGCACAAGCCTAGAACATGCTCCGTCGCTCTGCTGCTGCTCTTCCCAAGGACACAGTAGCTGCTGTGTTAGCAAGGCCAGCACGTACGACGTATCTGCATATGCATCGAGACAGGAAACGGAGTTCTTTAGCGTGTTTCGACTGTCGGCACAAACGAGAGCAGGATGGCCGTTTTGTGCATATTTTTATTGATTTTTTAGGCACCATTCTCAGGTCGACCGTTAGAGCAGGAGGTTTGATCCCTGATTTAGCAAGGCGGAAATGATATGGCTGGCTGTATACGAGCACACACACGGAAATCTGGTCAATTTCGACGAGGTCTTCGAGTCGGACCTCGGCCATGAAAATGACCTAATCGGGTGGCGCAATTGCCTCGACCGAGGCAGCTGCCGTTTGCATGAAGCTGCGATGGACATAATTTATCCAAGCCTAGGACGGCCAAGCGCCAACCAGCCACATAACAGGCTCTATCATGACTTGATAGAGTTCCCCTGAGCGTCCTGTGCCATTTGGGGCCTTCAGTGGGCAGCACGGTGACCGTGAAGAGTGCGTCGAAAAACCCTCTGTGGGGCTGGTCTCTGCCAAACCCCGGTTTCAATCATTTTTCGCATTTTTTTATTGCACATAAAAAACCATTTTGTGGGGCAACGCACCGGTGACAACAGACATGCGCGACAGAGACCACTTGCAATAAGACCGAAAAAAAAAAAAAACGCTCTGGGGGGGAAGCGATTTCTAGGTATGAAAAGCCGAATAGTTTAGATGAAACAGGATGAATCAACAATAATACGTATAAATATCCAGTTTCCTCCGTCTTGTTTTTTTGGGAAATAGGGCTGGCATGTGGCATGCCAAAGCTCAGCAGTACGAGGCTCTGGTCTACGGCAGAGCTCTTGACCAACACAGCGAGGGAATCGCGGCGGCATCCCCGCCTGCTTCTGTAGTTTACTAGCACGCTAAGACGATGTCCTCGTGGCTTTGTTTGATTTGTTAGGGCCATTCCTAACGAACCGAATTAAAATCACGATTCGTGATTTTTAGGCATGCCAAAAGATCACGATCCGTGACATTTCAGTTCTAACGAAAAAAGCCGAAAAACGTCGCGTTTCGTGATATTTTCAAATAGTTGAAGTTCTGATATTTCAAACCCAACGTTTTTTGGGGGTGTGGAGCAAACTCTCGAGAGTGGGGTACGGCCAGGCCGGGCTGGGCCGTCCGCACCTGGCCCAGCCCGTGACATATTCGAATCTCGGGCCGAAGCCTGACCCAGCCTGCGATATTCCAACTTCACCGGCCGTCGGCCAAGCTCGTTTCGCGAGATTCCATCTCGCAGGCCGTCTGCTCGGCCTGGCTTGTGACATCCGCAGGTCATTTTCGCGTTTGTCTTCCAGCAGTGGCTCCTCCTCCTGGAAATTTCGAGGCCACAACCTCCTTGTTAGCCCGGGCCCAGCAGTGTCTTTGGCTAGCCGCCCGTTGTCCACAAGCGGCGTACGAAGCAGAGTCTGCCATGCCCCTATACCGACCATCGGATACCGTTGGTGCGCGTGGGCTGCGTAGTGCCTTGATCAGGCGTATTTTGAGGCACGACAAATGTCACGAATCGTGATTTTGTTTTTTTTAGGGAAAAGCTAAAAAAAATTGGTGTCATGAATCGTGATTTTTTTTGTCGTGATTCACGACAAAAAAATCCCGATTCACGACAAAAATATCACGAATCGTGATTTTTTTTGTTCGTTAGGAGTGGCCCTTATTTGCTTTGTTCCGAGTACTACTGCTGTGCTGCTGCTGTATGTAGTAGAAGCTCACAACCCAGCTTTGTGCCCGTACCTTTATTTTTGCTATATACTATACTCGCACGAGAACTGGCTGTTGTACAGCAGCAGCAGTATATTTTTTGTTGTTAACTCGATGCTCGTTCTCGCCGTATCGCATTCACCAACGAGCTTACCGGGTCTCGATTCGGCGGCGTGCGACTGGTGAAGCGTCGATGCGCACAAAGGTCGCCGGTGGCAGCGCGAAGTGCGTCGGTGGAGTCGCTGTTGTTGAGTGACTTTCCGAGATGGTGATAGAGGATGTGGCTGCACAAGGATGTGTTGTGTCTTCTTCTTCATGTCTGCTTGGATTTTTTCGTGCGTGTTCGCCGTCTATTTCTGCTCCCTCCTGCCAGGCCTGTGTGACAGGTCATCGTCCCTACATGCATTCCGGTTAGCGATAGTTCCTGCTGTTTCCAGCCGCGGAACACCACAACAAGCTGATGAGCGATGTTGCGTCGGCGACCTCGTGCTACTACTGCACTGCTGTAGTAGTAGACATGAGGTGCTCGTGGCGCGCGACCTGGTGCGAGTTGTTGAAAGGTGTGCTGCTGCTGTTGTACATAGTAAATAAAGTTCAGGTCATCCTTGTTATTTTTTCCAACTTTCTGCTCCACACCATTTTTTTGTGTCACTTTGGTATGAGATTACGGGGCCATCACAGAACCTTGAGCAAAACTAGAGGGACGAGGAGCCGTGACCTTGACCTGTCTTTTCTATGGTGGACTCCGACGGCGCACACATCAACAAATGCTCGTACCGTCGTGTCCGGGGCTAGAGGCAAAAATAGTTTATCGCCGATAGCCTGCTCCAAGTCCTTGCACAACAACCCACACACAGGCATACGAATAGACTATGGAATCGTGCTCGTATTTTTAATAGACTACGTCATTCAGCTGTGAGTTTTTCCAACTTTCTGCAAACTTTCTGCTCCACACCATATTTTTGTGTCACTTTGGTACGAGATTACGGGGCCATCACAGAACCTTGAGCAAAACTAGAGGGACGAGGAGCGGTGACCTTGACCTGTCTTTCCTATGGTGGACTCCGACGGCGCACACATCAACAAATGCTCGTACCGTCGTGTCCGGGGCTAGAGGCAAAAATAGTTTATCGCCGATAGCCTGCTCCAAGTCCATGCACAACAAGCACACAGAGAGGTAGACGAATAGTCTACCTGCCCTGGTACTGATTGGCTGGTCAGTTGAATCGGTGGGATCAGGGAATCATGGTCGCAATTTGCAAGGCAGCAGTTCTCTAGTACTGATTGACTGGTCAGTTGAATCTGTGCGATCAGGCAATCATGGTCGCAATGAGCAAGACAGCAGTTAGACTATTCGTCTTAGGGTCGGCGATAAACTATTTTTGCCTCTAGCCCCGGACACGACGGTACGAGAATTTGTTGATGTGTGCGCCGTCGGAGTCCACCATAGGAAAGACAGGTCAAGGTCACGGCTCCTCGTCCTTCTAGTTTTGCTCAAGGTTCTGTGATGGCCCCGTAATCTCGTACCAAAGTGACACAATAATATGGTGTGGAGCAGAAAGTTTGCAGAAAGTTGGAAAAACTCACAGCTGAATGACGTAGTGTATTAAAAATACGAGCACGATTCCATGCATAGTCTATTCGTATGCCTGTGTGTGGGTTGTTGTGCAAGGACTTGGAGCAGGCTATCGGCGATAAACTATTTTTGCCTCTAGCCCCGGACACGACGGTACGAGCATTTGTTGATGTGTGCGCCGTCGGAGTCCACCATAGGAAAGACAGGTCAAGGTCACGGCTCCTCGTCCCTCTAGTTTTGCTCAAGGTTCTGTGATGGTCCCGTAATCTCGTACCAAAGTGACGCAAAAATATGGTGTGGAGCAGAAAGTTTGCAGAAAGTTGGAAAAACTCACAGCTGAATGACGTAGTCTACTAAAAATACGAGCACGATTCCATAGTCTATTCGTATGCCTGTGTGTGGGTTGTTGTGCATTGACTTGGAGCAGGCTATCGGCGATAAACTATTTTTGCCTCTATCCACGGACACGACGGTACGAGCGTTTGTTGATGTGTGCGCCGTCGGAGTCCACCACATAGGAAAGACAGGTCAAGGTCACGGCTCCTCGTCCCTCTAGTTTTGCTCAAGGTTCTGTGATGGCCGCGTAATCTCGTACCAAAGTGACACAAAAAAAAATGGTGTGGAGCAGAAAGTTTGCAGAAGATGGAAAAACTCATAGCTGAATGACGTAGTCTATTAAAAATACGAGCACGATTCCGTAGTCTATTCGTATGCCTGTGTGTGGGTTGTTGTGCATGGACTTGGAGCAGGCTATCGGCGATAAACTATTTTTGCCTCTAGCCCCGGACACGACGGTACGAGCATTTGTTGATGTGTGCGCCGTCGGAGTCCACCATAGGAAAGACAGGTCAAGGTCACCGCTCCTCGTCCCTCTAGTTTTGCTCAAGGTTCTGTGATGGCCCCGTAATCTCGTACCAAAGTGACACAAAAATATGGTGTGGAGCAGAAAGTTTGCAGAAAGTTGGAAAAACTCACAGCTGAATGACGTAGTCTATTAAAAATACGAGCACGATTCCATAGTCTCTTCGTATGCCCGTGTGTGGGTTGTTGTGCAAGGACGTGGAGCAGGCTATCGGCGATAAACTATTTTTGCCTCTAGCCCCGGACACGACGGTACAAGCATTTGTTGATACGTGCGCCGTCGGAGTCCACCATAGAAAAGACAGGTCAAGGTCACGGCTCCTCGTCGCTCTAGTTTTGCTCAAGGTTCTGTGATGGCCCCGTAATCTCGTACCAAAGTGACACAAAAAAATGGTGTGGAGCAGAAAGTTGGAAAAAATAACAAGGATGACCTGAACTTTATGTACTATGTACAACAGCAGCAGCACCTTTCAACAACTCGCACCAGGTCGCGCGCCACGATCACCTCATGTCTACTACTACAGCAGTGCAGTAGTAGCACGAGGTCGCCGACGCAACATCGCTCATCAGCTTGTTGTGGTGTTCCGCGGCTGGAAACAGCAGGCACTATCGCTAACCGGAATGCATGTAGAGATGATGACCTGTCACACAGGCCTGGCAGGAGGGAGCAGAAATAGACGGCGAACACGCACGAAAAAATCCAAGCAGACATGAAGAAGAAGACACAACACATCCTTGTGCAGCCACATCCTCTATCACCATCTCGGAAAGTCACTCAACAACAGCGACTCCACCGACGCACTTCGCGCTGCCACCGGCGACCTTTGTGCGCATCGACGCTTCACCAGTCGCACGCCGCCGAATCGAGACCCGGTAAGCTCGTTGGTGAATGCGATACGGCGAGAACGAGCATCGAGTTAACAACAAAAAATATACTGCTGCTGCTGTACAACAGCCAGTTCTCGTGCGAGTATAGTAGTATAGTATATAGCAAAAATAAAGGTACGGGCACAAAGCTGGGCTGGGAGCTTCTACTACATACAGCAGCAGCACAGCAGTCGTACTCGGAACCAAGCAAATAACAAATCAAACAAAGCCACGAGGACATCGTCTTAGCATGCTAGTAAACTACAGAAGCAGGCGGGGATGCCGCTGCGATTCCCCCGCAGTGTTGGTCAAGAGCTCTGCCGTAGACCAGAGCCTCGTACTGCTGTGCTTTGGCATGCCACATGCCAGCCCTATTTCCCAAAAAAACAAGACGGAGGAAACTGGATATTAATATTATTGTTGATTCATCCTGTTTCATCTAAACTATTCGGCTTTACATACTAGAAATCGCTTCCCCCCCAGAGCGTTTTTTTTTTTGTTTTCGGTCTTATTGCAAGTGGTCTCTACTATATTTTATATCGTTGGAAACCCTGTCGGGGTAATTGGTTTGTTATTATTTTTCATAGTTCGTTGTTCTTTCGATTTTTGCTCCGGCGGGACACACCCTTCGGAAAATATCGCAGACCCTCCGATATAGTGATGGCTGTCTAATCCGGCGGCGGCGCAGTACGAAGCCCCAACAGTAGGTCGGGCTTTGCTTAAAGGGCTCCCTATGTTACTCTTGAGGTGAGGAAGCATACATAGATTGGTTGGCGCAACGTCCAGGTTTTTTTTAGAATTGCAAGCAAGCTGCTCCATCCGCAACCAATGATTATGATGCTGCTGTTTCGTCTGCTTCACCTAGCACATGGTAAGTGGTATAGAGTGTGGCGTACCGTACATGTTGTACCGTATGAGTACGTATCTGATGTTGCCTCGCACACTCTTATTAATTACCTGGTACGTACTATTAATAGTGTGATGCAAGTGTCAGCAGCCCACGCGTGCAAGGCATGCGTGCATGCAAGGAGGGGAGGCCCGCAGAAACATATTGCTGGTGTCACTACGAAGTATAGCAGTGGTTTCGCGGAACTTTGGGTGTGCAGGGCAAGTAGAAGTAGTGCGCGGTTAATCTTTCGCCAGTAGCGCAGCAGCGTACGTCCAAGGTGAGGCTTCTTTACTGTTCGTGTATTTGCAAACATAATATACTCGTGTCGTGTAGCCGTAGCATATTATACCCGTTATAACACCGGCCTATCAACCAATCAATGCAGGCCTATCAATCAATACAGCAGAGTGCGTGTTGAACGACAAATTTGGCATAACAGTGGCCGCCTTGCTGTTTAGTCCACACGCGGCAGAGTATAACGTGTCCGGTCGACCGCAAATCACCACCGTAGTGTTTACTCTATCGATGTATTCCGTAGACTACCACCAGCGGCACGAGGCTGAGGCAAAGCTGAGTAGACAGCGCCGTGCATCCGCTGCAGGTAATGTTAGAGGGAATGGGGAGAGGGGTAACAGCAGGAGGGGTAAAAGGAACACGGTACAAGTGTATGGGGGCAGGGGGGGGGGGAACAGGAGGAGTAGAAGGGAAACCGCGGTAGAAGAGAGTAGCAGAGAGACAGCAGATAGGGTAGCACGGTACCAGGCCGACTAATAGGTTGGACTTTTCTTTGCTACTCGTACCGCCAACTGCTGCGGCCGTTCGGTATGTATTGGCGTGGTGCTTTGATTTTTTTTTCCTGTCTTGACTTTTTCCTGTATTTTCCCCTTCTTATCCTTATGAAAGAAGTACTTCACAGTGGGTGGGTGACGAGCGTATTTTGGCCCACTCATTATTTCTCTTTTTACTTTGTTAAGTGTTCACCAGGATGCATAGTCCCCTTTTTCCTTCTCGTTTCTTCCCCCTTGCACGCCCCTTTTGGCTCATGCTCGGGGTAAGTATAGTATGTTTCTGAGCTTTGGCTTCCCATTTTATTTATTTAGTTGGGATTCTTCTCCTTTTCTTTTTCTTTTTCTTTTTCGGTTTGGTTTCTTCGTTGCATCTCTTTCTTTATGGTGTATTTTGGTTGCTGGCGTATGTATGTATGTTGTGTCGGCCGCACCTAGTGCGAAGGCATGGTATTGCGTAGGCTATTAATGCATTACGGTGTGTTATCTCTGTGTCGTAGTCTGTGAACACAGAGCTCGTATCTTTCTAGGGTGAAGAATCAGCACGGACACTGGGCTTGCTTTTTTTTTTTTCTTTCATCATCACTTTTACTTTCCAGCCCACTCGTAAGAGGTTTTTACCCTCGACGATCTTCTGGACAAGACGTGGTCACAGGTGTCGTCCCTTCTCCCCCCCGGTACGTGCCTTCATTTTTATCGCGCATAGGGTTCAGCATTCCCACTCCTCGTCGATTTTCATCGAATGTAGCGAACTCACGCTCTCGCGTTTTCCGCTTATCAATTTTTTTTGCAAGAATAAGTCCCTACGAGCATGCACTCGGTGAGATTTGAACCCACGAAATTGATTTTGATAGGCACGCGGACCACCTACCAAGCCACCGGGGACGCCGACTGACTTGCTGGACGGCGACGAGTAGAAGAACGGTTTAAGGTGAAGAACACACACACACCCCAGATTGACTCTCCGCGTGCGTTTTTTTTTTACGATATCAATATAGACGGCAATGTAAGAACCGTGGGGTAATTCATACTAAATAACAGTTACTCTTATGTTTTCGTGCACGGTGTGACGGGGCGCCGTAGTAAATAGGACCTACGGTACACACAAAAACCTACATATTTCCATATTTTACTAACAATATTTGGTCCTATTTGCTTTTTTTTTTTTTTTTTTTCTTCATCACTTCTACTTTCCAGCCCACTCGTGGGAGGTTTTACCCTCTACGATCTTCTGGACAAGCCGTGGTCACAGGTGTCGTCCCTTCTCCCCCCCGGTACGTGCCTTTATTTTTTGTCGCGCATAGGGTTCAGCGTTCCCACTGCTCGTCGATTTTCATCGAATGTAGCTAACTCACGCTCTCGCGCTTTCCGCTAATCAATTTTTTATGCAAGAAAAAGTCCCTATGAGCATGCACTCGGTGAGACTTGAACCCACGAAATTGATCTTGACAGGCACGCGGACCACCTACCAAGCCACCGGGGACGCCGGCATGGTCTCCCATAAATAGTATAATATTTATGTGTTACTGGGGACCATAGTAAATAGGCCCTATGCTGTACACTAGAAACATAGGTATTTACCTATTTTGCTAACAATATGTGGTCCTTTTTACTATGGTCCCCCTCAATAGTGCCCACAGGGGTCTGCATTCGTTAATATTAAAACTATTTATACGAGTACACGTATCAATATTACTCACCAGCATTATTTCTCATCGAAGACAGACACGAGATATCTTATAATTATTTATTTTCCGGATTCGAGGAGAACAAATGGCGTTTTTTTTACCTGTTGGTTTTCTGCAACATATTAACAATTGTATTCAAGGTCGAGACTTTCGGATGTTTCCGGCGGGTGTTTGTACTTGAAGACGAACGGCCGAGGGACAGAATTTGACCTCTTTCTTGTTTGAGGTGTGTCTGATGTGGTTCAGTAATGATACCTATTTGACTGTGTCTGTATTGCGTTTTTGCCTTGACTATTCTCGGCCTGAGGCATTCTCCCGCTCCTATTTTGTATGGAGCCTGTCCTGTGACCGCGGACTCACGATTTTAGACCTGAGACATGATGAGATAATTTTGAGAACGACAACAACAACCGGTTCAGGGTTGGTCATGTCATCATGTGTTTGGTGTTGCTGCTGTTCTCACATTATTCATCGCCACAATACGACAAGGAAGTCCGTGGCTCCAATAACTCTGGAGTGGAGAAGAACAAAAAAAAAGACACGTGGAAAAAATCTCTCGATTTCGAAAAATGGAAATGGAAATGGAAATCGAAATCGAAATCGAAAAAAAGAATCAAAGAGGGAAGAGAGAAAAAAAAACGACTCAAGCAAGAAAGCGAGAAATAAGGCAAGAAGGAAACACACCAGATAATAATACGCAGATTCTCGCAGATTGCAGGCTCGGAAGCTACGCGAGGGGTATGGAACATAAGTAAGAATCAAAAACAAATATACTTACCCCAGAACACCAGGGAAGCAAAAAAAAACTAACATTAAAGCAAAAGGGAGCGAACGAAGCAAAGCAAAAAAAGGAAAGCAGAAAGCCAAATGCAAAAGGGAAGGTACAGAGACGCAGAAACACATAGAGGGGCACACGGTGTGTGTTGTCTTCACATTAAATCGTCGCTCCTACCCTTTTCATCGTACACGCAGTGTCCGTCCTGATTTCTTATCCTGGAGAAACACCTTGTGGTCATGGACTGCTGTGAGACACAGAGAAGAAACAAAAACAAAACAAGAATCGCAAATTCATGGGCAAAATAAGCGCAGTGAAAGGCCAGCGTACCGAGTACGAGAACACTACACACAAGCAAGAACAGAAAAAAGGAACTAAAAGACAATGAAAAAATCTTAAATAACACAACAACGAGATCAGAAAGGCTGCCAGAAAGAAAGAATTGGTACTCATAAAAAAAGACAGATTGCGGCACGGACGAAGCAGCACGAAGTAGAGGAAGATACCAGCGTAAGGACGGCGGGGAGGGGACAAGAGACAAAAGGAGAGACAAGGCCACAAGCAAGAACGAAAAGAGAGAACAAGAGAGAAAATCGTACCCGTCTATGACGGTGATAGTAACATGACGAGTGCCCATCTCTCTGCTCGAAGACCGATTCGGAACCTAAGCAAACTCTCTGTCGTCTCCTTCTTACTCTCGTCGATAGCGGTGTCAAGTGTCTGTACTGCCCCGCCCCATCATTGACCCACTCAACAAGAAACAAACCAACAGAAACTGCTACCTCGCCCCGAACCGATACCTATTAATAGCCATCCGCCCAAAAATAGCGTTTGTTTCTGCATTCGTCTCTTCAAATCTATTACAATACTTGTAAAATTCGGTAAAAATGGAATATAGACGAAACGTATTACGCACTTGCAAAGTTGAGTATCAACTATTTAATCAGTCGAACTCACAGCTGACGTATTTCAATATTTTTATAAAATCTTAATTTCAAGTTATTTGAATCTTCAAAGTAGTACCTGTACAAGTAAGTAATTAATCACTCCTACTGATGTACGAGTACGTATACAGCAGCAGTATCCCTGTCCAATCAATATCTGGTGGTGCGTGTGTTCTTGAAATTAGTCACGTTCTTTCCACCCGTCCACAAGTAAGTATGTATGTGTCTGAGCTTTGGCTTCCCATTTTTATTTATTTATTTGGGATTCTTCTCCTTTTCTTTTTCTTTTTCTTTTCTTGTTCTTTTTCGGTTTGGTTTTTTCGTTGCTTCTCTTTCTTTATGGTGTATTTTGGTTGGTGGCGTATGTATGTATGTTGTGTCGGCCACACCTAGTGCGAAGGCATGGTATTGCGTAGGCTATTAATGCATTACGGTGTGTTATCTCTGTGTCGTAGTCTGTGACCACAGAGCTCGTATCTTTCTAGGGTGAAGAATCAGCACGGACACTGGGCTTGCTGGATGTCGACGAGTAGAAGAACGGTTTAATGTGAAGAACACACACACACACACACATCCATCCACTGGGGACCTTAGAGTGTTCAAAGCCACCGAGGGATCAACGGAAGACTCCCCCTTAGTCTTTGGAGTTGGGACCGCACTATGGCCCACTGCAGCCAAACAGACGGGAAAGCGGTACCGGGGAATCCTCGAAGCAGCTGAACAGTTCATGGGCAGGTGGCACGAGGCTGAGGCAAAGCTGAGTAGACAGCGCCGTGCACCCGCTGCGGGTAGTGTTAGTGGGAATGGGGGGAGGGGTAACAGCAGGAGGGGTAGAAGGAACACCGTACAAGTGTATGGGGGCAGGGGGGGGAATAGGAGGAATAGAAGGGAAACCGCGGTAGAAGAGAGTAGCAGAGAGACCGCAGATAGGGTAGCAAGGTACCAGGTCGACTACTACGGGGGACCATAGTTAACAGGACCAAATATTGTTAGTAAAAATAGTTAACTATATAGGTTTTCATGTATAGCGTAGTTCCTGTTAACTATGGACCCCCGTAATTATAGGTTGGACTTTTATTTGCTACTCGTACCGCCAACTGCTACGGCCGTTCGGGATGGAATGGCTTGGTGCTTTGATTTTTTTTTCCATGGGTTATTTTTTTCCTATATTTTTCCCTTCTTATCCTTATGAAAGAAGTACTACATAGTGGGTGGGTGACGAGCGTATTTTGGCCCACTCATTATTTCTCTTTTTACTTAGTTAAGTGTTCACCGGGATGCATATTATAGTCCCCTTTTTCCTTCTCGTTTCTTCCCCCTTGCACGTCCCTTTTGGCTCATGGTCGGGGTAAGTATGTGTGTGAGCTTTGGCTTCCCATTTTATTTATTTATTTGGGATTCTTCTCATTTTCTTTGTCTTTTTCGGTTTGGTTTCTTCGTTGCTTCTCTTTCTTTATGGTGTATTTTGGTTGCTGGCGCATGTATGTATGTTGTGTCGGCCGCACCTAGTGCGAAGGCATGGTATTGCGTAGGCTATTAATGCATTACGGTGTGTTATCTCTGTGTCGTAGTCTGTGACCACAGAGCTCGTATCTTTCTATGGTGAAGAATCAGCACGGACACTGGGTTTGCTGGATGTCGACGAGTAGAAGAACGGTTTAATGTGAAGAACACACACACACTGTCCTTGCCGTTTCTCCAATCCTACAGAGTTCGAGTTACACAAGGACTCTGTGGTCGCAAAACTACGACATGCCAGTAGAGTTACTACGTTGTGATGCAGTATGCAAGAGCGTTTTCTTGTTCTGTTTTTTATTTCGTTTTGTATTTTTTGTTTCTTTCGATTTTCATCTCTTTTGTATTGGTAGTTTGCTTATAGTGTCGTGCCTGCCGTATCCAGTACGATTATACTACCATAGTAAATAGGATCTACGGTACACACTAAAACCTACCTGTGGTAGTATATATTTACCTATTTTTACGAACAACATTTGGTCCTATTTACTATGGTCCCCCGTAATAGGTATGAACATTGCGTTGTCTGCTCTGTTTTTTCACTGCGTGACATTGTAGTATCCCTGTGTGGTAGTTTGGTGATAACAGAGCTTGTATCTCTGTAGGATGGAAGAATCGGTACATACACTGACTGGTTGTGCTGGATGTCGAACGGTTCAATGTGAAGAGCACACAAGGAGAGAGTAGACAACGCAACACAATGTCATCGTCCTGGCACGGCAAAGCAAGGTGCGACTATCCAGTCGGGTGATGTTCAGGACGATAGCGAGCGGTGGTGAGGAGAACCCGAGACGTGGCGGACAGTTTAAGGTTTGGTGTAGATGCGTAGTCGAAGACCTTAGAGATTGCCACGGAATGGTCGACGGAACTTGCCCCCTTTGTGCTGGGAGTTGAGACCACACTGCGGCCCACTGCATGCAGAACAAATGGCGGGGAATTGGTACCGGGTGGTCCTCGGAGCAGCCGAACCGTTCATGGTGAGGTGACACGGGGATGAGGCACAGTTGAGTAGGCAGCGCCGCGCATCCGCCGTGGATGGTGTCCAAAGGAATGAGGGAAGGGGGGGTGTTGATTGATCTCTAAAGGTATAGGCGCAGCTGGCACGGGAACGCGTGGTTGACTCCAGACAGGAACACGGAACTCCTCTTATATTATATCCGAGCTGTCGAGTGACAGCTCATGCATCGTATGCAGGTTATTATCCAACATGACGCGGGAATAAACCTCCCGTTTATCCCCCCGAATATCCGACCAAATATCCCTCTCCTATAATCCTATGTCAATATATGGAACTCCCTAATATTTGATGTAACGTCTCCGTCGTGTTTCTGAGCACAATCAATATCCCCCCTGCTCATTATACACGACCATACTTTAATATCCCCCCAGCTCTGTACACTACAATGTACGACTCCGCTGGGTGGAAACATCTCAATATTATGACCAACTCAAACGAAATTCAGAAACATAATTTCACTCCAGAACCAAAAATCAAACTCTCAATTTCCAAAATACTATCCAAACTCTCCAACTCAGAAAACATTTTCTATGGACCGCACACACCCCCAGGCGCTTCATAGTCTCTCTTCAACCTTATCCAAAAAAATCTCCCTCTATTTCATGAGGAATTAATGCAAATCATATAAAACATCACAGTAGTCATACTCATCAGAATAAAAATTAAGCCAAGAAAATAAATGCCAGAGATCGCAAGGAACCCCGTTCCCTCGGACAAGGGTCTCCCCTTGCCCCCTACTCCCGCCATAGATACACAGATCGCGACGGTAATGCGAGATAGCATACATTCCTTCACTTGAATTTTATTTGACGTGGGGACTACTCGAAAACACCAAAAACTCTCGAAATCCATCACCAGGAACGAAATAATATCATCCTCGGAATTAGCCAGGGAAAAAACGGCAGCATCTTCGGATTTATACGTAGTTCACACAAATCCTTCACTCAAAAATAACATAAAACCTTCCACCTCGGAAAAACCGTGTCAAATATTCATCAGAAAATCCCGGTGGTAACGAAACACCGTGTTGTTGAGCGGCTTTGTCAAGAAGTCTGCATGCTGTTTCTCCGACTCTACATGGGTAATAACAAACTCCCCCTAAAATATAAGCTCGCGCAAAAAGTGGTGTCGTACGTCGATGTGCTTCGAATTCGACGTGCACACTGGATTTTGTGCCAGGTGCCTTGCCCCCTCGTTATCCTCAAAAACCGTACTGCATCTCTCCCCAAACCCCGGAAAAATATAACTCCATACATAGCGCATGAACATTGCCTCCTTGATGGTGTCTGCCAGTGCTACATATTCGGCCTCAGTGGTTGAGAGTGTGACGCATTTCTGCGTCCTAGAATACCAGCACACACGCCCCAGCACACATGATAGCCCCACCGGAAACTGACCTCCTGTCAGTGGCTTTGTTGGCATAGTCTGCATCTGCAAACGCTACCAGCTCAAGCCCGCTACCCTTCTGGAACGTAATACCGAAATCACTCGTAGAAAATACATACTCTAAAATACCGACTGCTGTCCCCCAGTGTACTTCCCTCGGCCTATTCGTGTACCTCGCTACCACCCTCACCGCGTTCGCATTATCTGGTCGTGTTTGGTTCGCAAGCCACATCAAGCACCCACCCCACCAACTCGCGGAAAGGCCGATCACCCACGGGTTCATTCTCGTCAAACTCCTCGAGCTTCACACCAGTCGAAAGCGGATTATTCCTCCCGGAACTAACACCAAACCTCGCCGCGGGATTTTCAGCGAACGCCTGCTCCGAAATCGTCAAAGTACCAGCATCCCAATCCCTCGAAAAACAACAACCAGCATACCACCGCAACTCGCCCAGATTGTTGATCGGAACAACGTTGTTCAGGTCGTCACAGAACTGATCGCATCTAGCCTTGAGTCCTACAGCAAAAATATCATCCACATGAACTACCGTTACAATGGAGACAGAGCCCGACTCGACCAACCTCATGACACACGCGTCAGCGGGGCTCTGCTCAAATCCTAGACTCTTCATGTGAGTGAGAAGGTGGTTGTGCCACGACCTCGACGCTTGCTTCAAGCCGTAGAGACTGCGATTCAACCCGACCACCTTACCAGACATTTCGGCGCAGGCGGGAGGTAGTCGCATGAATACATCCTCATCCAAACTCGACTGCACGAACGCCTGCTCAGCATCAAAATGACACAAATCCAAACCCAAGTCGCACGCAATAGCACCCAACAAACGGAAACAAGACGCTGCAGGCGTCGGAGCAAAAGTCTCAAAGAAATCAATACCCTCACGCTGCTTGAAACCTCGTGCCACCAGCCTTGCTTTCGCCCGCACCACGTCACCATGCTCGTTGGACTTCCAGGCGAACACCCACTTCGCCGAGATGACGTTGAGCCCCTCTGGTTGCTACGTCGCTCCAAATGTCCCCGCGTCCGCCAGCCCATGGTACTCCTTGTCCATCGCCTGTCTCCAAATGGCCGAATACTCGTCCGCGCACGCTTCAGCATACGAGTTCGGCGTCGAAAGCTCGCTCGCCGGGCGTGTGGGAAGGGGAGGGCTCTCGCGCGGTGGGGCTTGGTGGAAAAGTACATGGCCTATACCTTCCCGCGCTGCCATCAACGACAGCAGCCCATGCCCCATAGCCTCGCGGTTCCGCGCAGTCTCCCCTCTTGTCCGCCCCCTCAGCACATCTCCACCTTCCGGATGTCGCCCAGCTTCCCCCCTGGCCCGATCACCCTGCACACCGCCACCACCCTCCTGGTGTCGTGCAGTCTCCCCCCTTGTCCGCCCCCTCAGCACATCGCCATTCCCCGGGTCCGGGATATAACAACCCAGTGCCCGGGCAGCACGCTGCGAAAGCTGTGACTGCGTTGACTGCTGCGGCGGCGACGGCGATGATAACGGCGGCGACGGCGGCGGCGGTGACGGTGGCTGTAGCGGCGGCGGTGACGATGACGGCGGCAGCGACGGCGACGGTGACGGCGATGGCGGTGGCGACGGCGACAGCGGCGGCGGCGACAGCGGCGTTGATGACGGCGGTTGCGGCGGCAGCAGTGGAGATGGGGACGGTGGCTCGGGCCATACGTCGGGGCCCCTCAGAGGCTGCGGCGCACCCGGCGGCGGTGGCGACGGCGACGGCGGCGGTGGGGAACTCTCCTCCTCCGAAGGCAGTAACCCCACAAACGGTTTCCTCGGGTGTCCCCAAGTGACGTCACGGGAGAACGACCTTCGGCCAGACATCAGCAGGATCTTGCTGCAATCAGCTGCGTGGTGGTTGCCGCCGTTGAGGTAGAAGCAAGCCTCCGCCTTCGGCTCGGTCTTCAGGGTCCTCCTGACGTGGTGGAAGCCCGGCTTCAGAAACGGGAGCAGCCGCGCAAACGGTGGTCTCCCGTAGAATTTTCGGTACGGCGAGTGCATTTCCGGCTTGTCCCTTACCCTCGCCGTCATGTTGATCACATCGCTCGCGTACACGCATGACTCAGCCCAGAGGGGCTGCGTCGCCGGCATCCTTGCATCGCCGAACAGGCGGGTGGCCTCCAGGCGGGACGCCATTGCAAGCTCGAGCGTCATGGCGATCCGTCGCTCGACCACCCCGTCATGCTTCGGAGAATCGACGGGCGTGTACTCGCGGCGGATGCCGTGGTGGTTGAGCAACTCCACGAACTCCGCCTTGATGAACTCGGTGCCGTTGTCCGAGCGAAGGCACTCCACGATGGACGGCACACCCTTCGCGTTGATGTCGGCCAGGAAACCAGCGAAGACCTTCGGGACGTCGGACTTCCGCTTCAAGAAATACGGCCATCCCAGTCGCGAGTAGTCGTCGACGATCATCATCAAGTATGACGCACCGCCAGCAGACGTAGACTGTTGTCCCGACAGATCCACGAACAGACGCTCCAGAGGCCTGGTAGAACGGCACTCGGTCGTCCACGGCACCGCCATCCTCCTCCCTTTCGCCTCAGAACACCCAGCACACGGAACCAACTCCCCAAAAACCTTAATGTCCATCTGGCGTGCCGTCTCACGGAGAGTGTCAGCATGGGAGTGGGCAAGGGCAACGTGAAGGTCGTTAATATCGATCCTCCTCATTTTTCCAGGAGCCAAAACAGCGGCAGCAATCGGGGTCTCTACAATCCGCGTGGCGTCTACGTATGAACCCGCGTCCCTACGCACGAAAGACAGCTATCCATTCAACGCGTGAGCTCCCTGAGCATCAAGTGTCACCGGGCATTTCAACATTACTGTATGAAGCGAAAATACGTTGAAGCGAACACCGGGTACGTATGCTACGTCCATCAGCCTAACTTGAACGTCACCCTGAGAGCTGTGCATCACAATTGGAATCTGGCCGAAGTACTCTATCTTCAGTGACCTCATGTCACCGACCACCAAACGGCTCTTACCAGGGGGAGGGGGAGTACAGTTTACCATACCAAAAGGGTTGCCAGTCACATGAAAAGTTGCTCCCGAATCCTCTACCCACTCTTCTCTCCCATTAACCCAAAACAAATCATCATTCGCCTTGCCTTGGTGCGCAAACTGCGCGGTGAGGAGATGCGGATCGAACGTAGGCGTAGGGTTGCCGTTGTTCGCTGGGCCAGGGGAGGGGGAAGTGCTGAAGGAGGGTTGCTGTGGCGGGGAAGCTCCGGCCGAGGTATACCCACCACTGCCGTAGGGCGTCTCCTGCAGCCAGCCACCTTGAGTAGAAGCGGCACCCGGGAAAGCGATATTCATTTGCGCGGGAGCTGCCTGGCATTCCGCGGCGTGGTGGCCCGGTCTGCCGCACCGGAAGCAGGGCCCCTTGCGCCTCCATGTGTTGTTCGGTGGGGGACCCCAGCCTGCCGGAGTCGCTGCGGGCGGCGGGGGCATCGGCGGCAACGTCCCTGGTGGTGGGTCGGTAGGTACCCAACCCATGGGGGGGGGGACTACTCCACCCGTACCGAAAGGGTCTGGGGCTGAGTCATCCCAACGGTACCTGCAGGCCACGGCATCCCAACGCCATTTGGGGCCGGTTATCCCCCCCGAC
Source organism: Macrocystis pyrifera (assembly GCA_031763025.1). Taxonomy (NCBI): domain Eukaryota; class Phaeophyceae; order Laminariales; family Laminariaceae; genus Macrocystis; species Macrocystis pyrifera. Next base: position 4,627,912 of record JASSKH010000009.1, on the reverse strand, counting down.
GAAGCTCCTCCCGGTTGCCACGTTGCTGATGGGGACGGTGCTGCTGCTGCTGTTGAGGATGCTGCTGCTGCCGTTGGTGCTGCTGAGGCTGCTGCTGCTGATATTGCTGCTGCTGCTGCTGATACTGTCGCTGGAGCTGCTGCTGCTGCTGCTGCTGCTGCTGCTGCTGCTGCTGCTGCTGCTGCTGCTGCTGCTGGGGCTGCTGCTGCTGCTGCTGCTGTCGTTGGGGCTGCTGCTGCTGCTGCTGTTGCCCGTCCTTGAGCCTCCCACCTCTCCTGTTCCTCCTTCCCCCTCCTGGACCCGCACCTCCGCCACCGGCAGGCTGCGCACCTCCGGCGTACAAGGCATTCTGACCTACCACTCCCTGCACGCCCAACGCCCTAGAAACCATCTCCTTCTCTACCTTGTCGTTAGCATACGCGTCACGGATGATCTCATCGATCTCGGAACGGGGGATGGAAGGGCGGGAAAGAATGGACTTGCTTTGAATAGTATACAAAGATGAGAGGTTGGTGACAATGTGGCGGTTTACTTCCTCTGTACTCTTGCCACATCCTAGCATCGCCAGCTCATCTGCTGCCTTGTCCACCCTTCCTAGGAACAGCAAGGGGTTTTCATCCTCGGCCATTCGGATTGTATCAAATTCCCTCCTCAATCTATGAGTTGCGGCTATCGTCTTCGGCATATAATAGTCTTCCAACTCCTTCCAAGCACCACTCGGAGACATTGCCTTTTGCATTCTAAACTCAGCCATATCGTATCCTGTCATGGCCTCCATCATCAATCCATACACCAATCTCGCGTCCCTAATCTCCTGGGGGGAATGTCTGGAGGCTAATTCCTGCGGCGAAACCCTCATGTCACCCACCATAACTGGGTTTGCTGTGCTACTGAGTACATGCTAGCACCCAAGCGATGATAGGTATGCCAAAACCTTACTACGCCACATGCTAAAGTGGGCCTCTACGTTATCGAACTTCGGGGGTCTCGACTGGGACAAACTTGGGCGGTACAAAGAAGGTAGTGACATGCCTGATCGGGCCTCCAGCCCAGGTGTCGGCACCGTCGACGCTGCTTGTTGTCTTCCAGCAGTTCCTTCTCCTCTCGTCCCCCCACCGGCCCCCCCTTCCTTTCCTGCTCCCTGCGCGTCCCTCTCGGCGCGCAGTCTCTGCTCCTCCATCGTCCTTTCCAGGACCTCTATTTTCTTCTTCATCTCCTCTATGGTCTTTTCACTTTCCACGCTGGCTTCTTGACTGGGCATGTCCTCGAAACTAGGCATGCCGAAGCAGGTTCCCACCTCTCTAGGTTGGCCTTGGGTACGCTTGCCAATAGAAGATCGCCGAACACACTAGTGTGTTGATTGATCTCTAAAGGTATAGGCGCAGCTGGCACGGGAACGCGTGGTTGACTCCAGACAGTAACACGGAACTCCTCTTATATTATATCCGAGCTGTCGAGTGACAGCTCATGCATCGTATGCAGGTTATTATCCAACATGACGCGGGAATAAACCTCCCGTTTATCCCCCCGAATATCCGACTAAATATCCCTCTCCTATAATCCTATGTCAATATATGGAACTCCCTAATATTTGATGTAACGTCTCCGTCGTGTTTCTGAGCACAATCAATAGGGGGTAACAGGAGGAGTGGAAGGAAACCCGACCAAGGGAATGCGGGAAAGGGGGGGGAACAGGAGGAGTAGAAGGGAAACCGCAGTGGACAAAAGTAGGAAATAGATGGCAGACAGGGTAGCAAGGCACCAGGCCGTCTAGGGAGTAGAACGTGGCCATGCTACTCGTGCCGTCAACTGGTTCAGCTGGTTCGAACGTGGTCTTCTTGTCTTAATTTTCCATTTTGCACTTGATTCTCGGTGATTTTTGTTTCATTTATTTCCCTTCCTTGCTCCATATAATAATAATTAAAAAAGGGAGTCGTGTGGCGTAGGTGGATGACGAGCCTGCTTTGCTTATTTCGTGTAGTCTGACGCCGAGGGGCGGGGCATAAGCAGGCCGGAGACGGCAGACAGGGTAGCATGGTCCCAAGCGGACTAGTCGGGAGAACCTGGCCATGCTACTCGTACCACAAACTGCTGCGTCTACCTGGAGGGTGCTTTGTTCTGCCGTGCCTGTTATTTTCTCTTGATTCACAGTCTCACTCCGTTTTCAAGTAGTGGTGTTTTTTCTCTCGCTCGTTTTTTCAAGTGTCGGCCACATCCCCTGCGGGGAGTCACGGCAGTTTTTTCTATTTTGATTTTTTTTCTTGGTTTTTGTTTTCCTTGTTTTTTTTTTTTTTTCTCTCTTTCATAGAATAAATATATATATATATTCGTATATGTCGTGCGTGTCATATCCAGTACCAGGTACATGGTATGATGACATGGCATCGCATTGTTTCCTGTCGTGCTTACTCCGTACGTTAAAAAATAGTACCTCTGTCGCGTAGTTTTGTGGCCACAGAACTGTAACTCTCTAGGATTGAAGAATCGGCATGGACACTACACATAGTTGTGCTGGATGTCAACGGGTAGAAAGAACGGTTTCACACATGAAGGACACACACATTTTCTATTCTGTGTTTAGTGCCCTCGTAACAATGTAGTATATCTGTGGCATATTTTGTGGACCACAGAAGTTGCATCTCTTTAGGATTGAAGAATCGGCACGGACACTTTTCGTGCTGGATGTCGACGGATAGAAGAGCGGTTTAATGCGAAGAACACACACCCATTGGATACGACGGGCACGGCCATACCTCCATGGTCTTACCTCCTATGGGCAATTAAACTCACTTGGCGCGAAGCACAAAAAAAAATGGGAGCGAAGCGGCCAAACAAAACGCAGCGGTGTGAACAGGCTCCCATTATGTTTCGAGTATGTCTGCCTGTAATAGTCGTGTTTTGGCATTATCGATTGCGTGAGCTGTACGTTACCGATTTCCACAACCCCGGTATCTGCAGAAGCGGGCCATCTTGAGCTAGCGCGTGGGACTTGTGTCGTTGCAAGCCATCTCGAGTTGCGCTCGCATTTTCCGTGGTACTGGTGTGTATTGAGTGCAGCAGGATTTTGTTTTGTTTCCTTTTTTTCTTACGAGCGCACAAGGTCTACATACCGCATGTGCAGCCTTGCCTCATGTATCTCTGTATTACTGCTGCAGTACTTGCCTACAATGAAGCTTTGGGGGGCATTTATACTCGCACACAACGGAGATACTGCGCACTATCTCTTTCTTGGTTCGCTCTGCCTGTATAGATAGGTCTTCTTCCCTTTCTTCTTGGAATTCTCAATCGGTCGATCTTTGATATGACAACATCACGAGCACTCACCGTGAGTGAGCAGCTTTTCCGATCGAGTGAAATGGAGAAATATAAACGAGTACGTGCAGGTGGAAAGCTATGTAGGGTGGAAACATAAATATGTGCCAATCGCATCTTCTCTTGTACATTGTACATATTGACAATATCGAGTAAATTCTTTGTCCCATAATGTAATATCACGTTTTGATATTTATAATGGTTTGCACCTCGACAGTAGAAGTCGTGAATCCTATTTGGTTGAACCGCGCAGAAGCAGTCTTCGTTATCACTGCTCCCACAGCCCCCCAAAGTATACAAGCAAAACAAATCTCTTCAAATATAGCTCAAGCGCACCCCGCTCTTGGACGCTGTGCACCGCCCGAAAGTGTCGGGTGTAGTTGCATGCAGAGAATACCTACAATTCGTGCGAAACTATCAAGGCACGCGAAAACGTTGATTGGCAGAATGCGCAACACAAGAAAACACCATCATCATCTTGTTCTCCAATGGGGAATAAGGTCGGCTAAAACCTATGATATCTGCTTTAAACATATGGAGTCAATGTACACGCTGCACGAGTCGTACATAATATAGTTTGATCTGAGTAGTACTCTCCAAATTGCCTGCAACTGACAAACACTACTATTGATTTTGCGACCGGCCAGAGTTGAAGCCCGCCTTATGTATTTCGTCTCAGGCGCATCCAACTCGCACCGCCGACTGAATTCACAAATGGCGTTCTTCTCCGTCGACTGTTCAAGTCGCGGCAACCCTCGTCTGGTACACAGCAGTTAATGTGCCCTGCCACCTTGTGATCCAACCAACTGATTCTGGCGTTATTTTTATGCCCCCACTGTCATACAATACCCAGTTGATACGACGTACGGGCAGACGTGCGAAAACATCGATGTTATTGATGACTGCACAGAAATACTCTGGTGCCCCCTTGTCTCGATCAGCTTGATGTTCTGCATACTATCTGTTCAAACTGAAGGTCCTCGTCGATTCACTCTGCCGCGCGTGGCGCCTGCAGGACCTCCACTATCCACGGGAGCGCGCAGCTTGTCCTGAGGGCTCATATTCCTCTCGAACGGGCCTTAGCGCTTTCCTGCTGATGCCTGCGTCACCATCCGTGGGGCGCGGGATGTGCTTAGCACGTGTCATGCGAGCCCAAAAGCAGTAAATACATTACCAGAACGGTATACGGCCTCGGTCGAGCACCCAGAACTGAAAAACACGGCATAGGTTTTGTTCGATGTTTTAACAGTACGCCTCAAGGTGGCCGGCCTTGTTGCTCAAAATCGAGACAACGGCAATATTTTTCCGCTTCCATATCCATATCCGCGACGACATCGTACACTTCAATGATGGATTAGGAAAGTGTTCAACGCTTCGTCGGTACGGCGAGCGTCACTAAAGTGGTGCTGGACTTAGAGGGGTGGCTGGTAGGTTTTACTAGGGTGGCAGGCGACCGGACCAAATCGGAAGCGAAACAGCCCTGCTCGAGAGGTATGCATCAAGCTCCAGGACTGCGTAGTAGCGTTGATTCTATCGTGACACAATTCCTCAATACCCCCCGCACGTTTGACATCCACTACCTCCCGCGCGTTTGGCATCCTGCTACGATAACTGGATTGGGCCTCAACGTCGCAGTAATATATCGTGGAAATCCAGTTCGGATACTTCGCGTTGCCCAACAGAACGAAGACGGTTATTTCACACCGGCGAGTACAACCTATGAAGGCGATGGCAAATATTGCGTTTCAATGTCGGAACAAAAACACTGATTAAGTCAGTGGCACGGTATCCAGCACTCGATCAAACTATTTCTGCATGGCCCCGTGTACCAGCTGCTCATACCCCTCCCTTGAAAGTTATACTCCGTCCCTGCATGATAGGGATGCGAGGGTCTATGGTCGTACGACTACGACCATTCATGATATCTATTACGGGGGGCCATATCAAATAGGAATTACGGTACACACAAAACCTATATATATATCGCTATTTTTACCAACAATATTTGGTCCTATTTACTATGGTCCCCCGTAATAGTACACCCCCCCACTCCCTACGTCAGCAATATCGGGCTCGTGGTGATCAACAGTTGGCCATAGAATCTCCCTGCATGCGAACGGCTGCATATACACTCTTCTGCACCATTTGTACTGCAAGCACAAGTTGATACATCGGAAGCCAGCCGCAGAATACTCCCTTGCCTGGATATTATGTTGGCAGGCCATCGGAATCAGTCAGTCTGTCTGTCAGCCTTGACGTGCAGCCTTCCTCGCCTCTTCCCTCAGCAAAGATTGCTGGGTCTTTGAGCAGATTGACCCACCACCAAATGGGCCGCCGATGCTATTACAGCTCAGAAGAAGATATCATCATGCTCATGATGACGGGATCATCTTGATAGAAGTGGCAACGAATGAGAATAGGACAAAACAGCAGTGACAACGTCATATGTTGTGCTCAACAGTGAACACTTGCTTGAGGGGAAACCCAGCCAAAATCCTTGCCACGTTGCGGCCGTATATTCTCTCGCCAACACGGCACTCGACGAACTTAAAGGGGATCAAGTCTCGCACCCGACGTGAATTTCACGTATACCGATGAAGCTAACCTTCAGTGCGTATGAATGAAGCGATGCCACTCCCACTCGTTTTTCATGTCTGCATGGTCTTGACTCCTGACCTTGTGGCGGAGGGCTCATTTCACTGCCTCGAATTCCTCTGCGCTTCCTTCATAAAACCGCATCTCCCAACCACAGAAAAACAATGCAGACCACGGTTGCTGCCTTGTGTAATAGTAGGTAAAGTGTAGAGAGAGTTCGTGGGTGTAGGCGATAGCCATCTACTGGGGGGATTGCTGGGCAGGTTGCGACCGGCACATGACAGCCGTGCAAGTTGTGACGCACCAAACAGGTGCCTCCCTCGTAGACAACATTCTCTTACAGCAGTCACTACCTGGTATAACAGCAGTGCAGTACCTCTCCTGCGCACACTGGTACAAGTATATACGTGAAGTCAGTACGGGAGGCGCGAAAAAAAAAAACAGGCAACTGCTGCTGTTGTGGTAGACGGTACGAGCAGAGATGCGCTTGTGAAGCCCGTACGGCACAGACAGTCTTAGAGATCTGCTGGAAGGACCCCTGTGGTACTCGGATAGCAGGTAGGTACGAGTATACAACAGCAGTAGTACGTAGGGTACAGCTAGCTAGCTGTAGTTTTGTCGTGGTGGTGCACTACTTTTTTAGATACCAGGTACAAAACTGCTGTACCCGATGGTAGATTACTCCTATCGCCAGGGAGCACACAGGCAGCATTTGACACAACACGACAACATACACGCGCACCTGCTACATAGAAGCCCCCTCCCTCTGCCGCGCAGGCCTTCTCGCAGGGAGTCTGGAAGCGCTCCCTGGTGACTATAAATAGGTTTTCATCCCGCCACGCCGAATTTTTGTATCCCCACCAGCACCACCACCAGCTGACTACCCACATTGCGAAGAAGTACCTCCATCACTAGCAGCTTGCCCAGCGCTTCTTCGCCTTTGAGTTGCTGCAAGCGTCTGAGTTTGTATCGTACCTGCGCTTTGTTTCAGGCTCACAGGTAGAGGATGGTGGGGCAGCATGCAGCATGCAGCATGCCAGCCTAATCGCGCCGCGCATACTGATCTCGCCGCGCGTATAGTGCTGCTGATTGGTCAAACCTTGTGGGAGCTTTATGGGAGCACCCAATTAGGATGCTTTTGGTACTTGGCAATAAAATACTACTCTGGGCGTACACATGAGGACCGTTTAAAAATTAAATTGGATACCAAGCGATCCTTATAATTCCGACCAGAACCTTTTGGGCGATCAGGTAAGACCATGAGAGTGCGGCGATAGGCACGAACACACAAATTCCACAACTGAACAAAGAGAAACAGCAGACCAAAGTGTCGCCAGAAGTAGTAATATTTAAATATCGTAGACTTTCCGACCTAACCGACCAAATTTGTTGAACCTCACTCTGCGGGGGGATAATGCGCACGACCAATGAGCTACTGACCAGTCGGGAAATGTTTGGAACGATGGTTGGGGCGGGGAGAACCCGGCACCACGCCACCCAGAAAACTACTTGGCCCAATGTCTAGCAGACGACTTCAGGGCTTTTCAAGCCACCGAGAGGCCCACGAGAAGCTACCCCCCCTTTCTGTTCGGAGTAGATACGGTGATGTGGCTGAGGGCGGCTACGGATGGCCGGAAGTGGCACAGGGGGGCGTCGAAGCGGTGAACTGTTTCGTGGTGGCACAGGGACGAGGTGCAGAGAAGCCGGCTGCGCCACGCAGCCGAGGGCGCCAAGAACGGCAATACGGGGGGCGGGGGTAGGGGGGGGGGGGGGAGCAACCGTACTGATACAGCTATCGTCGAATGCAGAAAATAAATGATAGATCGGGTGGCTCGGTGTCGGTTCGATTAGACCCACATTTCTCCCAGGTAGCAGTTTTTGTTTGTTTCTTGTTGCGTTGGTCATTGTGGGGGGGGGGGGGGTCGCACGGCAGCGGCAGTACGGACACTCAATACCGCTATCGACGGGAGTAGGAAGGAGACGGCAGAGAGTGTGTCTAGGTTCCGCGTCGGTTTGCCAGCAGAGACCGGGCACTCATGTTACTATCACGGCCCGGAGTACGATTATCTCTCTTCTTCTCTCTTCCTTCTTGATTGTGGCCTTGTCTCTCTTTTTTGTCTCCTCTCCCATCCCTGCCTCGTCCGTGCAGCAACTATAGCGGGGGTCCACAGTTAATGGGACCTACGGTACGCACAAAAACTTGTATATTTACCTATTTTTTCTAACAATATTTGGTCCTATTCACTATGGTCCCCCGTAATAATACCTGTCATTCTTTAGTACGAGTGCTTTCGTTCTATTAGTACCAGCTTTTCGATCTCCTTCCGGCACTTGCATTCTGTTTTATTTCAGATTTATTCTGTTGTCTTTTCGTTTTATTTCTGGTTTGCCTGTTGTATTGGTGTGTTCCTTCATCTATTAATAGTACGCTGATGTTTCACTCAATTTGCCCATGAATAGTCTATTAATGTTTTGCTTTTGGTCTTTCAATGTCTCACAGTCTGGGACCACATAGCTGGTACTTCTCCAGATATGGAATCAGGACAGACACTGGGTACATAAAAAGAACGATTCAATGTCAAGACAACCAACACGACACACACAACTACACAGCACCAGGAGCGATCGCGGTATTAACTTTTATTAGCTGTGCAAGCTATTTATGTTAAAAACGCTGCGTAGCGTGATATCTAACAACAGTGCATGTATGCCTATCGTGCATGTTCTACACTTCTTGTGTACATATTGCAGCTATTGCTGGAATTATTATTCTGTAGGCCGGCGACTCCCCCCGTGGGTCATAGCCGTGTGTATCGATTTGGTAACTTCGACCCGCCCATACGTACGTGAGGTACCGAGTCGGGAAATACCGCCGATTGGTGGTACCTGGGGTTGGGGGCCTATAGCTGGGACATCGATCGTGATTTTTATAGGGTTTTGCTTAGGATTTCATGTCCAATTGCATACCTCGTGCGAGGGCAACGTAGAACACGCTAACACAAATATATGCCAGTTTCAGTGCCCCAACACAAAAACAAAGTCCATTTCGACTACCCACACAAAAACCAAGTACATGGATATTATTATTAGGATATCATCACCAAAAACGGGTGAGTTTTGGACCACACCTAAGAACAATTAATTTTTCAGTCCATACACTAAAACACAAGCCTTTTAGTGAATACCACAATATTTCCTGACACGCGGGCCCTTCCCAAGCCCTTGCTCATTTTTTTTCGGCTCGCTAATCGCCGTTTTCGGTTGTCTAGTCGTACATACTGTAGTATATGGCACTTCGCTCCGTGGGCGGCTTCTGCCGCCGGCTTCGCTCGCTCACAAAGAATAAACTAAATGCGATTGAAGCCGACAGAGAGATCCATGATGATTACAGAAACACACCGACGACTTGCAAATGCCAAGAGCTCCTACGAGTACCAGTCAGTACGGTTTATATTTGTAGGTCGGGCAAATTTCGATGTTTCCTGTTCGTTCTGAGAGAACTGCGAACTGTATATATGTTTGACGACGTGCCGATTCTCGCTAACTGTGTCTGTTTGCTTGCGTCGTCCTGCTGTGATCGGCACGTACTTGCTTTGCTGCTTTTGGGCATGGCTGATGACCTTTTCCGCGCTGTGAGGGGCTTGTGCTAGATAGAGATGCTCGACGTCAACGCGCACGTGCTCGTTCGTACGAAAAGAAGGGCAAACCTGAACAAAAACAAGATGAAACAAAAGTCCTTCTTGAACAACAAAGGGAAAGTCTCGCCTGCAAGTAACGGCAAGATGTTTTGTAAATCAGCTTTAACAAACGCGAGGATCGACCCCCAACGAAGAATATTCTCCTCTGCAATTAATCGCTGACAGTCGCTAAAATATGGGAGAACAAGCCCAGTGAGAGAGCTCGAGGTTTGACTAACAAACTAATGCAAGCCTGTTTTCCTGGGCCCGCTGTGCTCTCTGCCTGCGCTGACGTGATATCGATCAGCTGTTGTTGCTGTGAAAATAAAAAATAAAAAATCGCGTGATGTCGTTCATTTGTGATTTTGTCGGGGATCGTTGCGATCTTACGCAAATCCACCTGACAGCGATTCCGAAGGGAGACCTTGAAAAAAGCGCCGCCGAGGTTAGAAACCCTCCCAATCACTCGTAAAAGTACAAAAATGGTTCGTGTCCGAGTCCCGAAGAAGGCTTTCGACTTGTTCCTTTTCGATTTTGGTATTGTCGGATTCGATTTCGAGTTTTCTGACCTATACGTTCGTTTTGGATGACGAGCTGAGGGAACCAGCTATTACTTCTCCAATTGCGTCCAGCATTTCTCCGAGGGATGCCCAGCTCAAAATTTCGCTTCTCCAACCAGCGGTGTGGCTCGACGTTTTGAATTTTGAACGCGGTGCATAATCCGAAAAAAATAATCTGAAGGTGCCCGAAAATGATACTATTTTTGGATTTGGAGCTACTGTATAGATAATAGCTAGTCGGTAAAGATAGCAACAGCACCGGCGAAGAAACAGAGTCTTGAGCTGCATACCACTAAGAGGAGAATACGTGGGCTCGTTCCGAAACGCGCATGGCGGTCCCCGTGGCTATGCGGGCGTAAAACGTCTACGATTAGCTGAAAAAAATATTTTATGTAAACAAAGTAATGATCGCATAGGGAACAGCCTAAGAATCTTGAAACTACAACTGATGAACAGAATGCAAACAGCAAGCAGCACTATAGTGTATTGTAAAGACAACACTCAGTTTTTTTTTTCACATTGCCATGAAGAACGACCACGATAAAAAACATTCCCCCAAGTCTCGAAAACCATGGCGCAAAGGTTCGGAGTCAAAATGTTTCGCGTGTCTCTGGAACCAGCTCGTACATGTAGGATGCTAAAAAGGGGTTAACCACCAAGGCTATCGTTTCTATCCTCAAAAAGTAGAGCGGGGCGAGAAACAATGAGCGCAAACGAGGATCTAAGCACTAATCTCCACAGCACAACGAAAGATCAAATTACTCAATTCCCCCCCAATGAAAAGGAGAGGTGCGATCGACAGCATTAAAAAGAAACCAAATGTGTGATCGACGATCAATGGTAGATAGCAAACGCGCCGAGGCTGAACGCGTGGTTACAACACTAGCCATGAAAGCCAAAGACGACAGCCACAACCTACTACTGTCACATGACAAGTACGCTTCACTTACGGAAACTGGCGAGCGGATCTGAGAGGGACAGCGGCCGTGCTGTTTGAGTCGCGAACAAAGCCGGTGCCGAAGTTTATACAAACCTTGCCCTCCACATGTCCTTCCGGGTCAAGACATCTACGCAAAGTAGCTTGCACCTCGGGCGTATCCAGCTTTCCATATGGTAACCTCGACGGTGGCAGCACTTGATAGTTCGGTTTATGCCACTTGACGACCGACGCTGCTAGGTAGTGCGATGCCGTTGTCAAAGTACACAGTTCCATGAGGTAGTATCCACCTAGTGCCGGTGGAGTGTCGAGCGGGTTGTCTCTGTTAATGTGTGCATCTCTTGTACGAGTGTGTTGTCTTCGCTGTCTGCCCCACCCTGTTTTTTCCTGGCGAAATGCGCGAACGGGTTGTCTTACTCGTGTTGTACCAGATATATCCGGGGGCAGGAGACCCCAAGACAGGCCATAACGCTGTCACACATGAATAGTTCTTGGCGTTATAGTCACGGTCCTCGAGAAAATACCACCCCCACCCCGCCCGCCCGCCACTACCTAGCATGCGAACAGCAGTAGGACGCATTTAATGAATGTTGGTTGCATGTGAAACGTCTTGCCTGAGGGTAGGGTCGCGAATGTCTACTTGCGCGACGCGTAAAATAGTTACTATATCGAAACATGTGCACGCTCATGGCTTGGTGTCCGTGTACAGAAACCAACAACAGGCGTGCGCCTCCCTCTTTCCGTTGCTCAGGTAAATGCTCGCGTCGATATTGTTGCTGCTCTTGGGATATCTACATGGCGTAGGAGCCACAGAGTGTCTGGTGGGGTGCTTGGTTCAAGGAATTCATCCCTTCGACGAAGACGGCCTAACCGTGTGGGACGACCGTGGCGCGTGCGATTCTTCAACTGTAGGCTGCGAAGTGAGCGCGATAAACTATCCGTCGACTTCGTACCAGGGTGCGCTGTGGGCTTCAACGTCGGGTAGTGATGGATTCACTGGCTGTACGTGCGACATTTGCGACCCATACCCGTACAGTGATACGACGAGCTACATGTCAGAAGAGGAGTCACTGTGGTCTCGCATCCACTGCTACCTCGCGGCGTCTGAAGCGTCTGGGTACGACGTCAGCCCGTGCGTAGCGGCCATCGTGGACACCGCAAAGCTGCTGTGTGTGGACGATGTGTACGAGCCGCCTACGTTGAGCCAGTTTGAATGCGATGAGAACGGGATCAGGGACCTAACAACTTCCGATTCGTGGGAGGAGTGCAATTGGGATGGCGACGTTCGCTTGGCGCAAGAAATGTTTCCTTCAACCCCTGCATCGTCTTCGACTGCTTCTACGAGTGTTGCCGTGAACACAAATGCTTGTCTGGTAGGGTGCTTGGTGCAAGGCATAAGCCCTTTCGACGACGACAACCTAGCCGTCTGGGACAACCGCGGCACATGCGATTCTAACACGATTGGGTGCGAAGTGAGCGCAATAAATTACCCTGCGAGTTCGTACCAGGGTGCTCTGTGGGCATCGAGTTGGGGCGCGGATGGATCGAGCAGCTGCACGTGTAGTATTTGCGATCCGTATCCCTGGAGTGATACGACGAGTTACATGTCAGAAGAAAAATCGCTGTGGTCTCGTATCCACTGTTACCTCGCGGCTTCTGAAGCGTCCGGGTACGACGTCAGCCCGTGCGTGGCGGCTATTGTGGACACTGGCACGCTGCCGTGTGTAGATGAGGTGTACGAGTCGCCTACCTTAGGGCAGTTTGAATGCGAGGGGAACGGGATCAAGGACCTCACGGACTCTGATTCATTCGAGCAATGCGTTTGGGACGGGGACGTTCGCATGGCGCAAGAAATGTTTTCTGGCACTTCTGCGTCGTCTTCGACTACTGCCACGAGTGCTACCGTGAGCGCAAATACTTGCCTGGTGGGGTGCTTGGTGCAGGGTATCAGCCCTTTCGATGATGATAGCCTAGCCGTTTGGGACGATCGCAGCACGTGCGATTCTGAAACCATCGGGTGCGAAGTGAGCGCGATAAACTACCCCTCGAGTTCGTATCAGGGAGCTTTGTGGGCGTCGAGGTTGGGTCGTGAGGGATCAACAAGCTGCACGTGTAGTATTTGCGACCCATACCCGTGGAGTGATACGACGGATTACATGTCAGAAGATAAGTCGTTGTGGTCCCGCATCCACTGCTACCTCGTAGCCTCGGAATTTTCCGGATACGACGTCAGCCCTTGCGTGGCGGCCATCATGGACACGGGAACGCTGCCGTGCGTAGATGACGTGTACGAGCCGCCTACCTTAGGGCAGTTCGACTGCGAGGGGAACGGGATCAAGGACCTCACGGACTCTGATTCATTCGAGCAATGCGTTTGGGACGGGGACGTTCGCATGGCGCAAGAAATGTTTTCTGGCACTTCTGCGTCGTCTTCGACTACTGCCACGAGTGCTACCGTGAGCGCAAATACTTGCCTGGTGGGGTGCTTGGTGCAGGGTATCAGCCCTTTCGATGATGATAGCCTAGCCGTTTGGGACGATCGCAGCACGTGCGATTCTGAAACCATCGGGTGCGAAGTAAGCGCGATAAACTACCCCTCGAGTTCGTATCAGGGAGCTTTGTGGGCGTCGAGGTTGGGTCATGAGGGATCAACAAGCTGCACGTGTAGTATTTGCGATCCGTATCCCTGGAGTGATACGACGGATTACATGTCAGAAGAAAAATCGCTGTGGTCTCGTATCCACTGTTACCTCGCGGCTTCTGAAGCGTCCGGGTACGACGTCAGCCCGTGCGTGGCGGCTATTGTGGACACTGGCACGCTGCCGTGTGTAGATGAGGTGTACGAGTCGCCTACCTTAGGGCAGTTTGAATGCGAGGGGAACGGGATCAAGGACCTCACGGACTCTGATTCATTCGAGCAATGCGTTTGGGACGGGGACGTTCGCATGGCGCAAGAAATGTTTTCTGGCACTTCTGCGTCGTCTTCGACTACTGCCACGAGTGCTACCGTGAGCGCAAATACTTGCCTAGTGGGGTGCTTGGTGCAGGGTATCAGCCCTTTCGATGATGATAGCCTAGCCGTTTGGGACGATCGCAGCACGTGCGATTCTGAAACCATCGGGTGCGAAGTAAGCGCGATAAACTACCCCTCGAGTTCGTATCAGGGAGCTTTGTGGGCGTCGAGGTTGGGTCATGAGGGATCAACAAGCTGCACGTGTAGTATTTGCGACCCATACCCGTGGAGTGATACGACGGATTACATGTCAGAAGATAAGTCGTTGTGGTCCCGCATCCACTGCTACCTCGTAGCCTCGGAATTTTCCGGGTACGACGTCAGCCCTTGCGTGGCGGCCATCATGGACACGGGAACGCTGCCGTGCGTAGATGACGTGTACGAGCCGCCCACCGTGGACCAGTTCGACTGCGAGGAGAACGGGATCAAGGATCTAACTGATTCATCGTCATGGGTGGAGTGCAGTTGGGCCGGGGTGCCACGATCGACGGACGAGTTTTACGGCGACACTCGGGCGCCATCTCCCTTACCGAGCGAAACGACGGCCCCTGCACCCTCGAACACTCGCGATGTCTCCCCCCACCCCGGCGTTACCAGAACGGATTCCCCCGGCCGGACGCCGGCGACTCCGTCAAGCAGCACCGCACCCGTCGAAGGCAGTTCGACGCCGCTGATTGAAGTGGAAGGCGGATCGTGCGCTGTTGGAAGCCCGTGCCAGGGCAACCTTTGCTGTCATCCTGATACCAGCACATGCGGCCGAAGTGAGTTGATATATACCACCAGCGATGCCGCGTCGTATATACGTGAGCACATGGACATATCGATTCTGAAGTATTGGTTGAACACGTGAATAAGAAAGGGGCTTACCGATGCGTGCAGCAGGTTTTCGCCAACAAAATTATGACTGCGGGAGGGGAGGTTCCTTGCTCGAGGAATTTTCCCCAATATCGTTGGAACTCCACTTGTGTTTCACATACTGTTCTTTTGGGAATATAACACACCTCGGACATCCAATACGGTAGATTCCCACTTGATGACCTAGATCGTTCGAGCCAGGCCTACTCCCCGATTATGTTTGATCTCGCTCATGTTGCCGGGCGGGACTCGCATGATCTGCATGATCTACTGCAAAAGCACAGATTTCCTGGTTTGGATCTGCACTGTACACATCCCGCACAACCTCTCTTAACGGCAGCGGAGGAACTAGATTGTGAAACCTTTGTCACCGAATTGCACTTCCACCGTTTCTTAAAACGTTTGGGTGTCTTACTGATAGTTTAGAGCTCATCAAGCTAGGAGCCCTAGAAGGCAAACTTAGGTGCACCCCTATGGTATCCTGCATGTACTGCTATGGGTTTGCGTCCCTTCGTGCATTCTCGGGGTAATGTATTTCGAAGCGGGTCAAGTGGAGACGCCCCCGCTTGCGCTAGTTTGAGCCCCCCCGGGTACCAGGCCATAAACTACTATAGCTGAGCACGTGACCGCCTTTCCCCGTTCAATGTGGTATTCGTTTCGCGTCGCAGAGTATACGTTCTGCCAAGTGCGTGATTTTCTGGACGGGCCGAGATGCTGCTCCGGTGTGGAGGGCGACCCCTCGGCGACGAACGTGTGCTCCGAAGGTAAATGTTTTCGATTCGTGAATTTCAGTAACATTCTACAGCAGTATGGCGTCTTGCTAATAATAGAGAATGCTTTTTGGCCAAGAGTTTCTTCTCTCGACGAACATCCATTTCTCGCCGAACATCCGTCTCTCCTGCACGATATGTCTCACGTCGAACCTCCCGTGAACCGCGTGCTGCCCCTAACTGCTTTAAGGCTCTTCGTTCGAAGAGCTCCCCACCTCACCAAAATGCTGACGAAAACGAATCAAGTTCAAGAATCTCACCACCTGCTGTAGACGGATAACACACGATGCTCGTAACACGTTCAACGGGGTTCCAACGACATTGCGCGTTGACGTTTCTCTGTGCCCTGAACACCTTTGTGGCCCCGAGACTGCTGCCAACCAAATCGCTGGTAACTTCGGTGATATCAACCGTCTACGGCCAGCGTGAAACAAAACACCGCTATGTATAGGATCAAGTTGCGCCAGTGCTGTTCAATCCCTTACATTGAAACGCGGGTTTTGTACCATTTCCCAATCACCGCGGTGGTCGTCGCTGAAATCGCACTTTTCGTCGTCAATTTCTTCTTCTGAAGTTTCCAAGAGGGTGAAGGACCCTAGTCAGCCATCACTATTCTGGCCCAAACTCTCTACCTCGACCACGTACAGCGCGCGTTGTTATTCCTACGTACAGTGGCTATACACCTCCGACACCACCCCCGCTGCCCCCCTGCGTCTTCTGTTATGCACCCGCATCATTCCCACCACATGCTGAACGACGATGTAATTATATACGCTGGCGCTCGAAGACTCTATCTGTGACGAACCTGAGAGGTTGACGCCTGCCGAGGTGGCTGGAATATGGATTGGGATTGTTACCGGCGTCATCAGCATCATTGTTGCCGCATGGAAAGGGTACGAGTGGTGCAAAGAGCGATATCAGGAAAACAATGAACAGTACTCGATCTAGTAGCCTCGACGGAACGCATTGTGAGGAAAAGCTGTCTGGGTAGAAAGACCAGCGTGCGGAAACAAATGCTATGTTTGTATTGTGTTGTGTTGCGTTGTGTTGCGTTGTGTTGCGTTTTGTGGTAGCACAGTACAACTTAATGCCAGCATGAGGGGGTTCGGATTCGTTGCATTGTGTTGTGTTGCAGTGCCACCTTGTCCACCGCGTGGGAATGTACTCGTTTTAGGGCCCAGTAAAAGTGTTTTTGCTACACGCCGTGCGGTGATGGACATGGTGTGTTTTTTGTGTGGTGCTGCTCGCGCGAATGCTTCCGTTGGGCGGCCACTCACAGTTGGATACCCTAGGTGTTGTCTCGGCGCTACGGAGACAAATGGAATGGCACATTGTTTACCAGTTCAACAAATATAGAACCTGTTCTACGGCTGCCCCGAATGTAGCTCTGGTATTTCTTGATTGGGCTTTGTTTGTTTTTTCCCTACAAGTATACTCCAGTGGTGGCGGGCGCAACAGCGGCAGTACTGACGCTCGAGGCCGCTGCCGACGATAGTAGGAAGGAAAGGGCAGATTATGTGACATCGTTGCCAGCTGGACTATGTGGCAGAGGCAGAAAGAAAAGCTGTGATTTGTTTTGCCTTGAGAGTGCGATTGCTCTGACATTTTAAAACCAATTTTTCTCAGTATGTGCACTTGTTCTTCCTCTGTGCTGCCCAGTTCCTCGATACCCCTCTCTGCCTTCTCGGAGTTGCTTCGTTAGTTCAAACCCTCCGATGTTCTTCTTGCACTAAGTTGACTCCCTTGCGTCATCCGTATTATTTGTTACGGTATTCTGTACGGATCCCTCTAGGTTTTGTTTGCTTTTCAGTTCGTATTTTTTAAATCTCTACTGTTTTCCTTGACTTGTTGTGTTTTCATACCCGGTACGTGGGCATACAATATGTTTGTTGTATATTGTTTTGCTATTACTTCGGTAGAGCTGCAGGTGTCTTGCAAGCGCGTCGGAACTAGCAGGTTGGGGCACGTGGAAGTGCCCGCCGTGGGCATGCTTTGCCTACACCCAATGGCCGAAAACCGAAGGGGTACTCCCCCCTTGACCGTTTCTCTCAGTCTAATCTGTAAGTTCTCTGATTTTCAGCCCTATTTTAACCTCTAATTTCATCGAGTTGTGATTGTTCCCCCCAAAAAAAAATCCTGCCTCAGTTCAACTTCAATTGAAACACGAATATGTTCCCAATCAACCACCAATTTAATAAATGATCTGATACATACGGTAGAACTCGGCTCTGTCCGGTCAACCGTCACAAGATTCCGTCTCAACCACTGATCGATTCGATGCTTGATCTACCATCCGCGTTACTCAACGGGGCTCAGCTCTTGGCCGCCCCAACTCTCTGAGTTGGTAGTGCGGGACTTACAGTGGGCCTTCTACTGCGGGGGACCATAGTAAATAGGACCAAATATTGTTGGTAAAAGTGAGGAAATATATAGATTTTTGTTTGTATCGAAGGTATTATTTACTATGGTCCCCGGTAATACGGCCGTAGCTTTCATACCGGTACGTGGCACACCACCACGCTTACACGCTGAAAAACGGGAAATCTCCCAGGTGAGGGGGCGGGGGGCGGGGAGCGGGTCAGGCTGTCCCGTCCACGTGGCAAAAGCCCGCGTGTCTGCGTGTCCGTGTGGACTACTGGTTGAATGTAATCGTCAGGAAGCGGATTGGGTCATCCGGTTCTTCGTCGGCCTGATGCAAAGACGCGTTCTACGATAGAGGTAGCACATTTCCGCTAAAATAGTTTCTGATCGACGGGGCTCCCTAACCCGAAACCGTCGTAACGCCAATCTTGTTTCGAAAAATGACGTAAATGTATACTTGGGCCATGGGATTAGTCATCGGGATGCAATTTCATTCTTGTCGAAGTCAGTTTTCGGGTGAGGTGTGGAGCTCCTCAAGTCAGGAGCCTCACAAAATTGAGGGTGCACATCTATCGTAGAACGCCTCCGAAGCAGATTCCATTGTCGTGGTCCATGGCCCGAGCCCATCTGTGATCGATGGTGTCCGTTCCGTGTGTATCGCCAATTAAATTCAATTCAATTTAAGCGTCGATGCCATACAAGCAACGCCGCTCGAGTTTTGTTTTTTTTTGCGATTGGACGAATGCTCTTGAAATAAGAACTAAAAGTCAAAACGACCCACCTGAACGTGGTCGGAAGAGGCGTTCTACGATAAACGTTCGCCCTGAATTTTCTGAGGCTCCAGTTCTGTCCCCCGAGTTGTAATGCCGAATTAAACGGCTACAAACCTTCATGTGTACGACGGATGCTCGAGATGTGTGGGGCGCGCCACCTTCAACAACTAACAGATATATCTCCACCGTCTGTGGTACTGTACCTCTGGCTTCAACTGGCGCGCGTTAAGGACGCCGTGGTGGCTCGGAAAGCATGCTTCCGTCAATGTGATACCTCTACCATAAAGCGCCTCGGAAAAAGGCTACCCACGAAGACTATCGCCTTAGTGCCTTTCCACAACGCAAAGCCGGGCGAAAACTGATCGTCGCCAACGGTGATAAAAAAACGCAAGCATCAGCGCAGCACAATGCAAGAAAAAATATACTGCGCCATGTGCCCCGAAAAAACAAATGAGGGAGGGGTGTTATCGACAAGTAAGGCTCGACCCAAACCATACCTGGGGCTTGTAGCAACTGGCAAAAAAAACCCGGTGGAAAACCGCGTGGTTACAAGGCTGGTATATAGCGAAACCAGAGACTGTCGTTAAGTCTATTAGCACACGGCCAGAACGCAATCAGACGAAAACCTGGAATAGCGAAAAAGCGGGCCTGACCGGAACAGCCTCAGTCGTTGAAGAGTTGCGAACGGCGTTGGTGCCAAAGGACGAAGAGGGATGCATCGAAATATTTGTGAGGCTGCCTTCCCACCTGAGGAGCTCTCTATCTCACCAAAAATCTGTTCAAATGTGAAAACAGCAATGCCATGGCGTAGGGACCTAAAAAGAAAGAAAACGTTGTCGAATCCATGGCGACCATTCGCCGGCATTCTGTCAGGTATGGGTCTCCAGTCTCGAAGCCCCGCCAATCAGAACCTCTGTGGACAAAAAACGTGGTATATTTACCTCCATCGTAGCACTGGTCGAACTGTGAGCCTAAACCTTGCACTTCACGTGCCCTTCCAGCAGGTTTTCTATTCTGTACTACAGTGGTTCCCACCTCGGTCATGTCGAACTATCCTTGTCCTAACACGATGAGGATAAAGACATCCGAACATCGTTTGCTGTCATGCTACACGTCAAGAGTGCACGATTCCGTGAAGCCGTGTGGAGCCAAGGCCAGAGGACTGTCGATGTGTGGACCACCTTTGTGAGTGTTGAGTTTTCGATGCCTGCTCCACCCGGGCTTCTCCTGTCCAAAGTCGCGAGCGGGTTGTACATCAAAATATGCAACCACCTCGTACTGGAACAGGTGTATCGGGGGCGGGGGCAGGGGGGGTGGAGGAGGTGTACTCATTGTCATGCATGGCCGTAGTCGTATGATCATAGACCCTCGCATTTCTGCAATGCCGGGACGGAGCACGTCGGGTTTTCACCGACCAGGCAGACATTGCTTGCACCAAGCGCGTAGCGCCGTGAGGTGTTGGGCGAGTCGCATGAAGGGTGAGCTGCATCCTACTAAGAACCGCTTTAAGAGCGGATTTTCTTGCATATGAATGGCAGCATTTATGAATTCATTTAACTTCTGGTGTGACTACTTCCAGAGACAGCAATGGGTTTATGATGTAACTTCCTCCTGCGCGCCTTATCATTAACACACTACGTGATACGATCGTTCCCCTTGTGCGGAGTTAAGGTTCTCCCCGTTCCAAAATGATCTAACTCGACCGCCAGCTGTGGTGAGCCAAAAAACAAAAAATACCCTAGTTGCCAATCTCACGCAGTGAAAGGCGTGTTTTACAGCGTCATAGCCAACCGGTGCTAACCCAACCTAAATCTATATACCGGGTAAATGGTATTGGATGTGTGTGGGGGGGTGTCCTTAGCATCATGCATGCCCGTGGTTGTATGACTATAGACCCTCGCATCCCTACGATGCCGGGACGGAGCACGTCGACCAGGTGTACATCGCTAGCACCAAGCGGGAAGCACCAGTGAGATATTTAGCGAGTCGCATAAAGGGGGAGCTGCACCCGACTCAGGGGGGCAAAACGAACCCCAACGCCGCCATAAAGGTATATCGCTCCACAACGTCGCCACTGCCCTCGAGATCGCATTGCAGCACCCGCCCGTCTTTGCTAAGCATGAATATAGCAGGAGGAAGTATTTTAAGGGATCCTCTGTGCACGGGCAACGTCTTTGTCTGATGCTAGGGTTGATGTTGTCTGTTTCGCGCCACGCCTAGGTGTTGTCTGACAAGACGTCCATTTTACACTCACACATCTGTATCCGTGTACAGCAATCAATAAAACGCTAGTCTCACTGCCTCAGGTAAATGTCCGCATCAAGATGGTTGCTGCTTTTGGCATATCCGCGTGCGATGGGGGTCCCGGAGTGTCTGGTGGGGTGCTTGCACGGGGCATAAACCCTTTTGATGACGCAAACTTAACAGTGTGAGATGGCCTCGACGCGTGCGATTCTTCAACTGTAAGCTGCACAGTGAGCGCGAAAAACTATCCCGCGACTTGGTACCAAAGTGCTCTGTGCGCTTCAACTTCGGGGACTGGTTGATCAATGCCTAAACAGGCGATACTAGAAACCCATTACTCAGGCGCGATACGACAGATGCATCGATATGGTCTCGCATCCACTGCTACATCACCGCTTATGAGACATCCGGGTACGACGTCAGCCCGTGCCTGGCGGCTGTAGTCGACACGGAAACGCGGCCGTGTGTACACGACGTGTACGAGCTGCCTGTGTTCAATCAGTTTGAATGAGAGGAGAATACTATCCAGGACCTAACCGATTCTGACTCAATTGAGGAGTTCAAATGGGACGGTGACACTCGCATGGCGCACAAAATATTTTCTGCCGCTCCTGTATCATCCTTGACATCTGCGGTGAGTGTTGCCGTGAACACTAATTCTTGTCTGGTGAGGTGCTTGGGGCAGGGCATAAGCCCCTTCGAACACGACAACCTAGCCGTCTGGGACAACAGCGGCACGTGCGATGCTGCAACGATCGGTTTCCGAAGTGAGCGGGATGAATTACCCTTCGTCATTTGTCAGGGTGCCTTGTGGGCTTCGGGTGGGGGCAGTGAGGAAAATGGAGGGGCTGCACGTGCAGTGTTTTCGACCCATACCCGTCGAGCGATACGACGGACTTCATGTCAGAACATATCTCGCTGTAGTCGCGCATCCCCTGCTTCCTCGTGGCATCTGAAGCATCTAGCAACGACGTCACCCCGTGCGTGGCGGCCATTGTAGACACGGAATCGCTACCGTGCGTGGACTACGTGTACGAACCGCTAACGATGGACTACGTTGACTGCGCGGAGAACAGCAACGAGGCCCTAGCTGATTCAGCTCCAGTCGAGGAGTGCAGTTGGGGCGAGGTAGCAAGATCGACGTAAGAAGGTTACGACGGCACTCGGGTGCCATCGGCCGTACCGGCCCCAACGACGGCCCCTATACCCTCGAACACTCCCGATGTAGCTCCCCAGCCAAGCACGACAGGCATGATTTCCCCCGATCCAACACCGGCGGCGTTCTCGGTGACCTCTATCCCTAGAGCAAGCGGTGCGCAGCCAACGACCACGGATATGATTTCCCCCGAGCCAACACCGGTGGCGCCCTCGACGACCTCTCCTTTTAGCGCTAGCGATCTACAACCAATAAGTACGACCACAAGTTCCCCCGATGTAACACCGGTGACACCCCCAACGACCGCTCTGCCCATCGGGCACGGTCCGTAGACGAACACCCAGGCCACAAGTTCCCCCAAGTCACCACCGGTGGCGCCGTCAAGCTCCCCCGCACCTGTTGACGGTGGTCCATCACTGATGTTGCACAAGGTATTTTATTCTACGCATCTTCCTCCTCGACGAACCTTGAAAATCTACTGATGAAAACCGACGAATAACGATAATATTTTAACGGTCTGCGGAATAAACCGGATGGCAAGTACAGTTGTGGTCGTAGTGCCGGTATATGTGCGTCACCCAACAGTACCGGCATTTTAGCGGCAACCGGGACTACTCAGCACACTGCCGCACTGCTTAATCTCATCTGTACCAAGCGATTCCACGGGCACTATAGCGGCCAGCGGGCACTACATAGCCAGCGCTTTGGAGGGGGGACCACTGTACCGGGGGACGGTGCCCACCTTCTTGTCTAAAAGGCTGCCGAGGGTTTTGCCTCTTATTATACGAGTTTAACTGGACAGTAGAAATGGTAAAAAAAAAAACAATCACCGTAAAGAGAGGAGAGAACTTTCCACTGTGTCACAGTTTTTTTTTATCCTTTCGTTAATAATGTTGTTCGTTTCTCATTGGCGCACACCTGGGCGTTTTTTTTTCCGACCCTTACGATGTCACCAATCCTCGTGCGCGGATCAAATTGATCAATTTCGCTCTTGTTTGATTTTACACCCTACGCATTTTGTCCGATCCCTGCTATCCTTAATGACTTCACAGCGGCTATACATGGCACCCGTGCAATATCGGCGTCCCCGGTGGCTTGGTAAGTGGTCCGCGTGCCTATCAAGATCAATTTCGTGGGTTCAAGTCTCACCGAGTGCATGCTCGTAGGGGCTTTTTCTTGCATAAAAGAGATTGATTAGCGGAGAGCGCGAGAGCGTGAGTTAGCTACATTCGATGAAAATCGACGAGCAGTGGGAATGCCGAACCCTATGCGCGATAAAAAATAAAGACACGTACCGGGGGGGAGAAGGGAAGACACCTGTGACCACCGCTTGTCCAGAAGGTCGTCGAGGGTAAAACCTCTTACGAATTAGGCTGGAAAGTGAAAGTGATGAGTAAAAAAACAAAAACAAAAAATACAGTCTAAAATCGCAGCGGTATTTCTACTGCTGTGCACAGGCTCCGCGTGTGTATTAACATACAGATGCTTAGATGTCCGAAAACCCAGCCTGTGTATTAACATACAGATACTTAGATGTCCAAAAACCTGTGCTCCGGCGGTGGACCTACCAGTTTGTAGCAGCTTCGTTGATGGACGCTGTGACGCTCAGCGAGTGGAGATCGACGTGGTAGAATACGAGTTTCGTCTTGGCAGTGGTACAACAATGACGTACGATGCGGTTGCCTCCTGGATACCCATTGTGCCTTCCAGCTTCATTCATGTCTTGGCTTTCATGTTTTTTTCACCCGTGCCGTTTGATTCTTCTCAGCAAGTGGTTGTTCTGTCTCGGCAGGCTGTGGTACCTGCATTTGTTTCAGTGTGCTCGATTGGATAGATACCGTTTACCGACTGAATAAAAACAACTTACATTTCTACGTGTGCACCGCTGCATAAAGCAAGAGCCCGGATGAAACACCCACCCGGATAAAACAACACCGCAACAAACCGTACGTTTCCCTGCTGCAGCTCAAGAATGTCCAGGGGCCACTCGCGGTAACACGGAACACCAACCCGAACGGGGTATCTGCTGGAGTGAAGAAGGGGAAACAAGGACAAAAAACGTACACCCCTGCACGCACTCGACGATTCCTGTGTGGAAACTCGAACACAAAACAGAAGTTGCGGGCTCCTGTTTGTTATCTTCGACATGTGCGAAACCGCCGATCCGTGCGTTTTTCGCTCGTTACGGTCGACAAGAAATTCTCCCGTAACTGGCTTCCGCATACCAGGTACGATACCTGGTTGTCAGTGTGTCCGTTTTCTTCCTTATTGCGCACAGCATATCAGCATAGCTAGCGGTCGGTTCACAGGCGGCAAACGCAAGATGGACTTCTGTGGAAGCCCCCAAGGAGTGGAAGCCCATGGCTGCAGTGGCGCGAAACCCCCCCCCCCCCCCCCCCCCCCCCCCCCCCCCCCCCCCCCCCCTCTCTCCTCCCTCCCCCCCCCCCCCCTCCCCCCCCCCCTCCCCTCCTCCCTCCCCCCCCCCCCTCTCCCCCCCCCCCCCCCCCCCCCTCCCCCCCCCCCCCCCCCCCCCCTCCCCCCCTCCCCCCCCCCCCCCCTCCCCCCCCCTCCCCCTCCCTCCTCCCCCTCCCTCCCCCCCCCCTCCCCCCCCCCCTCCCCCCCCCCCCCTCCTCCCCCCCCCTCCCTCCCCCCCCCCCTCCCCTCCCCTCCCTCTCCCTCCCCCCCCCCCCCCCCCCCCCCCCCCCCCCCCCCCCCCCCTCCCCCCCTCCCCCCTCCCCCCCCCCCCCCCCCCCCCCCCCCCCCCCCCCCCCTCCCCCCCCTCACGTCGTCTGAGCAAAAGCGGCACAGTTTTAGTCTTTACCAGGGCTTTTCGCGGGTCAAGCCAAATCTCACGGGTCGGGTCAGCTGCCTTCGAATAGACTCGTGAGACACGGGTTTCATGCGGGTCGGGTCACCTTGACCCGCGAGACTATTTATCTTGACCCGCAGGTCCGACCTGCGGATCCGACCCGTGGGTCCACACTTCATAACCAAAAGGTAGATACTTTCGTCATATTCGAGGAAAGTGTATAGAGTGTTCGTCTGGATGGGTTTGTTGACATTTTATTGTGCCGAGACATTGTTTTTGTTGGTATCATTTAGTCTGTCCTGCCGTTTGAATATATGTGCAGATTTGGTTGTCTCTGATTTGGTCCGGGTGTCGTTGTTGGTGGTGTCCGCTGACCGTGTTTTGCCTCGGGTCCCAAACTTTCGGGCCCTTCGTGTTGGTCGGCTGACAACGAACTGGCCGCGAAGATAGGACACAATCTACTGTAATTTGTGTGCGTAGATAGGCATCTAGGAAATTTACGTCGTTGTCCATTTTTAAATTGAAACACGATTGTATCTACAGCAGACGTTCGTCGGGTGTGGCGCCGGCACGAAGTTTGTTTGCGCCGTGTGTGTTCTCGCGGCGTGCGTCGAACTCGATCTGTTTGTCTATAGATACAACTGTGCGGAGACTTCCCGGTAGTGTTCCCCCAATACGGTTTGGATTTCGACACTTAGCCAAAAACAAAACTTGTTCCTGTGCCCATCTTCGTGGGTTTGTTTTGTATGTTAGGCTGCGTACCTCGTGTTTTTGGTATTCTCGGTTGCGTTTCCTAGCTAAACATGTGCCGCTTGTGCTTCGCAAGGATGAAACTGGCGGCCTCGGATTGCGTTCAGTCACACGCCGCAGGGGGGGGGGTGGGAAGGGACGTGCGTCACGAGGCATCGAAATTTGGCATGCTTTGTTGGTTGCTTCGGTAGATGTTCTTGTCTCGTTGAGTGTTGTTCTACGCGATTCTGTGACGTTGTTTTGGTCAGTGAAGGCTTTTCAATGCAGACGCTACTAGTAGGGTCGTTTTGAAACCGAATGCAGGTATAGCCGCTCACCGATGAGTACATACACGTTTTTGTTTTGATCATTTTACAGCCGGTTGTTTTGGCAAGACGCACCAGAACGCGTTTTCGTTGCAAGGTGCTGTTTTGCCTGACCTTCACCTCCAGTACACATACAAGTACAGGCCTAGTTATGTTTTCGGTCATTTTTTTTGTCGCTTTCGTTAGTGTTAGAATTGCCAGGACACAAAACATATTTTTCAGGTATACGTAGCTTCCTGTTGCACCGTTTTCAGTCTGGGCGTGGTTGCGATATGCTGCCGACAACGAAGCGTACATGCTCTGTCGATTATAGACTGTGGGTGATTCTTGATACACTCGGCAGGGACTCAGGCACGTGTACACGAGCAAGCAAGGCCACTTAGCTCACTCCATCAATGTCTCGTTTTGCGTATCAACAGCCAAACACAATCCCGTGTATCTCGCTCAACGCATTCCATGTTTTTACAAAGATCGCATGATCCGACGTTGATTCGTATCACCTGGATGAGGTACGTCTCTATTTTGTGCTTGTCGGAATTTTTTTTTTGTATCCGTTCATATAGCACGTACCAGGTGGTATTTTGACCGGTCCTACACTCTTTCATACAGGAATATCACTCAAATATATATTTTTTGAAAACCTGCGTAAAAGCATCTCCTTGGTCCCTCAAAAAGTCAGAGTTAATTGGACCCTCAATTGCCCCTATAAGACAGGATGAAGACGGGTGTTTGTTATTCCTTACGAAACCAAGTACTAAGAACCCCGGCCGTTTCCTTTCAAAACCCAGTATTTTATCGGAGACATATATTAGCGAATCATCAATGTTATCACTAAGATTGTTTCCTATGCGGTTTGATTTCTAGCTTCAGATTAGGGTTTTTCGATTTCAAAAATGAATGCCCCTGATATGCAGTCCGAATATCCAAAATCCTACCGGATTTGTTTCGATTTGAAAATTCGATTACCCAAGTCCTCAGATTTTCCCCCAAAATCCGACGACTTGAGTCATCAGATTTTAAAATCGAACGACAGGATGATCTCCAACTCGAAGATTTATTGCACGACAGCAAGCAGAATCAGGACGATCGTTGAGCTCGATGGTGACACAGCTATATAGCAACGTTTCTTTACGCCCGACGCGCGTTCGGCGCGTCTCTCCGTGGCCAGACTCGAACCGGTTGGCACGGGCTCGGGCCTAGCGACCAAGAGAAGCGCACTCGGCGCGCACCTCTGCGTGGATACGTACTCGTACACTACACTGCTGCCCAATAGCAGCAGCAGCTATCAATCACAATGGGAAACCCAAAATACCAAGACAAGCTGACTCTAGCACACTCGCCACGTCGCTTCGCCGCTAAGTCAGAGACAGTCAGCCTTGACTCGGACGCTTGGACGCTACGCGCAGTGCAGCGCACCCAACGCGTCTCTTCGCGGCGTCAGACATCAACAACAGCAGTTGGCCTCGGCGTTTGCTCGAATCTCTGCACGCCCAATAAATTCGATTTTTCCGCATTGGAAGACTGATTCGATTTGCCAAGTTCACATCTGAAAGTGCGATTAGGTAAAAGTCCGAAGCTAAAAAATCGAAGCGCATAGGACACGGCCCAACCTTAACAACGAAACCGAAGAGTAGAAGACAACGAAAAAAAACAAAAGCACACGACCCCGTCACGATTTACAAAGTCTCAACCGGCACACCTGCGACAATTGTTTTTGGCTCCGCTAAACTTGCATAACCAATGTTTTTCCCCAAACGTTGAACAACCTTCCCACGATATGGCGGGGTTTGAAAATTGTGCGCCATTTCTTACCTTGTGCAAAATTTTCACGCTATTCACGCCTTGTGCAATTTCATCCACAGCACATTGGGCACAAGGCGTGGGCATGATTCACCTGTCTGTGCGTGTGTCCGGCTTCGCTGCAGCATCTGACGTTTGAGGATCCCTTCAACCGAGCTATTGAGATAGTTGTACGGCCGCCCTTCCTGAGGCGTGTGACGTCCGGGATCGACTTCAACAGGCCCATCCAAGGAATCTTTTAGCCGGATTCCCTGGAGAGTTTGTCATGTGGGGCTACCTGTAGCTTCAATCAGTCCATCGATCAGGATGTGTGGGCCGTGTCGCTGCGGCATCTGACCCTAGGGCATTTCTGTGATAAACAAATCGACCAATGTAGAGTGGTCAGCCTCGCTACGGCACTCGACATTCGGGTACGTTTTCCACCACCCAATCCATCGTGTGGTGTGGTCGAAATCTCTGCAGCGTTCAACGTTCAGGTAAATTTTCCACGAACGCCTACAAGACGACCGGCGGCCGGCTTCAATGCAGCGTGTGAACTTTTCGAGGGATGTCGAGTAACACAGAAGCCGGCGGGGTGAAGCGGCCGGCTTCGATGCACTGGTTTACCGTGCGCGGGGTCGACAATTGTTTGCTTCGTAGTATCGCTTAGAAGATGATAGCCGCGCAATACGACGAGCAATGCCACGGTAGGGGTAGTGCCTTATAACGTTGGTGCCTTATATTCTCTTCTGAGATTTTTACTCGAAGAACTCGATATTTCACCCGCGGATACAACTAACAAAAAAGTTTGCTCCCGCGAACGTGACTATTACGGGGGTCCATAGTTAACAGGACTAGTTATACACTACAGTACGTACGATTGCAAAAACACATACCTGGTACTTCGTACTGTATACTGCTGCAATCATGTACCTATCGTGCTGAAGGGTAGTTGCTTGCTTGGGGAGCTAAACGGGTCAGAAACATTTGGCCCGACAGGTGCAACCATCACCGTGGGATAAGTCCAATTTCGTCTGCCCGACTTCACAAAATAAACCGCACATGAAAAGAAACGTTTTGTGACTACCTGGAACGTCACAAGAACACAAGACGCAATAAGTCTCTTGATTCAAGCACTACACCCTTCACACCTGATGTATAAACGTTCGTTGCTTTTTCCGAAAGTACCATTTTTTCTTTACCGGCACGCTTGCCCTTCTTGCAAGCCCCGATGAAGACATGAGAAGGGGAAGACTTGTCACGATAATATGGGTACGAGAACCGTTTGTACGTGAGATGGTTCTGACAATACGCAGTTCCTCACAACCGAGGAGAGCTGCCCGGCATATGTCCCTCTATATTTCTCAGTACGTTTCCTCTATACCTAGGCCATGGAAGAGCGTTTGTGATAGGGTTTTTAGCCTTAAGTGTTTTTTGCACTCAGCTCAGTCATTGGTAAGTAGTAGGAGCTCCTTGGATGAGGGTGCCCCCGAAAACAATGGTGGCGTGTCCCGATCGTAGCGCACGTCGGTAGATGTTAGCCCCTCAAAGGGACCCGAGATAGCAACCAGACTACTGCGCTGTTGAGCCGTTTCCTTCAAGAAAGGTTCGTTCAGGTGGTCGGAGGAGAAGTGCAAACGGCTAATATCAACGCTCTCGACAGGTTTCTCAACGATAATCGGACGCCTACACAGAGCGACTACAGCTGCAGCAGTCCTTTCTGTGTTCCCAACATGAAAACCATTTTCATCTGACTCTGTAAGGGCTTGCGCTGCCGCAATGTCGATGGGGTTAATAACTAATCCCGTGTACCTAGTGCCATCGTGACCGTCCATTCGACTAGCATCCGTAATAACGTCCATGTTTTGTCTCCTGCATGCCGGGGACAGCGACAAGGGTCCCAACCCCGACCACTCTGTGCTCGTTTCCGGGGGACGACGCAGTGGACGGCTACACCGATGGTACTAAATTAACTGCACCTGCAGCCGTAGGCGGGACACCTATATCCACGGGTACTACGCCTCTAGAGATGCGCGGGGTCCACAGGCACTACGCCTCTTGAGGCGAGCAAGAAACCAATATTCGCAGCTGCTACACCTGCAGAGGCGGGTGGGAAACCATTATTCGACGTAACTACCCCTCCTACACCAGGGAGGGAGGGCGGGGTGGAAACCAGACACCGAGGGCCCTGCGCTACCTACGTTAAAAAGAAGGGGGTGGGGGGGGGGTTCGAAGGGGGGTCAAGAGGAGAACCAGGCATGACAGGTTCAGAAAGGTGGGAGGGGCAACACCAGACAAAGCTGGCACAGAAGTAAGTCCCGTAGTTGGGGTCGGGTCTTTGCTAGGCGCATACAACCTGATCCAGTCGCGTCACGGGGGAAAGTTGGACGCTTGTTGGACACGTGTGCGCCATCCTTGTCTAGAGTGATGGTTTGTCTCGTTTGTGCACGATAGAGGGAAAACAGGCTGGATCCGATCTCCTCCGTTAGGTACACTTCTTTTTAATTTTATACTTAAATCAGTTTTAGAGCGCATCTTCAGAATGAGGTTAAGCACGTCCAGCGGTCGTGTGGCCTTCCCATCACCAATCAAGATATTCGCTTTACCAAGAGGAATCTCTACCCAGTCATACATGTTGCGAGAGCTGCTGATGGTGTGGTTGGTGGCCTCGTTATCCGACATCCAAACGTCACTACCTGCTAGACCTACCCCACGCCCCCGGCAGTCTCACCGAGAGATTGGCTACCAAGCCTCAACCCAGCCACTCCTACTCCACCAAAACTGGGATCCAACTCGCCTTGTTGCACTGGACGTGCCATCAGTAAATGCGGAGCGCTCTGGGGAGATTAATATGGTCCGAGAGAAGGCGAAGAGGGAGGGGACAGGGCACGGCCGCGGGGTTGCTGATGCTGGTGGGACGGCGGCGGCTGCAGTTGACGTTGCTTGTAGATGTAGGACTCCATCTGCTGCTGAATCGGCGCCGGCGTCGGTGGGGATTGCCGGTGCTCGAGTTGTTGTTGCTCGTAGTGGAAGCACGCCATCTGGTACTGGTACGGCGTGGGCCGTCGTGGCGGTGGCTGGTACTGCTGCGGAGGTTCTGCTGTGGCTGGTACTGCTGCGAAGGTTCTGTTGTGGCTGGTACTGCTGCGAAGGCTCTGTTGTGGCTGGTACTGCTACGAAGGAGGTGACTGGTACTGTCGCTGGTTTTCCTCGTCGTAGTATTGGTCGCCGTAGTCGTCGGCGGCGGCGGCAATATTGTCGGGACCATAGGCGTCGACATAGGCGGACTCGGCGGCGTTGGCAGGAAGCAGCGGCGGCGATGGCAATGTTTGCTGACCTTCCGAGTGGGGCCTCGGCTGCTACCGGCCACGCTCTCTATGCGAGAGTTGGGGGGGGGGGGGAGGCGCCGGTGGTGGTACCCCGGGCGAGGTGGCCCGGTTCCGGGGGACTGTGGATGTCCTGAATCCACTCGCCACGGGCAATGCTGATGCACGTGGTTGAACTCGTTGCAGTTCTGGCATCGCTTACGAGGGTCTACCCCATGCACCGGCGGCTGATTACCCAACGGACGGGGGAGGTTCGGTGGGTATCGGTAGTAGTCGTAACCATGGGGGGGGAGGGCATGCCGGGGGGGGGGGGGGGGGGGGGGGGGGGGGGGGGGGGGGGGGGGGGGGGGGGGGGGGGTTATGATGGCAAACCTCTCCTTTTCCCCTCGGCCGTTTGCCCCCGACCGCCCACATACCCTCCTCTGCCTTCCCTGCCGGCAGCTTTCCTGCCTCCAGTGCTCTACTGCTGCTGGTGTTGATGCTGTTGCTGTTGCTGTTGCTGCTGTTGCCGCTGCCGTGCCTGATGTTGCTGGTGAGGCTGTTGCTGCCCCTGCGACTGGTGTTACTGTTGAGGTTGATGTCGCTTTCTGAGGCTGCCGCTGCGGCTGCTGTTGTTGCTGGGGCTACTGCTGCTGCTGCTGCTGCTGTCCGCCTCTGTTGTCATTTCTCCTGCTCCTGCCTCGTCCGCCTCATCCTCCTCTCCCGCCGTGTGTAACGCCCCCGCTGCCCGAGCCAGACCAGCCCGGAGCAACCAGAGTGTGTCCCGTCCTAGTCCTCTCCTCCTCCTCTCCTGGCCATTTCTATCTCTCCACGAACACTGAGTATCGCATCGTCAAGCACTTTGCAAGTCAAATCTGCGTTCGTTGGCGAATGCTTTTTTATACTCCGAAGGCAGACAAAAGGCTACGGGCAAAGTCGTTGGTTAGTATCTACATCAGAGAATACCACCCCATGGGAAGCAAGCCAGTTTATAAGAAGACTACCTCTGGTAAAAACTCTTCGGCGGATTCGTGTTCCTTCATCCTCAGACTGTACCGTAACCAATTTGCCTGGTCTTCTCGGTAGCAGATTGAAGAGAAAGAAAAATTGGAGAAGACTTTTCATCCCTCACTCAGGCTACCGGCTGCACAAAATAACCGGTTCAGGATGGACGAGTAGGTGTCTAGTTTATCAGCATCCTCGTTGCTACGCGTGCCCAAGCTACCGTCTCCCCCAAAAACGATGTGAACAGGGCCTCACCATTTTTTTTTTTTTTTTATTTTTTATATCATCACTTTTACTTTCCAGCCCTCTCGTAGGAGGTTTTGCCCTCGACGATCTTCTGGACAAGCCGTGGTCACAGGTGTCGTCCCTTCTCCCCCCCGGTACGTGCCTTTAGTTTTTATCGCGCATAGGGTTCAGCATTCCCACTGCTCGTCGATTTTCATCGAATGTACAGCTAACTCACGCTCTCGCGCTTTCCGCTAATCAATTTTATGCAAGAAAAAGTCCCTATGAGCATGCACTCGGTGAGACTCGAACTCACGAAATTGATCTTGATAGGCTCGCGGACCACCTAGCAAGCCACCGGGGACGCCGGTATGGACCATGCCAATCCTATTTTCATAGAGACATCTGTGCTTACGGCTTCTGGGCAACCCTCCTCCAATAAAAAAAACGTGTTATCGGCTGACCTTCAAAAGCCACAATCATCTGCCGTATCTCCTCTCTTTCCAAAGAATCATTCATCGAACACTCGAGGACTACTGCTATTGCTAATGCCAAACGTGCCTGGTAGAGTGGTTGCAGCCCTTGCTGTGCTCGGGCGTAGTCCTACGGGAACTTCTCCGGTGACTGGGTGGCGCTGCTTCTAGGCTCGGTTTCCTGGGGCGTGCGCTCGTTCTCGGTCTCTGTTCGCTTCTTCCTTGCGGCTGGCGTCACAGTCATCTCGCTGGGCTTTCAGGAGCCCTGCTGCATAGGTTTTCGGCAACGTTTGCCTCGATCGCCTTCCGAGTTGGAACAGCGAGGTTCTCCATGATCGACGGGTCCATCTTATATAACAATTAACACGAGCTCTCTTAACATATCAATCAGACTATCAGAATCGATATCCTTGTGAGAGAGATTCTCCCGGCTACGATGAGCATAGGGGGGACACACGGGAGCATGCCATGAAGCGGGGGGCTAAATGTAGAACCAGGGATCAATTTGAAAGCGAAGTGTAGTGGGCGAAGAGGCCTTTCATCCCTTCGTCTGAGGACCCCATAAAGGGAATCCCGACATTGCTTTTACCAACTCATTCAGGAATACATAAATCCCGCCGCGATCTCCAGTTACACAAATCATTCCTATCCGCACTATCAGACTCATCAGAGACTCATCAGACATGGCTACGACTACGACCGACGGCTATGACCGACACCCTGGTCCGTGCGTTGGTAAATACCAAGCCCAAATCCCACCATATCCATTACCACGTCTTCTGGTCCTTGTGTCCAACGTCGGTTCGAGAATTGAATACAATGCACAATGTCAACGCCAGCAGCATGATGCGTTCAAAGCAATATACCCAGGCAAAATACACCA
This sequence comes from Macrocystis pyrifera, assembly GCA_031763025.1. Taxonomy (NCBI): domain Eukaryota; class Phaeophyceae; order Laminariales; family Laminariaceae; genus Macrocystis; species Macrocystis pyrifera. The sequence continues at coordinate 4,594,125 of JASSKH010000009.1, read as the reverse complement.
ACGGCCGCCGCTCTACTTAGTATAGGAGCCACACGAGGCATCCTCTGTGTCCCATGGGTGGAATCACCAACTATTGAAAACGTCAACCGTTTGCAATGGTTGTCAATAGCGTAAGAAACGTCATGCAACGAGTACAGTCTTAATCGTTTGCGCATACCCACCCATGCTACGTTATGCTTTGGTAGGCGTATGCACTCTACCTCCAAACGTTACGTTGCCTTCGTCACTTGCCTGGGTCGATGCCGCTTCTTGATAGGTAGGTTTACCCCACCAGCGGAAAGCGTACGCAACGAGGCAGGCCATGAAACCTCGTCGACTGGCTGCGCGAACCAAACCCCAAACGACAAATACTCCAGGGACGTTGGCCAAACGACGTCCTTGATCGGTTGGTTAAACCGAAACCCAAATTCTAATGACCGCAGTGATCCTGGCCACCGGACGTCTTCAATTGGCTGGTTAAACCGAAAACCAAACTCTACTGTTTGCAGCGAAGCTGGCCAGATGACTTCATCGATTCGCTGGTTAAGCCGACACCCAAACCCTATATACTGAAGCGATGCCGGCCATCGGGAGTTATTGAGCGGTTGGTCGAAGCAGAATCCAAACGTCAAGTACGCCAGGCATGGGGGCCACTGCACCCGGTCGATGTCTTGGTCAAAACGATACCCAAACGACAAGCGCGTTAGCGATTGTGGCCATTCGTACCAGGAAACGTCTTGGTTGAAGCTGAACCCAAATATGATACTACGCAGCGTGGCCGGCCATTTAACACTGCTGATGGGCTCGTTAAAAGTCGGGCCAAACGTCAAATACAGCAGCGAAGCCGGCCAGACAACCATGTTAACGGTACGGTCAGGCTCGACCCAAAACGTCAAATGATTGAGCTGGGGAGGAAATGCAGCGGCTTGGATCGGCGGATTCAACGTTGGCCCAAACATCAAACAATTCGGCGATGGCGGCCAGACGACCCCTTGGATTGGCTGGTCGAACCTAGCCCCAAACGCTAAACGTTGAAGCGATGAAGGCCACGTGACACGGTCAATAGGTAGATCAAAACTGGTTCCAAAGCTCAACCGTTGCAGCAAAGCCGGCCACACAACCCTGTCGATTGACTGGTTGAAGGCGAACCCAAAGGTCAAACGCTGGAGCAACGCCGGCCAGACCACCCGCTGGATCGGCTGGTTGAAGGTAGACCCAAATGTCAAATGCCGCAGCGAGGACGGCCATGTCACCAAGTCGATTGCCTGGTTGAACTGTCCACCAAGCACTAAATTCACAAGCGAACATCAGTCATGCACACCCATCAACACCACGGAACAATCACAACAACACCAAGGGAACAAAACTACCCCCGACCCCGCATACCCCCCGGCGACCAACAACCCCAATCACCCCCCAAAACCCTCAATCAGCGCACACGCTCCACCCACAAGGCACCGCACACAAACCCCTGACCTCTCACACCAACAACCAACACTCCACAATTCAACAGTCACACCCCCCAAACCTGCCACACACACCCACGATCACAATGCATCAGAAACATCAAACAAAAACACAACAAAACAAATCAACCACAAAAACAAGTTCATCACAACAAAGCGGCCGACCACTGGACCCCGCAAATAGGCTGGTTGAAGTCGGATCCGAAGGTCAAATCCCGCAGCGAGCGAGGCCATACTACCCTGCCAATCGGCTGGTTGAAGCACTCTCCGAACGTGACACATACCATCGAAGTCGGCCAGATCACGTCCCGGATTGGCTGATTAAAGCAAGACCCAAACGTTAGCCGCTGTATGGCCGCCGGCCACACAACCCGTTCGATGGGCCGGTTGAAGCTAGACCCGAATGCCGACCGGGGCACAGAAGCAGGCCGTGTGATTTCTCGGCTACGTTGGCTGAGTGAAACCCCAATATACAAGATTCGTAGAGTACCCGGCCACCGAACACCCAGAAGAGGTTGGTCGAATGCACGTCCAAACGCCAAATGTTGGAGCGTGCTTGGCCACTCGATCTCTTTCACTGGCTGGTTGAAATGGTCACCAAACACTAAATGCCGAAGAGAGGTAGGCAATGTGACTCTTTCTATCGTCGTGTTGAAGTCACGTCCAAACATCAAAACCCGCAAAAAGGCCGGCCACCGGGTTTCAAGGATAGGTTGATTAAAGCGATCACCAAAGACGAGTCTCTGCAGCTCGGGCGGCCACACCACTCTGTCGACAGGCTGGTTGAAGTCATTTCCAAATGTCAAATATCGTAGAGAATTCGGCCATTCCAGCCTGTCGACTGGCTGGTTGAATTTCTCCCCGAAGGCTAAACATGTCATGGAAGTCGGCCAGAACACCCTGCCGACGGGTAGATTGAAGGAAGCCCCGAACGTCAAGTGCTTCAGCGATGATGGCCATCTAACCTCGTCCACTGGCTGGTTGAAACGATCTGCGAACGTTAAACGATGCAGCGAAGGCGGCCACACCACCTTATTGACAGGCATGTCGAAGCAGAAGCCGAATGTCAAGTGCTTGAGAGAGGCCGGCCACACAACTCCTTCGATACTTTGGCAGAAGTCTCGACCGAACACCAATTGCTCGAGGCGTGTCGGCCACAAAATATCCTCAACTGCATAGTTGAATGACGGCGCTGTCGTCATTTTCCTCAGTGTCTCCGGCCACCAGGGGTTACTCGTATCCTTGCTGCACTCCTGTGAGCACAACCACTTCCGTATGTGTGCCCTCAGGGAACCGGGTGGTTTGTATAACGTTTTTCTTCCGTCCGCTAAACACACTGGGGGCAAGGCCCAGGTCATCGCGCTCGCGTTCAGTGCCGGAACGCGTGAGGCCCGTCGTTTCGTCCGGCAAGCACCTTGCTGGTGGCGTAGCCATAAAAGCCGTGGTGTGCTAGTGGTGACCACGACATGGGACATGGCGAGGTTGCGGAAAACAGAGCACAGGTCCAAACACACCATCTGCAGGTTCCTTGCTGACACGTACCATTGTTCTCCGTCGTATCCATGCTTAAGGGCTATGCCCAAGGCGTCCAGAGCCAAGTCAAACTGGTCTGTTTGTTGTCGATGAAACAGGGGAGTGATGGCACACGGTGACGGAAGCGCCGGAGGTAGGAAAAACGTACGAGGGTATAAATTGTGTTCAGCGTTCGAGACACAACCAATATGTGCACGACTCGGTCGGACGTCGACAAGAGACGGCGAAACCGCGCTTGTACACTAAAACCAAACCCTTGTGCCCTGACGGAGGAGGTTTTGTGATCGCTTCAGTACTGTGTCTTGTTTGCTTAGTACAAACCAACTTCTCTTGGTACATCACTTTCTGCCGTCATGCGAACATAGTGGACACTATTCTCTTGGGCGGCTACGACGGTCTCCAACAGCCATCATGGGCACGGACCAAAACAGCTAGCTGTCATCAACTGGGATGCGCGACCAATGGTATCTCGCGATTCAAGAAGACACGTATGACCGCCCTCAAGACGAAAACGGATTAGAGCATTTGGGGGCCGATCGCTAGGGGTGAAGTTCTGTTCTTAGTGTGCTATACCCAGTCCGTGTACGGGAGACATGGCTGATTTTGGAGAAACCAAAGCCCCAAGAGGCCAGTAAAGTCTCCCACACAAACACATCATAAATACCGCCGCCTCGAGCCGTACCACACTTGTTAACCGCAATTCTACATCGTCTGTAAGAGGAGTAGTGTTGTGCGCAGCACTGTGAACAGTACGTGCATGACCACAAGCCATGTTTGGTGGCAGTCGCTCAGGTACGCTAGACTTCGACATTCTCGATTTTCGGGCTTTTTGGTCGCATCGGCTCTTCCAACCTGCCACTACTGTGTCAACACACCTCGACTGAACTCAGTATCTCCCGTACGGCCATGCATCGTTCGTTTTTTTTTTCCACGTATAACAATTAATCACGTGTTCTGAACGATGCTGTTCGACACAACCGGGCTGTGGGGATTGCACACGCCGCAGCCGTCTTGTCAGGTTCTTCTCGCCTCTCTCACAAATTCACCTCTTTTGTTTGACGCGTACTGCGATACGGGAGGCACGGTTCAGTCTAAAATCGGTTCTTACGACTGACGAGGCTTCTCGACTACACAAATTCAGCAAATAATATCGCTGCAACAAAAAAAAACAAAATTAATACCAGGTAGTATCTGTTGTACGATACATAAAGGCTATGAGGGTATGCATCGGGATGATCTCTCCTTTTCATGTCACGGTGACCGTAGCGTCTGGATGGGATGATATATATGGATCATTTTCTGGCCGGAAATGTTTGCGCCTGACGGAGCTCCTACACAGAAAGCACTACCCGGTGTCTCGGGTTTGGTTGCACGAATTTCGTTCGTCATACAGTACACCTGCAGTAGGCCACGGGCATGTGTTGCGGTAGAGATTCCTGTAGCGCCAGTTTTCTTCCGAGACTCCTACTTGAGGAGCTCTGTATCCCTCCGAAAAAGATGTTTCGACAAAGACAAAAACGGACGCTTAAGCTCAGCCTTTTGTGAAAGGTGTTGTTCGAACATGTTACCAACGAAACTGACATTATTTACGATATTAGATAGTTCCTCGGTCGTGGAATCCCGTTGGTTCCAGTGACAGTTTGGCCAAAACATGCTACCTCTTTCGTAGCACGTATCCATGGGATTCACAATATGGATTAGGCCTGCATACTGTCCCAACTTCAATATTGGGCAAGGTAGGGAGTTCCTCAAGCAAGGAGGCCAAGCAAATTTAGATGCTGCCTCCACCATGTATCTAACGTGTCTTCATAATAGAGCTCTTCAAGCGACGAACCTCTAGCAAACAATGGGTCAACCCCTCTTCGAAGTAGAATAAACCTTGTACCTTTCGAACACGTCGCCATCACCCCCCGACTGCCGTCGGCTCTGTGCAGCAGCCGCAGCAGCTCGATGCCAGTCCTCCTTGTCTCGAATGCACCCTTTACCGGCACTTCTTACCTCCACAGAACGTTTCGCGCACCAGCTCCCAACCACAGCAGAAGGCGGTTTCGCTCTTATTTTCAGATGAAGCAACAAGAACAGTGGTGTTAGTCGAGCTCTGGACGCACACTGACTCTTCGAACAAGTTTTCCCCTTTTTCTATCTCAAATGATCTGTGGGGCGAGCGGGGGGGGGGGGGGGGGGCGGGGGAGTGTACTCATTATCATGCATGGCCGTAGCCGTATGACCATAGACCCTCGCATCCCTATAATACCGGGACGGAACGCGTCGGGTTTTCACCGGCCAGGCAGGCATTGCTTGCACCAAACGCGAGCGCCGTGAGATGTTGGGCGAATCGCATGAAGGGTGAGCTGCACCCTACTAAGAACCCGATTTTCTTGCATATGGATGACAGCATCAATGAATCTATTTAATTTCTGGTGTGACCACTTCCAGAGACAGCAATGGGTTTACTATGTACCTTCCTCGTGGGTGCCTCACCATATACACACTACGTGATACGATCATCCCCCTTGTGCGGAGTAAAGGTTCTCCCCGCACAAACATGATCTAACTCGACCGCCAGCCGTGGTAACCGCTAAAACAAAACAACAAAACAAAGCGGTACCCTGGCCGTCCAGCTCACGCAGTGAGAGGCGTGCTTTTCAGCGTCGTCGCCAACCGACACCAACCCAACCTGTATATACCAGGTATAGAATATAGGGGGAGGGGGAGGGTGACCAATCCACAAAGAGGAAAGGTGCAGAGGACGCGTGTTACGACAGGGGTAGCACTTATTGACTGAACAAAATTCTGAAAGGCGGGACTACTTGACCCAAAATCGTCGGAAACCTTTTCGGTTTTTAGCTATACAAGTATTCGTACCCCTGTAAGCAGGCCATGCGATTGTTCGTCGGGCTTGTTCTTTCATTTTTCTCGAACTGGCTTAGTATTCGTTTAGATCTCCTCCAGCGAACAATTTCAGGTGAAAAAGGTGCGCACCTCTACCTTAGTATGTGTCACGGGTGAATACGTAAATACTCGTCGCCAAAACAGAGGGAATAGCAAAGACCTACAGTCGTTGGACAGCACATGGACCAATCAATGCGCCAACTCATGTTCGGCCATGGTCAGGTATATACCAGGGTTGACCACGGGATATTCCGCGCGCATCCGCCAACGAACGACCCATCGCGCTGTTCAAGGATGGACCTATGGCGTCACCAATGGAAAATCTCACAGATACCCGCTGTGGAAACGGCCCAAGGCAAAGTTCATGGATGAGCCCATCGGGTACGCCACGGTTAACCACGGTGAGCTTCACGAGTAACCCCAAGGGCTGACTCACCGTCGATGCCATGGCTTCACCATGGAAGACACCACGGCCTGCACCATGGATAGAGTCATCGTTAGCGTTGGACTACAGCTTTCTCCATGGAAAGTCCCATACCACGCACCGAAACCTCAACAATCCAAGGATTAACCCATTGTAATATAAACCATGGGGTACACAATGTGCCTCCCCCTGCCACCCCCTGCCATGGATTTCTCCATGGTTTACACGATGATTCATTATGCATGCCATGATGTCATGGCATTCGCCATGGTGTGCCCAAGGGTCACTGGATTTTGCATGGGCTCTTTCCTTTCATGTTCTGTAAAACGTCCGTGAAATGGGGCACGAGACAATCATGGACCACGTGTCGTGTCCATGGAACAATCAATGGGACGTTCCATGGGGTGTCCCACGACGGTCGTCAAGAACACATACCGTGTGATACCTCACCGACGGTATGGTCTCGCGGGATGCGTCATGGCACATGCACCGCGGGGCCAACTATGGGAAACGGCATGACAGTTTTCGTGGAACGCGCCATGAGTAAAACGAGGCATATGCCGTGGAAGCTACTTTTATTTTGTGGCTTGACCCACGGACGCAATGTCCATGTTGGCAGTTTTTTCCCGGGCGCCGTGAAAACGATCCACGAATAAATCATTGCGTGCCCCATTGGTGCATCATGGACTAGACGGCTGCTCTCGCCAATGCCATGGGATGTACCATGACCCACACCATAGAAGCATTGACTGTGCCATAATACATTCCGCGTGACACGATGTTTCCATGGGTTCCACCATGGCATACCCCACGATTGACCATGGATCGACTATGTACGGAGTCCATGAACTGTCCAGCTAGTGCCATATTGAGGCCCCAACTTACGGTTTTTTTGTGGCCATAGCAACATTTCCGCTGTTGTTTAGAAATATCAACAAGCAACTTAACCTTAAGTCCTGTTTTGGACTACTGTGGTGTCCGGAATATATAGCGGAGCGGGAAGTGATTGCTTGTACCCCATACGCAGGTTAGATTTCTTTCCACTACTTGTGCGGGCGGGAGGACAGCATGTACTACAGATACACCCTACCCACTAAGCCAACAGCCAGCCACTGAGCTAGCAGTCATCGCTGACTGTCTGTCGGCTTAGCAGTTAGGGTGCACTTCTAGTTGCGTATATCTAGTACGCCCTTTGCGTTCATGATATCAGAGTTGTGTTACTGTCATCACGATCGATGGAGTGCACTGCAAACAAATCCCACAGTGTCTTCCATCGAATTTGACCGTTAGTATTGGTTTACGGTCGGGAAGTGTCTCTGGAAATTCTTGAATGTTGCTGACGCCTTCCAAGTATTAGGCGCTCAAGCGAACACCGTTGCACGTGGTTTTGGTACCGCGGTTATAGGTGCTGGTTTACGGAGATCGAGAGGTTACATTGTGTGAGGAGGGACTGTTGTTTCGGACTCGCTCTTATGTGCAGGAACGGTCGGCACAAAACGTTGTGCAGGATACGAGTCTTAATGGCGAAAGCTGGTCTTTCGGTCGCCCTGCGGACCTCGAGCCCCCCGAAAGGTTGGGGTTCCAGTTAGGGGTAGAGTTAGGACTGGGGTTACGCCTGCGGTCGTGTTGGTCTCGGCGGGCGTGCAAGGTGGAAACTGGTGCCACGCATCCTGCACAAAGTATTGGGCCGACCAATCCTGCCCATGGCAGAAGCGTTGTGTTGAGGAGTACATGCATGTTTCCTTGGCGTGGGTATGGCTTTCTCTACGGAACAGTTGTTGCACCTGTTAATAGTACGATACCTGGCCTGTGATAAAACGACACTGCCCGTGAATATGCGTTGGTGGAGTCTATGACGACAACGCAAGGATCACGCCTCCTGTGGTTTGTGTTCTGTGTGAGCGGAGTCTGTGGCACATAAAGTCATGGCTCCCGTGTTTGCCCTTTTTTCGCTACTGTAGTGCAAAACGGTAGGCCGCGTGGGAAAGTAAGGAACCCAACAACAGCAGTACGTACGTAAAAAGCACCAGTAATGATTTCGCCGTATATGCATTCGTCGTTTGTACGCGAGTGACACCAATCACTCCAATACCAATATGATCGCCGACGAGGCTATCCACAACAACACCTGCAAAAGACTCACTCAAGATTCCAGCAAAACCCAGTTTTGATCTTAATACACCGCTGCGTCCTTTCTACCGTAAGGGTTACAGAAAATAGGTACCCGGTATACGAGGTATATTCTGTAGTATGTGCTTGCTACGATGCAGTACGTGAATATGAAACACATACCTGGTAAGCAGCTACTGTACAGATGAAAGAAGAGGTATCCCAGACAAAAAAAAGTAGACAGATGCCACCATTTCCAGCCTGTGAGTTTGTGATCTTCCTTTTGAAGCCTTTATTCCTTTAATAAGCCTCCGCCACGTCCAGCGTCCGTCTTTTTACCCCATAGTGAATAGATACAACCTCTGCGGTGCTTTGAGACAAGAAATAATTATTCCGGTGACTCGCCAATGCAAGCCCCAAACATGCTTGATTCGAGGAAAATATACTACTATCCGCCAAAAGGTCTTTTTTTTGTCCAAATATTTTCCGTCAATACTGGAGGTGCTGGGCTGCATTTAAAGTCCTAAAGCTCGTGATTCGACAATGGGAGCACTGGATTACACTTTCAACTTTTCGAGGCGTACGTAGAATTTTTAATAGTACTTTCGAGGAATGATACTGTCAGCCCTGGCCTATACCCTGTATTTTCCAAGTTTGGCACAGAGACTACTGGGCTACACAGGGGTCCCCGAAAACAAATTCCGACACACCACTACCGATGTTTTGAGACCCAGACAGGGCGGGGGGTGAACTAAACCCAAGTAAAATACAAATCTGAAAATCAACGATTTTCTTAGTTTTGTCCATAGATGCCGCCGCACTGGTTTGTTCTTTTATTCAGACACTGGGAAGGAGTGAAGGTCGTTCACTCTGTTTTGTCTAGCACCCCTTGGGTTGTATTGAGTACTTTCCAAGTTTAATGTTTGGAGTAGGTTGGCTGTACGCATTGAGGGAGTTCGAGGTGAGGCCGCCCTCCAATAAGCCCTCGGTAGGATCCGCTGAGGCCGATTGGAGCGCCCGGCGGGGGGCGTGATAGACCCCTGCCGATGTAGGGCCCGCCGGGGGCAAGCATTGGACGTATATGCGTGGACGCACCCCTGATTTGTACATGTCTGTTGCCCGCTCCTTTAGCCGTATTCTCGGGGAGCTTGCATCAGACTGGCTTCGAATATTATGCTGAACGTGCCAACAAATAAAGACAGAGCTGCGATCGTGATAATATGCACGTACTGCTGTACTGTTGTAGCGATGTATGCAACGATCAATGAGAACCCATGTTTTCCTCCATGTATAATGGGTTCCTTTTTTTTTTTTCCGCAGCCTGGTTCGTCCTCTAAAAGCAGAGCACAGAGGCAGGCGTTTATACTGAAACCACTGTATACAAAACTGACAAGGTGTATGGGCCACAAAAAAAAAACTGACGTATGTGCAATAATATAAATAATACAGTGTGAGTGTCAAGTGGCTTAGCAAAAAGAGCCGTCAACAAAGTCGCCTACCACGAGCGAAAAAGAACCCCTGTACAGTGTCCCCCGCGGCGAAACGGACACAGTTTTTTCCACACAGCGGCTTTCTCGATTATCCTAAAGGACCTACCGAATCTCGAGTTTTTTTCCTTCGGCAATATGCACACTGCTGTCGCTATTTTTGTTTTGTGCGGCGAATCATCATGCATGGTGCGGGGCTGAAAAAAGGACGTGAGTCAAGCCGCATACACAGAGCCTCCGCCGAATGATGGGCTGCGCGCTATTCTGACGAAATTCGTGCACCAACCAGGGCCTCATTTCGGCGCCTATATGTTGAACTCTCTATGGTTCGTACGCGCGGAATATAGGAATCTATTATAGGTAAACGTGTAAGTATCCAAGATCCGATCAAGCAACTTGCAGGAAACACGTCGATTATCCCAAACAATGCTATTAATACAGTAACTTCCTGTACTATTATACCTGTACGTACTGCCCAACACAAAATATCACCGATTGTTGAAAACGTCGTTTTCTATGTACACACGAGTCTACCTGCGAGTTTTGCCAACCTACTGCAACATCGACCTGCTCTCTTGCCTTGTGCCCATGTATAGTTTTGTCGTACGTATTTTAATAGCAGCTGAGTATACGCACGCTATATATACGAAACGCATCGCCTCTTCTTCCGAAGTGCGGACGTACGCAGGAGGGGTCAAGGAGACGGCTACCGAATTCATCCGTCGGCGAGTGAGTCAAACGTACGTGCGATAACGAACAAATACAGGGTCCCCCTCACCCCGGTGTGGTTAGCCTCGAATGCTGCTAGGGTTGAGTCCTTGAGTTCGAGTCCCGTCATCGCGGCATCGTGAATACATCTGCGAAAGAAATAAGGAATCAACCGCTTGTCGCGCGTGGCGCAGCTAGGCGCAATTCGGCGCGAGTCGGTAAGGGAAGAAAATCCTGAAGTCTTCTCGCGATAGAAAAACGAAATAGGCCTATGGCGGGAGCGGGAAGGAGGGAGGGGAGTCTGCTATATGCAACCCCAGACGGGAAATTCGACTGAGGGGAAGAGATGAAGCAAGCACGAGGATATGCCAGTACCACTGCTGTAACTATCAACACTGCAAACAAATGGAAAATGAAAAATGGTCGCCATCAACAGCAGGTACGATTACCTCGTGCCGGCACCTACCTATAGGCGACCTTGTATTGCAGCAGAATAGTATTAGTATAGTGCTCTCGCCGAGTATCCGGTACAGACATCGTGGGAGCCGGAAAACGTATACCACCCACCTTTCTCTCCCGTGCTGGAGGTGCTTGGGGTGGTAGCAGTTTTGCGATGTTGGAAGATCCCTTTTGACGTGACTGCACGAGCTGGTAGTTTTTTTCGTCAGGTGCTCCGATCGTCGGGTCTTCCTGGGGAAAATAGGGGCTCTTTGTTAATATACAACCGACAATTCACTACAGCAGTAGTAGTAGCCAGTAGTCCACCGCGTTGCTGATCGGCAACATTGACGTCTAGCTAAGAGTAGCCGGTACGTACATGAAGCAGCCTATCTACACTCCGTAAGTTGAAGTTCTATTGAGATGACGGTACGCTCAGTCACGTACGTAAAAGCGGCGCAGTTACAGTGTAGAAAATTCCCAGAAAAATACATCCCATGTATCATGGTATGTTGCTATTAATAATCCATCGTCGATCGTTGGTACACGTACATACAGCAGTCAGTAGTCGGAACGTTCACGAACAGGCACCACAAGGAAAGTTGCTATGGATAGGTCGGTGCAACGATTCAGTATTACGGGGGGCCATAGTAAATGGGACCAAATATTATTACTGTAGTAGTATTAATAGTAAAAATAGGGAAATGTGTAGGTTTTTGTGTGCACCGTAGGTGCTATCTACTATGGTCGTCCGTAATAAAGTGTATATGTTAATAGTCGTAGAGCCGGGCGTGGTCAATGCTGGTTGCGGAAAAGCGCCTACCAAGCGCACAACCAACCTGTTGTGACCTCCGTCTGACAACGTATAGATGGTGTGTTCTTCATGTTGGCCGAGAGAGAGCCATATTGGCACATGCCAGTCAGTGTCTTCCTCTTCATGGGCGTTGCTTCGTCCGTGGAGGAACTATATGTCTTTGAGTGCGTATGCATGTTATTCTTTTTCCTTCTGAACAACAGCCTTTCTGGTCTCCTTGCGTCGGTCTGTTAACTTAGTTTTTTTTGTGCTTTTCTTTGTTATTTTCTGGTCTCACAGGTGGCCACTGGAGTACCTTGAGAGCGTACTCTGGTGGACCTTAAGCAAAAACACCTTGAGCCACAAATCTCAAGGTCGATCATAGCCCAACGTGAACATTCACAACGTCCCCGGATTGTCGAATGTACGCGTCACAATGTTCTCAGGTTCGGAAACGTACCAGGTCAAGGTGCTGTGTTTTTTGTTTCACGGCTGACAGCACAACAAAAATCGAAATCGAATCGAGAAACAAACCACAAAATGAAAAACGCTAAAAACAAAGCAAAATCATGACATCCGGGCAAGAAAACGAAACACGAAAACATACCGAAATTGATGGAGAAAAATGATATGTACACGAAAAAAAGTATAACTAAATCGGATAAGACAACATAGACTAAGTGCAGTGCACCCACAACAACATGTTACACCAACTGACGACAAGTCTTATTGTATGGTCAACAATGAGATGTTTTTTTCCTGTAGGTATGTACATTTTCTGGTCCCCCTCGCTGTTTTGCACTGCACAAAACCGACACCATATGCGATACATGCTCTACACGCAAAAATCACCCAAAACGTACGTTGAAATTAAGCAAAACATGTGAAACTTTGGCACATACCACGTTCGGGGAAGAATGTTTTGTACTGTTTTTCATACTTGAAAAAATAATTCCGCGTCTACTCTGCAATAAACGAAAAGTTGCCAAAAATAACACTATACAAATAATTTGATTAAAAGATGCGATCGACGCAAAACTCACCTCTTGTACGATGCAGACATCATTATTGCAGATACATACCTGGTAGCCGGCAATTCGCAGTTTAACTGCACCCATTGTCAACTTCATGCCCCTCTTCCCCGTCCCTTCCTTCTTCTCTATCATGTCAACGATTCAGTACCCATTTGCAAGCCCCAAATTTCATTCGTTCAATATTCCATGTTATATTTCGTCAATATATCATACAAACAACAAGCGGTATACAATTAGGGCCACTCCTAACGAACAAACAAAATCACGATTCGTGAGATTTTTGTCGTGAATCGTGATTTTTTTGTCGTGAATCACGACAAAATAAATCACGATTCATGGCGCCAATTTTTTTGGCTGTTCCCTAAAAAAAAAACAAAATCAAGATTCGTGACATTTGTCGTGTCTCAAAATACGCCTGATCAAGGCACTACGCAACCCACGTGCACCAACAGTATCCGATGGTCGGCATTGGGGGCATGGCAGACTCTGCTTCGTACGCCGCTTGCAAACAACGGGCGGCTACCCAAAGACACCGCTGGGGGCGGGCTAACGAGGAGGTTGTGGCCTCGAAATTTCCAGAAGGAGGAGCCACTGCTGGAAGACAAACGCGAAAATGACCTGGGGGACGTCACAGGCCAGGCCGAGCAGACGGCCTGCGAGATGAAACCTCGCGAAACGAGCTTGGCCGACGGCCGGTGAAGTTGGAATCTCGCAGGCTGGGTCAGGCTTCGGCCCGTGATTCGAATACGTCACGGGCTGGGCCAGGTGCGGACGGCCCAGCCCGGCCTGACCGTGCCACACTCTCGAGAGCTTGCTCCACACCCCCAAAAAACGTTGGGTTTGAAATATCAGAACTTTAACTATTTGAAAAGATCACGAAATGCGACGTTTTTCGGCTTTTTTCGTTAGAACTGTAATGTCACGGATAGTGATGCCAAAAATCACGAATCGTGATTTTTTTTCGGTTCGTTAGGAATGGCCCTTAATCAAAAAATGTGATAGGTGTTGGAGAAAACAAAAACTGAAACAATCGTTGCAAGAACATCCACACAAACCTAACGACACCGTCACATGTAACCAAACGTTTACGACAGGACGTCCTACAATCGAGGTGTGCATTCGTTACGTTACGCAAGCGTCGCGGTATACGTTTTTCCTGTCACCGCAACGTGCTAAGGTTGTGGTTTGGCCACAACGTCCCGCAACGTACCCAAGTGGCCACCTGTGCTCGCTTGCGCGGTGGTGTTGTCGTACCCGCGGTACGCTGGCATTTCACTTGCTTGACCCAGCTTGACCCATGAAATGGCGAGTATTTTCGTTATTTGTCTCATTCCTCTGCATCGCAGTCTGTGACCACAGAATTAGTATCTCTAGGACAAGGAATCAGGACGGACACTGGGTGTACTGATGAAGCTGGGTAGAAAGGACGATTTACAGTACAGTTACTTAGGAGACTGTTTCGATAACACAAGTTTGCATAACGTGTAACGCTGTCGTTAGGTTTGTGGATGTTCTTGCAACGTTTGTTCGAGTTTTTTTTTCTCCAACACGTATGACACATTTTGCGATTTACAGTAGTTGCATATCGTATGTGTTGTTATATTACAATACCTGGTATGGAATATTGAACGAAGGAATTCTGGGGCTTGTGGAGGGGTACCGAGCTGGTGGCATGTTGAGAAGAAGGGATGGGGAAGATGGGCATGAAGTTAACGATGATGGGTGCAGTTGCGAACTGCCGTTTACCAGGTATCTGCAATAATGATGTTTGCGTCGTGCGAGGGGTTAGCTTATGTCGATCGCAGTTTCGGACCAAAATATTTGTAGCTATATTTTTGGCACTTTTTCGTTCAATAATACAGAATAGACGCGGAATTCATGAAAAAAAACATGAAAATACGTATTAAATAGTGCAAAACGTTCTTCTCCGAACGTGGTATGTGCCGAAGGTTCATATTTTCGCTTAATTTAAACCTACGTTTTGGGCGGTTTTTGCATGAATATAGAGCATGTGTTCGCATATATATGGTGTCGGTTTTGTGCAGTGCAAAAAACCGAGGGACCAGAAAAGGTATGTATGTGTACCTACAGGAAAAAGCAACACATTGTTGACCATACAGTAACAAATCACAAGGTGTTGTTTATGTTGTGGGTGTATGCATTGCACGATGATGTCTTCTCCAATTGAATTACGTAGTACTTTTTTTCGTGTACACATCGTTTATTCCCGATTACATCAAGTATTGTTTTGGTTGTCCACTTCCACGAAAGAATGCTTGATATTAATTGAAGAAGCCGAAATGGTGGGGGGGGGGGGGGTCTGCCCTGGCCCGTCCCCCCCCAACTACTAATTGACCACTATGTGCCTGTGCTTTCGGGTGGCTCCGTTTCTAACGCCCCGTTCGTACCGGGAACCCACCACGATTGCTAACCGATTATGTGATGATTCCGTTTCTAACGGCCCGTGCGATCGGGATTATGCCATCACTTAATCGACCACCACTTCCGCGTGCTTTCTAGTGGTTCCGTTTCTAACGGTCCGTGTGATCGGGAACCCACCACGAAAACCAAACGATTAATATGTAATGATTCGGTTTCAAACGGCCCGTGCGATCGGGATTAAACCATTACTAATCGACCACTGTGTCTCCTTCCCCTCCGTTTGCCCATCCGCCGTGGAAATTTGTTGCGGGAGGGTGGGGGAAAAAAACAACAACTAGACGACTCCCTGTTTTCCCTTGCCCGGTTCTATTCAGCTCGTGCAGGGCCGTGCCCGTCCGCTATCTATTCTGGATACTCGCTGCACCGACGACCCCGCTTCACACCGCTCTACCGCTGCTTGCTCGTATCTGAACTGCGTTGGTCTTTCTTAATCGATCATCCGGAACTTCTATTATTTTTCATTCTTACCCCCGTACTAAACATCCCTTGTTATTATATGGGAATCCCTCCGAAACCGTCTCATTCCTTCACTGGTTTACCTTTTCTACCCGTTACCCCCCAAACACCAGGTTGCCCCTACGACAACCTTCCTCTTTGGTTGTCCACTTCCACGAAAAAATGCCTGATATTAATTGAAGAAGCCGAAATGGTGGGGGGGGGCGGGGGGCTGCCCTGGCCCGTCCCCCCCCTGTATGCGTACGCCTTCCTTACCCCTATATAAAATAGCCGGAGGGAAGAGAGAAAAGGGGGGGGGTCGCCTCGTCCCTTTTCGCTTGCTTACGCCTCCCCCCCCCTCCACACAAACGAAGCGCGGTCGACCTCTTTACCGGTCGCGCTCCGCTAGTGGAACGCCTCCCCTCACGAGACCGCGGTTCCTTTCCCCCTTCGTCCGGATATGTGTAAGGTCTGTTCGGGTATTTTGCAGCCTCCCAAGCGGTGCTTACTATACCGGGCGGAGTAGCACCTATAGTATTTAACCCCATCTCGTCCCTTGTCCTGGCTGTCTCTCAAACCCCTCCCCCCCATGCTCCAACACCTCTGATACCCATACAGGATCTTCCATGTTAGCCCTAACGTACACCATAAACGAGTCCGGCGACCATCTCCCCTCTTTCCTAATCACTGCCTCTGGCACTCTTCTCGCGGCCAGTCTGGTTGCCCCCCCTATTCTCCCCGAATGCAACGCGAATTCTTCCCTAATCAGACGTGCCCCCGCTCCTCTCCCCTCTTCCTTCCACCTCCTCCCTACACTGGCAAGACCCTTCCTCCAGCACTGGGTTGCCTTCCCCCTGGCCAGACCCTCCAACCGTCCGTTCCTCGATATGACATCAAAGGGGCTTCCCTTGTCAACTCCCGTCATTGTACATTTCGAAATCTCCACCAATAGTCCCACTGCCCCTCCTTCCTCTCCTCCACCCCGTCCTGATCTTGCCCTGACTAGTACCGCTCCTTTTCTACCTTGATCTCTCTTCGATCCCCTGAACCTCACCTCTACCTTATTTGCCTCCGAACGCTACCCTCTGCCAGTTGATCGTTATCTCTGAAAAACGCGACATCCCCCCTCCTTATGCAGTATACCTTGTGATACACCCCTCTCTCCTTGGCAAACAATTCTGACGCTCGCAACATAAAACAAATAGGACAGTGGCAGACCTATCCATAACACCCTCCCCCCTTGCCCCCATGATGCAGTGCTTCCATGCATCCCCTTCAACATCCCCCAAGTCAATGGTCTTCTTACCCTCTGCTGACTACCCGTCTCTACGTGTGCCCTCTTGATACCTTGCCTCACCGATCTGATCAATGGGTTACTCATGGGCACCGAAAGCCCCACGAACTGCTCATGGTAGAAACTAATCGCCACTAATTTGCCTACTACCGTCGACTCCTTGTTCCCTTTTTTCTGCGCAGCAGTACCCCATGAACTCGACCAACTCCCCCACTAACTCCATCTCCCCCATGTCTTTCTGCAGCCAACACCCTTCCCGACCAACAATCTCCAGCTCACCCACATCCCCCAATTCGCCTCGTAAGTTTTTCGAGACGAACCTGCAACTCTTTCAAATGCGTACTCTCTCGCAATATCTCCGAACACACTAGCTGCTCCCCGATCCCAGTTCCTGCACCTGCCAAGCGATTTCGGGACATTCTGCGTTCTGTTTCTCGGGAACCTGTTCCTCTCGCCACCTAGTCAGACCATCTGCCAACCTGTTATCGACCCCCCTACGTACGTGCCTTGCCTGAAACACCACCTTCCAATTGCTTCCAACGCCCCCATCATTCTCATCAATGCCCCTACCCTCGCTTGTTTTCCCCCCCTCCACGACACCTCTTTACCCAGGTTACAGCTGCTTCGTTATCTGCCCTCATCAAAACTGCCTCCCCCTTCCTCCCCGGTCTCTCCCCCCTCATGTCTACCATTACGAACGCCGTCACCCCCATGGCCATGACCTCCAACAGGCTAATGGAAATTAAATCAGCTACCGCCTGCCCCCCCTTTATCGTACGTTTCTGCACCTCTTCTGGCAGGGCGAATCTCCAGTACACCCCCGTTTCCATGCACAACCCCCTATCGCCGTCAATGAAGCGTCCGAAAACCAGGTTCTACTCGGCCGCTGCTTCACGAAGCTGAAAGACGGTGCTGTTATGCTCTCTCCCCCGTACCCTCCCCCCGTCTCCAAAAACCATCTCCACCATCCCACGTCTGCCATGAACTCCCGCGACAACCGTAGAACTCGTCTCGCTTCCTTCTGCTTTCTGAACCTACCCCACGCACCCCCCCCCCCCCGGCCCGCTCCACCCCATCAAGATGCATATTAGATAACTGCAGAAGCCGACGGACGAAGTACCGTCCGGGCCGGATTACAAAGGATGCGTGGTGCAACTTCCCTGCTAACACTAGTACCTCCCTCACCGTTGCCGCCTGCCGCCCTGCTGCCCAATCTGCCAATCGCGCGCGTAATTCGTCCACTTTCGTTTCGGGAGGGCAATAGTCATGCTCTCTGTGTCAACATCGTACCCCAACACCTCTTGTTGCGTTGCCCAGCCTGTCACCGTTTATTTTTTGTTTCGAAAGTAACGGCTCCTCCCCTTCTGGCCTCTCGCCCATAGCCTGCTCGTGGATTTCCGCTAGCGATCGAGACAAGTCCAAACACCGCGCCCCTTCCGGATCCCACTGAACTTCTACTGAGATGGCATCATCTATAAAAAAAAAAAAAAAAAAAAAAACACAAAGGCTGGGTCGTCCTGCTCTCCCCCGTTCGCTGGCCGCACTACGCACTCTGCCGGCCACTGGGCTACTGGACGCCCCGTTGCCTGCGCAACCGCCACGTGCTCTACCGCGCGGTTCCCGCCCTCGAGAACGACGCGGATGCTCTCGTGGTGTTGCGTTGCGCATACTGCATCGCAGCTGATATCACGCCCCACCACCCCGGACTACCCCTCCACCCAAACTTCAAGCGCAAATCGACGTAAAGGTACTCCCCCCAATACGTACCCGGGACACCCGCAGTCCCGGAACCTTCTCTGCTTGCTTCTTTGGGAAAACAATCGCCCTGCCCCCCGCCACGTCCGCAACCGCTTTTTCCCACACTGCGTCGCTAAATTTCTGCGCGCTTGAATGGTTTCCGTATGCAAGTTCCTGTGTAAGGTCCCCCCCGGTCCCAACGTCTACCGGTACCCCCACGCGCGCTATGTGCGTCAACTTGTCGATTTCCGGGAATTGGTGCTTGTCCCCGAAGAACGCTTGTACGCGCTGTCGGTCCATATGGGGTGCCCCCAACCATTACACAAACCCCCCTACCCCCTCTTCCCCCGCCCCGGTTATCCGCGACAAAACTGCCCCAGCCGTCGTAGCTAAACTCGCACTAAGCTTGCCGCCTTCACCGATTTCCCCGACACCTTCCCCAACAACCCCTGTGCAACCTCCCAACGCTTCTGATCTTCAACGCGCCGGCCGGATATCGCACCTGTTTCTGACAAAACCACCGCGCGCTCCCTCCCCCGAAGGCAAAATGGTCCCTCTGCGCGAAATTCCTCACACCAACGTTGCTCAGCGCTGCTACCTGCTGTGTCCCTTCCCCCTTGACGATGAAAGTCCCTGTAATTGTACCCAAGGCGTCCGCCGAATCAAAGGGTGGGGATTTCCCATCCCCGCGCAGTGATGACCAGACTGCTGTTGTGCGGTTGCTCTTGCGCCACATCGTCTCCGCTACTGATGGCTTGCTTCCTCCCTCCCCGCTTCCCCACCCCCATCCTTCCCCCGCCCCCCCCACCCTTGCAACCCGGACGAGAAATTCGATGCTCCCCCCTCCCCCCACTGCGGCCTGGTGCTGAGTAATGAACTGCTGCCGTCCCCCCATCCCGGAGTTGCTTCGTGCTGCGGCTGCCGGTGCAACCTCCGTGCTCCCCTCTCCCACGGACTTGTCTCCTCCCCCGCCCACCCCCATTGTCCTTCGGGTGCCCCCATCTGCCGCTGTCGCGACCCCGACACGTCTATCTCCCACTCGCTTACATCCCCGAACCCCCCCCAGGCCTGACTGCTGCTGCTGCTGTAGCCGCATGCTTGGCCGCTGTTGCTGCTGTCGCGGGTTCGGTACTCCCTCGCCCCAACCTATCCCCCTCCCCCCCTCCCTCCCGCCCGCGTTTTCCCTGCCGCATTGCTCTGATGCCCAGCCTTGCTGATGCTGCTGCTGCTGCTTGTGGTCCCACCCCCACCGTATGCCCACCCTTCTTGCTGTGGTGCCCACTTTTGCTGTAGCTGTTGTGGTGTGCCCCGGCTATGCGGCTGCTGCAGTGCCTACCTCTGCTGCTGCTGCGGCGGTGGCGGGCCTCCCGGGCGCCAGGGTGCATGTGAGGGCCCGTTAAAGGTCGTGAGCTGATGGATAGCCCGCCTCCCCCCCGCCTCCTGCTGATACGAACTCCCTCCCCCCGACCATGGGGGGCCCTGAAACTCGTTTCCGGGGAAACAAATGGTCGTTGCGCTGCGGTGGGGCATGTTGCATGGAGTTGGACTGCTCGTGGTTCCCTTACGAGCCGTTCCCCCGCCCCCTACCCGACCGCATGTGAGCTCCTTGGTGTACTGTCGGGCTACCCTCAAAGTGCACGTTCCTACTCGCGTACCCAGGCTACTCAGGGTATTTGCTCGCACTCTACCGTCGTCGTTGTTGCCCGACCCTCCTGCTGAAGACTGATCGTCCTCCGCGTTACCGGCTGCCCCGTTCCCTTGGGTCGACCCCCGCCTTGGCCCTGGGCCTCCCACAAGATTGTCGTGCTCCTCGTCCTGCTGCTGTATCGCGGTAAGAAGTTCCCCCCTCCTGATCGTCGACCCTCCCAACGCACAGGCTCAATGACTGCTGACCACTTGACGACTCCTTGACGTCCCTTCCCCTCTAAAAAACAACTAGACGACTCCCTGACGTCCCTTGCCCGATTCTATTCAGCTCGTGCAGGGCCTTGCCCGTCAGCTATCTATCCTGGATACTCGCTGCACCGACGACCCCGCTTCACACCGCTCTACCGCTGCTTGCTTGTATCTGAACTGCGTTGGTCTTTCTTCGTCAATCATCCGGAACTTCTATTATTTTTCATTCTTACCCCCGTACTAAACATCCCTTGTTATTATATGGGAAACCCTCCGAAACCGTCTCATTCCTTCACTGGTTTATCTTTTCTACCCGTTACCCCCCAAACACCAGGTTGCCCCTACGACAACCTTCTCTTTTTATATCGTGTTTCATTTTCTCCAGGTTTCATGTTTTTGCTTCGTTCGTTGTTGTCGTTTTTCATTTTTTGGTTTGTTTCTCGGTTCGATTTCGATTTTCATTTAACTGTGCTGTCAAGTACCACAGCCGTAACAAAAACAAAGCATTTTGACCTGGTACGTTTCCCAACATAATAAGTACATTGTGTCGCGTACATTCGATAATCCGGACACGTTGTGAACGTTTACGTTGGGCAACGGTCGACCTTGAGATTTGTGGCTCAAGGCGTTTTTGTTTAACTATGCTGTCAAGTACCACACACAGCCGTAACAAAAACACAGCATTTTGACCTGGTACGTTTCCCAACCTAAGTACATTGTGACGGGTACATTCGACAATCCGGGGACGTAGTGAACATTTACGTTGGGCAATGATCGACCTTGAGGTTTGTGGCTCGAGGTGTTTTTACTTAATTTAGGTCCACCAGAGTAAGCTCTCAAGGTACTCCAGTGGCCACCTGTGACTCTGTTCGGAAGAAAAAGGATGCTGTATTAACTCAGTTCCGGGCCTTCAGCTAGTCTAAGATACAGGATCGCTAGCATCATCATCGACATGTCGAACCTCTGATACGGGATTGCTAGCATCATCATCGCCATGTACTTGTGCTCGAAATATGAATGAATTTAATTAGTGTTGTCAGGCCGGTTTTATATCCTGCTGGTGGCTTTTGACGTTGCGGTACGGCTTCAAGGTGTCTGTGAACTTCAGAATTTACAGCCAAGCACTTGTGCTCGGCGAGGAACACCACCCAAACTCCCATACAATACCTCTTTGACGCCTGTTCGCAACGTTGACATCACGATAATTCACGATCCTAGAGACAAAATAGGGGATTTTCAATTTCTGACGGGTGACTGTCTGCAGTACAAGCATTGGAGGGCAGCCCGTTGGGGATTGGGAACCGGATGGACGTTGTCCGAGAGTCGTGCTTTCCTTATAGCTACGACTTTGAATTGGCTCGACATCCCGGCCAGTTTTTAATTGACTACTATCACGGGGGACCATAGTAAATAGGACCTACGGTACGCAAAAAAACTATATATTCACCTTTTTTTTTACTAACAATAGTTGGTCCTATTTACTATGATCCCCCATAATAGTGTTATTCAGTTTGCCATCCGACAAAGTGCAGCGCGTATTTCACTTGTACCATCCACATATACAAAATGGCGACTACTGTAGAATTCCATAACCTAAAGAATGGAAGGTCTTATACTATTAGATCTGAATATTTGACAAACAGTATATCGATAAAGCCGTCCTCTTCATGAATGACTCTACCCTGGCTCCTGACCGACGTATAACAAAGTCATATCTGAAAGGTTGAAAATTAGTTCTGCCATATCGATCAAACACAACCAAGTGACGAAATCGTGTTTCCCCCCAAGAAAAATATCGATACACTCACCGCACAAAGACGCTGCTCAACGACCGGCTATATAAATTGTTGGCTGGCTGGTGTTTAGCTTGATCATCATGCACACAAATATGTACTTCGTAAGATTGCGTATTCACCAATGAGCTTGGGCGCTGGCATCGGCACCGGCACATCGATGATGATGGGTTTTGAAGCGCTATGTGTGGCCGTAGATCTCTCAGTCCCCCCTCCTCCCTCCCGATCTCCCGCACTATTCGGTTTTGCGTCCACTTTCATATAATTAAAAAAACTTCCATGGGAGTTAGATTTACTTCCATTTACTTCCACGGAAGTAAATAATAGATTCCAAGAAACCTCACAGCAACACACATGAAAGCTTTCATCAACATCCATGGAAGTTGTGCTAGATCTAAGAAAATCGACCTCCATGAATGGATACTCCACCAATCTCCCTACTGCCCTGCTTCCGCGTGGCACCTTGACCCCGCAGTGAATCCTTCCCCTTTCGCACCCTACTGCCACCACAAGGAGCATGAATATAGTTAATCCTCCACAGGAGCCGTCGAAGGCCCACCACTCATCCTGATCCCAGCAACCATGGAAGCAGAATAGTTCCGCGGAAGCGAAATAACTTCCATGAAGGTGAAATTCACTTACTTCTAAGTATGGAAGAAAATTTTACTTGCATCCATGGAGGTAAAACCACTTCCACGAAATGAATTAATATTCCGATGAAAGTAATCAAGTCTATGGAAAGCTGGTGGAAGTAATGGAAGTCGGTGGACTCCTGTCGAATTGACAGCAGCTTTCATCAGACGTGGTTGTGGAAGCTTCAATTGGCTAAAGTTGATGGAAGTTTTCAGGTACTTCCATGGGAGTATTTCGGTTTTTTCTTCCATGGAAGTAAATCTCAGCTTCCATGGCAGTAAATTGCGCTTCCATGGGAAAACGCGATAGCGTCCATGAATGCAAGTACCAAAATGAAATTATTGTGGTGGACCCCCCCCCCCTGTCTTTTGAGCGAGGGGTCTGTTGCGAGTTAGGGGATCCCCCTAGTTTAGGGGATCCCCTCTGCATTAGGGGATCCCCTCCTAGCTTAGGGGATTCCCTCCCAGCTTAGGGAATCCCCTCCCAGCTTAGGAGATCCCCTCCTAGCTTAGGCTATCCCCTCTCCAGCTTAGGGGATCCCTCACGAGCTTAGGGGATTCCCTTCGACCTTAGGGGATCCCCTCCTAGCTTAGGGGATCCCCTAGGAGGTTAGGGGATCCCCTAGGAGTTTAGGGGAAGCCTAACTACTTTAGGGGACCCTTATCATGTGTATACTGTGATATAGCGTCTCCATTCAGTTTATCCTTGACAAACTATTGTGACAATTGGGGGATCCC
Source organism: Macrocystis pyrifera (assembly GCA_031763025.1). Taxonomy (NCBI): domain Eukaryota; class Phaeophyceae; order Laminariales; family Laminariaceae; genus Macrocystis; species Macrocystis pyrifera. The sequence goes on along the minus strand of JASSKH010000009.1, from coordinate 4,570,295 downwards.
CTAACACCATATGGATGATATCCTTATATCACAAATGATATAGGAGATACATCAAATCCCTAAGCCTGTTAGGGGATCCCCAACAGGCTCGGGAGAGGTTAGGGGATCCCCTACTAGCTCAGGGGATCCGCTAGGATGTTGGGGGATCCCCTAGGAGGTTAGGGTCTAGGAGGTTACGGGATGCCCAACGACTTTAGGGGACCCATACCATGTGTGTGCTGTGATATAGCGTATCTATTCAGTTTATCCTTCACAAATTATTGTGACAATTGGGGGATCCCCTAACACCATATGGATGATATCCCTATATCACAAATGATATAGGAGATACATCAAATCCCTAAGCCTGTTAGGGGATCCCCAACGGCCTTAGGGGACCCATATCATGTGTGTACTGCATTGTACGCGCCACATGTACAAATCGTGTGATATAGCGTCTCTATTCAGTTTGTCCTTAAAAAAATCATGCTTTAAATAAAATGTTGACAGTTTTCTATGGGAATTTTGCGTTTTGTTCCTTACCGGAAAAATACTTCAACAATATAGATGATATCGGTTTCCCAACGCTAGCTAAGATTAATATATGTCCCACATAGTTGGGCACCTACTCGGGAACATTTCGTGTCAATTATAATTTGTTTCGTCGAGAAACACAATTTTCATAAACCAAAGAAAACATTTCAGGTTAGCTGACATGGATTGCTGGTTGTACGATTGGTTCTTTTGAATAGCGATGTTGTATAGTACTGAGGATCATCGCCATTCCGAAAAAAGGCCCAATCGTGCTACCAGGTACCTCGTATAAGGCAAACCCCAACGTAGCACGCGCCACTGGCCGAAGGGAGCACAGACACACGGAACTGGTGCAGCATATAATCGTACAGCGCGAAAATTTGCGGCAGTTGCGAGAACAGTGGACTGGTGTTGCTGTTGCTGTTGTTTGCTGTTGTTGTTGTTGATGTTGTTTTTGTCATTGTTGCTACTACTGTTGTCAACAGTTGTTGCTGTTGTTGCCTGGCAGAGCTATTAACACCGACCGAACGAGGTAATAGACCCGGTAGGTACGGTAGCAGTCCCGGCAATACAGCGACCCGCCGTACTTGAGCTCTTACTGCAGTTGCCACAATCGACAATCAGTGGACCTGAAGCCGTAGTCACGTCACAGTACAGTAGTTTCGGTTTACAACGGGACGTCCGCTGCTTTCTACGAAAGCCTTGCGGTAGCACGCGCATCGACAGAATGAGTTTTGAACTGTTAATAGGCGTTTTCATTGGTTTATGCGCAGATAAAGTTTCGAAGAAAATATGTCAGAGTATATTGTATACTGGACTGCGTTGTACGATATCGTACAGAGCCTGTTGCATACTTCGCTTTCCACGAAAAACGAACAACTGCAGAATACCGAAGACCAGGCAGTATGTTTGCTCGCGCGCCCGAATGAAGTTATGGACACACGTATAGCTTACGGGTAGACACTGGCAGTATTGATGCACAATATATTCAGGTGTGATATGCTGTGTATGAACACCTACACCGTCGGAGAGGATCAAAACACTCTGTCTGTGCTGCCGAAAGCTAAATTTTGGTTAGGCAAGAAAGCCGGAATTATTTTCCACCGTGATATAAAACGATCGTTGACTCGCCGTGCAGTAGTATTGCGAATTATACGAAATATTGCAATAGTATAGCCGCTATTGCTGCGTTCTATTCAACAAGCTTTCCTTCAAGCGAAACACCCGCCCTCGCACACATGAATGTCCGACTACGGGGGGATAATATATATAAAAACCCAGTTCACGGTTAGCTGTTGATCCGCTCTAAGCAAAGGTCCTAGCTCAAAGTATAGGGCGCCCCAGAAGCTTGGGGCTGACACGGGCTGCCTGCGTGTATGCCCGTTGTCAACACCCGTCGAGATAGAGGCGGTAATCCATAGCACAGAGGATATGAAGGCACGAACGAACGAGCGCACGGGCGCATGCATGATCGCAGGAACGTGTTCAGCAAATAATATTGGCCCAGAAGAGCGAGGGGTACGGCGTGCTGTGGAGGGGTGGGAGTTTTAGCAGTGAAGCCCACACAAGAACACGCACATTTCCCTTTGCACCCGTTGGTACTCTTCGTCGCTGACCCCTCCATCGCTGCAGGCGGACTCCCCGCCATGAAAAAAAGCTTCTTCATAGCGGCTCGGATAAAAGGGCAGGGTGCCTTGTTTTGAGTTTCTCTGTATGTGTGTGTGGGGTGTGTGTGATTCAACATTTTTTTGGCCCACGTTTGACCACCGTTCTCAACGCACACCGCACCAATTCCAGTCCCGGCGGGCTCTGTGCACAAACACACACAAACGAAACCTTCTCGTGCTGGTGCGGTGGTAATTTGTTCACAGTTGGTCGAGCTAGGTGTGGCAACGTGTGTAGGCATATGTTTGTGCTGGGCCATGTTGAAAAAACACAGAACCAAGAACACATTATAACGGTTTTTGCTTTTGGAGTTTTACCTAACGAAACTCAGCTCTACGAGAACTCGTGGGCAGACTGTGCCTGTCCACAGCAACGAGCGTTCGAGCCATGTCCCCGAGGCATGCTGCAGACCCACTCATCTGCTGATAAAGGGACGGAGAAGCAGGAGAATATCTGCTGTATATTTGTTGTACAGCAGTAGCAGTGATGGCACTGCTAGAAGCTCTGTTAGACACACGTCAGGACACACGTCAGGTTGCAGACTTTTCGTCTTGAAATTCTGAGTTCGCAACCAGGAAACACATGTACGAAGGGTTCACACACAAGCCGAGCGTACAGCGACGCTGACCTGGCCTCGGGTATCCTGTTGCTGCTGCTGTTTTGCTGCTGGAGAAGATCTGCCGTAGATGTCGTACATCAGTAGTAGCGGTGGTGTTCTTATGTGCTTGTCCAGTATTTGACGGTTTCATGACTATTCGGTATATTGGCTTATTATGAGATTATTTGGTGGTTACTTTTGTGGGTGTACGTGATATGCACCAGGGTCACTTCCATCCGTATCTAGTCTGCCGGGGAGAATAATGCTAAAACCTGAAACATCATCTTTCTTGGCCTGGGACTCATCAACACTCTTGAGTTTTTCAACGTTAGCAAGCTAGGCTCGTGGGTGACGAAGTAGAAGATCTTCGGACTATGGTATTTGATCAGGGCCTCGTCCTCGAGGGGCTGCAGCGGGTGGCCACCGACGCAGAGGAGCGTCGAAAGGCGAATCACGCCGAGATCCTCGAGATGATGGCGCAGACGGGGTCCGGTAGACAGCAACAGCTATCTACCGCAGTAGGAGCAGGGAGAGATGCTTCAACGCCAGTGTCGGAACACTCCGACGTTGGTAACGGGAGCCGGGAGGGTAAACGCGTTTCCGCGGAAGATGGCCACCTCGGTGGAAAAGGGAGCGGAAGCTGTGTTGGTGCTCTTCGAGTATGCCGGAGATACGACGGTGTGCTAAATGGAGAATAAAAGCCCTGCGGAGAGAGCAACAAAACCGTAGGCGCCTCCGTGGGGAGTGGCACAGAGGATAACAAGTCGTGCGAAACTTTACGTGCGCACCTCACCCAGGGCGATTGTGGTGGGACTGGGAGCTGTGGGGATGGCAGACATATTTGCACATTTTCGCGTGAAGTCGCACGGTGAGCCAGCCCGTGTGCACCCGGCCACCCATGTGGCATGGTCGGGAAATCCGCGTACGTGATACGCGCACTCGACTACGGTGTGGTAGTGGTGGAGGGAGCGGACGTGGGGGGAATCGGGTGCTGCTGCAGCAGTACTAGTAACGAAGGAGGGCACGTCTGCATCGGCAACAAGTCGCGTGACACAGCAGTCGCGTGCACACGACGACAGCAGCAGCAAAGCAGCAGCAGCAGCCGCGGAAGATCAGCAGCAGTAGTAGCAGCAGCGGGAGGTCGTGGATGGGGCAGGCGTGGTCGGATCGTCCGCTGGATCCTTTTATGGGTCCAGCAAGACGCGGGGCGAGGGGATAGCGTCTGCACTCGTAATGGTAGGTCTTTATCCACTATTACATTGTGAAGTTTGTTTGTTTTTACCACGAGTGTAGAAATTTCGTGATTTGATTCGTAGTACGTACGAGTACGTGCGTAAGAATGATGCGATAACGAGGTTTATACTGGATGATACGTACGCAAGTATTTAGAGGGAATGGGGGGAGGGGTAACAGCAGGAGGGGTAGAAAGGAACACCGTACAAGTGTATGGGGGGGCAGGGGGGGGAACAGGAGTAGTAGAAGGGAAACCGCGGTAGAAGACAGTAGCAGAGAGACCGCAGATAGGGTACGTACCAGGCCGACAAATAGGTTGGACTTTTCTTTGCTACTCGTACCGCCAACTGCTGCGGCCGTTCGGTATGTATTGGCTTGGTGCTTTGATTTTTTTCCGTGACTTAACTTTTTCCTATATTTTCCCCTTCTCATCCTTATGAAAGAAGTACTTCATAGTGGGTGGGTGACGAGCGTATTTTGGCCCACTCATTATTTCTCTTTTTACTTAGTTAAGTGTGCCCCGGGATGCATAGTTCCCTTTTTCCTTCCCGTTTCTTCCCCCTTGCACGTCCCTTTTGGCTCATGCTCGGGGTAAGTATGCGTCAGAGCTTTGGCTTCCCATTTTATATAATTATTTGGGATTCTTCTCCTTTTCTTTTTCGTTTTGGTTTCTTCGTTGCTTCTCTTTTTTTATGGTGTATTCTGGTTGCTGGCGTATGTATGTATGTTGTGTCGGCAGCACCTAGTGCGAAGGCATGGTATTGCGTAGGCTATTAATGCATTACGGTGTGTTATCTCTGCGTCGTAGTCTGTGACCACAGAGCTCGTATCTTCCTACGGTGAAGAATCAGCACGGACGCTGGGCTTGTTGGATGTCGATGAGTAGAAGAACGGTTTAATGTGAACAACACACACACAAACATTATTGTTTGGGCTTCTTTTTCTGGAAGATATACGTGAGTACGAGAGTACCCCCCCGCCCCCCACCTGGTAGTTGAAAAGTCGTGTTTTGGTTAGAAATGTTACTGCCGAAGACGACATACACTGCGCTTCGATGCGCTCCGTGTTCGACGTGGGCAGGCCCAGAAGAGCAACTTAACTGGACAAATACCATACGTTAATATCGCTTTTTTCAAAGGTTTGGAGGGAGTCTGTGGGCAAGGGTGTATTTATGTTGCGGGAAGGTCGTGAAGTGGGCAGACAGGTATCTCGCCAGCTGGAGCTTCTTAGTGATGCGGCTACTTCGCGGCCGGGAGGTTATGTCTAGTATTTCTGGTGGGTATTCGGAAGAGTAGTTTTCTCTTGCGATTGGATACACCTGTCGGTCGAAATACGTTTTTGATCGTACAAATGGAGATGTATAGATGTCATTTTCGACCGGAATTGGATTCGTTCCGGATATTGGAAAGTCGATACATACCGTCTACGACGTGTTAGGGAATATTAAATTATATGGTAGTTATCGTTCTTTCTGGGTAAGTGCTGGATGATATATAGGATATGTATCGTTTATTACTGGTTACGGAGATCTGAATGGTATCGATCATATTTTGTATCCCGGGAAATCGTGAATGGTACGAAGAAGGTATGTATAGTATTGTCTACTGTAGGTTCGTCAAAAATGGAGATGTGTCATTTTCGACTGGGTGTGGTCGGTTAAGTCGTACGTGATAGAAACCATTTGCGACGTGCCAGGGATAAAATTATTATGTGGTAGTCGTCGTTCTTCCCGTCGGGTACGTGGTGGATGATGTGTGGGATATGTATTATTTACCGCTGCTTAGGGATCTCTGAATGGTATGGAATACATTTTTTATCCCGGTAAACTCGCAAATGGGACGGAGGTATACTATCGTCTACTCGACGGTATACGTAGCCTTTCTTTTTGCCTGGAGTTTTGAAATATATAAATTTTCATGTTCAAATCAAACAGTATTTGCGGTATAGACAGGACCAGACGGTGACTGGTGGGACGGATATTTATTTTTTGACGGATTGGCGAAATAACAGTACGTGGTGCACCTTTGACAGATGTATTGCAGATACAGCGGTATTGGTGAATAATTATTCCATTGCGTTTGGCAGTGACTTGTCTTTGTACCTTTTTTTATCATCACTTGATCTTTCCAGCCCACTCGTAGGAAGTTTTACCCTGGACGATCTTCTGGACAAGCCGCGGTCACAAGTGTCGTCCCTTCTCCCCCCCGGTACGTGCCTTTATTTCTTGTCGCGCATAGGGTTCAGCATTCCCACTGCTCGCGGATTTTCATCGAATGAAGCTAACTCAAGCTCTCGCGCTTTTCGCTTATCAATTCTTTATGCAAGAAAAAGTCCCTATGAGCATGCATTCGGTGAGATTTTGAACCCACCAAATTAATCTTGATAGGCACGCGGACCACCTACCAAGCCACCGGGGACGCCGGCTATGGGTTGCATAACAAGGGAGGGCATGCTTATTCTTGATGGGTTGTTCTACCACCAATATTGTATTTTCGAACTTGATAGGTGATTGAAATCTTGTTCGCGAGTTGGAAGATGAAATACTGTGGGTGTGATTATTATTCATGATTGAGGGTGATGAAAATCTCGGTACACGAGGGGGAAGGTGCAGTATTTCAAGGAACAAGGATAGCTAGTGATTCATGAACTGAACCAGGAACAGGGAGTGTTTTTGTTTTTGGTTCTGACCGCAAACGGATATTGTTTCGGGGATATAGCAAGCGCCGGGCAAACTCTATAGGGAAAGATATTTGGTATCTACTCGCGTTACCGCTACGATTAGATAATTTATGGCGGGAGTGAGGGGCACAGGGAGACGTGAAACGGGGTTCCTCGCGATTTTTTTTTTTTATCATTTATCTATCTCGATGATTGCTTTGTTTTTACGGCATTGAACTGTTGCAAGGGAGATCTGCAATTGTTTTATACGGGAGGGAGAGGTTTTCGCTTGTAAGGTACAGGTTTCCTTTTCAAATATTTTAGTTGGTTTTTGATCATGGAGATGAGTTTTGTTCTGTTATCTCTAATTATGCTGTTTCGCTGAAAAAACAGAGAGTGTATTCGAATGTGCTTGTTCAGTATTTGACGGTGTTATGACTATTCGGTATATTGGCCTTTTATGAGATTATCTCGTGGTTACTTTTGTGGGTGTATGTGATACCCACCAGGTTCACTTCCATCTGTATCTACTCTGCCGGGGGAATAATGCTAAAACCTGAAACATCATCTTCGCCTGGGACTTATCAACAGGTGGCACCTGCTACCAGCTGCGAGAAGTTCTCTCTTGGACAGAGCATGTCGGGTGCAGATTTTTCGTCTTGAAATTATTAAGGGCCACTCCTAACGAGCCGAAAAAAAATCAAATCACGGTTCGTGACTTTTTGGCATGCCAAAAGATCACGATCCGTGACATTTCAGTTCTGACGAAAAAGCCGAAAAACGTCACTTTTCGTGATATTTTCAAATGATTAAAGTTCTGATATTTCAAACCCAACGTTTTTTTATGGGGGTGGAGCCAACTCTCGAGAGTGGGGCACGGCCAGGCCGGGCTGGGCCGTCCGCACCTGGCCTAGCCCGTGACATATTCGAATCACGGGCCGAAGCCTGACCCAGTCTGCGAGATTCCAACTTCACCGGCCGTCGGCCAAGCTCGTTTCGCGAGATTCTATCTATAGCAGGCCGTCTGCCCGGCCTGGCCTGTCACATCCTCAGGTCATTTTCACGTTTCTCTTCCAGCAGTGGCTCCTCCTCCTGGAAATTCCGAGGCCACAACCTCCTCGTTAGCCCGCGCCCAGCGGTGTCTTTGGGTATATAGCCGCCCATAGTCCACAAGCGGCGTACGAAGCAGAGTCTGCCATGCCCCTATACGGACCTTCGGATACCGTTGGTGCGCGTGGGTTGCGTAGTGCCTTGATCAGGCGTATTCTGAGACACGACAAATGTCACGAATCGTGATTTTGTTTTGTTATGGAAAAGCTAGAAAAATTGGCGTCATGAATCGTGATTCACGACAAAAAAATCACGATTCACGACAAAAATCTCACGAATCGTGATTTTCGTTGTTCTTTAGGAGTGGCCCTAAGCCGAATTTCGAGTTCAAAACCAACACAGGACAAAATCGAGTACGTGTACACAGGGTTCAAGCGTTAGATTGACAAGCCGAGCGTACAGCGACGCTGACCCTGGCCTAGTGTGTCCTACTGCTACTGCTGCTGCTGTTTTGCCGCTGGAGAAGCTCTGCTGGAGATGTCGTACATCAACTGAGTAGCTGTGCCACCTGCTGCCTGCTACGAGAAGTTCTCTCTCCTGGACAGCATATCGAGTGCAAATTTTTCGTCTGCAAATTATGCCGAATTTCGAGTTCGGAACCAACACGGGACAAAATCGAGTACTTGTACAAAGGGTTCAAGGGTTAGACTGACAAGCCGAACGTACAGCGACGCTGACCCTCGCCTCGTGCGTCCTACTGCTAACTGCTGGTGCTGTTTTATTGCTGGAGAAACACTGCTGCTGTAGATGCCGTACATCATCAGTACAAGTAGCAAGTAGTGGTGGCACCTGCTACGAGAAAGAAGCTGTTTCTGTTGGAAAAAACATTTCAGGTGCAGATTTTTCGTCATCAAATTATGCCGAATTTCAACCAGAAAACACTGTTGGCAAAAACATGTGAGGTGTGTGTTTGTTCTTGTTCTTTCTACCCGTCGGCATTGTCCGTGCCGATTCTCGAATCCCCGAGAGATACGATACGAATACAAGTTATGTGGTCACAGCAGTGCATAGTTTTCGTGTTCGAATTATTATGCCGGATTTCGAGGTGGAAACCAGGATACACACGACGAAATCCAGCATTTGTTTCGACAGGTGTGTGCGTACTGCTGCTGTGTTTTTCGTATATCAAGAGTAGAAGAGGCCAAGAACATTTATGACATTGAGATTCACCGACGACGGCGTGTAGGTAGCAGGTACTACAGCTGCAGTAGATGTTCGTTCGTGTTGGTTCATCACAAAACAGAATAATCCGTGTTCGTCCAGCATGATGCAAGGTATTACCGAGGTCGCGCCTCATTGCCACCAATCGGCATAAGGCCTTTAGGGGAACACCGCGCATAAAATAACGTAGTCGTGGGTGGAAGCGCTTGCGTTAGCGATCGAAGCCAGCCACATGATGGAACTTCCACGGCCTTTATAGGCCCTTGTTCCCTTCGAAAAACGAATATCGTGTATCACGACTAGCGTCCATCGGAACGCCCCATAATGACTTCACCAAGTACAGCACCATTGAACGCCTTACGGACTATCACACAACCTACCAGCTGGCACAGGGTAGGCAGTTGTCGTGCCCCGAAAACAAAATGCCACTGTGAAACCCTCAACGAATCTTGTCGCAACAAGGCTGGCCACGCGTCTTCATCTAACACCTCGGCGGACAAACGGTCGAAGCAACCGTGTGGACTACCCCCACAACCTTGGCTGCACACACGTTGGCCAACGCCAAGCTGAAAGTGTAACAGCCTTCGGTCGGTATCCAAGGTATGTCGGTCGATCAAGTTCGCAGTGTGACTCAGACGCGAGGCGGCACGACTAGCAACAACACGCATTGCTGGGGTGTGCTCGGAAGCAAACCAAGCTCCCAGCGGCGGCCCCTTCACCGAGACGCGTGCTACTATGAGGTATCACTATGTTTTGTAGTCTCATCACTTGAGAGGCCCCCAACCCCACCCGAACTGGCGTCAATATATGGTTATTGGCTGAAACCTGATAAACCATCCCATCATGGTTTACTGTAGGCTCACGACGAATATTTTTGTGCAGCCCAAATTTAAGGGATGGTTAAAATTATTCGCGTGCTACGGGAGGGGTACGACCACCAGCAACCTTTTTTTAAGCTGTTGACCTGAGGAGCTCCATGTACCAAGGAAAACTTGGCCTGAAAGAGAAAAAACGTACGATTAACCCCGACGAGAAAATCCAATGGCCTTCAACAGGTCTGCAATCAATTATACCGAAAAAGCAATAGGGTGCTGGGTATGTAGCTATCCAACCGAAGAGCCCCATAAAAATTATAAATAGCTTTGCTCGCAAAGGTATCCACCTATCACCGTAGTACTCGTCCCGAGAACTAGGAAACCCCCCTGTGCCATATATGTATATATATATATATATATCACGACGAATAATTCGTACTCAGACACACGCTACGCACTAAAGTTGAATCTACTTTTTCGCATCGTGATTCTGACTCATTCACCTTTCTGCTGTACCTTACATCTAAACTCTGAGTTCGAGAAAGTACGATAAAAGTTCAAACCCTATCGCCTAGGTAAACAACGAACAGCACACAAACGGTGGTCAGGCAATAGTTAGGCAGAGTCGCTAAGTCAAACTTTCTAGTATTTCCCTCTACAGAAACACGTGTTTGACTGTGATTCCAAGCAATTTGTGCCCATAATCGGGAGTGCAGTCCTAAGGGGTTGAGGGATCCCGCCCTGGCAGTCAGAAATGTTCGGGTTAAGCAAAACGGTACTCCTATGGTAGCACGCGTCTATTACAGCGCCGACTGCTGCATCATACCCCGCGCGCGCCCAATCACCCAACGACCCACCCACCGATCTACCCTTCTCGATGGATTCGTTACATTCGTCGACCTGAAAATATCATGCTTCGTCGCTTAGATGAGTCCTATCGGCCTGGTGATGGCGGATGGGCGAATCATCAACATCGCCCATTGTCGGCTTCCAAAACGAAGCCGGTCATGCAACCATCGGCTGCCTGGACGAACGAAACCCCAATCGACAATCAGGGACGGCGGCCACAGAACGTCCGTGATTGGTTGCTAAAACCGACGCCCAAACTTTATTGCTGAAAGTGAAGGCAGCCACACGACGTCCGTGATTTGCTGATTTAACCGAGACCCAAACCCTAAATTTAGTAGCGCAGACAGCCAAGCGACGCTACGGATAGGTTGGTCGAATTTAAACCCAAACGGCAAAGGCTCCAGTCCATACGGCCGCAAGGATTTTACGATAGGTTGGTCTAAACGATACCCAACCGACAAACGCGACCAAGGCCACTTGTCTCAAGAAATGGACTGGATGAAGCAGACAATATGATGTGGCTGGCCATTCAACCCAGTAACGAAGACGGCCAGATAACCTTGTTAAGAGGCCGGTAACGATCCACTCTAAACCTCAAATGCTTCAACAACGGCGGATATGGAGTGGCTTGGATTGACGGGTTCAACATTGGCGCACTTCGGCGAGGGAGGCGAGACCACCCCTTGGATTGGCTTGTCGGAATTCACCCCAAACGTCAAACGTTGTAGTGATGAAGGCCACGAGACCCGGTCGATGCCGTGGTCGAACTTCGTGCCTAATGTTAACCGTCGCAACGAAGCCGGCCACACAACCCCGTCGACTGGCTGGTTGAAGCTAAAGCCGAACGTCAAAAGCTGCAGCAACGCCGGCCAGACTACCCGTTGTATAGGTTGGTTGAAACGGTCACCAAATACCAGAGTCTCAAGCGAAGCCGGCCACTCAGCCCCGAGGATGGGCTGGTTGAAGTCATATCCAAACGTCAAGCGCCGGATCGAGCGGGGCCATACAACCCCATCGATTGGTTGGTTGAAGCGCTCCCCAAACGTGACGCATGCCATCGACGTGGGCCAGCTCACTTCTTCAATTGGCTGGTCGAAGAAACGCCCAAAGGTTAGTCGATGTAGTGCCGATGGCCATCGTGTTTGACTGATTGGTTGATTGAAGCGATCCCCGAGCACAATACTCTGCAGCTCGGTCGGCCACGTCACTCCTTCAATCGATTGGTCGAAAGCAGTTCCAAACGACAAGTGTCGCAGAGAGGTCGGCCATGCAAGCCTGTCGACTGATTGGTTGAATTGGTCCCCGAGTGTTAAGCATGCCAACGAGGTCGGCCAGAGCACCCGGTCGACGGGTAGATTGAAGGAAGCCCCGAAGGTCAAGTGTTTCAGCGATGCTGGCCACATAACCCGGTCCACTGGTCGGTTGAAGCAATTGCCAAAGGTTAAATGCTGCAGCGTAGTCGGCCACACCACGGTGTCGACGGGCATATCGAAGCAAAAGCCGAATGTTAAGTGCGTCAGCGCGGGCGGCCACTCTACCTCATTGACACTTTGGCAAAAGTCACGACCGAACACCAATTGCTCCAGGCATGTCGGCCACACAATATCCTCAACTGCATAGTTAAAGGATGGTCCAGTCGTCATTTTCCTCAATGTTTCCGGCCACCAGGCGTTACTCGTACCTATGTTGCACTCCGTCGAACATAGCAAACTTTTTACCCGTGCCATCAGGGATCCGGGTGGGTTGTAATGCAGTTTCCCGCCGTGCGAGATACACGCGGGGGGTAACGACCACGTCATTGCGTGAGGTTGAAATTTCGGGACGCGTGAGACGCGTCGTTTCCGCCGGAAATCGTCTTTCTCGTGGCGTACCCATAAATGGCGTGGTGTATCGGCGCTGACCCCGACATGCGACATGGTCAGGTTGCGCGAAGCAAGGCATAGGTCCACACATACCATCTGGAGGTTCCTCGTTGACAAGTACCATTGCTCTCCGTCTGATCCATGGTCGAGGGCTATGACCAGGGCTCCCAAGGCCAAGTCGTCTGCACCTGTTATTTGCCGATGGGAAAAAAGGATGATGTCACGATATATAGGGAAAAAACGCGGCGGTTGGGTTGTAGCATATGCCTTCTGTTGAGCGTTCAAGACATCGTCACATCGGAATGTGCTTGGAATACTTGTCCACTCCTGGGCGAAAAAAACACAACTCTGTCCGGGTTGGACGAGAGGTGGCTGTAGCACGCTTGCACATCAATGACTAGCCCTGGACCTCAATAATACCCCTACCACACTTTGGTATACGTCTCGGGGTGCAAGATGTATGAGAGGGTTAGGGGCTTTTCAGTAGTATATATTTTGTTTGGTTTTGAATCAATTCCTCCCGTACACCACTAGCTGCTGTGGCAAGTAGAATTCTTAACTATGTTCGCTTGGGCCTTAATGATGGTCTCGCACAACCGCCATCGATACCGTCCGAAACCTTTACCAGCGATCACGCTAGCTTTGCGACGAACCCAGTGTCTCCCATTCTGGACGACAGGTACGGCAGCTCTGCCAACGAAAACAATAATTGAAGCACTTTTAGGGTTTGATATCGATAGCTACAGTAGTTGGCGAGGAACGTTTCGAGCGTGCCGTACCCGGTCTGTCGATGGGCAACATCGCTGTTTTCGTATGTAATTAAAAAAAAACAGCATGCTGCCCAACAATACAAGAGAGACGCCGCGACCTTGAGCTAAAACACTTGTTCCCCGCGCTTGCGAAACGTCTACGAACAGCAAGAGTACTGGTGTGGACGGCGTGAACTGGATATACTCCAAACAAACAATGAATTGCAGTGGCCCGGGGACCCTACATCTCAATATGCTCAAATTCCGTGATAAACGTATTTTCACCGGCGCCTCCACCTGGCCGCTATCCTGACTCTTCGAAAGACTCAACATACCAATACAGTCATACGACATTGCGCCACAAACCGTACGTGTGCTGAATTCGAACGCCACCGCATTCTTGGGTCCCCTCTCGTCCTGTGTCGACGCGTGCTACGATAGAGTTTGCAATTTTGGCCAACGAGCAATGCCTTATAGGGGTGGTGCCTTGTTAGATTATGAGCCCCTCACGCGGAGAGCTCTATATTTCCCCCGAAACCAGAGTCGGAAGAGATGTGTTAACGTGGCCCGACCAAAAAGCATGTGCGCAAGGGCTAAACCACTAGTATTGGTTGATGTATCATGCTAGCTGGTAGTTGCTCAGTTGGTGGTCTCAATCGGTCGGAAAATACATACTCGAAAAGTTCACCCCCCACCGGTGGCGTGTTTCTGTTTGTCGGGCCTCCTCCACCGAGGTACAACCCAACACTGTGCCACTGGAAAACGGTAATTATGTGCTCCACGATGATACTTACAGCCCATCAGTAGGCCAGGGGATAGCCCGTCCGGTTGCATGTTTCGAAAGTTTTTTTCGGAGAGAGTTTATTGGGTGAGAAATAGAGCTCCTCAAGGGAGGAGCCTCGGAAACGAAAGGCGCACCACGTGTCGACTCATGGATTGCTATATATATCGTAGGTGCATATCACAGCATACCTTCCGAGCAAGTCGCCATCGCCGGAGGAAACGCTAGGATCAACGCAGCAGCAGCAGCAGCAGCTCGATGCCGTCCCCGTCTGCCTCTCTTGTATCCGTCGTAGTTTGTCGCTTCGTACCCCAAGTGGTTCGGTTGTACACACGCCCAACCACCGCGAGCAACAAGGTCGTTTCGCTGTACTTCGTCGATGAAGTGACAAGAACAGTAGGTAGCAAAAGTGCGGTGCTTTGTACGCGCACCCACTGCCCAAGCGCGGTTTCCTATGTTGGCCTCCTGGAAGGTTGACGAGGGGCGGGAGCAATAACAAAACTCAAGAAGAGGGAAGCTGCACAGATAAACACTCGTCGCCATGCCCAGGGGTTTAGAGTTCCCCAAAGTGTTCGGGGCATTCCTTGGCACTCTCTTTTCAACTCCCGGACAATTTCCCACAGGAATCAGTTACCTCGAGACTTGACGGTGCTATTCATATCTTGGATTAAGATGGCGCTCTCTCAACTGCATAAGAAAGACACTTTTTGTCCCCGATCAGAAACTGGATTTATCAATCCTACTTTCCGACTGCATAAGAACTGACCTAGGTCATTTTTTATTGCAGACACAATAGACTATTGAAATAAGAATTGTCCGGGGTGCGATTTTATTGTATATATGTACGTGTACTACTTACGTGCGTACACTAAATTTCGTGGACATAGGCACCCCGGACATACATAGTTAACAAAAAATACGGGGATACGCAATAATTAGCGTATATTCCCGGAAAATAACAAAGAAATTTCCATGCACAACATAATACAAAACAGGGGACACAACAAGCAACACCCGGGGGAAAGCGCCTCTTAACGTCTTGGAAACCTCTTCCATCCAGGGAATTCGGGAAAAACTTAAACGTCACGAAACTGCTTTCGCGGACTTTTTTTGCGCGCCGCGCAACGCGTCGCGCAAGGTGCATGAAACCCCTGTTCTGCAGGCTTTGGAGGCTAGACCAGAGCCAACTTTTATGAAAATCCTTGGCAGACATCGATCGACAAGACCAACGACGCCGTCGTAAAATCTCAACGGAACGCGCTGGTTAGGGTCTCCGACCCACCCTGGTGTCGCAGTGCTACACCCCGGTCGGTGATATGTGGCGTGGGCTGACCAGGGGTCTGACAAAAACATATTTTGGCGCTGGTCTGTAGAGTACAGACGACCAAAAATCTCGACCCCTCTCCGATGACAAGAAATACCCATTTTTCCAGGTTTGACATCGATCGACAAACCCGACGACGGCGTCACGTACTCTGAGTGAAGCGCGCTAGTTAGAGGCTCCGACCCGCTAGTGACAAAGTGCTCACACCTCGGTCGGTCATGTGTGGCGTGGGTGGACCAGGCGTCCACCAATAACATATTTCGCAGCTGATGTGTAGAAAACAGACGACGAAAACTGTCGATTCCTCTCCGTTGGCAAAAAACAGAACTTTTTTTTAATATTTTGACGAAGAGCGTAGGACGCCGCGGCAACCTGTCTCCCTCTGAACCACGGACTCCCATTGTACCTTCGAGGCCATCATTGACACTCATCGGCTTTGCCCGGTACGAAGCTCGTTGACCGTGGGTTGATTACATGTAGAGATCGAAGGTCAATCGTCGCGTGACGGCGGGTGTGCGAGCTGCGAGCTGTGTCTGGCCTCTTGTTGTTTGTGTGCGGCGTGATCTCGCGTGTTTCACGTTAGCCCAGCGATTTGATTGGAAGATGGTTCGCATCGTTCGCGTTGTTTCAGCAACTTGATTGGAAGATAGCTGGCGTCAACTGCCCCGTGGTATTTTACACTGTAGGATTCGCCCCCATCTCCGCGAGACCAAGCTCACCGTCCCGGAAGGGTGCTTTTTTGGACATTCCCCGACGTTCCCCGTTCGCCGAGTTCGTCGGCGTCGCCCCCTCTTTCGCCGGAGACACCATGGGCTTCTGTGTGTGGTGGGCATGGCGCAGTCGTTCGTCCGGAGGAGATGGGGTGGCGCTCGCCTGAGCGGGTTTTCCGCTGAGCATTATTTAACGGAGACAGCAGTTTTGAACATCGAAAACGACCTCCTGCAAACGACGTCCTGACCACGTGCGAACTTTCTATTATACCCCCGCATAGTAAGCGCATTATAGAGCAAGGGGACTACAGGAACACATTTTGTTTTGTTGAAGAACATTTGTTATAAGGTCAACAGCCAAAACTGGAGCACACATGCGCGTCTTTTCCCTTTGAGCCAAAAAGAGTGCCACATACTGAAAAAATCACACACCACAAGCGGCATTTTTGGCCATGATACTTTTTGCGCATAACATTGACCATCTTGAATCACATTTTTTGCGTATCATACATCAGATACGACGTGTTTGTATTCTTAAGAACATGTGATTAGTTTGATTGGTGCCGTGACCACACTCACTCCTGCGTGGTAATGACGTCGTTAGTATGCATATGCACAGAAAAGTGGTGCGTATAGGAGGCAGAGTATGTATGTCCTCTGATTGGCTCAAGACTCGGCAAGAACAGTTGGAAGCAACTGCTGTAAAACAAAGCAGGCAAATCCAGGTGTATCTGGCATTTTTTTAGCTGAAATCAGGTACGATGCGAAGCCGGCCAATCGGAGGGCTCCTGGTGTGTGACTCCTGGTGTGTGATTTGAGTTTGAATTTAATGTGTACCTCTTTTTGGTTAAAAATGGACAAGGTGTACCTCTATTCGCCTAAAACCTGTTACATCCATAAAGCAGAGACACCTGAGCCTCGAACCCGGCACCGGACACTTGTACGACCCAGTGGTGCTAGTTATTACTCCTGCGTGGGGGCAGTTATTGGCACATGTTGTATATACGTGTGAGCGGGGTTTGACGTTACTCCATCCGCGGGATTCGGGGTTTCCTTACATCTTGCCGGACGTGCTTGAACGGGAACGGGATGTGTATTTTTCAAGGCTTATCACGGTAATTTCGGCGGGACGGTAACGGCGGTAACGGCGGGACGGGACGGTAAAACCGCCGTCAAAATGGTCCAGCCGTCCCGTCCCGCCGACAAAATCCCTGACCGTCGTCAGTTAACCGTCCCGTCCCGCCTATAAAATATCTCCCGTTGGAAATTACCGTCCCGTCCCGCCGTGACACCGACAAATTACCGTCCCGTCCCGCCGTGACACCGAAAAAATACCGTCCCGTCCCGCCGATAAAATCTCTCCTGTAGGAAATTATCGTTCCGTCCCGTCGTTGCACCGCCTCCGGCGGACATAACTTGCCTCTTCCCCTACAAGAAACGTTCATTCGTGGTCGTCTGTTGCCATCCATTTCCACCACGATTACGAAATTAATCAAGCAATTTCGAGTTACCGAACATCAATAGTAATTCCTATATAAATACATGTGTGTTATCATAAATCGTGCACAGCTCCCATCTATAAATGAAATACGTATAGAATAGTAGTAGGCGTAACTTGCAAAATTGGGTATCAACTATTCAATTATTAATCAGTCGAACTCACAGATCACGTATTTTCATCGTCTTGCTTATATAATACGTGGTCAGTGATCTGAAATTGCTGGGCACCACATTTACTTCTGCTAGAAAATGCTGTGCTGGTGGTGTTGATCAGCAGCTGGCTGGTGATTTGTTTTTATATACTTTCAAATGAACGGAAGTACAAATATTGCCATCTACGAAAAAGAATGAAAATTACTACCAAGTAGTAAGTATATACTGGTACCTAGTGGTGTTGTTTTTTCTTTTCATTTTTCTTAAAGAATCTTACTTCATATTTCCACTCGCAACTGAAAGCAGAGTAGTATCATAACACACCACCTGCACAGGCTCGCCACCACACACACAGCACAGAGACCACTCAACTCACGATCACACCAGTACAGGTGTGGCCCAAAAAGATTTCAGGAGACATGCGATCAAGCGGGACGCAAAACGTGCGCTGTCAAGGATGTAGGGCCGAGTGTTACACACATTAAAATCTAGTAGGTTGGTGTCAGTCAAAGCATGTCAATGTCAATGCAAAGTTACTCTCTGTCAAGGGCTGAAAGTGCTGTCTCCTATTATTAATAACATCTTTGGTGTGACCGGCACGGACGCCACGGATGCCTGTCTCACGGGCGGGGTCGATCGACCAGCAGCGGCACTAGAATCACCACCGCCGCCTCCACCTCCACAACCACCAGTAACACAGCGCAAGCATAACCATCAGAACAGCCACCATGAGCTGGCAACGCAACAACAACAGTGCTTGGGGCAGGGGTGGAAGAAATCAGAAGACGTCGCCCGTGTAGTGGCAGCACTTCTCGGGGCTTGGGCTGCGCGGGTCGAGAAGAAAACGTCCGCGTCGGGACGGCTCCCTTCGCGGAACCAGCAGTGTGCGGGAAAATTTTCACGTACAACCGCGCCGACCTTGCGGCGGGAAAGAAGAAAAATATATTTACCGTCCCGCCCCGCCGAAGAAACAGAAAATTACCGTCCCGTCCCGCCGTGGGAAAATATTTACCGTCCCGTCCCGCCGAGGAACAAAATATTTACCGTCCCGTCCCGCCGAGGAAAAAAATATTTACCGTCCCGTCTCGCCGAGGGAAAAAATATTTACCGTCCCGTCCCGCCGAGGGGAAAAACATTTACCGTCCTGTCCCGTCGTGAAAATCAGCCCCGTTGGCTTTTACCGTCCCGTCCCGTCGAGAAATTTGGCACCCGCTGTCCCGTCCCGTCCCGTCCCGCCACCTTTTTTGGCCTCATTTTACCGTCCCGTCCCGTCCCGTTTTCATTTTTTTTTACCGCCAAACGAGTAAAATCTGTCCCGTCCCGTCCCGTCACGATTCTCAGTCACTGTGATAAGCCTTGGTATTTTTGCGCGGGGGTCGGATGTGCAGGAACGGGATATATATACACTTGTCCTTGGCGCTGGAACGGGACATTGATTTTACTGATAGCGGGGTATTTATTTATGCGGGACCGGGATTGCACATTCATCACGGGACCACGGACGGACCAATCGCAATCCCGGCACAAAACCGCGGGAAATATCACGTGGAAGAAAAAAACCCGGGAACATACCCTGAAAATGTTCACACGTCGTGTATTTAATTTTGCAGCCACAAGCAGTAACTTTTCCGCTGCCGTTCGATGCTACCCACAACCAACCAAGCTTGACGTGCTTTCTTGATGGACGACGTGACAATGTCGGCCATATGTTCATGAGTGATTCGTTGTACCCCAAGAATAGATTCGGCTATTTCCATCATCATTTTTGCGGGACGGAATCCATGACTTTTTACTCTGGTACCAGGTACATGTTTGTTCGCAGAATTGTGGCGTGCGTAGCTAGCTGTATATTGATAACAGAAAGTTCGAGAAACAATTGAAGTACGTACATCACGGTAAAATGTACCCAAGATGTACCAGGTAGTTTCTTCCATCGAACTTCGCCCTAATTGTTTGTATGGAATCATACTCCTCGTCTTTATTTTTGTTGTTGTACGATATGTATATGAAAACAATAATAATTGAAGACATTTGTTACAGCATTAATTATTAACAGTATTAAAACCTTCGAGGCATATTATATTATATATAGAAACTATTAATATCAGATTCTGACACAACACAACTGCTGTACAACAGTAGTAGTTTTTTTTGGGGGTTTGCCAAAATCAGGTATACCTGGCCACTTTTGTGCCAAAAACAGTTACATACTGAAATCAAGTACAAAACACACACCAGGAGCCCTGCTATTGGCGAAGCTGACATTGTAACTGATTTTGGCACGAAAAGGCCAAGGTGCACCTGATTTTTTCTACTCTGTCTAGCTTTCAACTGATTTTGGCCAACTTTGAACCAATCAGAGAGGCCATACGTACACTGCTGTGTTTTCTCTCCGTATGCATCTGCCCTCCCTCGGTTGAATTCTTCTGTATTGACGCATAAACTCTGTACTCGTACGTCGCACGTAAAAGTACGTATATACAATGCATACATGCATACGCTGGTTTCACTTTTTCTCCTTTGGGGTGTGCGATGTGTGTACTCTGTTGTTTTCTACGTTCACGGCAGTCTTTACAGCACACCATGGACACTCGGCGTTTCGTCTGCACCGCCCCGCGTCGAGGTGGTCTCGGGTTTGGTACGGCAAGATAATTTCGTGCCGAGCAGGCGGTTGCGCGAGGACGGTCTGGAAGCTTTAAGCTGTCAACGGGGGGGGGGCGCCAGAGTAAATACGCTCGGCGCTCCCGCCGTGGCGAAACAAACGAAGCATATTAATAGTGACTCTCTGCAGGTCCAAGTGGAGCCCGTGGTACCTACACCGTGAAGAAAACGAAAAAATTCAGATCTTGAAGGCCATGTGGCACGCTTAATGCTTTAGGCGCATTCTTTTTTTACCGGATTGTCATGGACATCACACCGACCGCTCGTGGCGCGCGTTTTTACTTGGTTTTAGTATGTACCTGATTTTGGCTCAAACGGATCAGGTATACCTGATTTTGGCATTTGCCCTTTTTTTATTACAGTAGTATAGGAATGGCACGATACCTGATGAAATAGTAGATTCAGAAACGTACTCTAACATTTCACACTAATCCAAGGGCCGGCGTCCCCGGTGCCTTGGTAGGTGGTCCGCGAGCCTGTCGAGGTCAATTTCGTGGGTTCAAATCTCACCGAGTGCATGCTCATAGGGACTTTTTCTTGCATAAAAAATTGATACGCGAGGAGCACGAAAGGGTGAGTTGGCTACAACATTAGATGAAAATCGACGAGCAGTGGAGGAGCAGTGGGAATGCTGAACCCTATGCGCGACAAAAAATAAAGGCATACATCGGGGGGGAGAAGGGACGATACCTGTGACCACGGCTTGTACAGAGTCCAGAAGACCGTTGAGGGTAAAACCTCCTACGAGTGGGCTGGAAAGTAAAAGTGATGAAAAAATAAATAAAAAAAGACATTGATTACAGAGTAACTAACTGCTTTAGTTGTGCCTATCTATGCCGGCGTCCCCGGTAGCTTGGTAGGTGGTCCGCGAGCCTGTCAAGATCAATTTCGTGAGTTCGAGTCTCACCGAGTGCATGCTCATAGGGACTTTTTCTTGCATAAAAAAATTGATAAGCGGAAAGCGCGAAAGCGTGAGTTGGCTACATTCGATGAAAATCGACGAGCAGTGGGAATGCTGAACCCTATGCGCGATAAAAACTAAAGGCACGTACCGGGGGGAGAAGGGACGACACCTGTGACCACGGCTTGTCCAGAAGATCGTCGAGGGTAAAACCTCGTACGAGTGGGCTGGAAAGTAAAAGTGATGATTAAAAAAAAACAAAAACAAAAAAATGTACGAGAGGCGGTGTCAAAAGGTCGAAGGTGTGTCTTTACATTTGCTAGAACTGTTGTACGTATATAATAATATTACTACTTACAACAACAGTTAGATGTACCATATCGTCGAATCGTCACGCACGTACGAAACAGCGGTATAACTATTTGCAGCGGTAGTGTAGTAGGTACTACTTGTAGGTGGAAAGGTAAAAAAAGTTGTTCCACGGTATTTTCAAAGTTTTATTTGGCGTGCGAGTACCGGTACGCGTACGTCGGGGGTGTTGGTGTGTGAGGTATTTATAAAGTAAAAAAAATAAAAAAATAAAAAACGCAATAAAGAGCACACACACAATTTAAAGGTTTTTTTCTAAAAATTAGGCATATCCTATCATGATGTTGTATTTTATTTTCGCAAATAAATATACAGCAAAGTAGCAGCACTCCTGGAATTCTGCAGCCTCACTCAGATTTTGTATTCCTGACATACGGAATTTTTGGTATACCCGGCATGTGGGGCCATACTAAACCCATAGTACGCGCGATCGAAGCAGTCAGTCGCACACAGCTCGCAAAGAAAGAGATGATGAGAGTTTCGAAGTTCTCGATCTCACAGCTGCAACTAACCAACTGCTGTTTTAACGGTTATTAATAATAGTTGCCTTTTAATTTTTTGCGTAACTCACACCGACATCAACACCACCACGAGCACCAACAACAACAACAACAACAGCATAAATAATAACAACAAACCTAAAACACCCTCTTTCTGTATACTATTACGCACGCGGGTCCATAGTTAACTGGACCTATGTATACATAAAAAACCCATATTTTTACCTTTTTTACCATTACGGGGGTACATAGTTAATAGGACCTATGGTATACATAAAAACCTATATATATAAATATTTTTACTAACAAAATTTGGTCCCATTAACTATGGACCCCCGTAATAGTAATATTTGGGCCTATTTACTACCATATGTATGATGGTCCCCCGTAATATCATCCTGATGGGTTGTGAGCTTCTACTGCTGCTGCTGTGTATAAGGGCTATAAAATAGGTTTAAAGCAGTTTATTGCATGTATGTACGTATGTGTCCGTTTTTTCTTATCCGATCACAATTAATTCCACCTTCAAAATAATTGGTGCCTGGGGTAAACGACTTCTTCAGTTTTGAAGAAAAGGTCTCCCGAGGAATACAGCAGCAGTGCCCATCAAATAGTGCACGGAACATGGCAAGCGACATGTTTTACTACGAAGCCTTTTTCGATTTCATTCGCGTTTCTCTCTTCAGCATCCCATTGCTGTTTGTCGACATTGAGGATGTGCCCATGCTCCAGGAAATGCCTCCTCCCTACAGACACTGGACAGGTAGTTGTAGCTCCTCACTGAAAACCGCAAAACCGAGCAATAATACGCGAGCAACCTGTTACAGTCTACTCCCCAATAAACCCGCGGTGTACTGTATTGCAACAATAATAGGAGCTCACGGTGTTAAGTGTCTCCGAACCGGTATTGACGATAGCTGTTAGCTGGTGGCGCTGTCCATACCGTGAACGTGCGACAGTAGAAGTCCGGAGGCTTGGTGCGAGCCGGTGTTACAGGCAACGTTCGCGTGTGCTTCGCTCAGAAGAAGCTGCTGATGATGTTGAACAAACGGCGGCTCTGTCTGCGCCAGACCGGAGACGACGAAAGAGAGAGGACGGAACAGGGCTGATCGGACTGTTTGTGAGCTTGGTGGGTGTGGCCGCAACCACAGCTCGATCACGCCCGGCTCTACACATGATCACCATTTAATATTTATTTACTCTACCGAATCGTTGTATTACGCGGGTCCATAGTAAATAGGACCTACGGTAAAGACAAAAACCTATATATTTCTCTATGTTTACTAAAATATTTGGTCCTATTTACTACGGCCCCCCGTAATGGTAGTGGCGTAATCGCAGCAACGTTCCTTGGATGCTTGCTCGTGCACGGTTCTTGGTGCATGCTCGTGCACGGTACTTGGTGCATGCTCGTAATCGTTCCGTGCAGACATAACATATTGACTGTTATCCATCTTCAGCCACAGCAGCACGATCGACGATGGATGGACTACCCACAAACCCAGAAACATTTTATGCGATTGTTACGAGACTTCTTAGACCAACTATCATGGGAGATTATTTCTGAGCTCTCAGAACTGGGGTTTTAGGCCGAATATACGCGTTTTACTACCAAAAACACCGATAGACGCAAGCAACACAAAACCCCCATTACTATCAAGGTCTGTCCAACCCTCACGCACGTAGAAGATTGAACGGAGGAGTTTGTGGAGAGGTATTGAATCGTTGGCATGCTTGGACAGAGGGGATGGGCAACAGATGCATAGAGTTGATGACGGGTGGAGTTGGTGGAACTACTATTTTAGGGAGACAGTCTGGGAAGTGTTGACACGGTGAGGAAGAAGACCAGCGAGGAAGAAGGCCATCTACCGCAGTACTCTACTCGTGGGGGTGTACGAGCAGCGGGGGGTTGATATCCTTTAGAAGGTCGGCGAGTTGAAAGAAGAACCCGCCCGCCCTCCCATGGGGTTGAGGTATATGGTAGGTTTTAGTACAAGTTGGCAGTCTATATCGGGTGTGTTATATATGCTACTGCTGTACCAGGTATAGGTTAAGTGTCGATAAGATCCAGCACTTACTAATTAATAATAATTCCAGATTCATTCGTGAGCAAAACAAATCCTCAAAATGCTCCCCGTAGTTTTTTGCGAGCTTTCAGGAATATTTTCCCGTTTCGCCACAGAGTCCTGATTTAATTTTTGGAGCTGCCAATCACTTTTCTCTGGAGGGTCAGAAGTAAGGCTGTTGGTCAGAACTGGGGCCAGAAATAATAGTGGAACTTCGAGGATTTTTTATGAAAAATCACGATGTCCTCAGAACTGGAAATACGGATGAACAATAGTCCAACTACCACTCTGCAGACATGGAAGAGTGCTCGAGAAAGCTCTCGGAAAACTATGAGCAAGGGGAGCAAACATCAATAGGAGTCTACCTGTGTTTTTGACAGTCTCGTCGAGTAAATCGCGGGTTTTCGACAAAAAAAAACAGTTCTGAATTTCCCATAACAGTTGGCTGGACTACTATTATTATTGTCATTTTTAGTTGTATAGTACCAGGTATACTTACTGCTGCACCAGTAACTATCGACACCAGTCCACATTCAGACTTGAAAAATTGCAATTAATGGTACCACATTTATTTGCCATCTCGCAACAATAATAATGTGGATTACTTTATTTAAAATCACAGCGTCCACATATATATATGTATATCATTGTTAATAATGTTTTTACGGGTGGGTGTGCATTTAGTCTACGAATGTAAAGCGTTTTCAATACCTGGTACGGCGTCCCCGGTGGCTTGGTAGGTGGTCCGCGAGCCTATCAAGATCAATTTCGTGAGTTCGAGTCTCACCGAGTGCATGCTCATGCATAGGGACTTTTTCTTGCATAAAATTGATTAGCGGAAAGCGCGAGAGCGTGAGTTAGCTGTACATTCGATGAAAATCGACGAGCAGTGGGAATGCTGAACCCTATGCGCGATAAAAAATAAAGGCACACGTACCGGGGGGGAGAAGGGACGACACCTGTGACCACGGCTTGTCCAGAAGATCGTCGAGGGTAAAACCTCCTACGAGTGGGCTGGAAAGTAAAAGTGATGATGAAAAAAAAAAAAAACATAATTATAATTAGCTACTTGTATTATATAAAAATATTATTACAGTAGAAGCCAGTAACTTCAAACAGGGGCGGGCGTACCCCCACTTGAACAACAAGTCATGCTGTAGCTGTAGGCGACGGCCGTTGGTCGTAGTCGCGCCAACGTCTGCTGAGTCCGACTGACTGTGCTGTGCTGTGCGGCTTAGACAGATTATTAGTGTAGCTACAAACCATCTCCGGAGGTTGCGGAGGGAGTTGTTTTCCATCGGATATTACGTATGGGATTCGTATGTGTTGTTAATACCTGGTACCTGTTATGTACCTGGTATACATATATGATATATACGTAACGTCAAAAGGTTAGAAAAACACACATACATACATAAAATGACCTTACACCAGAAATAACTATTAATTAGTACCGATGTTGTGGACGTGGTGAGTTCTATACGGTGCGCACTGCTGTGTACCGTAGTATAGTTGACGGTTATTTTTTCGGCATCCAACTCAGTGGGAGGTCATGTCATCTGATCCCAAGACCGGCTTTGTTTTCAAGTGCTAGGTTTTATCTAGTACTGTAGACCTACTAATAATGTAACCACCTACTCACCTCGTAGCAGGGGGGGTGATCCATAGGTCTAGTGGAGCCAAGAAGAGTTTGTGTTTTAATGTGCGTGCCAACCTGTCAGCGGTTTTCGGTGTACTTTTTTATCGCGAGGCTACTCGTGTTGTTTTTCAAGTTGCCGACCGCAGTGCCCTTTGCAGATTTTTTTTTGTAATCATCGTTTTTTTTTTTTCATATCTCTTATATATTCAAAACGATGTACGTACAAATTTTTGAAATGTCTTCCACATACATGTGTAACTATCGTACCAATTGAGGTTAATACCCAGTGGCGCGATGTCCTTCATTAGTCGTATTGAATCCCGACTCCCATCGCTTCATGGGGGGTCGTTCTCAGGTTTTGATTACATAGATATATATATATATATATGTGTGTGTTTTCAATTGAAGGGCACTTGTCTTTTCGAACTACTGTAAAATGTGATATGAGTAGAGTATTCATGGGCTATAGATATAGATAATACGTTGCAGTTTTGTAGTTCCACGAATACGAGAATAATC
Source organism: Macrocystis pyrifera (assembly GCA_031763025.1). Taxonomy (NCBI): domain Eukaryota; class Phaeophyceae; order Laminariales; family Laminariaceae; genus Macrocystis; species Macrocystis pyrifera. The sequence continues at coordinate 4,543,959 of JASSKH010000009.1, read as the reverse complement.
CAAAGAATGGATTAACCCGGCGGATATTCCGTTAGTCGAGAGTATCGTATTTTAGGAATGTTCCGTGATGCAGATAGGACTACGAAGTGAGAAGTTCTTATATTAGCAGAAGAACGATCGGTAGCCATTAGGAAAGTTCTGTTGGAGTACATCAGATAAGAGGAATTTAGGAGAGTTTGTGGCGTGGGGTGGGACGAGTATATCTGGGCGTCGAGTCCCGCCCCCCTACCTCTCACTTCTCTACCAGAGCACCTCCTCAGCTCTCGCCATCAATCAGAAGATCTAAATCAGAAGAAGCGAAGCCCTGCTTTCCGGCTGCCAGAACAACCTGCGTCCCTTGCCACTACCCTTACCACTACCAAAGAGCGGGCTCCGTATCACATCTGGCGTCGCTGACCTCCTACTCGTGTTACCGCCGTCCCCCACCCCTTCCTCGAACCCTTTCGACTCCACCTATGGGACTACAGCTGCGACCGCGGCCACCACGGCCCAATCGCAGCCGTTCGCTCCTCACCATGGGCACCCTATACGTCCGCCGCGATGTCTAGGACCACCACCTCCTAGCCTCCCAAAAGCCAAACTGGGACCATGATGTCCCAGGCACCACTACCGGCCCAACCCTTGCCAGCCCCCATACCCACTGGGCACCGGCACCCGCAGACGTTCGGCTTTGAGCCCAATGACTGGGTCTTCCTCGACGCTAAGCTCCGCTGGATGCAGAGTACACGCGACGCGACGGCCTCGGATGTCTCGCTAGAGGTACACCGTGTATGGCGGCTCTTCACACCCGACTGTAACCCGTCGATCACTTTCGTTCTGGCCCGCGCCGCCACCGAGGGTGTTTCTTCCGAGTTCATCGGGGCCGCCCATACCCGTTTACTCGAGCCACGGTATTTTCATTCGAACGCCGGCCGCGGCTACGTGTGGAACCCAACCGTCTCGACCCGCTCCCCCGACACCCTCAACCACCCGCCCCACGACGGACATGCCGTCGCCGGCGACACCGTCCCTTCCCACCTCGACAGCGCCCCCTACGACGACAGCGCCCCGCTCCTCACGAGCGCGTAGCCTGATGACGAGAGCCAACACGGAGCCCACGACGGAGGCGGAACGTCGTGGTGTCCCACGCCCAAGCCCTACGAGCTCACGGTGACCACTGCCCCAACTGCAATGGCACGGACATAGTATGAAGACTTGCCCCCTGCGCTTCGCAACACGTTCGGCATCCTCAGCCCGGTAGTCGGACACGCCTACCGCCAATGGCAGCAGAGGATGCTCTCCTACCGCCGTGGACAATACGAGCGCAACCTGGAGCGAAACTCCAACCGCTACGACAACAACAACCGTCGAGGCAACAACAACAACAACCGCAGCGGAAACTACAACAGCAACCGCTCCAACCAGAACCACTCCCGCAACTACCGCGGCAACAACGGGCGCTCCGACAACTGGCGCCACAACAACGGCCGGTCATACGACAACGGCAACCGACAGTCGCCAGGGCAACAGTTCCAACAACAACGCATCGAGCCTGCCCCCTCGTCTTCCGCGTTGACGGTGCATACCCCTGCGACCAATACTTCCGCACCTGCCGCCCCCGCGAACATGCGGATGGGCAGCACCAACTCGGGCACCCACCCGAACCAACGGCAGCCGGGAACCTTCCGCACCAACTGACAAGCCGATGGTGGAGCAACTGCCGCATCTCCACCAACAGCATCTACTGCGAGCACCCGAGGCTCCCAGGACGCACGAGTAAATCACGTGCATCACGCCTCCCCGACCCCTGCCCTCCAATGCCCCCCCCCTACCCCAGCCCATTTCACAGCCACTTGTTCAAGCACTGATCATCTTGCCCAAGTGATTGCCTTGAGGTGTGGGCGGGAGGAGGCCAAGACGCCGAGCCCCACCGGGATGCTCCACTCGACGTCTTCTGGCGGTGAGCAACGCTGCTTGCCGACTATTGCCGAGACCCCAGACATTGCTACCCTGGGAAACGTCTCGACGATTACGGCTACCAGCGGTTCCGGTTCACACGAAACTAGTGTTTCGTCTACCGGGCCATCGCCCCCTGAGCCTGCCTCAAATTGGCCGCTCCATACGCGTTTGTTCCAGCATGCGCGCATTTCTTGTGACAGCGTTGAACCCGCGAACGACGGGCTTCCTCCAGCTGCCTCGGTGTTGACACCACCGCTGCCCCTGAGCCTCGAGGGACAGTCCCGTTTTGAATACGGAAGACTCGCGACCAACGTCGACCAGGGTCTGCCCTGAGCCCCCTGACCCGTCCTCCTCGCCTGCTTCGCGCAAAGCGTGGACACGGACCCCAGGTGTGGCATCCCCTAGCGAGTATGCCCCTGTTCTCCAAAAGTTGGACGATAGGGCGCTTGAGGGTCGTCCCGCCCGGCTTATAAGCCCCGGCGAGGACCGCCCCGGTACCTCGGCTTTGCCGAGCACTTCCCCCGCGAACACGAGGGTTCCGGTCAGCACCGCTCGATCGTTGCTGACTCTACCTCCGTCGACGCCAGGCGGCGATAGGAAAGATTATCGTTGCCCCCCACCCCCAACACAAAAGACGCCATCAACTGCACACGTCACCGCAGAGGCCGCCTCATCTTTCCACTTCTTCTGGGACTCCTCTTCGGTCTCTTCGCAGTGGTACCTGTGCGACATCGAACACGATGGCGTCACATACAACTGCGCTGAGCAGATGATGATGGCGCAGAAGGCCGCGCTCTTCGGGGACATCACAACTGAGCGCCGCATCAATGCGACCCGCGACCCGGCCCGCCAAAAAGCACTTGGGCGAACCGTTTCCGACTTCGACGAAATGGTCTGGGAGCGACACCGCTACACCATCGTCCTCTACATTTAACTTCTCCAAGTTCCGCCAACACCCGGAGCTACGGGAGGAGCTAATAGCAACCGGCGACAAGCACATCGCCGAGGCCAGCCCACACGACCTCATCTGGGGCATAGGCTTCAAGGCCGACCATCCGGACGCCTGTGACCCGACGAGTTGGCGTGGTCGGAATCTGCTGGGCAGGATACTGATGGACGTTCGTGAAAGCCTCGGCGCCAATCGCTCCGCCCAGCCTCCATTTCCTCCCCATCTTGGACCCGGAGCCAACACCCGCCCCCACCGACTCCACCCGGGTCTCCCCCACAGCCGACGGCATCCACGAAACAAGCCCGACCCCTCCATGGCAACCGCCTATCTCTCCACTTGGGCCACTCCTACCGCCGTCTACCCCCGACGCCTACCCCAACAGCCACTTTGCCCAAGTGTCCATCATCAACACCGCAACTCACAGCCACCTCCCTACCCGCCGCCCGCCGATACCGGAACACGGACCATCCCTTACAAGCGGCATCATTACCGTCGACGACGCGTCGTTCACGACGAAAGTACTCGTGCACAGCGGCCCCACCGCCACTACGCGCCGCGAACTCGTGTCACTGCTCGATACCGGCTCGCCCCAGTCGTTTATCCCCGCAACCGCGGTGGAACAACTGAAGGCTTCCCAGGCAGCCACCGATGCGTGCGAACGGCACAGTTCCCCCCGTTCATGGGGAGGTTTCGGCACTTCAGCCCCCCTCTCCACCTCCGTCTCCATCCGCTTAAGCATCCAGTTTATGCGCCTCCAGTCCCCCACTGCTGCCCTGGCAGTATGGGCCTGCGTAGTTCCTGCAGGAACCATGCAGCACCCCATCCTTCTGGGATGAGACAGCTGGATGCGCTTCGAGCAACGCTCGTATACCACGCTCCAGCAACAGCCCACCCCCCCCTACCAACCTCCCCGGCGAACCCGCGGTGAGCTCTCCTTGAACCACCATGACCCTAACGGAGCCTCAGCATTCTTTCCCGACGATCGTTCCACTGACGACGTCTACCCCCTCCGATTCGCCGGCAACAAAGCTATTTCGCTTTCCTCCACCCCCAAGCTCGTCAAGGTCAACCTGGCGCGCCAGTCAGGCGCTCCAGCATTTACCGGGAACTACATGGTGAACATGCTCCCCCGCGAGAACCCACTTTCCGACACGGCCATTTTCGTCTCCGACGGATGCCAAACGGTCCCCCTATCTGGATCTACCGATCTCGAGCCGGGCGACCTCCTCGGAACCTCCTACTCCCCACTGGTACAGGTACCACTTTCCACCCTTGGACACCCTTCCTTGGCCCCTCCCCACCCCCCTCCGATTCCGGATGTACATGCCCTCCACGACAACATCCCCGTGGCCGACCAGAGCCCATCGACAGACGACTCTCCTACCGCACCAAATGCCCCGTGCCCACAACTTCTCGCACGCCTCAACGCCGACCAACGGGAAAGCTTCCTCGACCTCTGGGAACGTCTGCCGTTACACCTACGCGACGTCAAGTTCGACCTGCACGGTTCTAGATGAACCCCGTCGGTGATCAACAACCTGGGAGGCGTCCTCTGCGAATTCCAGGACGTCTTCTCCACCACCAAGACTGACTTCGGCTCGTGCCCGCTCATGCCGTTCAAGATCACCGTACCCCCGGACAGCCCAACGGCTCGAGCTCCTTTCAGCGTACACCTACACGCTGGAGTACCGGAAGGGCACGGCCAACGGCAACGCCGACTTCCTCTCCCGGCTTCCCCAACCAGCCACCGACGCCGACCGCACCGGACGCAACCGCCGCACTGGCCCCGACACCGTCGGCATCTACCTCATCCGCCCCTGCGGCTTCGCGCCGAACGACCCTTCCACCCCGGGTATCGGCTTGGGTGGGCTCGTGTCCCCCCCTTCCGGATCCATCCCAACCGTCCAGCCGCTCCCCTTCACCGACGACGACTTCCGCGACTTTCGCCTACTCGGACCACGTATGGAGCACCCCACCCTTTCCCCCGCAACCCACACCTTCATCGGGCCTATTGCGACCCGCGACTCCACCACCGGACAGCTTGCCGGCACCGAGAAGGCCGCCGTGAACACCGTAGCTCCTCCAGGCTCGGCTTCCATGCCGCCCGTCGTCTCTCCGCCGCCCACCATTGGCGCCACGACACCAGCCCTTCCAGGTTTGATATCTTCTCGGACCCGCCATCGCGTCGCCGCTTCCGCGGGAACCCCTCGGCCTACAGCCGACTACGGGTTTGGACGCCGACCGCCACCCAAGCCATTGGCGCCCACTACGCAAAGATCGACCCCCTCAACAACGCCCTCTCCGCCGGCACCAACACCACCGGTAGTGCCCCTTCTTGAGCCCGTCGTCGAACCCGATGACGACCCCTACCTCCTCGCCTACGTCGAGCACTACACCTACAAAGACTGGGCGCGAGAACAACGCGCTGAGCCCCTGTGCTGCGCCACCATCTGCTTCCTGTCGTTGGACTCCCCCAGCCCCACGCCGCACGACCTCCTGGACTTCATCCCCCCGGCCCGGCGCCCACAACTTTCGGACGTCCTCACTCTTGCCTCCAAAAGCAAGCTACACCGTACCGACGACGAAAACCACCCTCCTGGTCCAACGACCACCCACAACCTCATCCGGGAACAGCCTACCATCACCCGCCCCCTCTACCCCACGCGTCTACATGGCAATGTTAATGCGCCCTTGGGTGCTGAACACATGCCACGCCACCACCTCTCTACACCTGGGAGTCACCCGAACGGTCCGCATGTTGGCACGTTTCTTTTGGTGGATTGGCATGGACGCTTCCGTCCGCTGGTGGATCCGCCGTTGCCTTCAATGCCAGGCGCGGAAGACCTCCCGGCACACCATTCGTTGGCCCATCCTTTCTCTTCCTTTGCCCAACGGGCCTGGCATCACCGTCAGCGTCGACTACTTCGGGCCCCTGCCGCTCACGCCGCGCGGGAACGTCCACATCCTCCTCTTCACAGACCGCTTCAGCCGCCGCGCCGATATGTATGCCGTTTCAGCGGCGCAGTTCACGGCCGCCGGCACTGCCGACATCTTCCTGAACGAGTACATCCCTCTCTGGGGGTGCCCGGTTACACTTCTCTCCGACAACGGACTACACTTCACCTCCAAGCTTGCGAACATCGTCTACGAACGCCTTGGCATCCACAAGGTCAACACCAGCTCCTACCACCCCTGCACCAACGGCGGCGTCGAGCGCGTCAACCACGTACTGGCCCAAATGCTCTCTATGGTTGGCAACGAACAGCAGACCGACTGGGACGTGCTGCTCCCACACGTGTCGTCGGCCTACAACAATTCCGTGAACGCCGCCACAGGGCTTGCACCTAACGAAATCCACGTGGGCCGCCTTCCTCGCCTCCCGCTCTCGGTCTTCGAACCCGACAATATCGGCGGTCACCAAAGCCTGGACCGCGATCACCTGGTTTACATCAACCTCGCCACCGACCGACAACGACGCGCCTATTCCCTCGTCCGCGAACTACACCGACTCACCGTCTCGCGTCTTCAGCGCCGCAATGCGCCCATCATGGCCGCCCTCCTAGCATCCCCCCCCTTCACCGTAGGCGGCTGGGTTTGGGTCTACAACTCCGCCTCAACCATCCGCCAAGGCGTCAAAAAGGGCACCGACGCAACCGTCCTCAAGGCGAAGCTTTCCCTGAACTGGAATGGCCCCTTCAAGGTCCTTGCCGTAGGGCCGACGCCCGCCTCAAACACCCCCGACAATCGCCCCCTTCACGACAAGCTACTTTTCCTCGACCTTCCATCGGAACTTCCGGGACGGGACTCCAAGCCACGCGTCTCCGTCCAACGATGCAAACCTTGCCGGAACCCCGACGACACCAGCGACATCCCCAAGCATCTGCCCGCGGACCTTACTACATACGTGCTCACAGCTTCTGCCGCCAAGTCCCCCCCTTACCACGTCACCGTCGACGACGTCACTCCTCCACCGGAACGCCTCGAGGTCGAGCAGATCACTGGCCATCAACTCGTACGCGGCCGCGGCGGGGTCATCGCCGTTCTGTACGAGACTCACTGGACTGGACTTCTCAGCCCCTCTTGGGAACGCGAGCTGGACCTTCAACACTTCCGGCGCCACATCCTACTTTACTGGTCACGATCACCAACCCAGCACCGCCAGACGAACCGCCTCTACCGCCAGATGCGCATCGGCGCCGCTCACCGCGAACTGGCCCGATCTCAAGGACAAATCTTCCTCGCCCCAGGCTACGCCTTGGTCTCCCGCAGCCTTTGGCTCCACAACTTCAGCACCACCATCCTACCCTCCGGAGCACACATATGGTACAAGGCGCGCGACGGCCTTTGGTGGCTGGGCAAGGTCGCTCACAGCTCACCCCCTGACGCCTCTTCGGGAACTCCGCCGGAGTCTTCACCGGGAAGCTCCTACATCGTCCGGTTCCTGGACGACCCCGGCCCGATCAAGATCGACCTCCAACCCGGCCGCTACACTACAGCACGGAACGCCGTATACGGATCGTGGTGTCTTCAACGCCATGGGAATGGGAGCCTAGCACGTGGGGTGCTGCGAAACTCTGCTGTGTCCCGCGGAACCCCTACCGTTTCCACTCCCCCCCCTGGTTAGCCTTAGTTTAGTCTTTTGTTAGTTCTGGGTATTTGGTTCTGGTTAGTCTACAATATCTTAAGAGTAGTTCTTCAGGGTTAGTCTTCAATAGTCATCAGCAGTCATCTTCTTGGGAGTGTTTGTTTCCATCTACCGCCACCGGTATCGCTTGACCGACCCCGTGTTGGCTACCGATCCGAGGCCGTGTATGTTTCTTTTTTTGGGTGTGTTTGGGCGTATCATCGTCCCCCCCCCACCCCCCCCGTTTGTTTTTCTTCTTATCGCCTACGGCTCCGTGTAACCTCCTTACGTTCAGGCCACTGACTCGTAGCGATACCTTCATTTGCATTTGTGTTTGTACTCCACTAGCCTACAGCCAATTCTCGGCGATATCACGCCGAGGTAAAATCGTGTTGTAGCCTGAGCTGTGCTCTGACCTTAGTCGACTTCCGCCGACCCGTGTTTTCAGACGGTCCTCGAGCTAAGACTATATCGAGCTTCCAGCTCACCCGTGTTTCTTCCATGTTTGACAAGTAGGGTCCCGATAGCATTGCAGCCCCGGAAGGCCGCTGAGTTATCGGCCATACATATGCGGTTCGGACACGATCGATCTCTCCTGACCTGTGTCCAGCTTTTTGTCTGTTTTCTGGTCCCGATGGTATTTCGTTTTCTCTTTCCCTTTTCTTCTTCTTTCTTTCTTGTCCGGTATCCCGCACACCCCCTCTGTCCTCTGGCAAACGACACCACGTTTAATGTCGCCCCGGTTGACCGAGTTGCACACGCTAGTTTTTGGGCCCCGCGCTATCTACAACTTCAAACTGCACGCATTAGGCCGATTTTCTTGCGGATTTTCTTGCGATTTTCTTGCCGCCACCGTCTTTGAGTTTGTTTTTGTTGAGTTGGCTACCTTGCTACGTTTGCTGGTTTTGTTCACACCACGGACAGGCCTCCGAGACGTCACGTTGCTTGTTGCGTCTCTCGGTTTTAGTAGTCCCTAGTACACGCAGCCCTCATAGCACTCTAGCTGTGTCCCTTCTGTCTCGCATGATGACTACCATGTTAGGACCTTCGCCACAAGACAAGGCATGGGGCCTAGCGGATATATATATATATATATGTTTTTGAATTGTGATCGCTGTCTTCTTTTTAGAGTTTCCTCGTTCGCCAACCCGGTTCAGCGAACAACCCTTTCGTACTTCCTTGGGCCCCAGACAAAGGCTCCAGTGAAACGCTTGTACGTCTTTCTTTTGCCTTCATTTGGGTCTTCGTTTTCTTCTTCGGCCTTCGCTTTCGGTTTCTGCCTCATTTTGCGTTCGTCTTTCTTTGTTTTCATTTTGGGTGATTTTTCCCTTCGCCTCTGCTACGAGTTCTGTGTCTCTCTCCTTTAGTCTCCCTTTCCGTCGTTGTTCGCAGCGAACACCCCCTCTTCGTAGTGTTTGGGTTTTATTACGAGGTGTGGGGGATCTATAGCCTCATTTCTTTTGTTTCGAATAGCCGCATCTTCGACCACCTTTTTCTGGCCGTTCGGGATGAACTTTGTCATCACCCTCCGACCATCTTGTGGTCTGCATATACGACTATTCAGGGTGGGCTAATGTGATATGAGTAGAGTATTCATGGGCTATAGATATAGATAATACGTTGCAGTTTTGTAGTTCCACGAATACGAGAATAATCCAAAGAATGGATTAACCCGGCGGATATTCCGTTAGTCGAGAGTATCGTATTTTAGGAATGTTCCGTGATGCAGATAGGACTACGAAGTGAGAAGTTCTTATATTAGCAGAAGAACGATCGGTAGCCATTAGGAAAGTTCTGTTGGAGTACATCAGATAAGAGGAATTTAGGAGAGTTTGTGGCGTGGGGTGGGACGAGTATATCTGGGCGTCGAGTCCCGCCCCCCTACCTCTCACTTCTCTACCAGAGCACCTCCTCAGCTCTCGCCATCAATCAGAAGATCTAAATCAGAAGAAGCGAAGCCCTGCTTTCCGGCTGCCAGAACAACCTGCGTCCCTTGCCACTACCCTTACCACTACCAAAGAGCGGGCTCCGTATCACAAAAAGGTATAGTCGGCACCGTCGCACACCAGTGGAGGGATATGATAATAATATACCCAGGGTTCGCGCACGCCATTTGTCATTGAGAAGATATGCCTCGTTTTGTTACACTCTGTCTCAATACAGATATGAACGAATCATGGCATACACCATGTGTCCGCTTGTTGCACGCTTGTCTTGTCATCCACTGCACACTCTTATAGTGTCGCATGATCGAAGCATTGCTTGTCCATGTCTATCTGTGACACTTATGTCAGTCAACTCGTCGCTTGCAGTCCAACACATTGTTTTGTCTTTAACAATATCTGGTGTGTTTGGATGCGACCCTCAAGTAGCTTAGTACTGTGGAAAAAGCGGTTTATTTTGTTTACTTTTGTCACCACCCAAGTGATTTTAAACTACACTTGAATTATGATTCGGTCTCGAACACCCATCAGATGACAAGCGCAGCTTAAATGTCCAAAGTGTTCTTGTCACAGTATTAAATACTTGATGTTGTCTCCGTCAGGTATGTCGTCAGATTGCTTTTCAGCACTCGCGACCCTGTTACGCCTGTCGAGCCTTCACAGCTATATGTTGTCCACACGACGAGTAAAAACTCAGCCGTGTGTAACGTGCGTCTTATTAGCATACTATGTTAATAAATCCCGGGATACTCTACTATCGTTGCTCCCGCACGTTTTTTGTCCAGGATCAATAATTCAATGTCTCTTGTCGTAATCCACCACAGCCAGCCGCAGTGCGATGTGTATTGAACAGATCGTCTGTGAAAACGGATTACTCTTTTGTCATCGCTTACTATTTTTCTGTCCGATCCTATGTCCGGATATACATCCAACTGTCTACGGTACTGCAGCAGATTGTCTGTCCTGCTGTTATGTCTATAATTTACTATTATATGTCTGGCAAGTATATATATATATTGCTTTGTCAAAATGAGTATGTATAACTCTAGGCTTTTAAGCGAATCGCCTTTTGAGGAATACAATGTCGACTAGTAGACGTGTTGCCACCCTTTGTCTCTGGTTCCATTGCTTTCGAGTTTTGGTGGAGTTCGAGCTCTATCACCACTAAAACTGAGGGGTGATGTGGATACCATATCCTCGGAACCAACACGCCTACCCAAATAGTCGAAACCCCCGCATCCTTCGAGAAAGCTCTCCCAGAAGCTTTGCTCGGGGGACTCGGGAGATTGTCATGTCTGGATCTCGCCACGGAGCCTTCTCCTTCACGTTCCGCTGACGGATCCTCAGCGGCGGCTATTCTGCCTAGCGGATTCTCCGCAGCGGGACGTAGCAAGGCCCCGCTGAACTGTCCTTTGACCCGAGCGCCGTGAGAGCAACGATGATTGCTCGCCCCTCGGCTCTCACTCCTCATATCTCCCTGTCGGATCTTGTCATCGGGCTGCTGTCTCAGCCCAAGCTGTCCTACACTCTAACCGTCGTAGTTCAACAGTAAGAACACTCTGCTAACGCTGAGAGGCGTGGGGTCACGCCCCACCGGCGGTATCGACTACGAATCTTAGTTAACACAATTTATATTTATTATACTTACCTTCACAATCCACCTATTAACTTGTAGAGCTTAGCAAATCATATATAGTTTCGGGAACACCGGTGCCTGATTTAGGTGCCACCTCTAGCCATATCAAATAAAAGCTAGGCATCAAAGCACAGCAGCAATAACAACAGCAGCAGCTCATCCCCGGAAGAATCACTCACATTGAGAACCATACCATACTAAAACTCAACAACACTCAACCATTACATAGATATTAGTAAAATGAAAAGGTTTCGACATGTTGCAACGTCAATATCATTCTCCCTTGTTCGGGTTATATATATATCATGTCAGGGCGTCCCCGGTGGCTTGGTAGTTGGTCCGCGAGCCTATCAAGATCAATTTCGTGGGTTCGAGTCTCACCGAGTGCATGCTTGTAGGGACTTTTTCTTGCACAAAATTGATCAGCTGAAAGCGCGAGAGCGTGAGTTAGCTGTACATTCGATGAAAATCGACGAGCAGTGGGAATGCTGAACCCCATGCGTGACAAAAAAAATAAAGGCACGTACCGGGGGGGAAAGGGATGACACTTGTGACCACGGCTTGTCCAGAAGATCGCAAAACCTCCTACGAGTAAGGCTGGAAAGTAAAAGTGACGATTAAAAAACAAAAAGTGCCCAGAATGCTTATTTAAATTGTCCTGTTCACCCGGGGAGCATCCAGGGGAACCACTGGCGGCCTATATCTTTTTGACAAGGAATTACACATAGAATACGCCCATTCGGCTTATTTTTACGCTTGTAAAATTCAGTAAAAAAATGGAATATAGACGAGACGTATTACGGAGCTTGCAAAGTTGAGCATCAACTTAATCACTACTACTCAGTCGAACTCACGGCGGACGTATTCATAATTTTATAAAATATATGTTACAGGGAGGATAGGGATGCATTTTGAGTTTTGAGGGCTCCAGTGTACGGGAACGGTTTATATACATTTATATACTATACATAGTATATACGGGGATGGATGCGAGGCACCCTTTCTTGCACTCTGGAATACTTAGATTTCGACAACAATAATCACTTACAAGATTCCCCTCCGGGAGGTGCCGTATGAGTAGGGGAGTGGCGCAAGAGCGAAATCATATTCGTGTGCAACCCTGCATACTTGTGTAGAAGTAGTACCTGCATCCACCCATCATTTTAACGTGAAGAACACAAACTACATATTTTTAAGGACAGACTGTTGTACTGTTCGCGGAATTAGTGTGGGATCATTACTACAATAATATAAAACAGGGTATAGCGATAAATATGTAGATATATTGATCCAGCCGACTCGCGGCGATTAATTCGTACAAAAAAGTTGCGCGAGGTGGACGTCGCGCGCCAAAATACTTTGTGACCGGTTGAGTAAGGTACAGCACATACATACTGGTACAATGTATAAATATATATATATATATATGTTCCCCCAAAATAAGTGTTTCTTGGTGCTCAGGGTAACATCAAGGTTTCACAGATAAATGCTCGGCGAGAACAAATCGTAGTCCGAGCACTGAGAGTGTTGGAGTACTGGCGGCAAAAATATTGCCAGCACTGAGAAGGCCCAAATACTGAGAGTAATGAGGGTGTGAGCAGTACCGAACCCCGAGAATACAGGAAAGTATGTGTCCGCAGTAGTATCGAAACACGAAATACCTGGAGTAAAGGCAATATGCGCAGTACAGAACCTCGAGATACTGAGAGTATTCGCAGTACATGCATATATATATTCCTCGCAAATGCGTATCTCGAAATACTGCCGACTGCTTTAAGTACTCAAGTTGTCTCCAGCGACAGTGGTTTGCTCCAACTCCCACTCGTGTGGGACTATCTAGGTGTATTTGGTGCCGAACGCTGGGCCTGAGAATTGGCGACGCGGTGCACAGACGGTTGAAGTATACATCATACTCACTCGAAGTATGCTGGGCATATTGAGGGTATTTCATTACTGCGAGTACTGGGTCTCGCAGAAGTAGTAGTACGAACACTACCAACGGACGAAATACTGCTACTGTAGACTAGAATACTTGTAGTACCCGCGGTACAGAACCCCGAGACACTTGAAGCACAAAAGGGGGTATCCACGCCAGCAGCAGTAGCGAACCCCGCATTAGTGCGAGCCCGAAGTATACGAAGTAGTATCGACAGAACCTCAAAATATATGGCGAGTACTCGCAGTATCTCGAGTACAAATACTGCGAGTGTACGAAGTACCTACGGTAGTGGCAGCAGTATTTTCTCGAACATACTTTGGTTTACTCCCAACCATTGGGAGTAGCTGTGAAATGTTGAGGTGTGAACGCACGCCACACGTAAGCGCGCCCAAACTCTTTACCTTGGGTAGAAAGACACAAGTAACTACAATACACACGTGGCCATTTGGGTACCCCCTAAAATCCTGTACGCCCCAAAACGTCCTGTGGAGGGTTATTTTACCCTCCACAGGACGGTTTTACCCACTAGAGTATTTTATGGAGGGTTACACAAACAAAAAAGAAATCCTCCAGAGGGTATGTTTGTCCTGCAGAGGATTATCTAGAGGATGATACGAAGAAAAAATAAATATTCTAGAGGGTATACACACCCTGCACAGGATTGGCAACCATAATCCTCCAGCGCACGCAGATATTTTTCTCCCTGCGGGTGTTTTTTTGGTGTCAAATGCTCCGGAGGATTTTGTTGACACTCCTGCAGAGTGATTTTAGGCGATAAGGAAGCCTCCAGAGGAAAAGGGGGGGTAATGTCCTGTACAGGATGCAATTCTACATCTCCCAGAAGATTCATCTCAAACATAATCCCGCCACAGGGATTTGTTTTTTAGTAGCAAATCATACAGAGTAAAACTTCGTACTATAAACTCCAGAGGACAGTAACAAAAACCCTCCAGAGGCTTTTTCGTATACCGAATGCCTCCGGGGGGGAATGGTGTCCGACCTTCACCCTCCAGAGGACGCATCCATTCACAAATCCTCTGGCGGATACAGCACGAATATCATCCAGAGGTTTATTGTGTTCATAAATTACTACACAGGGAACACGTCAAAGTTGCATCCTCTAGAGTTAAAGCCACCGAATAGTCCTGCAAAGGGGACTGAACCCCAAATCCTCCAGGACATTCGTGGGACACTACTTTCCTCCGGAGGATAATATGGTGCGCAACCCTCCACAGGACAAAAAATCAACCCCGTCCAGGGTTGTTGCTAAACAGTAAATACTCCGGAGGGAAAAATACCGATACACACCCTCCGCAGGACAGATACCTACATAATCCTGTGGGGGGATATCGAAACAAACCACCCCAGGGGTTCTCGGGGCATTAAAATCCTCCGCAGGGTATGCCCGTGGAAGTATTGCCTCCAGAGGATATAATGACGCAAAATCCTCCACAGGGCGAAGACCAAGTACCTCCAGGGGGTTCGAGGAGCAGTAAATGCGCCAGAGGCAAAACGTACGAAGCGCTCACCGCAGAGTTCATTTTTACTAGTTCGCCCTGTAGAGGACAAAGGAACCAAATCTCTCCAGGAGTTTGCGGGACTGTAATTCCCTCCGCAAGTTACCGCCGTAGGCTACGCCGTAGGCTACGCCGTTAGAAAAAACCCTCCAAAGGAAAACATGATACATACCCCTCCACAGGGCGAAACGCAACAGCCCCCAGGGGTTTCGTGGCGCGGTAAATACGCCAGAGACAAAACGTTCAAAGAACACCCTCCAGAGGACATCTTTCTATTTAATCCAATAGAGGAAAACGAAAATAACACCCTCCGTCTGCTTCCTTGCACATCGAATTCCCCCAAACATGGAGTCCTGTAGAGGCATTCAATCAGCAACCTCCGTGCTTTAGCTGGACCAGTGTCTTCTTCCACACAGGGGAACGTACACCGTACACACTCTCCAGGGGACACAAAAGAACCCCCCCCATCAGCTACTGATTTTGACCACATACTTCATGCAGGCGTACCCATTAACACACTGTAGAAGATAGATGAATGCAGAAGCCTCGATATTAAACGAAAACGCACTCCCTCCATGTGTTTTGCGACCTAACGGCACACCAACCTATATTATGTGTAGACAGACGTATACAACAATATACACTCCGCAAATACCTAGCACGTACGACAGATATATAGTATGCTGTTTTACGGAATTATGTTCGATAGAAATCGGAACGGCACCCACACTACAGATGTCGTTGGAGGGCAAACGTGATATGATGTATGCTATGACCCAAAAAACGCAAGAGGAAAAAAATGAAACAGGGGCTTGGCGGCACAGCAAATCCCTCCACAGGGAAAACTTGCATAGGACACCTTCAGAGGACACATTACTGCATAATCCTGTCGAGGAAAACAGAAGCAGCATCCTTCTGATTCGTTTTTAAATGTAGTACACGTGTGGGTAATAAATGCACGTGAAAAGATGTTAACACGCGGTCTGTTACCTCAGTAAATTCGGTGCTTTTGACTGCGTTCGTTCCGCCATGATCGCGACCCTATATGCTCCCATGGCCTCTGTCGGATATGCAAACAATCAGTTACCCTACTCCCTATATACAATACATCTGAGCCCCATTATATCGCTATAGGGTTGGGGTCGAGCATTATCCTTGCCCCTCCTTCCAAGCCCCCTATCCTAAAGCCTGGCGGTTGGCTCTAAAACCTCTGCGAGAAAAAAAAGTATGTAGCCTCATCTATCTACACGCTATATTCGTACCAAGCTGAAAAACCTCACCCTACACTCGTTGGACAAAACCCACATGGCAGCATGGCTCATATCTCCGCAGTCCACGTCGGCATGTCCTTCCACACACGGTGTCGATGAGCACCGTCGCAAGCACAAAGCGCGCGCGTACAGTAAGGCGTCAACCCTTATGTAATACACTGCACAGCATATACAACAAGGGGCATATATAGTGCTCAAGGTTAGTGCCAACATGATGCATAAAGGTTCGTTGAATCAAGATGATTTTAGGTCGCCACGATGTCAGAATCTGCTTGTTTGGGACCGTAAATTTGGCCGTTGGTCCTGACATCATGATGGCGTTGACTGTTATACCGCGTGCGAAGTGAAAACAATGTGTCCCATCTGCAATTCAACAAAAAAAAGGTTACCTGGTATATGACAAGGGTTTGGAGCCGTGTAACGGAATACCGCGGACATCGGTGCCGTCCACACAGGGAAAAATTCCAGTACACTAACGAAGTCAATTATATGCAACAAGGAGTGTATACACAACACGTCTCACCTCACGATCGCGGCGCCTGTCCAGTAGAAATCCATTGCATCACTTAACTCCATCTTGGAAAGCGCTGTGCCAGTGCTCATTAAGCATGTATCTGTCCCTCGTGACGGCTCCTCCGGTCTGCGCTGCTAACTTGTACTTGTGCTTCCACACTTTCCTGCCGACCCTCACCTTGTCCTCGTTGGACAGACCGCACACCCACTCTTCATCGACGTCTCCGGTTGCCGCGTTGATACCGGAGCGGCCCGTAGTGCATGACAACGAAGATAGCGGCAAGTATGAGACGTGTGTACATGTCTTCTAATTGAGGACACGGGGAATACAGACGGGATCGCTGCATTGCCTTGTAACCAGTACGTTGGGTGCTGCGTGACGGAGTCCCTCAATTCGGCCCTACCCGCTCCGCACGTGACATACTCGTAGACAAGCACCCACTCCACGACGTCTCTGGTTGGATTGGTTGAACAAGTATCATCCGGATCGAAGCTTTGGTTGAAAAAAGTAGAGGATTTTGCCCGAGGTAACGTTTCCGTAACCGGACAGACCCTTATCTTTGGCTTCCCGGTGTGTGTATATCTCAACATCCTCTCCCATCCCGTCTGGCAATGCCCACGCGCGCGGTGTCACGCCTTCAAGCGATGCTGACCGCACGTCTCCACCTTTCCAGCGCCCCAGACCGCTGATAGCCCGCGGCGGCGCCCCGTGCTTGAATCGAGAGCAACTAATGTAACCGGTCATTTCCTCCCTCTCCAACCAGCAATCGGGGCAGCGAGTGTCGTCACACGCAGGCTCAGCGGCTCTTCGACCACAACCAAACCACACCCGCAGAGCGTCCTTAATCTTCTTCTCGTGCGGCACAACTCCACTCTGGGCGACACCTCTGATCCATTCTTCCCTCGCCGGCGTAGCTTCGCTGTGGGCAACGGCATTCGCATCTCTTATTCGCAATATCTCAGCGTCCCACATGGCGGCGCCGGCATAGGTCCCCGCCGCCATAGCCCTGCTAGGTCCTGCCCCTTCGTCCGGGTCCGTCGGACTTACCATATCTCCTCGGAGACAATCCGTCATGCAGTTGAGGACGCGTATACAGCCGACCCCAGCGGTTTGGGGCCTAGGCGTGAAGCCTGTACGCCCCACGTAGTCAAAACCCCCTGCGACCCAAGACTGGCCCCGAGCCATCCTGCCTATAGCTAAAGCGGTGTTCTCACGCCGAGCATGATGCGCTGCTGGGTCTCTCCCACTACCAGATTTGTTTGCCCTCTTGTGACGCTGGTGCCGAGCCTCCCCGATGGATGCGTCTAGAGGAGCGCCTGCTTGGGGTGAAAGGTGTGCAGGACCATGAGTACGGATGGTGCGCGGGGTAGGGCGGTCCACGTATTTAAAAGTTAAAACCAGCTGACGGAGATGGAGATTTTGGCGAAGACGTCCGAAGCTGTAACACGGCTGAGAGCCTGGCCCCTTGACAGCGTAGAGATATATATACGTGTTGGTATTTGCCATTTACTGTCACAGTAACACGTGTATAGGTGTCAACTTCGATCAAAACGTTGACGTTTGTTTTCGTAATGGAGCATCTCCTTCGCGAAAACATGTCTACAGAGAGTCAATGATGTGCTGTTTTTTTGTTTTCTAGACATGTCACCCCAAATTCTTCAGGTTGGCAAGTGCGAAGATATACTAGTCGGCAAACCAATACCCTTAGGCCAACCCCCAACCCCAGCAGATTAGTCCCTCTTATCAAAATAGTGTGATTCACCCTTTGTCCTTTTTCCGACGCTATTAAATGTGCATGGACTAATCTGGGTGCATGGACTAATCTGGGTACGAATCTCATACGGCTGTGCTGTACTCCTGTTAGCTACAAATGTCATTGTACCCAATGAAGCTGTCGCTATACACTGTACCAGGTATTATATACGTGCTGAGGTATTTCCTACATACGATAAAGCGGTTGTCGTGTATCAGCTACAAAAAAAAACAATCTCTTTGTTCCATTGTTACGTCTGCATGTGTGCCCGGAACCGCGCGACAATCACCTATACACTTGACACAGCACACACCACGTGTAAATAGGGTTACCGTTGTATACACTAATCCACACGGTTAAACAAGTAAACGCCTGTGCACTTTACCGTGGTCCCTGATGGTGTCGGCGACATGCAACCAGCCGTGTGTGGTATTCCTCAGTGCTTTTCTGCCCACCGTTTCTCTGGAAATTTCGACCTGTGACGTTGGCATAATGACACAGCCCACACGCGTCGTAAAAAGGCATGCGATTGTCGCTTGGGCACATAGATCGACAAAGCCGATGTCAGTACCACCTTTGAATCTGTGTAATATGGTAATGGGAGTGCAGGGCGTAGTATCCTGCAAGCGCCCCTATGTACGTCATTCGAAGGTTGTAAGTTGGCGGTATAAGACGAGGACGCACACCTCAGTTGATGACGAGAGGCAGGCGTCATCTGTATGCTCAAGGTCGCAGACCTGAATGGCTTGCCAAAACGACTGAAGGGCACATATATCTCTGAGGCTAGTGTTCAGGCCTGTTTCCGGGGGATGTACACACTAATGATTGTACATACGAGTCCAAAACGTGGAGACAACTCGTAAGTTTGTTAAGAGGGGTTGATAAACACACACGCCCACTCGTTTAATCTTTATACCTCCGCGTCAAAAACATGTCGTAAAAATCACGACACAGAATGACGCTACAGAATGCGAACGATATTTTAAGGCGTAAGTCTGTCTATACATGTGTCCTGAAAAGCAAAGAACTTTGAATTGTTAATGCATGCGTTGGCTTACACCGCAACGCACATAAATAAAAAAATGACAGCCATGATATTGAAGATTAAACTCAGATTTGCAACCTGCGTGGGATTTTGATTGCACAGGGAAAAAAACACTGAAAATCGTCTCACGTAACCTCCCGCCCGTTTGTGGATCTCGGCAATGTCAGCATCGGTGTACTCAGGAGCCCGTGCCACAAACGATAGAGCAGATAATGCCTGCAGGGAGTCCCTAAGCAGTCTAACGGTCTCCTGAGGGCTTATCTCTCCCCACACCTCGTCCCGCATTTTCTTGAGTGCCGTGGGTTTGAAATACTTCCTCTGCGCCGCGCAGTATCCCAACGGCAGGCGAAATAGTCGGCGGGCGGCGCACAACGGTGCGAGCACATGGTAGCAGAGGGAGACCGCCGTTAATGGTCATTGAACTAAAACGTGAAAAAAAATTACACGTTCTAAACCCCTGCGAAGCCTGCGCATCTCTCTATTTACGCTTAAGTCGTATGCTTGATACTATTCTGGGAATGCAACTTAGCCTTCTCACTATGATGCAACGAAGAGGGCATGAAACCGTTCTTGAAGGGGCGTACGTCCATGAATCAAAACCGAAGGAGAAAATGCGATTTGCAATGTGGCTGTAGTGCAGACACGCAATATGGACAGGAGTGCTGCACCGACAAAGTTTGCTTACCAGCGCCTCTACGGACGCCAGTACCGGTCGAAACACGATGAGTTTAACACTCCCAAACTGCGCCTTGTTCGACCCTGTAAATGACGGATAGCTTGTGACGGCATCTTTCAGCGGCGGCACCCCGGGTCCATACAGTTTGCCGCGCTGACCAAACATGCCCGAGATGAGGTCCCGTCCTTCCTGTGAAAGCATGCCAATAACCTCTGACTGTACCTGGCCAAGGTGATTCTGAATGAACGTGGGTTGAAGGAAAACCGAAGAAAATACAGGAAAATCATAAGGGATTCAAATACATACTTGTCATCCCAGGTGTGCGGTCATATATTACCGGCTCGCTCACAGGCAATATCATATTGTACTATATAGTTTTTGGGTATATAGTGAATAATACGGAGTTGAATTTTTCAATAGGATCAGTATGTTTTGAAGATGGAGATAAAACTAAGCGTTTTGGTTTCAGGTTAAAGGAGGAGATATGTCATTGGTTCGTATATAGGTGACTGCCAGGGTGTGGAAGGCTTTTATGGTACCTTATCGCATCGCTCTACAATTGTTTTCCCGGCCATTCACGAGGCCATTGAGGTGCAGCATCTCGAAGGTGCGTGTTTCGGTTGGCTGGTGAACGGTCACTCGATCAAACAGCGGACTGGGTTGGCGATTGATGTCCGACTCAACGACGCCCGTCTTTTGGGACAATTTCGCCGCGGCTACGGAGCCGATACCCACGTCCTCCAATTTGGCTCTGCACTCCAAGATCTGCCGACGTGTGACACGGTGTCGCTTAATGTCGTACCCTCGCTTTCCGAGGTCGTCTCCTAAGTTCCCCTTCGACTAAACTCTGCTTCACATTGCAGGCTGTACATGGGTGCTCAGTCTTGTTGTTTGCTCCCTTGCGGTAGCACAAGACGGCGCGCTGCGGGGTATCTGGCACAAAGGAAAAACAAAACCATCAGCAAAAAACCTGAGAGCACCAAAGAGTGTGCGCGGAATATGTCAGGATTAACGCATTATAACCCCAAAAACTAGAATTAAAAATAACGTCGACCGTACGTTTAATACCAGCCACTACCAGGTATACGAGAGTGAAGATGGTTTTAATATATCGATCGCAAAAACTGCTAGATATATACCGATATATAGTTGTCTCAGGACAGGATTATACGAACATCTAGTAGACCGCCACTATCTGATTGATGCATGTTGGATGAACGCGTCCCAACAAATTTCAACGTTGAATGGGCATCGAAAAGTCTGGAGGATTTAGGGGGATAATAGGGTTATGGTTCAAAGTAATGTTGTGCCCTATACTGCAAGAGTATATGTTCACTACACACAAAACACCGTATATACGCAGGAACAGAGCAAGGGGAGGAACGTCGCTCAAATGATTTTACGACAATAATATTTGGCTCCCGAGACGTGGAATGGACTCGCAACATTAAGATATATACCTATGTCTTTGCGTCTCTGACAAAAACGTCCGCAAAGCACCGCTTTTCCAGTTGTCCGATTATACCGCAAGAGAAGGCAATGGCTCCGTCGCAGGATGCGCCAGGCGAGGCCACGGTCGCGACGTTTAGATAACGTTTCATTCTCAACAGACAGCTGTTAAGGCAGGCAATGTTCCAGTACGTGGCTCCCTCGGAACACTGCGTGATCGTGGGGAAGAAGCAGCGGTGGGTCATATAAACGTCGGACAGAAGAGGTTTAGCTTTCATTGCAACGCAGCCGCGTCGAAAGCAATTCCCACGTAGTCAACATCAGGATTTTCTCCCGCGTAGCGTATTGACGCTGCTTCAACGAAAAAAACGCGCGAAGAACTCGATCAAGCAGTAGTTTCTCAAGCACTTTAGTGTTTGAGTAGGCCGATTTGTAATTGACACATGGTACAAATTTCAAGCAAAACAGATATACTGAACGTATAGTTCCCACCATTTGAACCAGGCCGTAACATGTCTTTAGTCCTATATGAGGTACATCATTGTACAGCGCGAGAATCTCACCGCTGTTTGCATCCCCCACACATTGAAGTCGTCAACGAAAATGCTGAAAGGCAAGCTCAGGTACGGTAGACCGTGTACGTTTGTGGTTGACGTCGGGGGTTCGCATGTCGGGAAAGTTTTCGTCCGCACCCCCAGCACGCCTCCACGGTCGCTTTGGTCCTTCCACGGGAACGAAGCGGTTGGCAACGTTTTTCACGAACCCCTCGCAAACGAAAGACTACCCCTCTCTACGTTCACCCCCACTCCACGGCTGGTGATGTTTGCCGTCAGATGCCTCCTGAGGGGTTACGATCTCGCGTAGGTCAGGAAGCTGATGAATATCACGAAGTGATATCTCCGATCTAGGCCCCAGCTCTTCCCGTACACGCACCAAACCCTTCCTTTTGAAATCGGAGTGGTTGGGTTCCACGCCCTCGACTTCAGTCACAGTATGGAAACACCGAACGACCATATCCACTGCCTGCCTTTTTACGTCGAACAGCCCATTCAAAACCCGACAGGGCACCTGCAAAGGGTCTTCGGCACCCGTCTCTCGAAGGGCAGCCATGACAAAATCCGAGATGTACACCGGTGTGCTCCCTCGCGTCAATATTGCGTCGGAACTGCACAGAGGCATGGATGCCGCGATACGACCGTGCATAAAAGAGCGGCGCGCGTTGTTGGGAGGACGCGTGGCCATGGCCGTTACCTGGTCGTTCATGAAGCAGTTTTTACTCGCCTCATCTCCGCGCAAGACAACCCCACCAGGATTCGCCTCCATCTCCTTCATCACAGGCGGCGACATGAAAAGGCTTTCGAGAATGAGGTTTATGGGGATATCGTACACGGAGGCTGTCCCTAGCTTCCCATTCTTCAGCGGGACTTGTCGCATCCACAACTCTAAAAGAGGAAAGTACGCCCGCTGTCGAGACATGAAATGCTCACCGCTGCTGGGAATATCGGCGAAGTCGAAACCTCTACCTTCCCCGGCACCGTCGCCCTCCTCGCCGTCGTGATAGCGAAGGATCGAAAACAAATCACTCATGGCCACTCTAAATAGTTGGAGTTTAAAACCAAAGATGTACAGCAGCAGCACTTTGATGTTTTTGATCGGGCTGTAGTCCCGGTTATCCTTCCTACCGAATCTGGGTTATTTGATATTTTTCCCTTCAATACACGTGGCCACCAACTCTTCGGCAAGGCGACGGTGGGTGTCTCCTAACCATCCGGTTGCATCACCACAAACGTGTTGTTCGGCACTTGCTTCCCCCTCAGACGTGACGCCATCACTCTTCCATGCGTTCACCCCACCGGGCCCATCGATTCCGTCGTCATTATCACCGCTTGCCGAACCGATGTATCCGTCGCCGTCGCTTCTCACCTCACCGGGACCAGTGGTTGCTTCGTTACTACTGCCAATTGCCGAACCGGCGTACTTGTCGTCCTCACTACCACAGCCATCATCGTCCCCATCCCAATCGGCCCATGAGTCCACGCTCTCTCCGTCGCCGAACTCTGCGTATTGACGGCTCTCCTCAGCGTCCGACGCCGTGCCATCGTTGTCGCTGTGCTTGTGTTCTCTGTGGGCGTCAGATACGTTGCTTCTATCCTCATTGAGCAAGTAATCCACACTCGCTGCGACGTCGAGCACTATTTCTTGATGATTCCCCTCACCGATCGAAGCTGTCCGGTCGTCGTCGCTACCTCTGTCTGACCTGGGGGCGTTGGATGTTTTCCTTACACCCCTAACGGTCAATATGTCGAAGCCTTTGTCGTCGTCGACTTCGAGGTACTGATGAGGCCCCTCAGCGTCGGACAAACACCCATCGTCGTCGCTGCGCCTGTCTGGCTCATCGGCGCCGGACGGTTTGTTTTCATCGGCCAAGAGTTCCAGCTTATCGCCGCAGTCGAGCCATGTGTTCAGACGTATCTCGTCGGCGTTCGATGCACACTTGTTGTTGTCGCCGTGTCTAACATCAATGGGGGTGTTGTGTTCAAAGCTAACCGCCGCTAGCATGCCAGCATCTCCGCCGTTAAGTACAGTTGTTTCCTAAACACCTTCATCCTCAGAGCGAAGAACGCTTCTATCTTCCTTGCTTCCTACACTTGTGACACATCCGTCGGTGTTGTCCCGACAGGGTGCGGATTTTAGTCTCGGCACGTAGCGCATTGCCTGCCCAGTCGCACGCAGTAGATATGCCTCAAAAGCCTCCGTTTCGTCGCCGTTACTCTTCCCCTCGCATGCAATATCCCCAGTAGCGTTCCGATGCTGTCTGAGATCCCGTTGCCGTCCAAAAGCTGGCGTCGAGCAATCTGGGCATCGATTTGGCAGCTTGCGTCGTTTACTGCTGGTTGGACCGACTCCCGGCCCACCGCGCAAACGCCGAACCGCTTCGTCCGCGGCGTGGGGGGTGCCCTCGTCGGCCCTATGCAACATCGCTCGTGTCGACGACTCGTCCGGGCATGCTGTCATCGAAGGTTGTGCAGCCATCTCCCCCTTCCCATAATTGCCGACACGGTAGGGAAGACCGGCGGTATCGTAGTGAGCGCCTTTGCACGCTTTCATTTGCGTTTTGGCGGACAATTCAGGCGCTTCTACCGAGGCATATCCTCGTCGAGGTTCGAAGTGCCCATCTGACTTTTCAGCGCTAGGTGTGCGCGCGCCAGTCTTTTTCTCGAGGCCGGTTTCATATGTGTTATCTGTATGGCGGCGACGAAAAGTAGGCTATACGTCACATGTATAGTGTGAAACCGGTGACTTTTACGTTCAGAGCAAACTAAGGAAATGATCTCACAAACGAGGCTCAGTGTTTTTCCACTGATTATTCGGCCTCGGTTGATAGCTGTATTGGTGCTGTGTACAATGGAACCGGGGCGAATCCAGGTAAACCTTATGCCACCACCTGTTACATTAATAGTGCTTGTTAATGTTTTTGGTAAGTCAACAACACATTATACCCGGAAATAATAACTGAAAAGGTTCACACAGCCGTATACTATTTTGTCCCCCGTAAAGGAGGTTTAAAGTTTCGGTACACAGGTTTAAAACAAGCAGAACGTCGTCTTATCACCGTGTTAACCCTGTCCCAGAATAGTACTCAAGGGAATGTAAATGTATGTTTACTCCATGAGGACTAATGCTAGCCCGCGCAACACGCGCAATCGGAACAACACACACAGCTTGCAAAGATGTGTTCCGACGACATCGCCGATATCATAGATGAAGTGTTTTTATTCATTTTTAACCAGAGTGCAAACGCGTCGCTTCCTACCACATCTACGGGTATGTACCACCACAATTTTCGTGGGTATCCAACGTATTTATGTTTACGCCGTCAATTATAGCACATGTGTTCCATGAATCCTGCCAGACCGTCACCGTTTTTTTTCGTAATTGTTTTTTTCAACTTCGCCAGAGGTCTTAGGTTTCGCTTCGTAGAACCCTAGGATATATGGACCACTTGCACTCTTTAGATATGTATACCGCACTACACACCAGAGCACTATGACTATAGCGTTTGTACTTCCGTTTGACCCACGATTTGTGCGTACCACTAATCTCGCACTCAAGATAAAACTGGGTGTTCTTGCAATGTATGTGTGGGCAACCCATGTCCATGTTTTTTTTTTTTTTTTTTTCAACATATTATCGACCAGACCCTAAGCGCCCATCTTAACGGGGAACACTAAATTTCGTTATTTGGAAATTAAATCCAATGAATTTTAATTTGATTTCGAAAAAAAAAACGTGTTTGTATACTGTCGGGAAACGGCGCGTTCATTGTCAAACAAAAGGAAATCGAAACAACCTGGAATAACGCAGCGCGTCACACAACGCCCAGCCGACAAACAGCGACGAGCGTAAACGAGAGCGAAGGTTTCCGTTGTCGCGTGCGCGGCGCCGCCAGCATTTGTTTCTTTTTTGTGGCGCAGGATAGGAAGCTATCACTCTCAGGGTGTCTTGGGTGGGCGGAGGGAGCCCTCAAGCGCCACGTGCGGAGCAGCAACGGTGGTGCAGCTATCGAGGTCTCGAACGTATCCTCTGGTTTTTTGCTCGTTTGCTCGGTTTTCGTGATGGTTGGCCGATCGAGCAGGCCGAAAAATTGGGCTTGCAGCCGCCATTATTTCTTTTGAGGCGCCACCGCCGGGGTACGATGTGATATGGTCTGTGGCCGTGGGCGCGGCTATTGCTCTGGTCTCCAGTCGTTGAGGTTCACGTGTTATCGCCTCGACGGTGGTCACCGAAGCGGCCAAGAATCACCCCAGACTCCACCGGGGGTGTTGACCCACCATGAACATGCTACGTCAAGGCTGATCAACTCCCAAATTCGAAATTGAAATTAGAAAAATCACACGAAAAAAGTCCCAAAAGACTTTTCGCTAAAATTGATTTTTTCTAATTTGCCCCTTCGAATCCTGCCTGGTCGTTCACTCTCCGGCCAATCAGATGCAAATTAAATTAGAAAAAAAAAAAAATCGAACCAAATTGGAAGTACCAAAAGTCCTCGTTAAAACGGGCCCTAACGTACTGACATCAAAAACGGGTTCGCACCTGGCATCTCTGGCACCATAACAGCCAGATTGCCGCACTTAGAGCATGCTGGATCTCTCGGCACGCTGCGTTCCCCACAGGAAGAACAAAGCCACAAGCCCTCCACGCTCCCGTCCCCACTGCCGCCGTCACCACCACCACCGCCATCACCACTGCCGCCACCATCGCCACCACCACCTCCACCGTCACCACTGCTGCCACCATCGCCACCACCACCTCTACCACCAACACCGCCACCATCGCCACCACTGCCGTCACCACCACGACCGCCACCACCATCGCCACTACCACCACCACCGCTGCCACCGTTGCCACAATCACCAATGCCACCACTGCCATATTCACCTCTGCCGCTAAAACTGACACCATCAACACCTCCGGACCCGCTGCCTCGCGGTCACCATCGCCACCATTACCGCTGCCTTCATTGACACCTTCTTCAGCCCCACTGCTACTACCGCTGCCACGTGCGTCACCACCGCTACTGTAGCGTTGTGCCAGGTATCGCCCGCCACAAAAAACCCTCGCACGTCCTTCGACTTGGTTGTCGTTATCACTGTCAGAGTGTCCTTGACAGGATGTGGATTGCCTCCAAAGCTCCAGTACAGCCATCGCACTTCTCAATATCTTGACATTTGGATACCCCAAGCGTTTCGAGATGACCCTCTTCGCGCGTTCGCCTTTGTGTTTTGTGACATGAAGCCGGTCGCGTGGAACGCGGGGGAACAATAAAGATGATAAAGGCAGAAAATAAACACACAACGGCGAGGCCTCTTTCTTCACAGCACGCGAGGCAGGGACCCGGCGACCATAGACCATACGCGAACGTTTCCACCAGCCGTTGTTTTCGCCGGTTGGATAGAGTAGATGTGCTGAGGTGGAGATACGCACGGCCCAAGGGTCGCAACAAGAAGACGCTGAACCATGACAAACAAAGACTGCAACGCGCCACCAGCATCGCGTTGACCAACAGGAGTTCCCAAACGGATAAGCAGCACGAACGCAGCATGGCGCTAGCTATGCTGAGGATCCATGCGGCGGCCGCCGGCCGCGCAATCGCACACAACAATACTGCGGCGACCGTGTATGCCTTAACCCACAAGTATGTCGCCCTCTTATCTACCGCCTGCTCCCCCAGCCATATCAGAGCGCGAAAACACCATACCACCAGCATGACGCCGCCAGCACGAGGTTGACACCCGGCAAACGAACAAAGCCAACGGAAATAGGATAGCTTTGCCCTTTTCGCTGTTAAGATTGCCAAGGAGTAGAACATGGGCGGCGCAAAAACATAACGAGAGCGTCAAGGGACGAGAGCATGGGGTGTCGCGGTTCACAATTCCGTTGTGGGAGTAGGGGTACAGGGTGTATCCCGTAGTAGTATACGTTTCGTTACTCATAGAAAAAAAAACCCTGGGGCCGGCTGCTTTGTGTTCATAACGTGCGAGTATCGGGAAGAATAGCTCGCTGCTTGTATCGCCTTGTACCTGTTATACGTGTGTGCCTTTCCATTCTATCATGTAAGATACAACCATCTGAAATATATATAAAGTTGGCCATAGCTTGTCTGGAAGAATAACAAAGAAGTCGAGTTCTCTGTTTGTTTGGACATAAAATGCGAAGTTTAATTATCGAATCGAAACTCGCAAACTTCAGTGGGGCATCGCAGAAAAACCAATACTACTACGTATTATGCGTATGGAGATCGTGTTGTGGCAATATCACTAGAAGGGTGGCGAAACGGGCAACAAAGCTAAAATAGATCTTCTCCTGGTCTTCAGCTATATGTACATAAGTCTCCCCTCGTTTTCGCCCGGATTGGGAACGACGATTTGAATACGAATTTAGTGTTGAATTACTTTGTTTTTCAGTCATCGCCGATAAGTCGTCGAGATCGAGCCGAATTGTAAACATCCCATATACGAAATGTTTTTTGAATGCTAATTTTATCGCGTATGAGGTATTTTCACAGTCCAAACTCGCAATTGTTTTCGAGATAGGACCTACGGATCGAATATCCGATTTGGGGTTGGCCCAGACACCCGCAGTATGGATGACCTGAGGCGTACATATCTTTCCCCAGGTGTGAGCTGTGGGATATATATATATATATATATATGGTAGCTCATGTACACACGTGTTCTCATCAAGGCTTGTTACTGCTGTGGTACATGCATACATGTATATGATTATAAGGAGCATAGACAATCTCGGTAAATATGTGTACCCAGGACCCACGAATAAGAGCCACATATATCTTCGAGGAACATGTTTTGTTGTATACGTGAGCTCATCTGTGTGTGTCCCGTATAGACGACACAGCCACACAATACGCACATACCGGGCGGCCTACTACATATAATAACACACATATGACCTCTTTGTTCATTATATACAGCATACATGTTTAAAGTCGGTAATATTCATCTGACCGTAACTTTGGAAGTTTTCGAGCTGCACACGATAGATGTGAACTATAGCTCACGAACTGTAAATCTGAGACAAACAATATCCTCTCTCGCATCTCCCATATCATTGTTGCTATCCATACATGTTTCCGTATGCAGATGAACCACATACATATATGTATTCAGCAGCAGGGGTTATATGTCAAACATGTCAGGAGACAGCGCACTTTCACTTCTTTGACAGACAGATCTGATCGCTGCATTAATTACCTTGAAATGCCTTCGATCGACTGACACCAAAGCACCAGCACTGAGCATTAGGTTTGAATCTAAAACACCACGCCGGCCCTACGCTGTGGACCAAGCACGTTTTGGTGTTGCTTGACATATTGTTCGTAAAGTCCAAGCCTGGATGCCCTGACCACCACGTGGTCTGATGAGTTGCTTTATAGTCGTTGTATTAGAGGACAGATGAGGGGAGAGAGAGCGGAGCCTAGCTCGTAGCTCGGAGCAGAGAACGGAGCAGAGAACGGAGTGCTCAAACTCTCCTCGTGAACACACGGCATAATTCATAATAACGCCTGCGAAGATATACGCAACCCTCTACAACTTGTAACCGTCGCTGCTGGAACGATCCAAACGAACACCCTCCCTGGCTCTTCACAGCAGTGACGAGACCGAAAAGACATTCAAGACTTGCTAGGACCTAAGAACAGCCAACGACAGTCCCGCAGGAGGAAACCCGGCCACCGGGTCAAAACCCCCTGTATAACACATACACTCCAAACCATTGCAATTGAAACAACGGCCGCATTCCAAACGATGACCATGGCCAGAAAATAAATGCCAAGCGGTGCCCTACTCCCCCATGCCCCTCAAAGTAGCGCAGGGTTGGCGACCTGACAAATTATTCTTCGCATCACTCAAACATGGTACTCATCGAATAATGCTCATACCCCTCACTCACCCTCCAAAGGCAGATTCAACAAGAACCTACGATGAGACTTGAAAGGGGTCGCAGCAAGGGATTTCGTCAAAATATCCGCGTGCTGCTCTTCCGAAGCTACGAACTGAATGTCGATCTTCTTAGCACGAAGTAGCTCTCTGACAAAATGAAAACGCACGTCGATATGCTTACTCCGAGCAGAACTAAGAGGGTTTTCAGCCAACGCTATGGCCCCCTGGTTATCCTCGAAAACCCGGACACATGATCCGCTTAGCTCTGGACAGATAAACGACAACACCGCGCCCATAAACAAAGCTTCCTTCACCCCTTCACCCAGGGCGACATACTCTGCTTCTGCTGTCGACAACGTAACACACCTCTGCGTACTACTTGCCCAACTGACGGCCGCACCCCCTAGGGTAATTACCGTCCCCGATACCGAGCGCCTATCGTTCGACTTATCCGCATAATCAGCATCACTATACGCAGTCAAATCCAAACCCGAGCCCCGCACAAAAGTCAATCCCATAAACCTGGTCCCGTGGAGGTAAGCCATCATCTTCAAAACTGCCTTCCAGTGCCTCTCCGTTGGGTTGTGGGAGTGGCGCGCCACAGCACGCACAGCGTTCAAGATGTCCGGCCTCGTCATGGTCGACAGCCACATCAAACTGCCCACAGCCTCCCTGTACGACCAGTCTCCTCCAAGTTCGCCCTCCTCTCTCGGACCTAGTTCCACACCGGGGGTCGCGCGGGGATATCAGAGGATGAGTTAACACCAAAACGATTCAGCATGCTCTCAATGAACGCCTTCTGCGTAATCTCCAATGTCCCCAGTTCCCAGTCGCGTTTGAAAGCACAACCAGTGTACCAAGTCAGTTCGCCAAGGTTATTCGTGGGAAATTTCATAGCTAGCGCGGCATGGAAATCTCTACATGTCTCATCCGATCCTGCGATCACGATGTCATCTACATGAACGGCCATGATCAGTTCTACCTTGCCGTCCACAACCATGCGAAACACACACGGGTCAGACCTACACTGCTCCATTCCGTACTCTACCACGGTCTCTATCAATAATCCGGCCCACTGCCGTCCGCTCTGCTTTAGACCATACAGTGATCTGTTTAGGCTGACGATCTTTCCTGGCATCTCACCACACCCAACGGGCAGTTTCATGTATATCTCGGCGTCGAGTTTCGCGCGAACAAAAGCTTGTGCGACGTCTAGATGAAAAATCTTTAAACCATGTTCATTTGCAACAGCCGCCAGAATTTTAACAGACGCTGACGAGGGAGTCGGTGCAAACGTTTGAAAATAATCTACATCCTGCACCTGGCTAAAACCCTTAGCCACAAGTCTGGCCTTTGCCTTTACTATCAAGCCATCCTTATCCGTCTTGTAGGTAAACACCCACTTCGCACCTACAGGTTTCCGCCCTTTTGGCGGTGTCGCGGCTTCGTACGTACCGGTCGTTTGTGACCGTCCAACTCAATTTTCATGGCCTCGTGCCACGCCGCTTTGTATTGAGAACGCTCTACATCTGCTACGGACTGTGGGGGCGGTTATACGTCTTCCGGGAAACCACTCGGCATGCACACGCTCAACTCCCCTTTGCTCTCCACAGCAGGTCCTCCGGCCATCAAAGCCACTGCGTCCTCCGTCGTCCAGGGCATACGATCCAGCATACTCCCAGGCTTCGTCCACGACTCGTACGCTTCCGCAAGCAGCGCGTCTGCGGTCCTTTCATCCATCCTTACCTGGTACACAGCAGGTTCACCCTCCAGGCGTTGGCTTTGACCCCGGGTCCGGCCCCGTACAGTCGGGGGGAGCCGGCCCCAGCTGCTGAGCTCGTGTGCTGGCCTCCCCGACAGGACCGCGGGGGGATCCTCACCGTCCCCTTGCCCGGTGTCGGAGGCTGATGCTGGGCCCGAGTCGCTTCCGGCCCTCCCTGCCGGGACCGAGGAGGCGTCCACGGCACCCCCTTGAGACGAATCCATCGTCTCGGCTGTTTTGGCCCTCCCTGTCGGGACCGAGGAGGCGTCCACGGCGCCCCCTTGAGACGAACCCATCGTCTCGGGTGTTTCGCCGCCGGCCTCGCCGGCGGCAGGTGCCTGCTGTGCGGGCTCCTGCATAAACGCGTCCAGGTCAAAACCCCACGTCAGGTCGCGGTCGTTCAAGTGAGTCAGACCGTCGTCCAGCTCATCCACCACCCCCCCACCACCTCGATCCGACGTGCTCACGTCGTCTGCCTCTGACCCCCCCCCCTTTTCCGTAGACAGGGAGTCATTCGCCTAGGCAGGTACAGGTGGTGCAGGCCACACGCGTTGCCAGGTGACATTGCGCGTTATTAGCACAGTGCGGTTCTTTGCCAGCACTCGTACTGAATCTCCGGGGGGTAGTTTTTTGCAGGGCCGAGGTAAAAGCACTCTTGCGCTTTCCCCTGTGACTTGTTCCCTCTTCACCTTGCAATAGCCAGGCTTTAGGAAGGGCAGTAGTACTACCGGGGGGGGGCTACCATGCCACATCTCATGCGGCGACTTGCTCTGCGGGTTAGCTGTTGTTGCTGTGCGGTTCAAGGCGTCACACGCCCAGTGGGACGCTTCCGCCCACAACGACGTCGTGGCCGGGAGTTTCGCGCCAGGAAAAGCTCTTGAGCCTGGATTCGGCCCGCCATTGCGGCCGTCTCCATCAAACCTAGCGCGCGCTCTGCTACTCCATTGAATTGGGGACTGTCGGCCGTCGTGAATTCCTGCTTGATCCCTCGTGATCTACACAGGTCGCCAAACTTCCGCCCGCGGAATTCACCACCCCCATCAGATCGGACGATTACCACCGTAGAAGGGACACCGTCTGCACGAGAATCCGCAAGGAACAGCTGGAACATTTCCGCGGCGTCCGACTTGCGGCGCATAAAGTACACCCACGTATATCGTGAAAAATCGTCGCGCACGATGAGAGTATACCGCTTCCGCCCGAGAGACTCTACCACCTTTGGTCCACTCAAATCCACAAAAACCCTCCCGAGCTTCTTATCTGCTCGTGTATGTGTGGACTGCTTGATACCTTTGCGGAGACCCTTTGCCATGGAGCACCCTTTGCACTCCAGCAGCTTTCCCTCGAGGACAATCCCTTGCTGCTCCGCGGTCTTGCGAAGTAGTACTTCGTGGGAGTGTCCAGCAGCGAAGTGGAAATCGTTGATGTTGATTGCAGACTTGTTGGGCAGTTGTCCCGGGGCGAGTACAGCACAGGCATTTTCCTCACAACTGCGGTCGACCCGGTAGCCGTATAGACTGTAGAGAGTCCCACTCAACGGGAACACGATCGAACGCTCCGACTTGAGCCTGATTACAATCCCCGTGGGGCGCCCTTCGAAAGTATGGCCGTTTTTGACCAGAGTGGGCAGGGAAAATAAGTGGTAGCGGAGATCCGGCACGTGCGCAACGTTCGTAAGCAGCACTTGCACGGGACCGTTTCCGGACCGAAAGACAACACTCACGTCACCGTAACCTTCGATCGCTCGGGTGGATCCGTCAGCGATTCGGAGAGTCAAGTTGCATTCTCTATAACTGATCATGCAATCAGCGGAGGGCGTCATGTGAGTAGACGCACCACTATCACATATCCAAGCCTCGTCTCCTACCTGCCAAGCAGACTCCCCTTCACCCGAACCATCGCTCCACTTGCCTGTCTCTTCGGCCTTGAAAGCTGAGGCCTGGACCGTACCTTTTTCCTGGTCGTCGTCCCTTGCCCCATCCTTACTCGTCACCCCCATGACAGCTTCTTCTTTCGATGAGGGGCAGACATCAGCAGAGATATGCCCCAGCCCGTTGCATCGACTGCATCGATCCGTGGACATGGGACAGGCATCGGCAGAGTGCCCGCGTCCCTGGCATCGACTGCATAGCTTCGCCGTACACTCGCTCCTCCAATGGCCCTTCTTGCCACACCTATGACACTTGCCCACTGGGAGTACTTCTGCTGGCGGCTTTGGCGTCGCTACCATTGCCACCAGCAGCCGCGGCCGAGCCATCACCGTCCTCGTTGGAGCCTCTACCGCCTCGTCCGTGACCCCGTCGTCCACCTTTTTCTTTGCCATTTGCTCCACTTTTCCGGCGACCACCACCGCCACCGCCGCCGCCGCCGGCGTACATAGCATGGCCTGCGTGGCCAGCGTTGGACCCCTTCTTCCTGTTTCCAGAAAGTCGGTGATGCCGTTCTCGAACAGCCTTGATGATGTCATCTCGGCCGATGCTGTCACGTGATGCCAGGTTCCGAACCTCCACTTCGTATTCGGCAGGCAGAGCGTCAACAAAGATGGTGTACAGCATGTGGTCATCTACTGACATTCCTGCCGTTCGCATTTCCGCGGCAAGATCCTCGATCCTGCCCATCTCCTCGAGCGGATTGCTCCCCGGCGCCATCTTAAAACTGTTAAGGCGTCGGGAGAGGTCTGATTTGGCCCCCGTCGTCTGAGGGCCGTACCATGCAAGGAGGGCGTCCCACGCATGCCTCGGCGAGGTACACCGGTGCAAAATGTTTTTATCGCTCTTGCTCTTGAGGGCCGTCGACAAGAAATTCCATGCCAGTGTATGCCTGTGCACACTTTCGCGGCTAAACCCCCTAGCGACAAGCATCGAGTTTTCGGTGTCTAATTCCCCTACGGGAATGTGCTGTGGTGGATCCGACACGAAAGCAGACAAGAAACCAACTCCTTTGGCGTAATACCGAGCGTCTCTTGTCCAGGGGTTGAACTCAGATTTTAGCCCACTAAACGATGGCACAGGAGTGTGTTTGAAGGCCAAATGGCGCAATAGAGGCAGATCAAATCCACCACCCAACTCACCGCCAGGGTATGCACCCCATCCTCCTGTCCTCCCATGCTGGTCTGGATGACCCCTCGGTGGGACAGGCAACGCAGTTCCTCCGCGTCCAGTTGCTCCCAAATCCGGCGAGGCGCCCTCACGCAAATTTGTCTCTTGTTCTGCTGCAACCTCTCTTACAGCAGTGGGTACTGCCCCTTGTGGGCTCTCCCCTACAGCAGCGCTACCCTCAGCGCTGCCGGACTCCGATCGACCAATGCCTGCATCAACAGCAGCAGTAGTCTCTCGTACTTCAGCAGTGGGTACTGCCCCTCTTGGGCATTCCTCTACAGCAGTGGTTCCTACCTCTGCCGGACTTTCTCCTACAGCAACGCTGCCTTCAGCGCTGCCTGGCTCCGATCGACCGTTGTTCCTCATGAACTCGGCCATCATTTCCCTCATGGCTTTCAGCATCGACGCCTCGCTGTTCTCCATCGCCAGTTCGATCTCACGTCGCAGCGTTTCAACGTCACTTGGAGAGTCGCGCTCTTCTTGAGCCGATCCCTTCGAGGGCATCGTGGACTTATTGTACCAGACCTCAAACGTTCAAGAACACTAGTGTGCTCGTAGAATCCAAGCCTGGATGCCCTGACCACCACGTGGTCTGATGAGTTGCTTTATAACCGTTGTATTAGAGGACAGATGAGGGGAGAGAGAGCGGAACCTAGCTCGTAGCTCGGAGCAGAGAACGGAGCAGAGAACGGAGTGCTCAAACTCTCCTCGTGAACACACGGCCTAATTCATAATAACGCCTGCGAAGATATACGCAACCCTCTACAACTTGTAACCGTCGCTACTGGAACGATCCAAACGAACACATATGTCCTGACATATTTGGTGAATGCGGGTGATCCAGTGGTATATGTGTCCAGTCGCACGCACAGCTCACTGCTGTGCCTGGTATTCGTTGAAATCACGTACGTACGACACCGTACGACAATAATCATACAAAACAAAATATTTTTTGTATCGTCGAACCTACACTTCACACCGCAAGGCGTACATGACGGCAATGCAGCCTCCTGATTGGTATTACTCACTTGGAAAGACCACGCTTCGATATCCCGATCGGTGAACTTCTCTTGGCGGTAGCTCTCATGCGATGCACGCACCACGGCCCCCGGCACCGCCCGTCACATATAACATTTAATACACTTAGTCCCCTCATCACCAATCCTTCAGCAAGATGTGTGGAAAACCTTTTTGGTTTTTAAAATCAATGAGGACAAGGTCATTCGCATTCAATGAGGAAAATCAATGAGGACGTTTAAGCCCATCCCCCTGTGGCGAGGTACGTGTAAAAATGGCGTTCATTGTGTGTAGGCGGTACTGACCGGGGATACCACAACTGAGCACCCAGAGTGCACACTTCTTTCGGGGACTGGAGACGAAGCCGGACCGCTACAGGCGCCAATGGTTGCTCTATGGGTGCTCTGCTGCCTCCTTCTGCTGTGCCCAGCAGATCAGGCCCTGAAAGGTTTGGACGCGAAAAATCGAGAGTAGTGTTGGTAAGCAACTTTAAAAAGGGCTTGCTTTGATTGTTGCTTGTCTGGGGAAAAGTTGCTTGATTAAGCATGCTTATTTGCTTATTAAGCAAGTTCTGTGATTAAGCGAGTTCACAGGAAGTTGCTTGATTAAGCATGCTTATTTGTTTATTTGCGGTGCAATTTAGTAATTTCTAGTGGAATGGAAGGCGTTTAGCACCGGGTTCAGCACACGATAGAGTTGCACACCGCCCGACTGAG
This sequence comes from Macrocystis pyrifera, assembly GCA_031763025.1. Lineage (NCBI taxonomy): Eukaryota > Phaeophyceae > Laminariales > Laminariaceae > Macrocystis > Macrocystis pyrifera. The sequence continues at coordinate 4,507,653 of JASSKH010000009.1, read as the reverse complement.
AACCGGGTACCCGGTGGTGGGTACTCGGAACCGTCGGAACCGGAACCGTCCCGGTCCAACTCACGGAATCGCGGGTATTTGTACCTCGGGTACCCGGGTACCTGGGTACCCGGGTATCCGTCAATTGTGCTATACGGAGGCCCCAAGACCGGGGTATACCTTGATCCATACAAAAACTGCAGCAGCAGCTGTGCCCCTAGACTCTCGCTTCCCGTCCCGGCAGACTACAGACCGACAATAGAGAATACCCCTACCTGCCTTCGCCCAACACGCTACACACGAGTACACAGACGCACTCACTCGATACCCCTACCACAGCGTAGATGGCCCTACTTTACCATGAACCACAGAAGATAGACCAATCACGAGAAGTCCCAATCTTTCGATTTTGCTGAATTATTCGTAGGGAGACCGATGTGATTGCGGCAATGAGATCGACCACCACATAAACAGTGTATGGTAACCCGGGTACCCGGGTACCCGTGTCCGCCATACAACGCCACCGCTCAAACGTAGAAAGGGGAGAAAACAATGTTTGGTAAACCGGGTACCCGTGGCCGCCTTACCACGCCACCGCTCAAACGCAAAAAGGGGAGCAAATAGTGTATGGTAAATAAACCGCGTCCCACTCAAAGCCTAAAAGGGGAGCAAATAGTATCTGGTACCCGGGTACCAGTGTCCGTCGGAGCCCCGGGTACCCGGTTTCGGTTCCGACAGGAATGCCCCCCACCCGGTCGGGTACCCGGTTCCAAATTTTGAGGCCGGGGTGCAACTCTAGCACACGACCACCACACACCACACACAGCCCGCACACAGTGAACCAGTGCACAGCCATAGCACAGCGCAGCACACAGGGAACAGACCACAGGTACCGGACCACACGGCAGTCTTGCCTTCGGCGTTTGGGTTTCGTGGGATCGTGTCATGAGTGGCGCTAGGAAAGGCAGTGCGGCGGCGACGAGGGCCTCTATCCAGTCTATGCGCCCGACAACCTCCGGCAAGGCGCACGGTGAGGTAGCCGGTGCACCTTCGGATCCTTCTGAATCAGCTGACGACGAAGACCACCCCAGCAGTGTCGACGACGGGATGTCCGACAGCAGCAGCGACGACAGCGTGCAGCAGGTCGCAAGGCCCCCTGCCGCCGCGCTGGCGCTCGCAAGGCCGATGGCCGCATCCGTGGAATGGCAAACACCATGCCAGAAGAAGTAGCCCCTCTGGTCATTTTTCCTTCAAGGAACGGGCAAGAATAAGAATCTTGCCAAATGCTAGGTGGAAGGCTGCCCAAAGCCCGTCAACAAGGCACCGTCGACTTCAAACTTAGCACAGCACCTTGACGCCCGCCACAAGAATCTGCCAGCGTACGCCGAGCAAGTTCGGCAAGACTCCCACGCCTCTGTCGGAAAGGGTCCAGCTGACGACAAGGGCATCGTACTCGTAGCGTTCTTGCACACTGTACAGTAGTAATGCTGCACTCCTGCAGTACTGCTGCCTCCTGTAATTGTACCTTCAGTGATTCCGGCTTGTGCGCACCAGGCACCGTTCATGTTATAGTACTACTACTGCTACTGTAGCTTAGCCTAAATGCTAGGCAAAGTCCCGTTCCCATTTCCACCTTGTGCTGGTGCGGCAGCTGCTGTTGTTGTCCTGCGTACGCCGTTGTGTTGTACTGATACAATCAGTATTATACCGCATTGCGGTAGTTGTAGTACAATGAGTACTGCTCTGTTCAATATATATGGCTCTTCTTGTGAACATATAAAATTCAAAAATTCCAGAGCTTTTCGCGGGTCAGGTCAAATCTCACGGATCGAGTCGGATCGGGTCGGGTCAGCTGACCCGACCCGACCCGCGAGATTTTAAAAGTTGTTGATCCGACCCGACCCGACCCGACCCGTGAGATTTGAAAATATCTTGACCCGACCCGACCCGACCCGCGAGATTTCAAAAGCTCCTGACCCGACCCGACCCGACCCGCCACCTTCGGATGGACCCGTGAGACACGGGTTTCATGCGGTTCGGGTCACCTTGACCCGTGAGTCTATTTCTCTTGACCCGCAGGTCCGACCTGTGAATCCGGCCCGTGGGTCGACACTTCAAAAACAATTTATTATCTATTTTTGTGCCCACAAGCGATATGTGGCCTGGCTGTAGTGGGTATAAATGGATGCGGGCATGCGTATATAGACTTGGTAGTGTTTTAATGAGTGAATATGATACCAAAGGAGTATTATTGAGTATTTGTACGAGAAAAGCCTTTGGGTAAGAGGGCGGCAAGTGCTTTGAGTGTCGGATCCGCGGGCCGGATGCGCGGGTCCGACCCGCGGGTCAGCAGAAAAGAACTCGCGGGTCACGTTGGGCCGACCCGCGAGTGACCCGTTTCTCGCGGGTCTTGACCTGACCCGACCCGTGAGCTTTGCATCACCTCTTGACCCGACCCGACCCGACCCGTGAGATTTGAAAAACTCTTGACCCGACCCGACCCGACCCGTGAGATTTGAAAACCTCTTGACCCGACCCGACCCAACCCGTGAGATTTCGAACACTTCCTAAACCGACCCGACCCGACCCGTGACATTTTGAACACCCCGTGAGCCGACCCGGCGGGTCGGGTCATAACCCGCCAAACGCCCTGAAAAATTCGAAATTCAATACAGTAATTTACACACTCATTCGGTTGGACGGTTGGACTCACAGCTGACGTACTAGAAATATTTTTATGAGTGCATCAAGCACCACGCACGCTCAGCTCTCAGCTTGCAATATGGAGTATCGCCATTCAATCGGTCTCTCCCACAGCTGATGGATTTGGTAAAAACTTGAAAGAAAAACATACCAGGTATGTGGTATCATCCATCCACACCTCGTATGTTTTTTCTCTTATGCATGTCTGCATGCCATCCACTATATTAATACCTCATCTCCTTCCGTCATGTTGGCACATCAACCCATAGAACGGTTTACTTGACCAGGCACCCTCACAGACCTGCAACCACGTTTCCTGGTGCCGTTTGGTCGGCGTGTGTCACCTCTCCTCATCCATATTGTTGAGACGACGAGCGGGCCTGTTCGTAGAGTCCAAGCCTGGATGCCCTGACCACCACGTGGTCTGATGAGTTTCTTTATAATCGTTGAATTAGAGGACAGAGGAGGGGGGAGAGAGAGCGGAGCCTAGCTCGTAGCTCGGAGCAGAGAACGGAGTGCTCAAACTCTCCTCGTGAACACACGGCATAATTCATAATAACGCCTGCGAAGATATACGCAACCCTCTACAACTTGTAACCGTCGCTGCTGGAACGGTCCAAACGACCCCCTCCCTGGCTCTTCACAGCAGTGACGAGACCGAAAAGACATTCAAGACTTGCTAGGACCTAAGAACAGCCAACGACAGTCCCGCAGGAGGAAACCCGGCCACCGGGTCAAAACCTCCTGTATAACACATACACTCCAAACCATTGCAATTGAAACAACGGCCGCATTCCAAACGATGACCATGGCCAGAAAATAAAATGCCAAGCGGTGCCCTACTCCCCCATGCCCCTAAAAGTAGCGCAGGGTTGGCGACCTGACAAATTATTCCTCGCATCACTCAAACATGGTACTCATCGAATAATGCTCATACCCCTCACTCACCCTCCAAAGGCAGATTCAACAAGAACCTACGATGAGACTCAAAAGGGGTCGCAGCAAGGGATTTCGTCAAAATATCCGCGTGCTGCTCTTCCGAAGCTACGAACTGAATGTCGATCTTCTTAGCACGAAGTAGCTCTCTGACAAAATGAAAACGCACGTCGATATGCTTACTCCGAGCAGAACTAAGAGGGTTTTCAGCCAACGCTATGGCCCCCTGGTTATCCTCGAAAACCCGGACACATGATCCGCTTAGCTCTGGACAGATAAACGACAACACCGCGCCCGTGAACAAAGCTTCCTTCAACCCTTCACCCAGGGCGACATACTCTGCTTCTGCTGTCGACAACGTAACACACCTCTGCGTACTACTTGCCCAACTGACGGCCGCACCCCCTAGGGTAATTACCGTCCCCGATACCGAGCGCCTATCGTTCGACTTATCCGCATAATCAGCATCACTATACGCAGTCAAATCCAAACCCGAGCCCCGCACAAAAGTCAATCCCATAAACCTGGTCCCGTGGAGGTAAGCCATAATCTTCAAAACTGCCTTCCAGTGCCTCTCCGTTGGGTTGTGGGAGTGGCGCGCCACAGCACGCACAGCGTTCGAGATGTCCGGCCTCGTCATGGTCGACAGCCACATCAAGCTGCCCACAGCCTCCCTGTACGGCCAGTCTCCTCCAAGTTCGCCCTCCTCTCTTGGACCTAGTTCCACACCGGGGGTCGCGGGGATATCAGAGGATGAGTTAACACCAAAACGATTCAGCATGCTCTCAATGAACGCCTTCTGCGTAATCTCCAATGTCCCCAGTTCCCAGTCGTGTTTGAAAGCACAACCAGTGTACCAAGTCAGTTCGCCAAGGTTAATCGTGGGAAATTTCATAGCTAGCGCGGCATGGAAATCTCTACAAGTCTCATCCGATCCTGCGATCACGATGTCATCTACATGAACGGCCATGATCAGTTCTACCTTGCCGTCCACAACCATGCGAAACACACACGGGTCAGACCTACACTGCTCCATTCCGTACTCTACCACGGTCTCTACCAATAATCCGGCCCACTGCCGTCCGCCCTGCTTTAGACCATGAGGTGATCTGTTTAGGCGGACGATCTTTCCTGACATGTCACCACACCCACCGGGCAGTTTCATGTATATCTCGGCGTCGAGTTTCGCGCGAACAAAAGCTTGTGCGACGTCTAGATGAAAAATCTTTAAACCATGTTCATTTGCAACAGCCGCCAGAATTTTAACTGACGCTGACGAGGGAGTCGGTGCAAACGTTTGAAAATAATCTACATCCTGCACCTGGCTAAAACCCTTAGCCACAAGTCTGGCCTTTGCCTTTACTATCAAGCCATCCTTATCCGTCTTGTAGGTAAACACCCACTTCGCACCTACAGGTTTCCGCCCTTTTGGCGGTGTCGCGGCTTCGTACGTACAGGTCGTTTTGTGACCGTCCAACTTTCATGGCCTCGTGCCACGCCGCTTTGTATTGAGAACGCTCTACATCTGCTACGGACTGTGGGGGCGGTTCTACGTCTTCCGGGAAACCACTCGGCATGCACACGCTCAACTTCCCTTTGTTCTCCACAGCAGGTCCTCCGGCCATCAAAGCCACTGCGTCCTCCGTCGTCCAGGGCGTACGATCCAGCATACTCCCAGGCTTCGTCCACGACTCGTACGCTGCCGCAAGCAGCGCGTCTGCGGCTCCTTCATCCATCCTTACCTGGTGCACAGCAGGTTCACCCTCCAGGCGTTGGCTTTGACCCCGGGTCCGGCCCCGTACTGTCGGGGGGAGCCGGCTGCTCAGCTCGTGTGCGGTCCTCCCCGACAGGACCGCGGGGGGATCCTCACCGTTCCCTTGGACGGTGTCGGAGGCTGATGCTGCGCCCGGGTCGCTTCCGGCCCTCCCTGTTGGGACCGAGGAGGCGTCCACGGCGCCCCCTTGAGACGAATCCATCGTCTCGGGTGTTTCGGCCCTCCCTGCCGGGACCGAGGAGGCGTCCACGGTGCCCCCTTCATACGAACCCATAGTCTCGGGTGTTTCGGCCCTCCCTGCCGGGACCGAGGAGGCGTCCACGGTGCCCCCTTGAGACGAACGCATCGTCTCGGGTGTTTCGGCCCTCCCTGCCGGGACCGAGGAGGCGTCCACGGCGCCCCCTTGAGACGAAACCACCGTCTCGGGTGTTTCGGCCCTCCCTGCCGGGACCGAGGAGGCGTCCACGGCGCCCCCTTGAGACGAACGCATCGTCTCGGGTGTTTCGGCCCTCCCTGCCGGGACCGAGGAGGCGTCCACGGCGCCCCCTTGAGACGAACCCATCGTCTCGGGTGTTTCGGCCCTCCCTGCCGGGACCGAGGAGGCGTCCACGGCGCCCCCTTGAGACGAACGCATCGTCTCGGGTGTTTCGCCGCCGGCCTCGCCGGCGGCAGGTGCCTGCTGTGCGCGCTCCAGCATAAACGCGTCCAGGTCAAAACCCCACGTGCCGGGACCGAGGAGGCGTCCACGGCGCCCCCTTGAGACGAACCCATCGTCTCAGTGTCTAATTCCCCTACGGGAATGTACTGTGGTGGATCCGACACGAAAGCAGACCAGAAACCAACTCCTTTGGCGTAATACCGAGCATCTCTTGTCCAGGGGTTGAACTCAGATTTTAGCCCACTAAACGATGGCACAAGAGTGTGTTTAAAGGCCAAATGGCGCGATAGAGGCAGATCAAATCCACCACCCAACTCACCGCCAGGGTATGCACCCCATCCTCCTGTCTTCCCATGCGGGTCTGGATGACCCCTCGGTGGGCCAACCTCGACAGGCAACGCAGTTCGTCCGCGTCCAGTTGCTCCCAAATCTGGCGAGGCGCCCTCACGCAAATTTGTCTCTTGTTCTGCTGCAATCTCTCTTACAGCAGTGGGTACTGCCCCTTGTGGGCTCTCCCCTACAGCAGAGCTACCCTCAGCGCTGCCGGACTCCGATCGACCAATGCCTGCTTCAACAGCAGCAGTAGTCTCTCGTACTTCAGCAGTGGGTACTGCCCCTCTTGGGCTTTCCCCTACAGCAGTGGTTCCTAACTCTGCTGGACTTTCGCCTACAGCAACGCTGCCTTCAGCGCTGCCTGGCTTCGATCGACCGTTGTTCCTCATGAACTCGGTCATCATTTCCCTCATGGCGTTCAGCATCGACGCCTCGCTGTTCTCCATCGCCAGTTCGATCTCGCGATGCAGCGTTTCAACGTCACTTGGAGAGTCGGGCTCTCCTTGAGCCGATCCCTTCGAGGGCATCGTGGGCTTCTGGTACTAGACCTCAAACGTTCAAGTTCACTAGTGTGTTCGTAGAGTCCAAGCCTGGATGCCCTGACCACCACGTGGTCTGATGAGTTTCCTTATAATCGTTGTATTAGAGGACAGAGGAGGGGAGAGAGAGAGCGGAGCCTAGCTCGTAGCTCGGAGCAGAGAACGGAGCAGAGAACGGAGTGCTCAAACTCTCCTCGTGAACACACGGCATAATTCATAATAACGCCTGCGAAGATATACGCAACCCTCTACAACTTGTAACCGTCGCTGCTGGAACGATCCAAACGAACAGGGCCATGCTGACGGAGGCTTACAGCAGTGCCGCGACGCTAAAGTACGAAGTTATCTAGCACAGAAAGGGAAAAAAAAGCATGCTTAATCAACTAATTTCGGTTGCTTAATTGCTTAATTAAGCACGGCTACGATGCTTTGATTATGCTTCGATTAAGCAACCCACAAAAAACGTGATTAAGCATGTGCTTATTATTGTTGCTCACCAACACTAATCGAGAGCATTTTGCATACCATTTTTCGGGGTGAAGAATGCCCGATCTATCGGAGTCGTTGCTGTTACTATCCTATCCACGAGTGCTGTACCCGATCCCGTTCGCCGTTTGCTTCGCGTGCTCATAGCCAGGACGTCTTGTTAATTGGCGCAAGTTTCCGTTTGAGAAACGATCCTCCACACGATGCAAACTTGATACCTGGTCGTATCTGCTTGAACGTTTTGTTCCTAATTGCGATATCCCGTGCGGCCCACAACCCACAACCCACAACATTCAAAATTTAAAATTCGCATTTCATCACTGATCGACACCTGTGTCTGTTATTGCCACGTATACTGCCTGTATGTCCCGTACCGTACAGCAGTACGTATTCGTGTGCCAGGTATACTTCATAGATCACAGGGTCTATTGCTATACGTACCAGGGGTATGTAGCAGCAGCTGCTTGACGGCTCAACCGAATTCTCGTGGACGACAAGATCGAACCGGTACCTGAAGGCGGCCAGTTTTTGGAGATGTCACAGGACGCCCTGGCCAGGGTTTTTGGGACGACGCTGCAGAGACAGAGAGGGGAGCAGCTTCATCAGTGAAAGCTTCCGCTCTGAGGGCGACGGCTACGACAGAGGGGCCTGTAGAAGGTGGGTCCCGTTGGACTAGTATTACAGCGGCAGTAGTGCTGTTCGACTGGCGTGGACACCGCAGGTGACAACAACAACAGCAGCAGTAGTCCGCATATTATATTTCTGAGGTAGCAAGATGTAGTACGAGTACGAGAGATAGAGGACTTCGTTTGTCTCTACAGAGTATTGTCCCTGTAAAAGCTGAACCCGCCGCGTTTTTGACGACAGACTTGGAAAAAACACCGGGCCGGTCATCCGGTCATCGATTGACACACCAAAGATCAACCAGAGGGTAAATCTTTCAGGGCAGATATAAGCCTGATCTGTAGTACCCAGCTCATGTTGGCGGGTGAGAGCCGTGTAACCTGCCTGCTTGATCTACGAGTACGAAACGTTTCCTGTTTGGGATCTGTACTGTACAGATCTTCCGCAACATATCATAGCGGTACGACCTAAATCATCTACTACTACAGGAGGTCGTGATCTATCCGACTTATATTTTTTTAAAAGCACATGACGGCCACAAGCAGTAATAAGAAATCAAGCCGAGATCTATAACGTACTGAATTTATGGCAGAACGCGCCCTCTTTTCCAGGCTGAGCAGATTCCCGGTTTCTTAAAAGGTGGTTATTACCTCACTTGGAGTTACATGATGTGCACACAGATAATTTGCGCGAGTACAGTATGACATGAAAGGGACTTGAGAGGGTAAAGATATCGACAGAAAAAAATATCACGATTATATGAAGTGATACCAGGTATATCGACAACGTCAACCAGCCCGGGTCGCTGGGGTAGATGTGCGACACCTGTTTAGACTGGTGATACTGTGAGGATAACAAGGTGGGAGACAGATTGTATCTTGGCAGGTTTGCAAACTCTAGCTTGGACGCTTGGAAAGGTCTCAATGAAAACTCGTAATTATGATTTGTACTATTAATACAGCCGTAGTATACGGCAGTACCGGCCCTCTGATATGAAACGGATAAATTGGTTCAAAGCCATTGATACATTATTCATTTGAGAAGCGTGCGCCTTGCACAAACAAACTTCGGTATATAGCATACCAGGAATCGAGTTTCTTACTTCTCGCTTTTTTGAGGTCAAGTTTCTTGTGGTGCTCTTTGCGAGGGGGGCGGTAGTGTCGATGCCACAGGGCCCCAAAAGCCCAAAGGGTTGTCGAACATCAACTAATTGTGCGCGTCTGACGTATCGCGCATTTTTCAAAGTTGAGTATCAATCACTATTTCAGTCGTACTCACAGCTAGCTGACGTATTCGTTTCCCCCCGAGCAAGTCTGAGTAGCCGAATAACCAACGACCACGCTGCGTGTCACAGCTCGTTTACGTATTCTCGTTATAGGAGACGGACGACAGCATCTCCAACAGCGAGTACACGAGTACCCGGGGAGGAAAATGAAACGCGCTTCGTGCCAAGTGCTACTCGTATCCGTGAAAATTGTTTGGGAGACGGGTATTAGTCGCGAGTACCCGGGTAACCGGTCAAAGAGATACAACTCTACTGCATGAATTGTTTTTTCATGGACCACTACATATTGTATTAATAGTATGCTAGCAACACGGCCGTGATTTTCTGTAACTCGATATCCCGCATCGGTAAATTGATAAACTATCGCTGCATTAGTATTGCCATCTCAGTCATCCGGGGGGGGAAATAGATACAGTTGACACGCTCCCGTACATGGACCAAACTACCTCTGTGACGGTCCCTGATGCCCACCTACCCCACCCCTCCCTCCCCCTTGCCTGCACACCCTTCCCTTCCCCTTTCCCTCCCTCCCCTTTTGGCTTCGCTGTAACGTTTCCAGAGGGTCATGGAGGCACCCGAGTTCGATGGAACTCTAAAGCGCAAGAAGCCCTCTGGCGACGCCGGGAGTGTTTCCAAGTCAAATAGGGACAGCCCATCTACCAAGAAAAGCAAGACCTCATGGCTTATGTTTTGACCTTGGCATGGTTCATGTGTTTTATTGGCTTGCACGCGCGTGGTTTTGCATTGTTTCGAATATGATGCAAGCAAAAACAATCTAAGTAAGTGTTCAACACGAACTACTTGACTCGGTTGGCGCAATCTCGGCTTCCATTGTGTTTGCTGTTCTGGGGTTTACTATGTGGGGGGGGGGGGGGGGGGGGGGGGGGGGGGGGCGACGGAGCACCGTTCCTACTCCTAATAGAGACACCTCCAACCAACAATTGGGCGCTCATTACGTTGTTTCCATATATTACATAAAAACGTTTTGGTAATCTTATCCCCTTCCTGTTTGGTCGCCTGTGGATGGAGGGGAGCGTTACTGGGTTAGCGTTGGAGGGGGGGGGTTAGGCGTGGCGTACATAAAAGGATGACCTCTACGTATTACCCTGAATGCTCGGTTGACGTTGCGTCATTGCTTGCAATGATGAAGGTACACTGCTTGGCTCGGTGGATGTGTATTGGTTTGCAAGTCTTGTTAGTTTTTGTCCTGAGTCTATCGGGTGAGAGGAGGGGTGTAACTGATTTTGTCTTACGCGCACGAGATTTGCATCAACTTGCGTACGCTACAAAACCAATGAAACCAACTATTTTCACATGAAATGGTTGTCTCGGTTGATGCGCTTTCGGCTTCCGATACCTTGTAGTTGTGTTTGTTGGTATGGGATTTCATGGCGGGGTCGCGGGTTACTGAGGGGAAGCAGGTGAAATTATACATAATACACGAACAGCTGTGTTGGTTTGTATGCTTGTCTGATGTATCAGCATTGTATCAAATTATGCAGTTGAACTGCTTGGATCAGTTGGTGTGTTTTCGTTTTGCAGGGTGATGCATTTTCGCGGGCTATTTTTTTTTTTCATCAGTGAGGAAGTGGGGGGGGGGGAGAAAAAAAAAAACTACGAGGGACTATTTGTACGCTTGGCTGAACGTAGCGTCATAGTTTTCCATGCTTCGGTTGTAGTAGATATTTAAAGCATCACGGCGAGTCGCAAGGTTTATTAGTTATGAACGCGGTCTCACTATACATATGTGGGGGTTGCGGTTGTGACCACACTGTTGCACGTGGCTGGATTGATACACATAGTTCCTTGGTGGGTTCCTCGTGCGGTATTTTGTCGCGGAAGTAACAGTCGTTCTGTTTTACATATACATTATCCTGTCATGTGATGCCGAAAAACGCAGTGTCTGGTAGTCTCGAGAAAAACACAAGTATTGATGCACGTTCGTTTTTTCCCCCCAACCTTACGTGTGTCAAAAGTAACATCAAGAGCGGTACTTCAGGTTAATGTGGTGCCGGATCGTTTGTTTCCTGCCTACTACGCTAAACACCGTCCTGACTACGGTCGAAAATACAAAGACAGAATCAAATTAAGGAGCGCGTACGTTCGTAAATTATTATTTCTGCATTACAATGAGTCCACACAAAGCGTCACAATTTTCGCACGGTACTCTCGGCAATTGTACGGAAGCCGAGCCATATCACAGAAAGCCAGATCAGTCAACCAATACAATGTGCTATTGACTCGTGCAGTACACACAAACGGAGCAACAGAATAACATATATCAATCCCTAATATGAATCCACTCTACCTCATGCCCATCAGATGGGCATACAGAGCTTACGAGGGGGGGGGGGGGGGGGGGGGGGGGGGCGGCAGTGGAATTGAAGGAGAGGCCTGTTGAATGTCGTATCTTTGGCACTGCCCCGCCAAATTTCTCCACTCTTTCCCTCGATCCTCCTCCAGCCAATTGTATTGGCGACCACGGCGTTCGAATTGATTTCAAGGCAAGACCCGCTATCTATTATGCACGACGAAACGAAAATTCAGCACCACAATTTAACCTTCGAATAAACAACACGGTCAAAATTACCCTCAAATAACAAGCGCCACATATTACTGCGAGGGTTCGGGGGAGGAGGAGGGGCACCCGAAAATAGGGGGGTTGAAAACACGACTGCACCGACCATCACAAACCACCTCGCCGTTATGAGCGATAGTGGCGTCAACAAAAATATTCGTGCCCATCACCACCTACTGCTGTACACGACGGCAAATATTAACCAGATCGAAGACAGCTAGTCCGTTTTCTCGTCGACAACGACTTCTCCAGTGCCGGCCGCAATTTCCACTGCCGCGGCATTGGTCGTGCCTTCATCAGCCTCCGAATCGGTAACCCGGCCAATACCCGGTGCCATTTGGCGCAACAACAATTGCAGACCCGACTTCTTAATAGAGGGTGGCGGTTTGACGCCACACTTCAAAATGTACTCCCGAATGTGAGCAGCAGTCAAAAAATGACAGGACGAACCTCTGTACCATGGCCAGACCAAGGTTCGTAGCTACTGGCGCCAGAAAGCTCTTGCGCCCCTGACATTTTGCCTTAACTCCTTCGGTCACTCGTGCAATGACCTGCCTTTCCGCGGGGAGCCTGTCGATAATTGCTTCCGCCAGTTGGGCATGTATCACAATAGGACAATATATACCTGGTACAAAAAAGAGAATATACGACATTAACAGCGCAGATGAATACCCCGACTTTCTGTGAACGAGTTGTCGTGGCTGTAAAAAGCTATGTCAACCGGAGCGCAAAGTGTCAGCAAACAAACATATTTCTGTGCAGTCGTCACAAGCCGTAGTCTAAGTATTCACGAAAAGACGTAATCACGTCGTCTACCGTAATAATGATAGTCAATGCCACGCCAGGAGTAAAACAATGGGGCGCCTTTGCGGCGAAAACCACACTAATATAGAGAAAAACAACGGACTCTTCTTGACGAAAAAAAGCCCCGGCGACACAGCAGACGCCCCCTACCCACCCCCTGCCCCTTCAAATTATTGGGGGGTAAACGCTACGGGGTGAAGTGGGGATGTCGTAGCAAGAAGGGAAATGGAGCCGTTTCCGATGAAAGAAAAGAGGGGTGATATGCATAGAAATGTTGACATGCCCTGATACATGTTGATACATGCTTCACGCATCACCAAAACTATGGTAACGGACGAGTTTGAGTGGTCATCACTACTGCTCGGTAGTAGTAGTAGTAACATCGTTTCGGATCGTCACAGCTATGCCGGTTTCAGTCTTGAACGCGGGACAACGGCTCTATCGTGCGTTCCCCGGCCTCTCGCGGCACCGCGGCCGTTCCACGGTCACTCCACTCGGCAGCCCTCCGTGTCCCCGCCGAAGGAACTGGCGAACGGGGGGCGTAGGAAGGCGCCATCCCGGGGGGCGGGTCGCTCTCCCCGGCATGGCGGAGTATGGAAAAATAAACGGAACTCACAGTACAATACAGGAACAAGCGCGATATGAACCAGCATGTCTACTGTCGTACGTACTGATGTAGTACATGGTGGGTGAGTTGGTGCGTGGATTGGTTAGTATGTGGGCGAGTGGGTTCGTGGCTTTGGGTAGTTGCCGTATTTTTACTGTTTCGTTTACTCAACTTGTGCTTCCACCACTGGACCATGGTGCTGCTACGTATGAACTGGGCACTCATCTACTGCTGCACCTACTGCTGTACTGCCGTAGTACATGGCGGTTGGGTGGATGAGTTGGTGGGCGGATGAGTTGGTGGGTGAATGGGTCGATGGGTTAATCGGTGGGTGGGTGGGTGAGTGGATTGGTGAAGGGGTGAGTGGCTTCGTGAATATGTGTGGCGGCCGTGCTATTTTTTTTGTATTTGTGTTTTGTCCGCTGGATATGCTGCCACTATACCCGACCCGCTGGCATACTCCAGCGTACCACTACAGTACGCGTAGTGCTTCCAAACTACGCCCCGACCGCATGGTAAATGCCCCGGGCCGCCTTTTCACGCTCGGAATATCACAAGCTCGAAGAAAATCACGCCCCCTGAGGCGTCCACTATCGTATTACGGTACCTTCGTATGCGCCTTCCCCTCTCGATCATCCGGACCGGCTTCCGACGCTTTGGTCTCCGTCTCCGGTTCCCAACCATCCGAAGGGGCGCCCTGCAGTTCGGCAAGAGCTGCACGTACTCTTCTCCCTCTCATCCTCACTAGACACATATAAAACTCGAGAATATCGCGATATTTGACCTTTAGAGCCAAATTATGTGCCTGACGAGTTTTATACGGACGTCGGGTGTAGGTGATATTTTCGCTATACGTGGTCCGCAACACACAAATATATGCTTGGGGTATTTTTACCCCAAGCATATATTTGTGTTCTCTTTTTTTTGTTGGTAGAGCCGAATTTTGTAGACAAGATTGGACACACCTCAGACATAGCCTGTCTCCTGTACTCGGTCATCCGATCATCACGACGCCGCCATGAGCAACAACAGCGGCGGTGGACGCGACGACTTGGTTGAATGCATAGGGCAGACAGGTTCTCCCGTGGTCGGGGACGGGCGGATGCCCGGGATGCCCGGGTTTAGCGACACCAGTCCAGAATCCAGTGTTCCGGCTAGGCGTCTCGACGATGAAGTCACCCCAAATCTATGCCCCCAACAAGCCGTGCCACCCACCCTATCCGGCAACAAGCGGGTAGCGGTCGGCGCGCCGGATGCCCGGACAGGAGGAGGAGCCGCTTGGCGGCCACTTCATGTCGGCGCCATCGCCGTAACATGGGTTCTGGTGTGAACTCTACCTACCACAGCAGCAGCAGAAGCAGCAGCCATGTCCTCTAGCCCATGTGATGTACATACGTGCTTGACTTGCTGGAGGATGACGTGGACTGTCACCTAATTAATCAGACTCTTCATCATACACCCGAGTTTTATATCTCAGGTGCTTCTGGCAAAAAAGGCGATATTGAGTTTTATATCGAGGGATTTGCCAATACGGAAATCGCGATATTGAATTTGACGTAAAGATTCGAAATATCGCCCTCTCTTGAGTTTTATATATGTCTACTCATCGTCGTGGATAATTATAGTATCTGCAAAGAAAAACATCAAGAGGTAGCGAAGGGGTTGCTTCTCCGCTAATGAGAATATAGAGGCATTTCGACGTACGTTAGCCAATCGTAGAGGTTGCGGTTGGCATGCCCCCCGTAAGGATAAGACTTTGTAACCTACGACGTCGTGCGCAGTCCTTCGATGGTCAAACGAGTACCGGATCACAGATTGCGTATCACGACTAACCTCTGACCTCGTCGTCCTCGCTGACCCCGTCGTCCCCGCCGTCCTGTCGAACCATGCACTTCGCTTCGTCGGTTTCTGCAGCGTCCTGTGATGACAGTGGGAACGACATTGAAGGAGTTTATCTTAATTTGACAAAACGGCTTGCAACGTTATCTGCGGGCGCGGATCAATGGGTCTTGACTCCACCATAAACCAAACCGTGCGCACCCTGGACAGACCATCCATTCCCAGTTCATGATCTACTGTAGTTCTTTCAAGGCAGATCTATTCCCAATCTTGTAATATCTACCTCATATAGCTGGGCCCGCGCTATAACATCTGTACGAGGGGAGTAGCACATGTTTCCTGGGTTGGATCTGTGCAATGCAGATCCTGCTAAACCGATCACGACGGCAGATGAAGAACTAGATGAACTACTGCTGTAGATAGATCATGAATTTGCCTTCCCCCCGTGTGGACTCATTCCATCCACGCACAGTCATTGGTCACTCCGTCGTCTCGCGCCCAAGGTTATCTCCAGCCCGGTATGTAGGATATCTGTGATATCCACGTACAATTAGTCGGTCGAGTCGTGGTTCCACATACGGTTAACGACACGCAGTTGCGACATCGCGCGAAAAAGTATGTACATTAACGCGCCACCACAACCTCGAAGTGCCCTTCAGCTGCTGCTGTGGTTTGATTTCTTCCGTAGAGACAGAAGGATGACATCTCATCAGTACGTACATATCTGGTACTCGTCCGAACTCGCACGAGTTTTGCTCGGTGCTGGTGAGTTTGTACTGCTGTTGTAGTTGAACATGCGGTAAGTTACGATTTTGAACATCATGCCTAATTTTGAGGACAACGTCTACGTCTTGGTTACAGCCGTTCGCCGAAAAAATGGTTGGAGAACATCCAGCAGTAGGCTGGCTGTCATATCCGAGAAGAAACGGCGAACGGGAACGTCAAATGGACGAGTGCGGTGGCCTGGCGTCCAAACGAAGTTGCTTCATGGCCTTGCGGCCGACGTAGCATTCTCGATTTTCTTCGCTCACCTTGAACGATATCCACGAATTCTTCGTGGATGACGTCGCCGACGTGGTGCTGGATGGTTCCTGACTCTTTGTGGGCGCTGCGGTGGCCTGCTGCGCTGTCGCCGGTGCCATATTGTGCAGCCCTAAGGGATTTCCCAAAATCCCAGAGGCGTGTTTTTTTACACGTACCTCGCTGAAAGCATGGGACCTGGGGTACGTGGATAAAAAGTACCCCAAAGAGGTACTTTTAAAAGTGCACGTACCCCAAACAAACCATAGGGTTTCTACAGTGTACTCGTAGTGCATTTCGTTTGTGCCGGCAAGATCCCCCACGCCACGCCGGGCCATCGCCTATCGACACGTCTGGTCCGTTCCCGTCCCAGCTTCCACTCGCCAGCACCGCAGAGCAAGCCAAACGGAAAACACCCCAAGCCAAGGAAACAGCAGCTAGAAGCACACGCACAGCTCTCCATCGGCGGGCACTGTAGGCAATTAGAGCGGTAAAGAGAGAGGCTTCAGAGCTTCGAGCCAGCAAGCCTGGTAGGGAAGTCTTCTGCTGTAGCAAGCGTCAACCTACCCCAACAGCAATATAAGGTTAGCAGTCCTCGTCTAAGTGCTGATGTTGTTGTAATACCTCGTCGAGACAGCTTGTTCCGGGTTATCTCCTCGCCAAACAGAGCAGATACAACCAACCTGTTGTGGCGGGCTGACCGGTCTATTTTTTGTAATTTGAATTTGAAATATTTCAAGGGCTTGACTTCTTACGTACGTACAAAACTCACATTCTCTCATCCTTCCGAGAATACTCTGCTTCGCGGGCGGCCAGAGAAGATACAACCAACTTGTTTGTTACCGGTTTTTTTTTGTTAATTTGCATTTTGAAATATATGCAAGGACTCCGCTTCGCGGGCGGCCAACGCCGCGCGCTGCGCTCGCGAAGGGACACGTCAAACGGAATTGCGAAGGAAGTACACACTTGCGCGAATCTGGCGACTTAAAAATGACAATATCTCCATGCAACATTGTGCAGCTGCTGTTGTTGGGTCTCGCACCTGCAGCAGTAGGCATGCGAACATACTTGTGCGAATTTGGCGACTACAAAATGACAATAGCTCCATCATGCAACATTGTGCATCTGCTGTTGTTGGGTCTCGCACCTGCAGCAGTAGGCGCGCGCACACAAGGAACGTTGATTCCCATGGCATCGGCCTGACAGCGTCCATGTGTTTTTTTCACAACCAACCCTCCTGAGATATCCGAGGTGGAAGTTGTATTCCGGGTAGATGATGTAGGGGTCTGATCAGGTGTATCTCGACACGTGATATTTGACACGAATGGTGTTTTGCGTTGTCATGAATCCTTACGCACTTGACGTGTTGATTCGAGGTAGTGTCGGCATTCACGATTCATAGCAACAATACCACGAACGGTGTTTTTCGTCGGTCGTCAAGAACGTCCGGTGCTTCGTCTGAACGGCAGGAGCAAGACGAGGACAGCATCATGGCTGGACTTAAGAACAGTTCAACTCGGAAGAAAAACAGCAAGCGAAGGCATCAACGCAGGGACAGCAAGACAAAGCTTAGCGAGACGGGCAAGGTAAGAAGAAGGCCGTCGATTTTCTCGTAGTAACTCGCAGAAAGGTAGAGAATAGCGCCAAGCATCGGCACACCGGGCGTTGCGATGTAAACCTCGGTTAAAGGTTGGTTGCCGCTCCGTACTACCGTCGGGGCCTGCATCTGCCGGGGCAATTGTTGGAGCCATCGGCATAGTGAACATGCCGCATTTTTCGCCCAATGCGGACCTCCCTTTAATATTTGTACCGTCCTTCCCACGCCCTCCATTACTGTGGCAAGGTGATGTACCACTCGGCCGTGGCGAAAAAAACGGAGGAGCTGGAAGGCATGCTCAACAAACTCATCTATCCGCTAAACACTCGAGGTGGAGCCTCCAACCAGACCGCTACCTCCAAGCGTCAGCTCTCTAACTTCTGCACGGAGGAATGCACCGTACTGAAAGTGTTTGGCTGCCCCGTGGGCGAGCTTCCGATCGTGCCGGACCATGTGGAGGAAGAGGCAGGTCGCGCCTTTTTTTGGGGGGTTGTGGCCCAGTTGTTTTGTGCTTGTACGCTCTCCTGATATACTAGACTGACTATGCGGCCGGCCAACGAGTTGGTGCTTGACCGAAGAGTCCCGTTTCGCGTTTCGCATCTGTAGGTTTTAGGTTGCCGGTGCGTCGCAACGCGTTTGGCCAAGTAAATTTTAGATCAGAGGATTTTTCAACCCCCATCGTCCTACTGAAACCATGGCGGATCAGCGAATACACAGCATAAAGCACGTACCAGGAAAGTCGTTGTTGCCGACGTTCACTAATTCGTATCCGTAACGAATGCGCACCCTTACGGCCTGTTGGTCCCCGTGTTTCCGGTGTCATTCCCCAGGCCCGAGAGTTGTTTGACGGTAGCGCCACACGGGTGCTGCCTTTGGAGTTGCGTCAGGTGTGTCGCGCCTTCTACGTAGAAGGCGATGGAAACTGCTTGTGGCGTTCTATTTCTCACGGCCTATGGGGCACCGATTACTTCTGGCCCCATGTGAAGCTCGTGGTGCTTGCGAAGGCCGCGAAGAACGCCGAGCAACTGGTGGGAGAGAATCGTCACCTGCACCACTCCTGCCTATACTACAGTAACGTTGTTCTCGCGAAGTACCGAGTAGCCAACGACTGTAAGCAGGACGACTACGAAATGATGCTACTGTCCGAGATTCTTCCCATGTGCCCGGACGGGGCGTGGGGTAGCCCTATCGAGTTGTAGTGTATTCCCTCCCACCGTGAAGGTTATTATTTCGGACGCCGACGCTGCCATGACAAGCGCGGTTGCGGAGCATCTTCCAAACACAGTGCACTTGCATTGCCTTTGGCACTTGATGAAAAATGTCAAGAAGAAGTGCCAAGGCGCGCTCGGGCAAAGCACTTCACACCTACAGGGCGTTAGTTGCGCTTGTTTTTTTTTAATGGAGTGCCCAATACCTGGTGCATATAACCTTACCAGCGTTTTCCGTGGATTTTTGTCGCCGTGTCGCTCGTCCACGGGTTGCAGGCCTTTGACGGGGGTGTGGCCGAAAGTAATGGAAATGGTCAAGGACTCGGCGTGTCAAGCGTACCTCAGCGGCTACCTATTCGGGTGAGTCCGACGGTCAGACGGGTACGAGCATGGTTTTCGGTTTCTGCTCAGAGACAAGCATAATGCCTTGCTAGACAGAACGATAAAATTATCTCATGGTTCAATCGTTGTATTTACAGGCAACGGAAGCACTGGGCCCGCTGCTACCACCCGACCGCTATGACCCTGAGCATGACAGCATCATCGACGGTGGAGGGAATCTTCGGTGTGCTAGAAACACGCCACGTCATCAACAGGAAATCCACCCTGAACTGGGTGAAGGAGGAGCTGGCCAGACGAACAAGGGCCTTTGCTGTGGAATCCCTCGCGTGAGTTTGAATCAAGGGTAATGCGGCGAGGGTGGGCGGCGCCAATGTTTCATGTCTAACCCTCCACATCATCCATCACATGCTTTCTATTCCACGATCTGGTGTCTTCTCGTTTTAGGGCGATCCGGAAATATACGGCCAGTTAGTTGGCTTGAGTTCAGTCGCTCATGTTGCTTTTCTTTCGTGGTACACGTAATCAATGGTGAAAAAAAAGACGGCAGGAAACATCGATTGAGGAGAGAAGTCTATTATCCTTGACGAAGAGTAAATTGGTCCTCAAGATGTTGGGTAGATTGCGGTAGATTGCTGACCTTGATACTAGGCCCAGTTACGGGGGGTATACGTCGAGATGTCAAGTCTTACACCATGTTTGGGTGCTGCATGCTCACCTGAAAGACCCTCGACTGCCCTGTCCACATTGACCGAAACGACCGCAAAGACGTGCCGCCAAGGTCCCCGCCGTCAGCATCAAGGAACTGGAGGACAAAGTGCTCAAGTCTTTCGAGCCTATGCTGCAGGAACTCGAAAGAGTCAAGGTCAGCCACTACGCACATAAGGTGAGAGGAGACAACGGTAATACGTGCCGGTAGTCCGTCCTTGACAGTTGTGGTGCATAGAACCTCCTTCAGTATATTCTCATGCTGAAATATGTTTATAGCCGTGAGCAGATTGCACCTCTCTCCCCTGGGCCCAGTGTGAAATGTGGTTATGTAGCACTATTATTACCTGCTGGACCACTCAGTCGGCGCTGACTACGTACTGACTGAGTGATCCAGAAGGTAGTGCTCTATATCTAACCACTGTCGATCGGTCCAACAGTTTGAGTAACCATCAATGCTCGGTTTCATCTACCCTTGTGCAGAAAATGCTGGAAGAACTACGGACAAGCACCCTCTATGACACGTGCTGGCAGAGGGCAATGGTGCCAACGACTTCCTGAGGAAGTTGGCAGAGCACAGCAGTGACCACCACGATGTATGTCGGGAGGTGCCGGAAGAAGGGTTCGATGAGGACTATGATCCATTGGGCCCCAAATTTGGGGCGACATCTTTGCCCGCGTTTCATCAACTGGTTGAGCACGTGCAGCTAACTGCTGTCGTAAAAGTGGTGTTCCGGTACCAAGACGAAAGCGCGCACATCGATGTTGTCGGGCCTGACGGTTTTCAGCTATGCACTTGCTTGCAGGTGCTGCGTTGTGGCTTGCCATGCAGGCACGTATTAGTCGCACTCTTCACGCGGCTGCAACGCACCCTAGAGTTCAATGGTGATTGTATCCACCCTCGTTGGCGATCTTCTGGTGACGAGTGGAGTATCCACAGGGCTGACCTTAGCGTGTTCGACGGGCATGAACGAGGGACGTACGATGGTGGCTTCACTGACGATTTTGGGGGGATATACATGCAGGATGACAACCATGTCAAGCGCAGCGCCCTAGGTGCGGTCATCAAAGGGAAGCTGAGCGCCAACATGATGGAGACATGCGTTGCCGCGGTCAGGAGTGTTATCGACCACTTCGACCAAAACCGCCCGAATTACTACAATGCAGGGATGGAAGTAGCGGCGAGGTTCGCGCGGGATGCGCAAGCTTTTGTGCGGGGCCCTCTCCTCTCTCGCGACCCAGACAACATCTCGGGCATACTCAATCCGCCCGATTCGTCGGTTAGAAGTAAGAAGGAGAGTCGGTATCTAGACTGCACGGAGCTACACTCGTCCAGGAAGAGACCCAAAGCCACGTAGGTGGCCAGCCAAGAGCGTAGGATTCGACACGAGTCGACACAGGAAGGAGGTGCTGAACCTTTTTCGCGATAGAAATACAACATGTGCACGGTAGCGCGCACGGGGGGGGGGGGGGGGGGGGGGGGGGGGGGGGCGTATCAGGGGGGAGAGAAAAGCCTGCTATATGACCCCGGATCTTAGTTAGGACTAAGAGAGGGCGAGAAAAGAAATGAGATGGGAACATGAAGAGAAAAAAATAGTTCATGTTGGGCGCAGCGTATGTCATTTAGGGTCATGGTGTCCCCTAAGGTCTACCTGGTAGTAGGTAAACCGCGTAACGACCAAGGACGATTTCACAGGTTCGAGCCCCGCCAACTGCATGCTCGTCTATACTCGTCGGGACTTCTTCTTGTGCATAGAGTTGACTTGCGGAAAGCGCGAGAGCGTGAGTCAGCGACATTCGATGGAAATCGACCACCAGTCGGGAATGCTGAACCCTCTACGCGATAAAAATGAAGGCACGTACCGGGGGGGAGTACAGACGGCTTGTCCTGAAGCAGCAAAGTAAAAATGAGGTTAACAAAGACAAATTTCCCCGCAAAAACGCGAGGTGAATAAAGCGCGAGGCATAGAAGATGCTGGTAGGCAGACATGGTGTTCCATGGATGAATTGAAGAATCCCCTGGTACGCAACAGCGTTTCCTTGGAGATATGTTTATATTTCCAAAGCGTGACCACTCGCTCGCGCTACGTACTACGTCGTCGGGGGGCATTACGTTGCCTACCACCCTCTCGCCGCAAAACGACCATATTAATACATCAAAACGCGTATACTATCTACATCGAGTACGAAGCAAGCAGCTATTTGTATGGTGCTGATATATACACCAATGTCGATATTTAAGGTACGTCGAAAAGTGGAAATTGAGTGGCACATATTCGGAGGGCAACCTGAATAACATATCGGAGGTAAAACTCCTTGCGCATGAACTTACGGTTTCACTATCCGACAATGTATTAATTATATGTGCAGTGTACGTTGTGAAGCCTTACTGCTGCTTGCTAATACTCGTGTTGTTTATAGTTGTACTACAAAATTAAACAATGCAGGATGTACAGATACACGGTATATACTTCCTGAAGGTGAGCAGTAGGCGGCAGAGGTCCAGCACAGGCCTGATGCTCGCGCTGCTCATTTGATGCACGTGCGGTGGGTGGTCGTTCGTGCACCATGGCGTCTGCTCTTCTTTCTAAAATACGACAAAATTAGGTATATTATCATCAAAACAGCAGTTTGTATTATAATATTTATATTAATAGTGTCAATCGCTAACAATTCACGAAAAAACAGCAACCAAATCAATACATTCAATGCTTATTTATTTATGTCTATCACCCGAATCATGAGGCCAGGACAGGAGGAACCTATTATCCTTGATAGCTCTTCTGCACGCATTTCCTCAAAAAAAAATGGTGAGGACAACCAGCAGCAGCAGTAGTAACATACCCAGGTAAAGGTTGTTCGCCGGGAGTGGACGGAGAGCGATGGGTTACAGATAGATACATACACAATAACAATGTACTATTAATAGACCATGATCTGTCGGATACCAGTACGAGTGGGAGTATCATATACTCTAACGGACGACGTCGACGTACTATTGCGGGGCAGCGGTAGCATAAGATACCAAATGACACGATAGTACTGCTGCGGCTGTATGTGACCTTATGTAGTGGTGCCGCGGCCTGCTGTACAGCAGTAGCGCACCGGATCAGATCAAAGCTTGGGAGACGTCGACATTGGATGTATGTATATGTGTTACAGTTACAGTAGTAGGTCTTCCTTTGGGGTACGTGCACTTTTAAAAGTACCTCTTTGGTGGGGTACTTTTTATCCACGTACCCCATGGGGTACTTATACCAGGTCCCGAAAGCATTCCTTACCAAAAATCTTGAGTGAGTCCCCAATCCTACTCATTCCCAAGTCATTCCCATTGTTCGCATTGTTTCTTCCGGACCGACTTGCAAGAAAGTGCACACTACACTGCCTTGCCACCGTATACCCTGATAAGCATCATGACGAAGACCGGCGGTAAAACAACTGTTCGTGCCGAAAATCCTATAGGCACAAGGCAGAGACGCAGCAGGTGTACGAGTGGCGACGGTGGGGTGGGTCCTGGGAAAATCAGGGCGGGAGGCGGCTGTTCTTCCAATCGGATCAGCGGAGACGCAATAAGGGAGAGTGCCGAGGGGAGGCTTCCTGGAGAGATGCACAGGCACAAGGGCGAGGGCGGCGCAACCGCAAGTGTTGCTCTCCGCAAGGTGTGTACTGTACTTGGTGTCGGTATCGCGCATGGGGCGGAGCAGCTCGTTGGTGCTCACTCTCGATCTCTTCCGAGAAGAAGGGGGCTATTTTTTTACACGGAATACGTTTTAAAAGCCATTGGTAACAAAATTCAAAATTCGGTACAGGATCACACAGAATCTGAGGACACCTGACACATACCGAGGTGTGACAGCACAACACGTCCATGCGTCGATACAGCATGTCTCTCTTTCCATCATCTGCGCTCTGTTTTCTGGCTGTCTCTGGAACAGACACATCTATGATAGCTCAGATTGCCGCGAGCTCATCAATCGAGTGCTCTGGGTTATTTTTTTTTTGGTTCTCTCGCAATAGTGTCAATTAACTTCTATGTTGCGATCACATGCGAGAGATGCACCCTTGCTTTTCGAGCGTGTACAGCAGACGCCCAATGCTGTTGCTGAACGCGTGTCGTGCGATTGCAAGTCGAGTATATCTTATACCTGGTACGTCCCCTACAGCGGTAAATTGATGTGATCCTTATTTCGGCGTAGCGGACGCAGTCGTCGTCGGTTCCCTTCGCATTTTTCCCTGCAATACCCATGTGTACGGACATGTCAACGCTGCATACGATACGCCAAAGCAGCGGTATCTCGTACAGGGTATATAGATATGATACTATTAATAAACCAAAGAGCTAAATATGTGTCCACAATAGACCCTTGGTCCGGCAAAACACCCAACTAGGTCCTAGAGCCTCGTTTGTGTTGACGAAAGACAAAAAAGAACAGAAACAAATACATACCAGATACAATATGTTGGTACTAACAACAGCAGTACCTGATACCGAAAACAGGTACGATGCTAGCTGTGCATGGTATCATGATGGGTATATGATACCTTACGAAAGAGGTAAATGACTATCCTCGAAATTTAGGCCCTTGGTGATGTAAAAAGTCGTACCACATACCGAAGATACCCTTCCTCCTTGTGCACCAGACTATTACTAGTAATTGGTGGTAATGAGGCGCGACCTCGGCAATACCTGCAGTAGTCATATCTGCGATGCATCATGCACAACATTTGTGCTGAACCAACACGAACGAACATCTACTGCTGCTGTACCTACTACCTATACGCCGTCGTTGGTGAATCTCATAACCGAAATATTCTTGGCATCATATCCCGCTCTTGAAAAACACAGACGGCACAGCAGTACGGACACACCTGTAACAAATACCAGGTACTGGATTTTGTCGTGTGTATCCTGGTATTTCCACCTCGAAATCCGGCATAATAATTTGAAGACGAAAAATATGTACTGCTGTGTGACCACAGAACTTATTACCTGTATTCGTATCGGATCTCTCGGGAATTCAGGAATCGGCACGGACACTGACTGGTTGTGCTGGATGTCGACGGGTGGAAAGAAAAAGAAGACAAATAGACACACACCTCATATATATTTTTTCTTTTTCTGTTTTTTCCAACAGCAAGTTTTTTCTGATTGAAATTCGGCATAATTTGAACACGAAAAATCTGCATCTGAAAATATTTGTCCAACAGAAGGAGCTTCTTTCTCGTAGCAGGTGCCACCACTACAGTACTTGCTTGTACTCATGTACGACATCTACAGCAGCAGTGTTTCTCCAGCAACAAAAACAACAACAGCAGCAGTAGCAGCAGTGGGACGCACGAGGCCAGGGTCAGCGTCGCTGTACGCTCGGCGGCTCGGCTTGTCAATCTAACCCTTGAACCCTTCCCTTTGTACGCATCTACAGCTGCAGCAGTGTTTCTCCAGCAACAAAACAGCAGCAGCAGTAGCAGTAGGACACACGACGCCAGGGTCAGCGTCGCTGTACGCTCGGCTTGTCAATCTAAACCCTTGAACCCTTTGTACACGTACGATTTTGTCCTGTGTTGGTTTTGAACTCGAAATTCGGCATAATAATTTCAAGACGAAAAATCTGCACTCGACGTGCTCTGTCCAAGAGAGAACTTCTCGTAGCAGGTAGCAGGTGCCACCGCTACTACTGATGTACGACATCTACAGCAGAGCTTCTCCAGCAGCAAAACAGCAGCAGCAGTAGGACACACGAGGCCAGGTCAGCGTCGCTGTACGCTCGGCTTGTGTGTGAACCCTTCGTACATGTGTTTCCTGGTCCCGAACTCATAGTTTGAAGACGAAAAATCTACAATCTGACAGTGTGTCCAGCAGAGCTTCTTCTAGCAGTACCACCACTACTACTACTGCTGTACAACAACTATACAGCAGATACTCTCCTGCTTCTCCGTCCCCTCATCAGCAGGAGGGTGGGCCTGCAGCATGTCTCGGGGACATGGCCCGAACGCTCGTTGCTGTGGACAGGCACAGTCTGCCTACCTACGAGTACTCGTAGAGCTAGCTGGGTTTCAAAATATAATGTGTTGTTGGTTCTGTGTTTTTTCAACATGGCCCAGCACCAACATGTGCCTACACACGTTGCCACACCTAGCTCGAGCTGCTGTGAACGACTTACCACCGCACCAGCACCAGGAGGTCTCTTTTGTGTGTGCGCGTCCACAGAGCCCGCCGGGACTGGAATTGGTGCGGTGTGCGTCGAGGGCGGTGGTCAAACGTTGCCCAAAAAAATGTTGAATCACACACACACACACACACACACACACACAGAAAAACTCAAACCAAGGCACCCCACGCTCGTATCCGAGCCGCTATGAAGAGGCTTTTTTTTTCTTGGAAAATTCCAAGAAAAAAAAGGCTCCCCCGCTTTTTGCGCGCTTCGCGCGCCTCATTATTAATAATAAGAATAAAGCAACCTCCACAGAGAAGACACCGAAGATGTTGCCAAGTATACCTGGTACGAGTTGCCAGCCACAGAAACGATATACCCGTACTCCGTGCCGAGCCTAACGACACCGCTTTCAATCTTTGACACGAAAGTACCATGATAGTGTGAAATACTCTGGCCAACACCCTTTGGCAGCGTAACGTTAACGTTTTGCCTTGCTTGAAGTGTCTACTGATATCTTTGGTAGAGCCTGCATAGTACCGGTCACAATGTGGGGTTACCTCGTTCCTTGTTGTACCTGGCACCAGGATATAATTCCACCTAATTGAAGCATACATCACCAGCAAACGTGCTTGGATCGCAGGTTTCGCTCAAAATTTGTCTTGTGCACTTGTCCTTTTAATAGTTTGATACCTGATACCTTTGATCGCGCGTGCTTTACGGGGTCTTGGACAACAACAACACGAGCCCGCGCAAGCTGACTGTCGTCTGGCCACGGAGGGACTAGCCGCCCGCCAACCGCGCGTCCGGCGCGAAGCAACGTCGCTGTACAGCTTGTCAACATCCAACTCTTCGAACGTTCTGCTGCTGTTTGCTGTCGTGAATAACATGTTGAATTTTGGGATCATGCAATTTTTCGATATGAAAATATGATGACCCAAGCCGTCGTATTTTGGGGACGACTTGGGTCATCATCGGATTCTGAAAGCGAACAATTTCCGGTCGGATTTTGCATACTCGAAGTGCAAAAGCATACATTTTCGAAATCGATACATAGAAATCTTGAAAGCCAAAATCGAACCGCACAGAAAACAGCCTATAGCGACGTTGCTTCGCGCAAGACGCGCGGTCGGCGGGCGGCGCGTCCCTCCGTGGCCAGACTACAGTCCGTTGGCGCGGGCTCGTGTTGTTGTCCAAGACAGGCGCACTCGCCTCGCACCTCTCCGTGAATACGTACTCGTAGACTACACTACTGTACGGCAGCAGCAGCAACAACAGCGGTCAGACACATGATGGAACACAAAATACCAAGACAGCCTGACTCTAGCGCACTCGCCACGTCTCTCCGCCGCTAAGACCAGAGGCAGTCAACCTGGCTCGGACGCTTGGGTCCTACGCGCAGGGCAGCGCACCCAGCGCGTCGCTTTGGGGCACCAGACGACACAACTTGGCGTTTGCTCGAATCTAAGCATGAGCATTAAATCTGATTGTTCCAAGGCTTTTCGAGGGTCAGGTCAGTCCTCACGGATCGGGTCGGGTCAACTGACCCGACCCGACCCGCGAAAATTATGGTGCGTGTTGCCTTGACCCGACCCGACCCGCGAGATTTTGAAAACATCTTGACCCGACCCGACCCGACCCGCGAGATTTAAAAAGTTGTTGACCCGACCCGACCCTATCCGTGAGGTTTGAAAATCCCCTGACCCGACACGACCCGACCTGTAGAGATTTGAAAACCTCATGACCCGACCCGACCCGCCACTTTCGGATTGACCCGTGAAGCACGGGTTTCGTGAGGGTCGGGTCACCTAGGCCCGCGAGACTGTGTATCTTGACCCGCAGGTCCGACCTGCGGATCCGGTCCGTGGGTGGACACTTGAAAAACAATACCAGGTATAATATTTATTTTGGTACCCGCAAGCGATATGTGGGCTGGCTGTAGTGCGTATGGATGGATGCAGGCATGCGTACATGGATTTGGCGATGTTTTAGCGTGTCAATAAGATTCCAAAGGAGGAGTATTATAGAGTATTTGTATTAGAGAAGCCTTTGGGTAAGAGAGCGGCAAGTGTTTTGAGTGTCGGATCCTCGAGCCGGATGCGCGGGTCCAACCCGCGGGTCAGAAGAAAATAAGTCGCGGGTCACGCTGGCCCGACCCGCGAGTGACCCGTTTTTCGCGGATCATGACCTGACCCGATCCCGCGAGCTTTTCATGACCTCTTGATCCCACCCGACCCTTCAGATTTGACAAGCTGTTGACCTGACCCGACCCGACTCGCGAGATTTGAAAACCTCTTCACCCGACCCGACCCGACCCGTGAAATTTCGAACACTTCCTGACCCGACTCGACGCGACCCGTGACATTTTGAACATCCCGTGACCCGCGAAAGGACGTTTTTGCGCATGGGAAGACTTGTATATGATATAGCAGCACAACAGAGGCCCTCGGATACTAATAAGCAGTACGAAGTGCATATTGATGGATCCGCGGGTCAGGTCTACGGGTCCGACCCGCGGGTCAGAAAAAGAAAACGCGCCGGTGAAAGGGGCCCGATCCGTGACGTCATAATGTCTCGCGGATCATGAACCGACCCGTGATTTTTGAACAACAGTTCCTAAGCAGACCCGACAAGACCCGCGAGACTCCAAAACTTATCGAACCGACGCGACCCGACCCGACCCGACCCACGCGATTTCACGTACCTATCGAGCCTTCTTGTACCGAGCCGTGAAATTTCATAACCTCTTGATTCGACCCGATCCGTCAGGATTTATCTCCTGACCCGAGGTCGATCATGACCCATCTAAAGCCCAGGAAGTTCCAAATTTGATGGTATTGGATATTTTTGGTTCTCTGCAACGGGTAAGATTGTACTAACTCACGAATATTTGTAGGCATTTTCCATGTATTTTTTTACATCTTTGTGGCATCTGTTTTTCTCCGGCGACCCTCTTGGAGGCCTCAAGTCTCCTCCGAAGGAGACCTCTAGAGGAGAGGCTGCGATGTGCGCAATGTAGACAACATAGATGTACTGTTCGTAGTATCACAATAACTTAGTACTACAACACCTGCCACGCCAGTGGGGACGCGGTGTACGGCCACGGCTCGTGCATAAAACAGCAACGCAGTCAGAGGAAAACCACCCACCCACCAACCCATTGCGCACCCACCCACTATTCAACCACACCCACGGACTCGCCCATCAACGACCCAGGCAAACATCCACCACCCTTGACCAACCCACACCAACGCCCACCTACCTACCCGCAAAGAAAACTATACACACAACCAACCGAAGCACACACCTGCCGACCGGCAGGCCTGATACCGTGCTGCACATTGCATGGTCTATACCTAACCCTAACCTGTACGTTTTTCGTCGCAATAGTCTTGCAACTCTCTTTGTTTCCCGACGACCTGCGGCGCAAAGGACTGTTTCGAATTGTTTCGTTGTCAACATTACCACTATATGAGACCCGTTACCGTTAGTCCATCGCTAAGCAATGTGAACAACAGATAATAGTCTGTGCTTCGAAGTGCTATATTCACAGGTATGTTGTATGTAGAGTATTGCGTACAAGTATGCATTTTTGGCTGCTGTATATCCGTGTTATGCTGTTTTCCTAGTAGTCTTAGTTAAATTGACGCACACTTAGGGAGTTGTGGCTTGTGGCGTCTAACCCTGTACCACTTTTTCTCTCCCCTTGTCCCTTTTTTTTGTGCGATGTGAATTGGCAGGAACCGCAGCCGAGGCCCGACTCAAACCAAAAGCGCCTGAAGACCTCCCAGGGGGGCCCATTCACTCCCCGAATCAAACATGCATACGCACCTTCGTCGACATCGTCTGGAGGCGATGGGGCTTCATCGTCTGGAGGCGGTAGTGGTTCGGCGTCGTCTGGACCTAGCGGAAGCAACATTGGAGACTCCAGCCCCGCATGGTTGGCAAGGCCATCGCTCGAGCGCTTGCTTCTGGTGGAAGAGACACCGAGGTAAATAAGTCGCTCTGAGTATACCTTTCGTTCCACCTCGGTATATGATCGTGCTTGTGTGTGGTCTTTATTGCTGTGACGACCTCAATTAAGATTCCGGTCCTGGTTTCTGGCTTTTCGGTCGTTGGTTCAATACTAGGTTGTGTTTGCGAATTCGGCCGTTTACATCACTGATTGAAGTATCAACGAACTCGGTCATCTACACACGGGGCGTCGTTTGTTTTTTTAACGCGTAAAAATCATACGAGGTGTGCCATTAAAAAAAAGGAAATGGTAACCCACGCAAAGTCAATGCCAAAGATATGTGATACACTTTTTATCGTGTGTAAGAAGGGTGAGGCGTCGGGCCCTGTAGGGGGGGCGGGGGGAGTGGGGAGGTGGGTTGCGTGCTTGTTTGTTTACTGCATGCGTTAGTATTTTCCCCATTGACCACGCATCCCTTTCGAGACATCTCAACGCGATCATTGACGCTGAATTCTTCCCGCCACGGTGAACTGCATTTGTAAAATGTACTTGATATATGTTGGGTTGTTTTAACCCTAAGGCGTCATTTTGGTTAGGTCTCGAACTCCAAGTATCCCTTGCAGCTCCGGAAACGTTACCTTTTCACGACCCCAAAATACTAATGCGCCGTCACAGTCCATCCATAAGAACAATTACCCGCTGCAACTATAATCGTAGGAGATGCCCCTTCATTGTCTGTTTACCGACCTTTTGATGAATGTTTTTGGACAGAAGGTATCTGCGTCTCGCAAGACATCGATAAGACAGCAAACTAATTACACCCTCGCCCTCACTGGTTTATTTTTGGAAGGCTCGGAACACAGGCAACGAAGAGACCGGACGTGGACTTTCTCAGTACAGCATGAAGCAGCCCTAGACGAAAAAACCCGTCGATGAAACGGGAAGGGGCACAGAGCATAGCACGCGTGCGCACTGCTTCGTCCCATTTTCGAGCTGAATTATTGGCAGCGGTGCCAATTCTCCACACATCATGGAAGCCGCTGTGAAAATTCTTCGAGTCGTCGAAGACTACTCGGAGGGCGCCGATTCGGCGGCAGGTTAGAGCCGCGTCGTTGTACGTTCTTGGTTTGTTGTGTCCTTGACCAACGATGTCATTGAGAAGTGCGATGTACAACGTACGGATACGCAAGGCTATACGAACATCAAACGATGGCGTGTTGATGGATTGAGAGAGATTGTGGCATATTGTCGAGCCTGCTGGGGAGCACTGCCTATCGTATTTTTGGCCTTTTGTATGACTATAACGGTTGTATATAAATATGCAAGCAAATACATTGCTTGCAAGATTGGAGTTGATCTATGCAGAAACATAACAGGTTTTCGCTACTGTCTCGAATATACTGTATTATTAATTATGTATATGTACACCAGGAACCCCATCCCTCCAAGCATCGTGCGCCAGCCGCCAGATCGGTTGGGCACCTATACCGCAAACGTTCGAACGCGTGTACGTTTCGTTATCGTACCAGTTAGTTTCCCCCAACTTTTCGCCCCCAACACAGTTAAGGCTAGGGGCGCGTTGTCGTCGCCAAGGAGCAAATTTCTGACGGACATGAAGCACAGCCTTCTGGATCTACTTCCCCTTCTTCTTGACGGAGCTTGCGCCCGGATTGTCCACGAGAGGAATGAGAGGGAAAGCGCGGGTGAGCGCAACCCGCCGGGCAGGCTGGAGACGGCGGAGGACTTGGAGCACTATGAATGCAGCGCCGTGCTGAACAGCATGATGTACGGCGAAGACTTCACCGACGAAGACGTGAGTCGTGTCAGTGTGAACAAATGAACTACCAACACACGCCTCATATCATCGAAATGGCTTCGAAATGTTGGCACTTCATCTGGGGCATGAGTTCGATAGCGTGTCAAACTACCCGAAACCTAATCTGTTTCGTGGATACCAAATCCTGCACGGGATTTGCTTATTATCATGGTGGGGGACTGCTATTATCATGACGCAACTCAGAGGGTCGCCAATGTATTCAATACCCTCCACAGGATTGCTTGCCGAAATCCTCTGCAGGGTTTCGTTGATATAAAATCCTGCATAGGATTTGCTCATTACCATGGTGGGGGGTCATTTGTCTGAAGACTTCCCCCAGAGTGTCGTCGACAAATCGAGGTCCCTCCACGGGTTTTCCAGCGTAAATCCTTCAACAGGTCGAGTTCGTACCAATTTCCTCTACATTGTTTTGTGATAAATAAATCCTGCACAGGATTTCCTCACTACCATGCTGGGGGATTATTGACATCATCACGCCCCCTAGAGGGCCGCCGATTATTTAATCCTCCACAGGATTGTCAGTAGATATCGTCCAGGGGAGTGAGGTTACGTGGGTTTCCTGCGCAGGGTTTCATGGGCATACAATGCTTCACAGGATTTTCTCATTACCATGCTGGGGGATTGTTTCTTTTTAGGAATCCTCTAGAGGACCGTCGATAATTTGAATGCCCTCCACAGGATCGTTAGTACAAATCTGTCAGGGGGGTGGAGTTACGTGTTTTTCCTGTGAAGGGTTTCATGGATATAAAATCCTGTACAGGAATTTCTCATTACCATGCTGGGGGATTGTTTCCATCTAGGAATCCTCTAGGGGATCATCGATAATTTGAGGTGGAGTTACGTGTTTTTCCTGTGAAGGGTTTCATGGATATAAAATCCTGTACAGGAATTTCTCATTACCATGCTGGGGGATTGTTTCCATCTAGGAATCCTCTAGGGGATCATCGATAATTTGAGGTGGAGTTACGTGTTTTTCCTGTGAAGGGTTTCATGGATATAAAATCCTGTACAGGAATTTCTCATTACCATGCTGGGGGATTGTTTCCATCTAGGAATCCTCTATAGGGGATCATCGATAATTTGAGGTGGAGTTACGTGTTTTTCCTGTGAAGGGTTTCATGGATATAAAATCCTGTACAGGAATTTCTCATTACCATGCTGGGGGATTGTTTCCATCTAGGAATCCTCTAGGGGATCATCGATAATTTGAACACCCTCCACAGGAGTCTAAGCACAAACCCTCTAGAGGGACTGAGTCGGTTTTTGTTCCTTCCAAAGGATTTTGTGGGAACGCAATCCTGCACAGGATTTTCTCATTACCATGCTGGGGGACTGTTTTTTTAAGGTATCCTCCAGCGGATTCGTTGCACGGACCCTCTGGAGGATTTAGGGGGTACCCAAACGGGCAGTGGAATAACGTGCAGATTAGGTTTCGGGTAGTTTGACATGCTATCGAACTCATGCTCCAGATGAAGTGCCAACATTTCGAAGCCATTTCGATGATATGAGGCGTGTGTTGGTAGTTCATTTGTTCACACTGACACGACTCACGTCTTCGTCGGTGAAGTCTTCGCCGTACATCATGCTGTTCAGCACGGCGCTGCATTCATAGAGCTCCAAGTCCTCCGCCGTCTCCAGCCTGCCCGGCGGGTTGCGCTCACCCGCGCTTTCCCTCTCATTCCTCTCGTGGACAATCCGGGCGCAAGCTCCGTCAAGAAGAAGGGGAAGTAAGGCTGTGCTTCATGTCCGTCAGAAATTTTCTCCTTGGCGACGACAACGCGCCCCTAGCCTTAACTGTGTTGGGGGCGAAAAATTGGGGGGAACTAACTGGTACGATAACGAAACGTACACGCGTTCGAACGTTTGCGGTATAGGTGCCCAACCGATCTGGCGGCTGGCGCACGATGCTTGGAGGGATGCGGTTCCTGGTGTTCATATACATAATTAATAATACAGTGTCTTCGAGACAGTAGCGAAAACCTGTTATGTTTCTGCATAGATCAACTCCAATCTTGCAAGCAATGTATTTGCTTGCATATTTATATACAACCGTTATAGTCATACAAAAGGCAAAAAATACGATAGGCAATGCTCCCCAGCAGGCTCGACAATATGCCACAACCTCTCTCAATCCATCAACACGCCATCGTTTGATGTTCGTATAGCCTTGCGTATCCGTACGTTGTACATCGCACTTCTCAATGACATCGTTGGTCAAGGACACCACATACAAACCAAGAACGTACAACGACGCGGCTCTAACCTGCCGCCGAATCGGCGCCCTCCGAGTAGTCTTCGACGACTCGAAGAATTTTCACAGCGGCTGCCATGATGTGTGGAGAATTGGCACCGCTGCCAATAATTCAGCTCGAAAATTGGACGAAGCAGTGCGCACGCGTGCTATGCTCTGTGCCCCTTCCCGTTTCATCGACGGGGGTTTTTTCGTCTAGGGCTTCTTCATGCTGTACTGAGAAAGTCCACGTCCGGTCTCTTCGTTGCCTGTGTTCCGAGCCTTCCAAAAATAAACCAGTGAGGGCGAGGGTGTAATTAGTTTGCTGTCTTATCGATGTCTTGCGAGACGCAGATACCTTCTGTCCAAAAACATTCATCAAAAGGTCGTAAACAGACAATGAAGGGACATCTCCTACGATTATAGTTGCAGCGGGTAATTGTTCTTATGGATGGACTGTGACGGCGCATTAGTATTTTGGGGTCGTGAAAAGGTAACGTTTCCGGAGCTGTAAGGGATACTTGGAGTTCGAAACCTAACAAAAAATTACGCCTTAGGGTTAAAAACAACCCAACATATATCAAGTACATTTTACAAATGCAGTTCACCGTGGCGGGAAGAATTCAGCGTCAGTGATCGCGTTGAGATGTCTCGAAAGGGATGCGTGGTCAATGGGGAATACTAACGCATGCAGTAAACAAACAAGCACGCAACCCCCCCCCCACTCCCCCCGCCCCCCCTACAGGGCCCGACGCCTCACCCTTCTTACACACGGTAAAGTGTATCACATATCTTTGGCATTGACTTTGCGTGGGTTTTACCATATTTCCTTTTTTTTAATGGCACACCTCGTATGATTTTTACGCGCTAAAAAAACAAACGACGCCCCGTGTGTAGATGACCGAGTTCGTTGATACTTCAATCAGTGATGTAAACGGCCGAATTCGCAAAAACAACCTAGTATTGAACCAACGACCGAAAAGCCAGAAACCAGGACCGGAATCTTAATTGAGGTCGTCACAGCAATAAAGACCACACACAAGCACGATCACATACCGAGGTGGAACGAAAGGTATACTCAGATCGACTTATTTACCTCGGTGTCTCTTCCACCAGAAGCAAGCGCTCGAGCGATGGCCTTGCTCATGGCGTCCTCCAACCATGCGGGGCTGGAGTCTCCAATGTTGCTTCCGCTAGGTCCAGACGACGCCGAACCACTACCGCCTCCAGACGATGAAGCCCCATCGCCTCCAGACGATGTCGACGAAGGTGCGTATGCATGTTTGATTCGGGGAGTGAATGGGGCCCCCTGGGAGGTCTTTAGGCGCTTTTGGTTTGAGTCGGGCCCCGGCTGCGGTTCCTGCCAATTCACATCGCACAAAAAAAAGGGACAAGGGGACAGAAAAAGTGGTACAGGGTTAGACGCCACAAGCCACAACTCCCTAAATGTGCGTCAATTTAACTAAGACTACTAGGAAAACAGCATAACACGGATATACAGCAGCCAAAAATGCATACTTGTACGCAATACTCTACATACAATATACCTGTGAATATAGCACTTCGAAGCACAGACTATTATCTGTTGTTCACATTGCTTAGCGATGGACTAACGGT
The DNA here is from genome assembly GCA_031763025.1 of Macrocystis pyrifera. NCBI lineage: Eukaryota > Phaeophyceae > Laminariales > Laminariaceae > Macrocystis > Macrocystis pyrifera. Next base: position 4,471,845 of record JASSKH010000009.1, on the reverse strand, counting down.
AAAGGGTCTCATATAGTGGTAATGTTGACAACGAAACAATTCGAAACAGTCCTTTGCGCCGCAGGTCGTCGGGGAACAAAGAGAGTTGCAAGACTATTGCGACGAAAAACGTACAGGTTAGGGTTAGGTATAGACCATGCAATGTGCAGCACGGTATCAGGCCTGCCGGTCGGCAGGTGTGTGCTTCGGCTGGTTGTGTGTATAGTTTTCTTTGCGGGTAGGTAGGTGGGCGTTGGTGTGGGTTGGTCAAGGGTGGTGGATGTTTGCCTGGGTCGTTGATGGGCGAGTCCGTGGGTGTGGTTGAATAGTGGGTGGGTGCGCAATGGGTTGGTGGGTGGGTGGTTTTCCTCTGACTGCGTTGCTGTTTTATGCACGAGCCGTGGCCGTACACCGCGTCCCCACTGGCGTGGCAGGTGTTGTAGTACTAAATTATTGTGATACTACGAACAGTACGTCTATGTTGTCTACATTGCGCACATCGCAGCCACTCGTCTAGAGGTCCCCTTCGGAGGGAGACTTGAGGCCTCGAAGAGGGTCGCCGGAGAAAAACAGATGCCACAAAGATGTAAAAAAATACATGGAAAAGGCCTACAAATATTCGTGAGTTAGTACAATCTTACCCGTTGCAGAGAACCAAAAATATCCAATACCATCAAATTTGGAACTTCCTGGGCTTTAGATGGGTCATGACCGACCTCGGGTCAGGAGATAAATCCTGACGGGTCGGGTCGAATCAAGAGGTTATGAAATTTCACGGCTCGGTACAGAAGGCTCAATAGGTACGTGAAATCGCGTGGGTCGGGTCGGGTCGGGTCGCGTCGGTTCGATACGTTTTGGAGTCTCGCGGGTCTTGTCGGGTCTGCTTAGGAACTGTTGTTCAAAAATCACGGGTCGGTTCATGATCCGCGAGACATTATGACGTCACGGATCGGGCCCCTTTCACCGGCGCGTTTTCTTTTTCGGACCCGCGGGTCGGACCCGTAGACCTGACCCGCGGATCCATCAATATGCACTTCGTACTGCTTATTAGTATCCGAGGGCCTCTGTTGTGCTGCTATATCATATACAAGTCTTCCTATGCGTAAAAACGTCCTTTCGCGGGTCACGGGATGTTCAAAATGTCACGGGTCGCGTCGAGTCGGGTCAGGAAGTGTTCGAAATTTCACGGGTCGGGTCGGGGTGAAGAGGTTTTCAAATCTCGCGGGTCGGGTCGGGTCAGGTCAACAGCTTTTCAAATCTGAAGAGTCAGGTGGGATCAAGAGGTGATGAAAAGCTCGCGGGATCGGGTCAGGTCATGATCGCGAAAAAACGGGTCACTCGCGGGTCGGGCCAGCGTGACCCGCGACTTATTTTCTTCTGACCCGCGGGTTGGACCCGCGCATCCGGCTCGCGGATCCGACACTCAAAACACTTGCCGCTCTCTTACCCAAAGGCTTCTCTAATACAAATACTCTATAATACTCCTCCTTTGGAATCTTATTGACACGCTAAAACATCGCCAAATCCATGTACGCATGCCTGCATCCATCCATACGCACTACAGCCAGCCCACATATCGCTTGCGGGTACCAAAATAAATATTATACCTGGTATTGTTTTTCAAGTGTCCACCCACGGACCGGATCCGCAGGTCGGACCTGCGGGTCAAGATACACAGTCTCGCGGGCCAAGGTGACCCGACCCTCACGAAACCCGTGCTTCACGGGTCAATCCGAAAGTGGCGGGTCGGGTCAGGAGGTTTTCAAATCTCTACAGGTCGGGTCGTGTCGGGTCAGGGGATTTTCAAATCTCACGGATAGGGTCGGGTCGGGTCAACAACTTTTTAAATCTCGCGGGTCGGGTCGGGTCGGGTCAAGATGTTTTCAAAATCTCGCGGGTCGGGTCGGGTCAAGGCAACACGCACCATAATTTTCGCGGGTCGGGTCGGGTCAGTTGACCCGACCCGATCCGTGAGGACTGACCTGACCCTCGAAAAGCCTTGGAATAATCAGATTTAATGCTCATGCTTAGATTCGAGCAAACGCCAAGTTGTGTCGTCTGGTGCCCCAAAGCGACGCGCTGGGTGCGCTGCCCTGCGCGTAGGACCCAAGCGTCCGAGCCAGGCTGACTGCCTCTGGTCTTAGCGGCGGAGAGACGTGGCGAGTGCGCTAGAGTCAGGCTGTCTTGGTATTTTGTGTTCCATCATGTGTCTGACCGCTGTTGTTGCTGCTGCTGCCGTACAGTAGTGTAGTCTACGAGTACGTATTCACGGAGAGGTGCGAGGCGAGTGCGCCTGTCTTGGACAACAGCACGAGCCCGCGCCAACGGACTGTAGTCTGGCCACGGAGGGACGCGCCGCCCGCCGACCGCGCGTCTTGCGCGAAGCAACGTCGCTATAGGCTGTTTTCTGTGCGGTTCGATTTTGGCTTTCAAGATTTCTATGTGTCGATTTCGAAAATGTATGCTTTTGCACTTCGAGTATGCAAAATCCGACCGGAAATTGTTCGCTTTCAGAATCCGATGATGACCTAAGTCGTCCCCAAAATACGACGGCTTGGGTCATCATATTTTCATACCGAAATTCACGACAGCAAACAGCAGCAGAACGTTCGAAGAGTTGGATGTTGACAAGCTGTACAGCGACGTTGCTTCGCGCCGGGACGCGCGGTTGGCGGGCGGCTAGTCCCTCCGTGGCCAGACGACAGTCAGCTGGCGCGGGCTCGTGTTGTTGTTGTCCAAGACCCCGTAAAGCACGCGCGATCAAAGGTATCAGGTATCAAACTATTAAAAGGACAAGTGCACAAGACAAATTTTGAGCGAAACCTGCGATCCAAGCACGTTTGCCGGTGATGCATGCTTCAATTAGGTGGAATTATATCCTGGTGCCAGGTACAACAAGGAACGAGGTAACCCCACATTGGTGACCGGTACTATGCAGGCTCTACCAAAGATATCAGTAGACACTTCAAGCAAGGCAAAACGTTAACGTTACGCTGCCAAAGGGTGTTGGCCAGAGTATTTCACACTATCATGGTACTTTCGTGTCAAAGATTGAAAGCGGTGTCGTTAGGCTCGGCACGGAGTACGGGTATATCGTTTCTGTGGCTGGCAACTCGTACCAGGTATACTTGGCAACATCTTCGGTGTCTTATCTGTGGAGGTTGTTTTATTCTTATTATTAATAATAGTCTGGTGCACCAAGGAGGAAGGTATCTTCGGTATGTGTTACGACTTTTTATACCACCAAGGGCCTAAATTTCGAGGACAGTCATTTACCTCTTTCGTAAGGTATCATATATACCATGCACAGCTAGCATCGTACCTGTTTTCGGTATCAGGTACTGTTGTTAGTCCCAGCATATTGTATCTGGTATGTATTTGTTTCTGTTCTTTTTTGTCTTTCGTCAACACAAACGAGGCTCTAGGACCTAGTTGGGTGTTTTGCCGGGACCAAGGGTCTATTGTGGACACATATTTAGCTCTTTGGTTTATTAATAGTATCATATCTATATACCCTGTACGAGATACCGCTGCTTTGGCGTATCGTATGCAACGTTGACATGTCCGTACACAGGGGTATTGCAGGGAAAAATGCGAAGGGAACCGACGACGACTGCGTCCGCTACACCAAAATAAGGATCACATCAATTTACCGCTGTAGGGGACGTACCAGGTATAAGATATACTCGACCTGCAATCGCACGACACGCGTTCAGCAACAGCATTGGGCGTCTGCTGTACACGCTCGAAAAGCAAGGGTGCATCTCTCGCATGTGATCGCAACATAGAAGTTAATTGACACTATTGCGAGAGAACCAAAAACAAATTACCCAGAGCACTCGATTGATGAGCTCGCGGCAATCTGAGCTATCATAGATGTGTCTGTTCCAGAGACAGCCAGAAAACAGAGCGCAGATGATGGAAAGAGAGACATGCTGTATCGACGCATGGACGTGTTGTGCTGTCACACCTCGGTACGTGTCAGGTGTCCTCAGATTCTGTGTGATCCTGTACCGAATTTTGAATTTTGTTACCAATGGCTTTTAAAACGTATTCCGTGTAAAAAAATAGCCCCCTTCTTCTCGGAAGAGATCGAGAGTGAGCACCAACGAGCTGCTCCGCCCCATGCGCGATACCGACACCAAGTACAGCACACACCTTGCGGAGAGCAACACTTGCGGTTGCGCCGCCCTCGCCCTTGTGCCTGTGCATCTCTCCAGGAAGCCTCCCCTCGGCACTCTCCCCTATTGCGTCTCCGCTGACCCGATTGGAAGAACAGCCGCTTCCCGCCCTGATTTTCCCAGGACCCACCCCACCGTCGCCACTCGTACACCTGCTGCTTCTCTGCCTTGTGCCTATAGGATTTTCGGCACGAGCAGTTGTTTTACCGCCGGTCTTCGTCATGATGCTTATCAGGGTATACGGTGGCAAGGCAGTGTAGTGTGCACTTTCTTGCAAGTTGGTCCGGAAGAAACAATGCCAATGACCTTGCCCTCATTGTTTTTAGAAACCCAAAAGGTTTTCCACACATCTTGCTGAAGGATTGGTGATGAGGGGACTAAGCTTATTATATGTGACGGGCGGTGCCGGGGGCCGTGCGTGCATCGCATGACAGGTACCGCCAAGAGGAGTCCACCAATAGGGATATCGAAGCGTGGTCTTTCCAAGTGAGTAATACCAATCAGGAGGCTGCATTGTCGTCATGTGCGCATTGCGGTGTGAAGTGTAGGTTCGACGATACAAAAAAAAAAAAAAAATGTATGATTATTCTCGTACGGTGTCGTACGTACGCGATTTCAACGAATACCAGGCACAGCAGTGAGCTGTGTGTGTGCGACTGGACACATATACCACTGGATCGCCCGCATTCACCAAATATGTCGGGACATATGTCAAGCAACACCAAAACGTGCTTGGTCCACAGCGTAGGGCCGGCGTGGTGTTTTAGACTCAAACCTAATGCTCAGTGCTGGTGCTTTGGTGTCAGTCGATCGAAGGCATTTCAAGGTAATTACGAGGCCCACGACAAGAAAAAAATGTCAATGTACTGATTGTAGTTCGTTAGAGCAGCAGCAGTAGTAACCAGTGACCCGTGCAACTTACATACATGCCGAGTCGCTGCTCGATAGCCGTGCCGTCTTCTCTAACAATATCGTGCACGATAACGTTTGTTGACGAAGCAGCCGATAGTTTCTCAACAAACAACATTTATTTGTTGTTTGTGGATCATCCCAGTGCACAGAATGCTTGCCGGTCTTGCCTCGCTCACGAAGAGCGATGATGGGTGAAGATGCAGAACGTCACGAGGCAGTACGAATAGATAGACAGAAAAACGTGTACATACTCCGTATATGTATACGTATATTTGTCAATTTTTCGTATTTTTGCCAACTTTTCTCTTTGTAAGTTTTCGAGCTGCACACGATAGATGTGAGCTATAGCTCACGAACTGTAAATCTGAGACAAAATATGTCCTCTCTCGCATCTCCCGTATCATTGTTGTATGCAGCTGTTCATACATGTTTCCGTATGCAGATGAACCACATACATATACGTATTCAGCAGCAGGGGTTATATGTCAAACATGTCAGGAGACAGCGCACTTTCACTTCTTTGACAGTCTAGACAGATCTGATCGCTGCATTAAGGGCCACTCCTAACGAGCAAACAAAATCACGATTCGTGAGATTTTTGTCGTGAATCGTGATTTTTTTGTCGTGAATCACGACAAAAAAAATCACGATTCATGACGCCATTTTTTTTTAGCTTTTTTTCCCTAAAAAAACAAAATCACGATTCGTGACATTTGTCGTGTCTTAAAATACGCCTGATCAAAGCACTACGCAACCCACGTGCACCAACGGCATCCGATGGTCGGCATAGGGGCATGGCAGACTCTGCTTCGTACGCCGCTTGTGGACAACGGGCGGCTACCCAAAGACATCGCTGGGCGCGGGCTAACGAGGAGGTTGTGGCCTCGAAATTTCGAGGAGGAGGAGGAGCCACTGCCGGGAGACGGACGCGAAAATGACCTGGGGATGTCACAGGCCAGGCCGGGCAGACGGCCTGCGAGATGGAATCTCGCGAAACGAGCTTGGCCGACGGCCGGTGAAGTTGGAATCTCGCAGGCTGGGTCAGGCTTCGGCCCGCGATTCCAATATGTCACGGGCTGGACCAGGTGCGGACGGCCCAGCCCGGCCTGGCCGTGCCCCACTCTCGAGAGTTTGCTCCACCCCCCCCCCAAAAAACGTTGGTATTGAAATATCAGAACTTAACTATTTGAAAATATCACGAAACGCGACGTTTTTCTGCTTTTTTCGTTAGAGCTGAAATGTCACGGATCGTGATCTCTTGGCATGCCTAAAAATCACGAATCGTGATTGTTTTTTTCGGTTCGTTAGGAATGCCCCTATGGCCCTAAAAGGGGCATTTCTAACGACCCGTATTTATCAGGTTTTGGCAAGTTTTTTGCCAAAATAGCAAGTTTAAGGAAATGGGGACTTGCCAAAATAGCAAAAAAGTTGCCAAAGTTTTTTTTATATATATTTCCGTCCCGCTTCGTTGGCAAGTTTTGGGAAAGTGACATATTTTGCTATTATTTTATTATTTTATTTGCTATTTTAGCCAAATAACGCCTGCACAAGGTTGTACAAACAACGCCATAGGCGCCATCTTGCTGCTGCACTCGCCTTACTTTCGCGGAGCGTAAGCAGCCATGGCTGCCCCGTCAAGCCCTCACAACCACGCCAAAGCAAGAGGCTCAGCGGCTGGTCTGTGTCATAGCGAGGTAGACGCTAGGCGTGAGTGTAAAAGGGCGCTGGGAGAGTTCGTGGAGGGGAAGCTCTGAGGAGGAAAGGTTCGAAGAGGAGGAGGACGAGGACGAGGACGAGGAAGACGAGCAAAGCACAGAGGAGGAGGAGGAGCAGGATGCACGCGAAGAGCAGGAAGAGGGAGAAGGATGGGACGACGACGTTCCGCCTTGGAAAGAGGGCACTCTGAACGCCGAAGTCGAGTTCACCACAAGTCGGCGCTGACTGAATAGCTCAGCGGTTTATCCTTGATTAAACAGGACAAACTGAAGGGACTGCGAAGACTCGGAGTATCGAGAGCATTTCGCACGGCCAGTGCTGAAATTTTGCAGTGCTGGCGGCCAAAACACTGTGAGTTTTGGCTGTATGAAAACTACTTTACGAAAACCAGAGAATATCATCAGTAGTACCTGCAGCGCAAACATCGGGGTGAAAAGCTTGATCCAGGCTGTACAAGGAAGAGATTTGTACGTAAGGCATTTGAGTATCGTTCTGCCAAAAGCTCACACGATACGTTTGTACATTAGAACGCATGCCATGTACTCTTTAGGTTTATATGTCTTGTAGTGGTCATTTTAAAACTCATACCAGTACACATTGTTTGCAAGGCGTTTAGTGCGGCGTACTGAAAGTCACACAGCTAAAACGATCGTACAAATCACGACCTTCGTGATTGGTTATGGGGGTGTATATATTCAATCGTGATGATCAACGCCAGGTAGTTAACGTGAATCACGGGTTTATTTTACTTTATTTCGAGGACCAACAACGTAGCTATACTACAGTAGCATGTGTTCGTGTCCCGAACGAGTGAGACAGCTGCGAGGGAAACTACAGCAAGCGACAGACACGGCCAGATAGATTTTTAGATTTGATACGTAGCATGTTGTCATGCTGTCCCGTTTGTTGTCATGTTGTCACATTCTTGGTTCTTGTAGCTATGTTACGTGTATTGTTTGCGCCATCAGGGATCGCGGAGCGTGTGCCCGAAATGGCGTGGCAGCAGAGGCTGACGCTGAGGCTGATAAATATTCAGGCTAATGTTGATGCACTTAGTGCCATGCGATTAGAAGAATGATGTTTATTGCATTAACTTGTGGACCGATCGGATGGCTGAGAACACTAGACTTGCTGGAGTATGCGTTGATGTTGGAGAGGTGAGGAGTGACAGCGAGTGGGTTGTCTCCTACAGGTATGTCACAACGTCTAGAGCTCCTGGCCTATTGTCCTCTCCAGAGAGTCTGACCTCTCGACGTACTATGTAGTGATCAAGAATAACGGTAGACTCGATAAAAGGGAGCCAATCAAGCCGCATTGTTCCGAAAGTTCCGTTTCGTCTCAAACTCTCAAACCTAGGTATTTTATTCCACCACATTGCATCCTTCTGGTACACATCCAGAGACTATTCTGTACTCATGAGCTCTGCTGTTCATCATCGCCGCTACTGCTAGCCGCGACCACTTTTACGGAACATTGACAACGTGTGGGCTACGCAGCCTACACTTGACAATACCATTTTTCCACTCTTTGAGGTTCGATTTTCAGCACAACGTCCGTCCAGGGGGGGGGTCGTTTAACCCTTTTAGGACCGCAGTCCCGTTCTGGAGAAACATATATACTCGGTGCGGGTGGGTGCAATAAAATGCTTTACTTCTTCAATTTGTGTGACACGGATGCCCGCTCTAGGTCCGATGATATCGCGGTGACGAAGTCCCCAATGATGCCTGCAAGAGCCGTTTACGGCCGACCGTGCCGAATGCTTTCCCTTCGCATCATGTACCAAGGAAATGTTGAGAGTATACGTCTCGAACTGAGCCAAGGGGGGCGAGATGCCTGAGGCAACCCGAGCATCTTGAGGCGTTGCTCTTGAACCCGGGAGAACCAGTCCCGCATTCGGTAACCCCATTTATCCTTCAAGGAGACGGTCGGCCTTACGTCAGAACGAAGGGATCGCTTGCGACCTGAGATCTGCAACTTGGCAGGCTCTTTCAGGCCTGGCGTGAGAGGCATTTGTCTGTGCATGCGACGATATATACGTCACTACCTGTCCTTTACATTGCCTCCGTCTTTGTCCGCCTCAAGTTCATCTTAGCTAGGGATAATGTCGTGGCGTCATCTGGAGGATGATTAGTTAAGGAACAGAGTGTCCGTATACCGGACCTGGACACAACAGTTGGTAGCATGTTTGCATCCACTCCTTACAACGGTGGTGTTTAGTAACCGTCTCCTGGAGCGGTCTATTGGGTGGCGTTCAGGTCGCCATGTTTTCGTACTCGGGGGTTCGAATCCCACGGTGGTCACCAATGTGAAACTGATGTCTGCTCCCGGTCCTGATGATGTCGGGGTGACGAGCTCCCAATCTCTAATGCTTGCAGGAGCCGTTAACGGCCGACCGAGCCGAGCACTTTCCCTTAGCATCATGTAGCAAGGAGCTGGTAATAGTATATCTCTCGAACTGAGCTAAGGGGGCAAGGCAGCCCAAGCACCCTCGAGGCGCTGTTCTCGGACCTGGGAGAACCGACCTCGTACAGGATAATCCGTCCTTTTTTCAGGAAGACGGTCCACCTAACGTCATTGCGGAGGCACCGCTTGCGAGCTGAGATCTACGACTCGGCAGGCTCTTTTAGCCCCTGGTATTAGAGGTACCCGTCGTCGCTTGCGTGATTCCGAGGTCCGCGATATATACGTAAATACTTCCGCAATAGGCTTGTGAGAAACTCACTGTCAAGAAAGGAAAAGAGGAAAAATCGGTTTGGACAATCGTCCGAGGGTGTGTTTGCGGTACCTTGCGCGTTGTACCTTAGAGCCTGGTACACACCGGCGGATCTTACAATAAGGGTGATAGTCAAGTAATGTATAAATAGTGGTGCATGTCAAACATATGTGGCGTGTTCTCGTTCACGATATACCGCAGAAGCTACTCTGGTTTCGAACGGTTTCTGATTATGTAGACCCGCTCCACCAACGTGGCGTTGATAGGAGAGCGTATCTGGACGGGCCGTAGTAGCTGCGTTCAATACGCGTGGATACATATCGGGAACTTTCTAGGGCATGGGAACGCGACATGCAAGGGCGAGGCATTCGCTGCTCATAGGTCAGCCCGATACAGGCCGATCGGGCGCCCGAAAAACTGAAACTTCGTGCGCGCGTGCTCCTTGTAGAGTATGTTTAAACGTTCGAGTTCCTTAGCGGTATGGAAGCGATGTGGGCGTCACCCGTTCCGATAGGAGGCGAAGTCATATGCACGCATTGACCTCTTCAGGGCAGGCATGTAAAACCGTTCGTTCGTCTATCCGAACCCTCCTAGGGCACCTGTGGGAAGCGAGAACCAACAGGCGCTCGATGTTTCACGGGGCATATGATTAGCTGGGAGGAGATCCGACGGACGGCAGAGCTCGCCTCTGTCGATTGCGTATGCCAGCTGTCGATTTCCGTCAGCGTGGGAGCCAATCGCGCCCGCGGCTTGCGTGTGGATTGTTTGATGTTGATCAAAGGAATTGGCCTTAAGTTCTGAGCTACTAGGAAGAGGGTGTTAGTGACCAGACAGACCGACGAAGATAAAGTTCAATATTTTTTCACAGAGTCCCGGTGGTCACTGGGGGGTGCCTGTACAGGCCTTCGCATCGAACCAACATCCAAGGCCACAACCTATTCGGCATTTGTCACGAAACATTTGACCGAAATCGCACCAGGGGACTGGCGCGAAGTCCGTATCGCCAGTAGACTCACCACTCGGTGCAGTGCTCTAAACCATGGATCACGCGCCACGCACGATTCGTCAGGACCCAGAGGAGAAACTCAATACTGTAGGCCATGCTGCGCACAAGCGAGAGGCCCACATCACTCTCAAAAAGGCGGGTGTCGGCCTTGCTTTCGAATAAAATTGATTCACATACGGCATGGGGCTACTGTGAATAACGACTTAAAATATGAAGCGAGCGCCACAATCAGCACCCGCTATTCTTTAGTATAACACAAGAAGCACTCTTCTCAACGGTGTGTACGCATACGACGCGCTGGCTAGAACAAATGGCCCTTCACAAAAAGAGGTAAGGAAGAGCAGCCTTATCTGCAGAAGGTTTACGTATCAGGGGCTACCACCATATCCCCGGAGTGGAGAGCGGGGCGAACGTGTACAGTCAAAGAAGGCTGTCCAATAACCAACAATCCTGCCAAGCGCGATGAGTGTTCAGGTTGCCCCCACGCCTTCCCAACGAGGCAGCGGTGGGGGAGGGGAGGTGTTGGCAACACTAACGAGACAATACAACAATGAACAAAGGCAAATGGTGAAAACTCACATTTTCTGCGATATAGAAGCATCGTCCACCACGCTTTTTCCCGCTACGCCGCGCCTCACCACGCCACGTCAAGCCGCGCTAATTGATACAGCTAAGAAATCCGTTCGAAAAAAACAACCAAGGAATCGTTTTCAACGATGACGCCAAAGGTTAGGACATCCGCTAAGGCACACACATACGCCTTTAAGGCAGTACAAACGTAAGGACAGAGCGAATATCAAGGGGTTTTCCTCCCGCGGTGTACGAAGCACTCGTACCGTGCTTTGTAAGCCAAGCTTATTGCCTCGCCTTTATTGCTTCCGACAGAATTGACGAGTCGATTGCAGGTATACGTCAAGCGAAAACGTCGTATCAGGAGAAGCGCACCACCCGCGCACCAGCTACAGGCATGCATGAGAAGCGTAATAGCACACGTTTTGCCCGTGCAACGTCTTGTCTGCTCGCAACCAGTTGTTCCCCATATTGTAGTTGATTTTGCTCGTATCTTGTTGTCCAGGTTTGACTCTCCAACACGCGTGCCCGGCTACCTCTGTGTCCAGGTAGAAACTCGCGTCCACAGGGTTGCTCCTCGTGGTATATCTGCATGCCGTGAGGGTCACAGAGTGCCGGGTGGGGTGCTTGGTAAAGAGATTTCATACTTTTGACGACGACGATCTGTTGACATGGGATGGCCGTGGCGCGTGTGGTTCTTCAACTGTCGGCTGTAAAGTGAGAGCGACAAACTTCCCGTCGACTTTGTACTAGGGCGCGCTGTGGGCTTCAACTTCGGTTACTGACGGATCAAGGGCCTGCACGTGCGACATATGCGATCCACCTCCCTGGAGTGATACGACGAGGTAAATGGCAGCAGAGACGTCGCTGTTGTCTCGCATTCGCTGCTTTCGCATGGCGTCAGAGGCATCTGGGTACGACGACAGCCCATGTGTGGCGGCTATCGAGGACACGGAACCGCCGTCGTGTACGGATGATGTGTACCAACCGTCTGCTGTGGACCAGTTTGAATGCGAAGAGAACGGTATTAAGGACGTAACTGATGATGATTCACCGGAGGAGTGTCACTGGGACGGAGACCCCTGCAGGGGCGCAATAATTATGTCATGGTACGTCCTCGACTACGACTGGGATCAGCGTCGTCGTGAATATCGTTGCCTGCCTGGTGTGGTGCTTGGAGCAGGGGTATAAACCAATTAGACCAGACCGGACTCGCCGTTTGGGACAGCCGGGGCTCGTGCGGTTCTAGCACGAACGACGGAGAAGTGAGCGTGATAGCCTATCCCTCGAGTTCTTACCAGGGCGCTCTGTGGCCTTCGAGTTGGGATTCGAATGGGTCCAATAGCTGCACGTGTAGCTCTTCCGACCCACACCCGTGGAGTTTGACGACGAGTTACATGCTAGAAGAGATTTCGCTGTGGTCACACATCAAATGCCTCCTACAATGGCGTTTGGAGCATCTGAGTACGACGTCAGCCCATGCGTGGCAGTCATCGTGGACACGGGCACGCTGCCGTGTGTGGGTGATGTTGTACGAGCTGCGTACTGGGGGGCAACTCGATTGCGTGGCGAACGGAATCAAGGACTCAACTGATTCATCTTCATGGTATTTGGGCTGGGGAATATCGATCGACGGAATAGCTATTCGGCGGCACTCGGGTGCCATCTACAGCACCCGCACCCTCGACCACTCGTGATATCACACCCCAACCCGCATCCTCGACCACTCTCGATATCACGCCCCACCCAGGCTTTGCCAACACCGATACCTCCGACCCCGCGACAGCCGAAGGGGGCGTATCATGCGCTGTTGGGAGCACGTGCCAGGGTGACGTTTGCTGCCATCCTGATGCCAATACCTGCGGTCGAAGTAAATCGTCACCAGCGATGCTTCATGAGGCTTGTCAGTCAATGTGAGCTCGGCACTCTGACTGGTATTCCTCGCCATGTCCCGTGTATGCTGTACCACGAACCGGTTCACGGAGCGAAAGATCGCGCATCACCGGCAGGAGCTGTCCGCATGTAGGGCCGCTATCTTAGTAAGGCATTCGCTCTTCCTTGCTTGACGTCTTGCGTACTCTTCGTGTGTCGCAGACTATACTTCTGCCAAGAACGAGATTTCTATCTGATGGGCCCAGGTACTGCTCTGGTTTGGATGGTGACCACTCAGCGTCAAAACGTGTGCTCCGAAGGTGAACGACTTTCAAATATACACTCGGCAGCATCATTCAAGAGGATATCCGTCCGATATGCATGTCTCCCGTCGAACGTCAGTGGTTACCAAGGCGTTAAACGAAAACGTACTCGTTTCACGAAACCTCCCCGCTGCCCTGCCGCTATCTGTTCCGGCCCACATCCTTCCACAACGTGCGATATTGGCGAGTAATGCTGGCGCTTGGAGACTCGATCTGTGACCAACCTGTGGGACGGACGCAAGCCGAAGCGGTAAAAGTGTAGATTGGAATTGTTTCTGGTTCCATCGGTATGTGCGGCCGCATGTGGGCAACGTTTAAGTGATGTGCAAATTTCAAAATACCTCAGAAAGTCAACAACCACCGGTCGATGGTCACTGAGGAGAACGAAGGCAAGTATGCGCCGTTGTTGACCCCGGCGCCCGCGGCGTTATTAGTTTTTGATGGCACACACTAGGGAGGCTATCACGCCCAGGGTCTCTTGCGGGGGCAGAAGTAGCCGAAAAAAAAACCCATGCGCGAAACGTAGACGGCAAGGTAGTGTTCTCGGGATCGGATGTGCTCGACCTCTTGGTCAATGACCTGGATTCGGAGGTGCAGTGGGGTGAATGAGTAGGTTCGTCGCGATCTTGGTTGTGTTCAGGTACCGCCGACAAGCCGCGCTGTCCTAAGGGCCTACGGACTTCGCGATGTGGCTGCTGCGGTTGTGTTTGCCTGTCGGCTCTTGAGCAATGGAGTCAACACACCCCAAATTCGTACAGCCTGGTTCGGTGGTGTTGACCCAGCGGGGACATGCCAGGTCGATCTGAATCGACTTCCCAAAGTGGATGTGATAGTTGTACAGACGAAGCATAAACAACCAAACAGATGTCTTTGCAAGGCAATGCGGTAGCAAGATATCGTGACGGCACTGGCTAGAACAGATCTTAGGTTGTTAGGGACGGGATGGCAGGATAACTTTGACGCCATAGATATTGACGAGAAGGAGTGACGAGAAGGGGACGGATAGAAGAGGGGTGCGTCTGGTGTGTTCAGGGATGGGATTGGAAGGTGCAAAATCCGTTCTGGACGGGGCGCTGGTTACCAGTGGAAAACAATTTATTGGCGGGAAAGGATGTCAATTCTTAGCGGGAAACAAACCTGCAGGGGATGGGGTCGCAATGTTCAGCGGCTATGATTCGGTTGGCAAATAAAAAGGCGGTTAGTTTCAGCAGGGAAATAATTTTTCTGGCGGAAAGGGGTAAAACCACTTCCGGCGGAAAGCACTTTCATGGTGGGGAGAGATGGAAGTTGAACACTTTCTGGACGGGAAGGGACGGTAAATGTTCGGCTGAAAACAGTTTCGTAGCGAAAAGAGATGGAAAGGGGGACGGCAACAGGAGTTCGCTACGCGACGGGATGAGACGGGACGACTGTACTTCGTTTGAGCGGCGGAATAACGGTCCGGTCACGATTTTATTGTCCGCCCCATCAATTTATCGTGTGAACACTCGGTATTTTACTATTGTTGTGTGGAAATCAGCTTTTCGTTGTCGCTGTTCCCGTTCAAGTCTACGACGGTAATTGTCTTGGTGATAATGAGCTTTTACATCAGCCAAGAGGAACTAACAGTAGACACCATCAACCATTTGGATGTCGGTTTTTTGTTTTGCAAGGGGGACCTTAACGGGGCACGGAAGGGCATACAAACAAAAATTCGACATAACAACGAAATGCGTATTTGGAAGGCAAGTTCAGAGGGTAACAACAACGAAATCCGCTATGGAGTGTCAAGTTGTGTGCGGAGGAGGACCCGTGTGTGCGGGACTGAAGGCTTCATTGTCTTGCAGTGGTACCTTGTGCCAACGTGCGGGAGTTTAGGTGGGATGTGTTGCCATGCAATATTACTGCCTCGCGCGTCGCGTGAAGGTTGGTGGTGTGTTCGTTCCACAACGTGAGGAGATGGGTGTACTTCTCGACGAGTAAAATGTTGCCTCCCCTTTGCCGGACCGTGAGGACCACCGATAGGTTCACGACATACATGGTGTTTGAAATTCAGCGTCAGAGTTCGATTTTTTGTATTAGGTATGCCTCGTACTTTTGTACTCACATCATACGATTATAAATAGTGTTCGTTGCCGTCTGCTCTTTGAGCACGCGTTGGTTATCAAGGGTAGTTTTATGTCCCTCAGAACAAATACCGCCACCAGTGAACGACGTGTATTTGAGGAGTGTCGGTCTCTTCCAGTACGACACACCCGACAACGGCGTACCCAGCGCTCGATACGCTGGAGGGTGAAGCTGCGGGGATTCTCCCTTCGGCTGTTTGGGTGGCGGAAAAGAGTACTCACGTGATATCCTATCAGGCATTCAAATATTGGCGCGAAGGGTGGTTTCACGATGGTTGGTTTGAATCGGCACTCGTGTCGTCCAGTCACATGGGAAAGCAAAATAGCCTGGTACAACGACATACTGTTTTGTACGTATGGCAGTCGTGGCAGGAGAGAGGACACACGTAGAATCGACAGGAAACTAAACGCAGACCGGCGACCACGACATCAAGGAAAAACAAAGGACGTGAACAACATTGCTTTTACTTTCAATCGCTGCTTCAGGCTGCATGTGGTTTGGGACTTTAGATGTGCATGGCACTCTCTGTTATCTGCGATGGAAAACTCTCGTCGTCAACTGAACACCAACACGTTCGCTGGAGATTCCCCAGAGGGTTTCAGTGTCAGTTTCTACGGTCGCGCAAAGTTTCGCGGGCCTCGCGTACGTTCATATATATGTAGATATACTTCGTATGTATATGAGCTGATGGGTGCGATCGATGGTGTCTCGTGTTCACACCCTATCGCTGGTTTTCCTCCCCTCGTCCTCTCCCCTCTTGGATCTCACCCTTGGCTAGCACGACTAGCCTTAGAGCTCCAGTTAACCCATCGCGTCTCCGGAGTCGTAGCTCATGCAGCCGGTCCGGGCTAACCCGACTGGCAGTGCTTGCCTCCTACGGGCGCTGCCTGACAGTACTCAGCGCCTGCTTCTCACACCTTGCAATTACGGGGGTAACACCTCTAAGCTCAGCTAGTTCTGACGGGCGGAGTCTTCTCGAGGTGAGGATAAGGGACGCTTGGTACGAACATCAGCGTTCAAACGATCCTTTTATTTTCGCTCAGAGTGGTACAGGAAACACCTATTACGGGGGACCATAGTAGATAGGACCAAATATTGTTTCGTAAAAATATGTAAAAGTATAGGTTTTTGTGTGTACCATAGGTCCTATTAACTGTGGACCCCCGTAATAATCTGGGCAGTTAACCCTGCTAGGACGGCAGTTCCGTTCCGGAAAAACATTACCTGGAAATTGAATGGTTCGTCCTAAAAGGGTGAAGCTCCTTGTATACCCATCTTCGAACAACATTGAGCTTAGGGCACCGTACAGGATTTCAAGTGCAGCGGTCACCGCAGGGCTCGATTTCTTCCATCACTTTCGTTTCCGGGCGCCCTCCAAACGTGAGCCTTTTTGGCGTTGTCGTCACTACAAAGTAGGTGATTTTTCGTGACCCAGCGGGTCATTAGCCACCTTCGGATTGTTTCTCGTGTTGAGCACACGAGGTGACGTTTTCTCGAAGACAGCGTGTGCGTGAGGTGTGGAAGTCCTCAGTTAGACCAGTCAGGTGTGATAATTACGTGCTCATGTCCGGAAACCCAGCCACACAATTCCTAAAAGTGTGTTTCTTAGGTTTCCATGCGTATCCCAGATATCTAAAGGCATCCGAAGCGGGGATCTGAATCGGAAATCTTGAGGGCGGCTTTCTGAAGCGGAGATCTGAACCGGAGACCTTGAGGGTGGAGTGTTTAGGACTCCGGGACGTCACACCAACCACCTCCTACCCATTAAAAACGCAATGCCATACAGTTAGGCCTGGGAATGGAGAAAAACAAAGAACGTCGCATGGTTAATATAGACCTAGGAAAAAAAAAAACAACTTCCGGAAATTAACCAACTCGTGATGGGGAAAAAACCCTTGGGCCACCAGAAAAACTGTTCGATGATGTTGCCTCTCAGAAACAAAATAAAAAAGCTGTGCGGGGGGTCGATGTCGCGGCGTTTAGCTACGAGCTGAGAAAGAAAGAGCCTCGCTTTGTGCACACAAGGTGCTGCTGGATACTGGATAGCGCAAAACCAAGCCAGGAGTGAAGAGCAGCAGCGTAAACACGAACGCGCATGCGTGAACGAATTGCACGTTTCTCGTGGCCCCTTGGGATTGGCGGCCGGCAGCACGAGAATGCTTCCCCCCCTGTGAAACACGTACTGTACAGATCAAGTCACAGGATACGTGGTCCTGGTTTACTGTTGCTGGACACGTGTAAACACCAGGAAGAACATACCCACACGCAGCAATCGATAATTGGCTGCGTGTTGCTATACTGCGCTTCGCCGAGACCGGGATGTCAACGGCGCTGCCCGCACTCCGTGGAAGCGCGCCTCACCTCTAGCTCATGAGCAAGTTGTTGCTGTACGTGCAGCTGGGCTTGGGCCTTGCGGCCAAGGCTGCACGCACTACGCGCCTGAATTTTTGCATGTTCTTGTTGTTATTCTCACATTAACTCATCGCCACAACATAATGCAGTCTGTGATCGCAAGACAGGCTCCAATAACTCTGGGGTGGAAGAATACCCCGGCAAAATTAAAAACAAGCAACGAATAATACACATAAAACTGAAACACATCTACACCTCAGACAAAAATAAAAGGTGAGGTCCGCGCACGTACGTATCAGGTACATGCGGTACGCTGTACAAGTCACCACAGAAACCGAGAAGACCGCACACTACCCAGAAGAAATAGACAGGGTGAAAAAAAACAACTCGAGTCGAGAAATCCAAATCCTAATCGAAAAAATCCAAAATCAAAAAGGGAAGAGGGAGAGAGAGAAAAATTTTAATTCAAGCAAGACAGCAAGAAAGCAAGAAAGGGAACACAAAAGAGAATGAGCAGATTCTCGCATATTCCAGGCTCGCAAGCTACGCGAGGGGTGTAGAACAGAAAAAAGAACCGAAAAGAAACATACTTACTCCGCTACTAAGAACACCAGGGAAGCACAACAGAATCTAATGTACAAAAAAAAAACGAAAAAGAAGACGACGATGCAAAGCTAAAAGAAGCAGATGGCAAAAAGCAAAAAGAAAGATACAGACAGAGACACAAAGAGGGGCAAACGGGAAAAAAGGAGAGAGAAAAAACAAGATGAAGAAAAAAAGCGACCAAAAGGGGCGGGGGGGAAAGATAGTACGAAAGGCAGGCACTGGTGCATACAGACACGCAAACAAAGTTGCCCGGGTGTCACAATACTATTAATAGTTTCTTGGGCCCGGAGAAACAAACGCATAATAACGATGATGGCCATACCCAGGCGTCAGTCTGTTGGGCAGACCGCTTCCCGCCCCCCCCCCTCTTTCCCACTCCCCCCACCCCCCTTCCCGCCCTTCCCCCTCCCCCTCCCCCCCCCCCCCCTCTCCCACGCCATTCTGCACACGTTCACTTAGGTCAACGGTTGTAGTCGCGGTTGCAGCTATCCTGTGTCGTTCTGCCGATGCCTCCTTTCTCATCCTTATGCCATTCCCGCATGAAGACCTCCGCCCCTTCCTCGACCTGTCGGAACCATCTGCCGGTTTTCTGTGCTGCCTCGCGCCACCCTTCGAGCTTGATGCCAAACTCCTAGAGATCTTCCTCAAGGTACCTCATCCAGTCCCACTCCAGGACCAGGACCTGTCCTCCAGAGTAGCCCTCACCCCCGACCATCTCCCCAAACATCACCCTCTTCGGCAGACGCTCTACTCACATGCATGCCACAAAGCCCGCAAACGATAGCCCACGCCTGCGTACCGTCGTCTTAACACTCTCGGAGTTTGCCCTGAGAAGCGTGCTGGCATAGGATAGAATGCGGTCTTCGCGCTTTGGTTTTCGCCAGCCGATGCATCGGAGGAGCATTTTGTGGTGGAACTTCCCGTGGCCTGCCGTAGTCAGTTTTGCTCGGGCTCCAAGTAACGCATCCGTAGAGCAACGATTCGATCACCTCGGCTATCAGCATCCGCACCTTCAGGCGTAGGCGCACACCCGGGCGTTCATAGATTTCCATCTTATACCGCCCGAAGCACGCCAATGCCCTCTGGAGTCGACGCGTTACCTCCACTCTTCTGCTGAAGCAACATCATGAGCACTTCTGCAAGCATCGCACCACGAACATCATGTCGACCGTCGAACGTTCGGGCCTAAAGCCACACCGCCCCTCCGGCAGGATGCCTTCCCGTTCGCAGTCGTCGCTGAGGCGGCGCGCGATGACTTTGAGGAGTACTTTGCCGGCATGCGCGACAAGGGAAATGACACAACAGTTACAACACTCCGTCCTGGCTTTCTTCTTGCACAAGTGCAGCACCTTAATCGTTGCATCCTTCCATTGCTGCGGCACGACCCCTCCCCTCCACGCAGCGACCGTGATCTCGTACGAAGAAGCTTCCTAAGGTGTCCGAGTCTCCTTCGCCGGCCAGGATCTTCAAGAGTTCAGCTAGGAGACCAACAGACCCAACCGCCTTGTGGTTCCCCATCGTTCGGATCGCTTCTTCCACATCGTACCTAGACGGGGCGTCATCCAGCGGACTGCACGAGGGCCAGACCTTGAACTCGTCGACGATAGTCGGGTCGAGGGTCGATGACTTGGTGTTTAGCAGCTTATGGAACCACCTTATCTATCGTTCCCTGATGAGGCCGATATCCCGCGGCAATCCACCTTCCTCGTCCCTGATGTACTGCGAATTGAAAGTCCTCTTCCCTTCCACATATATCCACTTATGGTGCTTGTATGACCCAAACTGATCGCCTTCTTGGTGTTGCTGTATGTTCTCGTGCGCACCTACCACTCTGTCCGGAATGTGAGGAAAAGACTATTTCTTATTTATGGCTGGATGGTCCCTATAATTTCCGGGCAGAGTGATACGGTAGATAGAGTACTTTTACTCGATCGTTTTTCTCACGTGAAACAGCAGTGATGCGTTCGCATCTGAACGCTAGGGGTGACTCGCTTCTCGCTGTGTAACGGCCCGATCAGGGATGGTCTTCGCTACGGCGACGGTACCGGGTGTGATCGCAATCGCTCGGCGTGCGGCCGCGTTCATGTCTGGCACCGTCTGCCCGATACTATGAAGACTGGACTTCCCTGTTTTTTCCCTTTTTCATCTCGTTTATTTGTTGACGAATTTCCCATTAATAACAATTGACTCGTCACAAGAGGGTCAACGCTTGAAGCAAATTTCTCGTCAGCTACTTGTCGGATTCAAGCACGGGTTGCATTGCTGTGTCTATAAAGTCCTAGTGGGGGGGGATGACAGGTGTTGATTCTTTGGCAACGTCAAGTGGTTTTTCCTTACAGAGAAAGCACGAAAACAAACTGAAAAAAAAAAAAACTTTTCCCACAAGTTTCCAATCGGATAGACGAAAACAAAACTACAGACCGACTCATAACCAACTATCCCCTCTTTCTCCAATGAAAGACTATGTGTCTGTCGAAAGCGATCACTCAATTCAGTTTCTGCGTCGAGTAATCAGGTATTCGATGCAGTCGTGAATGCAGTCCAAAACCAAGCAGTTAGGGTAGTGGCAGACTATTTTAAATAAAACCGATTTTTTTTAACGGTTTGTCGAATAGGCTGGAGATTTTTCACGTCTAAAACGAATCAATTCCCAGGCCTGCCAGTACAAAGGCTGCGCATTTCCTCTCCCCTCGAACCATCCACTACACGATTTTTTCCCCAGTATCAGCAGGCTGCGATTCTCGCACATCGTACAGTAGTAGTACCAGTAGTACGGATACGGCACGACAGCAGTGTAGAACAATTATTAATAATAATAACGACAAAAAATCGAGTAGATTATATTTTAACGTCGTGCCAAGAGTTGAATTATTTTTCGCGGGGGGTGGGGAGCAAAAGAGCGCAACAGGTGGTGGTGGGGTAGATAAGCGTCGAGCCGGAAGTATTATGTATATAGTGTACGACCACAAAATAAAAGATGTAATAAGGCGTAGCAGAACTGTGACTAAGTGTGTCAAATGTTCTATCCTGAAAGGGGGGCTGGGCCGCGGCGGGCTGACGCCGGTCTAGGTTCCACTCAAGCCCGTAATGACCGAGGATGTAGGTAGATCGCGGTCGTAAATACATCGTGTTCAAATGAGCAGAAATAACAAACAAACTTGAACCAATGAGCTAGCAACAAATGTTGCCATCCGAGATACAGTTTGTGCACACTATTGTGTTTTGCCGTTTCGTCTCCCCGATATCGAAAATATATATTTACCTCTATTTCCAGTACGGTTTTCTTTAATCACACTTTTCTTTTTTTACTCCCCGAATTTCCTCTGCCAATCAATGAATAAGCTATTACGGGGGTCCATAGTTAATAGGACCTATGGTATACATAAAAACCTATATATTTACCTATTTTTACTAACAAAATTTGGTCCCGTTAACTATGGACCCCCGTAATAGGGCTTCTTTATTCGTAGTCCGAGCATACTGAGAGTATTGGAGTATTTTGAGCTCAATGAGGAACGCCACGTTAAATCCAGGTATGTATGTATGTATATAATCCTATAGAGTTTTTAGAGTCTATACTCAAAGTTGGTATCAGAATAACACTTTTTGCCGCATCGTTCGTGCAAATCGATGAACGAAAAGTATTGCTAAGAGTCAATCACAAAGCGTGCGAAAAACTGACTGAAATATTTCGAATACCTCCATCGTAGATCGCTCTTGTCTGGTTCCTTTGCCGTTTACTTCAAGGTGCCGTTGTTACTTACTGCCACGTGTTCGTACGATAGCGGCAACAGCACTGCTACCATGCATTGGAAAAATGGTGCGTTCGTATGCCTACAGCATACCTGCTCGTACGATGCGATGTGATTCAGCGTAACAAAGTAGCGTTGCCGTCTACAAGAAATAGCTGCAGCTTAGCGAATGCATGGGGACGCGTTCTACGATAGAGGTAGCACTTTTCCGCTAAAATGGATTCTGGATGACGGGGCTCCTTGACCCAATATCTTCGGAATGCCAATCTTGTTTCGAAAGGTGACGTTCTTGTGTACTTGGGCCATGGGATTGTTCATCGGGATGCAATTATATTTTGCTGACGTCAGTGTTCGGGTGAGGTATGGAGCTCCTTAAGTGAGAAACCTCAGAAAAATTGGGGGGAACATCTTCCGTAGAACGCCTGTGGGGGCTAAGAATAGGGGGGGGGGGACAACTGGCATCCCAACCAAAGCACACACAAGAGGATGTTTCTGGGATTCTTGAATCTCCGACCTGTGGGGCATAAAAAAAAAAAAGACTATTGAACCACCCGACGTATTTTATGTTTTGACTTAGACTGACGTCTACCTGTACCTACGAGTAGACACTTGACATCGGAGCAATAAGTTTTGGTGAAGACAAAATGAAAATAGCACGCCTGCCCAGGACGGACACGACGCGAGCACGCCCGAGTCCCCGACCGGTGCTGCGGTGGGAGGTATGATGTCATTATGTTCACTACCGCATGTAGGCCACTCGCGCGAGTGGCTCTATACCTCATTCAAAAATTGACTTGGGCCTACTATTTTGGCGCAGCGTGTAACAACCAATCCAATGGCGGTACATGTCCCGAAGGCAAGCCGCCTAAACGCTCGAGACTGCAAAGGAATAGGGTAGTCTCACTCGACCGAGTGGCTTTGAGCGGCTGAAACCAAGGACCCTAACCCTAACCTTCTTACTGTAACACCACAGTCCCCCCCCCACCGGGCAGAGCCGGGAGGGGCGAGCAAGGTGAGGCACGAACAGGAAGCAGCGCACCGATTGATGGGCTATGTTGCGAGCGAGCTCGAAGATGGTTCAACCTCTGGGCTAAAAGACATATTTCGATCGTTCACAGACACCCTCAACATATATATCTGTACTTACTGGTATGTATATCATACTAAGTACAACTGTAAAAGAACAGACAGTAGATAATCAAGCAGACGATATTCTCAGATGTATGTTCCGTAGGGTACAAAAACGGTGGGAATGAGGAGCGTGACAAACGCCTTCAAGTGGTCGATGTTAAATTGAAGGTCGAGACACTTTGTGCCCCTTGTTAGGTGGCCTATTGACCAGGTACTCATGCTAGTCACGTGTGTTAAATTCTTAGAGATAGAAGAAGAGTAGCTTAATTCCTTCCGACCACGGTGAGAAACTGAAAGAAAGGCTCGTGCCTCGCTGGGAACACCACTAGTTTCCATCTAAGATACGCCTCGAAACGACTCCAAATATCATCCCAACACCTGAAGTCAGGTGATTACCGGCCTTTCGGCTTTATTCAAAGTAGTGTCATAGCACTACTCACTCTGATGAGCCGTTTATGCAGAATTATTGTATATTCATGGAAACCCCTTTTCCACGAGCTAGAACATGAGTCGAAGATACGGCTCCTCAAAACCCACTCCCACACCTCTGGACGGCAACATTACGAAGCCGACAAAGGATGCCAGCAAAAAAAAGAGAGAAAAGAAGGCCTCGCCGTAAGGGACAGGAATAAATCGTCAACGAAGGCCATCGCCATCCCATGGGGCGAGAAGGTGCGAACGGAAAAGCGAAAGGTTAGCACAAAACGCGAGGTGGTCCTGTGCCCCAGTATGCGTAGTCAATTTTATCCAGATCGCCCCCGGCCCCGGAGCGGGGGGAGAACGGCAGGACGAAAAAAGAGCGCAACATGGAATACGAAATAAACAACCTAAACCCAGGCCAAAACTCCGAAAATGTGCCCTGCACCACAATCAGTGGTCCGAATACCTAGACCAGCCCCGATACAGAGCTGGGGGGTCGGCAGGACAAAATACGCAAAACCCATCCCCAACGCGGCCCAAGAAAAACAGTCAAGAAGCGCTAAATCATATACCAGGTAGAGTGGAAAATCCCGACCCGAAAACTCGGAAAACATCAAAGTGGAAGACCAGCCCCCAAAGTCCAAGAAAACGGCAAGAAAATCAAATGTCGAGTCCAGCCGAATGTCGAAAATCAGCTAACCACGGCTGCGCCTCGAGATTCGAGATTCGTCTACATTACGCAGGACTTCCCGTTCCAACGCGCCTGCCAACTGTATTTGTAGACACCAAGAACCTCGTACAGCTCTCGTCGAACTTGTGTAGCGCACCGGAGAAAGACGAAGCTTGATCGCCCCCGGGTCATCCAAAAATCGAACCGAATATACCCCATTCGTCGGTGTCGTGGCGCTGACTTTCCCGAGCCACGCCCAGACCGTCGTCGCCCTTGTACCAAACGTGGACCCCCCTGGAGAGCACGGTGTTGCAGCATCGGCGAAGCCAATCGGCGTGTGATACGTAGCCATAGCCGGGTGCCAGAAACCGCTCGCGCTACTCCGAGAAAGCTTCCGTTGTGCCGCGCCGATTCGCATCCGGCGGTACAGGCGGTTGGTTTGGCGGTGCTGGTTCGGGGTACAGGCCCAGTGGCGCAAACGTTTGTGGCGAGCGAGCAGAAATATTCATTTCCCTTTCCCAGGACGGTCGGGAGAGTGCTGTCCAACGAGTCTCGTACATCACCGCCATGACGCTACCTCGACCTCGACCCGGTTGGTGTCCGGAAATATTTTCCACTCGAGTCGTTGACCAGAAGTCGGTGCGGCCGGGACGTGAGAGGAGCGCTTCCTTCCGCGACCGAAATCACGAAGGCATCAAGGAGCAAGAACCAAAATCCGACTCGGACTTTGAGAAAACGTTAGGAATTTTCTGCAGACAACATCCGGCAATTGTTTGATGGCCTCCGGAGTACAGTCCGTGCCGTGAGGGCCCAAAGCCACCGCTCGCAGATGTAACGGCAAACGTGTCGAGACGCGCAGGAACGAAGCGCGTTGTTATGGACTCAAACGCTTAAGCAGGGCAGGCGTGCGGCTCCGCGCATGCCCGTAAGGACTGAGGGCGTACCGGTATGCAACTCGAGGCTGGTAGTATTACATTACTGCCAAGGGGTGCATTAAAAAAAACAACTTGAGTGAGCAGAACGAAACCGCTGCAAACACAAAAAAAACATGATTTACCATCCATCCGCCATTCGGCACTACTTAGAACACACTCCTCATTCGTACAGCAGCAAGCAGCATTACAACGTACTTCGAACGAGACGCTCGGCGTCCGTACTGTATACTTCGTATACAGATAGACACAAAACAGTCAGTTGAGCAGCAATCGATCGAGGTAATCGACAGTACGAAGCGCCGGCGGTTGTGTAGGCGCAGTAGGGTCAACAGCTGCAAGCAGCAGCAGCATCATAGCGTACAGGTACGTATCATACCAAACCTACGCCGGCATAAGACCTCCGCCTAGACGCCAAATGAATATCACTTGCGAGAGGGTACCCATACAGCTTCCAAAGCAGATGGATCCGTCTTTCAGCTTTACGATGCGGAGACACATCACCGAGAGGGGTTGACTTGCATAATAACCATGCTCACTGGGGGCGGCAGCAAAACACATCGCAGACAAATCAGCAGCAGCAGCAGAACAGCACAGCAGCAGCAGAACAGCACAGAAGCAGCATATACATATCAGCAGCACCAGAGCAGCGGCAGATTAGCGGCTGTAGCAGCAACAGCAGAACAACACAGCAGCAGTTGCGCGTAGCAGCAGCAGCAGAGCAGCAGAGCAGCAGAGCCGCGGCGGTAGCAACAGCAGCAGTAGCACCTTACGCACGCCCCAGGCCGTCCTCGGCACAGCAGTCGAGGCAGGGGAGCACGGTGGGGCACGACGAGGAAAGCAATAAGGGCGTCCCCGATGAAGTGAATTTGTAGTAGGTGAATCTCGTCCCTACATAAGTCACCGAGTGCGTGCTCGTGCTCGTACAGATTTTTTCTTGCGTAAAAATTGACGAGCCGAAGAGCGAGCGTGAGTTAACAAAAATTGATTAGTAATCTACAAGCGTTGGGAACCTTAACACTCGGAGCGATAAAAATGAAGGCACTTACCGGGGGAGAGAAGGGACGACACCTGTGACCACGGCTTGTCCAGAAAGTGGAAAGTAACAATCCGATTAATATTAAATGCATACATAAATAAGGGCCATTCCTAACAAACAAAAAAAGACAAAATCTAAACAAAACACAAAAAATCGTGAGATTTTTGTCTTGAATCCTGAGATTTTTGTCGTGAATGCATGACACAAAAAAAAATGAGATTCAGGGCGCCAAGTATTTTAGTTTTTTCCTAAAAAAACAAAATCACGATTCGTACTTTCGTCGTGTCTCGAAATACGTCTGATCAAGGCAGTACGCAACCCGCGCGCACCAACGATACCCGAAGGCCGGTATAGCGGCATGAGACTCTGCGTCGTACGCCACTTGTGAACAACGGGCAGTCACTCAAAGACACTTCTGGGCGCGGGCTAACGAGCACGTTGTGGCCTCCACAATTCGAGGAGGAGGAGGAGCCACAGCTCGAAGACAGAAGCGTTAAAGAACTGGGAGAATGTCACACAACAGGACGAGCAGACGGCCTGCGAAATGAAATCTCGCGGACCGGGCTTGGCCGACGGTCGGTGGGATTGGAATCTCACAGGCTGGGTCAGGCTTCAGCCCGTGATTCGAATATATCACGGGCCGGGCCAGGCGAGGTCGGCCCAGTCCGGCCTGGCCTCCACCCGCAAAATCGGTTGTATTTGAAACATCGGAATTTTTACAATTTGAGCATGGAACGTGACGTTTTTCATTAAAACTCGTATGTCACGGATCGTGATCTGTTTTTGTGCCAAAAAGTCACGAATCGTTATTTGTTCTTGGTTCGTACGGAACGGCCCTAAATGGCCACACCTCGAGGTTGAGCGACGAAACATATCGTGGGCTGACCTACTCCATTAGGGGAGCTGCGTGAGCAGTAGCAGAAGAACATCCAGCAGCAGTGGTACGTAGAAGCAGCAGCAGCTGCAGGGCAGCATAGCAGCGGCGGTACGTAGCAGCAGCAGCACAGGGATGTACATTATTGTCTTTTTTCGCGCGGCATGCCGTGGCACGACCTGCGGCAAAACCTTCCACGGCATTAGGGTTGGGGTTAGGGTTAGGGTTAGGGTTAGGGTCCCATGGTATGCCGTGGGGGTCCGTGGAAGCAGCAGCAAGCAGTACAGCACACACGCCTGAGGCAGCCCTGGCACAGCAGCCGGAGCAGGGGAGCGCGGTGGGACACGACGAGAAAAGGCACAATCACACCCTCTAGGGTCAGCAACGAAACATATAGCAAGCTAACCTACACCGTCAGGGGAGCTGCGTGATATGGCCAAAGAAACACGACGTCGTTGTTGTAACCCGCACACGTACTCGTTTACAACTTTTTTTTTTTCTTGACGGTTACGTGAGAAAAAAGAAAAACGCCTTCACAAGACAACCAAAACTCCACGCTTCATGTGATACTGCCTGCTGCGTGTACAAAAAAATAAAATCGTAGACATCGTTTGTATATTCACCACTGTACCTCTCTTCTCGCGGCGTATCTGATTCGGTCGAAACCAACGACCCCGTCTTCTCTGCCTCACCGGGCCTGGTCGTCCTGCGTTCACACCAGCCGAAGAGGTTCGCGACGCTCGTTTCGCGACCATAAGCTAGCCTACGAATTTAAACATTTTGGGGGAAAACTCGACGTGCTGTCACAAGTAAAATAGCCCGAATCGATGAATTCGACACCTACTTGTTCTTCGACGCCCAACCCTCAAGGCACGCGCAACGTTGGGGCTCGAGACCGTGCTATGATACTGCCTTTGTATGAAGCTGAAAGCCCGGCAATTACCTCTAAGCGCCGAGCCCGTGGGAACGCTTCTTTTACGGCTTCCGCCGCCAACTGACGCACCGCCCGTCACCACGACCGACTTGGACGCCCTCGGCGCACCTGCCGAATTTCAGTTCGGTGATTCCGCAGCACGCTATTCGCACGCCGACTGATGGGCTCGGGAACAACAGGCCGAGCCCGCCTGCACCGCCGCCATGCGCCTCTTAGCCCTTGGCCGGCCGGACCTTTTGCCCGCCGACATTTTGTCGTGTTTCCCTTCCCACCGGCGCCCTCCCTTTGCCACACCAGCCCATATTTCCCACACTCTTGCCGCCATGAGCTTTCAAAAGCCGCGGAGGCTGCGGCCTTTCCCGTTTCGGTCAAAGGAGAAGAGGTCCAATCTGGGTACTGGCATCGAAAACAGAATACTCTTCGAGCAATATATATGCCGGTTGACGGCACATCTGGCCCTTGACGGACAGCTGTCAAGGACATCCCAATGCTGAAAACTATTATATTTTGGAAGAGGGTTAGACTGACTGCCAGAACTATACGTGGGCAAAAAAAACGGTTTAAACCGGTTTTTGAAAAGCCACCAGGCTTGTTCGAGTAGTCGGTTTAAACCGGTTTTTGGAAACCCACCAGGCTTATTCGAGTAGTCGGTTTTTGAGAAAAAACAGCGTTTTTGCCAGTTTAAAGCGGTAAACCGGAAACCGGATAATACCGGAAAAAAACAAACGGAAAACCGGTTTAAACCGGTAGAACCGGCCGTAGAACCGGACATATTTTTAATTGATTTTCGACGGAATAAAACCATTACCAGTTTACTATTAATAGACTACCTGCACAGCAGCAGTTAGTTGCAGGACTAGCATTAGTAGAGCATGTTGCTGGTAGGTGTTTACATCAACCAAAGTTCGGAAGACAGCCATTGATACAAAAATCTTGCTGCACTACAGCAGCAGCAGTGTGTGTGTGTGTGTGTGTTCTTCACATTAAACCGTTCTTCTACTCGTCGACATCCAGCAAGCCCAGTGTCCGTGCTGATTCTTCACCCTAGAAAGATACGAGCTCTGTGGTCACAGACTACGACACAGAGATAACACACCGTAATGCATTAACAGCCTACGCAATAACATGCCTTCGCACTAGGTGCGGCCGACACAACATACATACATACGCCAGCAACCAAAATACACCATAAAGAAAGAGAAGCAACGAAAAAACCAAACAGAAAAAGAACAAGAAAAAGAAAAAGAAAAGGAGAAGAATCCCAAATAAATAAATAAAATGGGAAGCCAAAGCTCAGACACATACATACTTACCCCGAGCATGAGCCAAAAGGGACGTGCAAGGGGAAAGATACGAGAAGGAAAAAGGGGACTATGCATCCCGGTGAACACTTAACTAAGTAAAAAGAGCAATAGTGAGTGGGCCAAAATACGCTCGTCACCCACCCACTATGTAGTACTTCTTTCATAAGGATAAGAAGGGAAAAAAATCAAAATGCATACCGAACGGCCGCAGCAGTTGGCGGTACGAGTAGCAAAGAAACGTCCAACCTATTAGTCGGCCTGGTACCTTGCTACCCTATCTGCGGTAGTTCCCAGCGACAGCTGTTTATATTAATATAATACTAATATTATCACTATTTCACTATGAATTTCAGGAAAATAGATGTGCCCGGAATTATAATTTACGTTTTTATATTAACAATGATATCTAAAGCTCACTATATTTCCGGACAAAGTGGCATATGCCAGAGGACACAAAACATCTCCAAACTCCGCACTATATCCTAGATAAATAGTGGTGCATGCCAGAGGATACGAAACATCCCCAAATTCAGCACCATATCCTAAGTAACAAGTTTGTGACGTAAGAAGGATGCCCCATTTTATGGTGCGATGGTTGACAAAAGCTGGTTGTCAGCTTGGTTTCGGATGGAATCGTGCTCATCGTGAAATTGTGACACTCCCGTTTGGTACTTCTTCAATGTATTTGCACCGTGACCATAAGGCTTTGCTGTGTTGCCTGGATGTCAGGATAGTTGATATGTGAGTGCTGGTGTGGGCGCAACCAGCTAGGGGGCTGCTATAGTTCACTTCCCCCCTCCTTTGCTCCGGTGGCGTTTACGTCCGGTGGCGTTTACGTACAGGCTATTAAATGTCCAGATCGGTATCTACTATTGCTGTAGGGGTGGGTGTTTCACTTTGTTACTACACGCGAACAGCTGGCTGCTGTTCGTTTTTCGATGTAGTCTTCGGAGCGGGGGCACACGATGCAAAGTCAAACGAGAAATAAGCGATAAATTACTCACCAACAACGGTTGGCTGTGTCTTTGATCCCACGCAGTAGTGCATCATCGCGAGACCCGCATAATTTCCTTATCTCTTTTTATTAATATTCTCCTGTGATACAGGACCACGGTCCATGCCGACTTTGTTGTGTAAAACCCCGCCAGTAAGGGTATCACTAATATATACCGGGAACAGCTAATATATCATAGTATATGTATCAGGTATACAATTAAACAAATAATTGAGCTCGTCGAGCCTGCTGCACGTCCTCAATGCCTCATTTGTTTTAGAGATTGCTACATTACTATTACGGGGGTCCATAGTTAATAGGACCTATGGTATACATTAAAACCTATATATTTACCTATTTTTACTAACAAAATTTGGTCCCATCAACTATGGACCCCCGTAATAGACAGAGCAGTATAATAGCCGTGTAGGACTGCGACAGTACGGAGGACCATAGTAAATAACACCTGCGGTGCACACAAAACCTATGTGTTTACCTATTTTTACTAACAAAATTTGGTCCCATTTACTATGGTCCTCCGTAATAGTTGAAGCGCTAGATAAATATATGATAAGACTATAATATCAGGCAGCAGGTGTACGGTACTGTGCTACAGACAGCAGTATTTCAGTAAATATATAGATAGGCAAGGTCTTGTTTTATTGCATGGAAGCACGTCACCCCGTACAATTCAAGTGCTGGTGTTATGGCAGTAGTGAGCGCAACACCACCTCGTTTTAAGGTCGCACGCCACTAGTAGCTCGGAATCGACATATAATAAACATCACGTATTGGACGCACTATTGCCTTTTTTGGTTCAATGAAATGGAGGCGTTTCATTTTAACATCCGGTTTAAACCGGTTTTCGGGGGAAAAAAAAACGGTTAAAACCGGGTAAACAAAAACGGTTTATCCGGTTTTCGGTTTCAGAATAACGCTCGTTATCCGGTTTTCGGTTTTTATTTTCCCCTAAGGTGCCCACCTCTAGTCAGTACATCCCAATATAGTAAATATATATATATATTATAGAATAGGGATTGACGGGCCAAAGGTTGGCCTGACGGGGGAAAGATAGGCCGTCAACTGAAACCTTTGGCCACGAGACCGCTGTGATAAATCACTTATCGGCAGCTTGCGAAATTAACTATCGAGCACTCATATGCGTCGAACTCACCACTCAATCAAGTGGTCCAACTCACAATTGACGTATGTATCTAAAATGTTTCTCGCGCCCCGCCTGGGTATGGCGCGAGCGTGGTAGAGGCCGCCCCCGACACGGCAGCCTCGGGATCGGGGATCACGATGAGGCAGTTTCGTCCCGTGAGGTGAACCTCATGTCGCGCTATTAATAGCACGAATAACGCAAAAAAAAAAAAACGTCCAAGAAACGCTGAGGAGCGCGCAGGGCACAAGGCCAACAAATCGTACTTACATTTAGGGCATTCAAAAGTGGGTATAATACCTACTACCGCCTTTTGGGCCATAAATAGGTGCATTGCGCATTGTGCCCCGGAAAAAAGCTTCCTGCTGCCTGGCGCCGTCGGATATTGGGTCTGCGCTCCATCGTACCTACGAATGGCTCAGAAGGCCAAGGTACACATACTTTTACGGGGGTCCATAGTTAACAGGACCGGTGGTGTACATAAAAACATATATATTTGCCTATTTTTACTAACAAAATTTGGTCCCGTTAACTATGGACCCCCGTGATACCAGCTATTCAGCTTCCTTGTCACCTACGTTTGGCTTCAATTGCAGATTGTACCTATAAATGGCTCGAATGATCACTTTTTCGCTTCCGAAATATGGGCAGTCCGCCACACCAGGTGCCGGGATTGTCAACCAGCTGACCTTGCCTGTCAACACGTACACCCAAACAGATCCGCAGGAAACAGCACGAACGAACGCAGGTGACGCCGGAGACAACACAGACAGGTCATCCATTCTTCTGAACTTCGTACCAATTCACGTATCCGGCCTTTTGATCCATTCGTAGTCGAATAAATAAGAGAAGTTCGGATACGTGGATTGGTATGAAGTTCAGAAGAATGGATGGCTTTTTTCTTGTTTCTCTCTTTCGATTTGTCTTCTTTGTTTTTGTTTTTGTTTTTTTTTTTTGTTTCGTTTCTCTATTTCATGGAATGTGTATGACGTGCCTGTCGTATCCAGTATGATTACATGGCAATGTCATTGCCCACTGCTGTGCTTACTGCATACGTGGCAGCGTAGCATCTCTGCTGTGGCGTAGCTTTGTGTGAGGCGGGGACCGAGGTAAGGTAAGGGTAAGGGACGCAGGTGTTTCTGGTAGCTGGGAAGCAGTGTTTCGCTTCTTCTGATTTAGATCTTCTTATTGATGGCGAGAGCTGAGGAGGTGCTCTGGTAGAGAAGTGAGAGGTAGGGGGGAGGGACTCGACGCCCAGATATACTCGTCCCACCCCACGCCACAAGCTCTCCTAAATTCTCATGACCTTATGTACTCCTACAGAACTTTCCTATATCTACCGATCGTTCTTCTGCTAACGTAAGCACTTCTCATTTCGTGGTCCTATCTGCGTTAAGGAGCATTACTCTCGTCTAACGGGTTATCCACCCTAGGGAACATTCCTAAAAGAACGTTACTCTCGACTAACGGAATATCCGCCGGGTTAATCCATTCTTTGGATTATTCTCGTATTCGTGAGACTACAAGACTGCAACACATTATCTATATCTATAGCCCATGAATACTCCACTCATATACAATAGCCCACCCCGAATAGTCGTATATGCAGACCACAAGATGGTCGGAGGGTGATGACAAAGTTTATCCCAAACGGCCAGGAAAAAGGTGGTCGAAGATGCAGCTATTCGAAACAAAAGAAATGAGGCTATAGATCCCCCCCACACCGCGTAGTAAGACCCAACCACTACGGTCCCCCCGTCTCGATGTGATGGAGTCGCACATCCATCGTATAGGAACGCTTATGCTTGCAGACGAATATTATATGGTTGCACGTAGCTCTTTGGGAATATATCTGTAGGCGAATCTTATATGGTTTTACGTGGCTCTTTGGGACCAGCTTACATGTCTGCACGCCTCTTCAGATTGGCCCATCCTTACGCTGCTTCTACCCTACCAGGTACCAGGTACAGAACAAGCTGCATGATGCACTTCTTGCTGCGCCTTTACTATAAAAACAGGGCACGTGTTGCCGAAATTGATCAGATTTCTGCTAGTTTTGCCCCCCCCCACAGCCTATAAGATACAAACAACGGCCATTATTTCCATTTCTTTTGTTTTGTTCTACTACTGCTTTTTGCGTGCACGTTTTCCAGCGTTGACGACAAAACACGGCTTTATGTTGCTGAGCCTTGTCCCACGGCTGCCTGTGTGCATCTAATTTTTTGTCACCACGGAACTTGTATCTCTTCTAGGATTGAAAAATCGGCACGGACACTGGTTGTGCTGGATGTCGACGGGTAAAAAGAACGGTTTAATGTGAAGAACACACACTACATGGCCTATGTTGTCTCCGGCGTCACCTGCGTTCGTGCTGTTTCCGCAATATTTTGGGGCGTTTGTGTTGACAGGCAAGGTCAGCTGGTTGACAATGCCGGCATCTGGTACGGCCGACTGTGAAAAAGTGATCATTCGAGCCATTTATAGGTAGAATTGAAGCCAAACGTAGGTGACACGGAAGTCGAACAGCTGATAGTAGGTGCACCTTGGCCTTTTGAACCATTCGTAGGTACAATGGAGCGCACGCCAAATATCAGGCGGCACCAGGAAGCTTTTTCCGGGGCACAATGTGCCATGTACCTTTTACTGGCCCAACAGGCGTATGTATGCCTATTTTTGGCTAATGCCCTTATATTCATATCTCGATTAAAAAAAGGCACAGCAGTCTTTCTATTTTTAATAGTAAGTTAATTTTTTATAAACCAACTTGGATTCCGAAATGTCGGTAAATGCGCATTAGACCCAGATACACACTGCTGCCACCTTTGCGTCGTAATATTTCCAAAAGGTTAAGAAACGACTCGGCGTTTCCTCGCAATAATGGTGGCCGCTCCACCCTTTTTCCAATCAAGGAGGAGTCGACAAGATTAGCTACCTTGTCCCCCTTCCCCACCAGGTCTACAAGACGGAAGCACTCTCCGGTGTACCCTTTGTTGCCCCCAACCCGAGCACCGTTCTTGAAGACGTCTGCAGGGTCTGCAGGCCCTCTTTCGTCTTCGCGCACGCCACTCCACGTGCGCAGCGCTCCTTCGGCTCCAGTGGAACAGGAGAAACCTTGCACTGTCCGCCGAGCCAGTGGTGATTCCACGGCCTCCGGTCAGATCAACCGGACAGCATACCCGTTAAATTCGGAAGAATCGCAGCTCTCGTCAAGCAGAGCGGGCTCAGAGCCCCCTGCCCCCTTTGGTCCGGAACAGAGATCGTCGGGCGCAGCAAGAGACCCTTCTGGCGATTTTTTGGCCTACGGGCAATGGTGACACAGAGCCATTATGCGTGGAACCGGACTCGTCTCGTGCACCAGGGGCTCAGTGTTCTCAGAGAAGCACACACTCCCCCCCACACACGCCGCAACTGCGGCCACCGACGACTCGGCACCGTCGGTCTTTGACCCTACTCTCGAGTATTCAACGGAGCGGGTGGTACTGCTGTGGCAGCCCCCCTCTTCTTTTTCGCAGTGGTACCCCTCGTCTTTTGTCATCGACGATGTGTCATATTCCTGCGCGGAGCTCGCCTTTTTCAGGACCACAACACAACGGAGTGCATTATGGCCTTACCAGACCCACGCGAGCACAAATGCCTATGTCGAGGCGTGCATACCTTCGACTGCACTATCTGGGACCGTGTTCGGGAAGACGCCGTCCTTGCTGCTAATTTTGCCAAATTCTCGCAGAACCCGGTCATGAAGCAGCACCTGTTGAGCACTGGCACCACAATTTTGGCTGAAGCCAGCCCTTTTGATGCCGTGTGGGGCATCGGTCTCCGGGCAAACGACCCCGAAGCTCAAGACCCCTGTCGGTGGCGTCGAAAACAATTGCTCGGTAAAGCTCTTTCCGTCGTTCGCTACACTTTCAGCTCAAGTGAGGCCGGGTTGGCACACCCCGCCTCCTCTCTTCAATTTTGCACCCCAACCAGGACTGGCAGAATTCATGAGACTGCACCAGCGCCGCCCCTTTGGCCTTGGCCCGCGCTTGCCCAGATCCTCCTTTGGAGTTTTCGACCTATTTTTCTAACGCGCCGGCTGATCACAGCCCCGAGGTTTTGGCTGTCGCACATAGTGTCGACCCCTCCCTCGCGCTGCCAGAACACGGCCCCTGCCTTGTCGGGGGCACCATTACCCTCGATGACGCCTCTTTTACAACCAAAATCGCGATTCACAGCGGAGCGGACGTTCTTGCACCTTTTTGTTGCGTGGCGCTTCTTGACACTGGCTCCGCGCAGACTTTCATCCGACTATATGTTTTGGATCGCATGCACTCGGTTGGTGCGGCACCACTCGCGTGCGAGCGTAAAGGCGCCCCTCGTCCTTGGGAGGGGGTTGGCGAATCGGCCCCTCTGAAGACTTCGACGAGTGTGCGCCTGAGCATCCAATTTATTCGAGAAAATGAGCCTACTTGCTCCCTCGCAATTTGTGCCTGCGTGGTTCCCCCCTCAGTGATGCAGCATGCTGTACTATTGAGACATGACAGCTGGATGCGTTTTAGTAGCCGCCCCTACCGCTCTCTGCTACCTCGGCCGTCTGATCAACGCGTTTTTGGTGAGCTAGAGTTAGTTCACCGCGCCCCGACAGGCATGTCCGTGTACGCCATCGACTCCGCCACTTCGGGTGGAGGCTTCCATCTACGCTACGAGAGCGCGGCAGGCGTCACCCTGTCCGACACTTCTCAACTGCTTGATGTTAACTTGGTTTGAAGCTATGGCTCCCGGGCCCCCACTGGACACTACTTGGTCGACATGATGCCCCAGCCCGACCTACCCTCGGTCGAGGAGCACTTCGTCTCCTCCAGACGACAGGTTATTCCCCTCACTGGAGTGGTGGCTCTCGAGCCGGGAGATATCCTCGGCGTCGCCCACGCCCCACAGCAGCGCGTCCCGCTGGACGTTTTGCAGCAGGACAACCGAGCCCCCAGCCCTCCCTCAGGACTAGCTGAGGTGTGTCTGGTCTCACCAGTTACTGCTCCCCCCCTCGCAGCTCCAGCCTCGCCCTCGCCTGCACTGCTTGAGCGTTTGACCTCAGAACAGCTGTCTAAACGGATACGTCCTCTCACCGCCCTTCTCCGGAAGGAGGTCAAGTACGTCTTCACGCCGGCTATGGAAGTCATCGTCCGTCAGCTCCTCGCCGCTGCCCCACCGATTTTGGTCTTCCCTGACTGGGACGCCGTAACCGACGGCCCCCGCCCCTTCCACGTGTACTGCGACACCTGCATCGACGGTTTTGGTGCCGCGCTCGAAGAAGAACCACCGGACGGCTCGGTACGGCCCATTGCGTATATCAGCCGCGCTGCCCTCGATTTCGAGAGGCACTGGACACCGTTGGACCTGGAAGCTGGCAGCATTGTCTGGGCATTAAACGACTCCGAGGTTACCTGTAGCGCACGAAGTTTCGAATATTTTCGGGTCACAAACCACTTGAGAGCATCGGCAAAGTTGGGGACCACAACGCGCGAGTCCAGCGGTGGCTCGAGTTCCTCACCGCGTTCGACTACACCCTAGAGTACCGCAAGGGCAGCGACAACGGAAATGCTGACTTTCTCTCGAGCTTGCCGGAGCCCGCCACAGAACACGACCGCAGTGGGTCTAGCTGCCTCAACCCCGTCGAGGACGGTGGTATCTTCCTCATCCGAGCCTGCGGGCTTCGCACTCGCTCTTCGCCGACCCCTGGTGTCGGTTTGGGTGGGCTGGTGTCCCTCAGTGAAAGTGCCGTCTTGGATGGGCTACCTTTCACCTGTTCGGATTTTCGCGTTTTTCGCACACACGGACCACGTATGAGGATCGACCTCTCTGCTGCTTCGGGGGGATTCGTCCCTCGTGTATCTGCTTTCGTTGCCACCTTCGACCGCCGTCCTGGCTCGAGGACTTTTTCACCCCCCGCCAACGCCGCTTTCGCTTCGGTTTTTGTCGTTCCCTCCGGGGGCGACCAGGGCTCTGCAGAAGCCCCCGCTTCAGCGACGATTGTCGCCTAGCGCGCTCCTCCCCCGACGAGCACTTTGCAGGGCGAAGATTCCGCCGTGAGCACTTGTCCGGCCGCGTCTTCCCTTTCAGGTCAAGGCTCTGCAGAAGCCCCCGCTGCAGCGATGATTGTCGCCCAGCGCGCTCCTCCCCCGACGAGCACTTTACAGGGCGAGGATTCTGCCGTGAGCACTGCTCCGGCCGTGTCTTCCCTTTCAGACCAGGGCTCTGCAGAAGCCCCCGCCGAAGCGACGATTGTCGTCCAGCGCGCTCCTCCCCCGACGAGCACTTTACAGGGAAAATATTCCGCTGTGATCACTGATCCGGCCGCGTCTACCCCATCGCCGCCTGGCAACCCGGCGCCTCTGAACGTTTTGCCGTCTTCAGGCCGCATCTCAACTCGGACGCGCCGACGAACAGCCGCCGCCGCTGGCACCGTGCCGCCTGCTGTTGACTATGGCTTCGGGCCCGGCGGGGTCCCTAGACCATCAGCCCGGCGTGCTATCGCCCCGCCGCGAGCCCCACGGCCGCGACCGCCCGCACCCGTCGTTTTGGCCCCGACTCCTGCCGCCTCGTCCCTCCCGACGGTACCCATCCCGTTCGACCGCGACCGCGCCGAGCCCGTGGGAACTCCTCTTTTACGGCCTCCGCCGCCAACTGACGCACCTCCCGTCACCTCGACCGACTTGGACGCCCTCGGTGCAGCTGCCGAGTTTCAGTTCAGTGATTCCGCAGCACGCTATTCGCACGCCGAGTGGGCTCGGCAACAACAGGCTGAGCTCGCGGGCAACGCCGGCATGCGTTACATAGCCCTTGGCCGGCCGGACGTTTTGCCAGACGACTCTTTGTCGGGTTTTCCCTCCCACCAGCGCCCTCCCTTTTCGGAGGTTCAGGAGCTGGCCAACAAAGGCCGCTTGCACACCACTGACGCGGGCATCGTTTCTACTTGTCCAACAGCCGTTCCCCCCCCCGGCGTCGGATACGCAACGCCCGGTGGGTCGTAGGGCCTGTTTATTGAACGACGAGCCTATTTGCATTTATGTTCCGCTGCTCATGCGCCCCTGGGTCATGCAGGCTTGCCATTCCCCGGCTTCCTGCCACCTAGGAACCGCGCGCACCCTGCGTATGCTCGAACGTTTCTACTGGTGGATCGGTATGAACATCTGCACCCGGTAGTGGCTATGCAAATGCTTAAAATGCCAAGCACGGAAAACGTCGCGGCAGACGGTCCGGTCCGTCCCGGCATTGTAGGGATGCGCGGGTCTGTGAGCATACGACTACGTCCGGTGGCCCTCCATCACGTTGCCCCTGCCAGAGGGGTCCGGCATCGCCATCAGCATCGACTATTTCAACCCTCCCGGTGGCGCCTCGAGGAAATACCAATATCTTGCTTTTCACTGATCGTTTCAGCCGCCGAGTCGACATGTACGCCGTCACAGCTGCAGAGTTCGCCGCTGAGGGCACACCGAACATTCTCATCAACCGGTATATCCCTCTTTTGAGGTGCCCGCGCAGCATCCTCTCGGACAACGGCCTCCAGTTCTGCTCCAAGCTTTCGCACGCCGTATATCAGTTTCTCGGGGTTCGGAAAATTGCCACCAGCTCCTACCACCCAAACGGCAACGGTGGGGTGGAACGTGTAAGCCACACGATGGCCCAGACGCTGGCAGCTCCAAAACAACTGGGATAAACGGCTCCCTCACGTCGAATTTGTGTACAACAATTCCGTCAGTGCCGCCACGGGTTTGGCTCCCAACGAGGTACATATGGGTCGGCTGCCACGCCTCTTTCTTACGATTTTCGAGCGTGCTGGAGTCACCGGCCACCAGAGCTTGGCCCGCGACCACCTTGCCTACTGCGACTTGGCGACGGACCGCCAGCAGCGCGCGTACGATATCGTTCGAGGACACCACGCCCTCACTGTTGCTCGCGTGAACCGCCGCAATTCCGCCCTCTCCGACGCTCTGCGTCCGGTCCCCAAAGTTGGCGTTGGCGGTTGGGTGTGGGTGTACAATACGGCGGCCACCATCCGCCAGGGCGCGAAACCCGACACAGACGCCAAGGTCCTCAAGGCCAAACTCTCACTCAACTGGACGGGCCCCTACAAAGTTCTCGCAGTTGGCCCCTGCTCCTCAGTGGACACCCGGGACGGATCTCCTCTCGGAGCAAAGCTCCTGTATTTGGATCTTCCTTCCGATATGCCCGGCACTGAGGCTCGCCGGCGTGTATCTGTTCAACGCTGCAAGCCCTGTGCCAACCCCCACGACCGTGGCGACATGCCGAAGTATTTGCCGGCGGGGTTGACGCAATACGTGCTCAACAATTTCTCCAAGAAATCTCGCCCGTACCACGTCACCGAGGACGACGTTTCGACCCCTCTTCAACGACCCGAAGTGGAAAAGATTACTGGACATCAATCGGTTGAGGTCGAGGTGGCGTCATCGCGGTGATGTACGAGACGCACTGGACAGGACTATTCCGTCCATCCTGGGAACGGGAAATGGATCTTCAGCTTTCTCGCCACGCAATTTTGCACTACTGGAACGGCACCCCGAACCAACACCGCCAAACCAACCGCCTGTACCGCCGAATGAGAATTGCCGCGGCACAACGGGAGCTTCCTCGGAGTAACGGCGAGCGGTTTCTGGCACTCGGCTATGGCTGCGTATCGCACGCCGATTGGCTCCGCCGATACAGCAACACTGTACTTCCCAAAGGGGCCCGCGTTTGATACAAGGGCGACGACGGTCTGTGGTGGCTCGGGAAAATCAGCGCGACTACACCAACGGATAGAGTATATTTGGTTCGATTTTTGGACGACCCGGGACCAATTAAGCTTCCTCTTCCTCCGGCGCGCTGCACGACTTCGACGAGAGCTGTACGAGGTTCTTGGCGTCTGCAAATTCACTTGGCTAGGGGGGGTCCTGCGCAACGTAGATTAATCTCGAGGCGAAGCCGTGGATAGCTGATTTTCGCTTCTTGACTGCACTCGATATTTATCTTTTTTGTCGTTTTCCTGGACTTTAAGAAGTTTTTTTTTTTTTTTCTGCTCGATATGTTTCTGGTTTGTTTTCTTTTTTTTTGGGCTGGGTTGGGGATGTGTTTTGGCGTATTTGGTCATGCCTACCCCCCCCCGCTCAGTGTCGGGACTGGTCTGGGTAATCGGCCGCTCATTTGCGGCCCAGGACGCGTTTTTAGAGTTGTGGGCTGGGTTTAGGTGGTTCTTGCCGTCTTCCGTGTTACTTTTCTTTGCGTTTCCGTGTTCACTTTTCGCTTTTCCATGCTTCTCCCCCCCGTGCGGGCAGCATGGCGATGACTTTCATTGACGATTTCTTCCTGCCCTTTAAGGCTAGGTCTTTCCTTTATTTTTTTACGTACTTTGCCGGCTTCGTTGCCTCGCCATTCAGAGGCGCGGGAGTGGGTTTTGAGGAGCCGCATCTTCGACCCATGTTCTAGTTCGTGGAATCGGGGTTTCCATCAATTTCCCACAATTCTGCATATACGGCTCATCAGAGTGGGCTAGTGTTATGATACTGCTTTGCATGAGGTTGAAAGCCCGGTAATTACCTGGGTTCAGGCACTGGGAACGTATTTGTAGTACTTTGAAGGCGTATCTTAGATGGAAAACCAGGGGTTATCCAGAGACGCACG
Source organism: Macrocystis pyrifera (assembly GCA_031763025.1). Taxonomy (NCBI): domain Eukaryota; class Phaeophyceae; order Laminariales; family Laminariaceae; genus Macrocystis; species Macrocystis pyrifera. The sequence continues at coordinate 4,430,643 of JASSKH010000009.1, read as the reverse complement.
AGCTTGGTCTCAGTCTCCGCGTGCACGAAAGGAATAAAACTGCTCTTCTTCTATCTCTAAGCAAGCAACACACGTGAGTACCAACGAGTACCGACTTAATGGGCAGACCTGTCCAGGGATACAAAGTGTGCCGCATGCTTGATCTTAACACTGACCAGTTTAGAAGCTATAAATATTAGTAGTATTCACCGGCCCAGTCTGTAAAATATACGTACGATACAAATGTATAGGTATTATATTGATTTCACTCAATCAATCCAAATACGAAAAACAGCCTTGACATGCTCACAAAACAGCAGATATCGATATAGATACTACGATAATAGTAAGATAATCGGTATTTACAGCAGTAGTGTTGATGGGGGGGCGCCTCTCCCATAGATACCGATTTCTTAGATCGTCGATATCTCGGACTGCCAGTACTCAACACTGATTCGGAATTTTAACTTGTATGATTGACAGGTGATAGGTGTCGCAATGACTGCCGTCTGTTGTGCTTACCGCAGTGAAAGTTTTTTTTACTGTTTTTAACTGCTGTGAGGGAAATCATCCAAACCAGGTGCAAAAATTATATATCTGAAAAGAAAAAAAAACTCCAGTTCGAAGGTAAGAAATCTCATCGAAAAGGAGATTCCCAACTTTTCTTCCTTGCAGAAAAATCGGCTGTTCTCTGTAAAGCTTACTATTAAAATTACTATAAATACAACGCTTTGGAGAAAACGGTTGGCTCAGCCTTTTTCCAGACAAGGAGAACAGGCCCCAAAGATTGATTGATTGGATCTGATTGGGGCTATAGGGTCAGGGTTGAAGCGTGCGTCCACCAATTTCTCCGAAATGGTTGACACGCCCTGTAGTACGAAACGAATGAGTAGGTTGAGCAAACTGGGAGGAAGGATATATGCTTTCGGGGTGTTTTTGACTTGAAATTGCGTAGCGCAGTCTGCACTTGCTTTGGAATCGTCGTCCGCAGTTGAGAAATTTCCTGGTTCGATGCAAACGCGGCGCAGCGGCGTCTATGGCCAGTTTTGCCCCGTTTTGGCTGCGGTTTGGGGTCTAGGTTAGGGTTAGGGTTAAGGTTAGGGTTAGGGTCAGGGGTTGGGTTGGGTCTTCGCCCGTACCATGATCCCCACAGGAACCAAAATACCTGAACAGACTACCAACCTAAAGATCCTTTCTCCCAGATTGTAAGGGGACCTCAGACGAATAGAGACCCTGAAGCCTTCATGATATAACCCTCAGCCGAAAAGATGCAATCACCATTCCTTGGATAGCGTTATTCCTTTTTCGTCTCGGACACAATGCACCTTGACCAATGACCATTTTCTCGAAGAAGCGGCAACCTCTCCTACTACATACACCCCAGTTTATCTCTCGGTTGGGAATGCTGAGCCCTATGCCCGATATAAGGAAGGCACGTACCGGGGGGGAGAAGGAACGACGCATGTGCCCTCGGTTTGTCCAGATCAGATCGCCGAGGGTAAAACCTCCCACGAAAGTGAAAGCGATGATTTAAAAAACACACACAGCAGCAGCAATGCTTGTGAGAACTCGTACGTACTTGACCTCAGTGAGACTTTGATTCCCTCAGGTGCGTAGCGCGCGAAATATTCCCGTCATGGTGACGTACGCAACACACAGAGTGCACAGGTGGCCACTGTGGTACCTTGAGAGCGTACTCTGGTTGTCCCTGGTTGACCTGAGAAACAAGCACCTTGAGTTGGGGGAATCCGTGCAAAAGAGAAAACGACACACCTCACCCCCAGGGGTCGGAATGGACAACTACCGTTGAAACCGTTGTGATCACGTGATGAAATAAGAAGCTTTTTTTTTGTCATTTTTTCACTGTTTTTCACTTGATTCTAGTAATCCGCCCCCCCCCCCCGACTACGGCCATGCATGAGATCGAGTACATCTCTCCTATCGAGTACACCCCCCCCCCGCCCTTGTGTAGCAAAAAAAAAAGTACATGTAACGGTTCACGTTTTTTTTCCGGGCGCCGGGCGCCCTTGCCTTGAGCCACGAATCCCAAGGTCGGTCATTGGCCAACGTAAGCGTTCACAACTTCCCCGGATTGTCCAATGTACGGGTTACAATTTGCTCAGGTTGCGAGATTATTGTTCCGGTTGAAGTATGGTACTTGACAGCATAGTTGAAAAAATCGAAATCAAACCGAGAAACAAAGCACAAAATGATAAACGACAACAACAAAGCAAAAACACAAGATCCGGAAAAAAAAATAACACGAAATTGGAACAAACCTCAAAGTAGTCGGAAAAAATGACAGGTACACGAAAAAAGTGAACAGAGAAACTATTAATAATTGGAGAAGACAACATGGTACCATGTATACACCCACAACAACAACAATCAACTCGCAGATCATCATTGTACGATGGTCGGTAGTGTGTTGTTTTATTCTGTATGTGAACCTTTTCTGGTCTCACTCGGTGTTTTGCATCGCACAAAAACGACACCATATTATTGATATGCGAGCACATACGTACATGCTCTTTACGCCAAAACCAACCAAAACCTACATAAAAAAGTACCACCGCAGTCCCGATTTGGGGACAAACCAGTCTAATTCCAAGTGATTTGTCCCCAAAACGGGACTGCGGTACTAAAAGGGTTAAGCAAAAAAAATGAAACTTCGACACATGCCACGTTCGGGGAAAAAGAACGAGCTGTACCTGGTATTCTGCGCTAAACAAAAAATTGCCAAAAATAAAACTGCAAGTATATTGTTTGGTCAAAAATTGCGACCGACACAAAATCACCATTATTACTACTATATGCAAACATTCATTATGATTGTAGATGCCTGATAGACGGCAATTTCCGGTGCTGTAGCCAACTGCACTCATTATTGTCAAGTCCATGCCCCTCTTCCCCATCCCTTCTTTTCAAACATGCCAACGATGATTCAGGGTCATTCTTATCGGAGAGCTTTTTATCCGGAATTTCCATATTTTTTTCGCGCAATCTTTCAGCCTTCCAGATGTTCCTGTTTTTTTTTTTTCCACATGTGTGAAATTTAACTTTCTTCCTGTTTTTTCTTGCTTCTTCAGGAGAATCTCACGAATAATGGCAGAGCGCCTCGGTATGTACGTATGTTGACACATATTATTTCCGAATATTTCCAAGCTTTCGAGATTCTAGCCAAAAAAATCTCACTTTTTTTCCAGAATTTCCATATTTTTTTAGCGCAATTTTCAGTCTTCCGGATTTCCTGAATTTTTTTCTAAAAAAAAAAAAAATAAGTGAACTTTAAATTTCCTGACTTTTCCTTCTTCTTGAGAATTTCACGAATAATATATAGTGACAGAACGCCTCCTCCGTGTTTCAGGGAAAAAAAAAAAAAAACTCAAACAAACGTTGTGGAAGAACATCCACAAACCTAACGACAACGAACGTCAAACGATATTTTACGCAAAATTCACGACAGGACGTCTCACAATCGAGGTGTGTTAAGATATGGTCTACCGGACCACTTCGGACAAACTTGGACGCAGCGACCTGGAGGCATCCCAGTTGCGCTCTGCGCCGGCCGCTGGATCTACCTGCTTCTGGGCCAGATGAGAGAGAGAGTATTTGAGATTGTTTTTTCCGCCCATTCCAGACGTCGCGCAAGCGTCATGCTAAGTGTAAATCGTTGCGGTATACGTCGTTGACGTCGCCGCAACGTGCTGCTACGGGGGGTCCATAGTTAACAGGACCAAATACTGTTAGTAAAAATACCTAAATATATAGGTTTTTATGTACGCCATAGGTCCTGTTAACTATGGACCCCCGTAATAGGAAGTAAGGTCGGTCGGTCGTGGTTTCGCCAACCTGTATACGCACACAGCTTTTTAGTATAGCATGAAACGACACTCACTTCAGAAACAAGAACGCCAAGCAGGTATATGCCCGTTTTTCGCAGACGGGGACGATAGGCATCCATCCCCTACTGCTATGAAACTTTTACCAAATCCCCTGCAGCTCGGTTGTTGAGGTCGCGGATCTTGGCAGCAGCTCTCACTCAGATCTCACAATCGGCCATTTTGCGATACGAGCTTTTTGGCACGTTCTCCTTCTTCCTCGACAGCTGCAACGTGCATCCACCTATCGATTAGCCCTGATTGCTTCCAACTGGTTCGGCACCTGTTCGAGGAAGGTGGTCCACGGTCCACGCCGGCCCACACACGTATCAGTACGTACTATTTATACTCCCTGCTGTGCATCACCTTCCTATTTTTTCGTGTTGTTGTTGTTGTTGTTTTCTTCACATTTTAAACCGTTCTTTCTACCCACCGACATCCAGCACAACCAGCGTCCGTGCAGATTCTTCAACCCTAGAGAGATACAAGTTCTGTGGTCACAAAGCTACGCCACAGAAATACCACGTGTTGTTGTTGTTGCAATTGCTGATGATGGTGATGGTTGGAAACTAAAATTATACACCCGCTCCGGACATCGGCCGCCAAGTCTAAGCCCGGCCCGCCGCCGTCATCGCGCTCCCAGGAACATCCGAGTCGCCTCGGCCCATCCGTACGCATCAGCCGGTCTCTCGGTTTTCATCTGACGCCAACTACAGGAGGAGAGGGCAATCGCAAGGGAAATTGGTGGGGTCCTATACAGCAGTGAGTGGGTCCTGGTGGGCACTTTTGCGATAATACGGCATCAACAAAGAGGCTGAGAAGCGCAGTTAGGAGTGAGTCGTAGGTGTGCATCGACTTTGTAGTCCGTGTAGAACAACACGTACAATCGGTTTATTAGTACTGAGCCCTGGTTCAGTGTGTACTCCCAATACTAGAGAGAGGTACGTATACCCACTGCATGGCCCTGCGGATTTGATATTTTCAGGTACATGATACCAAGTAAATTGCCTGTCCCGGGGTGATCATAAAAAAAAGTAAGGCCCTCCGGGTTTAATACTTTCAGGAAGATGAGACCACAGGTAAATCGCCTGTCCTGAGGTGATCTTAGACTTGAAGTAGGTATACAAATATACCGCTATACAATACTGCTGTGCTGTGTGAGGGAGCTGCGAGGGTTGCCAGTGTATTGACCACCACTCACTGCTGTGTGTTGTATGGCCCACAAAACAAAACCTCATACTCGTAGTGCCGCGGAAAAGCTTATCAAAATGCGCGGCGCCGAGACAGGGCGCGCGAAACAGAAGAAGATAGAAGGGAGGGCGGGGGGGGAAGGGGACTGTGAGTACGATGGATAAAGCCGCATCGACCACTACTACCACTACTGATGCCTCGGTCGGGCCCTGTGGATCCCTCTGGTCCCTTCATGATGACTACTTGTTCGTCCGGGGTTTGTTCGTTACCCTCACTGTAGTAGTCAACCTGCTGTGAAGGAGTTACCTACTAAGCTATAGGAAGGGGTAAAAGATCCCTTTGACGTCGTCCAGGTCACGGGTTCGACCTCCTTACTTAGAACGTTTCTTGCGCAGAAACGCCTGCCTGCGCGTGCCTAAACACATCTCTCTGGTTCCCCAGGTAATAGAATCAATCGAAGCGGGTAGGTCAGCGTATACAGACGTACACGGTTCCGACGCCCCAAACATCCCGCCGTTCAGAGGGGGGGGAGAGTGTTATAATGATTACCCTGGGCTGGGTAATCAATCGATCTTTTATCCCTCCCTATAGCTCAGTAGGTCACACCATCATTATTTGACGTCGTCCAGGTCACGGGTTCGAACGTCGCTTCGAACGATTCTTTTACAAAAACGCTTGCGCGTGCCTCAAAACACACACACACACACACACATCTCCCTGGTTCCCTAGGTAATGAAACGAAGCGGGTAGGTCAGCGTACAGGCGTGTACGGTTCCGACGCCCTATACATCCCGCCGTTTAGAGGGGGGAGGGTTACCTTGGGCTGGGTAATCGATCGGGCTTTTACCCCTATAGCTCAGTAGGTAACACCTTCACACTACTACCGTCCTAATTTTCAACTTTTCGTTTGAAACATGGCTCAAAGTCAAGGTGCCAGTCAGTGTGGTTTATGTAGCTCTACTCTCCTAGTGAATGAACCTAACTCGCGTAAAAGCGTGCCTCCGGCAGGGTGGCAGCAGCGGGGCCCTCTGCGGGCACCTCCGGCGGGGCCCCCTCACCATCCGGGAGGAGGCGGCGGTCGCGGTTTCGCCGCGATCAGTTTCGGCTTCGCCAACGCAGGGCACAGTTCGGGCCCACTATACTGATATCTCGCTGATTGATGCACTACTACTGCTGCCGGAGCTATCAGGAAGGTCCAGCCCCACCTCGGGTTTTCGGTTTTTGAGTATTATTATAATAACAATAATTTTACATTTTTAATACACATACGAATGCCCGTGTACGACGAACTACAACGTTGAAATTCATTCATGCTGCACATGGTTGACGACCACATTGATTGGTCGTAATCACATTATTGTTATTGCAAAGTACTCAAGCGACCACCGAGTCACGATCACAGCACCAGGGCTGAGGTAATATAAAGTTTTCAAAGCGTGGTCGTATTACATACTTAGTACTACAGTAAAACCAAGTTGGAGTCCCAACCCGTGGCCAAAAAGCAATTCACCATAGTACTCGTATGTGTTTTTTGCATCGGATGTCGAACGAGAATCAAGATTGATACGATACCGATAAACCGAAAAAAAAAAAACTAAGAAAGTATGTTTTGATATTTGAAAACATGGAAGCTTTTTTTGTTCAGTACAACCTGAATGAAAATCGATACATCAACAATGTCGATATCTAGTACTTCGTAGCAAATCCGGCGCTTTCATCGCGAAATTTCGTTTCTCGTGAATACACACGAAACAAACTCTGCATCTATTTGCTCGTGAACAATTAAAGAATTGTGGTCCAGTTAGGTTCATTCTTATCGGAGAGCATTTCTTTCCACAAAATCCAAACTTTGGATCGATATACAGTAGTTGCTACTGCTTGCTGCTGTAGTACTTAGTAGTGTTTATAGTAGTGCTACGAGTACTCGCAGTACAGCAGTGTTGGATATTTTTACTTATGGCTGGGCACTGGCACAGTATGTATTGCCAGCAGTAATCTACTGATCGACCCGGCCGGCATATTCGCCAGCCAGTGGTACATCAATATTACGGGGGGCATATTAAATAGGACCCAATCTTGTTAGTAAAAATAGGTAAAATATATATTTTTTGTGTGTACCGTAGGTCCTATTTACTATGGTCCCCCGTAATAGTTGTTTTCATCCTACAGTACGTACGTCCAAGAAACACGCTTTAGTTTAGAGCGGAACCCACCAAAATGAGTTTCGGGGGGAAGGGGGAAGATCTTCACATGATCGCCACACGTTGCATCTCTATAGCAACTCGTGCAACATTCTATCATGCCATGCGAATTCGACACAAGGGTTCCGCTAAAGATGAAAGTGCGGACCGAGACGAAAATGATGCAGGCAGTCGTGAGAGCACGCTGGATACAACAGCGCCCAAAGAACCTCGAAACTCCCGTAGAAACAACGGTCAAGGTCAGGGAAGAGGATATCACGGAAATGACTCCACCTCTAGCTCCACGAAAAGTAATAACCGCAACGACGATCATACGTCGAAAGCAAACTCGTCTGATGGCAGCAATCACATTTATTCTGGCTGAGGAGGACATGAGCGTGGCCGAATGACGGCAAGAACGCCACGGCGGATGCAGTTACTGCAATACCTCCACTGAGCACGGCTGGCATGATTGCCCCGTTCGCCCATCGCACAAGCAAAGTGACGAGTTACACCCAGCATGCTAATACTGCGCGGGTCGGTGGTGCCGTAGAAGAAAAAAATGCTTGGTGCCCCCAGGAAGATATCGCATTCCCGGCGGTGATGGAAATTGAATCCAGCAAGCCCCCCTGTGATACAGCAGCAGCAGTGCTCGTCAATACATCAGCTTCACACCATATGGTGCCCGCCAAGTATCGGCTTTGCGAACAATCGGCCAACAAGATCGACTGCAGCGTACGTGTGATAAGGATCGTGCGACCTCTCTAGCGCAACATCGAAGGGTACTCTTGCATTTCTTGTACGGAATGACCCAGGTGAGTTGGTACCGATCCATCTGGAAGTGCTAACTGTTCTCGGTCTAGGAGCGAGTGCGTTCTCGGTCGGAGCGCTCCACGAGAAAGGTTAGCAGTTCGATCTTCTGTCTGATCCTCCGGTGCTACGTGACGATATAAACGCGATGTTACTCATTTCAACGAAAGTTCCACGGATGTTCGTCCTCCGTACATTACTGGACGAACAAGAGGAACCACAACACACATCTCAAACAGTGGTGGACACGGGCACGTGGCACCGAAGGACGAGTCCCTGCCGCCCTCGCGCTTTTGAAACAGTCAGCAGAGGAGCTTACGGCAGGGTAAAGTTATATCGACAGGTTCGGGGCCGCAACACCCTGTGAACTTGGGTGTAATCATTATTACTCGCAAACGCATTAGACGGTGGACCTCGGAGCCGCGACGTGCGTTGTAGGTATGGGAATAGAACGTAACTTTATCGCAAGAGCATTATTTTGAAACAGAAAATGATCACCGAGACGGCGCAAGAAACGTATCGGATCACTGATATATGCGCTACAAAAACACCCGCTGAAGTGAGACCCGTTCGGATTGAGGAAGACCCAGTTTGGTCAGCAGATGACATTACGTTATTTACGTCTGCCAGAGCATATCTTTCTTCTCGTGAAAAGTGCACAATGATGGAGTTGATTGACAGCGAAGATGAGCCCCCCCCCCCCCCCCCCCCCCGCTTTTTCCACACCAGGTACCTCGCCAAAAGGCTTTCATGGAACTCATATGATCAAGGTTGATGGGGGGTCCAACTGCTGACATTTCGTACAGTTACTGGTATTAATAGCTGTTGTTGATGGTACTAATTTTTGTTTTAAATATCGAGAGGGCAGTCCTACTGCACTCATTATGGAGAGTAGGATCACGTGAACAGGTGTGAAACAGTTATTGAGATGACACGTCAGGATAGTTGTAGTGCAAGATCGAATCAACAGGATATTGAGTCAGTAGTGTATGGCATGGCGCTTTGCTTGGGTATGAAACAGTCAGGACAGGCAGCTTCGACGCGCCTTTTCTGCGAGGTGATAACTCTCTCTGTTTTTACGCCACCCGAACCTCTACTCAGCGCTAGTCACTGCATGCCCTTCTGCAGCCGCGCCGTCGCTGCTTCATGCTCTACTGATGTAGTACCGACAGACAGTCCCGTGAGAACGGCATGATTTTTGTTCGTTTTGTTTGCCGTTTTTTTTTCCTTTTGGACTCACGCGTTCGACCTTAAATTATTAATAGTTTAAAAGTAACTCATAACCAACCGGCAGTAAGTACGATGTGCTTGCTGCTGTCTATTGCAACTCACCGGCGCGATCAGCGATTATCTGCCACGTGTATTTACTGTGTTGTAGTAATGAACCTACCTGCTCAACATGCAGGTAGTATGACGTGGCGAGGACTCCTCGAACGGGGAGTTGCTCTCCCGGCGTAGCCCCAACCAGCAAGTGTGACCCTCTTGTATTGTCTCTTGTAGCGTGTTGTTTTTTTGTGTGTTTGGGGTGCCCACGCTTTTTGTGCGGGTTTCGAAATGGTAATGACGACGATGATGTTTTTTGGTGTTTTTTTTTCTTAAGCTCGAGGCGAAGAAACCCCAATGTTTATTTTTATTTTCGCGCCGTGACTTTTTTTTATTGCGTTCAGCTAGCTACTAGCTACCTGGACAGTGAAAGGCGCGTTCTTGCTCACTTGCTTGTGTCGCGACGGTCAGGCATAAGTATACACGTATACGAAGTGCATCTGTGCGGCTTTAGCAACTGCAGTGTGCACCTCCAACAACCCTTTTTTTTCGTGTGATACGTACTCGTACTCGGTACGTTCGTACCCTGTAAGTTGGAGGTGTCCGTCTCCTATCAACGGCCCTGACAGTTGCTATCGGATTCGATATAGTCAAGCTACGACTGTACACAGTATAAGGCAGCCGCAGTGAGCTTTATAATTTTATTTTCGGCTATGAAATGTAGTCGACACATGCGCAGCTTTCGTGAGAGGCGAGGCACTAAGTAGATTCCCTTCTATCCATAGATGAGCGTGAGCCGGGATCGCGGTTGTACCATTTCGGAGGTCCGCAAAGAGGACTACAACAGTATGATAGCAAAGTGAATAGCGATTTTTTTTTAATAATGGGTGGGGTCCTCCCCCTCTTTCATATGAGCATTGATGTGTGAAGGTGCGGCGATTCAATGGATTTCTAGGACGCAGAAGACTTCCACACTCTCCACGAGTGAAGCAGAGTACGTTGCGATGTGTGGTGATCCCATTCACCAAGCAGCCAAGTAGAGAGCAGAGGGGCTGTTCGGAATGCTCACGTACTTGGTGTATGGATTCATGTGTAACGGTATTTGGGAATTCCACACAGGAAATATGCGTGTTTCTATCCGCCGCTTTCTCCCTTCTTCTTCTTGTAGCTGTGTGTACTTCATGTTCTCCCCCTTTCTTCCTTGTCTTGTGTTTTCTGAGCGATAATATATATATACCCTGGAGGGGCTTCTACGAACTGACTCAGGCTTGGCCTATCATATCAGTGAGTGCATCGAACAACGCCCTGCGACAGTAGTGCTTGCTGCTGCTGTGCCTCTGTGCTGCTTGCTGGCAGGCTGGCTTGCTGCTATTATGCTGGTTGCGTGCCCGCATCCCTCGACCACACCGGGAAGTTTTACCTGACCTCCTCGTGAGGGGGGTGAAAGGCCATAACGTAATGTGACAATGTCCCGAGTTCGGGCGCCGCCGACATCACGCTCCCGAGCCCCGGCGACCTCGACCACCCTAGCGTTTGGGATCATTTTCGAATGTAGGACATCCTGGTTGAGCAACTGTTGGCCAACTTTTTTTTTTTTTAATCATCACTCTTACTTTCCGGCCTAACTCGTATAGAAGGTTTTTACCCTCAACGATCTTCAGGACAAGCCGTGGTCACAGGTGTCGTCTCTTCTCCCCCCCGGCACGTGCCTTTATTTTATTTGTCGCGCATAAGGTTCAGCGCTTCCACTGCTCGTCGATTTTCATCGAACGAATGTAGCTAACTCACGCTCTCGAGCTTTCCGCTAATCATTTTTTTCATGTAAGAAAAAGTCCCTACGAGCATGCACTCGGTGAGACTCGAACCCACGAATTTGATCTTGATAGGCACGCGGACCACCTACCAAGCCACCGGGGACGCACAGTAATAAAGAACACCTATTTTCTCTTGTTTGGGCGTCAAGATCGTACTTACTGTAGATGTGTGTTTATCCGTGCTGCTGCTGTGCCATAAGCCTTGTTTTCCGTCGATTGGGCGACCTCCCGCCCCCTATTGGGAAGCCGTGAGCGTGCTGGCCCGCTAACCGCTCGCGCGTCGACTCGACGGAACGTGCATATTGATGATGATGATCTCACATTACCTTACTTCCCTGAAATCCTGTATGTGGGCACAAAAACAGGCTGTACACAATAACTGCATCTCGATGGGATAAAACAAAACTGCAATAGTACGAAGTAGTGCGCACTGCAGCATCAATCCAGTCCGTCAGGGAAACGGTACTAATGACCTGTGGTATACCATCTCTTATATGACTTGCAACCAAACAACACCAGGAACATGTCCATGGTAACATACGTATACACTCGAAAACACATACGTGAAGGAAAGAGAAAAAAGCAAAGCAAGAAGAGAGAAAAGAAAGAAGAAAGCAAGGAAAAAAAATAGTATACTATATCGATCTTATATCACTTGCAACCTAATAACACCGGGAACCTATCCGTGGTAACATATGTATACACTCGAAAACACGTACGTGAAGGAAAGAGAAAAAAGAAAAACAAGAAAAGCGAAAAGAAAGAAGAAAGCAAGGGAAAAAATAGTATGCTATATCGATCTTGCGTTGTGCTCGTGCTGCCATGTGCGCTGTTGGGACGAGCTTCGCCTATGCCGGTGAGTTGTACTTAGCTGCGCATCTGCTCTGGGGTTTCTGTTGTACCGAAAGGGTGAACAGCCCATCAAAAACAGCTCTTCTGTGGGATTGGTGCTGCTTCGATCCATGCTGAAGTGGCAGAATATGGCCCTCTGCTCCTGCGGTCTGTTTTGTGGTGTGAGCCTTGCGCGTGTCCGTCACTCTCTCAGTGAGCGGCGAAAGAGGGTGATCCCGCCTTCTGCTCGTACAAAGGCTGCTGCTTTGAATCTTCAGTAACCTCGGTACTTTCCCGACTAGCAGCGAACAAGAGTAGCATGGCCTTCCCTGTGCACAAAGCCGAGTTGTCGCTATACCGATAGGTTGAACTCTTCCTACTACGGTGGTATTAACCCGTTGTTCGATGCCCCCTCCTCCTGATCTATCTCTGCCGCATGAGCTGCCGCTGCTGTGGTACTCTGTCATCTGGGGTGTTATGCCTTGCTCTCCATGCTTATGTGAGCGCTGTTGGGGCGATGCCACGCCCTACCGGTCGATAAACTGCGCCTGGTTGTTCTTGTGTGGAGTTTCAGTAGTACCGAAAGGGTGGGCGACCTCTCTTGACGTTTTAGTCTTCCGTGGAATATTTACTGTCTTGGTGCGTGCGGAAGTGGCTTTATTTCCTCTTGCTTGCGGCATGCTCGGTACTGCCTCGCATCGCGCACGAACGGGTTATATGACCATCTTCTCCCACGACACCTGCTGTGCTGGTCCCGTCAGCGAAGAAATGGGGTAAGATGCTCTGAGCAGAGGTCCTCTGCTCGGACTGCAGGGTGAATATGTCCTTTTTCTGTGATAGCGCCGTCTTCCTCACAATATATGAGTCGTTTGTTCGTGTGCTGTGATCTGCCTTGCTGTGATCTGCCACAGAGGCGACTTCTGAACTGTCCCGAAATGTTCGCTGTGATGTGAAGTGTGCGACCCATAGGGCTCTGTCTACACGCGAGGCAAAAGCTGTCTACAGCACGGTTGTGAAGGCACGAAGTGCTACGGTAGCTTTGGTTGCTTGGCCTGATACACGTATTATGTGTTACGGACTGCGTATGTCGTTTCTCACCGCTGCGCAGGAACAACAGGTTTCACGAAGTAGAATATGGATGGAAAATGCGGCTGTTCCAGCGTGCGAGGAAACGGCGGGAGCTGTTGAAGCAATGCAACAAACTAAACGCCAAAAAAGCCCACCTCTAAAGCAAGCGCAATGCCACGGTAGTGGTGGCTTTTTCGCCGAGCTCACTTGCGGAGCTCAACATATCTCCCGGAAGATATCTTCGGAGAGAACGTATTCACACAAGCCGACAAACACACGCTTATGTATCTGGTAGCACGTCCTAATCCTAATAAATACAAAAAATACGATTCAGAGTATAAAGGATCGTAATAACCGGTGGTCGCTCACTAGAAGAGCTCAACCAATCAGAACCAGATTCCCCTACCGCGAGATGAGTCTCACGAAAAGCCAAGCTATCGCCACCGTCGAAACCTGCGGAACCTGTGGTACAAGTGCGACCTTGCGAGGAACGATTGCACGAAACCACATGTTCCATTCTCCCTCGACGAAGGGAGGGGGTGAGATCAGCTGAACTAAAAACAAAGTACAGGTGCGTATGGGCCACGAAAAAAGGTAGAAGCGCAGAGGTGGCTACAGGTCCAGCCACGAAACCAGACACGGCTGCAAAACCTACCGCACCTTCATCGAAAACTGACGAGCCAATCTGACAGGAGAGGAGGCTTTGTCCTCCGAGTTGGAAACCAAGTCGGAACCGAAGGCAGCACCAAACATCTAGCATGTACCAATGTTTTCCAGGTCAATGCTTCAACATGAGGCAGCTTCACCTCGACTGCTGTGTCGAAACGGTATTGTTATACTGCTGAGATGATACTGTAGTACTATTAATACTTGATAGTCCCATGTCATGCCATGTGACGACCGACCCCGCCAGCGCTCTGATTCCCATTGAGGTGATCACGCCGGAATAGCATGAACCTAGGGACGGAGCCCTGCCAACACAGGCTATATCTGGAAACGTGACAACCATGTTTGTATTGCTTGTAGTTTAGCTGATTTTCTCAGCCTCCTGTTACTGGATACCACAGTAAATAGGACCTACCGTACAAACAAAAACCTACATGTTTTCCTATTTTTACTAACAATATCTGGTCCTATTTACTATGGTCCCCCGTAATATCACCTGAAAGGCGTGGTGAGCGGGAAATATTTGATATAGTGCACGCCAATCTCGTGCCGGGTATGCCTGGGGAAGCATCGCGACGGGGTCGACAATGCCGCTAAGTATATAGGAAAGGCTCAAGAACACATCATCCACTCGCCGACGATTGCGTGCATGCGTGTAGTAGGACGCCCGTAAACAATGGTATTGGCACGTACCCCATCTTGTCTGAGGCCGACATCGCGGCTGTCTGCTTGCTTGGCATTGTTTTCGTTTTCGTCCCAAACGTGTTTGGTTTCCGTCGTAACTAAAGTGCCATTATTGCATGGAATGACACGCGTGTCTCACTGCCTCGGGGCCCAGGTAAATGCTTGTCTCAAGATGGATCTGGCTCATAGTCTATCCACATGGTTTGGAAGCCACAGATTGCCTGGTGGGATGCTTGGTGCAGGGAATACATCCTTTCGACGACGACGAACTAGCTGTATGGGATGACCGCGGCAAGTGTGACTCTGAAACTGTCGGCTGCGAAGTGAGCGCGATAAACCACCCCATGACAGGATATCAGGGCGCACTATGGGTTTCAACGCTTGGGGTTGACGGATCGAGCGGCTGCACGTGTAATATTTGCGATCCATACCCCTGGGATGATACGACGAGCTACATGTCAGAACAGAAGTCACTATGGTCTCGCATTCACTGCTACCTCGCGGCGTCTGAAGCATCTGGGTACGACGTCAGCCCGTGCGTGGCGACTATCGTGGACACGGGTACGCTGCCTTGTGTGGACGATGCGTACGAGGCTCCTACTCTGGACCAGTTTGAATGCGATGAGAATGGCATCATAGACCTAACAACTTCTGACTCATGGGTGGTGTGCAATTGGGATGGAGACCCCCGCGGGGCGCAAGAACTATTTTCTGGTGCTTCTGCATCGTCCTCGACTGCTGGAACCAGTGATGTCGTCAACCCCAATTCCTGCCTGGTGGGGTGCTTACTTCAAGATATAAACCCTTTCGGCGAAGACGAGCTAGCCGTATGGGAAAACCGGGGCACGTGCGACCCTGAAACGCTCGGCTGCGAAGTGAGCACGATAAACTACCCCATGACAGGATATCAGGGCGCTTTGTGGGCCTCGAGCTCGGGTGTTGATGGATCGTCCGACTGCACGTGTAGTATTTGCGATCCATACCCGTGGGATGATACGACGAGCTACATGTCTGAACTGAACTCACTGTGGTCTCGTATCCATTGCTACCTCGTGGCTTCTGAAGCATCCGGGTACGACGTCAGCCCGTGCGTGGCGGCTATCGTGGACACGGGCACGCTGCCTTGTGTGGACGAGGTGTACAAGGCGCCTACTGTAGACCAGTTTGAATGCGAGGAGAACGGTATCATAGACCTAACAACATCTGAATCATGGGAGGTGTGTAATTGGGCCGGGGAACATCGATCGACGGACGAGCTATACGACGTCACTCTGACGCGATCACCCCTACCGAGCCCAACTACCGCACCTACACCCTTGAACATTCGCGATGTCACTCCCCAGCCAGGCACCATCAGCATCACTTCCCCTGACCCTACACCGACGGCGCCCTCGTTGACCCCTCTGTCGAGCACCAACAGTCCCCAGCCAGGCATTTCCACCACCGCTCCCCCGGACCCAACGCCGATGCCGTCGACAAATTCTTTGCCCAGAACAGATGGCTCAACATCGCCAGTTGAACTCGAAGGAGGAACGATGTCATGCGCTGTTGGGAGCACGTGCCCGGATGACTTTTGCTGCCATCCTGACACCAACATTTGCGGCCGGAGTGAGTTACTACTGCAGCAATAATAGTGAAGGATGAAGTAAAAACTGAACACGGTCCACCGACTGGTTGTTTTCGCCGCGTCTTGTGTGCCGGACAATGAACCGCTCCAAGGGGTGATTGCCTACGTCGTCTGCATGAAACTTCCGCGTGTCAAGTTACCAACTCACTGACATGACCACTTTCCCATGCTTGACGTGCTGCTCTTCTTGCTTCGTAGAGTATACATTCTGCCAACCGCGCGAGTTTTTGGATGGGCCCAGATGCTGCTCCGGAGTGAATGGTGATCCCTCCGCGTCAAACGTGTGCTCCGAAGGTAAACGACTTGCGCGAAAATATTCGGTAGTACGACAGGACGCCATGCAAGAGAAAATCGCGCAAGATAGAAAAAAAAATATCTCGTCGGACGTCCGCGGTTCTCACGGGTGCTGAACATACAGGTACACATCGGTGATGCCTCCCCGTTGCTCTGCCGCCTTCTTGTTCGCGCCCGCCTCGTTCCCCACAACATGTTAATGGCGATATACAACGTGGCGTGAAGACTCTATCTGCGACAAGCCGAGTGGTATGACGAATATCGAAGTGATTGCTCTTTGGGTTGGTCTTGTTTCTGGCTTCATGGGCATCGTGGGTATCTCCCTTCGGAAGTGGAAAAGGGGTTCTAGCTGAAACCGACTACCGCAGACGGTCGAGAGAAACCCCGCTTGGTGTTTTTACGTCGGGGAGAACGAGACAATGCGTCATCGCAGGCTACGCCGCCAGCGGTTTAATTTTTTAATCGGTGCAGACTACTAAAAAGAGGAAAACAGTACGCAGGTATCTTGAGTCGGAGAAAATAGCCCTGAGCCCTCACGCGTGAAACAGAGAATAGCTATCGCATTATCGGGCGTGCTCATGCTTTTGGGTGGATGAATCGATGCTTGCGTGATATGGGGGGCGAAGCAGGAGACGCGAGCGGGTTTGCAGCGAACATGAGTTTGATCAGGCGCCGCCGGCAGGCTGCGCTGAGCTAAGGGTCTATTTATTCCCTTCGTTGTGCGGCTGCTGCGATGGCCTTCCCTTGGGGTTCGTGAATTATCGTCTCCGAAACAGTGGTCCACGCACAATCCTAATCCGCATAGGCTGCTTCGATGGTGCTGGCAAAGCGTGAACTCGCCACGTCGAGCTGGACAAACTCCTCGTATTGAAGTTGATGTACAACGAAAACGTAGCGATTACGGTTCTTTCAGGGCAACGTGGTAACCAAATCTAGTGACGGAACAGGGTGGGACAGATGTTGCGGTTTGCCGGGCGGAGGGGGTGGGCAGGGAAAGATGGGATGGTGGCGTAATTTCAGCGACAGAATTATTGACGGGAAAGTATGGCGCGACAAGGTGGCAAAATGCATATTGGCAGGATGGTAATTTCCGGCGGGACATATTTCATTGGTGGTTAAGGGACAGTCACTCACGGCGAGCAATGTCCGGTGGCAAAATAATTTCGCTGGCGGGAAGACCTGGTCATTTGACATTTCATCGACGGGAAGAGAGAGACAAAGCTTGATGGCGGACAATGTATTAGTGCCGAGAATGGGATGGAAACAGAGCCGGGGCTAGCACGTCTTGACGAGACGACAAGGGACTCCGGGAGAAGCAGATAGATTTTCACGGCGGGTATACAGTCCCGTCGCGGGTTTACCGCCCTCCCCGTCAATTTTCCACGATTTGTTTTGGTTGATTTTAAGGTATAGGTATGTAGGTCGTCGCTGCGTTCGTCTC
This sequence comes from Macrocystis pyrifera, assembly GCA_031763025.1. NCBI lineage: Eukaryota > Phaeophyceae > Laminariales > Laminariaceae > Macrocystis > Macrocystis pyrifera. The sequence continues at coordinate 4,412,914 of JASSKH010000009.1, read as the reverse complement.
AGTCCAATGTTCTGGGTCCCAGAACAGTTGTTGCTGATGTTTGGTACGTTTTTATACCAACCAGCGGCGAAAAAGATTGATAGACCAACCGTTGGGAAATCATTTATGAATGTATCCAGTATTTTTTTTTTCGCGTGCTTTGTTTCTTCTTCGTGAAACAAAATGGGCATTGAGTTTTATGACCTCAAGGTGTGGGGGGCGGAGGGTCAACGTACGGGAAAACAGGTTGTGTTGTGTTGCAATACTGCCTTTGCCTTTGCGTCAGTGCAGGGATATAGATGTGGGCTGCTTGGAGATGAAATGCTGCCTTGTGCGCCGCGTGGAAGCGTTCTCGTTGCAGTGCCCCGTGTAAGCTTTGTGGCGCCTTTGTCAAACACCGTCCGATGGCGGATGGACGTGCTTTTCGTTTGCCAGTTGATACTCGTGCAAAATATTCTTCCATTCGGCGGATGCTAAATGCCGCCGTTGGATACTCTACATTACAATAGGTGCGGTTTTGAATGTCAGTGGTAACGTTGAATTCACAGCACTGCTTGTATAGATTCTTCTACCAGGTACTACAGAGTGGGTCGCAGGTGAAGTTTGCTTGGTTCTACTCTTTGGAGAGGCATCTGTTTTGTAGGCTAGCTCCTCATCCCGTCTAACGGATGCCGCCAGTGAACGGCATGTGCACGCAGATTTACGTTGCCTTTCACTTCAGCAACAACACAATATCGACGTTGCCGGTGCTGGACAGAACATGGGCAGCGAATCCGCGAGCCAAGCCCCTTCTGGCTGGTTAGGGAGAACAAAAGTATACCTTTTTATTTTTTTAACGGGGGGGCGAAGATTTACACGAAGGGTGATTTCGCAAAGGGTGGCGAATCGCCACGCGCGTCATCCATTCATATAGAAAAACAAATAAACATGGATGGGGAGTTTCGACTTGCAACTGGCCCGTAAGTCAGACGTTGCAAAACGTACTGGTGCGCTTGTATGATAGGGGAATACTGTAGATCTACAGTAAAATTGTATGACAGTCCTCGAAGAAGGGAAGACGCATACGGAATCGACAGACAACGAGACACAGACCTGTGACTGCGACATCAAGGAAAAGTTCAGAAGCGTCAAGAAGACTGTTTCGATTGGTTCCGAGGTAGGATTGACCTCCTTTTCGTTGACGTGTTTGGCCACTCCGGCGAGTGGCTTTGTACCCCTCGCTCAATGTAGGACTTGAAAAAAACGCTGTTGGCGCGACGTAACAAACAATCTCATCGCAATGCATACCGGTACTATCGCAAAGCCGAAAGCACACGTAGCACAGGTACCACATTAAAATTGCAACTAAATAGGGTAGGCACTCGGTCGAGTTACTCTGATCGACTCGAAAAACAGGACGAAAAATATTGACCCCCTCCCCACGGTGGCCTTGCTCCAACCATTTTACAATTTTAGCCAAGATGAGTTGTGGTATAAACGCCTGATAGAGATAGAAGGAGTGGTGGTTCCAGGTTTCGAGCTCGACGGCACTTCAAATAAGCGGTCGACACAGGTGTCTACCCTTCTCCACCCCCTCGGTAAGTTCAGTGGTTGTTTTGCCTTGTGAGTCCGGCATTCAACGCTATGGCTTGTAGACGTTCATGGAACTGCGTGCTTGGTCACGACCTCACGCTTTCCGGCACTGGAAGACGACAACGTTTCAATAATTGTCCTTTTTTCCTGCAATCGAAACCCGAACCCGCAACGTCCACCTGTAAGGGCAGCAGTGCATGTACCATTTCCCCACAGTGCCCCATCGTGGACAATACCGGTATGCGTTACGTTCAGGTGGTGGCTGTCTGCTTGTGCGGACATGCGTTCTGTGCTATTGGTGCAACTTCTCCATGGTGCCAGCGTCTTTTCTATGCATCGAGTAAAACGCATATCTGGGTCCCCGTGCCCAGGCTCACGCTTGCACCAACACGGATATTGCTCTGGGTCCATCCACGTGCCGCGGAGGTCGCGGATGGTCTGGTGGGGTACCCGGTTCAGGGAATTGATCATTTATGTGATGGTGACAGCGTAGCAGGTTGGGACGACCGCGGCGCGTGCGACGATACAACCATCGGATGTGAAAACCAACGCACGTAGCTATCCATCAGTACCTTCAGGACGCGCTGTCGGCTTCAATGTCGGGCACCGGTGGATCGGGTAGCTGCATGTACGATATTTGCGAGCCGTATCCCTACGGCGGTACAACAGATTGCGTGTCAGACGAGACAGCGTTGTGAAATCTGATTCGATGCCACGTTGCAGAGTCTGAAGCGGACGGGTGCAACGTCAGCCGTGCGTGGCGGTCATCTTGAACACGGGCACGCTCGCATCCGTAGGAGACGCGTACGAAACACCTACCGTGCCTCAATTTCAAGTCCGAGGAAAATGGCATGCTGCAACATATTTTGTACCTAGACAATTATAGAGGCGTGCGATTGGTATGGGACTGTTCGTGAGGCGAAAGCGATGTTTACTGCCACGTTTGGATCGTCTTCGACCTCTGCGGGCACATCCACCCGTCTAGTGGCTTGCTTGGTACAGTTAATTGGCCTTTTTGAGGACGTTGACCGAGGCATTTGGGACAGCCGCGGCGCGTGCGATGCTACCATGATCGGCTGCGAGGTGAGCGCGATTGTCCATCCTTCGTATTCATTCCTATGCGCTTTGTTGGGATTTCGAATTCGGGTACGGACGGGCCGAGCGGATGCACGTGCAGTGTTTGCGACCCGTTGCTACGCGGAGACATCACAGAATACATGCCCGACGAGTCGCTGAAGTCTCGAATCCAATGCTTTCTTGCGGCATCTGGGTCGTCTGGGTACGGCATCAGCCCGAGCATGGCGGTCATCCTGGAAACAAGAACGCTGCCATGTGTAGACGATGTTTACGAGGCACCAACCATGGGTCTACTTGCATGCGAAACACAACACCATCAGCGGCCTAGATGCCTCACCTTCGTTGAGCAGTGCGCTTCGGCCGCCCCCCCTGTGTAGTTTGTTCCCGGTTCTACGAATTCCTTCTCCGCTCATCTTCGCCCCTCCTGATGGGTGATGAGTATCGGCCCTTCCTTGCACCCCAGGTGCCCACACATCCTCTACTCCGTGCGATCTACGCACTCTCAAGCTTGCTTCCTGGTTCAGTGCCCGCCGTGCAGCTCCCGGCCCACCGCGCCCCCGCCCCCCCCCGTTCCCTCCACTCTTATCGCGAGCCTTCCCTCCCGTAGTAGACTTTGAGCTGAACGCCCGCCCGTGCCCATCCCCCTTCCCGAATATCGTATATGCCCTACATGCCAACAGGGCCCCTGCATTATTTTACTCGCGTGACTGAACCTTAACATATAAACCCATCTCAAGATAAGGGTTACACGTATGACTTAAAATTTGCTGAGACCGGACAAGCTCCTCAAGTGAGCAAACTACGGTTTATAGGATGATGATGTTACCTAGTGTATAGTGTATTTGTTTGCGGTCTATTAAGCGCATAGAAATGTTGGTCGGATTGCACGAACAAACTTGCTTGCTTTGACGTCATGTTTCGGGGTGAGATGTTGATCTACAGTAGCTCCTCATGCGTGAGGAGCTCAGAAAAATAAGACACCACCCCTTTAAGGCACAGCCCCCACCTTGGCATTGCTCTATTCTGTATCAAGTACTGTCGTTAGCTCCGCCTTCTCGACGTCGCGTGGGTGAGCGTGCTAGTGATACGGCACAGCCCCCATTTCACCTTCTACTCCCAGTGCCGCTTGCCGTTCCCATCCTCAGTGCCCTGCCAGCTCGCCACCCCCGCTTGAGGTCCATCGCCCAACTGGTCTATGGAAAAATAGCGCACGTACGGCTTTTGTCTCCAATATCTCTACCGTCGAAAGGGAATCGGAAGGTGGCTGGAATATAGTCGTCGCTCACTGTTTTTTCTGCGGAGATTCGGCCGCCTGTGCCTTCCTCCGCCCATTGCCTCTGAATCGTGCAGCTAGGCGGTCCCACGCAGTACTGCTGCTGCCGTATATACAGTACCACCGACATCAGTGTATTCAGGGTGTATTCAGGTTCCGTGTCCGATTACCTTAATTTTGTTGAAAGTTATAGACGAACACCTCAACTATATCGCTCTCCACAATCAAGATTCCACCCCCGCCCCGCCGTTTTTATTAGAGTTGTGTGTCTTTCGAATTGGTGCGCCAATCGTGTGTGTCTATTTCTGACTCGGGGGGCAACAAGTCCCTTCTCGAACACGCCTACCGCAGATATGTCATGTTCCTCACGCCACAGCTGAAAAAGGTTGTGTCGTTCCCTCCGAGAACCTCCGATCGGCCCTGCTACATACGGTCGCGGAAAAGCCGAGTCTCCCCAACCGGCTCTCTCCCATTTGGGCTCGTCCATCACCGAAAATCATCCTACAGCAGTGACTGTAAGTTTTTTTGCCTCAAGCAGACCCTTAGCCCGGCTTCTTGTGTGGAGACCCGTTCGAGCTATTTTGTGGGGTTATTTTCCCACAATATTTATGCAACATGCCGGTGTCATTCGAGTTCATACCTGGTATGCATGCATCCGATCCACCTTCCCTCCTTTCCTCTCTGGAGTTCTCGCTCTGACACAAAACGCCCTACAGCCAGGAGCGGCGTACCACCCACAAACCCGGAGCGAATTCAGCGTGTTTTTCCATGGGGTCCCACCTTGCCTCGATGCAGCAACCACCTCCCACACCGCGCTGGGAGCGCTTTGTCATTTATCCCCAGACTGCTACCAGACCTGCAGTGTGGCGAGGCACTAACGGCGCCGTCGGTGGAAAAAAACGAGTGAAACAACAGCAATTGTTCCCGCAGGTAGAGCATCGGCACCACTACCCCCGCCGGGACCCCCAGCCGTATTAGCTCGTCCTCCCGCGTTCGAACTATCGTAGCGCACTGCCTGATAAATGCCGGCCCCCCTCTGCGACCGCGGAAGCGCACCTCGGGCATACCTTCCGCTCACCCACTACTACGTAAACACCGCGCAAGTCACGCCCGCTTGAACAGAGACCAGGATCCCCTCTGGTCGAGTATATGCAGCCCGTGTACCACACCGCCGCCAGTCGCGAGTTGTTCGCCGAATCACGCCATCAGAAAATATCGTCAGGGAGAAGACGCATTCGGAGAACCCGGGCGGCCGCCACTTCCCCAAAAATGGAGTAGTATAAATTTTACCGTTCCAATCACATACTTTCCGGAACACAGGGCGGCCAGACGGTGCAGACACACGTGTTTTCGCTTCCAGCTTCTGCGTGACCCTGCTAGAGTGCGCCTATAGACCTCGTCCCACTGCGTAGTGATGAGGATTCTCGGGAGCTCGACGCCTGCACCTGCGCTTGGAAAACGTTGAACTCCAGAAGTAATACACGTAATCGTGCCTGTGCTTTACTGTCTTCCGCCGATTAAGGCGAAGAGCATCAACGCGTCTACTGTTAGTAGTTCCTGGTACCTCGCCACCCTCAGGACTATCATTCGGGGAATAGGAAACGAACCTCGTCAATCTTCGGAATGTACTCCAAGAACAGAATCCTATCGAGTGCGTGCGCTCAGACAAGACGGCAACTGACCGACGGGTGTGCTGCTGTAAACACGATCAAAAAACAACACATCCGGGTGTCGCCGGGTATTGATGAATCTTGCATGCTGTTCCGTGATGAGTCGCCCTCATCCGAGCCACTTCATTTCGCTGCCCCCATGTCGAAACGTGAATTGCTATATCAAACTCTAATAACAGCCCAAAGTCAGACAACTCCAGCCGGGTTTCCCAGAGGCAAAAATTCGATTGTGACAGGGGAGGGGGTGCTCGTGCCATGCATGGCCGTGGGGGGGGGGGGGGGATGGGGGGGTAGGAGAGATGTACTCGATTTCATGCATGGTCGTAGTCGTATGACCATAGACCCTCGCATCCCTACAATGCCGGGACGGAGCATGTCGGGCGTTCACCGACCAGGCAAACATTGCTTACACCTAACGCGAAGCGCCGTAAGGTCTTCGGCGAGTCCCATGAAGGGTGAGCTACATCCCACTAAGAACCGCTGGTGAGGCGGACTTGGATATGGATGACAGCTTCGATGAGTTAATTTATTTTCCGATGCAGCCACTTCCAGAGACGGCAATGGGTTTACTACGTTACTGCCTCATGGTGGGTACCTTACCATAAACACTACGTGATACGATCATTCCCCTTGTGTGGACTAAAGGCTTTTCACCTCGCACAAAAGATCCAACTCGACCACCAGCTGTATCAGACCGCCTATAAAAAAAAAGAAAGCGGTACCCTGGTTGTTTAGCTCACGTAATGAGCGGCATGTTTTACAGTGTCGTTGCCAGCTTATGTATAGTACGGGGGGGGCTACCGGGCCACGGAGAGACCTGCTACGGAAAAGATGCACCTAAAATCGAAATTCGACAAAAATTGAGCCCTTAACCCGAAGAGCAATAGGATTATGACATAATTGCAAAATTCGGTAGCGCCTCAGTCGAGGACGCCCCCCCCCCCCCCCCCCCCCCCCCGTCAGTCAGTCAGAAATGCTTTAATACTTCGGGGGTCAAAAGTTCTACTTACCCCTATCGAGCTTGCCTTCTAGGGGTGAGATGCAAGTTTCTGTGGGGCTCCTTTCTCGCTTGAGGAGCTCTGTATACCTCACCCACAAGCGATTTTTTATGCACATGCAGCCTTAACCCTTCAAGGACAGCAGCGCCGTTTTGAGGGACAAAATACTTAGAACTTGAGTGGTCTGTGCCCGAAACGAGACTTCAGCTTGCCCTGGGAGGGTTTAACCCGATGAACAACTCCATGGCCTAGGCACACAACCATCGTGCCAACATTAACGGATAGGGCATGCCTTATCGGGGACGTCCTCAGTTGAGGGGGTGTGTTTTTTATGAATCAGTCAGAAATGGTTTTCGAGTCGAACCTTGTACGTACCTCAGCTCCCTATCACAGCGCGCCTCCGGGTTTCAAAACAAGTGGAGGCGGAAGCTGTCGGGTGCCAACCTGGCCGTTGCACACAAAAGTAGCTGTCCGCCGGACCGAAAACCCACCGCGCCTCAGCCAAAAACTGCCGTCATCAACACAGTACCCCACCAAGAACCATCGGGGGGGGGCGGGGGGGGGGGGGGGCGTTTCACGTCTCCGCCCCGTCTAGGCGGGGACCAACGTAACCCGACGGCGTGCCACACATGTTGTGATTTGCGAGGAGATGGCTTCACGGCATCACATGCCGTGTTCCCTGATAACTTTATATTGTGCTGCGGTGGAAGGGGCTAGTGTGAGCATTTTATCAGCGCTGAACCGAGCAGGGGCGAAATCTTCCCGGCCGTTACGTCGCCTAGCCCGCTGTTGCCGGTCGACCGAATCTACATCGCTGGAGACCAAAATTGGAACGCAGATTCCCGCGAATTCTCTACTGGCACTCGCCGGAACACGTCCTTGTCATCGTTTGTGCCCCCTGCGATGCGCACGCCCCCCGAGAATATTTGCCGCAGATACGTAATCCGCCAAAAGAATGCCGCGCAGTGCGTGGCCGACGTCACCCGTTGGAGCCGGCGGCGAAATGTTGTCGCCGTTGGGCCCCTGTCATATTGACGGGTCGCTAAAGGGCGTCCAAACGTGAACCAGGGACCAAGTCGTGATGGGTGTGATGCACGCCCAATGTCGAAACACGCAGTCCCCCGTGCGTGTGCGCAGCGGTATCGAAAACCGATAAAATGAAGGAAAAAAAAAAACTCGACCGAGCGTAACGTCATATCACAGCTCTCGTTTGTAATTACATTCACGCACGAGGTGCCACTATGTATATTGCGAGGGACCATAGTAAATAGGACCTACGGTACACACAAAAATCTATATGTTTCCCAAGTTTTAATAACAATATTTGGTCCTATTTACTACCGTATGGCCCCCCGTAATAGTTAGATTTGAGCATCGTTCATTGAAGTGAGATTCCCCCTGCCTGCGAAAAGACACCAGAGCCACGGTGCGCGGCGATGTGGACAAGTTTTGTTTTACTTCAAAGAACCAACTTCGCGCAAGCATCCGGACCAAACTTGTGGAATCACGAGGGGTTCAAGCAAATTCCCCCAAAGCACGCGCTCACCCTCGATGGTGCGGATAAATTGAGCACCGTTGGCTTAGAGAAACGGCAGCAGCTCACGTGCCACACGCTGAATGGCTCGGGTATCAGCTGTCTAGTGTGTATCGATCACGTTCGACAGGGACCGCGACGCCTCCTCACACCCGCTTAACTTTGAGAGATACGGTAACGTGAGGCGTGGATGAAACTTCCATAAAGCCTTCTACGAACCTATATTCTTATGCCTACGATCGAATCGTTACACGACACTCACTTGAATTTCCTCGTTGCCATCGATCCGGGCTTCGTGAGCCGCGCATTCCTCTCCCCAGCATCGCCCCGTCTGCTCCCACAGGTTCGACTCCGCCAAGTGGCCGATCATCTGCGACGCACGCAGGGAAATGGTCACCCACACCTCCACGCCTATACCCCTGAACTCAGCAGGAGCCCGGGGCCAGCATCGCTGCGCACCCGGCTAGATAGGTGGACTCGCAGAGGCACACACAGGTAGTAAAAGATGGAGTGATGTTGTTTGATGAGATCCCAGCAGGTGTGTCCATGTCGTACGCGCGGCTACCTATCAGTAGGAAATCCGCTAGGATATCCTAGGATGGTCCAGACGCCAAATATCTATCGCTAGGGGCATAGACAGTGTTCGAACCTGCACATGACACGCAGGCAGCTTCGCCCCTCGCCTCGCGATGGAACCATATCCGTCGGACGAAATCGGTGCTGCCTGCACCCAGCCACAGCCGCAACAGGGAAGCTTAGCCGCTGCCATCGCTTCATCTGAGCAGATGTTTGTAGGATCTACACGCTGAATGCTCACCACAGTATTCAACACGCGTGCATCTCCTGTACTTGTCTCGCGACGCAAGCATGTCCTCGAGGTGGACATCAATTCTGCCTACGCCCAACGACTTAAGGCTTAAAGTGGTGTCCAAAACTACAATAAGAAACACGGGGGCGTACTCAGGATGTCACCTGACGGACACAGACACAAGCTTAGATGAATCGACCTCTACCATCGCCTCGACGGCACGGTTGTTGATAAGACCCACGCCCAAACGTTTTTTTTTTTTACCGCATTCAACCCGTGTCAACGTTTCTGTCTGCATTTCGCGACAAAGAACAGTCGCTGCCTGCGTCCACGCGTAAGGTGTCTTCGGGAGAAAAAATCGAAATAGTCTGCGCCCAATGATTTAACCTGCTGACGGAGGTGACCAATGGCAAGTGTTTCCGTCGCTTCCGTCCAACAGCTAGGGTCTAAACAAGGGTGTTCCTGCTAAAAAACTATGTGACTCCAGAAAAAGCTCACGTGACTCACCTGGTGTTGACAAAGCAGGCATCAACCCCGTGAGCAATTCTCCCTAGTAGCCCACGCTCGGTTTGCCCAGTGCGGTCGAATAGTCCTGAGCACCTGGCGCCTCCTGCCGCTTGACCACCACCCTCCATAAGCGAGGTGTATCTCGTAGTCGTCTTGTAATCCGTGATGAGACCTCCATCACAGTGTCTGCTCGATGATGCGCACGGCAATACGTTGACAAGGCGCCTCCGCCTCTCCATCGATACGTGTGGTGCCAGCTATATGCTCGCCCGGGACGCCGCTCCGCATAGGCGCAATCATTTATTGTGCTGCGTAGCCCGTTCGCCGTCATAGAGGTGTCAACTCAGTCCCCCGTTCCGTTCGGAAACAAAATAAAAAAACACTTGGAGAGTGAAAAAATAGAAGGAACATCACGTGGGTTTCAGGAATCAAGAATCGGGAGAAGAAAAATTGTGACTGGCCAGACACGACTCTTCACGCGGTTTCCACCATCGCCTGCTTTCTCCACTGCACACCATCTTTAGAAACGTGAAGGCGCACGGTCCTACGCACAAACTCCGCTGCTGTTGCTGCTGAATGTACCACCACGGCAAGATTTTTTGCAGGTTCCCAGGCGGATCAACCCCCAGTTGTCACTTGTGAAGTGCTTTCTAGGAAGTAGCAGAATCTCCCCCGTTGCATCACTCGCGTGCGCTGATCGCTTGATCACAAGGGTAAAGAGATCTTGATTACAGGTCCGAACAGGGAGCTTGGCTATGCCTCGCCCTGACCCCTGCCTCCTACATACGAACTAGGTCTCCCAAGGTGAATGTCATCTGTTCCAGTCTTCCTTATCCCGGACCTTCACGGGACTTCCAGGGCAATGCCATAGCGCCATCCTGCCCTGTTGAATGTATTCAGATATGTGAAAGATTTGAGATGAAACAGGGTTCACCAACTACAAGTAGATCATGAGCGAAAGATGGCGGTCGTCATAGAACCTACCTGCGGGGCTATCAAGTCCTAGGAAATGAAGCCGTCAACAGCAAGGAGAGAAGACTACTACCCATATGGGAAGTGAAACAATGCCATACACCCCGGCTACCGCCGTATCCTCAGCAGGCGGGGGGCGGAGGGCGGAGCGAAAACACATATTCCATAAAAAGATGGAACGAAACCCTGATACAACATTGCGCCGCACAACGAGCAGTCAGGTCACTCAATGCGCCCCTAACGACGCAATGGAGGGTGGAGGGTGGGGGTCGGCGGAACCGACGACCCGTTCGCGCGTGGGCCCAACAGCAGTGATAGGCGATAACACTGAGACATTACGTGGTAGTGGTGGCTGTAAGGTTGGCCACGAAACCTGAAACCGCGGCAACGCCTACCGTACCGTCAACCAACAAGCACGCTCCGTATACTCGTATACATATGAAAAGGGTGTGATAATCGGAGATTCTACAAGTAGGCCGTCGCTTGCCCGGGGTCGAAAACGAAGCTGGAAGCGAAACGAAAACGAAAACGCATACGCACCAAAATACACCAAACATATTAATACGATCGACTATTATGGGAAATGTTGTGTTCAGGCTCCAGGGAACGATTTCTAGGTCCAATACACCCGTTTTACTCGGTTGAACGTTTAAACCCACCGCTACACCAGTCAAGATCCACGCTGTAGAATTCCGAGAGCTTTTTGGAATAATTGTTCGTTTTTGCAGGGCCCTAGCTTGTTGTTTGGCGCAACAAACCTCAGCTCGGTCAAAACCTTATAGATAAACATCAAGCAAGAACCAAAGCAAAGCCAAATTCAGGACTAAGGCCTTTTAGGCAAGCGAAACGTTTTTCTTTGATTGAAAACGTATGTGTTTATAGTACTTTAGAAATCGCTTTTGGCCCCAAAAGACGAGACAATCGGGTCGGCTCTTCTTGGAACGAGTCCAATTAGGTGCGCTGACAAGTTCTCAGATTCTCGAAGTTCGTAGTTGCAAAAAAATCAACCTACAGCAGTAGCTCCTTTTTCAAGTTTCTCGCCGCAAAAGGGCAGTTGAACAAACGGTGGGCTCCAGTTGCTCAGTGTTTTCGGCAAGAGAGTTGAACAATGTGCTATCCAATAGCCCGAAGTCTTGCAGACTCCACCCTCGAGAAGCGGGAAACTGCTCTGAGTACCTCGCCGGGAAAAGCTGGACTCGTTGCAAGAATAGCCTGCCCGATGTCCTCGCTTTTCGGGGCAAAATCTACATCCGAACGAAAACAACCTTCTCTGCAACCTCATAAAAACGTCATCACATATAACCGGACCAAGGTAATGACCAAAACCTAAACTAAAACCCATAAACGAGCAAACGATTGAATGAACGAAGCGACAAAACGAACACACGCACGAACGCCTATCGCAGCGACGGTACGAAAACCAGCCAACCACGTCTGAGCCAAGTACAGGTTCGTCTAGGTTGCATTGAATCCCCCGAATGTACGCAGGCGTCATCTGGGGTTTGCAGACACCAAAACCCGTACAGCCTCAGTCGAAGTCGTGTGGTGTGCCGAAAACAACAGGTAGTTTGATAGATTTCGGGAGGATCGAGAACTAGGTAGCATCAAGCGAGACTCTCCTGGCCGGTGTGCGCGCGCTGGGCTTAATGTCAGCAGCACGAAAACGCACTGCTGTGCCTTTATGCCAAAACACGTACTACGTTGGGAAGCTCTGTAGCGCTGTGGTACCGATCCCAGTGGTCCCACGCAACCGCAGTATGTTGCGCCAGTTCGCGTTCGTCAACAATTAGTCTGCTACTCGTCATGTACTGTATAGAGTCTGGTGGTGCTGGTTCGGAATGCCGGTCCAATAAGGCAGTATGCGCCCACGAGGGTGCTGGGAGGCCATTTCTAGTTAACAAGATGGGCGCGAGATTCCGGTCCAATTCGTCTCGTACACGACCGCGGTGGTCCCACCGCTGGCCGCTAACCGACTAATGTATTTAGTTTGATTGATTGATAAGTATCCAACTAAGTCGATATTACGTTAAAAAAAAGTTAATTTAGTGAAAATCTTTCTAAATTTCCAAGGTTCTTCAGGCCGGGGAATTGTTCGACTTCAAGCCGTCGAAAAGGGCTCCGAAACGTCGTTTTGAGCGACGCACCCGATATGGAAAGGCTTTCTTGGTGTTTGGTTTAGTGCGTGCTGCGTCTATCCCGCCGACGGGTATTTAGACATGTTGTTACCTTGGTGGAGGCTAGCAATCAACTTACAGACAGCTACGGAAATGTTACGGTGTACATCCGCACCTGGCACCACCACACTCCCACGGTGCCTCGTCGTCCGTACCCGAGCCCCTCACCCCCGGGCGGTAGTTTCCACCTTTGTTACGTTGCCTCACGAGCAGCAGCTACTCGCGCTTCACCTGGTCCGCAGAAACGACTCTTCAGCAGCGACTGGTTATTATAGTAGTACCTCATCGATACGCTGCCCCAGCCTGACATGCATTCTGTCGAAATACCCTTCGTCGCTTCTAGGCCGGAAGTCATTCCCCTCGTTGGCGCCGCCGGCCTTGAGCATGCAGAGCTTCCTTGGAACCACCCCGCCGGATCATGGCGTTTACGCATCTTTTTCTTGCCTGCGGTCTACGAGTATACTCTTCGCAGGTTCCAGGCATCGGTTTGGATGAGCTGGTATCCACAGTTCCGTATTCGAGCGGGCTCCCGTCCATCATATACAATAGATTTCCACGGCTTTCGAAAACACGGGTAGTGTATGCAGAATTATGATATTTCTGCCTGTGCGGGGAGATCCGCCGCCTGTGTTTTCTGTTTTCTTGTCGCTATTGATAGAAATACCCGTGATCGTCATCTTGGCTGCACAGCCGAGTTGGTTGCCGCCGGCACCGCCTCCGCTTCGGTAGTCTTTGAGCTCTCGGTGGATTTAAGGGCATCGCGTGTTCTCCTGCTGCCGCACTAGAACTATCCCAGCTTGTCCCTTCACGGACGAGCGCTGGTCAGGCTCGTGGTCTCTGATCCGGCAGCGTCCGCCCCCTGAGCTGGCCCTTCGGTATCTTCGATGGCTTGGTCTACGCTGCCATCTTCGGACCGCTTTTCCGCTCGGACACATCGCCAAAAGAAGCCGCTACAGGCGCCGCGAAAGCCGCTGGTGATGGCGGTCTCGGCCCCGGCAGGGACCCTCGTCTGTCGTTTCGACGAGTCGGTAGCTCGACATGTGTGTCCGCGCCCACGACAGCCTTCGGCCGTAACTACGGACCCAGACCGTGTGTCGAAACCCGTGTTGAGGTGACTCATTCCGTCCAACCGCGCCAGCACAGGGCCTCCCGTCGCATCCGCTTTTGAAGCTCCCCATTTCCCCCGACACACGCTCTGCCGCTACGACCGACTTAGATGCTCCTGGGCCCGGCTTCACATGGTTTGTTTCGTTCGTTACGCGGCGTGTTACTCGCGCTCCGACCGAGCGTGGGAGCAGCGTGCGGAGCCCGCGCGCGATGCGACGATTCGGTGCAATGTTTTCGGTGCGTCCGCAGGCCCTGCCCACTGATCTCTTAACCGTTTTGGTACTGCACTGTACAGAAAACCAAATCTGACCAAAACTCCAAGCAATTTGTCCCCGATGCGGGAGTGCGATCACTACTTATAATTTGATTGATTTGTCCCCACAACGGGACTTCAATCCTAAAGAAAGGGTCAGGGGGTTAACCTGTTTTCTTTCACATTGGTGCCATCTTCCATGGCCTTCTGAGACTTGTTACAAGGGGACGGCAACGTACTGCTGACGATTACGCCATCTCTGTAGTTCGACAAACGATTCCGCTCCCCCCTCTCCGCTCGCGCCAAATGGGCGGGAAGTGCGGCTTTGCTTTCAAGAGGGGAGTCTGTTCGCACTTACGTCCCGCGCCTTCTCCGTCCGTGAGTCGTGCAGGCTCCTTATGCGTTCGTGGGTCGTGCAGGCGGGTCCCTTGATGGCTTTCCACCACCTTCGCGCAACGCACACCTCCATGCATGGCGTCTACACTCGAGGGCGGCATCGCCGCTATGTGAGATACCAAACCCAGATATTATCTCGGTTTACGGTCCGCTTGCCCACTGTTTTCGATGTCCTTGCCTGCTGGACCCGCAATCGCTACCAACCGGCCCTCTTCGGGACACGCCCCGTCGTAGAGCCTAAATTCGGCTGTTTACTGGCCGTTTTAGACGGCAAGCTGGGAAGTTTGATGTCGCCGCTGGCAAATTTACGACCGAAGGCACAAATCGACTACCTACAGTAGTACCTCTTATAGTCTGTGTATCCTTCTTCGGAGATGCCCGCGCAGCAAACCCCCCGACACTGGCCGACAGGTTTGTTCTAAGCTTTCGCACGCTGTCTGCCAGCTTCTTAGTGGTCGTAACTCGCCCGCCAAAAGTCTCACCAACTCAGCGGCAACGGCGGCGTGGAACGTGTTAAACCACACGATGGTGCCAATTTATGCTGCGGTATTCAAATGATCGGCAAGAGATCTAAAGGGCGCGCAACTTGTTCACGTGCAATTTATCTACAACAAGTCGATCAGCGCTGCCCCCGTGATAGATCCCGACTGTATCCGTCAAGGTTGGCTTCCATGCCCCTCTCTCACAATTCTAGCCTGCGCCGGTGTCGCCGGCCACAAACAATTGTCGCATAACCAGGTCGGACTCGCGACCTCGCAACGGACTACAGCCGTGCTCGTATGGCATCATCTTGCGAGTAGCATGCTGACGCAGTTTCCCGCGTGGACCACCGAAACTCATCCCTCTCTCTGACTCGTTGGGTCATGCTCCCAAATTCGTTGCCGGCAATACTTGGGCGTGGGTATACAATACGGCCTCCCCGATCCACCAAGACGATAAGGCCGGCACGGACGTGAACGCCAAAAACTTGCACAAGACTTGATTGGACAACAATGTTTTCTTGCAGTTTGCCCCTGCTCTTGCGACGAAACACCGGATGCCCCCCCCCCCCCCCGCGTGGCGCTAAACGCCTGAATTCATAGCCCTCCTCGGATGTGACCCCCCCCGCCTATATTATATACCTGGTACATATATATATACATATAGGTTGGGCTGGCGTCGATTGGCGACGGCGCTGTAAAACACGCCTCTCACTGCGTGAGCTAGATAGCCAGGGCACCGCTGTGTGATTTTTTTTTTTTTGGCGGTCACCACGGCTGGCGGTCGAGTTCGATCATTTTTTTGTAGCGAGAACCTTCCCTCGCACAAGGGGGATGATCGTATCACGTAGTGTATATATGGCAAGGCACCCACGAGGCAGTTACATAGTAAAGCCACTGCTGTCTCTGGAGCTGGCCACACCAGAAATTCAAGCTATTCATCGGCGCTGTCATCCATATGCAAGAAAATCCGCCTCAAAAGCTGTTCTTAGTAGGATGCAGCTCACCCTTCACGCGACTCGCCCAACACCTCACGGCGCTTCGAGCTTGGTGCAAGCAATGTCTGCCTGGTCGGTGAAAACCCGACGTGCTCCGTCCCGACATTGTAGGGATGCGAGGGTCTATGGTCATACGACTACGGCTATGCATGATAATCAACCCCCTCCCCCCGCTGGGATGTTGGCCAAGGGGGCAAGAACCTGTGGAAACTCTCATTGGAACGCATCCATGCCAGCTGTCGCGATCCAGCAGCACATCTTGCTGCTGTAATACTACCGTACCAGTAGGTGGGACAACTTGTACCCAAAAAAGGGAGCATGTTGGCTGATCGACGTGGAACACAACTGCTGTATACTCAGCCGAATTGTCGCCGTGATATACAGTACACGATATACACGAACACCTCAGTTCTTGCTGACAAGTGAATCCATAGTCTATCTCCTACCACAGGCACGAGGCCTTTGTTTATCTCCGGCCTCAAAAATCTTTCTTTTGTCAGCCGTTTGGCTTTCAGGTATAAAGCTCGTCGCTCAGACGATGAAAAGTAGCAAACGATTTCCCGCGGGATACAATCCAAAGGTCATCAACGGGAAATTACAAGCGGGTTTCCACACGAGTTCCCTGTGTACTCAGGCTGCGTTGCTCTCCCCTGTCATGGCGGGGAGCAACGAAAACGGACCACACCGGTAATTAACGATGTAACACCCACGACCAAGAATAACAACAGTTGGAGTACCAGGCACAGCAGTACAGCCGTACAGCGATACCAGGTGCCAGAGCCGGGCTCACCTGTCGACTTTTGATAGCTGCACCAGCAGCACGAGGGTGTCGATTCTTGGGGGGGGGTGTAGCCAAGCATCCGACGAGCGGGGGGGGGGGGGCTCTCTTTTGCACTAGCCTAGCCCTAGGCAAGCAAGCACGGGGCACGAATATTGTTTCCCCGGCAGTTCGTTTCTTTTCGTTTTACCTCCCTGGAGACGAGGATTGACTTCTTGCGTATAACGGATCCACACGCACCAACGACCAGTATGCCGTTGACGCCGCGGGGCGGGCATGCGGGGCACTCTGACCCTGAAACGGGAAGACGTGTATAAAATGAAGCTAAGGCCAGGGTGCACAGAACGCAGCGGCCACAGGCGAATTCGCCCGCTCCTTGCTTCGTGGTGCCTTGCATGGATCTGAGCTGAGGGTATTTGCGTAGTTGTCCCCTATATATTATGGCTACCCACGGTGTTGGAACTCCCCTTCATCGCGTCGAACCTTTTTTTCCACCATCTGCAAAGGATGGGCGGCTCTTCGAGCAAGGCAGGATCGGCCGCCGCACGAGCGGTTCGGACGGCTCCCAAGGCCGGAGTAACTGGGAAATCTCCCCACCCTGCTGCGTCACAGCTGAGTGGAGATGACGACCTCCTTTCAAAATTTAAGCCCACGAAAGGCAAGAACTCTTGTCAGAAAATCGTACTCTCATGCACTGCTGTTTTCACTGCAAGTAACGGAGAAACCGCTTGAACAGGAACCGAACTTGGTCTCAGTATCAAAGCTCCCATGGTACTCGAGAAAGTCCCCAGGTATACCTGGTACAGCTCAGCGCTTGGCGTACTCCACACTGGTGTTAGTTTAGGATTCGTTGGTTCGTGCCTTGCGAACTCTCCTTTCTCACACCTCGGACTGGCTTCATTTCTTCTTAGCTGCTGTACGTACTACTGTAGTCGCATCATGCGCCCGGTATCGTGCATAGTTCATACTGCTTCTACCCCTTGTATCTCGGGTGGTGGTGGGGGTGTATTTGAGGCAATCTCTGAGTCATTGATGTTGTGTAACGTACCTTCGCGTCCGCTCTATGTGCTTCCGTGGTGATGCTGCCGTGCCTTATACACAAAGTTGTGGAGATGTCGAGACCTGACGCCCAAGCGGCGGCGAAGAAGATGTACGACCAACAGGTGAGAAGTGAGGAACATCGAAGATATATACCAGGTATGTACACGTACTGTAACAGGTACCAGGTGCACGACAGCAGTAGTTCCGGTCCCTCCATAGTGCCGGTATGATATGCGCCAGCCAAAAATACTGGCCCTATAGAGGGACCGGCACTGTTCAGCACCCTGCCACACTGGTTAATCCCATATGTTCCAAGCGATTTGACAGGCACTATATAGGGCAACCGGCAATATAGAGGGACCCCTACTGGCTGCACCCTCGGGTACTGGTATATCTGGTATGATGCACCAGGTATGTTGTAGGGTTTGAAGAAAGGCGAGCAGTTGAATCATCGAACACTGCGCACAGCGCACACCTTCTTCGTTCTGACTCCCTGGTTCCTTCTGCTTTCAGAAGCGTCGAGACAGATGATATTTTCTTGTGCATTCTATGATACGAGTGGTGCTCTGATGTCTGATTTCGTGCGTAGCGTACGTCCCGGTGCGTAGGGGGCTCATCTGACGCAATCATACGAGAGTACGAGTATGAGATGACGCGGCGGAGCAGAGAGCTACTTTTACGTTTTACCCTGCGGTGCTCTCTGGCTGAGGGACTGCGGGTCGCCTTTGCTGCTCCCAAGGTCCTACATGCCTCCTTGGTTAACAGACAGCCTGTACCAGGTACCTGGTACGAGGTAGCCTATAGCCGACAGAGACCGCGGACCTTCTCATGCTGACAGCGCAGTTCGCAGACCGTTCTAACAGACATGCTCGTATGATACACAGTACGCGACGTGTGTAAAGAACGAAAAAGTTCAGCCTAAATCTTTGACAAGGATATAGAATACGCGCGTTCGGTTTATCACAATACTTGTAAAATTCGGTAAAAATGGAAAATAGACGAGACGTATTACGCAGCTTGCAAAGTTGAGTATCAACTATTTAATCAGTCGAACTCACGGCTGACGTAGTTCAAAATTTATAAAATTGAGGCTGACCTCTTTTTTCATCTACCTGGTTAAGAATTTACAGATTCGAGAGCATCTGTGCTCAGCGAGGAACGCCTCTCTGATCCTGCCAGGCACGAGCTCGGCCAGACAAAAAAGCGGACAAAGCTTTCGACTGTCGTATCTCGTGAACCATTGCAAATTAGGCCTCAGAAGATTGGAAGCACGGACCCTGACACAATGAAAATACATGCAAGTCCAAGCATTTTTTGTCAAATCCGATTTGATCTCGCCGAGGTATCCAAGAAACTCAAAATTACATTTTTTTGCCCCCGACTTTTTTGGCGTAAAATCCGCATGACAGCTCCAAAAATCAGCGTTCCCGATCCAGGTAAACATTGCTGTAGACAGTCCTGGAGACCCAAGGAGACGATCGATACAATTTGCACGGCCCAATTCGTCACCCATCATATACATTGACCGAGCAGTGACGAGAACGGGTGGCTTTACTGCAATGCCCCGCTCCATTTTGCGAGTTTCGATCTGATTTGTAACCTCGTATTTGAACCGCATGTGATAAAAAAACGGAAAACCTGCCCTTTTTTTTTTTTTTCCTTTTTTCTTTCAAACAATTTTACTGTCTCCTTTGTATTTCGGACCATTGCATTGGTCATATCTATCGAACCGAAGCAACACAAGAAAAGGGCAGAGACTTTCCATTTGTTGTTGGATGCATGACCAACACCGTGTCAAAAAACACACCCAAATACGTACCCAAGGTTTTTGCGGGGCATGGCCAACCTTCCGCTCCGGGAGCACCTTGGCTGCCCCAGCTCGTATATAATATATACCTGTAGCCTTTGAGAGCCTATGCTCAACATTGACATGGCAATGAGCCGCGAGCCTTGGCCAACAGAGGAGACGCTTAACTGCTGTCGCGTACGGTACGTGGTACATGGTACATGGTACATGGTGCACGTACGTGGTGATACCGCCCGTGTCGCACACAACGGTTGGGGTAAGAGGCGGACCCGCAACATCTCTGCTGCCGCACGCCTGTGCACGCAGCAGCGTCTGCATAGAAGCGAAGATGGGTATTTGGTACAAGGTAGTATTGCGCCCGCGCAAGGTGCGCGTTGGATGGCCAGATGTTGCTTCCACATGGCCGTTGATTTTCGCTATAAACCACGTGCTTTACACCAATCCGAGTGCACCCAGAGGCATATGCACACAATACCTCGTAACAAATGTGCAACTACCGGGCACCTGGTAAGTACTGACTGACTTCCTGTTGTTGCGCTGGCACGGGCCGTACCGCCCCAACCTCTCACCTACACCACGCCACACCAAGGTTCCAGAGATGAACCCGGACATACTGCGCCAGGCGATGGAGCTAGGACCGGTCGGCAAGGCAGAGCTTGTGCACCAGGCAAGAGGGGGGTGACTTTTCTTTTTTTTCATCATTGTACGTAGGATATTTTGGGCTGTGTATCACAACATCAAGAAAATGGTCATATTAAAAGTAGGAGTAACACGGCGTATGGATAAGAAACGACGTTGCCTATTCTTGCAGATGTGCAGCTTTTAGGTGTAGTTTTGCTCCATGTTCGGAGGCGTTTCGGTAGAGGCGGGGAGGGGCCAGCTGGAGCTTGCCGCCGACCCGTCGCATTCTACAGAGCAAGCGGCATTCAGTACTAATACGAGGAATCGTACTTATCAGAACCGAAATGTGGATAGAAACGAGTGAAGGGATACGTGGTTTTGGGACCCATCGTGGGGTTCTGATTACTACATTAGCCCACCCGCTTCCTCAGTATTACCCGTACTGTAGATTGTGCGGCCTGACTCTGGCGGAGATCTACGCTACTGGTGCGCACGCTGCTGTTGTTGTTGCTGTACATAGTTCATTCCTCTTGTCCTTTCTTCGTGGGGTACGTTGGGCCGGAAGTATGAATAGGGGGCCGCGGGTGACGGTAGGCGGAAGACCCTCCGTACGCATGCCTAGTGAGCACGCAAGAGACACACACACACTCTCGGGTGAGTTTTCCGAGCTGTTTTTTTTTTTTTGTCCAAAACAAGAGGGGCACGCGCATCGAAAGGGGAGGCGTGCTACCACAGGGGACACGCGGCACTCCTACCCCTCTGTCCCGAAACATAGGGCTTATTTGCATGTCAACACCCGATCCAAATGTTCCTCATATTTCGGTTCAGAGCGGTAAATAAATCTCACAGTGAAAAAACCTTCTGTTTTTTTAGCCGTGGTCACAAGGTGTCGACCTTTGTCTTACCCTGTGCATGCCGGCATTCGGGGTATGCATTTTTTTCAGTTTTTTTTTCCAAAATATTTTTGACTGGCCGCGCCCCTTAAGCCCGTATAATATCGTCGGAATGCCATTGCCTATGGTATTGTTTTACCAGATATTTTCGTGGTAGACCTATTCTGCCGTACAGGCTTTGGGATTGCTCATCGGCTTGCACTTTTAGCTTTTGTTTCAAAATCAGCTTTTGTGAGTAAAAGAGGCATAGAGCACCTTAAGGTCATGTGAGGAAGCCTCAGATAAAAATGCACTATATCCCTGAATATAAGGAAAGTTTATAGTGAACATTAGTGGATAAATGTCCCCTATATTTCGGGACAGAGTGGTAGGTATATTTATTGACCCCTACCGTAAGATGCCTCAGTGGTGGCTTTGGAAAGACATACGTTGGGGGGTTTCCATAGACGCGGCATTCTCGGGGCGTTTGCATGCTCCTCCCCGCTGTCGAAAAAAATCAGATTTTTGAAAATTCGTTCGTCCCAAGGACGGAGGAGGGGTGTCTGCTTGTTATCTGGCGTGCTACTCGAACGGTAGTAAATCTGGATCACAACCATTTAACATACATGTGCGCGCAGTGAGATCTTGGTCAGTCGCAAGAAGACAATAAGGCATTTTTCTGCCCTGTCCGCCTATGTAAAAGGCTATAGACTAAACCACAGGGATGGTCTGAGGGTTCTGATAGTTTTGACGCGGGTATTCCTGCTGGTGGCCTCTGAGCACCTGCGGCTAGTGTCTGAACCGATGACATGTGCGGCGAGATGGGCGTAGACAGAGATAAATAGCTCCCATTTTGCCATTTTTTTTAATCTGCAAGTAGTTGCTGTCCGCCCAGGGTGCGTGAAAGCGTGGAAACGGTAGCATCGCCCTGTCGCTGCTGTCGTTGTCCGAGAACCCAATCGCCTACCAACCAGGTGTGTGGTACGGTGCTTGCCTCGCCTGAGGTTGTACGGTACTGGGGGTTCTTTTTTCGCACGACCCTCCCCAAACCGGGCCCTTCAGTCGTGTGAGGAGGCGGTAACGCGCGTCCCCTGCTGAGGCTTTCGCCTTGGGGGCGTGCTTAGTGCGCTGCCTGTAGCTTCTTGAAAAGCGAAATTTCCGAACGATAAGAGACGGGAACAGCAAGGACGTACTGCTTCTCCATTGACCTCGAGAGGGGCATGGCCTTGAGTCGAACCACGCGGGAACGAATCACAGGGCGTCGCTTTGACCAAGGTCGCCTTCCCCACACCCAGACCTCGATCCACCACATACGATTAACACCAACACAACCACCCACCCACCCACTCTAACGTTCCGCCCAGCGAGTGACCACAAACATTGCCCCACCGGGTGCCCCCCATCTCAACCCCTGCCCCCGCCTCCTCCCCCCTGACTTTCTCGCCTTCTCTCTCTCTTCTTCGCTCGTGCCCGGCTTGCTTACACCCGACGTCGTTCTTTTTTTTTGTGGTTTAATACCCATCAGAAACTGGTGCCAGATAAATCGGAGCTAGTGATGAATAAATCCCCCCGCCCGCTGCCGAAGGACAGAACAAGGGCCGTCGCCAAAAGCGGCGAAGTAGACGCGAAGAAAGGCCTACTCACTCAGACCCAACTGCAGGCGCTTCTGGGAAGGTGGGCTTCCCCTACCCCCCCCCCCCCCCCCCGCTTCATTGACGCTGTCATCCATAGGCAAGAAAAATCGCCCCAAAAGCGGTTCTGAGGAGGATGCAACTCACCCTAAATGCAACTCGCCCAGCACCTCACGGCGCTTCGCGCTTGGCGCAAGCAATGTCTGCCTGGTCCGTGAAAACCCGACGTGCTCCGTCCCGGCAGTGTAGGGATGCGAGGGTCTATGGTCATACGACTACGGTCATGCATGGTATGAGTACACCCCCCCCACACACACTGCCCTCTCCCACCCCAGCCCCAGCCCCTCCCAGGCCGTAAGCATGACCCGGCCCGAAATTCAGCGTGCGTCGCCTCAGGGTCACATGAATGGGGGCTCAAAGTCAGAGCGATAGTGCGGGAGGGGCGAAGGGGAGGGGGGGGGGGGGGGCGTACTCATTTGTTGCTCGCCTTGGTCATTTCACCATTGACCATGTATTCCTCTCGAGAGGAGGGGGGGTGGGGGGTGTACTCATTTGTTTCTCGCCTTAGACGTTTGGCCATTGACCATGCATCCCTTTCAAGATGGAGCGGGGGGGGGTCCGATTGCTTTCCATGACTCCGTTCCGTCGAGGGGGTTGAGAATGGTCATTGCTGAAGCTTCGATAGCCTGCCCACGATGAAGGTACCTCGGGTCCTGAATCTCGTCCCGCGATTTAGCGGACAACAACTCAACTCGACCCCCCCCCCCCCCCCACCCCACCTGGCGGATGAAAACCCGACGTGCTCCATCCCGGATCCCGGCATTGTAGAGATGTATGCGAGGGTCTATGGTCACACGATCACGGCTATGAATGACATGAGTACTCCCCCCCCCCCCCCCCCCCCCCCCCCCCCCCCCCCCCCCCCCCCCCTCCCGTTGTTTGTCTTGTTTGTCTTTTTCCAGAGCGGGAGAACCGTCGTCTTCCCAGGAGGAGCTGACAAAGAGCCTGGTTCAAGAGTTTCATGTGTCGGAGGTTCACGCCGCGCTGCTGCTCAAATATTACCGGGTGCCGGATATCCGCTTAGCCGGAGACGTGATGACGGCCCGATGGCGTTGGCCATCCGAAGACCGATCCGCCATAGAGCCGTAGTACGAGTAGACCCAAACAAAAAACGCCGTTTCAATTCAAGAAACCTCGTGAAATATGTGTGAGACGTCAAGCGCGTAAAAGTTGAGGGATTCGATCGGGGCAGACAAGACACCCGAACCTCATACTATGCGCGTCGTATATGCGAGTACATGTAACGTTTCGGAGGTTTACGTCAGGTGAGTGAAGTAGCTGCTCTCGGGCGAAGCCTCCAGTCAGTCGTTCGATCGGACAGACGCCAACCCTCAAATACCTGGTATGTTGCGAGTACGATTTTTTCGTGCGTAGGGCACACCTAGTATGATGGGCTAAGAACGAGAAAATGTATGTGTGAGTCAACTCAAGCATTTGGTGTATGAACCGATCGCACAGACGGGCGGACAGCACATGTTTTCGTTTCGTTGGGAAAACATTCCAGTTGACACCGAGGAACGCGCCAGCAGGCGGGGTGCAGCCAGCAGGCAGGTTGGCACCAGAAGGCTTGCGGTGCAGGTTTGTTATTTTGTGATGCGGCGTGTTTCTTTACAATCTGCAATGATGTGGCTCCAAGGTCGTGGGGCACGTGCAGATGGTGCGGATGGCCAAACACAACACCTCCTATCAAAAGTCGGATGTACATCGACAGACCCCCTAACAAGTCCAAGCCAAGAATTTTTACCTTTTTGTGGCGGTTGGGGGACGGCTCCACCGGTTGTGTTTTCCTACGAATCCATCATGTTTTCCAGAGGTCTTCAAAATCTCACGGATACGGGTTGGGTCGGGTCGGGTCAGGAGGTTTTCAAAATCTCACAGGTCGGCCCAGGTCACCCTGACCCGACCAGACCCGCGAGGTTCGACCGGACCCGCCAACAGCCCTGTTTTTTCAGCGTGATTTCGCGGGGACTGGAAAGACTCACCCGTACGCAAAGCCGCCAGAGACAAACCTCCTTCGGCCAAGAAGTGCACAACTTTCGACCATTGTGCGGTTAGACGACCACGCCTGCGAACCCCTTTATGATACTCGTACAGCGCACGTGTGTATTTCCAACCGGTATGGATTTCCACTCTGTTGGGATAGCCTGGCCTGGAGGGGTGCTGAAGACATTCGGGCTTTTCGGCACTTCGCTGGCCAATCGGGAGGAATTACGGATAAGACAAAAAAAAAAAAAAAAAACTATTTCAAGACTTCCCGTATGGCGAACGAACACACTTCTCGAATGAGATACCACGCTTTCGGTCCGAGCGACCAGCGCACCACGATCGCGACGCATCCTTAATCCTTTTGGTACCGCAGTCCCGTTTTGGGGACAAATCACTTGGAATTAGACTGATTTGTCCCCAAATCGGGACTGCGGTACTAAAGGGGTTAAAAGAAGGTATCATAGGAGGCCCAACCACTACCCATACCGCTGAAGCGTTCCGATGTCAAGAGCAAAAAAAAAAAAAAAAAAACAGGCTGCTCCTACCCCGTGCAAACCTTTCCTCCTGTCCCCTCTGCCCTTTGATCGGTTGTTCCATCGAAAACGGCTCGGTCGGTAGAAAACGTGGAACCAAAAGGGTCGACCACAAGACGGACCCCTAGCCTTTCCCTACGGCCCTATGGCCCTATGCTAAGAGACAAAAAAGAAGCGCGAGAAACCGGGTGTCCCGTGCTGCACACGCTCCCAATGCTGGCGCTCGGGCGGATCTGTGCATTTGTTATTGCCGTGCTTACATGCAGCACGCAGCAAAAAAGACGCCCCATTTGCATAAATACTTCCACACACACGAGTCTCCATCCACCCACCCTCTCTCCTGCCTCCTTATTGGCGTAAGCAGCACGCCTTACACTTTGTTTTCTAAACACCAACTGACAAAGACACCACAAGGCTCCCTCCACTCTTCACTCAACAAACCGCCGCCAACACGCGCGGCGGACTAACTGGCGACGTCAAAATTCAGTACCCTCCCCCGTAACCCCCCCCCCCCCCCCGCCTCTTCCACCACCACCCGAATACCCGCCTCCTCCTCCACCACCACCCGAATACCCCCGCCTCCTCCTCCACCCCCCGAATACCCGCCGCCTCCTCCCCCACCTCTACCTCCCCGCCCCCCACCCCCCTGGTAGCCACCGCCACCACCACCCCTACCCTGGTACCCGCCACCACTACCGCCTCCACGTCCCTGGTAACCCCCGCCGCCGCCCCGACCTCGACCCCTCCCACCCATGCCGCCTGAGCTGCCAGCACCAACCTTGACCAACATGCTCCGCCTGTTAGGGTTGTCCAATATATTGGATGCGGGGGGGGGGGGGGGGGGGGTACTCGATGCATCATACATGGCCGTAGTCGTATGGGTGGGAGGGGGGGGGTAGAGGGGTTTGCACAACTTTGCTGCCGCCTCGGTGTTGGTGTTGGTGTTGGTAGCGGTCGCAGGTAACTCTATTTTAGTTGCTGCGTGAACTTTGTAGGGAGTTCTAGGACCTGCGGCGGACGTGTCCCTACTACCACGGGGGGGCAGCGTAAACAGGACCAAATATTGTCAGTAAAAATAGGTAAATATGTAGGCTTGTGTGCGTACCATGGGTCCTATTTACTATGGTCCCCCGTAATAGCACGGCGAAGGGGAGCTACTGCACGTATACTATGATATAAACACGATACAGCAAGCTTAGCAGCACATGATAGAGTAAGTTTTAGCATGGTAAGTGCTTTTCTCACCCCTGGATCTCGATGCCGTTGAGCGCCATGATAGCCTTTTGTCCGTCTTCAGAAGACCCCATCTAGAGGCGAGGGGGCGAGGCGTTTTTGTCCAGAAAGGGCGGGGGGGGGGGGGAGGGCTTGGTTGGCAAAGACGTACTACTTCCTTGTACACCGCGCACTCAGCAACCTCGATCAATGTTTATCTTCTTACACGACGAGGGAAGATCGCTGTCCTTCCTCAATCTATACGTCCATCCGACCTCGCACTCGTGAAGCCATATACTCGCGCCACCCCGCGCCCAATCATCTTCGACGGGTCTGACACAAAAACACCACATGACCCCGCCTTCAAGTACAGCGCCACCTCTCCCCGTCCCTCCCCCTCTCCCCTGACAAACAGCAAGTCAGCCGTGGCCCGCCCCTTTCAAGGATGCGCGTGATCCGCACAACAACGGATGAACATCGCGGGTCAACGCGGCAATTTTTAACCGCGGCAAACAAAACAAGCGACGACGATACACACCGCGCGAGGGGAAAACAGACTACCTGGTACACGGCAGCTCACCCTGCTAAATAGCAGCGCAGACACGCCACAAGACGCCAGCAGGGGGGTCTGGTTCGACACCCCCTCCAAAACCGAACGCCCCTACCCGCGTATTTACAAGACCGTGCCATTTTTATTTTTTTTTTCAAGAACATCGCAAACCCCGAAAAAAGGGGAGGATGTTTGCGCCCGCACCTTGACAAACCCGTACCCCTTGGAGTCTCCGTAATCGTCCGTCACGAGCGTGGAGCTCATTACCTCGCCAAAGTTGCCGAATATGGCACCCAGGTCCTGCGCATCGCGATACGCAAGGGGGGGGGGGGGGGGGCGGAAGAACGGTTGAACGGACGGAGAGCGGGGGGGGGGAGGAGGGGGGGGCGGGTCATTTCACTCGACGGTGGCTAATTAGGAAAAAGCGAAAGAACAACATAATCACACAATATGCAGATGTCGATTCTCTTCGAAAGACCTACCAGTACATAGAATGAGGAACAAAAAGTGTAGATGTCGATAACACGAAAAAAAAAACAAAAATGAAGATGTCCATACTATTTGTCGGGGATCGTCGGCGGGGGCGGGGGGGATGTAGTCTCATGTCATGCATCAAGCACAGCTGTAGTCGTATGACCATAGACCCTCGCATCCCTGCAATGCCGGGACGGAGCACGTCGGGTTCTCACCGACCAGGCAGACATCGCTTGCACCAAGCGCGAAGCGCCGTGAGGTGTTGGGCTAGTCGCATGAAGGGTGAGCTGCATCCTACTAAGAATCGCTTTAGAGGCGGATTTTCTTGCATATGGATGACAACATCAATGGATTGATCAAATTTCTGGTGTGGCCACTTCCAGAGGCAGCAATGGGTTTGCTATGTAACTGGCTCGTGGGTGCCTCACCATATACACACTACGTGATACGATCATCCCCCTTGTGCGGAGTAAAAGCTCTCCCCGCACAAAAATGATCTAGCTTGACCGCCAGCCGTGGTACCGCCAAAAAAAAAAAGAAGGTAGGTACCCTAGTTGTGTAGCTCATACAGTGAGAGGCGTGTTTTACAGTGCCGTCGCCAACCAACGCCAACCCAATAAAAGAATACCAGGTATATAATATAGGGGGGGGGCGGGGGGGGGGGGGGTACTCGATATCGGGGGGGGGGGAGAGTAATCCTTGAATACCACGGTGATTTATAGTCCTCTTTAAATCCGAGTGGCTCGTCGCGGAAAACGCGGGTGCAGGGCCGCGAGACGTAAGACGCAAAAACAAGGTGACTTCCTACAAGAGCTTCCTGCCTGTCTGTCTGTCTGTCTCTATGTACATTGCCAGTCCGACCGATGGACCGACCAATCCATCTACCGACCGACGAAAAAGAATAATCTTTGCCGACGGAAACGGAGATCAACGACCGTGAGACGTAAGACGCGAAACCATGACGTAATCGTCTCTACAACAAGTATATGTCTGTCTGTCTGCCGCCCTCCCGACCGACCCAATGATCGACCGACCGACCAAGCCATCGACCGACCGAAAGACTAAAATAATGCCCTTCTTCTTGCTGGCGGAAAAGGGGACCGAAGACCGCGAGACGACGCAAAATCAATGCGTGACGGCGTGGCCATCCCGGCAACATCTCTCTCTCGCCTGACCACCTAACCAAACGATCGACGGACCGACCGACCATCCCATCGATCAACCGAACAACCAGCCCCCCAACCGACCGACCAACCCCATCGACCGAAAAACCAACACATGGACCAACCAACCGGTAGACCGACCGGCCAAAGGACTGACCTTCTCGCTGACGGAAAAAGGGATGTTTCCGACAAAAAGCTCGAACCCGGTAGACCTCAAAGCGCCTTCCGCCGCGTCCTTCGCCCGGTCCTCTGACCACTCCTGATGTGGAAGGCGTTCGTATATAACAGCGTGTTTGGTGGTGAACCGATGCGAGGAACGGGATTGGATCGAGGGGAACAATGAAGGCGTTGAAAAAGCATCGCCCGCCAGCTGACTGACTGACTGGCCGACCCTGTCTGTTCTCGACGAAAAGCGTACACAAGAATAAAAGTAAAAAAACTACAATAGCAAACAGCACTAAAAACATCAGTATCACAGCATCATAACCATCGCGCCTGGTACACCAGGCAGCAGCTGTGGTCAACTAACTCGAGGCGGATGTTGAAACCGGACACTGGCCTCCTGGTAACCGCCCCCTACACACACCCACCTCCCGCCACCCCATTGCCTCTCCCCTGCAAGCGCCCCAGAAAAACAAACGCCAATGCAATCGACAACTCCCAGTCAGACAAAAAAAGGCACACTCTGACCTTCATCAAGAAGTTCTCGGTCAGCGTCAGCACGCGTTCCGACGTCTGGAACCACCTGTTGCCGCAAACGGAGCACTCGATGGTGCGTCCCCTGCCCAGCACCTTTCGAGGCGTTTTTTTCGACAGACACGACGGGGGACACGGGGAGGAAGGGTGACTGGCCGATTGAAAAAAAAAAACTATCGTCACACTACTGCCGGAGAAACCGCGTCGTTTTTCCCGCACGCGCCGGCAGCGGAAGGCGGCGCCGGCGATGTCGGCAGGGGTGGAGGCGGAGGCGGAGGCGGAGGCGGGGGCGGGGGCGGGAAGTGGGGTGCGCTTTGCTCTAAACCGCGGGTGCTTCCAACGTGAGATTCGAGAAAATCTCGAGAGTTGCAACAGTTAGTACGTCGCACGACATGAATCTACCGACTGCATATATATATACATATTTATATACGTATAGATATATATATATATATATCCGCGCGCGGTCAGCGTTTACCTCGAACATAAAAGGGAAGCGTTTTTACGTACGAGGAATTTCTTGAGCAGGTGCACCCTTACGGGGGGGGTTCTGGTCACATCGACAAGGGAGGGAGGAAAGGACGACGCCAGAGTGCTTTCAAGAGGGGTGAGGGTTGTCGCCACCTCTGCGTGGACCCGAATTAGGCCCAAGAGCTACAGGAGGCACGAGAGCTACGAGAGACACAAGAGCTGAACGAGGCACGAGAGCTACAAGAGATCCAAGAGAGCCACCAGAGGCACAAGAGACACAGGAGACAGAAGAGCTGCAACAGGCACAAAAGCGGCAAGAGGTACAAGCGGCGGCCACAAGAGCCACAAGAGCTACAAGAGCCACAAGAGCTACAAGAGCCACAAGCGAGCGACAGTAGGTACTCCTATATCCAGCGCCGCGGCATGCCTTGGTGTGGGGCAAGCGGTACCCGACAGAACATGCCGCAGGTCTTCCAGACCGCTCTCCAGTCGCGAGCAGTACGAAAAATGATGGTGCCGAATATACAACACCAATCGACGAAAAAACTTACAGCAACAACAAACAAAACTATCAATACAACAACTGAACAACGACGACGACAACAACAACAACAACAACAACAACAACAACAGCAGCAGCAGGACAACAGCAGCAGGACAACAACAACAGGACAACAGCAGGACAACCAAAGGCACCAGAGCACACCAGCTACCGCCGCTTCGCCTGCTGCTGCTGCTGCTGCTACTGCCACTGCTGTCACGGCCGGTACTGCTGCTGAAGCGGCTGGTACTGCTGCTGATGCTGCTACTGCTACTGCTACGGCTACTACTGCTGCTGCTGCGGACGCCACTACTGCTCCTACTGCTGCTGCTACTGCTGCTGCTGCTGCTGCTGCTTCCCCTAATACCGCTGCTACTACTGCTGCTACTGCTGCTACTGCTGCTACTGCTGCCACCCCTACCCACTGCAAGGAAACAACACAACACAAATCTCGCGAAAGCGCACCTCCAGCTGTATTGGGTAGCAGGCCTGGCACTTCCCACACTTGACGTAATGGTCCCCCGGGCTTCCCAGGAGGCTCGGGTCCTGGTTCGTGGCCGACTCCGCCGACCCCGCCGGGCCCGACGCCCCCGCAGCGTCGGGGAAGTCTACCGAAGCCATCAACAGGGGGGCGGGGGAGGAAGGGGAGGATAATCGTCTGCTACCTTGCGCCGGTACGGCCGCTGGGGGGGATGGGGGGGGGCAGCAGAGGGCGAAAGGGGGGCGAGAGCGAGACGACAGGGCGAGGCGGAAGGGGAGGCAGAAGGGAAGCGAAAGCAAGGCGAAAGGGAGGCGAAAGGGAAGTTGAAAAGGGAGGCGAAAGGGAGGGGAAAGGAAGAAGACAAAACAGGGAGGTGACACCCAGGCGTGATGAAAAAACATACCAGGTACAGCTCTATCCATGCCAACAGCAGCCAGTTCGTGTGGTACATCTATGATACTCCGGTTCGTATAAACCCTCCGCACCCGTTGCATTTACAAAAAATACTGCTGCAGGCGACGAACGTACCCAGGGTACGTACCAGTATTAACTGCAGAGCGTAGTGTAGAGAAATAGTTTGTCCAAAAACGTCTGCAATGCTGACATTTCACTTTTAGGTAGGTCAGTACCTGTTATCACTACGAGTATTACTATAATACTAATAGTGTTAATACGAGTACTACTGCTGTACTAAGGCTGCTGTAGAACTACATGCACAGCCGATGTGTGATGGATCCCGCATGTATTATGGCGAGATACGTAACAAAAGCCGCACGAGTAGAGTCGACGAACTCAAAGGCTTCTCCCTCGATCACCTGCTAAAATAAAACCAGCAATACAGCACGGCAGCCAGCACAGCACAGCAGCAGCTGCAGCAGCAGCCGGTCGCTGGTTGATTTCGCGCGATTTGTTATGATTTTATAAATTTTGAAATACGTCAGCTGTGAGTTCGACTGATTAAATAGTTGATACTCAACTTTGCAAGCTGCGTAATACGCTTTTTTTTATGATTGCAACAACAATAAACATGCGAAACTCGTCAATCGTCACACTCCATGCCAAAAGAAAGCAATGGGCGGACATCAAGTTGGCGACGATGTCCACTTCACAACCTTGTTGCATCTCGCCCAAGCGCCCTACCACATATACGGCAACAACGTTCCAGCTTTCCGTGACAAGCACTCGAGGACTCCTCCATAGGAAGAACCCTACCCTACGAATCCTGCAACAGACGAACATACCTGCGTTGCGAGATGACAGGCCGACGATAGACACCGATGAGGCTGCTGCTGGGCTATCATGAGGACGCGTGAGGGCCGTTCGCAGACCGCCGTGGAAAGCTTCGACCCGAGGGATCACGCCCAGGGTGGCGAGGAACACCAAGGTAATGTAAGCAGCCGCATGTCTAACACGTGCCACGGTCATGTTGGCTTGGTTTTTCGGTGAGTGCGGCGCTGGACTGGCTTGAAGGGGGGGCACGGCGAGGCCTTTTCCCAATATCAACATGCACTTTCCATATATGGAACTCCCCACCAAACCGACAGCCACAATAGCCACACGGACACACTCGGGAACAGCACCCGATGTCGGCTACTACCATGGATTTCGGCGAGCCTTCCGACAATGAGACCGACGCAGGGAATGTAAGAGGAGCACGTCTCTAGGCGTAGGTTATGAGGCACGCTCGAGATATGCAGCATTCGGTCATTCCTCGCCGACTTTGTTTTTCTTGTAGATCGATCTCTCTCCACCGCAAAACGTCCTTCACGACGTATCCTTACAAAAGCACACCCTCTCTGTGCCCTGTCTGTGTGCTGCTATGTACCTGGTATATGTCGACACCACACAGCAGTGGTAGCATCAGCGCACAGCCAGCAAACAAAGTTGTAGAATCCTTCGAGTGAAGCCACGGCAACTTCGTCTGGCGGTGTTTCGCTCTTGTCCTGGTGCGATAGGCCGCGATGAGGCCTTCGCAAAGCTCACGCGCTGTCTGTGCGGATTATACATACACGATGTACGATGAGGGCGTCCACGCGCAGGATCGTGCTATTAATATTAGTACGAGCGATACCATCGCAGGCTAAAGCTTCAACCTCCTTCTGTAGAGCCATAGCAGCACCGTCTTGAATCGAGCAAGATGCTATCAATGACGTGTAACATGTAGCGTATACATACCATACATAAACTAAACCAGTACCGGTGACTACAGCGGCAGTATTACGGGTGACCCTAGTAAATAGGACCGACGGTACGGACAAAATCCTACATATTTTCCTATTTTTATCAACAATATTTGGTCCTATTTACTATGGCCCCCCCATAGTACAGCGTGCGGTTAATGGCCGAAGAAAAGGTGCGTCTGGAGCAGTATTACAGCAGTCAAGTGCTTCTGTACAGTTGGTGTATTACGGGGGGGCGATAGTAAATAGGACCTATGATACACACACAAAAATCTATATATCTACCTGCATTTACTAACAATACTTGGTCGTATTTACTATGGTTCCCCGTAATTGTTGCGCGACAATGGCTCGCCTTTCCGTCGCGGTGGAGCTCCCTCCATCCAGCTCTCAGCTCTCACCACAGCTCAGAGAAGACTACAAGCAGCACGACTTGTTTCTTCGTACGGCTGGATCGTATACCGGGTATTATCATTCCGCCCTGTCTGCTGTCCCTAAACATGAGTGAGTACGGGTTCGTGCTCAAATCTTGATCGAAGAAACGTCCGTATATTTCGGTGGTGGTGCTAATAGGGTAGTTGGTTCCTGGCATGATACGAGTACGAATACGAGTATGTGTGCCAGGCACCTGCGGTACGGCGGTGCACGACTATTGAAAAGCGCTGCGGCCTCGCACGTAAAGTGAAAACAGGGTCAAGAATGAGAGTGCCGCTGGCGCGTTAACCCCTCCGGGACCCGGGGACAGCAACCGCCTGTGAGCGGAGCGGGCACCCCGCCGCTCGAGTACATGGTTGACGGGTACGTATGTACGAGGGGTCATGCTGCGCCCGGGCCGTGTGATACGACACCTTGCATCCAACCATTGTAGAATTTCATCCCCAGCAATGACGCAGCGAACGCTTGCTGTTTTCACCACCGCGTTTCGATATCGATTTATTGATAGGCACCCTGTTTTTTTTTTTTTTTCCGTGACCACAGACAGGCAGGATTTCTGGGAAAATACAATCCTGCGCCCTCCCTCTCATCACAGAGGGAAGTGAGCTATTAACAATGTGAGAACATCATCAGCAGCAGCAGCAGCATCATTGTCGTCGGCTTTTTTTCGCAGTGAAGACCCAAGAGGATTACTAAAATATTGTTGGTAAAAATAGGTAAATGTGTAGTTTTTTGTGTGTACCGTAGGTCCTATTTACTATGTTCCCCCGTAATATTAAAAGTTTGCAGTGTTACACATACCAGTACCTGTTATGTACCGGGTACCTGTCTTCTTTACCTGGTACTGGGAGCATTTATTGGCTGAGTACGCCCCCCTCCCTCCCCGCCCCCATACGTAATGCAACCACATGCACACTACACGCATCTCTCATGTACAGGTGCGGGTGAAGTTCGTGACAAAAATCGCCTCCATCCGGGTGACGGAAACCCCCGTGGCGGTGCCGGAGACCCTGCAGCGCTATGGCCTCTCGGAGGTGGTGAACCACCTGCTCGGCCGCGACCCCCCCACCCCGTTCGACATGCTCGTCATGGGGCGCTTTTTTGCGCGGCTCGCTGAGCTCAGTGATGCGGAAGCATGCTTTGAGCGGGGAGGCGGTGCTGGAGGTGGAGTACCTACCGGCGCTCCGACAACCAACGGAGGCCGAGCACGCTGAACAGGTGCGCCGGGAGAAGGGGGGGGGGGGGGGCTTTTTTTCCTGCCTGGAGCGGGAAGGGGGAAGGGGGAGAGAGAGGGGGGGGGGGGGGGGGGGGGGGGGGGGGGGTGCTCTTGTCATGCATGGCCAGAATTCTATGATCATAGGCGGGGGAGGGGGGGCTTTTTTTGTGTTTGTGAACCAAGCGTAGTCGCTCAGGCGTCTACTTGGTGGTTCGCCTGCCTGCCTGCCTGATCGCACGCCTGTCTGGCAGATTGCATGCTTTCCTGACGGCTTTCATGCTATCATGGATCTCACGTCAGGGTCCCATCTCAAATTTGTTATCTTAGACAAACCCTTCATGTCTTGAGTGTTATAAAATTATGAAAAAATTAACAAAAATTGGCACGTCGTCGAGTTTCCATTGCTGCCGTATTGATTGTATCTCCGTCCCTCGCTCCCTCGCTCCCTCCCTCCCTCCCTCCCTCTCCCTCTTTCTATCTCCGCCATGGTACCGTGCGGCATTCCGGCCCGACAGCCGGATTGGGTGAGCGCAGTGGCGGGCGTTGGGGAGGGCCTGGAGAGCTTCGTCACCGGGTGTTACGATGGCTGCCTTAGAGTCTACGGCCCCGGTTGCAAGGTAGGTGTCGGTGCCCGGCCACATTTCCGGGAAAAGCATATATGGAATGGAGTGCATTGCCAACATCAGTCGTAGATATTGGTAGTATTAACTACTGCGTTGGTGTATCCTGCTACCTATCACCCTCGTATTTTTCGCACACGATTGTATGCCCGTGTCACATAGCCGGGGGCAAGGGAAGGGGCGAGGAATGGGCGCGCTCCTGACGGAATAGTGTGCACAACAGCACTCCACGTCTGTTTCGTGTAGGTAGGCGTGGGGTACCCGTTGAGGCGAGCCTGGGGTCGACATGTGCGCCCTCACCTTTATTGACCGCCCGACCGACCGACCGACCGTGTCGGCGCGGCTTCGTCCTGCGGCATGTTCAGGACACCAGGGGGCGTGCGGGAGGTGCTCGCTGCGCCCAACCTGACTCCTTTCCCGTCCCCCGCGATGTGCGGTGACTTGATCCAGGTGCTCAACGCCACCCGGACCTACCTAACCCAGCCCGCCTCAACCAAGCCGAAACGAAACCACCGAACCGAACCCACCTGAACCCAACCCCAACACAAACCCAACGCAACCAACACAACACAACACAACACATCGCAACCGAACCGAACCCAGCCCAACCCAACCCAACCAAACCGAACCAAACCAAACCAAACCCAACCCACCCCCACCCCACCCCCCCAATCCAACCCCACCGGCAGGTAACGTCGCTGGAAAAGGCGCACAAGTCGCCAGTAACGGCGTTGTGCGCGGTGCTCCCGGGAGGGGCCGGGGGTGCCAGGGGTTTTTTAAGCGGCAGCAAGGATATGACCGCGCGATTGTGGAGAAGGGTCGGCTCCGGCAGGTGAAAAAGCGAGGAAGGCGTTTTTTGGATGGTGGAGAGGGGGGGGGGGAGGGAGACCCAGTCCCATTACCAAGTTGACTGAGCGCTCCAGCCTCGATTTCTGTGGGACGTACGTGACTCTCCGTACACTCCCACTCTGTGTTTGCGTATCAATGAACGTTCTTCTTACGTGTTAATAAACAGCCCTTTCAATGGAGGCATAGTGTAACGCTTCATTCTGCTGGTGGTTTTTCCCCCTCTTTTTTCTCTCTAGTCTTTACTTCCGCCGTTGCCGTCCCCTTTCCCTGCTTTTTGTTTTTTTTCAGCAACGCCTCCTTGGAAGCGGCGGCCATTCTCACCGGCCACACCAACAGCGTCTCCGCCGCGCACGCTACCGATAGCGCAGCTTTCACGGGAGACTGGGACGGCCACGTGTGCATGTGGGATGTCGCCTGCTTAGCGGCGGACAGAGAGGTTTCCAACCAGGTGTGTGGTTCGTGAGGGAACCGCGTGTACATGTGCACGTGGGGTGTCACCTTCCTATATAGCGGCGGACAGAAGGGTTTCCAGCGAGGTGCGTGTTTTTTACGTGCATACGGGATGTCGCTTGCCTAGCAGCGGACAACGCGGCAGGCAGAGGGGTTTCCAACCATGCGCGTATTCTTGAGGGGATCACGTGTGCATATGGGATATCGCCTGCCTAGCGGCGGACAGAGGGGTTTCCAGCTAACCGCATGTTCTTGAGGGGTTGGAAAATCAAGATGTATGTTGAATGCCGTCTACCTAGCGACAAAGGGGTTTCCAACCAGGTGCGTGGTTTTTGAGGGGACGACTACGTATGCATGTGGGGTGTTGCTTGCCTATGTATACGTGGCGGCGGACTGTTGGGGGAAAACTCCTTTTCGCGGCTTCAAACGAAACACGGTCGGGCCATACTCTACTCCTTGTCACCCAGCCCCCATTCTCAACCCCTCATGCCCCTCACGACCCTCCCACCTTGCCATGCCTCACAGGGAATCAAGCGCCGAAGGACAGACAAGGACGGAGCGGAGGCGGTGGCCGCACCCTCCGAGCAATTGCCAACGGCGGGGTTTCGTGCACACGCGCAGGCGGTGACGGGGCTGGCCGGCCCCGCGGCAGCGGGGGGGGGAGGAGGGGGAGGGGGGCAGCAGCCGACCCTGTACAGCGCGTCCCTTGACCGGGCCGTGAAGACGTGGGATGCGGAGCGGCAAGACTGCGTGCACACGCTCAACGCGCCGAAAGCGGTGACGTGTCTCGGTTGCTCCGAAAGTGGGCGGTGAGTTTTTTTCGTTGTGTTCTATTTTTTTTGCCTGCGCTGTTCCTCGTTTTGTTTTATTTTTTTTGCTTGTTGATGATCTCGTCCTTTATTTTTGGTTTGTTTGGATTGTGTGTTTGGGTTGGTTTGGGCGGAAATGGATTAAGTTGCTACTTTGCTTCGCTGTGCTTTGCGCCGAACTGGGTGAGTTTAAGCTTGGTGCTGCTTTGATTTGCGTCGCATTGCTTTCTTTTTTCGTTTGCCTCGGTGTAGGAATTTTCTTGACTGACTACGGCAGTATGTGCATGTCTCATTTGTGTCGTGCTTGCTGTGTGTCTTCGCGGTATATATACGCACCGTACGACGTTTCTTTCCAATTTGTGCGTCTTGTTCGTGTCGCTCTTGGCGTTTGTTGTCGCGGTGCGCCCGCCTCCCGGGTTTATTAGCAGTGATAACTTTCTCTCCCGTACAGCATACATGCACTATCTGGTGCTTTCACTCCCAACGCTCCTCCAACTCAACTCGCTCCTCCGCTTTATCCTCCTCCTCCTCCTCCTCCCCCCCCCCTCTTGCTCTTAATCGTCCTTCTCCCCCCTCCATCCTCCTTCGCCGCAGGATGCTGGCCACCGGCCATCCGGATGCGCGAGTGCGAATCTGGGACACCCGCACACAGGAGGAGACGCTCACAAAGGTGTCGCTAAGCTCACACAAGCAGTGGGTTTCGGACGTCGCCTGGGCTCCAGGGTCGGAGACGATGGTGAGTAGCTGGACGGGGAGGGCAGCGCACGCGTAAGGGTGTACTCCTTATCGTGCACGACTGTAGTCGTATATGAACGTAGACCCCCGCATCCCTATGTACAATGCCGGGACGGAGCCGGTCCGGGGGGGCGGGGCGTACTCGTTTGTTGCTTTCCATAGTAATTTGACCACTGGCGAGACATCCATCCCTTTCGAGACGGAGCAGGGGGGGGGGGTAACGTTTATTTTATCGGGGTAGTGAAATCTAAGAAAAATGTTGTTGCAGATTTAGTTTTGTAAATCGCGGTGCAAGATATAAGAGAAGTGCGCCGTGAATAGCACGCCTTTTGCATCATATGGACATGAAAACAGCTCTTGCAGGTGTTTTTTGTTTCGGTTGTAGAATAGAGAGGCGGGGGGGGGGGGGAGATCGCACGCCTTCTGTTGCACTAATGGCGCTGGCAATTGTTTGGTTTTTGGGCGTGTGTGCACTGGCACCCCACCCTTCCGGGGCGAAGAGGAGGGCGCTTTTATTAAGGTGGAGGGGGGGGTTCCTATAAGTCAGATACCGCCATACTCGCCTAGCCAAGTTGTCGGTACCGCCCATCTTGGAACTGCCTGCCGCAGCGTGACGCGAGAAATTGGCGAGCATTCGTCGCTGCTGCATAGCTCTGGGCCCCCAAGTTTCAAGACATGTTTCTTGATTTGTTTCAAAGTGCTGAGGAAAACGGTGCAATCCGCGGGGTGGCCAATCTGCAAACAAGTGTTTCCGTCCTTGCACGATGTCGCGAGCTATGAGACGCTGTCATGGCGGCCGGTAAGGGGGGGGGGTGGGGGGAAGCGATAGCGAATGAGGAAGAGAGTGTCCCGTTTTGGGTTGTAAGGCTTGCACACGCCGCACCTTCACGGCGTTACCAGAGAGTTTGGGTGGTGGTGGTGGTGGTGGTGGTGGTGGTGGGTGGGTGTGTTTGTTGCCCTCGCGCGAAGAAAAGTGGGGCTCTCACCAGTTGCTTGCTGGGGTGTGACGAGCACAGGAAGGAGGGTTCTTGCCAGAGTCGATGTCCCTGTTCGTTTGTCCTTGGTAGTTCCATTACCCTTATACCTTATCCTCATCCATTAGTGTTGTCGCATTACGTTTTCCGTACGAAGCGTTGTCATTTCCCCTGCTCTATTCGCTGTGTTTTCGCTGTCCATGCAGCATGATCAGTATCCTGCTAATCCGTGCCCTTTTCCTGATCCTTGTCGCTGACATTCTGCTTGGTTTTGTGGTTTGTCCTGCTCATCCTTGTCGTGACCCTTGTCCCCAATCTTGTCCTTCTCCTTGTCCTCGTCGTTATGTTTAGCGTTCTGGTTTTCCTGTTTCTCCGTGTCCTTAGCCCTTACCTTTCCCGTTGTATCTCGCCTCCTCTCCTTCGATCCGTTCTCGGATCGATTCCAGGTGTTGAGCTGCGGCTACGACGGCGCGGTGAAGCTCTGGGACATTCGCTCGACGCTCCCTCTGCACAGCGCGCAGGCGCACGAGGGAAGGCGTTGTGCTGCGGGTGGCAGGACGGCAAGATTGTCAGCGGGGGGGGCGGACGGAGCGGTCAAGACGTACGTCGTGCCAGAACAGCACAACGAGTGATAGCCATAACCATTCTACAGCAGTGCGCATAGCGCATAGCATACTACACCACTTGAGAATTTCTTGGTTTGAGACAGGCTCAAGATGTTGTGTGAGGCAGGGCGAAGAAAATCTTATTCTGGGCTGCTAGAATCCATTTCTTTTGTGAGGAAGGATTAAGATGCTTTTGTTTTGGGCTAGGATCGAGTTCTCATGTGCGGCGTCGTTGAGAAACTCTTAATTTGGGCCAGGATCGAGCTATTATGTGAGGCAGCGTTTCATTAAAACTCCAAACTCGAGTTCTTATGTGAGAAGCGGCGTTAATAATATCCTGATTTGGGCCCCCGAGCTCGCTTTCTTGTGTGATGCAGGGTTAAGAAAACCTTAGTTTGGATCCGGATCAAGTTCTTATGTGAGTCAGCGTTCAAAAACTCTTACTTCGGGCGAGGTTTGAGTTGTTCCGAAAGGAAGAGTTGAGAGACTGTTAGTTTGGGGTAGGATCAAGTTCTTATATGAGGCAGCGCCAAGAAAATGAGCCTATTTTTTCTTACGATCAAACCGCCCTCTTTATCGACAACGTACATATACACTATCCAGGATCCAGGATGATTGCGTCAAAATGTCTGAATCGACTGACAAACAACCTAACCGTTTTCAGAGTTTCTTGCTCTCTGGACTGGTACGCTGGTACGTGACGTATCCATCCGATCCATGGGCGGGAGACTACTCCTCCCAAAGCACCTAAAATCCCCCCCAACACAACACACCAAGCTCGGACATGGGATGGATGAACGTGTCAATCAACACTCGAACATGCTCTCAAAGTCGCCATATATACGTGTGTACGTACGCACGTACGAGGTATGTACTCGTATGATGGGTACGGGCGTGCTGATTCAAAAGCTACTACAGCAGTATTAATAGTAGTCATACGTACGTTTGTGTATATATTGTTACATCGTGGTGTTGGTG
Organism: Macrocystis pyrifera; assembly: GCA_031763025.1. NCBI lineage: Eukaryota > Phaeophyceae > Laminariales > Laminariaceae > Macrocystis > Macrocystis pyrifera. The sequence goes on along the minus strand of JASSKH010000009.1, from coordinate 4,372,349 downwards.
TATGATGATGTTAAGTGCCCGCAGTACGAGTATTATTGCTGTAATGGTACTACTACTACTGCTGTACTATTAATAGTGTTGCTGTCAATTTCGTGTCCCGCTCCGCATCCCTCTGATATATATGCGCGCCAACCCTCTCCACGGCTTACGTAGCTTTACTCCTATTATTATTAATAACTGCTCTTTTTTTTTTATCTTCCGTTTTACCCGTCCGTGCGTGGTGGTTTTACGAATGCGCGGACATGGGGGTCAGGTCGCTCTTCTTGGTGAAAAGCTTAACCTTTATGTTGCCGACAATGTAGCTACCCGCGAGACCCGGGTTGTTCGTGAAGTGATTGAACGAAGCGTTCGAGGCGTATCATATATACGAAAAAAGGTACATACAGCAGTAGGCATACTGTAGGTAGGTACAGTACTTCAAAACACCACACACAAACGAACCTACAGCAGTAGTACTTGCAAACCGTTCACAGGTGGTCCCATCCTGGATCTATCTTTTCTACAATCTCACTACCAGTACAGTAGTATACTCTGAAGTCAGATTTACACACGTGCAGGATTGTATGGTATGTATTTTACTACCAGGTCTTAATAGGTACCCGTCAAAAAAATGTCACCCGAAGGGTCTCCGTTTACGGGGGCCAACAACGCAGTTCGGATCCTCGTCGGCGATCAGTCGATCGTTTTCATAGCATAATAATAGCCAGCCAGGATCAGAATACGTTCGTGATGTGTAATCTTCCATTCCTCCAAAGACTACTTTTTACTGCAAGTAAGATTTCACGCGTCCAAATGATAACTATTACGGGGGTCCATAGTTAACAGGACCAAATATTGTTCGTAAAAATACCTCAATATATAGGTTTTTATGTATGCCATAGGTCCTGTTAACTATGGACCCCCGTAATATTATACTATTAATACACACAATACATACCTACTACTGAGCTTTGGCTTCCCATTTTATTTATTTATTTGGGATTCTTCTCCTTTTCTTTTTCCTTTTCTTGTTCTTTTTCGGTTTGGTTTTTTCGTTGCTTCTCTTTCTTTCATGGTGTATTTTGGTTGCTGGCGTATGTATGTATGTTGTGTCGGCCGCACCTAGTGCGAAGGCATGGTATTACGTAGGCTATTAATGCATTACGGTGTGTTATCTCTGTGTCGTAGTCTGTGACCACAGAGCTCGTATCTTTCTAGGGTGAAGAATCAGCACGGACACTGGGCTTGCTGGATGTCGACGAGTAGAAGAACGGTTTAATGTGAAGAACACACACACACACACTGCTGCTGCTGCTTTAGATGCTATACAGCAGCAGCAGTGTAGTAAACCGGTTGTCAGATAGATGCTGTCTGCGCAGGATCTGTTTACAGCGTCAGGTACTATACTATTAGTAATAACACGGGTCATACGGCTCCCACCCGGCAACATGAGCTAGAACTTTGGAAATCTACTGTCCTGAACAGTGAAAAGATCTACCTAGATCTGCCTCGTAGATCACCCGGTCAGTAGCGATCGAGGATCTGTCCGAGCGAGACAGGTGTGAAAGATTTCGGATTTTTACAAGTACCGATCTCCGAATTGTCAGACAAGATCCGAAACGTCAACTCCGTCACGCGCGGAAGGAACTCCATCGAAAACCATCAAGATACAAATGCCCAACCGACGACCGAACTTCTGGGATCACGGGATCACGATCCAGAAGGAAGTCCGTGGGGATCACGATCTACTGCAATGCTGCAGTAGTAGTAGCTGCAGCGGGAAATTCATAGGAGGGGCCTCAGCGAGGATGAAGACATCCTCCCTCGACGTGATCAACCAGTTGCTACGGCAGCCCTTCGGAGGTACATACACCAGAGTGGCAACGAAAAAGTGGCAAGTTTCATCCCTTGCCTATACCGATGCTGTATGAGTTGTATGATACCTGGTACATACTTTTACTCCGGCCGCTCTGTCGATGGGTATGATGCCGTATACTACTGTACGTTAAGGATGTTTGGTGGGGAAGTCTACGAGCAAAGATACACCAGGTACTCGTACCCGTGGTAGTATGTGTTATATAGTGTGGGAAGGAGCACGCAACACGGGCATAGCAGCCGGTGTCTGTCGTAGCTGCTCGTAAAGTAACACAGATGGTTCCACAGTATAGTGTTGCCGCCACACCCAGCAACAACTTTGGTGGGTATTATTATACGAGCTGCTGCGGATACGTACCAGGTACAACAGAACAGTCGTGCAGGGTAGTATCGTCCGGGGTGTTTTATCATCTTGACGTCGGTACGAGCACTATTAATAATATTAATAGTGTTATGATATGCAGTACTATGTACTACTGTAAAGGTACACAGAGTACCAGGTAGAGCCCAATACTGCTCACTGCTGCGCTGCTTATTCTGACGAGTGCATACGAACTACGAGCACGTTGCCGTTCCTGCGCTCACCACATCACATACACCTGGTATCGGATTGCACACGTCATATCCGACATCAAGATTTGCCCCCGCGGGCAACGGCCGTGCTTCGTCGCTCGACGCAGTATCGCTGAAATGAAAACGCGCCTGTACGCCTACCCTTCCCTGGCCGCAGTGGAGAAGAGTCCCGAAGCGGTCGCGGTGGCCATCCAGGAGTTCCTCGGCGCCAACAAGGATCCGACGCTTCCTCCGAGACACGAATATGGCGAGGTATGATATGATGATGTGAAGAAGAGCAGACGCAACCAGGCAGGGCGGGATATGCTACTCGTACGCACGTACGTACAGGCAGAAGAACATGCAGATTTAAACGGCTTCCCCCCTGGGCAACATAAGCGAGGTCATACAAACCGTACAGGACAGGAGGAGTATGTTGTGTGTGTGCCCTGGCGGAAAGATCAGCAGCAACAGTAATAGTGCTGTAGTAGTAGATCGGTGGTGGTGTCCGATGCGTGCAATGCTGTTTGCATTCGACGCGAGTCGACGAGAGAAGAAAGTGCTGAATGAACCCTCCTCGCGAGGAAAATGGAGGCGCTTTCCATAGTTTGGGCGTGCCGGGGGGGGGGGGGGGGGGAGATTTTGCTGTGTGACCCCGGCTATGGGTTACAGCCATCCAAAGAAGGGAAAAAAAAGGGCGAAGGCAACATTAATAGTAATAACAAAAGGGATCACAAAAGAAAAAAAGAAGAAAAAATACCGGTATATCTACTCATACGTATGATATGCATAATTTGTTGTATGATCGGTCCGGCCTCCGGGCATATACTGCTTTACGTTAACGCACAGGCAACGGACGACATGACAGCCATATTGGCAACGCTAAAGTCGGAGAGCCTACGGAAAAGCCCAATCCTGGTGCTACTGCTGAAGGTGAACACTCTACGTGCGTAATGAACAAAACATGTTAGATAGCGATCAAAACATGCTCTTGAGTATGGGGGACCATAGGAACACATTTTTTAATGTAATCAGGACCCCAAGATAGACACCAAAAACCATGTAGAATACGGGCGTCAGTCCCGCGTTCGTTTACATTCTCTAAGCACCCCGTGCCTTCGCAGTAGGTAGTGTATCGGTAATTTTTTTTGTTCTTTGTGTTTGTGTTTCGCTCTCAGGTTAGCTCATGCCGCTCCTGGCTACGCGAGCCACACCGCTTCCTCGAGTTTAAGTCCTCGATGTAGCTTCCGGGTAATTCTAGCTTGTTTCCTGCTTCCGCGTATCCTTACTGTCGGACTTGTTGTTGTTCTGATTCGCAATGTCCACGTGTAATCGGCTACCGCCTTACAAGTTAGAGGTGTGGGAGTGGGTTGTGAAGTGCCGCATCTTCGATCCATTCTCCGAATTCTCCGGATTGTTTTTGTTCTTACCTGAGTTTTCTATGAATCTGTATATACGGCCCTTCATGGTGGGCTAGTGTTATGGTATCCCCTCTCCCCTGTTGCGGCGTTATGGTTTGTAGCAATCGTTCCCTCATCATACCTGGCAGGCGTTGTCGCCTGGTTTTCTGATGAGCGCCTCGCCCCTTCGTTCAGAAGACGTCTGGCGAGGCAAACTTCAACTAGTACAAGAGCTTATAACATCGTCAAGCACCTCGTGAGAGTGACCAGAGCAGAGCCAAAGGCATCAACCTGCTAGCAGTAGTCGGTCCCTAGGTCCATACTGCCTTACGCTTAACAGATGCTATATTTACACGCCATACAGTATTTGGTTCTCATTATATTTGGGGAAGCGTTTAAGAGGCATCAAGTATAGTAACCTCATTTGACCGATTCTTCTGTACCTGGCAGACTTTTTGGTGTTGGGGGGGGGGGGGGGGGGGGGGGGGGGAGTCAGTCAAGAGATCTCCCAGCACATACAATAGGGTGTACGTAGCGATCTTGCAGCAGTACGTTCTGTTTTATGTTTATATCGACGCGAGTCGACGAGGGAAGAAGAAACCGCTGAACCCTACAGATCACGATAAAAATGCACGGCGCTTACCGTACACGCAGTGGGGAGGGGGCAAGAGCCCGCTATTAATATGTATGTGACCCCAGATCAGAGTTACGGCGACTAGGGAGGGAGCAGGAGAATGGCGGGACGAAGACAATAAATGGGACGATATAGTGTACCACAAGCAGTGCACTTCAATCATACGTCGACATGTCAAGACAGGTGCCCTCTTCATTCGTCTAGAGTTTTTCGGGGCTAACAGATCCCTGACCTGCGGTAGTGGAACATTTTCTGCAAGACCTACGAAAACACGCATACATCATGCCTGTGTCGGGTGGGGATCTGCATGTGGCACGCTTGCTTGCGGGGGGGGGGGGGGGGGGGGGGGGGGGGGGGGGGGGGGGGGGGGGGGTTCTGTAGGATGCACGTACGGCTCTTCTTCCACAGGAACATCTCATCAAAACAAATGCCGCCGTTCTGCACGGGAATGTAAAGACCACTTTGACTTCATATTAAAGCCGAAACGTTCAATATATTTCCGTCCAGAGTTGATGTGTCCCGAATGACTTTTTTTTTTTCAAGACACGAGGGACTGGTGCGAGGAACACACAGACAGATGACCAAATCCCCCCCCGCTTCTCCTTATGGTTCATACGACAACGGTCGTGCATGATACCGAGTACACACGCCCCCGCCCCTCCCGCATAATGTGGGTCATAAAGCAACCTGGTGGAGACGTTGACCTATGTAGCACATCTTCAGGTGTATATGCCGAACTGAGAGGTCGTCCACGCCTTCTTGGGTTTCTTTTTGCAAGCGGGGGAGGGGGGGGGGGGGGGGGGGGGGGGTGTACCGACCGCCTGTGGAGTAACGCGTACCAGGTATGTATTACGGGGGACCATAGCAAACAAGACCTACGGTACAAACAAAAACATATATATATATTTCTCTACTTTTGCTAAAAATATTTGGTCCTATTTACTATGCTCCCCCGTAATAGTAGTAAGCTTGAACAGATTCGAGCGCATGTCTCCACATGCCCGGTACCCCCCCCCCCGCTTGGCGCTTGGAGCAAGCAAGCAATGTCTGTCTGGTCGGTGGGAACCCGACGTGCTCCGTCGCGGCATTGCGGGGATGCGAGGGTCAAACGGTCATATATACGACTAAGGCCATGCACGATATCGAGCACACCCCTTGAGTACACCCCTCCCCCCTACACGGAAAGGCACGCCCTGCGGCTTATGGGCATTCCTTTTGACCGGTCGCGCTGCAGTGCCAGGTATAAAAAATATGCTAGATGCAGTCGTTGCGCCTCTTCCCCTCGCAGATTTGTCGTGTTCCGGAGGTTCTTCACGATGCATCCCCTCGTGCTCCCACTATTACGGGGGACTATAGTAAATAGGACCAAATATTGTTGGTAAAAATCGGGAAATATATAGGTTTTAGTACGTGCCGTAGGTGCTATTTGCTATGGTCTCCTGTGATGGTGAAGTTCTGCTCGCCGAAATTTGCCAAAATACCCATTACGTTGTTTCCATATATTACATAGAAACTTTTTGCTAATCTTATACCTTTCCTGCCTGGCCGCCTGTGGCCACCATCTATCTCCTAGGGTAGTGATCGTTTTGTCGCTGATATTCAGTCTATCAAACTCCTCCTGTGGGGGGGGGAGGTGTACCCATTATCATGCATGGCCGTAGTCGTATGACCATAGACCCTCGCATCCCTGAAATGCCGGGACGGAGCACGTCGAGTTTTCACCGACCATGCAGACATTGCTTGCACCAAGCGCGAAGCGCCGTGAGGTGTTGGACGAGTCGCATGGAGGGTGAGCTGCATCCTACTAAGAACCGCTTGTGAGGCGGATTTTCTTAAATACGGATGACAGCATCAATGAATTGATTTAATTTCCGGTGGAGCCACAGGGGGGGGGGGGGGGGGGGGGAGGGGGGGGGTGGGGGGGGGGGGGGGGGGGGGGGGGGGGGGGGGGGGGGGGGTACTCAATGTCATGCATGGCCGTAGTCGTATGACCATGGACCGTCGCATCCCTACAATACCGGGACGGAGCACGTCGGGTGTTTTCACCTACCAGGCAGACATCGCTAGCATCAAGCGCGAAGCGAAACGCGAGGTACTCGGCGAGTCGCATCGAGGGTGAGCTGCATCCTGCTAAGAGCCGCTTGTGAGGCGGACGTTCTCGCATATGTATGACAGCGTCGAATTACTCGGGGGGGGGAGTTGGTGTGGGAGGGGGAAGAATACTCTTCCGTGTGATACCAGATCAGAGCTACGCCTATCGTCTACCAGGGGTAATATGGGGACAGAGGGAGCAGGAGAAAGGAGGGCGAAGGCATGAGACGGAAAAATAAAACAAGAATGATGCCGTTGACGCTAACATCATGCGAGAGAGGAGTGCATGAGGGCAGGAGCAAGCAATAGCGTCGTTCAGCACAGAGATACATGGGGAGATGAGGACAAGGCTGTAGAAAACTATAACAACAACGTCCTTTATTGTCGGAGAGTGTTTCCCCCGCCCCCCCCCCCTCCCCCTATATTATATACCTGGTATATGTAGGTTGGGTTGGCATCGGTTGGCGACGACGCTGTTAAACACGCCTCTCACTGCGTGAGCTAGACAGCCAGGGTACCGTTTTTGTTTGTGGCGGTTACCACGGCTGGCGGTCAAGTTGGATCATTTTTGTGTGGCGAGAACCTTCTCTCCGCACGAGGGCGATGGTCGTATCACGTAGTGTGTATATGGTGAGGCACCCACGAGGCAGTTACATAGTAAACCCATTGCTGCCTCTGGAAGTGGCCACACCGGAAATTAAATCATTTCATTGATGCTGCCATCCATATGCAAGAAAATCCGCCTCTAAACCGGTTCTTGGTAGGATGCAGCTCACCCTTCATTCGACTCGCGCAACACCTCACGGCGCTTCGCGCTTGGTGCAAGCAATGTCTGCCTGGTCGGTGAAACCCCGACGTGCGCCGTCCCGGCATTGTAGGGATGCGAGGGTCTATGGTCATATGACTACGGCCATGCACGATAACGAGTACCCCCCCCCCCCCCCCCCCCCCTCCACTGGGTACGGTACGCGTCTTGCATTTTTTGTCGTGAGAAGGGTTCAGCACTTTCTTCTTCCCTCGTCGACTCTCGCGCGTCGAATTGTGTGGCACTTGGCAGGTCCTGAAGGTCCTCCTGCGCAAAAAGTCGAATCGAGCGGAGTTCGGCCGACCAGACGCCGGCATTATCGTGGGCTTGATGAGCTCGGCCTTCCTCCATGCGTAAAGTGGGTCGCTGCCCTCGGCGGGTACGTACGTAATATACGGTAGGCTATCTACCTAGGAAACCCGGGCGGTGTATCCAAGATATCCCCCTGACGACCGCATCCATCCCCCCCCCCCCCCAATGCAATGTTGTTGCATATAAGGCTTGCCATGCTGGGTTGTGTGGGTATTTGGTCGGAATTTTGTTTTCCCCCCGGCACCGTACGAAGCTCAGTACGTAACACCTTTTCACGTCGATCTCGAATGGCGTCGTCGGCAGGACTTGACTTTTGGGTACCCGTGAGGTTTCTGGTTCGATCCTCACCGTTCGGATACAATGAAACCCCCCTCCTACCCCCCTCCCTGCCTCCCGCCGGTCGTTTATATCTCGATTAAAACCGGCGCTGTCATCCACATTGCAAGAGAGTCCGCCTCACACAAGCGGTTCTCAGTAGGCTTGCAGCTCATGGTTCATGCGAGAGAGGACTCGTCGAACAACACCTCATGGCGCTTTTGGCCCGCCTCTGGTGCTATTAATATTGTCTGCCTGGCCGGTCCAAACCTGGCGTGCTCCGTCCCGGCATTGTATGTAGGGATGCAATGGTATATGATCGTACAACTACGGCCATGCATGATATTGAGTACACCACCCCCCCCCCCCCCCCCCCGATCCCTACCCCTACCCCTACCCCTACCTCCCCCCCCCCCCCCCCCCCCCCTTCATGTTCGATATACCCACCCGCACCCCGACTAAGTTCATGCATGACATCGGCACACCTCCCCCACCTTCCCCCCTTTGCAAATGCGTTGGACCCCCCCCCCCCACGCCTAGGAGATGGATGGTGGCCAGAGGCGGCGAAGCAGGAATGGGATAAGACAAGCAATTTTTTTTTTCAACTTAATACGTATATGGAAACAACGTAATGAGCGCCCAAATGTTGGAAGTGTCCCTATTCGGAGTAGGAACGGTGCTCCGTCTCGAAAAGGATGCGTGGTCAACGGTCAAAGGAACTTAAGACAAGCAACGACTGGGTACCCCCCCCCCCCCTCCCCCGTGTCCACTGTACCCCCCCTCTCCGCTAACCGTGTCCGACATACCCCTCCCTGCCCCCGTCCCCGTCCCCGCCCGCCTCCCGTCTGCGCCGGGTGATCTAGAGTGTCGTACGAGTGCGCCAACGTGGTGTTGAATATGTGTTACGACGCGAGAAACGTTCGGCACTTCTTGGAGGTTGGTACAGTTTTTTTTTTTGCCATTTTGTTATGTATTTTGGTCATTCTGTCATCGGCCATTTGGAACTGTTGGTAAATTTTGGTCATTTTGTCGGTTCAAGTTGTGGGTCATTTTGATTATTTTGAGTCATTTTGGTAATTTTGGTCACTTTGGTCATCGTGTGTTGCGGCCTAAATTCGCGTGGCCTGAAGGTGAAAGGTGTTTGGTGCGATGTGATGTGATGTGGAGTGATGTGAGTGATGTGATGTGATGTGATGTGATGTGATGTGGATACAGAAATGGAACTTGTCTCTCTTTTGCCCGCAAACCATCGTCGCCAAAATTGCTTCTTGTTCTTGTTGTTCTTGTGATTTCAAAGGTTGGGGGGATGGAAGCGCTGGCGCCCTTGATACACTCCGGCAGCGAGCAATCCAAGGCAAGTTCAAGTTGTATCTCAGTATGTCAGTATGTCCGTATCGCAGTATGTCAATATGTCAATATGTCAGTATATCAGTATATCAGTGTATCAGTATGGCAGTATGGCAGTATGGCAGTATGGCAGTATCTCAGTATGTCAATATGTCAATATGTCAGTGTGTCAGTGTGTCAGTATGTTAGTATGTCAGTATGTCAGTATGTCAGTGTAACAATCACATCAGTATATCAGTATATCAGTGTATCAGTGTATCAGTATATCAGTGTATCAGTGTATCAGTATATCAGTATATCAGTATATCAGTATATCAGTATATCAGTGTATCAGTATGGCAGTATGGCAGTATGGCAGTATGTCAGTATCTCAGTATGTCAATATGTCAATATGTCAGTATCTCAGTATGTCAGTATGTTAGTATGTCAGTATGTCACTATGTCAGTATGTCAGTATCTCAGTATATCAGTATATCAGTATGTCAGTGTATCAGTGTGTCAGTATATCAGTGTATCAGTGTGTCAGTATATCAGTATATCAGTATATCAGTATATCAGTATATCAGTATGGCAGTATGTCAGCATCTCAGTATATCAGTATCTCAGTATATCAGTATATCAGTATATCAGTATATCAGTATATCAGTATATCAGTATATCAGTATATCAGTATATCAGTATATCAGTATATCAGTATATCAGTATATCAGTATATATCAGTATATCAGTATATCAGTATATCAGTATATCAGTATATCAGTATATCAGTATATCAGTATATCAGAATATCAGTATATCAGTATATCAGTATATCAGTATATCAGTATATCAGTATATCAGTATATCAGTATATCAGTATATCAGTATATCAGTATCAGTATCAGTATGTCAGTATGTCAGTATATGTCAGTATGTCAGTATATCAGTATGTCAGTATGTCTAACACTCCTCCCACTGGAGCGTGTCGCACTTTTTGGCTCGACGTGTGTGTTCTCACCCTTTTTCGGGGCAAACCGCACTCACTCCCGTTTCGGGGACAAACGACTTGGAACCAGAGCAGTCTACCCCCCAAAACGGGACTGCATCACCAAAAGGGTCAATTTAGAGAACCCACTGCTGTCGTATAATTGCTTTGGTAGACTGCTGGCAGGTACCGTATAAGCGCGTATAAGCGCGCAGAAACGTTGTTGGTCGGGTCGCGCGCTGACAAACTTCTCCGAGGTCATGTGTCAGGCGAGACGCTGATTCTCTCCTCTTTCTTGGGAGTGAGGGCACACCACCCCTACAAGGCTCGGGCAATAAGCCGCCAGCCATGCGAGGGCGATGCTTCGCTCACCAACGTCGCGCGAGGAGCTGCGGAATGCCAACGTCAAACCGGTGTCTGAATAATAGCTATTCGTAGTGTAGAGGATGGCGGTTTTTGGGAAGGAGGTCGGTCGTTGGTCGACTCGTTCCTTTTTTCTTTTCTGAACACACGGAGGTTTTTTTGTCACGAGTTGCTCAATCTCGATAGTGTCTTTCCGGCATATACAAGTAAAGCGAAATCGTCGCTTGATTCGGCGCGTCGAGTACTCTTCCTGGCTGACTCTGCTGTTTGCTTTGTAGTCCTACTGCTACAAAGCAGTACCGTACATTGAACCCGACCAATCGACATCAATCGGAGTGTGTTTGTTTCGAGAGCACCATAGACGTTGCGCAGCACATCAGTAGTAATTGTACAGCAACGCGTTCTCGTACGGTTTCGCCTGGCATCCAAACATCCTGACTCTCTCGCTTCCCTCCTTCCTTCCTTCCTTCCTTCCTTCCTTCCTTCCTTCGCTACGATCCCTGCTCGCCCTGGCCCTCCCTTGCCCCCCCCCCCCCCCCCGCTCCCGACCCCCACCTCGCCTCATTTTTCATTGTTGGTCACAGGCCAGCGGGCTAGGGGCGCTGCAAAGCGTATGCTTCGAAAAGCTGGGGAGGGACGCAACAAGAGGCGAGTGCGTACGTAAAGCCAAGCAAGCAGATCAAGCAGATCAAGCAGATCAAGCAGATCAAGCTAGTGGCACGCCCTTACCGTGCAGAATGGGCCCGCCCAAACAGGGAACACCCAACCTCACCAAGACTTCCAAGTCTGACGCCCATTGTGACATCAACCTTTTGAGCAAGGCTGCTATCGATAGAGAGAGGTGGGGGAGAGTTCACCTTGAAACCACCTTTTGTTTTGTTTTTTTCTTGGCCGCTCAGAGCCGGACCACGCGGCCGAGCGACCTTGACGTACAGTAGTGTACCCCCTAATTCGTTGCAACCAGTTTTTTTGGTTTTACCGTTTGAGAACTGGCAGCGCCGTCCTTGAAGACAAAGCACTCTATTTCCAAGTGTTTTTGTCCCCAAAACGGGACTGCAGTCAGTCCTACTAAAGAGGCTTAAGATTGTTTACGTGTCCCTTGTTTTTTGGTATTCCGCCATCATGTGATTTTGTTTGTCGCGCTTTTTTTGAACCGACGAAAACAAAACCAAGTCCCTATCTTGAGTGAAGGTAGAGAGTTAATCCTCTCGAGTGGCCGATTCGCGGAAACAAAAACGATGGAATCCCCCCCCCCCCCCATCCTCCCCATTTCGTAGAGAAAGGGCTATTAATAGTGCTGTGATATATGGTGCCGTGATTTTCATTTGCCGGAGCTCCGTTCATCTTCACTCCAAAAATGGATTCGAGATAAAAAAAAATAAAAAAAAACGTTTCGGTTTGGCGCAGAGCAAGCAGCGTCGTCACAAAACAAATCTCATGGCGGTGGTGGTGCTCGCACGCATATTACGGGGGACCATAGTTAACAGGACCTACGGTACACACAAAAACCTGCATATATACCTATTTTTACTAACAATATTTGGTCCTGTTTACTATGGTCCCCCGTAGTATTACGCAGTATATCGAGGAAATCCCAAACAAAACAAAACAAAACAAAAAGAAGCAAAACTTACGGGACATGTACTGCACGACCGCATTTTCTGCAGCCTACGAAGGGTATACGCACGTATTAACGACTAAGTAACTCTGAGCGTCTGAGCGTCTGAAAAACGAAGGGGTCTGATAAAAAAACGCCCACGTATACGATAGGGGAACCGACGTCTACCCTAGGAGGCGTGCTCCGATAGGGTCTGTTAATACGAACAGCATATACCGACACCTGGTGGTATATGTAGCGCACTCTTTGGCCAGTCACATTCAAGGCTGTTCCCCGGGTCATGATCCGACCCACGGGTCATGTCGGGTTGGGAGGTTGTTCGAAATCGTACGGGTCATGTCGGGTCAAGTCGGGTCGGGTCACGAGGCACACAAACCTTCACGGGCCGGGTCGGGTCGGATCGGATCGGGAGGTGTTCGAAACCGTACGCGTCGGGTCGGGTCGAGTCGGTTCGGGTCGGGTTTGGGGATCCCATCCGACCAGACCCGCGAGAAGGTTCGATCCGACAAGTGAACAGCCCCGGAAAATATGTGTCGAGATCTGGCTCCTGATGTGTCCCGAATTTTGTGGAAAAAAAATCGCCACGTCTGCCCCCCGGACAACCTGTAGATTGATATCTTGACTGATCTGACTGATCTGTCTATAGATCTGACAGAGCTGCTACCGCACGCAGAGGTTTGTACGTGTACATAGAACGTTATGGTTGTGTCATCTGTGTATATGGCACTTTTTTAGTTTTTTCTTTATATAGATGCCCCCCCCCCCTCTCTCGGCGGTTACGACGGCTGGCGGTCAAGCTAGATCGTTTTTGTGCGGGGAGAACTTTTGCTCCGCGCAAGGGGGACGGTCGTATCACGTACTGTGTATATGGTGAGGCACCCACGAGCCAGTTACATAGCAAACCCATTGCTGTCTCTGGAAGTGACCACACCAGAAATTAAATCATTTCATCGATGCTGTCATCCATACGCAAGAAAAAAAACGCCTCTAAAGCAGTTCTTAGTATTAATAGTGTGCAGCTCACCCTTCCTGCGACTAGCCCAACACCTCATGGCGCTTCGCGCTTGGTGCAGCAAGCAACATCTGCCTGGTCGGTGAAAGAAAAACCCGACGTGCTCCGTCCCGGCATTGTAGTGATGCGAGGGTCTATTATATGGTCATACGACTACGGCCATGCATGATATCGAGTACCCCCCCCCCCCCCCCCCACCCCCTCCTCTCTTTGCAACTTTCTTCTGGAAAATGAAACGATGGTGACAGACAGCGGCATCATCGGTGCCGTGGTGCGTTTGCTGGACGACGCCAGCCCGAGCGTTCGGGCGAGAGCGCTGGGAACGGTTCACAACCTCAGCACCGACGGCCGCAGCATCGGAATCATAAGGGAAAAGGTGTGACACGCGTCAAAGGTCTTGCTGAGAGAGGCGGCGGGGGGGCAGGAGGAGAATGGACAGGGCGAGAGTGGAGCGGGTGGGACGGGGGGGGGGGGGGGGGGGGGGGGGGGGGGCGGAGGGTGAAGGGCGAGAAGGAGCATGGGGAAGGGGGGGGGGGGGGGGAGGGAGGGGGCGAGAGGGAGCGGAGGGGAAGGGGGAGGGGAGCGGGAGAAGGAGGGGAAGGGGGGGGGGGGGGGGAAGGGGGGCGACAGGGAGTGGATGGGGAAGGGGCAGGGAAGTGGGGGGGGGGAAGGAGGGGGGGGGGGGGGGGGGGGGGGGGTAGAGGGCGGAGGGGGGGGGGGGGGGGGGGGGGGGGGGGGGGGGAGGAACGACGGGTGGGGGGGAGAGAGAGCGGAGGGGGAAAGCACTGAACGTTGTGCAAAGGCTACGCTCGACGTTGTACTACAGACAGCAGGTTTGGTTTTCTAACGCGCGGCGAGCTGTTGCGCGTAGTGCTTCCAAGAATCCCGTCGCGGTGTTCGTTCACGAACTATTCGCTGTTCAACCCCATTGTCGGTGTTTTTGTTCGTGGTGACCTTGCGGACGCACCGTCACCGCACCCGTGGCTCACGAATGATGTTGGTTGAGGAGTGGTGGTTCCGGCACTCCTTCAGCACTCTGCCAGGCATGTGGGTATTCGCGGTATGACATGTTCGCAAGACATGCCGCCCCCCCGCTCCCGTTGCTAAAACAAACGTTATTGAACTGGCCCTCGAGGCGACACAAAAAAAACGAAAAAAGAAAAAGGGAAACGCGAACAAAGCAAAAACAGAGAGTAAAAAAAAACCCAACAAACCAACCTGCAAACAAACGAACAAACCAAAAAAAAAGAACCCACAACAACAACAAACAAACAAACAAACAAACAAGAACGGAAAAAACAAAATGAAAAAAAATATGAAAACTACGAAACAAAACAAAAACACAAAAACACAAAAACACGAATCGTTTTTTATAAGACACAAGAAAAATAAACCCTTTCAAACTACGCATAAACCTCAACCATCGCAGGGCGGCCTGCCGCGGCTGGTACGACTCTTGCGGTCCCACGAGTCTCAAATGTGCGGAGGAGCGGCGGGAACGATCCAGAACCTCTCCCGGGAGGAGAAGAGTCGCTGCGCGCTGCTGTCCACCTTTGGAGCGGTGGAGCCTCTCGCGGATTTGCTTGTCGGCTGTCACGTCAAGAGCCAGGTGTGAAGCACAGCAGGCGGGGGGGGGGGGGTTGTACTCATGTCGTGCATGGCTGCAGCCGTATGACCATAGACGCTCGCATCCCTGTACAATGCCGGGACGGAGCACGTCCGGTTTTCACCGACCAGGCCGACATTTGCTTGCGCCAAGCGCGAAGCGCCGTAAGGCGCCCGGTGAGTCGCATGAAGGGTGAGCTCCATCCTACATAGAACCGCCCGTGAGGCACACTTTCTTGCATATGGATGACAGCTTCGAATGAATTGGTTTGTTTTCCGATGTGGCCACTTCCGGAGACAGCAATGGGTATACTGTGTAGCTGGCTCGTGGGTGCCTTACCATATACACACTGCGTGATACCATAGCACGGCAGGGGGGACGCGAAACGCGCGCGAGGGGGGGGTGATTGCACAGGTCGGATATAGATATATTATCTATATTAATAGTAGATAGACGTTCTACAGATAGATTATCAAGATAGATCATCAAGATAGATCATCAAGATAGATCATCTGGATAAATTATGTTGATAGATCGTTTATATAGATCATGTAGATAGATCATCTAATAATTGATACATCGTCTAGATAGATCATGTAGCTAGATCATCAATCTAGATAGATCATCTAAATATATTATCTAGATAAAAATCATATACATACATCATCTATTAATAGATAGATCATCTACATAGAAAATCTATAGTAGAGATATCACTTGAATAGATCGTCTAGATAGATCATCTAGGTAGATCGTCTAGGTAGATCATTTAAATTCATCAAAAATGATCATTTAGATAGATCATCTAGGTAGATCGTCTAGAAAGATTGAGATAGATCATCTGGACAGATCATCTAGATATATAATCTACAATATTATGGATAGGTCGTCTAGCCAGATAATCTACAATAGATTTATCATCAACAGTAGATAGATCATCAACAGTAGATATATCATCTGTAGTTAGATCATCTGTAGATAGATCATCTGTAGACAGATCATCAACAGTAGATAGATCATCTGGATAGATCATCTACAGTAGATATATCATCTTGACTCTAGCCTGCCGTTACAGGATATACGTCGTGCAGGATCTGCATAGCACAGATCTCAACCTGTCGTCAAAAGCCAGGTGTGATGTACGACTTACACCAGGCGGCGCTAAACGGGGGGTGGTGGGGAGTGCCGGGGGGAGCGGGGGTGTACTCGATAGGAGAGATGTACTCGATATCATGCATGGCCGTAGTCGTATGACCATACACCCTCGCATCCCTACAATGCCGGGACGGAGCATGTCGGGTTTTCACCGACCAGGCAGACATTGCTTGCACCAAGCGCGAAGCGCCGTGAGGTGTCCGGCGAGTCGCATGAAGGGTGAGCTGCATCCTACTAAGAACCGCTTGTGAGGCGGACTTTCTTGCATATGGATGACAGCCTCAATGAGTTAGTTTAATTTCCGGTGTAGCCACTTCCAGGGACAGCAATGGGAGTACTATGTAGCTGCCTCTTGGGTGCCTTTCCTTGAACACTACGTGATACGACCAATTCCCTTGTGCAGAGTAAAGGTTCTTTACCTCGCACAAATGATCTAACTCGACGACCAGCTGTGAGCGACCGCCAAAAAAAAAACAAAAAAAAAAACGGTACCCTGGATGTCTAGCTCACGTAGTGAGCGGCATGTTTTACAGTGTCGTTGCCAACCGACGCCAATCCAACCCATATATAATATATATACAGGTGGGGAGGGGGCGGGTGTACTCGAAAGGAGAGATGTACTCGATCTCATGCATGGCCGTAGTCGTATGGCCATAGACCCTTCCTAGTGGAGACATATGAACAATACAGCACACCAATATCAGGCGTGTAGACGCTGTGGGGTTTGCTACATACGTTGTTCGATACCTCTTCAATGATGTATTTTACAGCCGCATTATGCAAGGGGGGAGGGGGGGCTCTCGAAACGTTGATGCGGCTCATCGCATCTATACGGTGTTACTGGCTTTCGGTAGAGGGAGGCAGCTCGACGATTTGCTCGTGAGTCGGCGCCAAAAGCTGGGGATGGCTCCGGGAGCGGGGAGGATGGGCTACCCATGCCATGCATGGCCGTAGTCGCATGCCTTGTATTGCCGGGGTGTTCTGCATATATATACAGTAGTGAGCCCTCTACATAGTTTATAGTGCCGGTTCAGCAGTATGCGCCAGCCAACAATACCGGCACCGTATACAAG
Organism: Macrocystis pyrifera; assembly: GCA_031763025.1. NCBI lineage: Eukaryota > Phaeophyceae > Laminariales > Laminariaceae > Macrocystis > Macrocystis pyrifera. Next base: position 4,355,248 of record JASSKH010000009.1, on the reverse strand, counting down.
TATAGCGGCAACCAACCGGCACTAATTACTCCGCACACCGCCTGCCACACCTGCTAAATCCCATCGGTGCCAAGCGACTTATTTCACCGGCACTCTACCCGTATGGCACTATCACACCCCGGTGATAAGATAACCCACCCCCTCGGACGATTTTCAAAGCTGGATTTCTCGACACTGAGCACGACGAGCGATCCGTCCATGAAGGAAGGTTAGAAATATTTCCAAAGTCACCATTTTTCGCTGTGTGTGACCATCATGGCTTGAAGGAAGCACGGTCTGAAATTCGACCCAGGGGGTGTGTTGCCTTATCACCCGCGTGGTACGACGGTGTGCAGGGCAACCGGCACTACTTTCTCCGCCGGCACTGCAAAGAGGCCGCTACTGCCTGTACCTCTTTATCTTGCCTTCTTCCGCGGCGAAACGACAAGCGTTTTTTTTTTTTTTGTAGCTCGATCGATGGATCCTTGAGTTCAGTTTCTTGGGCGGGCTCTTCCCCCGCTCAATGACAACCTTTCGCTGCTATCCACGCTCGCTTGCGGCGTCGTCGCAGGTCTCGGCAGCAGGCGCCTTGGTGAACATCGTCGGCCCGGATGTGCGCGGGAGTAAGGTACGCGACGCACGAAAGTAAGCACGCAGGCAGGCACTGGGCCGTTTCTATCGGACGTACGCACAGCACATTATACGTACTTTCTGCGTCTGTTGTTACGGTAGCCCCTCTCTCCGCTGTTGCGGCATTCTGCTGTGCCTACTGCAGGTGGACCATAGTAAATAGGACCAAATAGTATTAGTATAAATAGGGAAATACACAGGTTTTTTTTGTCTGTACCGCAGGTCCTATTTACCATGATCCCCCCGTAGTAGTATGTGTTTATTCCTCCCCTCGCCTGATCACCCCCCCCCATGCCTGGTCAATGGTCAAAAAATGACCAACCACTTCTTCCAACCCCCCCCCCCCCCCCCCCCCCCCCCCCCCCCCCCCCCCCCCCCCCCCCCCCCCCCGCGGATGCGTGGTCAATGGTCAAATGACTAAGGCAAGCAACAAAGAGTACGCCCCCCCCTCCCCCCCCCCCCCCCCCCCCCCGCCCCCGCCCCCGCCCCCCCCGCCCCGCTCCGCTGCTGCCCCATTACGTCCCGACCTTGACGCAAACTACCTAGCAGCGAGAACTACTGCGCAGCGTGCTGACGGATGGCATCGTATTGGGCGCGATTGAGAGCTGCATGGCTTAGCAGGCCCGACCATACCATACCAACTCCGTCAGAGTTGCACGTGCAGTCTTGACAGTATGCTTTTTTTTTTGGGGGGGAGAGGAAACTGCCAGGATTTAGTGTAATATCGTGCGGGAGCACAGCGATGAGGGATACATGGGTTCTGATTGCCATATTATCCCCGCAGTAGAGGTGGTTTTTCGCAACGGAAAAAAAGTTTTACGACTATTATAGTGGTACCTTATCCCCCCGCCCGCGTCATCGCCCCCCTCCCTTCCCCTCTCTTCCCCTCTCTTCCCCTCCCCGCCCGCCCCACCCGCCCGCCCGCCCGCCCTCCCGATAAGCTACGTACACGCGCCATGGATCAGAATGTGCTGGGGTGGTGCTGTTGTTTCAATCGTTGGGTCGTTTTGTTCTTGAAAAAAAAAAACAAGTCTGATGTGTTCTGTTTTTTTTGTGCGTCGCTTGCTACGTATAAGTGGTAGTGATGATGGTGATGATGATGATAATGATGATGATGATGATGATGATGATAATGATAAGGATGATGATGATGATGATGATGATAATGATGATGATGATGATGATGATGATGATGATGATGATGATGATGATGATGATGATAACGATGATGATGATGATGGTAGACACAACGATGACGATGCACGGCGATGGGCTCAAAATCAGTCAACATTGGCGCTTCGTTTTTTGCCCTACGAACACCGGAAGCATCTACCTACAGCCGTTGTATCTCTTTTTCATCAAAAATGGTCGCGGTTTCGTGGTTGGTCCTTGAAAGAGGGAAAACGTTCGAAAACAAATGACGGTTGCAGTTCGATACCGCGCCCACGCCAAGTAGCCCGGGCTGTTGGGGTCGGAGAACTTGTCCGAATGTGGCCCAAACGAACGGAAGGAGATGTGCTATTACGATACAGAGTATTTCAAACATTTTTCAATGTCTTGCGTGCCTGCCACGTTTGAACTGCTAAAAGCCAACTTTCGATTGTCTTGTGTACCCCGACCCTCACGTGTCGATCTGCTGTTTCAGTGCACGAAACGGTACTGGCCGACATCCATTGGAAGCCGAGCCTGCTGAAAGTATTATCGTCTCGTCGACCCTGGTAGCATCCAGGGGAGTCACCGGCCAGTAGTCAATCGAGGGGGGGCAATAGTGGAAAACGCGCGAAAGGTTCACGCAGCTTGCAAAGTTGAGTATCGACCGATCTGCCGACCGGTTGAACTCGCAGCCGGCGTGCTTTTTTTAGTTTTTTTTAAAAAATAAAGAGCTTTCAGGTTGCACAGGGGTCCGGCGATCGTTTTTTTTTTTCGGGGCTCGTCTTCTCGACAACGCTAATGCTAACGCTGACACTGACGCTGACGCTGACGCTGACGCTGACGCTAACGCTAACGCTAACGCTAACGCTAACGCTAACGCTAAAGCTAACGGTGCTACAGTCGCGTACCAAGTACGTTATATTTTCGGAAGGCTCTCTCTCCCTCCCTCGTGACCAGATTCGTTTCCGAAAACGCCTTGTTGTTCGGTGTTGATGAAATAATCGATCGCCGAAAAAACGATCGATCGAACCGCACTCCTCCTAGATGGGAACTCAACGCTCTGTATTCACGTATATGCACACGCGCACAGCGAGACGATGCTTGCTTCCCAGAATATCTGTGTAAGGCCGCGCTTGTGTGTCGCCTTTTAGGTCGCTGCTACTTGTGCTACACCTGGGTCCCAATATCTGAAAGAAGTAGACCGCGCTTGCTTGTGCTTCGCGCGTTTTAGGTCGCCATATTCGGGTCCCCAATACCCCCAGTGCATAGACCGCACTTACCTGTGTCGTGTTTTAGGTCGCTCTTCCAGGGGTTCCATCGCCTGCAGTAAACGGTACTTTATCACCTTTTAGGCACTGCTGTAGTAGTAGCTATACAGGCCGTACCTGGGTCATACAAGAGAGGGCTTACCACGTTCACTTCACCTTTAAGCGACGACACTGACTTGTTGTTATGGTTCTGCAGCAGGCGACGACACCAGTGATCAACAAAAACTCTCCTGTAGGGCCTAGGGCTAAAATTTCTCGCAGTGTGTGTACAGCAGCAAGCAAGTGCAGGGTGTGTGAGATATGCGCTGACTTTACAGTACTAACAAAAAAAATGTTGTTATTTTCATTATGCTGTCGTTTGTTCAAAACACGAGCCCTAATTTGTCATTTCTTGTACGACTTTTCTATTTGTTTTATTCAAGAAACGCTGTCTGTCGCATACTGACGCTGTCTGTGGTGTACTGTATATGCTCTACAAGTACAGCTCTAGCGTAGTGGCCTTAAGAGTCCAGAATCTAAAACATCCCACGGAAAAAATATTATTGAATCTTCAGCCCCCTTTCCAGCAGAACCAGGGAAAAAAAAGTCCCGGATAATTATCTCTCCTGCCTACCACAGACAGCACGGATGGATCGATCGATCACGAATTTTTTGGGAGGGGGTGAAAATTGTTTCTAGTTTTATGTTTTCAAGTTTTCACGTACCCTGGAATAGTTTTAAAAAACAAAAAAAATACATGAAAAAATAAAATACATAAAAAGCTCTGAAATAGACACTGCCGAATTCAGAGGCGCTCCGTATGTAGGTACGCACGTAGGGTACCATAGTAGAGTTGTTCTTCTTCTCTTGTATGTCCGATCGAAAACTGCCCCCCTCCCCCCTCCCCCCCCAGTTGAAAAGCTAAAACAAGTCCTATCATGTACGTATACGCATCTGTCTTTTCCAGACGGCCCCTAGCGGTTGACACTCATATGCACCGACCTTAGTTTATTATACCCGTACCGTACGGAGGAAACGAACTGGCTTGACTGCTTGCCGAGTGCCAAACAAATATCGCCACAAACCCTCGGCGCTCCCAAGGAACGCAGAAGGTACGCCAGAGCGAAGCAACAACGCCAACTAAGCACGACGGACCCATCCGTCAAACAGTATGGCAAGTTATACATACATATATATATATACGCATGCGCGGTGAGAGACAGGCCCACCTAGCGACGAACAGACAAGACAGACCAGACACAGGGGGGGGGACAACATCACCGCGGCAAAAAAAAAAAAAAAAAAAAAAAAAAAACACGAAAGCCTCGGAAAACGCGCAAAACCTCGCTCTTGCTTTTTTTTCTCTATCCGTCGATGCGATATAGTAATACTACACTATCGTACCGGGTACGAGGTACGGCGGCGATGCTAACGACGCAACGCATCAATGTCGCCACAGGCGCTAGCGGTGGGTGGGCACCCCTCCCCCTCCCCCACCCTCCCGCCTCCCCCACTTCCTATGCATGCCGTGCATGCCCCCCTTGCCCCCACCTAAGCAATATTTATGCCTGCTCGGTGAAAACCCGACGCTGCTCCGTCCCGGCCTTGTAGGGGGGCGAGGGTCTATGGCCATACGACTACGGCCATGCATGATATCCAGTACACCCCGCCCCACCCCCCCCCCCCCCTTTCCCCCCCCGACCCAACACGGCTGCATGCCCCGCCGACACAAACAAAAACCGCACTGAGTATTGTTTCGCGAAAAAAACAAAACGGTCATTTCAAGAAACAAAACAAACAAGCAAGCAAGCAAGCAAGCAAGCAAACAAACAAACAAACAAACAAACAAAAAGCAAAAAATGAAGAGAGAGAGAGAGAGAAAGAAAAATTAATTCAACGAAAAAGCACAGAACTTCGAAGAAACACTACTGAGCTGTACGCACACAACAGTAAGTACTTATCGTGGGACCAATTCTAAAATTCACAGAGCCCACTGGTGAGACTGCTCCGCTTGCTCCGCCTCTGTGACGAGCGGCTTGTCCACGCTCTGCACCATGATGTCGCCGCACAACACGCACTCCGCCGCCACGTACCCGTCCAGCTCCGTCTTAACATAGCAGACAGCGAAAAAAAAAAAATGAAAAAAAAAAAAAAAAAAAAAAAAGGCGAAGAAAATGTTCAACATTCCGAAAAAAAAAATTAAAAATGACACGTAAAAAACGTAGGGGAAGGTGAAAGGGGGGGGGTAGGGAGGGAGTGGAAGCAAAACGAAATGGCCACGGGGCGGAGGGTGGAGTAGGAGGGGGGGGGGGGGGCGGCGGGGGGGGGTTTCTTGGAGGGGTGTTGCTAAGAGTTTCAGGCATTTATACGCATCTGGGAGGTGGGGGGGAAGGGGCGTACCCATTTCCTGCTCACCTTTGTTACGTCATTTGACCATTGACCACGCACCCCTTCCGAGACGGAGCACCGTACCTACTCCTACAATAGAGAGACACCTCCAAATTTTGGGCGCTCATTGCGTTTTTTTCCTACATATGACAGAACTTCTTGTTCATCTTATCCCTTTCCTGGGGGGGGGGGTGTTCCTAGGACTTGCAGGCATTTACATGAATCTGAGGGGCAGGGGGGGGGAAGACTGTTACTTGAAGGCATGTTTCTAAGAGTTGGATCCATTTTCACGCATCCGGGGGGGGGGGGGGGGGCGGGGCGTGGAAGTGACTCGGAGGGGGGTTCCGAAGAGATGTAGGCCTTTACACGCATCCGGGAGGCAGGGGGGCACCCTCATGTGTTGCTTGTCTTAGCCATTTGACCATTGACCACGCATGCCTTTCGAGACGGAGCACGGGGGGGGGGGGGGTGTACTCGATAAGAGAGATGTACTCGATCTCATGCACGGCCGTAGTCGTATGACCATACACCCTCGCATCCCTACAATGCCGGGACGGAGCATGTCGGGTTTTCACCGACCAGGCAGACATTGCTGGCACCAAGCGCGAAGCGCCGTGAGGTGTCCGGCGAGTCGCATGAAGGGTGAGCTGCATCCTACTAAGAACCGCTTGTGAGGCGGACTTTCTTGCATATGGATGACAGCTTCAATGAGTTAGTTTAATTTCCGGTGTGCCCACTTCCAGAGACAGCAATGGGAGTACTATGTAACTGCCTCTTGGGTGCCTTACCTTGAACACTACGTGATACGATCAATTCCCTTGTGCAGAGTAAAGGTGCTTTACTTCGCACAAATGATCTAACTAGACGACCAGCTGTGGGCGACCGCCAAAAAAAAAAAAAAAAAAAAACGGTACCCTGGATGTCTAGCTCACGTAGTGAGCGGTTGCCAACCGACGCCAACCCAAACGGGGGGGGGGGGCGTACTCATTTTTGTTGCTTGCCTTAGTCATTTGACCATTGACCACGCATCCCTTTCGAGACGGAGCACCGTTCCTACTCCTAATAGAGACACCTCCAACAATTGGGCTCTCATTACGTTGTTTCCATAAATTACATAGAAACTTTTTGCTAATCTTATCCCCTTCCTGTTTGGCCTCCTGTGGCCACCATCTATCTCCTAGGATAGCGATCGTTTTCTTGCTGCTATCCGTTGTATCAAACTCCTCCATGTCACATTCGTCTATTTTCCTCATCTCCTCTTCTAACACATCCCGTTCCTCCTTGTATATTTCACATTCTCCTACTATGTGAGTTCTACTCCCTATTGCTTTGCCACACGGGCACATCTGTGCGTCTAGTTGCACGGGGGGGGGGGGGGGCTTGGACGAGATTAACAAGACACGGAGGCCTTTGCACGAACCTGCGCTCCCGAGAGACGGTCGACCGCGCACTCATAAGACAAAACTAATGGCTTGGTTTGTTTGTATAGGCGATCTCTGATAGGCGACAGCTCTACGAGTAGGGTTGGGGAAGGGGAAGGGGACGGGGGGCATAATCAGGTATGCGAGGCTGTAGTTATGCTAGTGACCTAGTTTCTGCTTGAGAGATCTATGACAGGCGACAGGTTCAACGCGTTGGGGGGGGATGTGTACGCATTCATTATCACGCATGGGAACGCTGAGGGGTGGGGGGGGGGGGGGGGGGGGGGGGGGGGGGCGCGCAACGAGATATGGAGGCTGTCGTCATGAAGGGTTATTGCCTCGTTTATCCTTGACCGATCCCTCTGATAAGCGACAACCTTAAGGTTGAGGAGGGGGGGGGGGGGGGGGGGGGTGCATCCATGTCATGCATGGCCGCAGTATTTGTACGACCATGGACCTTGCCGGGACGGAGCATGTCGGGTTTACACCGACCAGGAAGACACCGCTTGCACCAAGCGTGAAGCGTCGTGAGGCGGTCGGCGAGTGGCACGAAGGGTGAGCCGCATCCTACTAAGAACCGGTTGTGAGGTATACATCGGCACCTTTCTTGAGGACGGCAGCATCGAATTGTTTCCCGGTGTGGCCACTTCCAGAGACAGCAATGGGTATAACAGACTATGTAACTGCCTCGTGAGTGCCCTACTATATACACAACTACGTGTTACGATGTTTTCCCTTTGTGCGGAGTTAAGGTTCTCCACCCCACACAAAATGATCTAACTCGACCAGCCATGGTGACCACCAAAAAACAAGCAATGAGGCATGGAGGAGAGGCCGACGTCATGAGGGAGGATGTGATCCCGGTTTGTTTGAGTGATCTCGGATAGACGGCAGCTCTACGGTGCCAGGGAGGGAGGACGGGGCGGGGGGGGGGGAGTACACGAAGGGTTATTTCACTAAAAAAAACACCAAAACACCAACCCCATCAAACTATTCTCATACAAGTACCTGCAAAGACCGTAAGTAGTGCTGCGCCCTCTTCGAATCTCTCACACCACCACCACCGCCGCCGCCGTTTCCACCCATCCCCAGCCCGCCCCCATCCCCCCCCCCCCCAGCCGCCGCCGCCGCAGCAGCAGCCGCAGCAGCCGCTGCGCCCCTCGGCGCCGGCAACGCTCTTCCCTCTCCATCGCCCCCAGCGGCGATCAGCGCAACCAGCGACGACACGGCTGCCTGCTGGTCTGGCGAGAGGTGGGGGCGGATGTTCTCCAGCAGGCAGTGGGAGTGGAAGGCGTGGCCGCAGGGAAACACGTAGAACTGACAAAAGCGCGGGTGCACGTGGAGCGGGGTGGCGGGGGGGGTGGTACTCATTAAAACTTATGCCCGTAGTTGTACGAACATAGACCTTCCCTCGCATTCCTACAATGCCGGGACGGAGCACGTCGGGTTTTCACCGACCAGGTAGACATTGCTTGCTGCACGAAGCGCGAAGCGCGAAGCGAAACGTGACGTGTCCGGCGAGTCGCATGAAGGGTGAGCTGCATCGTATTAAGGACCGCTTGTGAGGCGGACTTGCATATGGATAACAGCTCCATTGAGTTAATTTATTTTCCGGTGTGGCCACTTCCAGAGACAGCGACGGGAGTACTAAGGAACAGCCCCCTGGGTGCCTTACCATAAACACCACGTGACACGACCATTCCCCTTGTGCGGAGCAAAAGATTCTCCACCCCCACACGAACGATCTAACTAGACCACCAGCTGTGACCGACCGCCAAAAGCAATTAAAAAAAAAAATGCGGTACCCAACTAATTTTTCGAAAACCGCGTTTCGAAAACACTTTTTTCGGCCGAGATATCGACCTCCCCAAGGTGAGGAAAAAACGGATGCAACTCGTATCGTGTATAGCGTGTCTCCAA